>CM065187.1:13468387-14718387 GCA_033026295.1 Channa striata
TTAAAGCCAACAGTTGGCCAGCTATCATCTGGCTCAGGACAGTGAGTCCTTGCTTACCCCCGTCTCTGTTGGAGGGGGGGCATCTGGAGTTTCCTTTGGCATGTGCCAGAGAGAAAGTAAGCGAAAGGTTTTTTAAAGGGTGATTTGTTTTTTTCAGAATTTAAGTATTTGTCCCTCCATAATATTTAAGGTTTTCATGTTTGGACTTGGGTTTAAAGCTTATGTTAAGATTACAATTGATTGGTTGGTTTAGTTATGTAGATATTTCTGTTTCCAACACCTTGAGCAGCGAGAAACATCAGCTCGAGGAAAAATTAACCAAATCAGGTTATAGCTGGAGGAAACTGACAGGGAAAGAGAAAGGAAGCAGAATTTAGCTGATCTAGGCAGTGCGTGCACACACTGGACTTGCAGGATTAGGTCATGCTGTAGTTTGACTAAGCATGTAGTAATGACCTGTGTGCTTGTTATGGGTTCTTCACTCCTCATGTGTATGTTGCTTTATCTATCCTTGCATGCGGTTTGTGCTGCTCCTTGGTTTTCTCTAATCATACTGTGCCAAGACATTTGAACACTCACAAAATCTACCAGAAAAAAGTATAAAGCTTTACAAGTTCACAGAGCTCCACTAACTAGGGGCTGTAATAATAAGCCATCTTGCCACTAACAGACCAACGCTCATGCAAACGTAAGAAACTATTTTGCTAAACACACACAGAGGCGCACACAAGAATAGATTTTAAAAATGCATGCATGGACATACACACTACATACTGCAACAGAGCCTGAGTTTAACCTGCAGGAAAGGAATGTGAAGTAACACAAGGACTCCCACCTCCTTCTCATTGTCGCCATCAGCTCAGATTTAGATGTGTGTGTGTATCAACAAATCAAATACATCAGCACAATGAATGAACACGGTAATTATTCTATACTCAGTCTGCTATTTAAGACACTATCCCTGCCTTATGTTACAAGGCTTGTGAAACATGTTTAATGACACTCACAAAGCATTTTAATATGACCTGAATGATCTTTTAAATTCCCCCAGATATGTCTTGCATGTCTCTCACAGTCTCTTCATGTAACACGGCCCAAACTTTAAACATAAAATCAATTCACTGAGTTAACAAACTTCAGTGCAGCCTTCTGGGAACAATGTGGTGGGTATAACACAACAAGACCGAAACTTCACACCCCCACCCATCTCAAAAATTGAAATAGCCTCCTGTATTATCACATTAAGGTCATGCAAAATAAATAGAACATTAACTAAACCTAAGCCCTAAAACACATTTCTCATGACAATTGTGTTTACAGGAACTGTGTTGTCTTTTTGAAGTACCCCCCTTGTGTTGTTAAGTAAAAACAATGCTTGTAACTAGAGGAAGCAGATAATTACAAAAAGAAAGCAAAACCTTAACAACATGCACTGTTAGGTATTAACATTTACAAACTCTCAACAGGCACACAAACAGAAGTCTTCAGTAACAAAATGCTAACATATGTGCAGGTTGCAATGACAAATCACACCAATTTAAATTTGTGTATTTCCACACTGGGCTATAACCGTATTTTTAACAGCCAGTTTATAGTGAAGATACATTGCACACTTTATTACACGATTACTACATTTACTTCAACACATCTGCTCTGTTTTTGAGTGTACAGTGGGGTATGTGGATCTGTGTGATAATTTATTCATTACGCCTGTCATTACAGTGTGTGGGGGCAGTGTCTGTATGGAAAGGAGGGCAGTCCTATACAGCTCACAAGCTACTGTATTACACAGAACATACATACAGTAAAGGCCTACTTTATAATTCTCAATGTTTCTGCAGTAACAGGAGACATCAAGAGTTATGCAATCATATCATACTACCAGTCTGTTGCAACTTTTAATATTACTGTTAAAGATGCAAATCATCATATAGAGTAAACCTCCAATATGTCAGACTGCTGCACACAAACTTTGTGATGCAGTGCTGTATTTCAGGCTGAAGGCTACAATAAATATATTCACTGTCTATGAGAGCAAAAGTGACTTTCCTCCATAAATTTCACATTTACAAAAGGGAGCACCAAGCAGTTTCGAGGATTACAGCAGCATAATATACAGTTTAATGTTTTATTTGGAGCCTGTGATGCTGGTCTTAAGTCCTTCTGGAAAACCCTGGTTTGTATTTTGGAGCTGACTATATTTTTCAGGCCCATGATTTCAATATTGCCTCAGCACCAGTTGCAGAAATTGGTGATGGGCTGAATAGTGACAGGTCTGATGATATAATTCCTGGAATCTGTAGCTGCTGACAGATCTCTAATTTACGGCTAAATGAAATAGAACACAGGTTAAAAATAAAAAAATAAAAAAAAACGGCTGACAAGCCTTTGCACACACATCAAAGAAAACCTCGTAAGAAAGTAGCGCACGCCTCTGGATAAGTCACTTACCTCACGCACTACAGCCGAGCACCAGAGCAAACATATTCATAGACACCCACAGGAGCGCATCAAAATTATTACACTAATCTTCATCAGTTGCAAAACAGCCACAGCTCCCAGCCGTGAGAGACAATCCCCGATACCAGAGCGATCCGGCGCTGCAGCTCCTGGCATCACAGACGAGTCCCTCGGTCCAGCTTTGATCCCTTGCCCCTCTCTGACAGTACGTGACGAACACGTTCGCTCAGGTACGGCGAGCCACACACCCTTGGCTTGACAAACCACGGCTGAGAGGAGATGGTGGTATCGCTCCGCCGGTGATGGTGCCGCCTGAAATTGCGCGTCAGACTCACCGCTGAGGCTGCGCCGACACGGGCGGAGAGCCGCCGCACGGCTCCGCATCGGGCATCCTGGAGACGCGGTTATGACAAAGCCTCTGACGGGTCAACCGAAATGGCCGTGCGTAGATGTCAGGGGGGGCGCCGTGAGGGCACTACTTTAATGTTGTGAGCAAGGATAAAAAAGATGTAAAGGGGCAAGCCGGAACAAGCCGCTTTTCGAGGCGTGGGCTGTCTGCTTTTAAAGGCGCAGACCGAGAGGCAGAGGATCAGAGGATGCGCCTCGACAAGTGCGCCTGTCAAGAGGAAGTCCACGGCACAAACACACGCAGTTCCCGGTCACAGCTGTGCGTTCCCAAGACGTGAGCTGCCCCCACTGTCTGCTGCTGTAGATACTCATAAATGCCCGATCTGGAAGCTTGATTATTTGTATTATTATTTTTTTTATTATTGTTTTTAAATTACACATGCCATTATAACAGGTGTCAGCTGTTACAACTGTTATTTGATAAGTCAGTGTAGCTTATATGAACATGCAAATATATTTTTGTGAGATCCGGTTGTTTGGTATTTATATATTTATCAAATAGCACAGAGATCTTTTCAACACACTGCCGTGGTCCATGAAACAAACAAGGACCGTAGTGACTAGCTTACTAAGGTTGTAAGAGGTGGAATTGCATAGCATTATTGTCTTGATGCTTATAATGGATTTATAGTGATATGTCAGGTTTATGGGACATATAGGTTTTACCTCCTGACTTTATTATCTTATCTTTATCCTTGTCACACTGTAATAACATTTTCTTCAGTAACTCATTGTTGAGTACTGGAGGAGTGAGCCTGCTCATAATAAATAATCATGTATTTTCAAAATGTCATTCGATTCATCCTCAAGAGGAAGGTGTTAAATTGTGATTTTTTTTCTTTGAAAAGTAAGTATGTTTTATGTGTTTTCTATTTATTTGGAATACATCTGGAAATGTAAATGAACTCAGGTTATATAATGAGTCTGAATGAGTTCAAAAAAATGTAACCTCCACATTATTATGTGTGTGTTTGGTTTATGTGTGACTCACTGTCTGGGAGTGAGCTGTATGCATAATCTGAGGGGTTTCCATAACATAGTGTTCTATCCTGTAACATCATCACGCCTTAAAAATACACCCAACTAAGACTTAGAGTACTTGGCCCTAACATTAAGGTGATTCTGCAATAAGGATGCATCGTGCTTTATTGCAGTAGAAAAAGATACTGTACATGTTTATGACTTAGTACCTCACTATTTTATTGTTTTCTCGATTATAATATCTTAAAAATTTAGTTATAAAGTTTTACTTTCTTTTTGCCCTATTTTCACACACTATGTTTATAATAAATCAAGACAATTTGTAAAAAAACAACTAATGGTAGTTGCCACCATTACACCGAGATTTCTTATTGTTCATCAGTGTAATATGACTTGTACCAACTTTGGCGTGTGTAAAAGTTTACATCACTCTGCTGCAGATTAGGTTGCAGCCTCACCAGCTTGGCTGTAGTTTCTTGGTGTACATGTAGTTTATTTCTTTGGCTGAACTGAATAGATATTCACTCAATTACATCAAACATTTTACTGTAATGCTTTATTTATTAATAGTATAGTGCAAGGCAAATATGTAGATACACTTAACATGCTATGATATACTGTATCTTTGACTCTATGTCTGAGTAATCTCTGTGGCAGGTTGGGTGGCCGAAAGAGGGGAACACATACGTGCCACATATGCTAGACAAGTGACAATTCAATTTCTGGGTCCAAAAGCATAAAAGGATAAAAATCCTCTGAGCCATGGGGGATAATACATTCAGTAATAATGTAAATCTCAGTGACTTTTAGTTTCAGTGGTGTCAAATCTATATATCTATCTTTCTATCTATTTATCTATCTTCTTTCTTGAATGACATAAACAAACGAAAAATGAAATGCTTTAAAACTAGAAAT
Organism: Channa striata; assembly: GCA_033026295.1. Lineage (NCBI taxonomy): Eukaryota > Metazoa > Chordata > Actinopteri > Anabantiformes > Channidae > Channa > Channa striata. The sequence continues at coordinate 13,473,152 of CM065187.1, forward strand.
AAACAGCAGTATTAAAAACTATGTTTTACATAGATTCAGAAAATGTATAGTCAACATATTCTCTCTTATAGTTTTCTTCCATATAACATCCCTTCTTGAAGATCAGGAAGGATGCTTACTTCTTCTGGTTCTAATTTAGGTAGTACATGTACATAAATGCTATTAAACTTCATCTAAATTTGTATTTGTAATCATGGTCAACCTGCCTTTCCAGAGCTCCCCCAGATGACATCATCTGAACTCCTATTGTTATAAAAATACCTTTGTGTAATGTCATCTGGAGGAGTCAGAGGGAAGTTTCAAAGCATCAGCATACATTTACACGCTAAACTAAAGCCATAGAAAGCAAGTTAATTATTGCCCTTTAATTACTCAGTAAGTACGAAGGAGGACATGGGTGTAGCAGCTCTGAGACACCACTTAAATGTTTCAAATATGAATGTAACATGTAGTGATAGATCTTAATTTAAATGCATCTTTACTGCCCTCCAAGTTATGCTATTTCTGATAAGTAGCTTACAGTACAGTCTGGTACCTAGTTTGAGTTCCAATTATTACAGAATTTATAAAAACCAATTATATTTACAACATTTTCTAAAACTGCTGCTTCATCATCATTGCACAGTCTCCTCAAGCACATTTTGCTGCCCACCCTTTCCATGTATCTCCATCAGATGGCGCCTGAGGCCTGGCTTGTGTGCGAAGAGCACAGCACAATGGTTACACTTATGGGGCTTGTCCCCTGTGTGTAGATTGAAGTGGTCTTGCAGTGTGGCTTTCTGGGAAAATGTCTTGTGGCACAGGGGACATCTGAAAGGTTTGACACCAGTGTGGACACCGATGTGACAAGTCAGGTTACTCTTCTGGGAAAACGTTTTCCCGCAGACCAAACACAGATACTGTTTGTGTTCCTTCAAGTGTCCCACGTAGCTCTCCAGATGCTGGAAGACTCTGTCACACTTCCTGCATAGGTATGGCCTATGGACCAATGGGCTGTCTGGATCGTCCGTCAGCTCATCTGCAGAACAACGACTCCTTGGCAGATGTGCTCTAGAGGGGCAAAATAAATTTGTTTCCAACAGGTCTCCGCATTCTTGAAGCTGGGCTGCCAACGAGAACATTTCCTTCTCTTCTCTTTGCCCTTCTACAGTTACTTCATGTTGGTTTTGGGAGCTTTCCACCATCTCTTCATGTTGAGCAGAGCTTCCTTTAGTTGCTGTGGATATATGATCTCTGACACTTGTGGCAGGGCATAGCTTACATCTCAGCGCTCCACGAATGCGGTGAACTTGATAGGATAACTTGTTTGTGTGAACAGGTTGGATACCTGGACCTTCCTCTGACTCAGTGATATTTAAACAACATGCACCATCTTCAGATGCCTCAGTTTTAGGTCTTACCACCCTCCTATCCTCTAGGACCTCCGACAATCCCTGACTATTCACTTTGGCTCGGTGGCTGATCCTGGACTTGGACTGAACCACCGTCGCTCCGTCTATCACAGTGCTTTCTTCCTGGAGGCTGGTGCTGGGCCGGGATACACCCTCTCCCTCCTGGTGTTTGAAGCTGGCAACTGGCCAGATGTTGTCCAACTTTTGGACATGCTCCTCCTCTGAATTTCTCTCCAGATTTAAGAAAGCAAGGGTGGGACTGAGGTACTGGGTTACAGCCTGGGCACACTTCTCCACCACCTGGCTCATCTGGAGCGCACTGGCTGCAGTCAGGTAGCTCACCAGCTCTCTCAGAGGGATCTGCAGCAGTAACAAAGTATATAAGATGGAAACCAAGAAAGTATTGAATTAATAATAAAGAAGAAAATCTAACCAACATTCACACATCCAACATTTATACAACATCAAAACTCTACTTTCAATTTGAACACTACCAACAAAACATTTTTATGTACATTGTTTGTCATTTTTATGTTGCTTTCATAGCATAACACCCCCACAATTGTTTTTGTAACACTATGTTTTGTACATTCTTTCTGTTTTGCTCTTGTAGGTCAATATGCTGCTCATTTATATTGTCATTCAGACTTCCTGTTTTGCATTGATTTTGCGTTGGCACAACAGAATCTTGAAAATAAAAACAGATACGCACGGGGACACGGCTATATTTTGGATAGTCTGCTATATTTTACTATGAGAGTTCAAAGAGACAATACATTATACTGTACCTCTAAGAATCCAGTGTAGCAGGACAACAGCAGTCTCCTGCTAACCTCCACACTGGAAACTATGCCCACACTCAGCTCTGCATGGCCTTCATGAAGCAAGAACTGATCACGAAGGAAGTCCGAGGATGCCGCAAGCACTACTCTGTGACCATGGAAATGCAGAGGCGGGATGGTGGCACCCTGTGGACTCTCAAGGAGGAGTGTGACATCACAAAAGCGGTAATCCTCTCTCAGACTATTCATTTTTCTGAGGAGGGAGTCACCGTGGCACGGAAAATTAAACTGTAGAGTATCAGCTGAGCTTGACATGATGGACGGTCTGTGTTTAAGAAAACAGTTTGGACATAGTTTTTGTAAATGTGGATGCAGAGGTGTTTACATACGGAGTAATTAAAGGGCAATGTAGCTTTACTATTTTACAGCTGTCTATACATATACATAACACCTTGGCAGTTTAAAACGTATATTTAGCTAAAAGTATTTCCGTCTAATGCAGTCCTGTAATGAATCCTCGTTTCATGAAGGTGATAACAATCTGTTTAAGGGAGGTGCGGAATCAATTGTATGACCTTTTTGCAAGTTGTAATTTGTGTTGTTGTTTTGCATTATGCTGACAAGTAATTTTATTATTTTGTTCATTCTATAGCCTGTAAACACCTCTGCAGTTCGACAGTTACATAACAAAATGATAATACAGACCTTTTAAAAAATGTAACCTTATCACCTTAGTAAAAGGAGAATTAGACTGCTTTTGATGGATCTACATATTGTCGGCCTTTTCTAATACTTGTAATAGAACAGTATAATTATGAAATAATAAATAATACATTTTAAACCGATATAAGTTTTGGAATCCCTCCTAAAAGTAGACAGACAAACATTAGGAATACTAGCTGATAAATCTAAATTCCTAAATGGCATCACCATCAATATCATGAGATAGTTTTGGTCTGCAAATGAGCACTTAAGCTAAAACTATGAATTACAGTCAGTACCAGTCATGAAGAACCAACATATGCTACAGATCAGCCCCACCTTTCACAGCACACCACGATGAGGAATACAGCAGATAAGAAAAGCTGCTGTTCTTGGTTGAAAATCAAGCACTGAAGTCTCTATCTGCCTTTTGGCTCAGTTGAAACACTGATGCTAAAAGCAAAAAAGCGGTTAGTGAATCACAGATGGAGGAGGATGAGCTACATATCTCCACGATGAGGCAACGGTCGTCCCAACGTCCTGCAGCTTTCTGCTGAGGATCCTGAATTTGTGCAGCAGTGTGTGCTGCAGGGCCGCATGGATTATTTAACCCCTTCAGTGCCTTTATTTCACCAAGGTTTTTACAGAAGTGCTGAGCAGTCCTGAGATCATAGCCATAGGATGATCTGAGCATGTCACATTCCAACCAGCAAAATGGGACAAATAGTGTAATTCAATTGCCAAAACGGCTGCAACGCTAAAAACCCACCGCATGGTGGTGATAATGTTCACAAGAAAGCAGAAATGTCCTTTTGCACACTTGTAGGGCCCACTTTAGGAAAAAATACTAAATTGTGAACTGGTAAAAGAAGATAATTCAATGTGATTTGTAACAAGCTTCAAATTGACACATACTTTACTGCTTCTATTAGTATGCATTGTAGGCCTACAGTAAGTTTTGCATGCCAGCACTCATATAGCAGACATGAGCACGTACATAGAACATTTTCTTATGTAATGTTTTCACAGGTTATGTGCAATAGGACCACGTCCCCAAACAGACATTTGGGCAGATATCTGTGCTCTGGTAAACAAAGCTATACTTTGAGAATATGATTCTTAGGGTTATCAGCGCTTTCTTAGTCAGTCATCAGAACACCGAATACACTGGGAGTGTATGAAAGTGCGTTAGCAGAGAAGTGCATGAACAAAAAATAAAGGCAAAAAAGACAAAGCTTAGTACAGTACGTTATTATTATTTGTCATCTGTTATCTATTTCTTATGTTATCATTATTTAAGGCTTGACTATATGTGACAGGTTTAAGACAATAAAAGCCAAAACTTTCATAATATAATGAATAATGGATCTCATGCTTTCTCATGCTAAAATGACATTATGAACTTGGTAACTTGGCCTGGTGTGTTCTCATAAAGGGCTTTTTGTGGAGCAGAGCTGTAACACAATGTCCAAAATATGACGGCATTTATCACAGCCAGTAAAACTATCAGGCTCTATTATGTCAAGTTACATGTACCTTACACTAAGCGGTCACACTATTTCAACAAATGTGCAGGACAAAATAGAACATAACTGTAGATATGTACATAGAAAACAATGTGAAGTTGAGCTTTTGGCAACAAAGAGATACAATTATATGAATTTCAGGAATTATATATGTTTCCTGGTTTTATCTCTGCATTACAAAATGTTTACATATTCAGTGGTGAAAACTAAACTACTGTTTACTTGGAAGAGATTTAGAAGAATTTGAGATTAGATCTCTTATTCAAATCAATTTTTATCCAACTATTTCATCACTGTTTGTAAACACTTTTTTCAGTTTTTCATATGGTGTCTTTTTCTGACTACCAGATTATGATGTTAGACATATTGACATCCGTTACTTAAAATTAAATACACAACATATACGTGAAAGTATATAACTAAAATATAACTCATATAAAAAAGCGATCAACAAACGGCTGAGATGAAAAACGACAGTAAACTCAAACAAAATGATGAAAGCTGGAATATTGTTTTTGAAAATGAATATCACACTTCGTTGATGTACTTAAGTGGAGTAAATGTCGCCAGCAGGTCACGACAGTAGGTGAGGGGCAGCATTTCAAATATCACAGAATTTGACGGTTTGTGTAGAAGCCGACAGGCTCGGGGAAAGTTTTAAAGATTTCTATTTCAAAGATAAACTTTCAAACACTTGTAAAAGTAGACGAGGCTCCCATTTAGAGCAGAGAAAGTCCAGTGTTTTTGATCAGGGCCTGAGGGATTCAGTAAAGAGGAAAAAGCTACGCGGTGAAACGCGGAAGAAGCGAACCGTGAGTCGGCTGCAGTGTGTGTGTGTGGAGGTGTCCTGCTCCGCCCTCAGCACGGCAAACATCATCACCACCACCACCACCATCATCATCATCATCATCATCGTGCAACGCCGCCGCCGCAGCTCAGAGCGGAGCGGGGCCAGCTCAGGCACGGACGAGCGTCGCGTCGAGCAGAAAAGTAGGAACTGCTCGAAAAGTTACGGAGCGGCCGCAGTCGAGAGGTGACAGACCAAGGAGAGGATGTGAGCCGCGACGGAATGACGGCGGGCGGGCGAATCACGAAGCAAAGCGAACGCTACTTTGGGGGCAGCTAGCGTCAACTACTAAAGTCGTTAGCTAGGTCTGTGTCTTTACCCAGTGAGGCGAAGGCCGTGAACCCAGGCCGGGGCTGCCGGACTACAAAGACCGACACGCCTCTGGACACAGTCAAGCAGCCGCAGGACATCAGAGGACAACGGACGGACGGAGTAAGTTTCCTCACTGTGACCTGAGCTCCTGTCAAGTTAGCATAAGCACAAGATGGAAACCGTTACTTTAGCCAAGTTTCATGGCGTGAGTTAGACAACTAGCTGCACTTTGTCTTTGTGCTAAAGAGTTTGATAAACCTGTGACAGGCAAAAGTTGGAAAGCACAGATTCATAGGATCAATCCATCCAGTCATGTATGAAATATTAGAGGGACCGTTAAGTTGCTTGCTGTAGTCTGGGGAGTGAATGTGTTGAATCCCCATGTGTGCCTTCACTGTATGAAAACACACTTCTGCTTCTGAATATGAAACACATCAGATAACATCACGGAGATCATAAATACAAATTATGTAATCCAAGTCAAATCATGATAAGTGAAAAGCTCCTCCAGATTTTGTCAGCTTGAGGTGTGTTGAGGGATGTCCCAAAACTCTCCCACTACTCCCACTCTCCCAAAACTATCAATTTTTGGAAGCAAGATGAGAATCTGTGGCGTTACCCTTGCTCTACTGTCAAGTTTATCCAAATTCTTTTAAGTACACTAGAGGTCCACCACTAATCAATAAATTGGCAACTGTTCTGATAGTTAATAGTTTGTCATTTGTTTACATTTGCACAATTTTTACATTTTACAATAACATTTGATTGCTTAGTCATATGCTACAGTTGAGTGAAAACATTTGCATTCCCTTGTAAAAATGGCACAGAAAAGATGACAAGATAAAAAAACTACATTATCAACCCAATATTTAGTGCACTCAGCTAATACAAATGTTCATTTATCATTGTTAGTTACAAAAATGGTCAAGGAGTATATAAAAACAAAGTTATATTAAAATAATGAAAATTATATCAGTTTGTATCCCCCTTGATAAACCCTCCTGGTAATTACCTTTAACACGTACTGTAAAAACAGGTGGGCAGCACAATGGTGGAGTGTTTAGTGTTGCAGACTCACAGCGAGGAGTTCGGTTAATTGTTGAATGTAAATCTGTTCATAGGTGTGTATGTATGTGTGATTGGTTGTCTCTCTGTGTTGGCCCTGAGATTGACTGGCAGCCTGTCCAGGGTCTATCCCACCTCCTGCCCTATGACAGCTGGGATAGGCTCTAGCCCTGCCGTGACCCAAATAGGATAAGTGGTTACAGATGATGGGTGGATGAATGTAAAATCAGATGTCTGAATTTTGAAAATGTCTGTCAACACAATGCTTTATGAGTAGTGACATATGTATTAAATTGGGCTTGCACTTTAAAATTTTCTAAGTGCGTAGATCTCCAGGGACAGTATTGAACAGTTTGCTCAGAGCAACAAAATAGTGGATGACCAAGTACAATAACTGACAGAAGTGCCAGCATATTTGCTCAAGAGCTATGTAACAATCCAAATCAAACAGCGGAGAACCTACAGAGTCCTCGGAGACAGCTGGAATAAATGTCCACATCTTGAGTCAAGTTTAGCCTTCACATATCTCAATTGTTTGGGAGCGAAGCAAGCAGGAAGCCAATGCTTACCTCTAGACATAAGGCAACACACTTGAGTTATGCAATAAAGCATGTGAACCTACCAAACGAGTTATAGAAACAGATTATGTCATCATTATTAAAACAGGTATATGCGATGAGGAAACAAAATTCTGCCTAAGAGGAGAGGAACACCATGGTGGAGGCTCACTGATGTTTTGGGGGTGTGCTGTACGTATGTCTCCATCAGGCACTGGATAACATTAATGCAGACCACTATCAGAAGAATTCAAAGGACAAAAATTTATGCCTTTTAGAGCAGGTTAAAATACTCATGTAAAGATGCCTACACTGCTCCCAGAGTATTTAAAGAGGTTGGAGGAGGTTGTAAAGGCAAAGGGAGAGCATATAAATTAGCGGAGAACATTTCATATAGGGTGTATAGCTTTTCAGTTATATGATTAACTATAATTTTCTTTTATAAAATCGTTGACTTCTGATATGAAGCTGTACTAGCTAATTGTCCATTAAATATTATGTTCTTGAAAAGATTCTTGGTTTCACTCATTTTGCCATTTCCAAAGTAAGTGGTATTGCAAACTTTTGCCCTCAACTGTATCTCTTGGTAAACTATTGTAACAATAATCTAATGAGGTGAAGTTATTTGGGTTTTTGGCTAATTATACAAAGCTGTTATTAAAGTAGATGGGGCTGTGGGAAGCAAGCAGGTATCAATTTTTTGGGACATTATTTAGAGAGAAACAATGAACTGGTTAAAAAAGAAAATCATACTGTAACATTAACTTATTTAGATACAATTGCAGTAGCTAGATACTATAAGTCCTATCTTCCTGGGGATTTTATTGTTACATTTATGTTAAAGAAGAAGAAGAGTTTTTGATTAGAGCCACGCTAATCAGCATATATGGAAACTAATATTGATACACAGAATTGAGAAATCTCTTCTAAATGTAATTTTTAATAGGGATCCCTTAAATTTGGTAATATCTGGAGTACATTGTTTCTAAATTACCTCAAACATGTTTTTGACATTTTAATTTTGTTGTCACAAATATGCTGTTGCTAATATTGGTTGCTTTATTGACCTGGCTCATTTGTTGTTATATTTTGGAGAAGTAGCGCTGTCTATTCAACTTTACTGTAGTTTTGTATTTTGTTGTTTGTAATGCTGTAAAGTAATATTATAAAATACTGAAAAGTGTTTCTAATATGTTTTTCAACCTAAACTGATAGAAACCTGAATCATCGAAGTTAGGGATAGAGGTCATTAGAGATAGAGGTAATCAGAACTTGTCGATAAAGTAGGGAATTGCTATTCCATTTATTCTTTAATCACCACCTCCAAAAGAGTTTAGGCAAAACCTGACCATTATAATCTGGTATCTGGGAAGTTATTATTTATTACAAAGCAGGTGTATCAGGCTGCATTAGCATTAGCTCACCAGCTAAACTGTGAGTGGTGCACATTTATTGTGTTGTGCTGACACATGATATGTAGATAGATAGATAGATAGATAGATATGTAGATAGATATGTAGATAGATATGTAGATAGATATGTAGATAGATATGTAGATAGATATGTAGATAGATATGTAGATAGATAGATAGATATGTAGATAGATAGATAGATAGATAGATATGTAGATAGATAGATAGATAGAAATAATTCTACAAGCCAGGTTATTCACTTCTCTTCCGAACAGTCACTGCATTTTCCAGTTTAAGCTGTTTTCAGGTTAAGGGAATGAGTGTAGTTTGCCATTTTTTAGTCATCTTCTACCAGTGATACTAATATGTATTCTTAAATTGAGTGTGTGCCATGTTAAGGGGACTGCTGGGGCAAGGGCGTAAACATGATATTAACTCAGCAAATATCACACAAAGGCTATGCTAAGATCTCAGTACAGTAGATAGTTCTTTTTTAGGGTTTGACATAGGCTACTGGAAAATAGTGTGCTGTAATTTCTTCAAAAGCTCGTCTATATACTTTTGATACTGTTGTTTTTAATGTGGCATTTTAATTCAAGTAGGCAGTGGACATTTACCAACTTTATTTAGATCTTTACCAGAACAACATAATGTGTGACACTAATATGTAGACAGTCATGGGGAAAGTACAGTTTTCTTCCATCAGGGGTCGTGTATTCTGTACATTCTGTACATTTTATTCAGGTCACATAAACAGAAGCGCGCTGTCATATGGTGCAATGAAGGAAACAAGTAGCATCAGCAAAGCTACTTGTTTTTTCCATCTTACACTTGCCAATATAATTATTGGTGATTTAGGAAAGCTAAATCACAGCTAAACCTGCAGCTAGATCTGAGCATGAGAATGAAAACTTCCCACACTGTGGTGTGGTTTAGAGTAAAGTGAGATGTGAAGTGAGCGTTTGTGTTTACTGGAGACTTGGTTTATTTATCTTTTGCATCATGCTGTTTTGCTGCTCGACCGACTTTTGTCATGAATGACTGAAAACGTTTGCATCACATTTTGCAGTTAGCAACCAACTGTTTACACTTAGACAAATGTTAAGTTTCATAATCTCCTATTACTTTTGATTTGATGTTTTAAAATGCTTTTTTAAACACAGTGCTGTCCTTTTGATCTTAGCTAGAACTTGTGCAGCAGGGAAAGGAAATGCCTGAGTGCTTTTAATCTCAGTTTTGATACCTATTAAATGCAAAGATTTTACCCATTCATTATCTGAACTCCATATCCTGTACAGGGATGCATAGGTGCTTTATTCAGGACGACCCTTTTCTTTTTATGGAAAGGGTCTCTGACAAGCCTGTTAATAAAGCATTTTACTCTCAATTTATGTTTAAATATTGTGTATTAGGTGAGCACATACTGAAGCATTTGGTCTTCATAAAAGTTGGTTTGCATGAAACAAAAGCTGTATGACAATGGTATATTTCTAGATTGATAAATAAAGAGAACAGAAGATAACAAAATACAGCATAATTTGCTTTAGTAAATTATACACTACTACAGCAGTGGCTACACTTCTGTAAAGATAACACCAAGTAAGTGTAATTTATTTATTTGGAGTATTGTCTTGATTTCAAATTGTTACGCAAAAAACATGCACTGCCTAGTAATGTTTTGTAGACACTTTTAGGGAAGTGTGTGAAAATACTGAAACAACCACAGCATTGCATCAGTGCAGTGGAAACCAAGTGAGCAGTAGCAGTAAGGACAATATGAACTTTAGACATAACACTCTTATTGTACTGTTTGCTCAGTGACTAAAGATTACATCCCACTGTCATACCAGTGTTTTTGGTAAGCTTTTCCATCCTACCGTTGGCCTCTTTTGATTGATTTCCTTTTTGAGTATGCAAGAATAGAATGTAAGAAAGTTTTCTTTCATCAATTCTGTACCTCATCAAAAGCCAAAGGGGATTTTCATATTAGTCACATTTTTAGAGATTCATGAGCAATAGCATAGACATCAGTAGTTCGTTCTGTGGTTACTTGTCAAAACGCGATTAGTTGTAAAAGATTAAAGTCGGTGTTGAGCTGAACCATGAATTAAAGTTGAAATGTAGAGCAAGTCAAGATTAGTAAAATAACCAACTCTCAAGGCCTCGTTTTAAGTATAGTACCCACAGCACCATAGCCTGTAGGTTTTACAATCATGTAAAGTGTTTGTTCATTCCTTCGTTCCAACCAGTAGAAGTACACTGCTACAATCCAAACCAAACCCTCATTGCACTCATACAAATATATTGAACATGCAGTTATAGGGTTATGGAGTGGTCACTGTTTGGTTAAGTTTAAGAAAAGATCGTGGTTTAGGTTAAAATAAATACTTCCTCTAGGTTACAGGACATTTGTCGTCATGGCTGCAAAAATACTAGTGGTTAGTTTTGAGACAGACATGAATAAAAGAAACTTCAGTTTCACATGGCAAACAAATTGTGGTCGCTTGTGTTTGATTTCTGTGTTTTCTTGACTCAACCATCCACCTTGACTTTATCCTAACACAGACTCACATTAAATGGTTTACTCCAGTACTTAGCCTTATCCTTTGCTCGTGTTATAATTACTATGGCTGCCTACACATAAAACAGACCTATGAATCACAAAACTTGCTTACACAGATGACCAACAAGGCAGTTTATTTCCTGAACTCCGGAATATCATACAGGATTCTGTGACTGAAACAACATCCTGTTTAGTCAGTCAGCTATCAGTCCTGTCCTGGTATGATAATTATGGATATTCTGAAACCAGTATCACATAGGGTCCACTGCTACTTGTACTTGTAACATTTAGACTAATACTAAGTCAACTCTGCAGGTAGGCAATATTAGGAAGAATACATATGGTTTAGATCTGTTTGAAGATAATTCAAACAGACAAAGCAAAGCTGAGTGTAAGATTAAGATTAGATACAGTCATTCCCATGTTTCTCAAGATTATTTAAAACACGTTTATCTTTATGAATCACATTAGCGACAACTGAGGCAGATGTGCAGTAACTGCAGCTTTTACTGTTTTAAGTTATTTTACAACCATATTCCTCTGTGGACTAGTGGGAGTTGCCAGTGCCTCTTCATCCACGGGGTTCACCTCAGAAATGTACTTTGTTCATTCATTTTTTTCTTTGTGTCTTTTAAGTGAAAGTTGATCCTGGTTGCCCCCGTATTTGTTTTCGCAAAGGAATGCGCAGGATGTTTCGGTCTTGTGGGATTGTTTGCTTTGTCTACTTTAAAATTGCCAGTCATCAAGTGTGTGAGCCTTCCTGAATGTCAGACTAGAAATGCTGAACTGTTGGTAGAAAGGCGTTTTCGTGTGAACTGTCTTGTCTTAGGAAGTAATTATGTGTGTCCCTAGTATCATGTGACCAGTGTCTGCCATAGTCTTTGTGCCATCAGGTTTGTCCAGTGGATTTAGGAGGATCCTACTGTACAGCACTAGAAGCAAAACACTTTAGTACTGATATCAGTACTTGATATCAGCAGGTAGTCAAGTGTACAATAAGTACTTGTACTTAGTCTAGGAAAACTGATTTTATATAATAATATTAATATTAATGGATGGTACAGTTTGCATCAGTAATGTCCTTTACCATTTCAGGACTATCAATAAGCCAAAATGTCCTTGTATTTACTATTAAATTATCATCTGCCTTTGATTAAATAAAAACATTTTTGGTTAGGTGTGTTCTCTTGTAGCATGCTGTTCAGGATCTCCTGCACAACAACAGCAGTTGATGTTCAGCAATGTTGGTCTGCACTGTCTCCTTCATCCTTCACTAAGTAGAAACATTTTCATCATGTGACACTATGATTATCACAGCTGTTTAAAAGATGTGAGGTGAGGTTATCACCACACCTTCCTGTGTACCATGGAAACACAGCAAAAAGTAAATACTCAAGAGTTTATTCTACCATTCTTCCCCTTTGTGTGTTTTTTAGGGGGTTTCACATTATTTTCTAGAGAACTCAGGCTTGGTCAATAGCTGTTGTTATTGGCCTACATGAAGACACATGAGACAAAGCCAAATTAACTCACCATGGCAAAACAAGAAACCCACTCAAAAAACCTTTGGCAACACGTAAACCCTTATGTTATTAAGACTTGTCTGGAGCTTTACACACCCCACACTTCATTTTTACACTACTCCTGTTTAAAGACCTTTGCTTTGTTTTTTTTTATTTGCAGAGGGGTCATGAGCAATTTTTTTACCACAGCATGATGCTGCCAGCAATAAGCTGGGTGTTGTTGAGTTCCTCTTAATGTTTCAGATTTGCAAACACCATGCATATTGTTTTTTCTATCAATGCAAAAGCTCATTGCTTTCATCAAACTGTAACTTTAAATCATGCTTCCACTCTCTTTAAACATGTTTGTGGCCCAGCTAAGGCACACAATTGTGTGTGGAGGATGTTTTTTGGCTTAATCATTATTTGTACTTCTACAATGCATCAAACACAAGAGATTTTTGGTAGTAGCAGCATTCATTAATCTAAAAACGTCTTTAATGAAAATGGTGACTGATGTTTTTTGCAGAAAAAAAACATCAGTCACCATTTTTGTTTAAGACGTTTTAAAACAGAATTGTTTAAAGGCCATTAAGAGCCAAAGGAATGACAAAGGCAAGCCATTTCAGCATTCACACTTTTGGCACTTTGTGTTAAGAACCCTGTAGAACTTATAGAAACCTATTCTTTAAAATCTGCCTGGCTGTGCTATCAGTCAGATTTATCTGTAATTGCAGATTTTTACTGTATACAGAGTTTAATTCAATTTAATTAATTAATTTTTGGCCTTGTCTGGAGAGTGAATTACAATACCTTTTTAGCTAAAACCTGACTTTGTTCAAGATGCAGTTGATATAATGTGGGTGGGTGGTTGTGGTTCTGTATTATATTTGCCTATTTAATGACATTTATTGAACAACATTTAATTTAGTCTAAATTATGGCAGTATTGCAGATTTTACAATAAAAGAGGCAATTGTCCCTAATATCAACAACAATGGGTTTTTTCTGTGCTACAGCTTAGTTTTTTGTTACATTTGACGTATTTTCAGTGTGACATGCTTGATGTGCAAAACCATTACTTGAAATATCTAAAACCCAAGGAATGAAACAGCTTTTTCGAGACAAGGTCCCTCTGTTCTAGTTGTTCCAGATGTTACAGTGGAGGGACTCGTAAATTGTAGCCTTAATGATTTTTTTAAACTGAATTTGCAGGCCATTACATTTCTTAGTATCATTACATGGTAATTGTGCAAAAAGCCAGCAATTACGGTTTCTCATTCTTCTCCAAAATGATTTAGACACTATTGACTATATTTTAGTTTTCAAATCTCAATGTGATCCAACATTCAAAGGAAGCTCAGCAGTTAATCGTTAAAGCAAAATGTCCAGAGGCAATTACAGAGGGGGCATGAGTGCCCAGCAGTGGAGCAGAGCAGCCATAAAATGCAAAATGTGGCTGAGCTGATAGCTCTGACCTCAACTATCACCAAGGTTCTGATAAGAGCCAGCAAGGAACTGGTCTGACTCTCTGACGGTCTGCAGCGTGATAAACGTTTTGGGTGTGTAAACACACTGACTAACTGGTTGCAGTTGTTTGCTATACTCTTTCACACGTACTCACCATCCTTCCATCTTCCTCGAAAGGTCATAACATCAGTACCGTTTAGCCTCACCTGCTAAAGGGTTGTAAACCAAAACAGTAATGTGAATAATTTTTTACCTATGTCTCGCGTACACTTTCCAGTTTCTGTGTCCTACATAATGCAGCTAGTCACCCTGTTAAACATTAAACAGCTGCAACAGTTGAGTAACAGTGGACATTTGCATGCCAACATTTGCATTTTTGTTATAGTTTTTAATGCATCAAAAAGCCACCAAGACGATGTGATGACTCTTTCTATTGTGTGTTTTATATAAGCCCTGTAGTGACTGTCTGCCTGATTGTGCCCTGTCTGTGTTTACGCTGCTAACATTTATGTGGAAAAGAAACTTGAAATAAGACCGTTGTATGACATTGTTACTCTACATTTAGTGAGTTGCTCTAGCTGAACACGTACATCTTTAGCCCTCCCAAAAACAAAAATTTAAGACTTGTCTCCAAAAAAATACAAAATACATAGTGTTGAAACAAATTGCAGTTTATTTTATTCTTTATGTATCTTGGCTTTTGATAAGTTTCTTACGCAAATCTCACTGGCAGATATTTTAAAAAACGATTCTAGCAATAAATTGTTACTCAGTCATACTTAATGATGTAGTTTCACAGGAAAATGGAAATAGGTCTTAACCCTGGACTCCAGCACAGTAACTGATAATTCTTGAGAATAAAACTCTGGAGACAAAATATACTGGAGGTGAATAGTTAGCTTAAAACTATATACTTTGCCAAACCCTCTCACATACAGTTGCAAGAAAAAGTAATAGCGCTGTTTTCAGTTTCCTGTTTTTCTGAATAAATTGGTCATGAAATGTAATCTGATCTTTACCAAAATCGCAAAGATCATGACTGTGTTTCATCAGCAATGAAATAAGTATGCTGATAAAACACACATGATCTTTAATGATTAGCCCCCTCATCTATTTGTGCAACAGAAAGCTTCAATTCAGGTAATGTTAACTCTATCTTTTTTATAATATTCACTGAATTAGAAATTACAATTATTATTTTCACTGACGTTTTTTTAATCTAGCAACTGTGACTACAGCTGCAACAAGCCTGTAAATGGCATTCTCTCTCATAGCAAAGGGAAAAAACTTTGTAAATTGTATGCAATCCTCAAACCTACCTGAAACCACTTCAGAAGGGATTCAAGAGGATTCAGATTGCACAAGCAGATTTGGAATTGGGTTCAGATTTGGTAAGATTCAATCAAGCCACATTCTTACTTACGGTCGTCCACCAATCCTACAGGTGTTGGTTTGATCCCCGTCTCCTCTTGAGCAAGACACTGAACCCCTGCTGAGTTGCTCCCTGTGAGTGCATAGCAGCTCCCCCATTGATGTATGAATGTGTGTGTGATTATGAGTGTGAATGGGTAGATAAAAAGCAGTGTTAAGCGCTTTGAGTACCAACAGGTAGAAAAGCACTATATAAGTGCAGACCATTTACTGGTGATACTAAGCAGGTAACCACTATGTTGGTTTAGCAGGTTATGCTATTCTGTGGCAGTAAACTTGTAAAAACCTTAAACGGTAAGTGTTTTAAGCATTTGGTCAACTTGATTGGGGAATAGAATGTGAACATAACAATAATGGTTACTGGGATTACAGGGATGAGCTGGACAGATGTTGTGGAACAAAAATGGCACAGCTGATAATGGTGACTAACAATTTTATCAACAGGCAGTAAATCCCTAATTGATTGATTGATTGATTTTATTAGGAAAAATCATTTGCAAAAAGTAGATAGATATGTAAAATAAATGTATTAGAGTAAAATACAATGTTTTCTTCTGAATTGTGGTGGAGTAAAAGTAAAACTCATTTGGAATAGAAACACTCCAGTAATGTAAATGGTCTGCACTTATATATAACGCTTTTCTTCCTATTGGTACTCAAAGCGTTTTACACTGCGTCTTCTTTACCCAAGTACTTAGGTTCAGTACTAACCTAGTTAGTTATAACACGCAAGCATGTTGAATAAAGGGGTTCACGTATTCATATACATATAAGTGGGACATGCTCATATCAAATGCTGGTACTTTATTATACTATCTTTAGCTATGAATTGGAAAACTTTGCTAGATTTCTTTTAAAGCATTACAGTTGATCTTGATCTCACTCACCCCCTTTTCTTCCCTTTCCATCCATCCTCCATTACTGTAACCGTTTATCCTGTTGAAGGTTGCTGGAGCCTATCCCAGGTGTCAGCAAGAAGCAAGATACTGTACACCCTGGAGAGGTGGCCAGTCTGTCTCACCTTATCTTGCCTTTTTCTCCCTTCTCTCCACAGGTGGATGTTGGCTTAAACAGCACATGGCCTGTCTTTTGCTGACAGACATGGACCCACCCTTGTCCAGTGCTACAGCCCATTCTAATGGGCTTCTCCCTGACCTTGACCCAGCCGTGGGACTTAACACCAAACAGGACACAGACGCCACCTTCCTTACTGTCCACCTTTACTATGCAGGGAAAGATGGAGAAGGAACGGGGGCCATTAGTTCAGAAAGTGTTTTGAAGTTTCCACCTGGGGAGTATGTAGCAGAAGAACTGTGCATCAGTGCTGCGAAAGCATGTGGTGAGTAACAAGGATTTCAGTTCGAATATCTGCCCCCCACCCCACTAATAATGGAGCTTATGCTCAGATATGTAAAATAAAAGATCGAACACTATTAAACAAAATGTTTGTCTTAAAACTAATATACAAAAGGAGTAACTAAGGGAGGGTAGCAACAAAATAAACATTAGCTTAAACAACGGTGTGTAGAAATAACCAGTAGTAACCAAACAAAAACTCTTACTCAGCCCTGAGCACACAGCACCAGCAAACAAAGCCAGCAATCCACAGATCACATAAATCACACAGTAATGCAGACCATGAACCAAGACAATACACCGTCACCTAGAGATCTGGTGTGTTCCCCTCTTATACTGGTGTGCAGGGTAGATTAATGTCCTGATTGGAGGAAGGCTGCTGTATTGGACCACATGATGATCACATGTCTGATAAAGGTGGAGTAATTAGAAGTGGTCCCGACAAGTGTGCACACAAACGTCAGAGGGGAAATGGCTGCAACAGATCTGCATAGACACCCACTGGACCACGAACGCACAGGCAGAGGAGCGAACAGGGAATTAGAGAACAAAACTGGCAGCACAGCCCTGGACAACAGTTTAATATATAGACTTTACCTGATGATGATTATCAGTAAACATTGTAGAAATGAAAAACAACACAAGCAAAGTCGTGTAGTGTGAAAATAAGTGTCGTTTTTATTGTAGTCACACCAATCTTATACAGTATTTGCACATTTAATGAGCTATTCATTGACAGTGTATGATTTTAATTCTTATTTTTATGTTTAAATTCTTTAACCTCATACTGTATACTGTAGGTATGAAATTGTTCCTGCAAGTTTGCTGACGACAACTTTAAATGTGTTCAGCTATACACAATAATTGGAAAGTCTCAGATGTTACACTTGTATATAGTTAGATATAATTTTACACAGAAATATAAACCAGAAGGCATATTTTAAAGCTCCATGACAATTTTAGTTGCATTGAAAATAAATGAACACTAAATTGTGTGCAACTGTCTATAAATGGGCAGTGTGGTCTATGAAACTTGCGTTTGAGTTTCATACACCAGCAAAGAAATACCAAATATACACCACATTTCATGTCTAACCAACACGAGAGGATATTATTTTTATAGACCATTAAGGCAGTATCTTGAATATTTACAGGCATTCCCACACCAAATGAGGGAATATATTTTGAAAGAATGTCGTTTATGCCTCTTGTCCATTTCAGAGTCTTGGAGCCCTCAATGGCAAGGAGCACTGAACTTATTCTGGTGACTTATGGTGGCATGCCACCTTATTAGGGCATTTTGTGGTATTTTTTATTTTTTTCTCCTTTAATTTGTCTCCTGTGTATCTAAACAACTCTGGGTCTGTTTTATACCCTTCAAAAGAGTTGGAGTAGTCTCTGAGCCAATGTAAGATATGACTTTATTTGTCCCACAGTGGGGAATTGTACATGTCCAGTAGACATGCACAATGACATTTTGAGCATAAGAGAAGTAAATACAGGAATCAAACTGACTGGCTGATATGAAGTTCACAAGCATTTACTGTCTGTGTAAATGCCTTCTTCAATCCTAGTTTTTCATGTGCAGCGGATTAAGGTTGAGAATGAAGCTCCTGTCTCCTTCGTCTTCGTCTTCATCCTCGTGCCCTTGAAAATGATGTTGTTGTGAGATGTTGTAAATATTTAAAAAGTAGGGATGTCTTAATCAATTTTTTTTACATCTAATACTGATGCAAATACTGGAGTTTAAGAAATTTTAAGTTTTTATGAAGTATAAGCTTTTGTTTATTTGGAGTTTTCGCTCAGTACAACATTATACAATTAAACTTGGATTAAGCATTTATCTGCTTTATTTCTGCCAATAAAAATTATTTGTAGTATGCCGGAAATGGCATCAATACAGATACTTGGTATCTAGATAGCATTTGGAGTCCGGATCACCCATCCCCTCGCTTGCAGGGAAAACTCTGTATGTCTGTTCAGCATTCATTCACTTCTGTTTCGAAATTGTTGCATCCAATTCAGACAAATATATTTAAGAAATTCCTGTCAAATTGAGATGCAAGCTTCTGGTACAAGACTCAACCTAGTGCTGATTGTGTGTAAAGAGAACTACGCCATTCTGACAAGCATTCTGTCGTTCTTTCTAGCAAACTAAATTCAGGAAGTTGTCAACTGTAGCATTTTTTCTTTTTGCTGTAGCACTATCTTTCTCTGCCACGCTCTGTTTCTCCATTCCCTCGTACGTCGATAAGATAGAAGCCCCTCTGTGTCCTTTTTATTTTCGCTTACTTTGTGTCCCCTTTGTTTTGTTTGGTTTTTTTCATTCACCTTCTGGTTTCTTTCTTTATGTCATCTAATGATCCCCTGCATCTCCCTTACTCCCCCACTCTCTTTTAGAGAGTTATACATGATTTCTCTATTATTCTTGACACTTGTCAATTTTTGGGGGTTCTTACCTTGACATCGGAATCCAGAAAGACTTATTAAACTTGTCAGCAGTCAGCCCTAATATGATTGCACTTGGATTGTAGGAGCAGTTTGGCTTTTTAGACTACTAAGATTGTCAGTGTCAGTTTTACTCAATTGAAATACATTAAATTTTGTGTAAGCTCACCTTGCTAATGTGTGGAAATAAAATAATTTACTTTGCAGTGCATTGCGTAATTTATCATTTGATATTGTCATAAAGACACAAGGTAGGGCTTTCTGGTTTTTTTTGACTTGACTTCCTCTGTTGTGGTTTAGCATACTTCCTCTTACGCAGCTCTCCCATCCTCACACCATTGCTTCGCTCTTGTGAGTGCCTCCTCTGTTTATATTAGAACATTTATTGTCAGCTAATGACCTACTTGGCCCAAATCATTAAACGTCTTTGCTGGAAATGGTCCGCAACAAAAATCCAGAGAGGGTGAAGGGGTCATCCACAATGAGATTGTTGGCCTCTGTGTATAATCATCTTTATTATTAAATTGTGTTTAATTTAAACTATATTTCTGGCACATAGTAAAAGGTTAATGGGACGTTTCCATTTTGACAAACCTATTTTTTATTTCAGATTCTATGACTGGGGACATAATTGTAAAACAATTGTATTGTTTTACTACTGGTCTACTGGGAAAATTTACTGGTGGTCATTATATGTCAACCATCAGTGGTTCGATCCCTGCCACTCCTTACTGCATGTCAAAGTCTCCTTAAGCAAGACACTGAACCCCAAGATGCTTGCATGACAGCTACCAGCATTGGTGTGTGTGTGAATGAGAAGCAACATTGTAAAGTGATGGTGATGGTGGGGGGGAAGCGTCAGGGCCTATGGCATGGGTGACCTGCATATGCACGTGGAGTTACCATCAGAGTGAATTCATATATAATAAATCACATCTTTCCCTCAAAAGTAAGTGGATATTTCAGCAGAACAGTGCCAGGCGTACAACTGCATGACTTTATAGACAGTGCTTGTCCTTGACTGGTTCAGATCTGTCACCTATTAAGAATTTAGTGCATCATGAAATGGTAAATCAAACAGTAGGGACAATGTACGATTGAGCAGCTGAAGTCTTGTTAAGAAAGAGTGGGCTACCATTTCACTTGAAAAACCGTAAGAATTAGTATTAATACTGAGAAATATTGAGACTTTGTTCTTTGAATCTTTCCTTTGGAAAAATGTGACCTTGTCTGTCTCTCCAGGGGTTGCTCCAGTGTACTGCAGCTTGTTTGGCCTGATGAGGGAGACTGACCGTATGTGGTTCCCTCCTAATCACATCTTTAAACTGCAACAATCAGCCAGTGAGAATTTGCTCTTTAGAATCAGGTAGATACACACTTTCAGTATGTTTTCTTTCCCCCCCATATTTTTCATGTTTTTATGCTTAAATTCTATTTGCTGTAATTTTCCACTGTCTCCTCTTTTGTCCAGATACTATTTTCCTGGCTGGTATAACAACAACAGTTCGTTCTATGCTCATCGTTATGGTGTTTCCAAAGGGACGGAGAGCCCCGTGATGGATGATTCTGTCATGGCATACCTGTTTTTTCAGGTTGGCCTAATTTCAGCTTAAAGTAATTTTTTCGTCTGTGTATGTTTTTAAAAATGTGCTTTCTCACTCTGGGTCATTTTCCCAAAGACTAGGAAACAGCGTTTTCATGTCTAATGCTCCATTTTTAACTTCCATCACTTCCTTTCTCTTTACTACTTTGCTTTTGTTACTACATTGATAAGCAAAAGTGTTGGGTGTGCTGGGAGACAGATTAAGTGTGCCTGTCTTTCTGACTCCCTGCCAATATGTCTGTCATGTCAGCCCATTCTTTTGCACAAGTTGAGAAAACAGGAAGTGGGGTAGTAAGAGTGTTAAAGAAGAAAAAAAATGAGGAACGTCAGGTTGTTCTTGCTCTGTATGTCTCGATCTGTGCATTTGTTTGTGCATTTATTATAGTTTCTGTCTCTTCCTGCATTCTTGTGCAAATCGTACATATGCAGCTCTCTACGGCCTTGTTTTTATTCCACTTTTACAGAATGAGCTCTATGTCAATATGTTGACCAACAGAATTTTCCTTACCTATGCTGTAAAGCTTATTCATCCATGTGATGGATTTTGTGTTACTTTTGTTTTTGTTTTTTGCCTCCCCCAGTGGCGTAGTGATTTTCTTAATGACTGGATTCAAATTCCCTTAAGCCACGAGTCCCAGGAAGAGTGTCTGGGCATGGCAGTGCTGGACATGATGAGGCTAGCAAAAGAGAGTGGCCAGTCACCTGTAGACATCTACAACGATACCAGGTAGAATCACCAGACTCACTGGATACACATGATATGTGTATATGTATATGCTCAATATGTCTGACCATAGAGGAGTACTTATTGTTATTATACTTATTAGTCATTGAATATGACTTTGCAATCAGGAAAGTAAAAAAATTTTACTGTCCAAAAAAAAAGATTTAATCTGATCTGAACCAGCTACACAGTCTATTGCCAATATATTGTCAAATGATTTTATGTGCGCCTGAGAACAGCTTTTCAACACTGATTTCAAAACACTGTGAGGCCTTAGCTCCTTGGCCTAGCTCCACTTAAAGCATCCAAACTTATGTGTGTTAAGCTGAATTTATTATCTGTGTGTGTGTGTGTGTGTGTGTGTGTGTGTGTGAGAGATAAGGTTTTGTCTAAATGTTCCCTTTCCCTATAATGATTCTTAACTAATAATCATTAACATTACTTGGTTTAGTTTTGCATTACCTTTACTTCTATATTAAGTTATGCTATGAATGGCTGATTCTTTTTTTAGTTTGGACTCAGCATAGCACACTAGGTTAACTGTATTTAGTATGTGCTCTTTAACCTTGTTTTATTCTTCAATTTCCCCCTCTCATACCCATTTTTACTCTTTACTTGTTCTTCATTCCCTCTTTAAATCCATCTCCACCTAAACACCCACCCTGGTCCCCTGACCATCTAGCTATAAGTCCTTCCTGCCACTATGCGTGCGAAACCGCATCCAGGAATATAACATTCTGACTCGCAAGAGGATCCGCTATCGCTTCAGAAGGTTCATCCAGCAGTTCGGAGAATGCAAAGCCACAGTGTGTAACCTCAAGCTCAAATATTTGATGAGCCTGGAGATGCTGCTGCCATCTCTCTACTCTGAGCGCTTTCAAGTGACTGACCTCTCAGCACACGATGTTACCATCGTTGTCATGGGCAACAAGGGAATCCAGTGGTCAAAAGGGAAAGAGCAGGAGGGGGCAGAAGAGGTAGATTGAGTTATATACTACCACAGTAATGCATTTGTCCAACAATCACAACAGTCATGATTGTTTTTTACCAATAGATGGAGCTCTAGGAGTTGGTTAAGTTTGCTAGTAACATTAGTTTGTGCATACTTCTTCATCCAGTGCTGTATAAATGTCAAATATTTTATTCATTTGTGTCGCTAGGAGCTACAGACATACTGTGACTTCCCAGAGGTGATTGACATCAGCATCAAACAGGCCAATAAGGAAGGCTCTGTGGAGAGTCGCGTAGTTACCCTAACCAGGCAGGACAACCAGATCCTGGTATAGTAAACTTTACTTTATGTGCTACTGTCACTCTAACATTAATACCTGTTTTGCTTCATTATAATCAAAATGGAAGCTGTTTTTTTTTCGGCATAATACTTTTAGTTAAAGAAAAGTGGTAAACTGGCCTGTTACAGCAGCTAAACATGTATTTGTCAGGCATATATACAGTTTGACTAGCAATGATGAACAAACTAATTTTAACTTCAGAAACACTGGTGTACTGTAATTTTCTTTAACATGTAATTTATTACACATAGATGTGTACAATAAAAGTATTCTGTACATTTAGAGTTCAAATTAGGTACTGAATGGTTGATTTGTCTTCTTGTGCATCCTCTCTCTGTGTGTCTGTCTAACCACAAAGGAACTGGAGTTCCATTCACTTCAAGAAGCCTTGTCATTCGTATCATTAGTTGATGGATATTACAGACTCGTTGCTGATGCCCACCATTATGTGTGCAAAGAGGTGGCTCCTCCAAGACTCTTGGAGTGCATACAGAGTTACTGCCATGGTCCTGTGTCGTGAGTATCACACATCTGCACAGACACAGCGTGTCACACATGAATCCACAACCACAAAACCATTCACACTTGCTCACTAACACACACAGTGATGTCTTTCCATAGGTATGAAGGTACTTATTGCTTTAAAGCATTTTTTATCTTTTACCATAACTATTCCAATTACATGCCCCCATCCTCAACCCTTAACCCTAACTTAAATCTAGCGAACTTTGTTTCCAGGCTTAGTCTGAAAACACGTTTTCAGAGATTGCGGACTGAAACTCTGAAAACAAAGTCTGAACTGCCACGCACCCCTTTTAAGTTGTTAAAAGTCGCCAAAATCACTTCACAACAATGTTGTTGAACCAAAGTTTGTTTCAGTAAGGATGCAGCCTGTCTTTTTAACTACAGCATGGAGTTTACGATTGCTAAGCTGCGTGTATCTGGGAACCACCAAGGCCTGTACATTCTTCGTTGCAGTCCAAGAGACTACGACAAATACTTCATGTCCTTTGTTGTTGGGGTAAGCAGTTACCGTTCACTCAACATTATTTTTTATATTACCTTACAATAAACCTTTTTAACACATTGACAACCAGCTTGCTTCTTTAGCCCATGACCCTATGGATCCTAGCAGATTATCTCATCTAAAGACTAGTACAACATATCACAACAACTGGGGCCATAAGAAATATTATGTAATTTAGAGAATGTAGTACTTATTAAAACTAAATTCTATTTAAGCAAGGAATAAAATGGTCACGGTAACTGCTGCATGACAACATATAACTGTGGAGGTAAACAACCTCTCATTTAAAGATAATCTAAAATATATGCCCAGAATCTCTACTGGATGGAGCAGTTTGATAGGACTGCCACATGATATAGATAATCAGTTGTTAAGAATTAAAATACAGGGATTATGATAAACTGTACTACATACTCTAAAGCTGCTTTAAGTAATGTGAGGCACCATATAAGATGTTTTGTTTGATATCATAATTGTATTTAGTCATCCTGTTTGATAATTGTGAAAACGTAGAGTTTGTTCAGCTAAAGGAAGGTTAGAGTTATGTAAAGTAACAAATTCAGAATATGCAGCTCTCATGTGTTCTGACACGGACAGAATGAGTGCATGTTCTTTGTAGTCAGTAAAAATTATTGTTAAAAGCACAACTTAACTTGCATTATTTTTCTTTTGATTTTCAGGATGAAACTATGGTGGACTGTAAGCACTGTCAGATTGTGAAGACTGAGTCAGGAGAGTATAATTTGAGTGGGGCCAAGAGGAGCTTTGGCTCACTGAAGGAACTTCTGCACTGCTATCAGAAGGAGGCGCTCCGAACTGATGGTTACACATTTCAGCTGACCAGGTGCTGCCCCCCCAGCCCTAAAGGTTAGTATTCACATAAAAAAACAAATAAAAATTGTATGTAGAATTGATTCCACTTGCTAAAAGTATGACAAGTTCTCCTCTAAGGTGCAGTTACACACGTCTATACTGTTAGTTTTTCTCAGATAAGTGATATTTAAAGGTTGTACAAGCTGTACAAGCTCTGCAAGCTGCAGGCTCAAATATAGACCATTTTGGTAGGCCATAAATTATATTGGGCTACAAAAATGATTCTAGCAGCTACAGTTTAAATTTTAGCTTTCAAAAAAATAATTTTACACGAAAGAGAGATCAAAGCAACAAATGAATGCCCTGAAAGCGTTCTTTAACAGTGTTATCGTGTTGTGTTGTCATTATTCGATTCTTCTTGAATCTCTGCTGTTTGTTGTTCATGTTTTGGCCACCCCATAGTAAATACATGAGGGGGACCAAAACATTAGAACTAACCCTTCTAATAATGCACTCCCCTGTGACTCATCTACTTTGACCTTAATAATAAACACGTTGTAGAATTATCACCTTTCTTCAGTTTCAACCAAAAAACTGAGAAATTATAACCTTGTTAAAGTAGTAGTTCATAGCAGATGGTCATAATGTTATGCTTGACCAGTGTATTTATGTCAGATCAAGCTAGTTCAAATGTTCTGATTGTTTATTTTGCTGAATATTTTAATAGATATAAGTCAGATTTTTACTGCCTTACACTAGTGGACAAATTGTGCCACTGTGATGATTTGATGCAGTTCCTAATGACGCCATGATTCATTTATTACTAGGTTTCCGTTTCTTTTTTCAGAGCAAGGTTAACAGTTTGTAAAGGCCAAAAAACAAGCCACATATGTTCATGCTGTTATTCATGATTAGCCAAAATGTACACTATTGTTCAAAATGAACAAATGACTACTGCACAGTGGTCAGTTACACTTAGTTAATTATCAAAAACACAGAATTTAGAGAGACCTTTTAGAGTGTTAATGCTTTTTTTGGCCTTTAATTGATTAGCTTTTGAATAGTTTTAATTGGTCACCTTTACTCTCTTCAGATAAATCCAACCTGCTGGTGTGCAGAAATAATGGATCAGAAGTTTGTCTGTCTCCCTCGCTCCACAAACACATCAGCCAGATGGTCTTTCACAAAATCCGAAAAGAGGATCTTGTCATCGTAAGTAAACCATGTTTGCCATCTTGCTGTTGTTTTTTGCTCAGCAGAAAAAAAACAAACCCATAACTGACCTTTTTCTTAATGTGTGTGGGATTGTTGTAAAGGCGTAAAGATGTTTTTGTGCATATATGTAGCTGTAGCAGCTTACAACAGTATTCAAAAGAACCTGCAACTTGTTTGCTAGACTGAGCTAAACATCTCGATTTTCAAAGCCGAATCGTACTTAACAAAAAAAAAGAAGAATACTATATGTAAAGCTAAAATATAGTCATGCAGGCCTTTGAAGTCTAAGAGATGTTCTACATTTACCGTGTTAGTATCAGTGAGTGTTTTGAATTTTTGTCACAGGGACTCCTGCAGGGTCAGTGAGGTTGCTGCAGTTCACACTAAGACTTCCTCAATTGATCCACCCTCTGCTCAGCCTCATTATACACAGTCCCAGCGGACAAGTATGAGTGCACTGTGTGTGTGTACATGTGACAATGCGTCAGCTGTGCCGTCACCTCCATTACAAGTCAATTTGTGTTTCACCATATTTTTTGCATGAGAACTTGAAGTTCTGTACAGCCGATCTGTCACAGGAAAACCACAAAAGCTGTCCCCACTAATCAGAGATCACAGGGGTTTTTAGGTATTGCCATATTCTCTCACTTGTTATTTAGAAGGTACATGTTCCTGTTTTTATCTTTTGGCTTGGCTTTGTTTGCAGTTACTTTAAAGCTCTGTTTTATTCAGTTGACTCTAACATGTGGTCCTGCATTACTGAGGAAACTGCAAGATTTATTGGATCAGGAAATTTGTTTGATGTTTAAAGTCTGTTGTAACTCTTCTCTAAAGGTTCCTTGCCAGCACTGTAGGCAATGATTTAGCACTTCCCTGTAATTTGGACTGTGATCTGTGAATGGGTGGAATTATGAAGACTCAGTAGAGTGTGGCCAATGTTTACAGCAGTCTTGCTTTTTGGCATTGACAATGGAGTGATTTCAGGCTGCAGACAAAATGATCCTTTCATAATGTCACGTAGGACACGCTGAGCAGTCTGCCTAAAATGTGAGACACTGTGTGCAGAGATGGTAGTACACAAGTACACAAACTCCAGACTCAAGTAGGACTTTAAGTGTTGGCCTAAGATACTTCTTCCCTGCGAGTACAAATCCTTTCCTTGAGATTGCTAAAGAGATACTTTACAAAAGTAAAAGTACTTAAATAAGAAAACAACATGCTTCAAAAAAATACTACTTGTAGTACTTATGGCAAAACATCTACAGTAATTAATAAAAGAATAGGGGTCAGAGATCACTATAGGTTTTAACCATGATGTGTTGACTGGTGATTGACACATGATGCTAACGTCCTCATTTATTTGTGCATAATATTTTTAATATTAAAAACAATTATTTAATATCAGAAACTTGTTTCAAACTGCAGAAAGGGGTTACCAATGTGTGTCAACATATTTTATCTGACAGTAAATTGAGGAGGTGATCTGCTTTTGAAATTAAAACATTTTTCCCTTATATACTTGATATAGAATTTCAGCTGCTTAACCTTTTCTTCTTTTTTTAGCATTACACAACGTTTCCACTCTTTTGTTGCTCCTTACTGAAATTTGTTTGAAACAGTTCAGTTTCAATGCTTGATATGTTGTCAAAGATTTTGATGCCATTAAAATATGTTGAAATGATTAGCAATTTGCATCCCAACTTTTCTGCAAACGCAGTTTTAGAAGAAAATTGTTCTTTCCAAAGTTGTTTTCCTACCATAACAATAAAGCTTTTTATTTTTTTAGAATGAGAGCCTAGGCCAAGGATCTTTCACCAAGGTCTTCTGTGGTGTGAGGAAGGAAGTGGGAGACTACGGAGAGGTGCACCAGATAGATGTCGTTATAAAGATCCTGGACAAGGCTCACCGCAACTTTTCAGAGGTTGGCCTCTTGACTGCTGTTGCTGTCTCTAACTCTTACAATTTGAGTCCGGAAAAAAATGTTAAAAGCATTTTCTAATATAGTTGTCTCCTTTCTCTCATTTTTTCAGTCATTTTTTGAAGCAGCCAGCATGATGAGCCAGCTTTCCCACAAGCACTTACTCCTCAACTATGGTGTATGTGTTTGCGGTGATGAGAGTAAGTCTACACACAAACACATGCTACTGAGCACAGTTGATCCCAGGGAAGGAATCCCTCAGTTATTGAAATGGACAGTTAAAGATCTTAATTTTAGTTGTAAAGGATGTTGAGAACAAAAGAAAGCAGAATTTTGTGACTTGCACAGAGGTCTTGCAACACCACTGAGGAATTGATATAAAGAACAGAAGGTTTTAAACCTGACAGTCTGATATCACACAAGAAGAAAACCAGATGTTGTCTTTGCCTCTATAACAGCGACTAAAATATTGGAAATAAGGTTTCTGACCTGCTGACCTGCTCTCTCCTGACCCTTCCACTCTGACTACATTAAGGATCAACGACTCACTAATGGGCCACTGCAGTCTTGATTTTTACGCTACCTGCAACTGCCCGCACACATCAGAACAGGAAGCCTTTGCTATTTATATATCTGAGTGGAAGAAAAAAAGATGGTAGATTTTGGACATTTTTGTAATAGTTCAATGTTTTTTTCCTATTCTTCTTTACAACCCACAGCAGTGTATTTGCATTGCATGCTGTAATACAGCTAAAAAACTTGACTGTTCTTCATGAAATGTACATATGTTGCTTCATAGCTTAATAGTTGGAAAGACCTTTCATAGATGGGACAATGAAAACTGGTCTAGTAAAGCACAAACATGTTTTTTTGAAGATTTAATAGAAATACTGTAGTTTTAATCCAAAGACTTTTAATGTAATAGGTAGTTGAAATAATAACAATAATAATCTCCCTCAACTCTCCCTGTCAGACATGATGGTGCAGGAGTATGGTAGATTTGGCTCCTTGGACATCTATCTCAAAAAGAACAAAAGCTCCGTTAACATCACCTGGAAGCTAGAAGTGACCAAGCAGCTAGCCTGGGCTATGCACTACCTGGTATGAGGACTCCCGAGATAAAAACACACACAGAATTGCAAGAAGAAATGCATTTACACTGTGTTATGTGCACACAGGAAGAAAAAAACCTCATTCATGGAAATGTCTGCGCCAAGAATGTTCTTTTGATCAGAGAGGAGGATTGGAAGACAGGCAGCCTGCCCTTCATCAAGCTCAGCGACCCCGGTATCAGCATCAGTATGCTGCCCAGAGAAGGTGAGATACATGGCTCTGTGTACTGATCTGACGTGTGAAGACACCTGAGTGTTTCTGTGATTCAAGTTCAGTGACACAGATTTGCGTTGGTGTGACTGCTGTGGTTGCTGACAACATTTGGTCAGCCTACCTTTTTTTGACATCTGACTCCCCATCCCTTTCTTCTGTTCTAATATTGTCCTTCTCTGTTTCTTTGTGTTAACGTGTCTCTCAGTCCTAGTAGAGCGTATCCCATGGGTTCCCCCTGAGTGTGTTGAAAATCCAGAGAACCTGAGTTTGGCCACAGACAAGTGGGGCTTTGGGACCACACTCTGGGAGATCTGCAGTGGCGGAGACAAACCCCTCAGCACTCTGGACTGCTCAAAGGTAACACACACAAGGAATTATTTGAGAATTAAAGAGTGTTTTGAATAAATATTTCAACTGAACCCAGGTCAACGAGAAAATAAATTCTTGTGGTCCAGAACTAGTTGCGTGCCACTTTCCAACAAGTTGAAAACCTGCAGCTGCTGACCTTTGCTCTTTTCCTCTGTAGAAGAACCTGTTTTATGAAGACAGGCACCAGCTGCCAGCCCCCAAATGGACGGAGCTGGCCAATCTGATTAACAGCTGTATGGACTATGAGCCCTCATACAGACCCTCATTCAGAGCGATTATTAGAGATCTCAACAGCCTCTTCACGCCAGGTAGAAGAACAGACAGAGGTCACATAGTACGTCAGTAAAATCAGTCTAGTCTCATACTGCTCCTTTGTGGCTTCACAGACTACGAGCTGCTGGTGGAGAGCGATATGGTTCCCAACAGGACAAGAGGTTTTGGCTTCCCATGGGCGTCAGAGAGTCAGGAACCTGCCCAGTTTGAGGAGAGGCACCTCATCTTTTTAAAACAGCTGGGAAAAGTGAGGCACACATAATAGGAATATCATTTATTAAGAATAATTGTATTACTCCACCCAAAGAGCTTTATCGTTTTAATTAATTTTAATACAAACTACTGAACAACTCTTGGCTTTTTTCTTTACTTACTGATAACGTACCAGCTGAGAATTTCAAAACTTGATTTAATATGAAATCAATGAATGAACTCTGGTTTGTGTAACTCTTTAAAGTCCGTTCTCTCTTCATCTCGGTGTTGTAGGGAAACTTTGGCAGCGTGGAGATGTGCAGGTACGACCCCCTGCAGGACAGCACAGGGGAGGTGGTGGCCGTGAAGAAACTACAGCACAGCACAGCTGAACACCTCAGGGACTTTGAGCGGGAAATTGAGATCCTGAAATCTCTCCAGCATGAAAACATTGTCAAATACAAAGGCGTCTGCTACAGTGCAGGTAGGAGCCCATTGTTCGATGTCTACATGGATTCTAATATAAACTGGCCAAAATGTGTGTGTGATTATACACTGTATCATACTTTCAGCACTAAAAGATTAGAAACTTGGAAACACAAAACAAGCAAATAATTTGCCTACTTAATCTCGATTTTTAGTTTAGATCTAGCAGTGATTCAGTGTTCTGTTGTGTCTCCGGTGAGAGAGCAAGCTCACCTGATTGGCTTGTTCAGCCCACAACAGATTTTTCCATTTAATTTTGCCATACATGCATATTTTGTTATCATAATAATGACTTGACAGTCCCCACATTTGTTGCCTAGGGCACCAGTGACCATACCCATGAACAAATAAATCCAGATTTTCTCAAAAATGCCACTTCAGGCTGGGCCTGCATTCGACTGCTCACACATAATAGTTCCTCTCTTAACTTATGTCTTTCTGCAGGACGTAGGAACCTGCGGCTGATCATGGAATATCTCCCCTATGGCAGCTTGAGAGATTACCTCATTAAACACAAAGACCACTTTGATTCTAAGAAGCTGTTGCACTATGCATTGCAGATTTGCAAGGTAAAATTGTGCAGTGCCATATTGTATTAATGTGCCTCTGCTGTGCACTTTCGAATTGTCCTTTCTTGTTGCCTTGTACTTGCAGGCCTTACAGATTTGCACCTGATTGTCACTGTATTGACTGAAAAACATGACAATTATTTCCCCTATTTAAATTAATTTGTAACTCCAGTGATTCACCTACTTTTCCCAGCGACAAGTATTAAAGATCAGATAATTTTGCACAAAGAAATAAAACAATACAAAACAATATGTTAACTTTTTTTCTAAATGGTTCAGCTGGGTTACCTAGTTTTATGAGTTGCAAAAAAATCCGTTTTAGGCATAAAACCAGACATAAAGAAAATGTCAAGAGCCACTGTACACAGTAATAACACTTGACTCAACTTATGTGTTCCAGGGTATGGACTACCTTGGCACAAAACGTTACATCCACAGAGACCTCGCCACTAGAAACATTCTAGTGGAGAGTGAGATGAGGGTGAAAATTGGTGATTTTGGTCTGACCAAAGTTCTGCCGCAGGACAAAGATTACTACACTGTCAAGGAGCCTGGGGAAAGCCCCATCTTTTGGTGAGGATGCCACTCACACGTTTGTTAGTGGTTAAGGAAGTAGTTTCATATTTTTGTTGGCTGACATTTATGATGATAAAGTAATGCCATGTTGTTACTTTTTTGGCTGGGTTTTCCACTGTTATGGTCAATGTTGTAACCCTTTGTGACAAATCTTTGAACACAGGTATTACAGATAAGACCATTGCCTTCTTTCTGGGGCTTTTTTTTTTTTTTTTGCTTTTGTACATCTAGGCTGTATGAGACATATTTATTTCTGTACATCTTCTGTGTATACGGTATATACTGTAAATGTGTGTATTTCAGGTATGCTCCAGAATCACTGACAGAGAGCAAGTTCTCTGTGGCCTCCGATGTTTGGAGTTTTGGTGTCGTCCTCTACGAACTCTTCACTTATAGCGACAAGAACTGCAGCCCACCAGTGGTACCGTACTTCTCTCTGTTACATTTTGAAATTGGTACATTACAGTACCTATTGTCCAATTCTAACCATAATAACTTTGTCACCTGTGTGACTCACAAGCTATAAAACAATGGTCATTATAATTAATTAGTGTTATAATTAGTGTTAATGAAATCAGTTGATTGAGCACCCTGTTGCAGAGCAGTGTGCTCAAAAACAGTGAGCACTCTGTCCAAGGATTTGCCTAGATGTTATTATTAATTTTATTTTTTTCTGGTCAAGGTGTTTATGGATAAAATGGGAAATGAAAAGCAAGGTCAGATGATTGTCTACCATCAGATAGACCTGCTGAGACAAGGCTACAGGTTGCCTGCTCCTGATAATTGTCCAAAGGAGGTCAGTAAATCCACATAAAATACATACAAAAATATATCTTAACAAAACAAAGTGTATTGCTCTGTAAACACAACGGTACAAGCATCGCTAACAGCATGACAACAGGACAATGCTAACATGTGTTAAGTAGGTGGAATTTCATGATTTTAGGATGATAACATTGGCTAATTAGCCCTAAATGCAAAGTACAAATGAAGCTGATGGGAAGGATTGGAAATTTAAAATTTTGATTTGATGGTGCAGCTACAGGAAATGTTACCAGAGCTATTGCAAATGTGCCTAACAGATTTCATGGCAAATAATTCAATAATTTGTCTGTGATGTTTTTGTTTCCTTAGATCCAGAAGATTATGACAGAGTGCTGGAGCAGTGACCCAAAGCTGCGGCCTACTTTCAAGACTTTAATCCAGAGCGTGGAGGCTGTATGAGACACCAAGGATGGATGAGCAGCATTGATCCTTGAACCTTTAACCTTTAGGTGTTAAACTCGTGGGAGTCATTCCTCAGAGATCTCAACAGTGAGTGGGATGTGTGGACTTGCTGCAGAGGCGCAGTCAGTAGACTAACATCTTTCTATTTTGGTGCTTTGCCTTAATTAACACAAACATAAATCACGTGGCATGATGGCAATATCCACTTTCTTAGCAGTTACCTACGTCTTTCTGTGGTCACTTATACGTGTATATATTTATCAGTTATGTTTCACAAATGGGATTTAGTGCAAGTCTGAAGAAAGGGGATCCTCTTGTAGCAGCTTCTTTTGTTTAACCAAAGAGACGATTGGATTCTCAGCACACTGTAAGTCACCTGACTGCACCTGCATTCAAGATCAGACCTCAACCTCACCTCAACTCAACCAAATCCACCTGAACTGCACCTCACTGCACTGCTCATGTGTGGCTGTATCTGGAACTTACAAGGTTTCCTCCTGCTGATGGACAGACACTCTTGCTTTGCTTGATTCTTTTTTTTGGGCTGATTATCCACGGTACATAAATGTAGTAGCAGCAGTTCCTCTGTTACAAGGGAAAATCAGGGAAACATCAGGGAAAATCCCCAGAGTCCTTATTTTAACTACAGGCAATTTGGTGCAAATATTAACAGAAGTTAATGACTGAAGAGATAGGGAGGTTTCAGTGTTCCCACCACGGATTTCCTCTGCCACCAGCTGGAATGATCTCTGTGAGACAGTTGCACTCAAAATCATTCAATCCGCTTTGCAAATTAGGTGCACTGGCCCAAAATCTACAAACATTCAGCCATTTCTGTTAATTTATAAACAAATTTAAATAGCTCAACACAACTAAGGTTGGAAAGTTGTGTTTCTTTAAACAAAATGCTTATTTCCTTTTAGCTGACTATAGCAGACTCCCCCTTTATGACAAGGACATTCTGCAGCCTTTTGCTCAGTGGTGGAAAGTAATAAAGTCCTTTATTACTGTACTTAAGTAGATTTAATTATGACTACTTTGACTTTTACTCCACAACATCTACGAGCAAACGTGTCTACTTTTTACTCCACTACATCTCTAATCAACATTGTTACACTCACTTTTTTTGCAGCTACTCAAGGGATTTTCTTCACCTGTCTTCTCAGAACTCTAGTTGCAGGTTGTTAATACTTTATTTCCCTGCCCTGTCTACGTAGTGTAGCCACTGTTCCTTCAACTGTGAACCTAAACACAGTTTCCCATGGGGTCTCTAGGAGCATTCAGTGCCTTTCTTTTTGTATCTTTTGTGAAAAGCAATACTCGCATCTCGACGTTTTTGACAATTCGTTTGACCTAGCTATATTTCTAACATGCAATCAAACATGAGACTCAACAAAACCAAAGCCAGTTCAAGTGTTTGATGTGTTCTGTCTCAAGAACACCTGGTTCAACTAATGAAGCTCTTGAAAACGCATCAGGTGTGCTTGAGACAAAACCTGATTTGCAAACGTGTGCTCTTATGAAGGATTCTTTTCAGGGGGTGGAATCATTTTGAGACTGCAGTAGTCATTAAAAGTTGCATTTTGTGTTGACTTTGGAGGAACCACTTGTAACATTAGTTGTGTTGATCTTTTTAAATGACTTTTGATTGTTGTTCATTGCAAACAGCTGAATTTTTTTTTGCCAATTAATACAATACAAACTCTTTTGTGTCAAGTGTGTTGTTACATTAGATATAATTGTAATATACTGTATGTATCTCTTTTTATACAGATTCAATTGGTTCTTCTTTGCATACATTTCATTTTTACTTTGATTGCAGTGTGATTACATGTAAGCCTGTAATGCATGTACTGTAAGAGCAGATGTAAATATTGATATGTGGGATTGTAGATATGTGGGATATTTCAGCTGTCTATATACTTCCATTAAACTAAATATACTGTTGTACTATGAACAATGACTACTTTTTTAAGGTTTTGCACAAAACACATCTATATTTAGAGCAAATTAAAGCCACTCGGTGGGATTAATATAAAATAGTTTTTATAAAAACTGAATAAATGCTCTGTATCATTATAAGTAACCACCTGTCAGCACGTAGCATGGTTGAACTCAGCTCCACCTTAACCAACACTGGTCTTTAAACGCTGTTTTTTTAATCACTCTACATGTTTTGCAATAATTACCATTATTCATATTTTTAAACTGCATTGTTTTCTTAGTGGAATACTTCTACGTTTGAACTTCAAGCTAAATGGAAAATGTTGTACTTGTAGAAGTTTTTTTTTTTTTTTAAACTTGCAGATTAACTTGAGTACGGAGTTCGTCTAATTCTACCACATCAGGACACAGTGTTTCACAGAGTGAAAAGGGAAAAGAATCAACCGTTGTGCCTTTGTGTCCTCGGGGTGCTGACTGGTGATGGTGTAATGTTGTGAGCAGAGGCTGACAATAAGTTCACAGCAGCCTAAATGACCGTGTGTGTGTGTGTGTGAGACTGGCCTGTGTCAGATGGTCAACAGGTGGGAATAGGGATGCTGCTTATTGCTCCAGATCGTTTTTATACATATACCAGTAAGTGTTGGACAATAAATAATACTGCTCAACATTTTAAATTTACACCTTATTTAAAATTTATTGTCAGTGATGCTGAAAGGGCAACATACAGTGTGTATCATAGAGAACATCTTTATCAACAAAATATGTGAGAATAAGATCAACTTATGACAGAGAGACATGGAGATGTGGTGACATGATGAGTGGAGTACAGTAAATATACTGTATTGTATGTTGTGTGCAGTGAGATAAGTGGGAACAGCTAACTATGCTAGAGCCTACTCGACATGCCGCCCCTCTACCATCCCTGCCCTTTGTCCCCCCTCTCCCCTCCCCCCTCTGCCTCAGCACAAGCGTCCAATATCATTCTTAGTACAGCCCTGGTTACAGCACATCCCTGCTACACCCAGAGAAAAGTTCCTCTTCTTCTTGCTCGGTATGGGCCAGTCAGACATCCCTGGGCTACCCACTTGCTCGCCAAAAGCTGTGGACAACTGAGACTTCTGCAGCGGGGTTAGGTCACTCACAGACGGCTGCTGCCGCCCCCCTATCGCCCCATAAAGAGCCAAGAAGTCTGTCAGGGAGCGAGCGGCTGCAGCACGGAGCGGAGAGGGGTTTTCTGCAAGCTCTACTCCACGCTGCCAAGTCTGCTGGTTTTCATCTACTGTATTGTCGCTCCACTGGAAAGAGTCTGAAGGGGGGGAAAAAAAAGAGACACATTGACCTCAGTGACAGAAGAATCCGATTAATAACAAGAGCTGACCATGGTTCTGAAATATGAGGAATTGTCAGTTACGTTTCTAATTAAAACATGTCACATCATTAAATCCCCGTAGCAGCCTCTTTAGAAAATGAATAAAAATGCCTTCATCTGTAGAACCTGTTTCTCTTCTATCTTTAGTGAAAATTACTCTCACCATTTCTGAGCCTTATTAAAATCTACATGAGATTAATTGCAGATGAAAAAAACCTTAATGAAGCAAATCTGCATCCACCTAATATGCACTGACAACAATGAAAAGTGTGGTAAACTAACCTGATTCTCCGTCTGTGGATCGTTTCCACCGGGAGCCTCCGCAGGTGAAAATGACCGCTCTGATGAACTCTCTCCCGCACAGTTTCACCCCATAGTCCCTCGGTGCCATCAGTCTATTCATTACATCAGCCCTCACGCAGTTGCATATACCACCGACACACACCACAGCCACAGCAAAAGTCAATCTCCACAGCATTTTCACTCTTCCTGAAGCAACAAGCCGGCTGGTCTACAGGTGAGTTCCACCTCAGGTTTGTTTCAAATCCCGCTGGTTTTCTTGTTGCTTCTTTTTCCTCTTAGGACAATTTTGCTGCAGCCTGTTCAGTTTGTAAAAGATGCTTCTGTTTGTGTTGTGGTGTAGAACAGACTTTGGTTTGCTCTTCTTGTTCTCTCTTTGCCACTGAACACAAGCTTTTATACTTCTAGTCTCTAGTTCACTCATCAACCTATGTGTTCAACCCCAACCCCCCATACCCACTCCCTCCCTCCCTCCCTCCCTCCCTCCCTCCCAGAGACATGCACACGTCATTTAGATTGATGATGGTGACGTACTTTGAGTTATTCCTTCGTTATTGCAATATTAAGGGAATATTTTTATACAAAATGTGTGAATGCACAAATTATTCCCATATTACATGTGTTGTGAAACCAATAATGAGTTGCGGTGGTGACTTTGAGACAGGCTTGAAATTTAGATCGAACATGGTTAAGCCTTAACATGGTCTTAATGTCTCTGAAACAAAGATGGTCTTTCTGTCCTCCACTAGTCAGAAATTACTGAATGAAATTTTAGGAGATAATTAAAAAACACAACAAAACTTCCGATAATAAAAAACAAAAAAGCAACATGTTATTTTTACATTCATTAATAGTACAAATTATTAAGCTCATAGTGCATTAGAGTGAATTAGCACAAAGGATCAATTTGACAACTCAAAATTTTATATTTGACAGTTTTGTCCATGAAGCAAAGCAGCACAGGTGAAGGCACCAACTGGACGATTCTGACAAAATAATTAGACAATCAAATCATCATTTCTCTAAAAAGGAGGTGAGGCCGCTTCTAGCGCGACGGGCCTTCTCTATGCTTTCAAAGGTTGGATTCCCATGAGGCAAGTCCAGACGGTCTTGTTCAGATTCCATGATACTCTCAGCCTCCCCTAATGGAAGAAGAAACACATCGTGTCGTGTTGTGAAAAAAGATGTCTGTAAAACCATCAATCGTTTTTAAAGCCGAGCTATTGATGTTAGCCAATTACTGTTAATTACTGGGCCTGTGCTTCTTCAAGTGAGTGCTAATGACAGAGAACAGTGGAGGTATATAGGTAAGATTTAATATAATTGCACAGTTGATAAAAAAAGATTAGGACATTTAAGTTATTTACATTGATAGAAATGTTGCTCACCGTAAATATGTAAGTGCATGAGGACATTTTTGGGAACAAACAGATGTTAAAAAAAAAACGGTTTTATCTTCCTGACTTTGAAACACAAGTCACATAAAACAAAGCATGACATTAAATATTTTTTTCTGACTGGAATTAAAGCTTTGTTAACGAGAGTGGTGATAATGACTGTTTAGTTTTACCTTTCATCCGATAAATAAGTGTCCCATAGGCGCTGTCCATCTGGTAGGCTAATATGAAGCCGAGAGGGACAATGGGACCCAACAGGACCGGTTTCTTTCTTTTGAGTGCTCTGCAGAAAAGATTTTTCACTGTCAACATATAATAATAAGAAACCGTAACACCCAGGGTTCAAATACACACAGTGTTCATCACAACAGAATCTGAGAGTAAAATAATAATAAGTGGCTCATTCTCATGAATTAGAAAATTAACATACAGCTATAGCACCACCTATAGGTGACTTGTTAAAGAGCTCTAACAGTTAAACCTGATGTGACTACTGTGTTTGACACTCTCAAACATCATACACATACAGACGCACCAGCAAAGGCCACTAGACCACGAAGTGTGATTAACTTAATCTGTGAAAACTCAGTTCACTGACGATCACACTTGTCAACTGTCATATTCAGGTCAATTTATGATATTCTCTCACCGCACAATCCTTCTGTGTGTGTGTGTGTCAGACACAGGTAACGCTTGAGTGGATCTTAAAAATACTGAGCTGACCTCTGTACAATACTCACCCTACAGTCAGTCCCACTGTGGCCAGTGTAAAAAAAGTACCAAAGTATTTCAGGAACTCTCTCGACCAGGCAATCTGCATAGCCATCTGTCTCTCCCTCATCTGACTCTGCATCAGGATCTGACGCTCCATCTACACACAGGAGACAGGACACAGAGGACATCGTTAGGCACAACAGACAACTAATGCCCAGTGTGGATGCCCACTGTGCAACTTAATAACATGAACATTTTAATCATCAGAAAAAACATTAAACAAATTTTAAAGAACAGAAATTAAACAAATTAGTTTAACTAACATAACTAACTACCGGCTCATTTATTACATATTTTGTTGGAAAGTGTATTTTTTTGATGCGTAAAATATAGTTTAATTAAATTAATAATGACCATTGTGTATCAAATAAAATAATACTGTTATCAAAACTCTATTTGGCAATACAGCGCACTACTTTTTCTTAGGCTGATTTGTCACACCTGTGGTTCATAAGAAATTTTAAAAAATCACAACCTATACATATTTTACTAAACATCAATAAAAAAAAAACTACTTATAAAAATGTATTAGTGTGGCTGGAGAGACAGAACGGGAGACAGGCAGACAGACAGAAGCAGAGGGACAAAGAAAAGGTCAAAGGAATGAGAGACAGCCGCTTTCAGTGACACTGTGTGAACCTCATTCAGATGAGTGTCTTGTCTGCTGCTTCCGGTTTGACATAAAGTCATATCTACATACATGCGTAGATTCGAGTGTGTACGTGAGCATCCGTGCACACACACATGCGCACACACACACACTCGCACACTCCCTTCACTTTATAAAAACTGCTGCTGAGCTGACCGAATGACATTCTCATTCAAAAAGGCCTTTATTCTCAAAAAGTGAATATGTCAAAGATGAGCTTTTATTGCCAATTAACATGAGGGTGACACCAACTCCCTGATGATGATGTGAATGACGTAGATTATAACATGCCAGAGAAATAATATTGCGATTTCTGACTTTCTGCACAAAATTCATGAACAATCCTGTGTTTTTGTGTTAATGGTTGAACATTAAGAGTAAGTGGCAATAAACTTAAATAGGGAAGGCACCGCGAAACAGAGACTAATGGAGACGTTCGCCCTATATGCTGCAATATTTCTGAGATCTGCCTATAGAATATAATAATCTGGCATCCTTACATACAGTCCAATCAATGAACACCTCAAACTGATTTTTACTTTTTTAAATTATCTTGTCACTTAAGTTTATTCAGTTATTACTACACAGACCTATGCATTTATATACAGAAAATTTGTTTTATCTCCCATTTCTAATGAAATATTTGATGTAACATTGAAAAATAATACTTCCACTAACATCAGTAATAACAGAAGTAATCCCAATAATGTTGGTTGTTACTAGAGGATGCTACTTGTTCTCCTGTTGTGTCCGAGTGAAGGCCATGAAGTAGTTATTGCTGACTAATATGCATTACTACTAAAAAATTCCGGTAAAGAGGAAGGAAAGGCCTCAAATTAAGAAAACTGCTTAGGAGGGTTTAGCTGTAATCACCGGTCTGAGACGTCACTGGCAGGTACAAGTACGGTAAAAAGTACTTGTGTTAATGAAGTGCAATCAACCAGTAAATCAATCTAATATAGTTTTTAAGCACGCTGTTAAGACTGATTGTGGAAGGTTCAATCAACATTTGAGAACATTAAAGGCTCAAACACCACTCAAACAGCACCAAACATTCAGTGTATCTACAGCAGTTGTAGTTGTTGTGGAAATGATGATTTTGGTCTATACCGTATGTATTAGCAGAACAGCGCTGCTCATTCTCATAAAGTGAGATTGAAATGGGATGTTGGATGCAGCACCTGTTTTTCGCTGCTACCGACTACTTTGCAAACTAAAGGGATGAGATTGTCATATATTGTTTGTCAGATTAAAAAATTGATTTGATATTTTTAGCTTCTCTGGTGGATGAGCCTCGGTTGAATTGAATTAAATTGACTTTATTTAACAAAGTCATCTCAAGGCACTGAACATAATAAAATCAAGACTATACAGACATTTAGAAAAACCCAACAACCCTCCTTAAGCAGCTATAGGCAACAGTGGAGAGGAAAAACTCCTTTAAACCTTTAAAAAAACCTCCAGCAGAACCAGGCTCAGGGTCTGCTTCCCGAATCTGGACTGGGAGCTGGTTCCACAGGAGAGGAGCTTGATAGCTAAAGGCTCTGCCTCCCATTCTACTTTTGGAAATTCTGGGAACCACAAGTAGACCGAAGTGGTCTATTAGGATGATTATGGTACAAGGAGATGGTTTAGGTATGATGGAGGTTGAACGTTAAGAACCTACAGGTAAGAAAAAGGGTTTTTACCGTATTTTCCGGACTATAAGCCGCTACTTTTTTCCGACGTTTTGAACCATGCGGCTTTTACAGAGATGCGGCTTTTCTATGAATTTTTCTGCAGCCCTCAGATGGGCGCTGTAGATGGAAGTCAGTGCAAACAAAAAAGCGCCAGTTTTTATTCTTAGCGCATGCAATCCAAGACGCACAACAGCAAACATCAGCACTTTTACTGCCGTGTTACAGGCACCATTCAGGTTCAGGTGTATGAATAAACACTTATGGTACAAAATCTTTCTATGTAAATATCTTATTTCTCAGCCTGGATATTGGCGGCTTATAGTCCGATGCGGTTTATATGTGACAAAATATATATTTCTTTTAAATTTTAGCGGGTGCGGCTTAAATTTAGGTGCGCTCTATAGTCCAGAATTTACGGTAATTACATTCTACATTTAATGGAAAGCCAATGGAGAGAAGCTAATGAAGGTGAAATATGATTTTGGATTAATTAAAGGCTTTTTAGAGAGTAACTGGGGCAGCCTGAAAGTAGAGAATTACAGTAATCCAGTCTCGAAGCAATAAATGGACCAGTTTTCGACATCATTTGAGACTGTTCTAGAGATTTGTTTTATGTGGGAGGTAAATGACAAATCCTGGTCAAAAATGACTTAGAGATTCCTTGCAATAGTACTGGGGGCCAGAGTTATGTCATCTAAAGTAACGATATGTTTGGGCAACGTGTTTCTGAGAAACACAATAAGAAGAAGGAAATTGTAGGACATTCAGTCCCTTATGTCTTTTAGACATGCTTGTAGTTTGAATAACTGATTTGTTTTATCTGGCTTCATAGAAAGATATAACTGCCTGCCATCAGTGTAGCAATGGAAATTCACAGAGTGTTTTCTAATAATTTTGCCTAGAGGAGACATATATATATATAAAATAAAGAGTATTGGTCCTAACACGGAGCCTTGTCGAACTCCATAGCTAATTAACTCATTAACATGAACAAATTGGAATCTATCTCATAGATAACATTTAAACCAACTAAGTGCAGTTCCTTTAATCCCAATAACATGTTCTAGTCTCTGTAATAATATTTTGTGATCAATAGTTTCAAATGCAGCACTAAGATCTAACAGAACTAGTAAATAGACAAGTCAGTTATCAGAAGCCATAGGAAGATCGTTGATGACTTTATATGTGTTTGGTGAAAACAGCCTGAAGATGTCATGATCAACATTTTTACTATTGTCAGATAATTTATGGACAAATTAGGAAAACCATTAATGATTAAAGGAATTGTGAGGTTTTTTTTTAATACTGAAAATAATATTAGGTATAGTGCTAAATTTACATAGTACAATCAAACTAACAGACGTCTGGGATTAAAAAGACATTCTTACAAATCATTCAGTTGTGTTTCAGAACACAGAATATGAATTTCTGTGTACACTTGATAGATTTCTCTGTACAATTTGATACTTTTGTTTATTGTGAAACCTAATATCATTGGATAT
Organism: Channa striata; assembly: GCA_033026295.1. Taxonomy (NCBI): domain Eukaryota; kingdom Metazoa; phylum Chordata; class Actinopteri; order Anabantiformes; family Channidae; genus Channa; species Channa striata. The sequence goes on from CM065187.1 coordinate 13,515,739, forward strand.
ATATTGCCCTGCTGTACCCATGTTGCCTACAAGTACTGCACACTCCAGGAAGGTACAAAGTTTTTACATCACAAGGGTAAGTGTTTCAAACTAATGAGATGGACCCTGGGTTGAATAATGATTAGCAGTATTGGAAATCACTGGGAAAGTGTTTTTAGTGAACAATAATTAACTTACAAATGCCTTATTTAAAAAATAAGATCAAGTTAAAATGGAAACTAAATGCAGTAGATGTTGTTGGGGAGTTAAGACTTTAAATATGTTTTGTTGGACCCTTCTCCAAGGATAGCAAAAGGAAACTACCCATACATTGACAAACTATCATGGTCCCTGGGACCGAGAAATGTCAGAGGGTTTCTGGTGACATGGTTATAGAGATGTCACCTCTGGTGAGGTCATCCCTTCTCTCATTTGGGTCACGAAACAGGAAGTTACTGGTTGTCTGAATTTAATAGACTATCTGGAAACTACCTAGTTCCTGTCAATTAATTATTTTTTTATTGTGAGTCACCTGCCTGGAAGTTTCTTTCAAAGAGGGTATAGTATCACTGGTAGAGAGATAAGTAGTAAAAAAGAGATGGAAACTGTCTTTGTGGGGAAAATACAATCAGGTAACAAATAATGAATTCAGTTGATAGGATGAACTGCTTATCCAGCAAGCAAACACAGAAGCTGTCGCTGTTTGGTAATTTAGTTTTCTTTTGTGGTGGGAAGTTGAGATTAAGAGAATATAACAAGATGTAAAGTTAAGCTTTCTATATAATAATTGAAAGCTATACTGTAAAATTATCCATTCAGGATGAACAAACTAACAGTATGCACGACTTCCAAAACACCCAAAAAACATTCCAAAATGAATCAGCTAAGTGACAACAGCTTTTCTTAGCACTACCAAAAATCACCTTACACCAGCCCAGATTTACCACACAAAGGCATCACACTTTCATAATGGAGAATTATCTCTTACAGTAAAGTGACTTCAAAAAATGTTTGTTTTTACCTATCATGTATTACTGATCAAGACAAATGATGCACATGAGGCAGTGACCTAACCAAAACGTCTGGGCAGGTTGAAAAATGTTTGACAGTAATGATAAAGATGCTTAAAAGCCTAAACAAGCCTAAAAGTTCACTTTAGATTTTAACTAAGTAAGAATATAAACTACATTGAGATCATTAACTCATTTATAATTGTTGAAACTGAAATAGTTAAATTAGTTTGATACCACATTTCTGTTTCTGAAGGATACAGTGTTAGATTTCATCCTCCACAAATTCTGCATCTTTAGCACTAATGCAGCTGGAATGTGGGAATCCTCCTAGAAAATAATTTAATTCAACGTACAATGAACACTCCAATCCTAAACGACCAATGACAAACTCAGCCAGCAGAAACTCTCCACCATCTGGATATTCAGAGCCCTCACTGCTGGATCCAACCTACAGCTCCCCTTGTAAAAAAGCTTGTAGGAGCCAATCCTCCTCTGTGTCTCCATCTGCTACTTTACCACACTTACAGTTAGCAACAGGATCAAACTCATCGAAACCCCAAAACACACACACACACAGCTACAAAACCCACTTCCATCCTCACAGATGTCAACACAAATGCTGGTGACATCAAAATCCCTCAATAGTTGGTCACAAACACAGATCTTGGATCTGTAAAAAGAAAAGAAAAGCTCGCTCTGCCAGATGATTTGTGGGTACTGTCAATATGACTAAAAATATTGGATATCATGTCCAGTGCTAATGCAGATACACTTGTTTAGTGTGTGCACTGGTGATACCAAAACATTTATGTGTCTCCCAAAAAAACCCCTTTTTAATTCTTTAACAGAAAAACCAACTTCTTCACTGTCAAGTATTACAACAAAGTGTCAAATTAAAAACAGCCAGAGAAGAACATTATCCAGATGATATTCAACAAATAGAAACATTATGTCAATAATTTAAAGATTTAAAGAACTATATTATAAAAGCATAAATAACTTAAATAGATTGCAAAATGGAAATGTCCGTTTTACATAATTGTTCGGCAGGTTCCTTAATTCAGTATCAAATTTGATACAACAATGACTATAAAAATTCCCTTTATTTCTAACTTACTTCAAGAACTTTTTCTGATGCATTTCTGCTCTATCATATTTTTGTATTACTTTTCACTGGGATTACTATACGGTGTTGTATGACAAAATCAGTTACCTTTACCTATGTCTGCACTAAAAGTAGACGACATCACGTCTGTCACATTTAACATCCCAAGGTATGAGCAGGAAATCTGGGGGCAAGTTTAGGCAAGCAGGAAGATGCACACATGACTGTGAGACAGTGACTGAAGAAAGCAGTGAAGAAAAAGTGAAGAAAAGAAATGAGCCACAACATATCCACTCTGAAGGTGACAAGATAAGGGCCGAGCCAAAATGTAAGCGGGAAATTCACTGACATTTTATAAAAGCTGCAAGCATTCACATAGTGGGACAATGCTTGGAAAACTGATATGAATGAATCATCAACGTCTAAATACTGAGAGGAGGACAAGAGGTAAGACTCACAAAGAGAAAGTAAAAAAAGAGCAGAGAAGAACAAATTATTTATATTTAACATTATTGGCTGTATATACTTTGGATTACTAAAAAAACTATACATGTGAAACTTTCAAAGTTAATGCAAAAATAACTAATCATCTATAATTACATGGCAAGTATTTTGGGGGATTCCTTTCTTGGTCTCAGGACAAAACTTTTTCTCCTAACTCTGATGTTTTTTGAATTAAAGTGAAATATCTGTGAGATTCACATTTGTAACCGGTTGTATTGTATTATTCTTTTTATTGTATCTTGTAGTTTGTTTGTCATAATAATATTAAACTTGTTGTTTTATGGTCATTGCACACATATTGCACGTTATTACACTGAACATTATGACCCACTATGACACATCATTCATTTTAATTAAGGTAGCTGATCCACCTCTTCCTATAATTCACTCCAGTACGACTCCACTATTGACTTTGACCTCAATAATAAACACACAGTAGAATTATGACCTTTCTGGCAGTTTCAAACTAACAGTGAAAAATTATAACCGTGCAAAAGTTGAGTTAATGGCAGAGCCACTCTGTTGGGTTGCATTAAATTGCACAGGTGGTCATAACGTTATGCATGATAAGTTTATTTTTTCTTTTACTGGATGCCTCTTTTCTGTATGGTACAAGAAACATATTGGATATGTTGAGGTGAATTATCTATAAATTGTGATCACAGTGGTAAAAAAGCACAAATTCAATGATGTGAAAAAACCCTATTGGTAAATCTCAAATTTAAATATAAAATGAATGACAACGTAATTTACGTCATATCAGAGCTGCCATTTATCTTTAAGAAATGTATAACACAAGTGGATCCATAGACACGTAATTTTTAAGTAATGTTTAAGTTTGACCTGTAATTTAAACACAATGTTCAATGACTTTTACTTGAGTCCACAAGGCGAGACCATGTCAAGGATCAATTAAATATGACTGATGTAAATGGAAAACACTAGAAAGCAATCATCTTTGACGTCTTAATGCAGGAGGGGGGATTGGTGCTTCAAAAAGATTCTGAAATTGCAGGGTTCAACCTTTCTTTTGAAATATGGTGATGTAAAAATACTATTTTAATGTTCAATACAAAAAGAGAGCAATAATATTTCCAGCTACAGGCAGTAGAAAAACATTTGACCCTTAACAACCTTTGAAATTTCTGTTTTTAAATTAGATATATGGATAAAATTTTATTCAACTATGTATTCATCAGAAGAAAAACATATGCCCTTAATGTATTTGAACAGACTGATATTCAAGTAATTGTGAATGTGAAAATGAGACGATCTGTATTAAGTTAAGTCAATGAAACAATGTGGATCACTACAACAATGCTTATACATCATACAAATATTAACCTGTGAATCATTGTCACAACCCAAATGAGGGTGTTTTAAAACTCAATTGCCAAGCCTTTGCCATCACTGAATAATATTAGTCATCATCTACCACATTTACAGCTGCGAGAGCCGGGAGAAATGAAGGGGGCAGACAACAGAATAAACCTTTTGGGCGTAAGTCGGATAATGTCATTGATTTTATGAGTCACAAATCCCACCTGCTGCCTAGCAGCTTGCAGGCATGAACAAATCACAACAAATTGGCCCAAAAATGTGAAAATGAAAAAAAAAAAAATACACACACAATTTCATTGTAGATGAAAAAACAAACAAAAAATAATGAGCACAATAAAACCTGTGGTCTCAACATGGAAATGCTGGGATTCAAAGTAAAGCCTGCATCCTAGGTATTGACAATATGTGACTCAAGAAAGGAAGAGAGAAGGTTGATGAGACGGATACTGTCCTACTTTGAGTTCATGTCTATGCTGAGGGCCAGAGCATGTTTGTCTGAACCAAACGGGCAAAATGTCCGTCCACGTCCTCTATAGGCACTGTACTGTACAATACACACGGAAAACAGGATCTCAAAATTTAGGGAATGAAGCTCATAAATTTGTTTAGGTGATCTTATGCTTTATTTGTGAGCTAATTTAGCTTCTTTTACTAAAAAATGCCAACTGGATGTCAATGAACTTCGGACTCACTTGTCTGTAGTCGTCATTTACTAGTATTCAGAAGTCATGTCACTTATTGCCTGATACAAATGGAGAAATACACCTCACCCTGATGCCCGGGGGGTGCAAGTGTCTTAATACATAACTGCACGGTAAATGAAATCTTCTAAAATATGTTTTACATTTACGCTGACCTGCAGGCGTGAATTGTGGAGCATGAATTCTTGCTGTTTCTGTAAGTTTGCATCCATGGATTTGGACAGTAGAAACCCCATGGCGGCGCTGTTCTTGTAGATCTAAATGAACAGTCAAGAAAAACCATATGCAGCAGTCAATACATAACCGATCATAGCAAACATACATGACATATACGACATCTGCTGAGAGGAGCAACTTGTTAATCCGCTGTTTAATCCGACAGGTAAAGAAAGCTGACGGTGTTTTACTGTAATGTAACGTTAGCTTCCTTAAAAATGTCCAAATCTGGGCTTGTGCTTTATTTCACAACTAATTACATGCTGATACGATATGAAATACAAGTTTTACTAAGTATTACTGGTCGCCAGTTCTGCAGAGTAATGTTTTATCGACTTGCTTTTGGCTAACGACATGAGCTAATATTACTACAGAAACAGCTACAGCTGATATTCGGCTTCGGTCTGACCTTGACTGGCAGCTTTGCAACTTCAAATAAAAGCATTACATACCTAATATAATTTGAAGTTGCTAAGCTAAAGAGTTTAGGAATTCCGGTCACAATCGCAAGACTAAGGAAGATTCAAGGGCACGTCTTTATCAAAACATAGATGTACATTCCGCCTTCAAACCGCTAAATTACTTCCTTCTAGCGGCTGATCCTGTACTGTACATCCGGTCAGACTTTCACAATAAAACAAACACATGCGCTCGGCTTACATTAAAAAAATCATAGCGATATTATAACGATAGATGCCAAAACACAAGCCACTGTAATCTTATTATAAAGTAACAGTGAACGCGTGAAATTGCCTTCCGGACAAATCTCATTCAAGTGACTTATCTGTGAATATGCTGCTGGTTGTGGTAAGTGGAAACCTGGACAGAACGGAACACAGACTGGGGACAGAGACAGGAAGACAGAAACTGGGGGACAGAGACAGGGGAACAGAGACTGGGGGACACAGACTGGGGGACACAGACTCGGGGACACAGACTGGGGGACAGAGACAGGGAGACAGAAACTGGGGGACAGAGACAGGGGGACAGAGACTGGGACACAGAGACTGGGGGACCGAGACTGGGGGACACAGACTGGGATCCATACTAGTGTTCAGACACTGGCTCCTGTTCCCAGGCTGGAAGCCATTGGTTGAGAAATGGCGCCCTCTACAGGTCACTATTAGCAGCAGTGAGTCAGAACTTTGCAGGTACATGTTCGTAAGAGGCTGGATATACTGTAAATAAACAGGAAGCATCTTGTAATTCAAGCTTTCAGTTAGACACACTTAACATTCTCAATGAATAAGTCATTGGTTGAGGAAAATCAATAGGTCACCAATATAAATATTATAAATCATATGGGTAACTTCCAATGAATAGTTTTCCTTGAATCCCCGAACACAAATGTCAGTGTATCTCTCAGAGGACCACTGACCTCAAGTTAAGGCCAATAGTAAAACTGTATTTATTTTCAAAATTGTCCATCATGTCAGCTTCAGAACTGTCCAAAATACTTTTAAATTTGACACAAGTAAGTTGACAAAAAAATTCGAAACATCTCCTCTTATAATGCCGTCCAGTACAACTCCACTAATCACTTTGACCTCAGTCATAAACACATATTAGAATTATCACCTTTGTGAGAGTTCCAACTTAAAAACTGACTAATTAGAACTTTGTAAAATCACAATTCATGGCAGAGCTGCTGTATTGGATTGTATTAGAATGTACAGGTGTACCTAATAAATTGGCCAGTGAGTGTATATGTGTACATATATGTCTATGTAAATTATATAATATATATATGTATATATATATATATATATATAGAATATATACATATACATGTATACATATGTATATATATACATATATATGAAGTGTAAGTGGAGCATGTATTTCACACGTAGCAGAGGAGAAAGTGTAGAACTTGCAGCTGAACTTGGCTTCCTGTGAGCACCTAGTAGGTGGGGTAAAACTAATAACTTCATGGGAGAGTAAGCATCCCACGCGGCTTTTTGCTTAGTTCTGTCTCAATAAGTCAAAGTGAAAATGCATCAGTGTCACATGATATTTTCATGCCACACTGAACCATAACAAGCCAAGCTATATGTTTCAAATTGTGCTGGGAACTCCTGGCAAACTTTTAACTTCCTGGACAGATAACACCTGATAAACTTCTAAGATTGACAACAATAATCCGGCCATGGTACCAACCACCAGAGGAATAAAGTAGACACAGCTGCCAGTGGGACCCTAAGATTTCTTGTGTGTGTTTATGTTGTTTCCCATTATAAATATTATAACTGATTTAGATAATATCTCAATATTTTTTACATTCTTTTAAACTCACTCCAAAATTTTCAGTGCATAAAATCTCATCAGTCGTAACCAATTCACACACAAACACTGTTTACATACAGTGATATCAGATTATAAACTGAACTTGTAAAATAGATTATCTGCTTTATCAATAGTAAAGTCCACAAGGTTTTTTAGATTTTCTAAGGGATTTCCAAAAGAACTGTTAGCAATAGAGCTTTCCTGAAAGGACTGTCAGAAATAACGATACAATCAGGCATGTCATGTTCTTACATTCATGTAGGTACATGAACAAAATGTTGGAGGACCGTAAGTGAACTAGTGGAAAGCCCACAAAGGTTTCACACAGTCATACTGTAGGTGGGAAAGAACTCTGCCAGAAGTAAGTTAGTGAGACTGGAGAATTCATACACACCTTGCAAATGGGAATTCCACCTGAACTGCAATTTCAAGATGGAAATTATATGTACAACATCTCTTTAATATGTTATACCAGAGTTTCTGCCAACACACATTATAAAAACTCCAGTTTTCCCAAATGATGTGTGTGGACTTGCTGTTGTGTGGCGCATTTAGGAATATTGTTGTTGTTTTGCTTGTACATTTCCACATCAACACTGACCGAAAATTCCATTTTACCTATTGTACTTCAGTTTAATGTTTGTTTCTTTTAAATGCTCTAAAATCACTGTTGTCATTATTATTGATTCATTTTGTATTAAAAAAATGTCATTGTGTTGTAACTATTGGCAATGATTTTTCATCAGTTTTCATCTTCATAATATTATAAATCTTTTGCCTGTCCTGTGATAGCATTGTAAAATGTAAACATTCATTTTCATGTATTACTTGGATTTTGAAAAACAAAACTGAAACTCAAGATTCACTTACTTTGTTTGGGTTTAAAAGCGCATTTATGGTCTTCGTAGTAAATATTATATGCTGATGAACAGTTGCATTTGAATGTTTGTAGGTAGACCACGAGTTACTTGTTGTCAAAATAGGATTGTAAATTTTCTTTATTTTCTCTGTTGTTGTTAGTAGTGCAGTAGTGGGCTAGTACCTGCTTTATTTTTGATATTTTGTTATTGATACACATATTTAAGTAAGTAAAGTAAAATCCTTGCACAGTTTTAATGATGCTTTGTGTACTTAAGAATGGGATCACAATGCTTTCTCAACAATTGACGATGCCTGTTGTTTTTTGAGCCATTAATAGCATTTATTATTAGCTTTTACCCAAACAGATACAGATGTTCCTCCCACCGACAGAAGGGGCGACACGGCGAAGCAAACTGCACGTGACAACTGTCGAGTGTCCCGCGTACGTGACGTCACACGTACTGACAAGAAATGAATCATAGTATCAGAGAGACGGGAAAACAGCCAGATGTATCCATGTGTCCATAGGGGACTGCATGATATGATGTAAACCATAAATTCATATTCTTTTGTTGTTATTGTGTCGACGTGACAGACGTGTATCGATATCACATAGAGGTGGAGGATCCCGTTACACAGACTTTATGGTTTCTAGGAAATCCTGTAAAGCAATTAGAATAAGGTTTCTCATTGCTTCTTTTATTACAGTAAATGCAGCGTTTTGCTTCCTTTTCTCTATTCTTACTGTGCCTTTTTTTTTAATTTTACTTTTTTTTTCCACCTTTTTTATTAACCGATTCTGAAATGACGTTACTCTTCTTGTTTCCTCGTTGAGCTTGAATAAAATGTTTCGGTGGCGAAGAGGCTTTTACATGTCAAATTTCACGGCCGGCCTCTGTGGGTGTGTGAGTTTTTCGGAGGAAGTCCCGCTTATAAAGCGCCGACACACTCCAGAGGATTTAGTTGAAGGGAGAAGGGAGCAGCTCATGTAAACCTGCAGGTAAGAATGCAATATTTATCAGTGATCAAGTCTCCAAAACTTTATACCGATTGTATTGTTATTATTTATATCATTTATTTATTTATTTTTATTAATAATATTATTAATTATGTTGTGTATGTAAATGTTAGTAGTTACATGTTTTTATATTACAACATTAATCTAAGCATTTAGCATTTTTTATGCCAAGTGTCTCAAGAAAGCACTGTATAGGAAACACCAGCCTTTTCCTACTAACTTCAGATGCACTGAACAGTTAATGACTTTGAAAATATGATTCATCTCTTCCTATAAACAGTTTACTTAGCTTAGTCTTTAATGACAATGGACAACAAAAGGCAGACATTCTTCTGCAGTACTGCAGTGGTTTCCATTTCCATTTTACAGGAAAGAAGCACTGACACTGACAAGTGGCGTAACAGTAACAGTGAACCACTTAAAGTTGCCTAATTTGTTTATGAGGTGAAAACAGCTGTTGTTGTGTAGGCATATCTTTGTGCTGTACTTGTTTCTTTATCAAGACTAAACCAGAAGGGAAGTAATAACACCAAACACGCTGAGTCATCCTTACATTAGTAAAACCATCATATGTCTCAACATCATGTGATGTCCTGTGTCGGATTTTTTACTTTTTTTACTTTGTAAAGAAAGAACAGATTATGTGACTGTGGTATTCACATCTGGCTTTCATCAGTAAAATGAGTAATACTGCCAGTAAGATAATGAAAAGATGTCTGTATGATTCTTTTTGTTTCTGCCTTAGGTCTAAATGGATTGGACCCTTGTTTTAGTTTTGCAAGTTATGTTTCAGCCATCTCTGGGAGGTATGTATGTATTATGAATTGTACAAAGGCAGAGAGATGTGTTAGTACACGCACAGACATCCTTTTAGCATCTATTAGGCACATCAGTCACAATCTGCACTCTGAAATTAACATAGCTTGATGTATTATTATTATTATTTCCTTCCAGAACTGTTCACTGTTGAGGCTGAGCAAAACTCCTACGAGTCAGAGTTTGGAGGAGATGTTGTGATGGGCTGTAAGTTTCAGCCTAAACCTTCAAATCTTCAAGCTGAACTGAAAGTGACCTGGAACAAGCTCTACTCAAATAACCAATTTCGGCAAGTGTACCAGTTAGATAACGGCGTGGAGCGCCCAGCATCTGAGGAATATAAGGGAAGGACGAGACTTTTCACCGAGGAGCTAAATGAAGGCAAAGTCAAGTTACAGGTAATTATTGACAGCAGTGTGTTCACATTTACAGAAATTCAACGAGCTGGTGATTATTTCCTGTAAAATTCTGCTTAATGATAACTCATGCTTACCTCACCATTATTGGGAAATACTGGTTTGAGGTTTAAAATTCTCAGTGGTTAAACAGACTTTTACTGGATTCCTTGCTCGTGCAAAAGTATCTACCCACACTAAACTCTTAAAAAGTAATGAACCGCTCCCAAGAAAAGACAGTAACAGCAGTGTTTGGCTATCATAGAGTAATACAAGGACTACAAGATGTATTGTGATCTTATGTGAGGAGAATTGGCTCGTTGATCAATTTACCAGTTTATATATGTTTTCACTGTGGTTAGTCAGAAAGTTGTTGTTTTTCTGTTTAACATTATCAGAGTTTAATCATGGTAGTACAGAAACATGCAAGAGAAAGAGATAATGCAACAGAATTTATTATTGTAGTATTAACCTCTTCGAGGGTCCCAAAAACATTTTACCTCTTGTTTCAAAGGTTTCATCAGTTCTAACACAAAGTTGGGATGCAGTCGTTGACACTTTGCAGAACTTTATGATTCCTTCCATTCATTGTTTATCCATCCTGTCTGGTTAAAAGTGGAGTTGGGGGCTGGGTGTTTGGGGAGTTAACCTGAACCTATTCCAGCTGTTCTTGGGGTGAAAGGAGGGTTTACACCAATCCATCTCAAGGCTGATAGTACAAACAATCCAAAGACAAACATTCATTGTCATAATTATATCTAGAGGCAAATTAGAGCCGCCAATGAACCTAACATGTTTTTGAGGACTCTTCTTTGCTCACTTTACAGGTGTCTAGGCTCAGGATCAATGACTCTGGGAACTATCAGTGTTTGGTGCAGACTGGAGAAGGAGCTGACTATAAAACTATTACTTTGCTTGTTGTAGGTAAGTTTGTGGCCGCGTAGCTTTAAATCTTTTTAGATAGAAGCTTCGTGGGCTTTGTTCTGGGAAGGTTCTTGCACAATAGCCACAACAGATGGTCATTCCGACCATCAAAATTACTCATTTCAAAAGTGAAACCAGTGTTACACAATTTAAAACAAAACATGCTTTTGGTTTTAAAATAATCCTCCTGATTTCTCGTTATTAGTATTATGTATCAGATGTCTTGACTATAATTTTAAACCCATATTCTTATTTGTTTGTTCTCCTCAGCACCTTATAAAGCTGTGACAAAAAGCATTAAGAGGAATGCAAAGGGGGACAGCTTGCTGCTAACCTGTCAATCCGAAGGATACCCAGAGACATCTGTTGTGTGGCAGGATGGACAGCTGCATACACTCAGTTCTAACACCACTACTGTGACAACAGCAGAGCAACTTTTTAAAGTCACAAGTCAGATATATGTCAGCTCACTGGACAGAAACAACTACACATGCACCTTTGTAAGAGATGGACAGTCCGCAACATTTCACATTCCAGGTAAAACTTTATTTCCTGTCACACTTCCTACAGAGACAGTGCTTAAAATATCTAACTGAAGGGAAAATGCAAGCAGGCAAGGGTTTAAAATGCTGACCGTGTTATTGCAACATGACCTGGTAAAGTCTGGCCTGGGAACTTTGTCCAGAAAGGTTTAAAAAAATTAAACAGGAAGAAAGCAGACAGGCATCACTCCACATTTTCCAAGAAATTAAGGAAAACTGTAAGACATATTAACTTAAGTGAAGCAGGAAACATGTCAATATTTTTTCCAGTTACAATATTTGACTCTGCTGATAGCGTGAATCTGTTGATGGTGTTGCTTGATACCAGGGTGGAGGAGCAGATGAGAGTCTGAGAGTTTGAGTTATCTTTGTGTGCATGGATGTAAATGTGCAAGAGTTGGATTATGTAAGTGTGAAACATTGATTGCTCTTTTGGAGATAGTGTGTTTGGACTTGAGAAGCTGATGTGAGAATATTGTAAGTGTAATTCTGCAGCACAGCACCTGAAAATGCACACAAGTCCGTCATTTTAATGCTAAATAAAACAACTTATGCTGTAAATACAACAGCAAAAAGAAGAAATGTAAGAGAAGATGAAACTAGTTGCAGAGCTAATCAAAAATATATTACACAAGTGATTTTAGATTGTGACCAACAAGAGGAAGTTTGTCTTTGGTATATTTGGTTATTTCCAAAGTGGACACATATATTAAAAGTATAGTTTGTGGGCATGAATCACAAAATGCTAACAAAAGTCCTTGTCCTGAAAGTGTTTCGTAGCATATTTTGACACTTATTCCGCCTCACTCTTCACAGATGAACTATCCACTGCATCTGCAAAACATGAGGCTGGCATCATTGTTGGGACCATAGGAATATTAACAATGGCCATCATCATTGTTGCAGTGCTCACATATCGACGGCAAAAAGGTAACAACTCACCTAATTCTTGATGTGTACAGCACATTAAAGCTCCTCAACACAGAGAACACACAACAATACATAGGTTGCATGTGTAGACTGGAGCGGAAATATCAAAATCAAAATGCTTTAATGTGCAATATTGTAAATGAGATGGTGCAGACAAGGCATAACAATAGATCATACAGCTAGAGCGATAAGTGGTGACAAAACAAGTAACAAATTGTTTCTGCACCTGTTTATGAAGCCACAATGGACAATCTAAAATGACACACATAAAAAAACATACGCAAGACATGAATAAAATGTGACCCAAACATCTTGGCAAGTGTTGCATTCAGTGTAGAGCCAAAAGCTGATAGGGGTTGGGTTACCGCTGGATTTCCCTTCAGGGTGTGCATAAGAAGTTGTGCAGAAAATAGGAGCAGATAATCCAGTTGTTGGTTCAGGGCCCAGTGCTTTGTCTTATTCCATGAAGTTAGATAGTATTTCCTCATTGCAAGTATATTTTTAACTATCAAAGTGGTTTTGAGAAAAGGGCAGAGTATTGCATTGACTCAGGGCAGTTTCATTTTATCAGGAAGCTGAATTTATAAAACACCAAAGTTCAACCCAAATTTTCATCAGTTTAACTTCCTACTAAAGCAGCATCAGCTGTTGTTTAATAAACAGTTTTTTGTGCAGAGGAAGTTTCATTCTCGCAGTAAATAACATTTTTGCTGTACACACCAGAATAGATTACCTTACCTCAAAAAGAGGAAGTGTTCGTGAAACGTTTTAATATTTGTATGTTTGATTTGGCACCGTAACGTTTGTTTTCTGAGGGAGTTTTGTCAGCATGTGACTTTGTGTTGCCGAGCATGACTTTGCTTATTTAGAACAATTGTGTGTGTGTGACGGCCATCGAGTCTGGAAACACCCAGTTTACTTGTGGTTTTATCAGACAGGGGAATTTGAGGTTATTTGTAAATGCATGGGTGGTTTTTTGACAGAGCATGGTCGCGGCGTTTTATAATCCCCAAACAAACGTCACCATCATTTCAATAGAAGGCTTATCACTAGTTTCTTGATGTATAATGACACGATAAGAAGTCTTCGGTTATGGGTCTAGAAAGTTGTGCGTGAGAAGTCTATAGTGATACTGGAAATGATTCAACCTGCAAAAACTAACGATGTACATTGCATTTACACAGCACAGACCATTCTGTCAAAAATATGTACTGTTATTGTTAACAAAATCTTTCAAAACAAAGGCTGCATCTCATTTTAATTTAATTTTCTTAAGTTACTTAATTCATTAATTGTATCTATATTCAGTGGTATGCGAATGAGACATAATGACTTGACCTTACATTATCCTTGCTTAAATATATGACCTACAAAACACACTAACTAGATCTTTTTTTTGATAGGGTTCAGCACTAGGAACCTTCTGGCCGATGATCAGGACAGACCTGTTTCTGCTGCTGCCTGTGAGTCTAAAGCAACCAACCATTTCAAATCACTGCAACCTTTTTTATGTAATTAATGTAAAAACACATTTGTCATGCTCTGGTCTGGTATCGTGGTAGTCACAACAGGTGAAGCTACAACTGTGGCAGTCACAGTGAAAGACAAAGCTATGACATCCAGTGGCCATTAGCACAACGCTAATACAGCAGCTGCTGCTATTCATCAGCGATACTACGTCCAGCAATGTACTCATTGCAAAAGGCATTGTCTTTTTCACGAATCATTCTGAGGAGCGATTAACTGTGAAAAGTCATAAAGCATTTTTGTGGTCCCTCACGGTTGTGCTGGTAGTGACCAAAGTGTTTCATGCCACAAATGAACATGTTTTTCAATACATTTGTGAGAACAGTACAAAGTTGTGGTATTATAGAGTACACTGGTTCATCTGAACTTGAATTAAGGTGCGAGTGAATGTCCCTCACTGCACTTCCTGTAGAGTCCCTGTAATGAGTGAAGTACTCATCAGTACAAAACCGTCGATTTCAATACCTCTGTTACTCACCTCTGTATTAGTTTTTAACAGTGGTTTTCTTTCCGTCAGATCCACCAAAAAAGAAAGAAAATGAGGAAGAGAGAACCATTTTCAGTGAATGTAAGTAACTCTTGTGACTCAAGTATTATTGTTTATATAACTTCTGTTTTTCAGTTTCTTATTATTGAACTAAAACCTCTTTACTTTCAATTTTGTAGACAAAAAACATACAATAACAAAGATTAGTGCAAAACTGCCCTTAGATGTTGAACACAAACTTTAAAAAAAACCTACAAGATCTGTTTTGAAAAACCTGCTCAGAAAAGACAAGTTCAGTGAGACAGTGGCCTGTAGTTGTCTATGACAGCGTGAGACATTGACTTACAGTCACCTTTTCTACAACGATATCAGCCTCTGCACTCCCCTAGACACAAAAGTCTCCATTTCTGGTCCCCATTTCTTTTTTTAATTTTATGAACAAAAAGTTTAAATACAAAATAAACAAAGTTTTCAACCTTTTAAATTGAAACTTTTAAAAAGCTGAAAAACTTTGGATGGATGCAATGTTAACCAACTAGATGTTGTGGTACCAAAAAACACAAACTTATTTAAAAAAAACATGTGTGCATATAAACAGTTTGTAAATAGAATTAGTTAATTATTTCATTTGGTTGATTCAGATGCCTGTCCAGTTTGTTGTGAGAATCACAGAACCACCATGTTGAGGGATTGTGGGATCCTGGGATTGTACAATATTAATATAGCACCAAATATTTAGCCCTGCTTACAGGCAGTATGTAAATGTATGTATAAGACATTGAAGGAAAATGAAAATGTGTAGATCTGATGATAATAATTTGCTCGGTCTTATTGTCTGCAGATTCAAAAAAGGAAAATCTGAGGGAGTTTCTGAAAGCCCATTATTGCAATGTTTCCTTTAGCACAGAGCTAAAGCGCCTACAGGAGACTTTCGATGTGGAGGAGCTGCGTCACAGGCTGCAAAACAAGTGAGTCACAAATAACGATTTCTGCAGATTTCTGAATTCAGACCTTAGGAATACCAGCATATTTCACTTCTGTTAGCAGATTTCTTGTAAAAGCAATCGGAAAGATCAAATACGTCTGAGTAACCCTCCTTCACTCACACGCTTTGTCATATTTTTAAAATTGAGGGATCAAAACAAGTGTCTCGCTAGAAACTTTATTTTTCCATTTGTGTGGCCTACGCTCTTCACATCACATCACATCACATTCATTAATATGGTTTGTTGTTTGAAATGTTTTCACAAGAAATATTTGCAGCATGCCAGCAAATCTTTTCCTGTTTTGTCAAGAGGTTTGTACTCCAGCTGAGCAGAGTTAGATTAAACTGAATAATGTAACACACAATATGTTTTCTCTGACATAATTTCACTGAAGATGTCTTTGATGTTCTGACAAATTTACCTTACTACTTTAGACCCACAAAAATGCCAAAAGAACTGAATTTTATAGAGTTGACATATATTTACAGCTGTGGTTGGTGTGTTTGTTTTTTTTCAGTGATGGGCAGCCTGTGAATCTTCAAGCTTTACTCCCAGAAGCTGGAGACACACTTCTTTTTGAGGGACCCCCTGGCAGTGGGAAGACAAGTGTGGCCTACTTCCTCATCTCGTCTTGGACTGAAGGGCAAACACATCAATCTCAAACTTCCTGGATCTCAGTGGCCTTCAACTTCTCTTATATGTTGACTGCAGCAGTGTGAAGAGTGACTTGTTCGATGAAATAATGACTCAACTGTCTCTTAAGAAAAATGTGCCAACAGAAGACGAGCTTAGGACTATATTAAGCAGGTCCAGTGAGACTCTGCTGTTGTTGGATGGCTACAAACATGGGAATAAATGTTTTGATGAGTCCCTAAAGAAGTTCCTAAGGGAAAGAGGAGAATGCAGAGTGCTGATTATGGCCTGCGAGGAACACTGCATCACACTAAAGGAGACATTGGGGACAGGAAGGGTCCTCAAGCTCCAAACGCCAATAGTGAAGTACTGAAGGCACAAAGAGCGAAAAACACATCAAGCACCTGTTACATTTTTTAATTTGTATTACTAAATGTTGTGTTGTGCATCTTGCAGTGTTCAGTCAAAATGTTTTATATGCCACAAATGTTTTTAAACGTGAGGTCAATTTTTTGTATGTATATAATAAATGTAAACATTTTATATTATTTCCATATAAGTCCTGGTTGTGATTTTTTTAAAAGATTATCATTTGCTCTTTTTAAAAGGTTATCATTTCCTCTATCTCATACAGTGTTCACTGAGAAACTGCACAGTAAAATCCAAATTCATGAAACCCCTAAGTTTTCAGCAGCAGGTCCAGCTTTCTGTTTCTAATGTAAACTTGAATAATGTCGCCTCCGTTGCTGTTCTGTGTCAGCACACAAGAAAAAGAAAGGTTATTATCAGGGTCATTTGCTAGACTGCAAGCAAAGCAGCAACTGTTTCGATATTGTGTTACTGAAAAGGGAAGTAACTCTATCAGTATTCCTGGCAAGAGACCATAAAGATTCCAGTAACATTTGATTTAAAAAAAGAGCTGTAATTTTATTTCTGTATGTTCTTTATTCTCTGGTAATGTTTGTTTTTTAAATCTAACTTAATCTATGAGTGATTCCCATCTTCATTCAGTCAGCTGTTTGTCCTGTGGTATTTTGCACGTTTTAGGCTCTTGCAGTGCAACAAGTGCAACATCAACCCCCAGCCATTGTTTAGTTTTCACACCCATAGTTTTCACATGATGTTGTCAGCACTTTTCAGAGTCTTTCTGTATAAGATTTTATTCACTTTTACCTCTGCCATTTCAAAGATGTGAATTTACTTTCTCATTTTTACGTGCAGTTTTTATGACTTCATATTAGGAAGTTAAACATATGCTGTGTATTAACAGGAATTTGTTTAAAGAATAAGGCTTTAAAAATAGGCAAATTTCTTGTGACTGTTTGGGTTCAAAAATAAATGTACATCAACTTCCAGTCAACTATACTGTAGCCGGGTTACTTACATACATACCTACAGTATTCTATTTTTATAATAGCGCTGGGTTTAATCATGTGCAACATGAAAGGTTTTACTCATACAGACGAATCCACAGAGAGTTAGCAGCCAACTTCTCTGTGCATTTTAGTTTAGTTTGTGCATGGTTTTGACCACAGCTGACAAAGTTAACAATTGCCAGGGAAGGTAAGTCAAGATCAAGATCTACTTTACTGTCTCCTCAGGGCAATTGGTCTTGGTTACAGTGAATCCCCTTTGTCACTAGCCCAGCTACTTCAATTTTAAATTCTACTGAATTCAACATTATTTTTAAAGTGCCAATTTACAGCAAAGTCATCTCAAGGCACTTTATATTATAAAGTGAAGACCATACAGACATGTAGAGGAAACCCAACAAATCCATCTTGAGCAGCCACAGGCAACAGTGGAAGTGAAAAACTCCCTTTAAGGGAAGAAACCTCCAGCAGAACCAGGCTCAGGGTGGACGGCCATCAGCCTTGACTGGTCAGGGTGAGTGGAAAGTGGAGAGAGAAAAGAAAACACTGGGAAGGTTAGTGGGACCAGTAGCTGCGCACTGGAAGACGCACAGCTCCAAAGCCGGGGGACACCTGAAGAAAGGGACAGAGAGAGGAAGAAGGATGACTACGGGACAAAGAAGACACAGAGTTAATGTCATACAGGAAAATGTCTCAGTGCATCAGACACGTAGTCGTCTTTCTCCCTCTCTGTCTCCCTCTCTCTGTCCCTGTCTTCAGGTGTCGCCGGATTTGGCGCTGTGTGTCTTCCAGTGTGCAGCTACTGCTCCTACTAACCTGCTCGATGTTTTGTTGTTGCTTTTGTTGCTCTGTTCTTTTCTCTCTCCACTTTCCACTCAGCCCAACTGGTCAAGGCAGATGGCCGTCCACCCTGAGCCTGGTTCTGCTGGAGGTTTCTTCCGTTAAAGGGAGTTTTTCCTCTCCACTGTTGCATATAGCTGCTCAAGGGGGATTTGTTGGGTTTTCTCTAAATGTTTGTATAGTCTTGACTTTATTATGTAAAGTGCCCTGAGATGACCTTGTTGTAAATTGGCACAATATAAATAAAGTTGAATTGAATTGAATTGAATCAGGGGTTGGTCCCCCGGCAGTCTGAGCCTATAACAGCAGGACTAGAACTGACTATCTTTATCAAACAGGAAGGTTTGGAGCCTCGTCTTAAAAGTAGAGCGGGTGTCTGCTTCCTGAATCTGGACTGGGAGCCTTCTCCACAGGAGAGGAGCTTGATAGCTAAAGTCTCTGCCTAACAGCTAAATGGCCAGGCTGCATAAAGCCACAATTTAGAGGTACTTTATTGAAGTAATACACACTTTTTCTAAACGTTTACTCAGCTATAATTTTAAGGAAAATACAGTATATTGTACTTTTTCCTAAACATAAACGACCGTTTTAGTTATTAGTTGCTTTGCAGTTGCAGATTTGTAATGAAAAACACAACCAACTAATAACCTAGGTTATATTATTATTATTATGGATTAAAAACCTGTCACGGCATAAAGTGGTAAAAAGTGACACCCTAAAATCCACAGTGACCCTGAAAAAGTGAAGATTCATTAAAACTGTCAGGAAATAGTTTAAAAAACAGCACGAAACAAAAAAACAGGATCCCAGGCGGCCGCCAGCGCACCTTGTGCGTGACATGAGGCAGAAGGTCAGACTGCTCCCAGTACAAGTGTCAGCAGAGGGAATAATCTGTTACTTGCTTTGACTTTATATGTATTCATTCAAACACCTGTCTTTCTATATTTACTCATAATGTACAGTAACACTTCATGACATGAGCAGGGCTTCACTTGACTAAAACCATTTTGAATGTTTAACACGGGAATTCATGAAGCCAAAGTACAGTGTAATAGGGTCGACTGTATCAGGGCTGCTGACGTCAACAGATGTAACGAAATTAGTCAGTGTCAGGTGCTAGTTCAACTGGATGGAGAATATTCTACAGAAGCACTAGCTTTACTTTAGATTGAACTATGGGAACTATTGGAGAAGCCGATACTTCCCCTACATTGTTCTGGCCATCTGATAGAGATAGTCTATTATATTTAGAAACATTTTAGGTGAAAATTCCAATATGCTTTGTACAAAACATTCTCATATCTTAAAAGTAACTTCAATCAGAATTATTTTTGTACACATTTAGGTTCCTCTACAGTTTTCCTGGCATTTTTACTGTTTTTTGACACGTGATTCTACTGTGAAGTAGTATCATGTCAACTCGTTTTCCAGTTCCATGTCTGCGGGACAAAAAGTCCAGTGCTGTTTTTCAGCCTTAATCCGCCTCATTACAACAACATTCTACAGTGTTGTGTTCTACCTATGAGGTATTTCTACCTGTTACTTTCCTCTTTACCTCAGTAATGTTCAGTCCTCTTAAAGACAAACCTGTGTTTACTTAGTTTTTTAAATAAAATATTTGTCCCATCAGGTGACTGTTGGAAGACCGCCGTAGGACTTTGCTGGTCATGTCAAAATATCCTTTACATTTTTCATTATTTATTTAAAAAAAGCACATGTTCAAGTGTGTAATAAATATGTTAAACATTACAGAAACAATGACAGTGTCTCTTTAAACTTTTGTCAATTAAACCAATTAAGTTTTTGTATACAGTAAAACAGAAGTAATTTGTGTTGAGAGTCTCCAAAGGAATAAAACACTTTTATATATTATGATATATGCAATTTTATTAAATCTTTACAGTAACAAGGACGCCAACAGAATGTGTGTCATAGTTACTGTTACTTAGTTATCATGTTTTATTTCTTTGTTGTAAAATGTACATTATTTCCTCCATTACCTGTTGCTTGGAAATTCATCAACAACTTCCTTTCCCTAGTATATGTGCAAAGAAACTGCATAAACATTTGCATTGTTTTGTGTAGGTACCATGACAATTTCTGCTTTGTTAGGCACAATGATTAATATACTGTTTAATCTGCACTTTAATCTGCATCATAATTAGCTCTGATGAATATACAACGTGCACTTGTGTTTGTTCAGACGAAGGTATGGGAATTTTATCAGCAGTTGTGTCCGGGAAACTATCAGTCAGCATTTTGGTTTTGGTGGTCACTTTTCTGCTTAACTCACACAACATATGCACAAATCACCAAAGTTCTCATTGTTACACAAACTACACTCACAGCAATTTTATAATGACTTAATAGAAACTAGGCCTCCGTGCATTTAGGCTACACAATATTGACCACAACTATCACTGTACATGCTATTAATCTGATGATTATCGTAAAAAGTCTGAATCATGGGAAATACCAGATGTGTTGCAACATTTTGAAAGATAGAATTGTTTGGAAGATACCAAAGCAGAAGATGAGCGGTTTATGTCGCAATAACAGTTTGACAAGGAAAATTTTAATTGTGCTGGTGCAGCCACACCAACCTCGACACCTTGTAGGGCTCCAGGTCAGTCAAACATTTCCCTCCCTAGCTTCCATTATTGTTTCACTAGGTGGTGCCATCCTCCTTTTCAAGTAGGCTTACTGTGAGAGGCATTTAGTTTGTGGGCAATTCTGGAATTAAAGAGGAGGATTGTTTATGAATAAAAACTATTTCATATGAGGTAAATGTTTCTCTTCTGTTCTTGAAAATGCTATGTCTAATTTTTGCTTTGCTTTATCACCAAACTTGTTAGCTCTGTGTTTGGTGATTTCCTTCTAGTCAACCATGAATCAACAGCAAGCACTGAATCTTAAATAATCTAAATAAAGGCACAGGTTTATGTCAGGCTAAATTAGTTTCATGTTTTCTTTGTCTGAACTTGAAAAGTACCTCACTGAGATTTGAAAGACGTCAGGTTAAAGTAGCAGCAACACAGAAACAGGAACATTTGAGTGCCGCTTTTTATTCTTATTTTTGAAGATAATTTTCTTTGAAGGTGAGGAGAATCTTTTAATATGCGATTCTCCAAAAATTGCCTGGCAGCAAAGGTTTGCTCCAGCTGTCCAAAATACTCTAATCACCCATTCGACTGGAGAATAACGCTTCCCTCTGAGACTGAACTCTTTATTGTAGCTGATGCCATGCACTATACTGATCTCCCCGCACCACCTACATCCAACAGAGCCACAAACCACCCACCCAACACACACACACACACACACACACACACACACACAGTCTAAATGAGAGTTAACCCCATCAAAAAGGACAATCTCCTACATGCACGACCCCCATTTCCTCTTCCAACCTCAACCTCTCAGACCAAAGGGCCGGCTTCATCACTGGGTAATTAATATTCTAGGGAAGAGCCGAGCATCAGGAAACAATTATTCAATAATATATGGACCTAAATGCACACTGTGTCCACACAAAAACACACGCAAACACAAACACATATATATCACTATGATCAAGTCTTGCTCTTGTCCAGGATCAGGTTACTGTCATACGTTTGTTTGCTGCAGAGGGTGAAATCTTATAAATATTCAAGCTGCTGGCTTACACCCAAAATTTGTAGTTTGTATTTTTCACAGTATTTTTGCTGTGACCATTTTATGTCTGTTCTTATGCAGCTATAAATGTCTATCACAGGAAAACTTTTACAAGTTCACTACCACCAAGGTTTCCGAGGGTGCGGCAGAGATTTGAACATAAAAACCACCTGACCATACAAAATGTAATATGCGAATGACACTAGATAAAAAGACATGATGTTGTCATATTATGACAGAAAATTACATGGAGTAATGTGATATAAGAATAATATATCTGATTTATACTGACTTTTTATGACATATGAAAGCAATTACTACAGAAAATTACAGAACATGATATAATGTGACTAGATATGAGACATGAAAAAAGGTACAACTGTGTACTTGCACAACATGATATGACATGTTCTGATATGCAGTACTGTATGCTATAATAGTATTTTATAATGCGCTTAGGGCCCTACAGAGTTGCACTCATACAAAGTCACTTAAGAGCTTAAGCTACAATCAAAAACACAAAATGTAAGTGAAAGAATAACATAAAGTGTTATGGCTTTTATCCAATACTATAATATTTTTCCAAACGACAAAGCACATATTGCACTGAGAAAGGGCAGATGGTGCGAAGGTTGCTAACGTGGGGCAGCAATGTGTTAATTCATGCCAAATGCGTGCCACATTTGGGTGGTGCTGTGTGGTCCACTCTGGTCCTCACTGCAGTTCTACACACGACTCCAGTCTACATGCATACACTCTACTGGCTCTGACCCAGTGTGTTTGGTAATTGGGATCAGATGAGTGGCAGCAGAAGCGAGGCGACCTGGTTTCTCCGGGACCCACAGTAACCTGGAAGCATTTATTTTATGGAAAAGATGTTTAGTTAAAGTGCAGCGCTGCAGCCCAGCCCCTCTAATGACTCTCCAGTTCTTTTGGCCGGGCCTGGAGACAGAGCCATGTGATGGATACGACTGGTGAAACAGGGACACACACATACACATGCACACACATGCTTCCATCGCCATGCACTGTGATGGATATGACTGGTGAAAGCTCTGAACACTGTTTCCTGAGTCCTTCACTTCCTTCCTCCCAGGCCTCGGTCAGCCAAAGCTGAGCCAGGTTTCACCAGACTCGGGCCGGATTGGATTGCAGATTAACAGGCTTCCTGTCCAATCCGTTGGCTGCATTCATCTGCTTTCCTAATGATTACATTCTTTTATGAGCAAGTGGTGACATTATTGAGGATGAATGAGTCTCTTCAGGATGGATGAGATCCTCTAGGTTGGGGGGGTGCTGCTTTTTCGCAGAATAAGGTTGAAAGAATTAGGGGAAAACTGTGACTCAATAAACTAATCCAACAGAATTCTGTTCGTGTACACGCATGCTTTTCTTTCCAGTCAGCAGCTTTTTTTTAACATCCTTTTTTATTTGTGCACTGAACATTTTCACTTTCGCTTTGTGTAAAATTGTTTTTAAAACAGGAATCATTAAACCTCAAAAGGCATATTTTCTTAAAACAATTGAGAAGGAAATCTGCCAATGGGAAAAGAAATTCTACTACAAATTTAATTTCATGTATGAATTTTCCAAGTGTCACTTTCTCAATTCTAATCTTTCAAAGATTTACACAAGAGCTGCCCAATTTTTAATTTCTTGTATCGTAATCAAATTTAAAATTGTGCAACAAAATAAGATGTTTTTTTCTGTTTCTGACAAAATTTTCTGTAAAATCTTACATACACAAGTCACACTGTCCCAGGACAATTTTTCTTTGCTTGTCTAGGCTTTAGGCACAGAGATACATTTGTTACTTGGGTCCATTGTCATCTGCTCAACCATCCCATCACTACAGGTCTGCAACACCAGCCCCCACCTCTTATCCTCCCTCCCTCTTTCTCCTTCGCTGCTGGCAGCCCTTGATTACACTTGTCTCCTGAGGGAAGGTTTAAACTCCTCAGAGATAGTAATATCGAGGGCACTACTGGCTAGTGACTTCAGATCAGGGCGGGGGGAGGAAATGGCGACGGACATAAAGCTAAATATATAATTCCTCCCATGCCGGTAATCATGATGTCCAGACGATCTGAAATGACAGTTTAACCACTTTAGACTGAGGAACGCTTTGTTCGGATTTGAGAAGCAGGAGGTGTGTGTGTGTGTGTGTATACGTGTTTAAGTGTGTGTTGGAGCGTATGGTTGGTCGTTGTGATGGTTGGGGAGTCTCCTTCTAGGTACAGAGGCTATCCAAAAGAGCCCGTGTGGTCCTCTCTAAATGCACGTGTGGGGGGAAAGAGCACACGTTCCATTGAATTAAAATGACTTACAGACCAGACAGGAGCAATTCTGTGAATGACTGACGTGCCAAAAGCCCCGGAAGGAAACACTCTCACCACCCGGTATTAGTTTACCTGATTATTAGGATATCCAGCTTCCTCCTAAAATGGCCGCCCATTTCCCTGTTAGAGGCAGTAAAAGCACCCACCTGGATTAGTCCAAACGTGGTCTGCATTACAGCAGGCGCAACAAGGCCTAATTCTACCCCACTCAAACTGTTTCACCTATAAATATTAATAGGCTAATCTGCACATATTCTTCTCCTCCGAATGAGTTACTACCCCACTAAAGGGGTTACATATACTTGTGAACATCAAATCTATTTAAATTTTAAGTTCAATTTGCATATGCAGAGATTGTCACTCCAGACAGGCTCTCTCAAAATGTCTTTTCCTCGGCTATCACGTCGCAAGAGGGGAGTGCATTTTGTATTCACGCGCTGATTGGATCCTCGATGAGATCTTCAGGGTGGCTTCACACACTCTGATGCTCTCAAGACTACAGAGGGGATGAGAGAGCGAGGAGGGAATGAGGCGTGTGTGTGTGTGTGTGTGTGTGTGTGTGTGTGTGTGTGTGTGTGTATGGGATCGATACAATTCTGGCTACACTGAAGTGGACTGTTCTGGGGCTCTGGGGCCATCTCAGCAGTTCAGCTCCCGCAGGAGCAGCGTGGTTTGCTGTTCGAGGTGTAATCACAAAGGGAAGAGAACAAGAAGCGTGAGGGAATCATATATACACGTCTTTTTTCCCCCTCACAGAATCTATAGAAGATAATGCAGGTATTTTTTTATAAACTATTATTAGACCATTATGCCACGCTTCTCTCAACAGACATGAATAATGCAATGCAGAAATTTACATTTAAAGGTTATATGTAGTGCAAACAGGAGAAAGAGGGAATGAAAAAATGGTGCAACACTCAAGAGGCTTTTTTTCTTATGTGCTCTACATGTTTTCTGACTATAAACATTGTGTGAATAGCACGCTTTTCAAAAAATCTTATTCATTCATGTGATTCAAAATGACATAATGTATATTTTCAAATGAAAATATAACACACTTTTCCTTATTTATCCTCATTGTGTGTTAGCAAACTTAGAAGTTACAGTACAAGTGACATAAAAGAGTCAGTGTTACTTTTACTAAAAAATTTTTATTCATCATTCATTATCCTACAAATGTCACATTTGCAGGTTTTTAGCAAAAGTTTCTGTCTCACTTGACTTCTGACATAAGTGGATTTTAATTTGTTGGAAACATGAGCTTGTTCTCATTTGAAAGTGTGTGACTCTGGTTATCGCTCCCCAAATGCACCAGACGTGGATTAAAGGCTAGACTATCAAATCAACGTTTACTGAACTAATTTAGACTTGTATATTTTTGTGAGGAATCGCCAAAGGACACACCAGAGCGTCCACGCAGACAAACCCCTATTGCTTCTTTGCTCACACACAAATGCAGCGGCACACACACGTACGTCCAAAGGCGGTGCTAGTAGTAGTAAACATTCGAAAGGAACAGGGGTAATTCACTTGATAAATGTCAACTGAAATGAAGCTATCAGCTGAAAGCAATTTCCTTGTGCTTGCCTGTGTTCTGCGCCAGGGACTTGGGAGATTTTCACCCCTCCATCGATCATGAAGCCTCTGTTTTAGGCCAAGGTACACAATGCCCTCAAATTGCTGACATATGGACCTAGAATCACCACAAAAACCTGCCATTTCCACCCCACCCCTCTTCTCTCCCGACCCAGCCACTCCTCTACTAGTCTCTTGTTTATCCAACGACTCTGGTCTGTTTAGGCCATTAAAGCGAAGCCATTCGGGGAGACAGGCGGCCAAGGCAAATGTAATAAAGCCCCAGTCTGCAGCATGCAACTTAACACTGCTACCACGTAGCACCAAAGATGATAAAAACCACCATGAACTCTGCATTGTCACTACTTGCCAGTTCATTTCCTTTGTTTTAAAGTCAGATGACATTTTGATGAAGATAAAATAATTAGTGGGTGTCACTGGATTGGTTTCCCATTCAAACATCTCCTTTTATTGATCCACTATCAACAACAATTCCTGACCGTGGATTTAACAGTGGAGCTATTTAAAGACAAAGAAAGCCAAGTGTACAACTTTAAAAGCCTCTTTAGCTAAGAGACAATAATGGTGCCAGCAGCCAAGGCCTTGAAGTCTGTACACAGGAAAAGTCCATTATCACTCCAACTAATGGAGGAGGGGGCAACTTCAAACCAAAAGTGGGGAAAAAAGAAAAGAAAACAAAAGAGAGAAAGATGACGCACATGGTACAAAGCAGTGTTTCTTTAATGGAGGCCATCAATAATGCTACTTTCCCAACTTTATTGTGTTTAAAAGCGACTAGCCATATTATCAATCCTAGACATGAGCCAAAATTAAAGACTTTTTTTCCTCAAGTGCATTTTTTTACAAACTTTGAACCAATGTGAAACAAATGTCTGGCAACAAGCTGATGATATCTGTTCAGTCAGCTTCTGCTCCTCTCTCACTCTTGCCACCAACACAAACCCACAGCCAGTTTATATTCAGATGGGTGCGCTTGGTTTATATAAACAGACAGCAGTTGTGGCAAAGGGTTTGATTAGGAGGAGGCCCACAAATCCCATTAAAAGTCCATTCGCCACTTGCTCACTGTTTGTTTGAAGACGGGAAGAGTAACAAGGAAGGAGGGAGGTGAACGGCAGTCTGTCGTTGTTGTTGTTTCTGTGCCAATTTGTGTTTATGCGCTGATGGTTAAACACAGATATCACCCAGCGGCGAAGAGAAGAGCAGGAAAATCCAAACACTGTTAGTCTGTGGGATGCAAAACCACCTCCCTGATTTAATCACAACATGCTAAAAAGTGACATGTTGCTCATGTTCCATCTGTGTCCATTTGTGGGTTCAACTATAACCGTGATGCAGTGACACATTATCAAAAATAAGACCCGTGCTTATCTTTTTACAGTCACCATCAGCCCAAAAGCTCCTTGGTCTTCGCCGCAAGTTGTTTGTCAATGTCTGATGCAATGTTGTCTGCCATCTGCTGAATCTGTAAAGGCAGTGGAGAAAACAACTTTGAACGCACCTTTGGGAAACACTTACATGCCTCCCTCTAGTGTATGTCTGGTAAGTGATAACATGACATATCTGCAATGTGATAGAATATAGCTGAATACATGAGGAACTTCTCTTTGATGCTGTTTTGCAAAGTAAAGTAAAATAAAAATTCCATAGGAGAAAAAGTTCTACGTGCTGTGGTGATAATTGTGTGTAGTGACATTTATCTATCAATAAAGGAAGTTTATGAAGCTTGCTGATTGCCTCTGTATCTATGTGTAACAGCACTGTTGTACTTCTTCTCACTCTCTCATACCTGTTTTTCTACAAGGCGTATGGTGTCCTCTGAGTGTCCTTCCTTCGCCTTTTTCACCTGTGCCACAGCGTTAGAACGGACTCTCCTCAGAGAGTCTTTAGCCTTGTTGCTGCCCTGTTTTGCCAGCTTGACGAGGTTCTCTCTGTGTTCCCGTGTTACTCTGGCAGGTGTAGAGGATGTGGGTTCAGAGAAAAGAGAAAAGGCGCAAAGTGAGACAGAGGATGACAGAGGAAAATAAAGACAACACAGAAGGTTATGATGACTAGGAAACCGGTAAATGGATTGTACCAGGCAAAGGTGCAGACACACAAACCCATCCAAGCTGTCTGTATCTCCCTGTATACTCCTGGTATGTACAAAATATAGCATATATATATAAAACACACAAACACATAACAACAAAAACAAAATGTTCAATAAACAATGTCCTCACTTGTGCAAATGAGGAAGATAAGTGCTTGTAGGAATAAAGTCTAATCATTTTAGTTCTGACTCGTAGCAACCATCAAACAACAATCACTTTCCGAGGTCTTAGACCAAAGTTGAAACATCCGTCATCCCAACAACTTTGCATTCACTTTGCATTTGTTAATCACTCAGAAAATCCTTCTTCCCATTTCACCCTCCTGTCTTTGTCCTTAATTGGCTTTTTTTCGTTGTTTTTGCCTCTGGGACTATTTGCAAACAATCCAAGTGCAGCGTCTATTTACCGCAAACAATACGGCCTAATTACTGATTCCAGGGCCAATCAAGGAGCGCCTTCTCTTTGGAAATGCAAATGGAGTCTCGGAGCGTGCCGAGACTGATTGCAGAGGGAGAGCAGTCTGACTCTTGTGTCCCTCCTCTGCCAGACTAACACCTGCTGCTCCACGCACACACACTCAGGCAAGAACATACATGTACATAAGTGCAGGCTAGCATTTATACATAGACATGTGTGTATATGAGCAAAAACAACTATATATACACAGAGAGCAGTGAGTGAATGACAGATAGTTTTGTGTGAAGTTTTTTGACTTGGCAAAGAGAAATATATATATATATATGTGTGTGTGTGTGTTTGTATGTATATATATATATACAATACACACACACACAGAGAGAGAGAGAGAGAGAGAGAGAGAGAGAGAGAGAGAGAGAGAGAGAGAGAGAGAGATAGAGAGAGAGAGAGAGAGAGAGAGAGAGAGAGAGAGAGAGAGAGAGAGAGAGAGAGAGAGAGAGAGAGGGGTCTAGATATAACAGAGAGAATGACCCATCCTGACATCAACAGACTGGGAGTCTCTATACCTACAAGCAAAACTCAATAAATCTGTCAGTTACAGCTCAGAGCAGGAGACTTGGTGATTTACTGGTGCGGTGAAGTACAAATACATGGGTGAGACTGGGTGTGTGGTGTAGATATG
Source organism: Channa striata (assembly GCA_033026295.1). Lineage (NCBI taxonomy): Eukaryota > Metazoa > Chordata > Actinopteri > Anabantiformes > Channidae > Channa > Channa striata. The sequence goes on from CM065187.1 coordinate 13,544,997, forward strand.
GTTATTTACATTATGTTCTTATAATCTAACTGATGTATTGAATAATTATTTAAAGTATAAAATGTCAACTGCAGAGCCCAAAGAGATGTTTTTAAAAAGCTGGCTCTGTTTGAATAAATTCATTCTAAAAAGTAAAGCTACAATGCACAGCTTAAGGTAGCAGTGTCAGACAGGAAATCAATTCACTCTGCTCTAACCTCTCTCTCGCTGCTCTGCTCTGCTCTTCTACCATCTGCTAAAGTCCAACATGCGCTTCGCAGTCCTTCAGCTATTATTCATTAAAACAGAGGGACATCAGGAAGCAAAATAAAAGTGAGAGGAAAAGTTGGACAAGAAGGAAATCGCTAATAGGAGGAAAGCGTTTTGGCCTTTAGGATTCTGTGTGTGAGAAAGAGACTCACTTGGGAATGGGCACCTTGATGATCGTCCCGTCCACCTCTGGGTTTAGGTTCATGCTACTCTCTCTGAGGGCACGGGTGACTGCCGCTGTAGCCTGGGGGGAGCGCACACAAGCACACACAGATATGTGAATGTGTGTCAAGCCAGTGGTGTGAATGAAAAAGCTACAAGTGCAGGTAGTGGCCGAGCTCCAGCTGGGAATAATTAAGGTGTTGTGTTGTGTATAGTGAGTTTGAGTGGGTTTGTGTGTGTGTGTGAGTGTGTGTGTGTCAGGAGAAGCCCATGCACTATGGAAGTGCCTTGGGCCACTGTCAACGCTCAGCCCTGTGGGACAGGACTGAAAGGTTGCAGGGCAGGGCGCTGACCCCTGGCGACCCCAGGAGAGAGTCTGCTTGTGCCTGTGCATGATACATGGATATACTCACACAAACGCATGCACATATGTGCTTTGGTGTCTGTATGTGAATTTATGTTTATGTTAACACACATTTCCAAAAAGATATATACACAATCAGGCATAACATTATGACCACCTGTGCAATTTAATATAATCCAATGCAGTAGCTTTGCCATGAACTCTACTTTAAGGTTATAATTTTTCAGTTTTTAGGTTGAAACTGTGAGAAAGGTGATATTTCTACTGTGTGTTTATTATTGAGGTCAAAGTGGGCAGTGGAGTCGTACTGGAGTCCAATGTAAGAGCGGTGGTTCTACTGTTTTTTATTCCTATTAAAATGAGTGGCCAAAAAATTTGAAAGACATATTCTTATAATGCACCCCCGTACGACTGCAATAACCATGTTTGAACAGCACCTACTCTGTCTCTCCTATAGGGAAGAAAAGCCAGTTCAGCAGTGATAGTGGAGACTCTGGTAGAGCCTCAAAAATGCTGGTTTATTATATTTGAAAATTTTCATGTGGAAAAGTCCACATTTAGATGTAGAAAATGTGTTTAGTTATTTAATTACTAGTATTTGGAGATATTTACATTGCCAGTGCTGCAAGACACATACTATATATATGTTGTAGTTTTTAGGAAACAGGTGCTACGTTAGATACTAAACCTATTTCTGTCCATGTAGTTTATTGGAGACTGTACATTGCAAACTAGATTTTAATACTCACACATAAACACATCACCCTCTTTGACGCTGCTAATTTTATGTAATAAAATGCATAAAGAGGACTGAATAAAAGATGGATCCAAGTGATGTTATTAGGATAAATACTGTTATGTTAGACCGTTTCACAAAGGTTAATGTAAAAGAAAATCACTGATTGGTTACATAAATTTCAGGCTCTTGGTTTTGTTTATTCTTGCTCACACTGTATGTTATGTTATTAATATAACCGAACATATTAATATAAATGATATGTTGTGTTCTATTATATTATTTAGATATAACATTAAATAGAAATATAGAAGTCAAATGGACAATGGATTGATACTACTGATAAAGGTCACTGTCAGGACATGCAGCGTTTTCTTTCATTTGTAAAGAGTATGAACTTGCCTCTAGAAATTAGTTTTCCTGAAAATCACTGACACTAGACAAACAGATGATCTGATCTTTTTGATTTAGAAATTGACACAGATTATCCCTATTAATAGAAAAAGTGAACATGTCTGTTTCTGCTCTGGACAGATCATCTACATCAGTAGAAATAAACAAATACTGAGGACAGTCATGGATTTGGGACAAAGAAAAACTTGCCAACTGCAAATAAAAAATTTCACCAGAAATAAAAATATCTGCAGAAGATTTCTTTCTTCTCATCTGCTGCCCAAAATATCTTCTTGAACAACTTTACAGAAATTAATCTAATACTTCACAAACACCATCTGTCATCTTTCTAAAGGATGGAGATAATCAGGGAGACAGGAAAGGAAGAGCATAATGTGTTGCGTGAGGGAACAAGTGATCCAGTGGACACTGGCTTGAGAAGCAGCTGTGCTGCAAATGCTGAATGATATTAGTAGACAGGATCAGGCAAATATGTTGTTGAGGCACTTTGAGAAGTTGTTTATAAGTTATTTTATCAAAATATTAATTTATTTGTCTGTCAACCAAGGGGGAAAGGCAGAAATACAGCCTGCATGTAAGTCAATAGTAAATATCACAGTAACATTGACGCATGTGAAATATAAAGACATTATCCACCATATGCGACAAAATCCCCCAGCTGTGAGCATCCTACATTAAAACCAGAGAGCTGCAGTGCAAATACACAACGGAGAAGAAGCCAAATGCTTTGAATTACTGAAAGCAAAGTCACACTCCTCAAACCAATTCTCTAACCACATGACAATTCCCTCAGTTGAGCTTTACAGTGTGTGCAAACGGCCAAAACAAAAAAAAGGACATAATTTCCTCTTCCTCCACTTTCTACCCTTCTTCCGTTTCTCTACAGCTCCTTCTGGCCTTTTCCACAGGGACAAAAAAATGGCAGCGAGATTAAAGGAATTTCTTTGTGTTCATTAAATGAATTCATGAAGGTTCTTCTCCTTTGTTAAAATCATCCGGAGCCCAGGTCTCTCGTTGCTCTCTTTGAGTGTGGGGTGATAGATTCAACCCATACCTATGTTTGATTGTTCTCAGCATTAAATTCATCACCGTTTCCCTTCTCAGACGACCACTGCGGTGGTTATGGAAAACCAAGGGGGAATTTTTTCTGGAAAGGCCGGACAAGTTCTGCTTAATATGTTGGAGAGGAAGAGAAATTACACTGAAGTTTCACATCAAACACCGATGGCCCAGTTCAAAGCAAAGTGGAAGGCCTTGTGTGTGTGTGTGTGTGTGTTTAAAATGGCAATTATGAAATAATATTTTATAAAATGGGGTGCACAAACCCGCACAAACACACAAATGAAGGTGCAAAACAAAGCATTACAGTACATTTTATTTTTCAGAGTGCGAATGCGCAATTATTTATATGTAGAAATAATAACACACACAAACAAAAACTCCCTCCTCGTTTTGGCATATGCTGGCAGTAGTTGTTAGCTTTACTGTGCCTTCTCATGCTACCCCTAATGAATGAATGGAAAACAATGGAAAGGCCTCCAGAGAGCCTGGTAATGGATAGGCATCATTAAAGACCAATTAACTCTCGATACTGACGACTCACCTCTGTGTGGGACATGGGTAATGTCGGGCACGGCAGGGTAGTGAGTGTGTTGGTGTGTGTGTGTGTGGTCTGCAGTCAGAGCCCCTGGGAAATAAACTCAGTGAAGGACCATTCAGACTTTTCTTTCTTGTGATACGGATACATTTTTAGGTTTGAATGATGTTTTGTGACCCTGGTACAAAGGAGAACAAGATGAAACCTGAGCTTTCTGTGTCACAAATGGCAACTAGTATGAAAATTGAAATAAAAAGGAAGATATTTACAAAACCTGCTGTAGCATCAAGACATCATCTCAATGCCATTCATGTGTAGAAAAACTCTTTTATTGCCTTTGAATGCTCGCTTTGCTCAAACGTTTACCTCTTCCACCTATGGCTTACTGAGCTGCAGCTTTTTAGTATCTCCAGAACGTTTGAATGGATTCACATCAGATTTACATCAAATTTACCAAAATTTTGAGCACCATCACTAGAACAAAATTCTCTCAAAAATCTGTGTTATGGTTTGATTTATGACTAAATACATGCAAAATAAAAGGCATAATGTGTACACTGGAGAGACTGATAATGATACCACCTATAATATTGATGTTTCCTTCTACCTTTTCAGTTTGTAAAGATTACTGTAATCACATCTTTTTAAGATTGTCTCTGATGGACACACGATATATCCATACTCAGTTTTACCCAATGATTCAAACTGCATGTATAATTGTTCAGAACCGAAAAGAAAGCAGAGTCTTAGGGCAAGGTTGCATAAAAAGCACATTACACTTTTGCAGACCACTAGAATTTCTGATTACTAAAACTTTGCTTTGCCCGATCAAAATCTCTTTTTGGTTGTACAGTATTTTATCATCTACAAAGGAAAACAGGGAGAGAAAAAGTGAAGGAGTGAAAAAAAAATCCATTCCTTCCTAACCTGGGGGTAAAATGAGGTCATTTCCTATTCTCTGTCAACTCACATGCAGACATAACCATATCTCACTGCATACAGACGCAAAGTTTAGGTTCTTGTTGCTATCTTTCAACCCAGAACAAAGGGCTCCTGGAGTGATCAATCAATTAGCATCTGAGACGCAGTTGGAGACAGGGAGGCAGGTAAGGTTTCATTTACACACAGCGATGTGGGATTCGACTTCTGGCCTAGCTCACTTTTTCTTCTGCGAGCACCGTCCGTCTATCTGTCTGTGCTCTGGATTATTTTTATAAAGCTTTCAGTTACCACGTGTTCGTCTGTATGAGACAAACAAATACCAGTCGGGAGAGACTGTACTCGTGTGTGTACTTGTGTTCGGCTGTGTCTGACTGTGTGTCTGTGTGTGATGGTCTTACCTCAGGGAAACTGCTCATGTTGACCATAATGAGCTGAGGTGATTTCATTGAGATCTGACCCAGCTGGTTGAGAGGAAACTTTCCATCTTGGGTCGTCACCACAATGTGATCAAGAGCTCCTGAACAATACAGATAAACAGAACAGTTTTCTAAAATTAATTTTACTCTTGCCACGTGCAATGCAGTCAGCCTTACTTTGTGCATCTACACACCTGCAGCCTACTTATAAATGCCAATGTCGAGCATTTGCACTTAACTTAATTCTTCTCAATTCAGGCAGTTTTATGTGCTTTATTTTTGGTTATTATCTGAAAATTCTGTGATGTCTAGTGTCTAAAAGGTTCTGTTATCTTACATATATTGTTGTTTCAATAAAGCTTATCTTTATGTAGATATTTTTTATTGTCAGTGATCAATTGCCATCTCAATATTTATGCATCCATGTGGACTTAATATAAAAGAAAACATACAGTCCATCACTCAGTCAGACAGAAAAACAAACAGACAGACGAACATATGAATGTGCAGCATAAGTTACAATTTGTATGAGTAACTGATACTAAAAAACTTTAAGACGACTGTCAGGCTGTTAAGAGTTTCCATGATTTAGTGTCTTTCCTCTGTCAAAACTGAGCGAAGTACAGAAAAGGTAAGCTTGCCAACATGAGCTGACTTCTGATTCTCCCTGGATCCCTCACTTTGCCTCTCCTGTTTCCCCCTTAGTCCATCCATCCGCCCTTCTCCCCCTCTCCTCCATCTGGCTAACCTCACACGCAGTTGTTTCCTTCTTCTCCGCCTCTGCCTTACATCACTTACTCCCTGCTTACCCAGTGGGGGCTGTGCTGCTAGTGGGGGTGTGGATGGGGTTGGGGGGTGAAGGGGAGGTGAGCCAATGGTGTAATTTTCTCTATATGATCAATTTATCAAACAAATTTCAAAGGCAGAAAAAAAACACACTCTAGATGTATCTGTCAGACATTAGAGGCAGGAAAAGAAATCAATGTGATGAAATAGATGCCTTATTTACAGGCTGCACCCCAGCTGAATCACTGACACAGTCAGTCTCCGTCTTTTGACTTCTAAACCTGCCTGTCCCGTTGTACTTTTCACAGTGCCTTCTGTTTATATGAAGAGGAGTCCTGTCCATATCTGTGACCTTCCGCTGGTCCATTTTTGTTACTTGTGCCTTGACAATGAGCACCAAAACATCTGCTAGTAGTTTAGGAGGGCAGACAGTTATTTCTTTAAAAAAACAAACATGGAGGGTGGGAAGGGGGTACGTAGAGTTGAGAGACAGGCACAGAATGACAGATGCAAATACATTTGTAAAATGACATAAAATGCTTTAAAATCTATACATTATGTGATAATTATGAATAACAATAACTATAGCATGAAATCTTTTCTTTCTTTCTTTCTTTTTATTAGAAATAAGCTCCAAAACTTAACTTAATGTGAACAGATGGCTGAGCTCCACAGTGTTTCTGCCCTTGTTTCTTTGCTACTTCTATGTTATTCACCTTAAAAAATCTGAAAACAAAAGAAAGCAATAAACTGGGGCCACTGTGGATCTGTAGGTTGTCGGATGTCTGAGTATCAACAGCCACGTTAGCAGCTTTGTGAGGCTGCACTAAAGGCCAACACATTTTAGTTAGATATTTAACATGCAAACTTTTGCTAATTAGCGCTTTACAGAAAGTACTGCTGAGGATGATGGGCATGTCATTAGTTTTGCAAAATGATTCCTGCTAAACATCAACATGTCATCAGTGTCGGTGTGAGCATGGAGCATGGTTTAGCTCAAAGCTGCTTAAGTAGTGAAGAGGTTCATTTTTGCTACTACAAACATCTTCGCATGATCACAGTTGATCTTGTGAACCCCACAAACTCCAGCAGCTTTTCGGTAGCTTGACTGAGAAGATTTTTATGTCCAGGCAAGGTGTTCTAAAAACTATATTCATGTACTGCAGCTGTTGTTGTTGTTCAATACCTCAATCCACTCTGTCAAACTGTTTTCATGGAAACAGACTTTCAGGCCACATTACCCATCTGTGATTAACCATAGTACGGTGGTCAAAGCACTGATCCCTTCTCTTTATGAGTTTTTCCTACACATCTGCTATACACAAACACACACAGCCTGCATTTATGACAATGCACAATAGTACACACAGTCACACACACACACACACACACACACACACACATACATACATACATACATTCTCAAAAGCTTAATGAGAGCCATATGAGTTTCATGGAACAAACACACACACACACATGCACAAGATGCACACACATTTGGACAACTGACGTCATTTCATTCCACCATCTCATCTCTCCTGTCAGCCCTAAGTCCTGCTGCCTCCCTGGATTATTGTGCAGCTGGACAGAAAGGAGGGGAGGTGGGGGGTGGACAGACCTGAAGAGAGCAGGGATACACAGATGGAGGGACCAAGCAGGGTGGATGACAGGACAGAGAGATGGGGGGAGAAAGGGAATAAGCAACAGAGAAAAAAAACTGAAGAGATGGATGTAGTGAAGTAGGCATAGAGTGAAACTGATGTGAAAAAATGTTTTTCAATAGGTCAATTCTTCATTCAAATGTAGACATCAGGGACTGAAAATCTTATGAGCCAACATAAGAAGCTTAGAATTGTTTTAAAAATATAAACCAGAGCAGTAAACTTAGGGACAGAGAAAAGCTGAACATAGAAACTGACCCAGAGACGAAAACTGTTGAATCATGAACGGAAAAAAGTGTTTGGACTGACTGATGGATGAAGAACTGTGAAACTGCTGAAGGAAGACACTAAAGGGTTAATCATTAAAACCAAGGCTGTGCCTCTCTTGTCTGCATATTATGGAAAAGTAAAAGAAAAAACTACACAGCAAGCAAATCAAATGTCACAGAAAGTGAAATTTCATCTGAGGAGGAAACGCAGGAGAAACTCAAGACACTTTCAGTTTGAAGTCTGATTCCAGCAGCCGCCTCCTCCCTTGGGAGCCTCCATTATACACCCCACCTCTGACTCCCCTGAGCTCAGCTCCCATTTGTTAGAACACATAGGCTAGGGGTCATGACTTGGATGTAGTTGGGGAAACAGAGGTCAAACTGGGGTCAAGGTAAGGTCACTCTCATCCCCTGGGCGCTTTGTCAGGAAGACGCAAACAAAGACGAAGACTTAGGTTGGATTCAGATATTTGCCCTTTGATAACAACGGCTGCATATGTGAAGGTGGGTTTTTTTCATTGACTGGAGAGATCTTTGTAAGTTGTAATGTCTCCTTTAAATAGCTAAGATGTGGAGTTCATGTTCCAAAATAATCCACCAGCATCATGGGCTTACTTATAGGTTATTAGTGATGATGGACAACTGCAGTGCTGTGATTACATCACACTGTAGACTACTTTGTGGTGGAGCTTGCTGTGGTGCTGGTCCGTGATGCGCTTTCACCATTTCACTGGATGTGAAGGACTGCGTTTTTGCAAGAAGATTCAAACGCCTGTTTGCACACAGCCTGACCAAATTACACGTGACCTACAAGTATGCATTATGGTGTTAAACGCCAATGCACAATTCATATATGTGATGTTTGTTTTTATAATTTCAAATTTAAAGTGAACACATAAGATAGTCCCAGATAATATGCGATAGTATTTCTAAGACGTCTGATGCCTGCTGGGTGGTCACAGTAAGTAAATGTTAATCCTTGTGTATGGCAGAGGAGAAGACAAACAGTTTGAGACCACAGATGTTCTCCAAAAAACTAAACAAGCAAATGTATTGTAAACAGATAATCGACACTGTGACAGTTGATGCCAAATAAGAAATGTTAACTGAATTTGATTTAATCAGTTGCATAGTAAATTGTCACTGTCACATTAATAAGTTGTATCTATACGTTGTATATTATTCCATTAAAAGCATTTGTTCTGTTGATCTTGCATGTTTTTCTATCAACCATATTAGGAAATATTTAGCCAAGCAACTAAATAAAACCCTTCCATTTGAAAGTAAACAGTATGTTGCCTAACTTTTTTACACTCCCATTTATTTTGAATCAGTGTTACGTGAAATAATTATCAAATTCTAACTGACAATTTTTAACATAGCATGTTTTGTCTTCTGTGTAATTGAACATAAGGAAAAGAAAAAATGGGGATGAGCAAGAAACATGGTGAGTCCACGAAAAAACAAAAAGCAAAATGAGCTGAATACCTGCTGAGGTTCGGATGCTGAGGTTGCGTGTGAAGTCGTCTTTGAGGGCATTAAGAACTGCGGTCATGTCCTCCTTCACTTCATCCAGACTGATGATGTCTTCCACCAGACTCGTATTAATATTCACCTTAGCTGACTGGCCCTTTGCCTTTGCTTGGAAAATGAAGAGAGGGAAAGAACGACAGGGTTGAGAGAAAACCCTCGACTCATATGTAAGACAAATGGTATCTAATCAAATCACCCACATATATGCCAATAGAACCGCAGAGGTTGAACACATGTGAACTCCAAGCTCTGATCTCCTCACTGACCTTTTGCTTTCTTTGTGGCGTAGAGCCTGGTGCATGCAGCAGGGTAGCAGGTAGTGCTGGGGCACAGTAATGGTGCACTGACCTTGGAAGTGGCCACAACAGGAGATCGGAGCTGTCGCACCAGGGACTGACACACCAGAGGTCGCAGCAGATTTACATGGTTCAAAGCCATTACTAGGTGACAGTTTGTGTACAGTATAAATGTCGCTAAAGGAAAAAGAGAGACAAAGTTTGGAGTAACCTAATTAGATTAGATTTCATAAAATGATCAGTTATACAAAGATCAGATGAAATCAGTAGTAATGTCAGTTGTAATATTTATCAAAATGAAGTAATAACTCCTGTCGGCCAGTAGGAGGTAGGCCTACATCTTTTATTAATAACATATTACAATACCATAGTATCTTTTTTCCTCCACAGGAGTAGAGATATTTTGTCACTGTGACACTTCTTTATTTTGTATCTAAAGATGGAAATGAACTATTATGATGAGCTAGTTCAGAATCAAAATAAATATGTTTATTGCCAAGAAGGTAATTCACATACTAGACAAGAAGGTAAATCTATTGTACACAGCTCTTTTCATTTAATGAGATACTGTTTCTGTGCTGTAAGTCATTCCTGATAAGACAAATCTCAATGTCTGACTAAAAAGGTTAGTTTCTTAACAAATTAATTTTCCATTTGTTTTATAATATGTGAATTTGTGCTAAATGCCTGCCACCTGTTCTTAAAGCCAGAAATAATGTATTTATTTGTTTTGTTATGGACCAATACATTTTAACACTTAGAAATGTTTAGATTTCTGCAACAGAAGATGACCCAAACAACTAATTGAGGAACAGAAACTGGATAAATATTGGCATTGTTGCACAACAGCTCTAAGGAAAAATTGACACTCTAAAAAAATTTCTCTAACTATACATAATACAAATCCAATCACTGCTGTTGTAGAACTTCCTGCTCTCTGTTGCACAAGCTACATAACATGCATTTACAGTTAGTCACTCACAGCCACACTGCCTCTTCCTCTTACACTTTCAAATCTGTGGAATGAATCTAGCTCTGCACTCAGCCCACGCACAGTTTTCGGGGCATTCCTGAAGGGAAACCTCCCTTTTGAAAACATAACAATATAGGCCCAGCCAAATCTATTCTATGGACAAACCACCTCCCACAATGACAACTGGCTCTTGAACGTGAACAGTGTCAGTGAACCTTAATGCACACACAGACACCCAAACTCTAACATATCTAACACAAACACTCCGTAAAGCCTGGTTTTCACAGTCAGTGGCTGTGAACACCTCACAATGTGCTGCAGGTTAATTGACATCTTCTATTGTTTGATCTGCATGTTTTTATAACATGTAGCTGTAAGGAGGGAAAAAAGGGAAACTTTCCCAAATACATCCAATTTATGAAAAACGTCTTTGAAAAATAGCATTTGGGAATTGTTACTGCTTTTATCAAAATGTCAAACAAAGTGAAGCAAAGCAACAAAAAGTCTTCTTCTATCTTCGTCTATTGAGGGGGAAATATTATCTCAATATTTTAATAATTTTTAATTATTTACCTTTTTGCCATAAATTGATATATATATATATATATATATATATCAATTTCTAAATATATAAGAATGACCCTTAACGAACCTATAATACATGACTATAGATTCGCTTGGTGCCCTAGTCTTGGTGTCCTCAGTCGTAGCTAAAACCATAATGCCATTAGTTCAACACTAACTCCAGATATAAACCAAAATCCAAACTGCAATATTTAGGCTACACGTTGGACCACCAACAATAACAATAAAAGTCAAAGCCATGACAGACATCTGTGGCCGGCAGGTTTCCTGACCTGCTGATATGATACGGCGCACTATGGCAAAAAAGATAAGCACAGATGTGGGACGGTGACAGATTTCTTTAGAAGGAAAGTCAAGCAGAAAACGTGAAGCACAGGTGTTTAGTGGGATACTGTAGTCTCATATCCTGTAGATTTAACACACAGCAGCAGCTGCAGACACACCTCTTGCTTCTTCCAGTGGCAGAAGCCAGCTGGTGAGCCCGCATGATTTCTCCTTTCTATACTGTACAGTCTGAGCAGAAAATAATACGGAGAGTAGAGTATCTGACTATGCGTCATGACAAAACAAACATTCTGGCTGCAACTAATTATACTTTTTATTTCAAATGATCATGTCAGTTTTTTGTTTTATGAATTATTAAATTGATAAAGTGCCACAAAATGTGCACCTGTCAAAAACCCAACAGTAAAATATTACTAGAAGACAAGCAAAAAGAGACATAGTTGATTCAAGAGACATGACACTCAAGTTTGATATAAAAAGTTTTCATTGATAATTTTCACAATTATTTTATTTTGTCACTTGGGAATTTCAGGAGTACTTTGCAACATAAACACTTTATTATCCAGTATCAAGACTTTACACAGAATGTGAGAACTCCCGGCATAGCTGACAGATGCTGTTATATCTTAAAAGTGTTTTATATCTATCATAAAATATTGTTATTTTAATATTGCATGGTGAATAAATATTTACTTATGTTGTATAAATACATTATTTTAGTTAATATACTCGACTTTCTAAAAATGTTTAACGCATATGGTCCATTGTTTTCAGCTCTGTATTTTTTCTAATTATCATTACAAATTATAGCTGTTGAGGCAGATACAACGTTATTAAGAAAATAAATGTAAAATTCACCATGTAATAACTATATAGATGATAAGTCAGACGGTATGAAGGTCAGTCTGAGTGATGGGACGTGTGTGCAACATTTCTACTTCTCTTACCCATACAATTGTTAATATCACTACCTCAGATTGCTGAGCATACATATACTACTGTAAGGGTTTACATTAAACATTAAACTTTAAATAATCGTGAAAAACATACTTACTTCAAAGTCGTGAGAGAACCACGTTAGCTACACGGAGAAATGCTGGCGAAGAGACACATTTGACGTCTCAGTCGTCATCATCATGAGCCGATGTTTGGCGACATCCGGCGTGCGTTTGAATTTCTCTACCGCTTGTGCCGAACGAGCGGGTTCTGTGTAAAGAATCACTAGAATGACTCAGAGATTCAAGGCGGGAGATGCCGCAAATGCGTAATTTTAAACCAAGCGTCTCCACTGGACTCCACAAGAAATTACGACATCAGCCTGCGCCTTTGTTGTCACTGTAGCAGGCGACTGCTTATCGTTCGAGCTAGCTAACCTAGTCATTTTTACACATAGGTAAAAAAAAAACAAACATTGTTTGAAATGATTAATCTTACGTTTTGACATAACCAAACTATCCCGAAAGTGGGATCAGTAGCAAGTTAAATCGTAGAAGTCAGTCGCTATCAAAGAGGAAGCTTGGCAGAACGAGGAGGTAAGTTGATACTATCTAAGCTAACCTCGCTAACTGCTAGAAATGTCGTGTTAAACGGACTGTTAACCATTCAGTGGATAGATTTATCTAATTTTAACTGAATATCTAACCCCCTGGGCTACGAGGACAACTGTGACCTTTCACAAGTGGAAAGGATCTTAACCAGCTAGTTAACGCTAACAAGGCAAGTCAGTCGATCACACTGATAGTCGCCAAACTGACGTTAGCTAGTAGCGAGCCAGCATTTCGTCAGAGCGTATTTTTATTTTACGGTTTTGACATTTTTGTTCCGAAGCTTAAAAAACGACCTAGTATGTTTTTTTTGTACTTATAATAACTGAAAGTTAAACCTAAGTTGTCGTTTGTGTGCGTTTCTTAGAATTTATTTGTGTAAACCTCAATGTCCTCTTGGCAGAGTAAACTGAGAAATTATTCAAAATTTTAAATGTATTGAGATGGCATAGAATAAATCAAAAATTCCTTGATATTTTTAACCTTGTAATCACTTAACACTGTATATAGGTTTAAATGCTTAAGCTCTCTGAGAACTAAATGTTTTTGTGGGTTTAACTACAGTGTGCATTTCTTAATTCCACATACTAAAATGTTACCTTATCTCTACCCTTCCTTTGTATTTTTTTTTTTCTGTTCCGGCATTCCACAGAGTACACATGTCGTCTGCTGCAGAGACAGTGGAAAATGCCTCCATCATTTCAGAGAGTGTGGCCCATGACGGAAACCGCTTGTGGATAGGCAACATTGATCCCAAAATCACAGAGTTAGTAAATCTAGTACCTTTGGTCTGCTATTCTTCATTTATCCATTTTTTACTTTGTGACTGCTGTTGATATTATTCGACAAAAGTAAACATCGTAACAATCACACACCGTTGGTTATATTAGAGATTGTACTCAGCTTTTCGGTGCACATATATGTCACTATAAATTAAATCTGAAACTATCGGTATAGTTACTGCAACATAGTATCTTATAAAAAAAATTAAATTTAAAGCAAATCTTTATTAACAAAAATTGTGCAAATCTTTACACCAACTTATGAATCAGGCAGCTGAATGAAGAAAAATGTGCCTGTTTGAATATAGCAGCCACAAGGGTTTTATTTGAGGTCGTCATTAGGCAGTCCATGTAATGAACCTGGAGCAGGGCTTACTGACTTGACTGGCTCTGCCTCATAGAGAGGCAATACATTGTGTGTGCATCTATGATTGACTGTGTGTGTGTGTCTGTTGTTGGCTGAGATTAAGCAGACAGGGCTGGGTGTGTGAAAGAGAGGCAGCGAGGCGTGGAGACCTGCTCTGCTAAGGAGCAGGAATCATTCCTCACTCACCTGCCCTGTTTGTTCTCTCTGTGTCAACCTGGAGCTGAATGCATGTGGCTGAAGGTGTGTGATGTGTGTGTATATACGTGTGTTTAAGTACACGGTTGATATAGAGGTCCAAGCTTCTTTATACATTTATATACACATGCATTTGTGTGGAGTAGTGTGTGCAGCATCTGAATGTGCAAAACTCCAAATGTTAGCATGGAGAGCACCCTTATGTACAATGTGATGGAGAGAAGGGTAGTTTTTGGGGGGTGAGGGGTATGTATCTGTGCCTGTGGGGGCTGCTGGAGATCGTATGGGCTACAGCTCTGGTGGGTGTCTAGACAGACGTTTCCTTCCCCTGGACCTGCTCTGTTCTACTTCTCCTTAAATAGCCCACTACTTCACAGTTTGGAGGGAAAACAAGAGAAATGCCCATGGCCCCTGTTGCTGATTGGGAAGATTAATTAGCTCCTGGATAATATATGCAGTACTTCTCTGTTTGCCCTAGTAAGCCAAGATGAAGATGGATGTAGACTTGAATTTTAGGTGCAATTAATTGTGATATTATATTTCTTTGAGTGGTATTTCGGTCATTTATTAATTTTGTAATTTAACATTAGATAATGTTTTATATATAGTTGTTTTATAAAAAAGTTCTATATTAATTTTGTCTTTGTTCTAATGCTGATTAGTGTTTTCATCAAAACTCATTAATATACTGGAAAATAATTATGATTTCCAAAGACTGTAACAGTTTTTGATAGATTCAACTTCTCCAGAAGCTGTGATGTCTTTAAATTCAGAAAAGGGTTGATTGATGTAAATCCGTCAGGGAAACAGTGCTCCATGCTCTCACTACATATACTTATAATATCCAGTCAGATCTTTCATCTTTCCTTCTGTCTGTGTCACAGAGCAGAATCGCAGCAGGTGTAACTGCAACTTTCACCACATAGTCATGCCTCTATTTTTTTTTTTTTTTTTTTTTGGGGGGCTGCTAAACAGAAAGGGAATTTCTCAGTAGTAGCAATCCATCACTTTCTTTTCTTGTTTTCTCACTGGCTCTGCTGTTGCATTTTAAGTTGTGTATCTGGACATTGTCATGATATTTAAGAAAACAGCCATCATCTTACTCAGATGGCAGATGGCAAGGTCTAACTAACTACAAGTTAGGTCATTATTGTCAGAAAGTCAACTCCTTCCTTATTCCTCCACTCCTCTAACTTTTCTCTTTTTCTGACTATTTTGTTATTGACCATATCTTTTGTGCTGTCTTTTTCGGACTTGACCCCCCTTCCTTCCTTCCTTCCCCTTTCCTTCCAAGCTCTTGTATCTCTCCTACCTGGCTTCTCACCTCCTCTCTTCTTTTGGCCTTTCCTCCTCTTCCTCCACCTTTCACCTTGGCATCAACATCCCCTCTCTGAACTTTACTCTTTCCTCAACCCCCCACTCCTCCTCTTCCTCCGGTGGTTTTTACAGCCCCCAGGAGGAGCGGTCCATTGTGGTTCACCTCGCCAGCATCTAAAAATGTTCTTAGTGTCTGCCATGTAACCTCTTTCACATTTATATACATGCACAAACATAGAGTATATGTTTATTTTAACATATAGCCTTATTATAAGGTAATATGTAATGTATCAAAGCATTTCAGCATAGTTGGATTGGTCATAGTGTTTTGGAGGTGCATAGATGTGCAATGTACATTTGCAGATTGTGCAGAGATTTCTTACAAGAAATATCATTATCTTAATTTTAATAGATGTTTTCCTGTGTAAATTAGCCTAATACGGGAAGAGCTACCTTCACATGGAAGCCTTGCAGGGTGTTGTCTGGGAAAATCAGAAATTCAGTTTAGCCAAAACCCCTCCAGGGAGTCATAGAGGGGTGGAAGACATTACACCCTGTCTGTCCCACATGAGCCCCATTTACATAAACACATGCATGCACAATAACATTATACATCCACGCTTGTGGTAACAAATACACAAACTGCTGCAGGATTAAAAATAGCAGGCAAGCAAACAAAAAAGGGCTGATGCATCAGGTCAGTTATACAAAACACCTGAGTTCATTCTGGGGTCCAGATAGTAACAGAAAGTAATGGCACTGTAACATAAATACAGGCTGGTTTCTGTTGATCTATTGAAATTAAAATTCCTACAGATTAAATCTGCAATTTAGATTTTGTCTTTTTGTTTGGACAACGTAAAAGATGGATTAGTGAATAGGCCTACAGAGCAAATACCTGAGATGTCAGGACCAAAGTCTATATATGTATTTTAGTGAGTTGTGAATATTTTTTTGTTTATAAGCCATAGGGTTCAGTAAAAAAATCAAAGTGACTTACAGGAAGATCTACAAAATTGTCTAAACCAGACCAAAAAATGAAGAAATGATCAATCTCGAAAAGATCATTTAAGAGCAAAAAAAAAAATAAAATGACCACAGCCTGTTTTGAAAATGAAAAGAGACACAATAACAACAAACAGTAGAAAATTGACCAAAAAGTAAAATAATGATCAAATTTAGATTCACAATGACTGAACATGTTTGCAGTTATTTTGTGCCTCTTTGGTCGAGTGGCTTTACCTGTTTGTCCCAGGGGCCCATTTTCTTATGATCTGACTATGGACAGAGTCCTGCTGATTTTATTTGTAATATGCATGTCTACAGGGAAAAAGGCCTATTACTAGATGCACTGAAAACAGGTTCATCAAATAAAGTATATTCACATTGATGTTTCATCATGTGGAACACCAAGGCCTAGTCTCATTGTTTTTATTCAAGAACATAATGAGGTGCCTCTCTGTTGTTTTCAATGACTACTCCATCAAAAAATACTGCTCATAAACAATTGCATTTACTTGCTGCACTGAAACACCTAACGGCACCTGTTTTTTTGCAGTAATACTGTATTTTAGGTTTTGTAGTATACGGACCTGCATACACACCTTGAATTTAGTGTTTTATTCCATACTGTCTGAAATATGTTTCCCATGGCAGCCTAGTCTCCAGCTATACACACACAGCTACAGTACACTGCATAGCTCTGCAATGACCACACACCTATGTGCATCCACAAAGTCGGTGGATGTTGTTTGTACAGAGTTGGTGCTCAGAGGGGATTTGAGGCTTCCTCTGTTTTATTCCCTTATTGTCCCACTACTGTATCCTCAGCATTGTCTCAATAAAAGATTTACTGTCACTGGCCTGCCACACAAGCTGGCCTGCTGCTAAAAAGGTGTTAGGAAGAGAAAGCTGTCGTTCTCATTATCCTCACTTAACAGATATTATGGTGGCGAATACAGTGTGGAACAGATCCACATGGATGTCTCCTAGAGTAGGGCGTCTGTATATAGTGCATGTTGTTGATCATAATGGAAAAAATTGCTAAATTCATATTATTATGTTTATAGGAATTATAAAAGAATTGTATCTACACATTTCACATCATTTGACATTGTCTTTAGTTGTGTTTTATCCTTTCTTATTGTTTCTAGTCTCTGATGTTATTTCTCTGTTGGCAGGTACCACCTGGTGAAGTTATTAGAGAAGTTTGGCAAAGTAAAACAATTTGACTTCCTGTTTCATAAGTCTGGCCCTTTAGAGGGGCAGCCACGGGGCTACTGCTTTGTCAACTTCAGCACCAGAGAGGTACGTGTTGGATTAAGTTTATTATTTCTAATGGATTATACACTACACAAATGTTGATGCATAAACTGCTAAGCTTTCTAGTCATGCCTTTATATATATATATATATATATATGTAATATATATATATATATATTTTTTAAAGGATTTATATATATATATATATATATATATATATATATATATATATAATACCTTTAAAAATATATTATTTTAAGTGACTCCTGTAAGCTAGTTATGTTAATGAATATTCTGACTATGATCATTCCTCCACCCTTTTTGCATTTTAGTTACTGAACTCCAAGTAATACATCATGCAAACCTTGTCTGAAAACCTACTTAACATAAACCCTAATAGACAAATATAGTTTAATCAAAGAAAGAGGGCAGTGATGCCTCCTCTACTCAAATGGCAAAACAAACTTTGAGGTGTCTTCAAGCACTCAGGACGTGATTGGACTGAAGTGGACCATATTTCTAAAAAAAGGATGTGTAAGGAGTCCGCTCAGCTTCAGGAGGCTGTATTTGTTTTGGATTGAGCCAGGGGATCAAGATAAGCATCTCGTTTCACAGCTAGTGTCTATCAGTGGGATATGAAGCCCTCCCAAATGGATTATTTGGAGGAAGTGTGTGTTTATATTACACACTCACACACACTTAGGCACTCACACACGGATAAAGTACTTCATTAATATAATTTGGCATCAAAACCACTTAAGGATTTGATTAACAAAACTACATTTTCTCACACTGCCTCTAACACACACCACACACACGTAACTCATGGCACATCATTATCCATTATTGTTTCTGCCATCTCTCTATTGTTAATGATTTAATGACCCAAATACAATCATTTTGAATGACAATTGTCGAAAAAAGCTGTTCTTTTTTGTCTCTGTTTTCTTTTGTTTCTCTCTGCAAATGTTTGCAGGAGGCAGAAAGAGCAATCCAGTGTTTAAATGGGAAGTTAGCCTTGTCCAAGAAGTTGGTTGTGCGCTGGGCGCATGCGCAGGTAAGGGTAAGTATCAAACTCCATCTCTATTTTACAAAATTATGAAATATAAAATTTAATTAAAACTCATCACAATAATGACATTTATGAAACTGTGCTTGTGGTTGTAGCAGTTGTGTCCCTACCAAAAATATTTGGGAAATTTTAAGATGAAGAATATTTAAAGGGGTACAGGCAAACTATTATAAGATTTTTTAAAATTTCACATCGCTCCTGCAGTAGTCAGTTTAGAGAGAGCAGTGACACAACCTATGCCTTCTTCTTAACAATAGGCAGCTTACTGGCAATGGGTGTAGGGATATCCTGTATAGAGACGAATCACACCCTACACACACAAAAACACATAGTAGGGGAAGGTCAAGGTCAGCTCTGCTGCCTCTAAGACAACACGTTAGATAAATCTGCTCACGGTGAGATCTCCAAGCAGAAATAGTAGCTCTTGGTATTAATCTGTACTTTAGTCTTTGCAAGTGAGGCGTACTGAAAGTAGTTTTAAGGCTCCGTGCAAAAAAAATTTAATATTGTAGCAGCTCATCAACAATTCTGCCTGGAAGAAAATTATTCACTATACTTTTTACTTTCTTATTTCTTTGATTAGCTGTTGAGCAAAGAGTTTTACGACTTAGAATTTGTATTTTGTCAGTGAACAGCTGGCTCAGTTAGATTAGAAAAAGCCTCTGTTGCAGTAACACCTGCACAGACTCATGCAGAGGAGATTATTCTACTTGTATGTGGCTGTTGACCAACTTCCTACTGGTCAGCTGGCAACAATGCTGTCAGGGTGTACAAGCATGTCACCTTGTAAATTCCCTCCTGCGCTTTCATCTTTTGTGTTACATTTTCTTTGAATGTTCAGTTAACCTCAGAGAGTTACATACCAGACAGTTTCAGCTTCAATTTGTTGCAGAACAAAAGGATCCTTGACAGATAGGGGGCATGGTTAAGTATGATATTGCTACCACATGAGGCAGGTATGAGCAATGCTGCACCACAGGAATTTATTTCTCCTCCATCATCCCCAGTAGCTCCACCCAGCTGGCTGTCAAACTGCCCACTGTGGAGCCGCTTTTCTTGTCTCAGCTGATAAAGATGAGTGTCAAGATTCAGAATTTCATGACCTGCTTTGCCAAACTAGAGATTAATGT
The DNA here is from genome assembly GCA_033026295.1 of Channa striata. Taxonomy (NCBI): domain Eukaryota; kingdom Metazoa; phylum Chordata; class Actinopteri; order Anabantiformes; family Channidae; genus Channa; species Channa striata. Next base: position 13,564,935 of record CM065187.1, read on the forward strand.
ATGAACCAGAATTATTCTCACGTTCGCTATGGCTGAGAGTAACAGGAATAAATCCTTAGAGGTTTACAAATAATTGTACCCAATGTGGTTATAAATTCAAATTCAATCTCTTCCTGTTAGGTCTAGGAATAGTTCAAAACATTTTTATAAGGGTGCCGGTATCAATACATTCATTCAGATGTCGGCTTTCTAAATGATGATTTATTGATTCCAGTTTTATAAAATCACTTTTAGTGAAAAGCAAATTACTTTGCACAAGATGCTGCAAATCTATTTTGTTTGTTTTACAGCATTTTTGCACTTTTACACTCTAAGTAGGTTAAAACATAAAAACTAAACATGTTTACCACACCTTGAAGTTCTTCTAATATAACATCAATGAATAAATATGTATAAAAGCTGGAATCCAACTTCCCTTTGGATTATGAGTCCTCACATTACCAGATGGCTGAGTTGCTTCCGAACCACTGCTGCTCCAACAGAATATGTTAAAATAAAACGGAACAAAATGTAAAATATACAAATAGTTTTAGGACAAAATTAATAGTTGCAAGTCTGAGTCAAATCCTACATGCTTTTGTGGCTCATTTATGCTGATGTTATATTGAAATTTCATACTTAATGATGAGGCCATTTTAAGATACTCAATATTGTCAAAGCTATTTGGTCAGTGCCAAAAAAGTATTAAAGTTTGTTGCGCAGCCCTACTTGCTGCTCTCACTTTATGTGGGTGTGCCTTATCATCCACAATTTATCATAATCTCTCTTCCCTATGATGAGATTTTTGAACAGATTTTGAGTATTTTGATATTGTCAATATAGCTGCATGATGCTGTGTTTGCATTTACTGGAACATGGGTGTCTCACATGGACAGAACACGGTGAAAAGCATGCGACATATTGTGATCTAGTACGGACTGTAGTTGGTCGTCGTCCAATTCCTAGGTATAGTGTCCTTGGGCAAGACACAGAATTCCAAGTTCTCCCAGTGGGACAGGTGAGAACCTTGGAACGTGATTAGACGTTATAAAGTGCTTTGGATAAAAGCACAGTATACGCACAGCATTTAGATGATTTCTCTAGCATGCCTTGTCCAGGTGATTGCAATCGCTGGGCATTTCCTGAGTTTTAAAACCCACTGAAACTAGTGTTGTGTTTCAGTGTTTTGGTCAGAGTTGCATCCTTATGTTGAATAATGTGGCTTTTAAACCTGCTAGCTACTTTCCCGTATTTCTACAGTGTATTAGATGTAGTCTAATCTTCACTGCACCAGTGCTATTTGAATAATTTTCCACCATCGGAGCCAAATCAGGCCCACATGAATAGAATTTGTTTGCATCTATCTTGACTAATTCCAACCCAGAAGTGACATGCCAGGATGAGTGAATCAGAGACACTTGATGTTATAGTCATTGTCAAATTTCCAGGCTGACATCTTGACTTTATTAAACAGCTTTGAAAGAGAGGAAGTCACATTGTTAAACGTTAAAATACCATGTTCAGTCCAACTCTTTACAAACACCCGTAGCTTTCCGAATCTTTGATTTCTACAGTTTAAGGAGTGCGTCTTATTTTATGAATGTATTGCTTTATATTAAACAGTGTAACTAAATGTTATAAACTTAGACAGATTATATGATGGTCAACAAACTGATAATTCTGTAAATGAAATTCTGAGATATAATATCTCACCACCTATTTCGACTCTTGACAAAAACTGAATGGCTATGTCTAACTGTTAGCTGTCTATATGAATTCCAGATACATGCCTTTAGGAATAGGTGGAAGGGAAGGGTCCAGGCTGGTGAAGTGGTCATTGTTTTAGGCCTATTCTTGGATATATGCTTATATCTTGAAACAATATGCGTCATTGTGTACCGAATATGTTTTTGCGCATGTATGTAACTTCATTTAACCTGATTCAGTGCCAATTCCACCACCTGAAACATTGCTGCAAATAGCTGCTGCTGCACCATGCACTGGAGTTTGCCATACTCATCATGTGACCATTGTTTCGATTTTGTCTTCTGTTTTTTTCTCCACAGGTTTGAAGAATTCTGTTGTGGCTGGTGGAGATGTTTGGAAGGTGGTTATGAAAGGAATGAGTACAGATGTTGGTTGTTGCTCATCAGCTGCTCTCATGTTATCCTCCCCCATCCTTTAGAGTGTGGCTGTGAGCTGGACACATGGCACCACTTGGTTACAGTCTCTGTGACCAGACCATAAAAAAAGTCAATGCTGCAGTTTAATAATGTTCATATTTGTGGGATTAAGCTGGAGCTGGCTCTCTGGAGGACTGCTGTCAGTATTTATTTAAAGTCTGATCGTGTCTAAATGTCTGGTTGACGTATTTTTTTCTTATTCTCTGTCGGCTTCTCTTAGTTTACTGGTCTCGTTCAGACATATTAAAATACAGGTGCAATCACACTCAAAAACCCACGTGACTCTCTACTGTAAGATATTTTCCACACGCTTTGGTACAGAGAAGCAAGTGATGGACAATTTGTGTTACATTTTGTTGCAGGAACCTTTTAGAACCTTTTAGATGCAAATTGTGCGAGCTGTTATCTGCATTTTATCCAATTGGGACAGGCTGTTCTTTTTAATCTTTCCCACTGAATGGCTTCTTCCATTTATCTATTATATTTTGTGACTATCCACGTACATGAGGGTCTTTTCTTGCTCTACCTGTTATTTTACCCTTGTTGTCTCTCTGTCTCTCTTTCTGTCTTCTTTCTGTCTATCAATCTTTCTCTGGGTCTTTTGTTTTGCCACTTACATTGTCTGCAGAGGTTTGAAGGTTTCCGTAATGACAAGACTATGCCTCCAAGCCTGGAACCGTCATGCAGTGGGGCAGCAGGGGAAGGGCCGGTAACAACTAACCACCTCAGGTTGGTACTGAACACCCAGTGTCATCCCTGTTGTTCAGACATTTTAATCTGTTTTCACTGCTGTCAAGAGTACACCAATGCAGAGAGGACTAAACATTTTTCTTTCTGTATCATTGTGTCCACACTATAAAGGCAGTTTTACACTTAAAACCTTTTGAAAAGACTACTGGATAAATAAATCTGAAAATACTCAGCAGATCTATCCACACAGGCATTTTACTGTGTATGAAAAAAAACCTGAACTTTTGGAAAACATCAAGCCTACTCAGACACAGGTAAAGAACACTGTGGCAGCAAAGGGAATTCTTAAATGTCCAATTTGACATTCACACACACATCAGGCAGTGATTTGCCAAGTGTATGGATGTCATAGAGTATGTAGGGATAGATATTTTCATACATTTATATAACTTAATATGTATTACTTGCACCACTATACTTTGAGGAAAGATTGTCCCCATTTGAATAATTATTGTCTGTCCCCATGTGGTCAGAAGACATGTCTTACAAAGTAGTGAGTCTATTACAATAGAACATGTGGGCTTAATGCTCTAACCAGAAAACCACAATTCAAGTTGAGTTCACCTAAGTGCAAGTGTACTAAAGCTTTGGTTTAAAAAACATCTGGGTAGAAGTGTTGACGCTCTGTCAAAGCAAATTCTAATGAAAGTGGCCATAAATGCAACCCTGCGTTCGCATGTGAACACCAGTCCGATGGAGCACCGTTAAGTTAGGAGCAGGCCACTTGTGCTCACAGTGTCGACTCTTACCGTACAAATCCAGTGTGTAACAAGTTCTCTGGGTCCTTCTCTGGAAAGGCTGCACCCTTTGAGTCTAGTGTAAACTTCCAAACCACTATCTGCACACAGCCCAAGAGAGGAAATGTAACCACTGTTTTCCCCCGTTTTCCTCTGATGCCCACACTAGATGTTCTCTCTCACACACACACTCTCTCACCTGCACCATCATTTTTCTTCTCTCATTTGCTCCTTCAGCTTCTCTTCTACTGTTTAAATACAGGTTTTCCTCTATTGTTCATGTGACACAACTGGTAATCTCTTGCTTGTGCACTTTCTTCTCTTCATTCTTCTTTTGTGAGCATAAAGGTGCTACAACCTCCTTTTCTTGTCCCCTTCAGCGACAACTATCACTCTGTATCACTCTGTCACCTTCAATACCTGGTATTTCCCCCTCACATCTCTTCTCTCTCTCCTTTTTCCCCTCCTATAGTACAAGTGCTAAGATCCGTGCCATCGAAGCCAAGCTCCAGATGATGGAGGAGAATCCAGATGAAGAGTACTCAGGCCCATCGGCCTATGTTTACAACAAACCGCCAGAGAGGAAACGCTGGGAGCCCTACTCTAAATCACACCACAATAACCAGAGCAGGTCCTTCCGCAAGTTTAGGAGATGACCCCATCCTGCTGTTCATTCTGGAGATCCCCACCACCACCACCACACTCCAGTCCCCACCGTACACCAACGCAAACAGACTTTACACTAGATACAACACAGACTGTACACATCCTATCTGGGAATAAAAGATTGTTGAAGTTGTTCAAAGTACTTTCAGAACCTGGACTTTTTTGTAGTAATGACAGCAATCATCATCAAGTACTTTTAGTGTTTTTTTTGTTTGTTTTATGGGGTTAATTGTGCAGCTGAAAGTCTCTTGATGCACAATTTAAAAAAATGTCATGGGGTCTAAATGCTGATGTTCATATTGTTAATATGTTTTTACTTCCACATCCTGTTATTTAAATGAAAAATTTCTTTTAAGGTCCTTACATTTGAAATGTTGCAGCAATACTTGGTTGCAGTATTCATGCATAAAGCTCCTTGCTCATCTTCAAATAGTTTGCTTTTTATCTCGTTGGATCCATTTTTTATATGACAACAGTCCAATTTTTTGGGTGGTGTGTAGATTCTTGTATTTCCCTTGCGAGTCTTTTTTTTGTACTTTTCAATTAAAATGTAATATTACACATGTTCTATTAATTTATGACATTTTATAGATTGTTCTTAAAATACACCATGCTCTTCAGTGTTTATATACTTTCGGTTCAATCACACTTGGTCATATACTAGCTTCTCAATAATGGCAAAACAAATTAAATTTTAAGCAGATCACCAATCATTCAGAAAAGTGAAGTATATAATTTCTTAAATTTCATGATGTTTTCAAAGGCCACATGACATTTTCTATCAAATCTAGTAATTTTAGTTATTTAACCATCCATTTTTCACACGTGTTACCTATAAGTATTAAGTTTTCTTTTTTCCCATACATATTTAAGTCGTACAATAACCTAGATAACTTTGCAGCACCGAGGACACCAGTTGTCTAATGTGCGGCTATAAGATGAAATGAAAGAGCCTAATTTCATGCGCGTCGAACAAATAAGTCCTACCTCTTGACATCACTCAGCCTTTCTAAAATGTCTTTGTTGCAGAATCCCTCAGCCGATCAGCTGAGTGATTTCTTTTCATTGTGTGTATTTATCTGTTCTCAATAAAATGAATATTTGTTCTTTTTTGACGAATGAAATATTCCTTTTCCTCCTCCTGCAGGGCAATAAGGCTGTCTCTTTCTTTGGGCCTGGAATATTTATAAAGGTTAATTTCTGACACGGACAATCCTTGGTGTCCTGTAATTATCAGGCTTCGCCCTCCTGAAATCACTCCGCGAGGTTTTGTTTCAGGATCATCATCTTCACTCTTCATCAGTTTAAAGAAGTTGTTACTCCTCACAATTGTTAACGTTTGTTTCTTACGCCTATTAAGCCATACTGTCAAAATTAAATACTGTTTTTGAAATCTCTAAATCTTTCTTTTCGTGCTAATTTTGTAGTTTTTTTTGCCCTGATGATCGTAAATATGCTACTGTTAAATATGTGTATATTCTGTGTTTGACCTTGAAACACGCAGAATTCAAATAGGAAAATAATTTAATTACGAAGATAAATTTAGTGTTTTAATAAAACAAAGTTCCAAATCATGGGTATATGATGTCCACCTCTGAAATGAATTAAAACATTTTATACTGAGGAATAAATTTATTATAATATGTTTATCTTGTATTTGAAATTTGTTATTTTTCTCTTTTAATGCAAATTCTTCTAAACCTAAATGTAAAATTCAGCTATATAAATGGATACGTTTTTTGCAAAAAAAAAAAACATTTATATACCCAAGTATCCACAGTAATTATTGCATTGCTGCAGTCATCAGCAGTAGCAAATAAATGCCAGTCACGTAAAAAACTTCACAGTGGACATTTTTTTCCTCTGGCTATAAAGGTCTGAGATATCAAACGTAGACCAGCAGAACCGGACTAAGTTTGTGTCTAAACTGTTCCAAAGTGTGTCCACCCTTCTCACGCAGATGAAAGTCTTCCCTCGCCCTCCCCCTTCTTTAACTGAGGCAGGCCAGGGAGCCGCACAAACTTTCTCCAGAGCTCTGCGGAGACGCTCTGGTTCTCTGCTTGTTGCGCTCTCGTCTTCTCTGCGGTCCTGCAGCCTTCCCTGCACCTATGAAGCCTCGGAGAAAGAGCTGCCAACCCCTCAATTTGATCCACTTCCTGTAGTCAGACTCCTTCCCCAAAGTGGAGAGAGGGGGACACGGGGAAGGGAAGAACTCTTTCTGTTCTAAATGAGGCTTTCTGGGGAGTAGCAACACATCCGCGCCTCTGCATAAGCTTCATTGCGTTTGCGGTCTATGTCAGTGGAGCTGAGATCGTCGCGTTCAGCACAGTTTCAAAGACAGAAAAGCTTTTGCGTTTAAAGCAAAACTGTGAACACCAGTTCCACCCGAGTCCATGCGTGGTACGGACGGTACAGGCTCTGACGCCCATCGCCGACTCTTCCCCTGACTCCAGGCACCAAGTTTGGACGCACTGTACGCTGTGAGGCTCCGGGGGTTCATGTACTGGAAAAATGAAGTTTTGTCCCCTCTGTCAGAGGGAAATAAGATTCTGTCCGAAGGAATTCCCACTAAGCAGGTACTGATACTTTGGAAACGGCCGCCTTCAGCTGCAGGTTTGTGCGTAAAGGTCCAAAATGGAGACGTAGCATTCTTCGGGCCTTTACACTTCAGTCACGACTGAACATGCATTGTAAGATTTGTATTTTTGTAACAGATGCATTAAGTGAACTCAAAGTGAAACGTGTTTATTTTGGGGAAATTGTTGGTCTTCTCTCTTGAGCCGATCGGCTGCTGCAAAAAAAGGGAGAAAAACGTGCAGTTTATTTGCATCCTCGTGCATCCGTGTGTCTCTGTGACGTCACGAGAATCGCTGCTTGTGCACTGAGATCAGCTGCACGCGCCTCTCTGTTATGAATAGCGTGATTTGCGGTCCGCGAGCCTCTCGAGCGCTGCCAATTCGCCTGAGAAAAATTAGATTTTAATTACAGCCATTAAAAATCAAATTTGCAATTCTTTGGGTGACCCGTTGCCTTTTTGTGATTGACAGTTGAAATTGACACTCCGGGTCCCTCTTATTTGTAATTACAGGTAGTTTCCCCCCTCCACTCCCGTGTCCTGGATTGCGAAGAAAACACTATTATTGTGAGAGGCATGGGTTAAGGGCAGGGAAAAAAATCAATCCAAATTGAAATAGCTTCATTAAAATGTGCCTTTTGTTGCGGGGGCCCTTTTAAACAGTTTTAAGCGGGGTTTATTGTCGGGACTACTTTATATAGGAGTAGCCCTGAAGAGCTGTCTGCAAATGCGTCCCGAGGATTTCTCTGCCGAAGATGAGACGGACGAAGTGATGAAAGCTTTGGTTTGTCTCGCCGTTGTCTTGTAGGTGATCTCTGCGGAGCATCAGAGTACGCCGGGAACCCTGCGCTGCAGTGCGGACTCCAAACACACGCCGATGGTGAGAGCTTTACTGCCTGTTTGTGCTTTGAAAATGTCCGGAGCATCCGTGTGGCCCGCGGGCTTCCGCTGCATGTTGGGATTGCGTTTAGAATTTAGGTTTTTCTATGTGTGAGTTTTGCGCGCATTGCTAGAGACCTACATCATGGTGAAGTGGCGACGCACGGCGCTGTGTGCATGAGGACCGGTCTGTGTCTCACTGAGCTGTGCTGATGTCCTCTTGCAGTCTCACTCGGACGGAGAGTCCCAGCGGTCCAACATGGAGCGGGAGGACACTCGCTCGTCTCCGAGCACACCATCCACTCCTTCCGTGTGCTCGCCGACCTCCACCGCCAGCTCGGTGCCGTCCACCGGGAAGAACTTGTGCGCCAGCTGCGGTCTGGAGATCCTGGACCGATACTTACTGAAGGTAACTTTGGACTGGAACAGGCTTTTGTTTTGGGGACGCCTTGTTTATTTGTTTGTTGTTCCATTTTACGGACGACAAATATCCTGTCAGTTCAGGAGATGTTGGCGCTGCTCCTGCTTCGGTTTGGACAGGCCTGGTGTATTTTGTGCTGGTGTACGTGAAGCTCTCAGAGCGTTAGTGTGAAGAAATCCGCCACAAATAATATCACCTAAACGCAGCTTAACCTAAATGAAACAAACCGACAAATAAAATAATTACTTTCCAAGAAATTCTTTATTTCACTCCAGCAAAACAAACCAGAATATCCTGCTGGATGTTCGATAGTGTAAAGGTGCAGCTGAACGTATCTTCGGTGACATTTTGGGGGGAAATAAGTATAAGGCGACAAACGGCGGATGGGAGACGGCAGACACAACAGGGATGTGTTTTTCTATTTTACAGCCTCACTGTCAACACGCCCCGTCCCGTGCCGCCCGCTCGCGTGCGTCCAAACACAACAGCCTACAGTCGCGCGCAAAGGAAGTGTGAAGCCCATTAGTTCATTATCTGATTATGATCGACTTTGTAGTTAGTCTGCAGAACAGATAACCTGAACACTGTTATGACAAAATACTGTTATTTTGTCATTCAGTGTTTTTTCATAACACTGTTATGACAAATAGCAAATAGTCGATTTTTTCAATACTTTTTTCAATTTCAATACTTATTTAATTATTTAGGCGTCAGGACCATTATAATATTATATGTATTATGATTTTATTCTGTATATAAAAATGTTAACTATTTTAGTAGTAAGAAACGAAAAAGTCTATACTAGGCTATACGTTTTAGGAATAAAGCGATAACAATATTTATTTTATATCATACAAAATAAAATAATAAAATTGATAGTGTGGAGCAATTTATTTGTTATTTTCCATAAAAAACAATTAAACTTCTTTTTTCATATAAACCTTATTTGGCTGCATCCACTGCCACGCTGTAAAATAATGTATGTAAAAGAAACATCTACTGTTCTAAAAATGATCATAATAAATTATTTTGTTAACTGAAACTTGGACTTTTAAAATACATTTCATAATGCTTTTGGTTTTAGCACCATAGAACACTTTTATTCTAAGTTCACTCTATTTACCTATTTTTTTCTGTTTACGTTGTAAGACAGCCGCCATGACCTCTCGCATATAATCTGTCTAATTTTCCTTATTTCCTAAATATTGCAACGACCGGCAGTAAAATTGCTTGTTTTTTCTATGAACCTTAACGCTTTATAAGTTTATCATAATTGTCATTGACGAATATATTGTAGGATAAAGTGCCAGTAAATGTCTATTAGGGTCAATATAACAGTGCATTTAAATATGTGTATTTTAATAACAACATTGATCATCACGTACCGAGAACGAACTGCAGTGATTTTACAGCCTCAAAATTTAATGACAAATCAACATTTAAGAGGTAAAATCAAAGACTTTTTTAAACGGTAGACGGAAAGTCCCACGTTAATAAACTTTAAACATTAAAGTCATTAGTGAGCGCCGCCGGAGAAGTATTTGGGTTATATATTTTAGGGGTAATAATAGGATACATAGAAGTGCTATTACGTTAATGTAGAAAAAAGAAAATAAATATTGATAGAAAATGAATAATAATGCAACGCAAATTTCACGCTCATAATAAATGATCTTATCGACGTTTTTATCACAAATGACTTTGCAGAAAGACGAAGTCATTTGTCAGCAGCGACACTTGAAGTCCTTGTCACCAGTGTTTGACACGGTTGCGTCTCTCTGCAGGTGAACAATCTCATCTGGCACGTGCGCTGTCTGGAGTGCTCCGTCTGCAGGACGTCGCTGCGTCAGCACAGCAGCTGCTACATCAAAAACAAAGAGATCTTCTGTAAAATGGATTATTTCAGGTAGGGTAAGTTTATGACCGTGTTTTCAAAATACTACGTTCACTCTGCCAACACGGGACTCCCTCCCTGCTCTGCAACCCCCCCCCCCTCCTCTCTCTCTTTCTCTCTCTCTCACACACACACACACACACGCACGCACACAGTCCTTTCAGAGGGATGCGGGTTCTTGAAAGACGTTTTGAAAAACTGAAACTCTGTAACAAAATAAAAGTCTTTACTTAGCTGAGCTGAAAGATCCACAGTTTTGTTATGGCTATCCAAAATCCCAAAACACAACATTTCAAGTCTTCACCCACAAAAAAGAAAAGACAAAAATTTAGTTTTTAGTGGGAGTCACATTTAAAATGCTTTAGCCAAATGCATTTTGGTGGTTCTGTTGTTCATAATTCTGTGTTGATCATGTCAGATCAGACTTGCTGGGGATCTTGTGTTTTATTTGGCCACAAAGACCTATAGTGTTTTCTTTTTTCTAGGCTAAATAAACATTTGTGAACTCACACTCTTATCACTCCATGTTAAGATAATTGCATATTTTTCATTCTCATTCTCTCTTGATCTATCTATCTATCTATCTATCTATCTATCTATCTATCTATCTATCTATCTATCTATCTATCTATCTATCTATCTATCTATCTATCTATCTATCTATCTGTCTGTCTGTCTGTCTGTCTGTCTGTCTGTCTGTCTGTCTATCTATCTATCTATCTATCTATATGTCTATTTATCTATCTATTTGTCTGTCTATCTATCTATTTTTGATATTTTCTTTTTGACATTTCTAAATTATTTTTTTACATTCTGGTCATCATACATCTTACATCAGGTTACTATTCTATATTTGCATGCACAGGCAGCAGAGCAGGATTAAGTCTCAGATGACTGATGTTTCTACTCACATATACTCACATACTCACATTTTTCTTTTTCTATTATTTGACAGTGTGTGGATTCAGTTTGTAAACCTGATTGAATCTGAAACGTGCTTGGAAGATAAAAGTGTGTGTGTGTCTGTGTATGTGTGTCTATTGTAGCTTAGGTTAAATGGGGTCCAAACACTAGCAACGACGTTGTACAATGCTGTTCAGTAGTCAGGAGCTGTCTATATATTTATTGTTGGGAGACACACGTCCAATTTGTGCACATCAGGTTGTGTGTTCACGTGTGCACATGTGTGGGTGAGCTTTGGGGTTTGCTTGATCGAAACCTGACACCAAGCCACCGCTCTGAGGTTTATAATCACCACCAATTAGTCGTCCTCCACCCCGGACCCTCAGGCCTCCAGACCAGCAATTAGACCGCCCCAAGTGCCTGGTCAGCATGTTTCTGATCTGAATGTGACTTCTATCCAAACTCAAAATGCACACATACATACTAAGGGAGAAACATCGTCACACATCTAAATATGAAAACATGAATATTAAACATTTACATGCACACATTGGTAAAAATGCACTGTACACATTTCACAACTGAAAGAATCCACACACATACACACACAGGCCTACATAATCAAACAGTGAGATCTTTGTTTATTTATGCATGTCCTGCAGCTGCCAATCATTTTGCTCATTTTCATGTTTTCTCTGCCACAGTATAAAAATATTTTACCTGATCCAGCTCCATCTAAATGCTGCTTCACCTTTCACCCCTTCGCCATCAACACTGCTCTCTCAACTGTGAGCCATTATTAAACATGCAGAGTGGATTTAAAATATGTCACAGCATTAGCTCTCCAAAAATGGTAACGCATAGCATGAATGTAGATATCACAGGGCCACATATAGGGAAAATGTACACTGTAATTAAAAGAAATAATGTAATGTAATGTAATTAAAAATTTACTTTGGTTCTTTATTAATCAATTCAACTGACATAAACAGAAAAAAGTAAAACATGTATAACTCCACGTTCAAAAATAATAAAATATCATACCTTGCAATGCTCCACTTCAGTTTTTTATAACCTATAAATAAGGGCAATAATGTAAATGTAATGAAGAGAACAAATAACAGTAAAATTTAAGCAGCACAAATATTAATAAATTGGGTTGGATCCCTCATGAGTAACTCTTTGGAATTGCTTGAGATGCCTTTTATGAATGACCAGTCAAACTATTGATTTAGAAATACAGAGAAATACACAGCTACTCTGTAGCTTGGCACTGACACAGAAACCCCCTCGGCTGTGGTGGTGCTTGCTGTAGTTACGGAACATTTACATACATTTTTAAAAACTATACCCTCTGAATTACCTGAAAACCAAGAAGATATTTTATTTACATGTGACATGTAAAATTTTACAAACATCACGTAAGCTTTCAGCCTTCAAATCCTTGTTGTCAGTTCCTCTGTGTGCTGCCTTTTTTGCGTCTTACCAAAGCAGTGTAGCCAAGCCATTTTTCACATATTTCTAAGATTTTTAGAATAATGTTATGGATTGCAGTTGTTTTTAATGCATATATGTTTTTATATCCACAATTTCTTCCATCTTCTGAAAGTGCGTAACTATTGAGACTTGGTTTAGAGACTGATCATAAGCCCAGAATACACCATTTGATAAAGTTCACTGGGTTGGTCGACAGTAGAATAACTTGCTGTTATTTAAGTCTAAAAATATGATCAACAAGCTAAGTGATGAACTTTCACGTTGTCACAGAATATGATTCGATGATCTGCAGGTCAAACATTTTGTTACCTAAGTGTTGCATTGTCCTCTTTTTACAAAACCCTGACAAAATTCCTCATTCGCGTATAAAATATTTGTGGGTTTCGATTTGCTTGGACCTTTCTCTGGAAAATTAGACACTGAAAAAGCCAGCAACAGTGAAGCTTTACGTCAGGAAGACTGAGGCCTGAGCGATGGTTAACTCTGTAAATATAAACTGTTTTCTGGGTTTAAGCCAGATTTAAACCAAGCTAAACACCACTACATGCCCAGTACCTCTGGGCTGGTTTCAAACCTCTGGAGATATTTTCTCATCTGTGTCAGCCTCTCATCTGGTTTTGGATTGACAGATACTTTAATGGAGCGTAATAACAGGAAATCAGAGTGGGTTTCCCTCCATATACGTGTGTGTGTATGCGGAGGGGGAAAGAAGGTGTGTGTGTCAGGACAGGGGGCGCAAGACAGAGCCTACGCTGTGCCTCTTAAATCCATGTCAGGCCTTAGGGCCTTGCTTATACACACACAAGCAACCCATTTCTTTATCAGCCTCTTTCCCTGATCCCCCCCCCCCCCCCGCTCTCCTCTCTCTTCTCTCGTCCCGCTCCCAAGAAACGTCATCCTGGTCTGTGAGCTGCAGGCCACACAGGAAGTTGCATTGCTGCACTAATCAGGGGCGCCGTGGGATACTGACACTGTAACCAGAGTCCATGTTTGTGGGCGAGACATGTGCACACGTGCATGTGTACGTCTCTTTATGCGCGTGTTTTTGTGTTGTAATAATTATTCATCAACCTACCTGCGGTTAGCTGATTAGGTCTCCATAGCAACTGAAGGAATAATAGGTACAGAAAAAGAGCAAGTTTAATTAAAATTCTGATAAGATATTTGTGATGCAGTACTTCAAATAATCTTCAATAAAGACAAAGCACATAAATAGATCATTTACAAAGAAGATCATGATCAATTGCTGCTGTGCATTTTTATCCAAAGAACAGAAAATAAAAATTTAAAACAGTTTCATTTGGCCAGGGCTAAATGTCAAAGCCTGACAATGTATAAAACAATGTGTTAAAAAGTGTTTTCCTCTATTTTTTAGATCTCCTAAAGTGCCACAGTTTAGACCTAACATTAACCCTGTGCCTTGAAACCACACAGTCAAGCTCTCTCCTAGTCTCTTAGGGCAAATCTAGTAGAGATTAGTGTATTCTCATAGCACATCAAGAATAATCCAAAAAACGTGCACCTACTCTAGGCCCTCTTTCAGCAGCAGGTGAATTACTGTACAAAAAGGTAAAGATTAGACGAAAGAAGGGGAGCAAATAGGAGAGGTCTGGGGAAAAGAGGCTTGTGGTGAGGGTTTTCCCTCTTCTGAGTGATACAGGGGCCATGAGTATTGACGCTGTTCCAAAATAAACACCAGGTCTTTAGTACGAAGACAAAACAAGATACAAAAAAATAGTGGGAGGGAGGCTCTGCAGAGATGAAGATGGAGGGATGGGGGGTGGGGGTTGAAACATGGAATGATTTGCAGCTTTTCTGGGTTCTGTCTCGGAGCATGAAACTGACAAGCTGTCATGCTAGATTAGCCGCAGTGTTCCACAATCCTTTCCTCTTTACTGTAGAGAGAGGCTGGAATTCTCCATAACAATCTGAAATTATACATACATACTGTACAGTAAACCATGGAGTCGATTTGTCTCTGGAATGGGTTTAATGGTTTATAAGGGGGTTTTGGTTAAGTTGCACATATCTGTGATAACTTAAGCCCCCTGTAAGTGCTGTGCTGAGCAATTTTACTTCAAGGTCACCACAAAGACCTTTTCTGAGGTTCTCACTGCTCTAATGTGGAGCTTAATTTGTTATGAGGAATGCCAGGCTTGGTAAAATGCTGGTGATCTGGACATTGTTGCATTTAGGTAATTTGGGTTATAGAAACATTGCAATAAAAAATAGGAAACCCGACTGAGAGATGCAGAATAGGGCAGATCCTTGAACAGCAGGCATTCTATAATGACCTATGAATGTTCTCCGCTACATGCATGAACATGAAGCTTCTGGCCATCAAGCTCTCCTCATGTACATAAGGAGGACTATAGCATGCTTTTATCCCAGGGAGAGTGGACTTGAGTGCACTGATACACTGCCAAACCCAGTCACTTGGCAACCCGGCTCTCCTGCACCCCCATCCTCCTGCTCTCTTACTGCCATCCACACTCTTTCCTTTGCTGTTTCCCTCAGCACTACAGCCCTCTGCCTCAGTCACTTACCTCCCTCTCCACGTCTGTTCTTCTCAACCTGATCCATACGCTCTCTAGCCTTTCATGGCTTTCAGCTATACTGTGCTTGACTTTGAATTTTGTTCATGTTTGTGCTATTGTGCTTGTGTCAGTTTTCTCTTTATATCAGCTGACAAGATAAACCTTTATTCATCCCACAGTGGGGAAATTTCCAATAATATTAATACAAAGGCTACATGTCAGAAGTATTGAGTCAGCCATTTGCCTAAATAGTTATATGGAATAGTGGACATTCAAGCCAGTTGTAAATTATAATTCTGGCCATACAGTTTGTCATATGTTTATGCTTCTTTCTCCAAGTTCCATTCCTGAGGTAGCACTTTCTCTCAGGCTGCTTACAAATCACCTTCACCAGAACTGGCAGCTGCTGACTCAAAAGATAGCCCTTAACCTAACGCTAACCAAAAACTGTAAAGTCTTTTATGGTGTTTTATGGTTGTTAAATGAGAAATTAAAGCTTTTATATTTTACAAAAAAACTGAAAGTTGTCATAATATTAAATAATATTTTTTGATCCTAATAATAAGTGCTGTATAGCTTATTCCTCTGCCATAGACCTCCATTGGTATCTAAAAACTATCAAAAACACGACAGTAAACATATGCTGTAAAACCAAATTTGTACTGTCCCACAGCTGAAAATGATCCCTGAGAAATGTACAACTTCTCTGTTTACTTAAACGCTCCAGTGCAGTTCTGCTTTGTAAAACTACTTAGCTTTTTTAGAAAGACTAAAATAGTAAAGGGCTGAGAGAGCAATACTAAAAAACACTGAGAAGCTAATGCAATATTGGTAACATTTTCATTGGGCTGCTGGACAGTAACAAATATTTTGTCTCATCATTTAAATCTTTACGAATAAACAGCTTTCAATCACTTACTGTATCTCTGGGACAAAATGAATGCGGGTGTAGTTAAACCTGTGGCAGCGTTTCCTCAAAACGAGTTCTTATGCTCCTTCTCTGAGGAGTATTTGTCTCATCCTGTCATCAGTCACATTTACCCCAATTCAAATATTTCAAATGAGCAGAGCGTGTTTATTTCTGACATTAATATCTTGTTTCCAGCTAATATCCAAAGCCATTCTCTGTCTAACTTTCTGTCCATTTACCTCTCATCTGCCCTCCACACCACCCACCCAGAACAGTAAGTCAGGTGGTTTGGGTTTATGTGCCGACTGACCTCACTGTTGCTATCAGTTACAGCGGGGCGATCTAGAGTGATGTCATCCAAGTCTTTCTTCATCTTCCACTCTGTGTAAAACCACCCTAGCTCCAGCTTACGTGTGTCTTCTTTTGTTCCCTTGTGTGGGTGTGTGTGTGTATGACCATGTGTACATGTCAGAGTCTTCATGCATCAACCAGGAAATTGCAGGTGTTGGTTTGTTTGCATTCAGGGCTCAGCTTGCAGCCGCAGTCAGCAGTGTTTTCTGGAGGCCACATCCTCCCCCAAAGTTTTCTCCTTGAAGACCATTGAGTTCTGCTAAAAGATTTAAGTTTAAAAACATGTTTAACCTGTTTTCTCAAAAATATATTTTTCTCAAGGAAGATCTGCTTGTACAGGTTCCATCCTCTGAGTGTACTAACTGGAAACAGCCTTGACAATTAATTTGAAAAGTTACCTTTCTGCTAAACTTTTCTCTACAAACCATTAATTCCTCATTACTCTCTCCCGCTTCTCTTGCCTCTCTGTTTCTCTCTCCCACAGTAGGTTTGGTACTAAGTGTGCCCGCTGTGGGCGGCAGATATATGCCAGTGACTGGGTGCGCCGTGCAAGAGGAAACGCATACCACTTAGCATGTTTTGCCTGCTACTCATGTAAAAGGCAGCTGTCCACGGGAGAGGAGTTTGGCTTGGTGGAGGAGAAGGTCCTGTGCAGGATTCACTACGACACCATGGTGGAGAACCTCAAACGTGCGGCTGAGAGTGGTGAGTAGCGGTTCTGGCAAAAGTTACTTTAGTGCTTCACAGATGTTTTCTCAAATCTTAAACAGGATTAATCCAATTGCGTGTATTTCAATAATTTCCATAACATTCTGTGAGCAGCTTAAAACGTAATTGTTAAATAATTCAAGCCTATAAATGTATTATCTTTTGCATTGACTATTATAAATATTTAGGCCCATATCATTGATACGTGCTAATTCCTGATTTCTCAGTGGTTCTGATGGTTGCCCACAGTGAGTTTTCTGGGGGGTTTTCTTCAGCAACTGCCAAAACTTAAAACAGGCATAAACCAACCACAGGATATGCAGGAATAACTCCAGAAAACACACAGGATTAGCAGGTTATGTTACAAGAACACAGGACTAGACTGTGTCTTATTTATGGACCCAACCGTGACAAAAAGTCTCTAGGGTACACTCTCTACGACTTGGGTTTTAAATATGTCTCGTACAATGTCTGTGCTTTTTTTAAATTAACATTTAAAGTAGCTCATCTGATTTGCATCTGTTATGCTTTTCAGGCAATGGTATCACATTAGAAGGAGCAGTTCCAACAGAACAAGACAGTCAGCCCAAACCAGCCAAAAGGGCACGGACATCCTTCACTGCAGAACAGCTACAGGTCCGACACACAGATTGTACACACTGCAGCTCATTTTATAAATATGAAGACTATGCAACTTATTCAAATGAGACTACATCAAGAAAGAAATCATAAATATGGTATTTCATTATTTTAGCAGCTTTGATTTGATCATAATGCTTTGTCTCAACATACAGATCATGCAGGCTCAGTTCGCCCAGGACAATAATCCAGATGCCCAGACACTACAGAAACTAGCTGACATGACAGGTCTCAGCAGGAGAGTTATACAGGTCAGTAAATTGGCATCCACACTCTGTTTTTTGTAGCTGAATGTGATATACATATGAAAGCAACCAACAAACATGTACACTTCCAGCTATGATCCAGCTATGTGATGAATAAAGCGAGAAAGGATCAGAATATATTTACCATTAACATAAACCTAGCAAAACGTACAGGTTAATGAAATTTTACTCTTTTATTTGTCAACATCTTACATTAAAGACTGTAAGTACTTAATATCTGGTTACATTGTGTCTTCATAGGTGTGGTTTCAAAACTGCAGAGCCAGACACAAAAAGCACACGCCTCACAGTGGGGCTCCCCAAGGTCATCCCCAGTCCAGGATACCCTCGTCTCTTCCTGATGAGCTGCATTACTCTCCTTTTGGCAGTCCTGAGCGGGCGCGCATGGTGTCCCTTCACGGGTACATCGACAGTGAGTTTTACTTTATTTTTACGCAGTAGACACATACATTTTTCAAAATGTATTCAGTGAATCTGGATTCTTTTTCTAAAGCACTTGTCATTGTTTGATTATTCAGGTCACCCCTTCTCCGTGCTGACATCTCAGAGTCTCCCTCACCAGGCCATGACGCTGCCTCAGCTCCCCCTCAGTCGCTAGCGCTCCACTATGACCCCTGTGACCCTATTCCTATGGACCCTAACCCTTAATCTGCCATCAATGACAAACCAACGTGACCCAATGGTCAGGCAGGAGTCAGCTAGAAAAAATTGGACCCTACCCACTCGGAAACGGAAAACGAAATGGAAGAAAGCTGAAAAACTAACACACCGTTCATGATGTTTTTTTCTCTGAGGACAGGAATATCCTACCTGCAGCCAGTCTGTCAAAATGATCCTGAAGCTTTTATCATTAGCAGGAACTCACTGACCACCTAAAGGACCCATTTTGCTTCACGTGTGTCACATCATCCTACACTTTACTCATCCACCATCTGACCCGAAGGTGGAGGGAGTTTTGAAGGGATGGAACTGATTAAGGAAGCAGGACTGACGCCTCCTGAGTGCTGTCAGAGCACTGAAGAGAAACAAAGAGGAGGAAATTTAAGGGGAAAGTGTCACTGGAGCCCAAGGGCTCGGCACACGCATTAGATCACATTAGAGGTAAGATTCCTCCATCTTTCCTCTCTAAGCAAGCATGAAGGAAAACCTAAATAAAAAACTAAATATGTTGACTGATGAAATATTTCCACTAGTAGTGACTTTATAACACCTCAACACGCAGAAACGTACCAGCTTCTGTCAATTACCCACAGAAATTAATGGTAGAATTTAGGTTGATTTGGTTTGACATTTGTTAAAAAATGAAAAGACTGTGTGCCTTATCTTTTCCATTATTTAAATAAATAATTGTTGTTTTCAGCAGCAAATTAATAAATTAAAATAACAGCTAAATATAAAAACTAATTGCATGAAAATTCTTCATTTTAATTTTCAATTGATAGAAAATCACAAATTAATTGTGGCGTATTGACTGGTTGTCATGAAGGAAAACCACAAAGCTTGTGTATTATTAAATTATGACGTGAGTTTATAGTTTAATCCGCAACAATTATTTAAACAGAGGAACATTCCTACAAAAGCTGAGGTGTTATAAGTTACATTTTTTCATGTTTTCAAAAAGCCTTTATCATTATTTATGATTTTACATTTGCTTGTTCAGCCTCTGTGTGTGTCTTTCACAAAAGGCAACAAATGGAGTATTGGTACAATATGGACAATTTGAAAAAACTGGTTTGTACATAGTAAGACGTGTGTGTGTGCGTGTGTGTGTGTGAGTATATTTGTGTGTGTGTGTGTGTAATGGGAGGGGTGGAGAGTGTGCATCTGTATTTTAGTGCCATGGCCAATTGTGTGAAGAACAGGATCCAACAAGACCTCAATGTCCTTGTATTTATTGAGATGATAAATCCCTGTAAAGCACTTTTTTTCCTCTGAAATGGTTTTGTTTTGTTAAAAAAGAACTGAAATGAAACAAAAAAGTTTATTTGATAGACTGTGCATCAAAAATGTTTTGTGTACTAAAATGCAATAAAATAGAAAGTAAAATAGAATATTGTTGTGGCTTTTGATTATTTCTGAGCATAAATTAGTTTGCAATAAGCAATAATTGTGCTTTATTTTTATTTGCTTAAAAGGATTATTCAAATGGTAAAAATAGAAATAAAATCCACAAATATTGGATAATTGTATCTTCTGTTTCCGTAATTATAGCACGATGACTACCTGTCTTGCTTGTGCTTGTCGATATGGGTTTACTTAAGAGGATTTTGGCTCTTATTTTTTGGGATAACTGTGTCTAACCATGTGTGTGTGTTGTGTGTCTGTGCACCTTTTGTGAAATTGTATTTGTCATGAAGCAGAAAGGGTGCATCACAAGCTTACCTAAATTTAAAGTTATTTAGGTGACTGAGGTGGTTTGGTACAGCAACACATCGTCTGCTAACACATTTTGGAAATTATAAATTGAATTTTGGTTAGTGTGCTGTTAATTGCCGAAACTTTGGAATATTAATCCGTGTAGTAGCTAAAAATAAAATACAATTTTAACTGAAACCAAACTCATCATAATCACACATATAATCCTATTTATCATGTAATTGTAAATGGAATGCTTCAAATATGATATTTTGAATATTGTCTAAGCACTATATCCCCCAAATCTTTTCTTTAGGATGACAACTTCATCAAACATTTATGTCCACATTTATATGGATTTGTATCTTACAATGGATTCATGTTGAACAAACATGCTGTTTGTAGAAAATGTGTTAGGTGAACTTTGATTCATACCTAGAAAATTTTTGATCAAGTTAAATCATGTTTCTATGGAAATGCAGATTTAAATTTTGGACCCTTTAAGAAACAAACAAAACAAAAATCAGATTCAGCCTACAAACAAGAAAGAAACTGTAGGTGAACTCTAACTCTATTCTATATAATATGGATCGACACACTCATACACACTGTATTCTGGAGATGAATTACCTTCAGAAAGCAAAAAGGTTTAAAAGGACAATAATAATGTAGCTAGTTCGGATAGAACATGCAAAACTTAAGATCAACCTAGAGTTTTAATATTGCAACATATAAATGAAAATGAATTTTCCGTTAACAGCCTATGTCATGTTGCTGGTATCTTCAGGTCCGGCTGCAGCAGAATTTCCAGGACCAGCAACCTCATCCCAGGCTTTGCGGCAAGTCCGCACAATCCACTCATGCTCCGAGTCATCTGTTGGAAAATATTTAATTTCAAATGATTCAGAGTTTTTTATGTTTTATTTTATTGGGGGAAAAGGGCCACAGGAAAGAAATTCTAACTAAATCCTTTTCTAAACAATTGACCTATGCTGAAGAAAAAGACAAAGCGCAGAGGGAAGTGTAAAAGGTGCACAGCAAGTAGCTGCGCTAATTTTGTTGAACTCACTTGAAACGTTTAAATCAAATCTGTAATAAGCAGTAGCATGAATAATTAAAGCTCAGGTCATTTGGTGTGTGAGGCTGCAGCAGTGAAGGGCCATTCAAGTCCCGCTTAAATTCGTCAAATCAAGATAAGCCTGACAATTAGGAGAAAATAACTTCTCAAAAGCCACTTCAGACACCAATAAATAATAACCCCCCCCCCCCAAAAAAAATGGACGCCAGTTCTTTCTAAGGCGAAACGACAGCCAGAGGAGCAGATAATAAAGCCGTTTTCCATTGTTCCAACTGAAACCACCGGCTAATTGCGGGGGAAGTGAGCGTCATCTGGAGCGCGCGCAGCTGCACGCACTTGAGCCGCTCGCGGGCCTCGCCCCCAGGTTCCACCGCGCGCGGGGGGAGCAGCAGGTCTGAGCCTCTCGGACTGATTGTGTGTAATTGCCAGCGACGGGCGTCAACACTAACAGCCGCTTCAAGTGCGGAGCAGCAGCCTCCTCTGTGTGTGTGTGTGTGTGTGTCTACCTGCTCCGATCGGGAGCTCTTTGTCAAAGACTTTATTGCAGCCTGTCCGTCCCCGCGTCCCCGCGTTGCCATGAGACTGATCTCAATGGGCCGCAACCTGCCTTAATGATAATTAGATTGGGACATTTTCATATTTGCTGCAATTCCACCCTCTTAAAATTGTATAGCGGCGTTTATCTCAGGATTTAAGTCACGTCTAATTGCTACCTTGAGTTATTCCAGGGCACAGGTGGCTCGTATATTTAGTTAATTTCCTGCAATCTGAGGACAGCGGGACATTTTTGTTCTTTGGGTTTTTTTGTGAGTCAATGCATTTAACTTGCAGAGAACTTGGGAGGAATCTGTCGTTATTCTGCAAAATACAAAAGTACAAAAATAAATAAATACAATACAATTTTGTAGCCTACGTTTCTCTAAACAAAGTAATAATGGATGTAAATGCAAAAGACACATTTCCAGGAAACTTTTGTCTGTATCAACACTTTTTCAACTGATTTCCATCTCGACTGCAACAACCTGCACGGACAACTTTTGTGCAATTTACACTGAAGAGAGAGTGTGTGGAAGCGATAATGGCACCTTGTTAAAGTCTGTTTATCTTAATCCTTAAAATACACTCAGAGGGAAAAGTGTTTCCTTCCAGGCTAATGGCTGTGAATTAACAGAGGCACACACACAAACACGCATACACACAATGACAGATACACTCGCCTAATTAGCAAAAGCACAGCGTTGGGGACTGCTGCATTTTGATGGTAAGTTTAAAAAATGTAATATTACAGAAGCTACAACCCTGTGATGTCATCAAGACACAAACCCTGAAACTGCTCCACTGACGGTGGCATAAAACCCAAACTAAAGGACTTTCACATGCATGAAATGCTAATATAAGCACATTTAGTTTCACAGCAGAGACATGTCAAAGCCCAAACAAATATTCAGTCATAGGCTACATGTATAAATCATCTGTTTGAAATTCAAAGGGGGCAGCCCGTAGTTTTCTGTCTTGATGACATCACAGAACACAGCTGCGGTTTTCCAGTTTCTAGTTTTGAACAGATACTGATCTTTGAAATTATTAATCCATCTGTCCCGGCTCGCAGGGTTAACATGTGATTGCTGTTTTATGGTGAATTTTTGTCTTAAGGATGTATGAAAAATGAGAGTTTCAGGAAAGGCAGCACACGGATATGTTCCACTCCCCAGGGCCTCGGGCTGATTTTATCTGTCTGTGAAACACCTCGGCTGGACGGGGACAAAGGGAGGGGCTGTGGTTTGGTCACTAGGGGTGTTTTCCTTGGCAGAGGAATGTTTTCAGTGTGGAACGCTTTCTGTGTGGGGTTTCAAAGGGAAGCAGTTATTCCAGAAACAGGAAAGTGCTACAAACAATATGGCAACACTTGGGCCCTGCTGGAGCTGCTGCTGCCTCCTGCACTACTGCTGTGTTGCTGCCTGTTGCCAAGACAGAATATACACGACTGTGTGTGTGTGTGTACTTGTTTATAATAACAGAACATGCTCAATTAGTTAGTGGTGGGGATTTGATTGTGCAGATGTGGCCTATGTATCTTTTCTCTTTAGTCTTCTTGATTATAGTTTAACAGAGTAACACAACTGTTTTATATTAGACCTCCAAACTTTAGCTACAACAAATGTCACCATCAAATCAAAACAGCCACACTGAGTTTTTTGCATTTAAAATATTTTGTTGGTTAACTGTGTGATTTGTCTTTTAGATGGAACAGTAAACATTTAATTGGGTTTTAATCTGCTGGCCTTGTTCAAGCTGATATGACTATGACACACTGAGGTGGAAAAATGAAACCATAATTCAACTTTCAAGTACTGAGTCCTACTAACTGCTTAAGGGACACCTTCACCGATATTAAACTTAATTCTGTTGGTTCTAATTTAAATAGTACATGTCAATGAATGTCATTAAAGTTCCCTTTGACAAACTTACATTAAATATCTATCTACTTCTAGCTGAAAAATGGCTCCAGATGACATATTAGGAGGAACCTTCAGTTCAAATTATGCCATCTTCTTGCTCATACTGTGGAGTTTGTAATCATGGTCAACCGGCTTTTCTAGAGCTCCCCTAGATGACATCATCTTAAGTTCTAAATATAAAAACTCCTCTGGGAGATGTCATCTGGAGGAGTATTTCAGCTAGAAGCAGATAAATATTTTAATAAAGGGAGGTCAGATGGACATAAAGGTAACTAAAGCCATAGTGAGGATTTTGAAAATTGGTTAAGTTGCCCTTCAATGATCATCGCATTAAAATGTATGTTATTTTTTTATGGATGACGGTTTCTTTCCATTAACAATATATATTTATCTCACTGTACACATCTGAGCCATCATAATTATTAATCAATTCACTCTAATTCAAAGATAGAAATGCACCCTATTTGTGCCCTCATTGAAGATTCACAAAGACAAATGCATTTTTCTGTCGCTGTGTAACACTTAATTACAATGCAAAAGTATTTAGTGATCATGACCAGCACTAGAATTAGCAGCAGCTGCACAGATCATCTTTAGGTGAGGTAACGAGTTGAAAAACTGCTGTGTAATATCTAATGACTAATGTCTGTGATATTATTACTGTAGACATTGAACGTTGATTAAAAAGGTTGGCAGTAAGCCACAAAGTCTGTGATGCCTGAACATTAAACTTTCATTTACCCTCAGCTGCTTCTCACTAACAGGCTTTTTATTTAGTTTACATTTTCATGTATGCACCTAAACACCTTTCACTCAGTTAACTGACGCTGTTAAATGCTTATGTGCAAAGACAATTTGTCTCTGTACAGTCACAGAGACAGAAACACACTGCTGGCTGTTGGTCTTGGCAAAAAAACCCTTTTACATTTTAGTCTCCACACCACTAGGAAAACACCTTAAACCGATAATTACTGTTCTCCATTACTGTTAACAAAACTACTAAGAACTAGATCAAGTCTGTCATATTAAGCAGTCACCAGAACTGTGCTTTACATGGTGTCCTTCCAAAAACAAGTGAAATTAAACCAGATAATAGATTGGATATAAATTTAAGTTAAATTTTATTCTGCCTGTTTTATTTTGTGTGTCTGTTTTTGGGTCATTTTGCTCTTTTAGGTTCAGGTCATTGTTCATCACATTTGAGTTATTTTTCATCTTTTTGTGGTTGTTGTATGTCTCTTTGTGTTAATTTTGTGTTTTTCTTCTGAGCTCTTTTAAACAAGCAATCTGAACAGTAACTTTAGAGGCTCTGGCCCATTTGCCCCCCCGCCCTCCGACCTCTTGGGCTCCCGTTCAATAATCCATCCATTGGTTCACATGTCAGTTAAAGAGGGCGTTTGCTATTGTTCATCAGTTCAAAATATGCTCTGTTGCTTGGAGAGTCATTCTGCTCTAACCCACATAAATACTTTCTGGTTCGTGCCCCAAACCGCTGAGTAGTGAAATTTAGGACATTTTTGCTGAATAGCCATCAGATTCATACTAAGTTGATCATAATACCTTGGTGCTCAGCATGTGATGCAGTGGGCCATAAATTCAATTTTTATTGTTTATCCAAAGTGACTTGTATTTTGGGAATAGTTTGAGATGCAGTATGCTTACCCAGTTAGACATGCTGAACGTAAAGGTTTTTGTACAATGTAGAACAGGGGCTGTATATTATAGATTACTGTTTAGACTAAGTGTTTCACAGGGTCACACCTATTTTTAAACCCCCTGGACACACGGTGAGTGACACACTTACTTTCACCACTCTAATTTTTTCTGAATAAATACAACATATTACATTTACATTCACATATAGTCATTTGGCAGATGCTTTTATCCAAAGCGACTTATTGCAGACAAGAAATCTGTTCAACTCCAAAAATAATCTATACCTCTTGGGGAAAATTAGCAACCGATCCTATTGTTTTGCTACTTTGTTTGGCACAATTCCAAGAGGGGCTGTTTGTCCAAGCTAGCAACAGTGACTAAGGAGGGTAAGACTTTTCAAGGGGTCAAATTTGGCCAGTGATTGAGCTTAATACTTTCTAACAATGATCGGTTTTAGAGGCTAAAATGTAAATACTCTGCAGTTTAAAACAGTTTGATATGCATCTTTTAAACCTTTCTAAATATAAGGCTTAGTCTCGACTGTCTTCATTGGCTCAGTTCTTCCTTGACCTGCATTCATCAGTTGTAACCACTACATGGGGAGCTCCTTCCTCTTTTCTTGTTACAGCCAAAGTTCCCACTGGGAGGGTGGGTCTTCTCTGTGTCCCATCATCCTCACAGTCCTCATCCTGGTCGGAAACCATGTGGCAGTAAATTGTGTATTCACACCCACCCTGACAAATGTGCCTTCACCTCTTAGGTTTAAAAAATCTTTACAGGATACTGGAGCATTCTTCTCAAGATAGACAATGACAGCATGTACATATTTCTCAATAAGTGATAGTCAGAATTCTCACACAAATTGTTCATACCTACGAACAACTTTGCAGCACCTGTCCCGTAAAAAATAGGAGGTTTACATGCTGTAAGGTTTACATGCTGCCATTGAGATATCTGAGTCTGGACGAAAGTTGTGGACCAAAATAACAGACTAACTGGGCAACTGAACAACATGTAAAAATGCTGCTGCCATGCACAGTATATCTACACTGTTATCCATTCCAGGTGCACACAAATAAATGTGATTCAAAACCCACTGTCTGTTTCGTAACAATGTCTAGTGATGTAAAAACATGTCATGGAGACTTGAAGAGCAAATGTCAGAAATTGGGAATTCCTATTTGGACACCTGACAGACCGAATTTACTTCAGATCATGAATTCCAAAGCAGACCTCTCGCTTAGTGCAGAATGTGTCTTGAATTTTCCCTTTTGACAAATAACAAAAGAAAAAAAACATTTGAAATGACTGCAACAGCCTATAGGAGCATGCTTATCAGATGACACGCTGCAGTAATTTTCCATCAGAGAATCCAGGGATAATCCATTTAACATAGCTCTATAGGTTCTTGTTATGAAATCCCTCCCATATGGCCACACTGTGCTTCAGTGAATGCAGTGTATCAAAACATAGGCAGAGACAAAAGCCCCAGCATATACTGCTTTAATGAGAGATCTTTTATAAAGCTTGTACTAAGATTGAGCTGCATTGTTAAAAAGTAGACATAATTTTATACATGACAAGACAGCAATAATGACTTCCCCACAAGACTAATTTAGTTGTTTGTATGGCTTTCAGTCTTAGACCTCCCAAGGTGCAGTATATGGCTGAGTGAACATTTCTTTCTTAAAAAACAATTATAACAGGAGTTAAGACTAAGGAACTCCACTAAGACCTCCATAAACAATTAGCTCAGCTTAGTGTGATTACATATTTTTAGTAAACACCTATAACCATACTGTATGTGTGTTGTAAATTACATAACATCTTGTAAATGTAGTTTATATCAGCAGCACCAGCAGCCACTGCCATAATTACTGGAACTGACATATTCCTAGATATGATTGGCTATATATAAGTGTTGCTGTAAAAATATAAATACATCTAACATACAGCAATTTATCAACAAGGTAACAAGGTGTTAATTTGACTTGAAATTGAAATTCAACTGTATGATTTTTTTGAAATGTAAATTTCTGTTTTCTCCTAATCTTTCTTATTTATCTTGTAACCACCTGGATATTACTCAAGACACTGATAGAGCTAATATGGCAATGATTCATGGGGGAAGTGCAGAAAGACATGAACTGTAAGCAGTGAGAGAAGAAGCTAAGATTTTGATTATGATAAAGATATTATGAAAATTGTCAGTTATCTCTGCTTTTGTCTTTATATTGTAGACTGCCTCAAGTAATTTCTACTTTTGCTCATTTCACAATAAGTACATAGTTCACCATATGCTCAAGTTTGAAGGTATCCATTATTAAATAGCAAAGGATTATTATTATAAAGCATGTGTGAACCATATCATCTAGATCCACAGTTATCTTTGGTGTCAGAGGGTTACAACAGTGATAATAACAGGATATTTTCCTTCACCTGCATTCCTGAAGAATCGACCTGTATAGGATGTGACAACTCTGGTCGTGGGGTTATAGAAGCCATCCCCACAATCGTAGCATCCATCAGGAATAACACGCGGAGGATGCAGATCAGTTAGCTGTGATTCCCCTGTATGGACAGAGCAGATGTTCGGTACTGAATTATGTGTTGCTGGTGTTAGTGGAGGAGTGGCTGCACTCAGATAATTCTGTTTTCAAAGCTCTGGACTCTCTTTCTCCAGAGATCATCCAATCCATAATCACTTTTTTTGCATAGTATAAATCTAAGCAGCCTTACATAAAATTAATGTGTTTATGTAGTCAGTGAGAGTTAGTTGACTGTGAACAGATGAGCAGATGACTTAATACAGACCTACAGGTCTTAGTCCATTGCACCTCTCTGTGTAAAAGCGCCTGTCGTAACCATCACAGTAGTCCCAGTCCTTCTCATGGTACTGCAGGCCATCAGCAAAGGTAAAAGAGCCCTTTTGAGGTAACACAATGAAAATCACTGTGTAATCTTTATTCTTCATTCATAAACGTATCTGATTCCTCTGGTGGTGCCTGGGTGTGCATAACATTTCAATTTTACATACAAATATTTTGCGATATTCAAATCTATTTCTACCCCAGTGCAAAGGAGGGTAAATAGAATTTCATTTATATCTTTACTCAAGATAAACTACAGATCCCACTGTTCTCAGTTTTCTTTAAACTCTTTCAATAGCAGAAATTACTTGCAGTGGGAATTGTTGAAAGCAAGGTTTTAAGCTTATACTACCCCAACAGGGAAAGATATGGTTCTGTTGAGGTTTTCAAATGTAACTTTTCAGAGTTTTGAGCACAACAAATACAATTTCTACCATTGTCTGTCTAAAGACCGCAATTTCAGACATGGATATCTGAAAACATCAGCAGATGATGCCAAAATTGAAACAAAGGTTTCACCAGGGAAAATGGATCAACATGTCTTTTGGCATTTTGGGTAAAAGAAAAAAAACTGAAATAAAACTGTATGTGTGCATGTGTTTTTGCATTTTATTCAGTTACTGAGAAGTAAAACTTCCATCCATCCATACATCCATTATCTTAACCATATATCCTGTTCAGGGTCGTGGGGGGCTAAAGCCTATCCCTGCCTTCATTGGACAAGAGGCAGGGAACATCCTGGACAGGTCACGAGTCTATCTCAGGGTCAACACAGAGAGACATACACAGACAACCAATCACACTTGCATTCACACCTACAAGCAATTTTAGAGTCACCAATTGCCCAGTAACCCAACATGCATGTGTTTGGACTGTGGTAGGAAATAGGAGTACCGGGGACCTTCTACCTGTGAGGTAGTATTGCCATGGCAGTGCTAATCACTCCACCACCCTGCTACTAGGGGGAAAACATTTTTACGTCAAAACCTTTTTTAAACATACATTGTTTAGTAATGTATGTTTTAAAAAATGTTTTAAACATACAAGTTATCATAATCACATTAATTACGGGTTTATGATAGTTTAAGAGAAAAGAAGATATTAATACACAAGCATAAGACAACAAAAGACCTACAGACCTGTTTGGATGTTTGATTTGAATTTGTTACCTTGACGGACAACTGGTGTCCGTCAAGATTTTAGCTAGTCTTATGTATAGCTCATTTTCACAGTGCACATTTAGAGCTCAAATGTATGTAAGAAAAAGACCTGTTAACCTTTAACAGGCATAATTACAGGTTACTGTTGGCAAAGGTGTTAACTGTGTTGCACCTAAGTACAGTTTTGAAATACTTGAACTTGATCATTTCTATTCTGCATGTATAGATCTGAGAAGCACTGCAGCAGAATGAGCTGTAAGCTACCAAATGCAAATTCCTGAGTTAAAATTTCTGAGCTCATTGGATGGTTTAGGTCTGTTTTGAATAGAAATAGGTTCTCTTGGGCTGGCATGGAAGCAGGTGCAGGATAGTCTGGGCCAAGGTTATGGATATGGTTCAGAGCTGCTATCAATTCAAATGAAATGTAGCTACAATCATGGTAATAATTAAAGTGATTGCTGTTGTGGCAAAAACCCATGAAAGATTGCTTCAGAGCAGAAAAAACTACAGCCTCATGCAGGAAAAAGGGGAGAGAAACCTAATAACTACAACAATGATGGTGAGTGATTGCTAAAAGAGACCAGATGTATTGGTAACTATAACCAATGTGAAACACACAGTCACATGCATGTGGATGCATAAATTCTAAGATACATACTAGATCACACACACACAAACACACCCTACCTGTTTAGCTATGCCGTTTTCCCAATTGGCTTCATATTTACTTCCGTTTGGAAAATGCAGCACTCCTTTGCCATGGAACATCCCATTTTTCATTTCTCCCACGTACTTGGTCTTTGTGGGAAACGTGTACTTTCCTTTTCCTTCCATCCTGAAATACAGTAAAGATGATCACACAGACCTCTGTCAACTTTCTGCTCTTCACAGGCAGCTAGATTTTATTAATTTGTCTGTCGGCTATGAGCCCTGCTATTTCTTTGGGTTCGCAAAGGCATATCAATGTACCTGCCATTTTTTGTGTCTCCTCTGTAACTACTTCCAAAAAGCTCCATTATTGTGTAACTGCCTTTTCAAAAAACAAAAACGAGAACTCGCTGGATTAAGGCAGCTCAACGATAAGCGTTGCCGTCACCATAGCAACGCAGCAACATACAAAGTGGAAGGTCCAAACTTTTCAAGGTCCAAATTTGAAGCATCGTGTCACAACAGCGTAATTTTAAACAATACAGAAAAAAAAACTCTGACAAAACATATTAGGAATTCAACAAGTTGAATTACTATCATTTACAGTCTATTTACTGCGCATGCGGCAGCACGGAGCATCGCGTTTCTCGGTGTCGATGATGTCACCACAACGTCATCACAACGCGCCTCCCAGCTCCAGAGCTGAAACAAACTGACCTTCTCTGCGGCCTCGTCTCTCGTCCTAGAGCAAGACGAGGGCATTGGATGTTTTTCAGTAGCAGCACAGGACTTTAGTCGATTTTCTGTTATTGTGCAGGCATAACCATGCCCACAACTTTGGAAGTTCCTACATTGCAGGAGCTGAATGTGGACGAGGTGAGCAGCTATTATCGTTTAGCTCTATGGTTAAATCCGAGTTACAACATGTAAGCTAACTAGCCGGTCTCGCTAGCTGCTAGCTAACACTGCGTTGTTCATAATGATGTTTAGGTGCTGAAATCTTTTGCCACTGTCGTCACTTTACTTCTAATCAGTGCAATTTAGAAGATTTATGTTGGTGATAAATTCGACAAAGGGTAAATTTGATGGCGTTTAAAATGGGTCAGTTTTTGATAGCCTTATGATGACGATATTACCTAGTGTCGGTAGAATAAAACATGATTTGCAGCCGGTAACCATTGTAAGCATTATCTGCATCGCTCCTTTAATTTACGTTATCGATTCATTTTAACCATGTGCATTAATTTTAGAATGGCTGCTTTAAAACAAATCTCTGAACTGTTTTTGTCAGCCGCAATGTGATTTGGGACATTGAACTTGTCTTTGACATTCAGGTCTTATCTACGACTGGTCTAACCTATAGTTTTCACAAATAATGGACCACATCCACCACATCCACTCCATTTAATGAAAATATCTATCAAGGTACAGAATCTTTCCCAAATCAGTAATTTTATAAATGTTTAATTCATGCCATACATGTAAATCAACCCACCGCCCCAAAAGTAATACCTTTTTTTGCTCCTTTTTTAAGTTTAATCAGTCCTTGTGATATTGAGTATTTTGCAAATTTTTTGTATTCTATAAAGAACAAAATTTATACAATCCTTAGATGAACAATGCCCGATTGTGTTCTCATGTTCTCAATATATTCTAATTTGTGTTAGATTTCCATAAAACAAACAAACTAGTTATTAACAGTACCACTAGGTATCATCACAATCTAGTAATAATTTAAGGAATACAGGATGGAAGAATAAATGATAGTCTTTGAAGAATAAACTCAGACCTCCCGATCCTACACCCTTGAAACAACAAATTAGACACTGATCTCTCACAACATTGACCTCTCCTAGGGGTATTAATGTGTTAGTGGTCAGGGGTCAGCATCGGTACTCCACTGTTGTGCAGCCCCTTATGCAGCAAGCTACACAGTGCTATCTGTTCTTACACCTGTCGATCATGGCAAGCATTCACATTTTCCTATGCTAACTCTGACTGCCACAACATTTAAATCACCATGTGATTTTGATTGTTATGGCGGACAAGTAGTACAACATATATTAGTTATACCATACATAAGTTTTAAGGGGTGTTTTTCATTGCTGGAGCTTGTCCAGCTTTTTTTTAGATAGACTACATGTGTACAGATTCTGTCACTGAACTGTAAGAAAATAAACTGCATTCTATCTGCATTTAATGAATCACATTACCAAACAGTTATCAGGCTTAACCAAAACGACCATGCATTAAAATAATCTAAAATATTTCTTACTGTTTTGGTCCAGATCCAAGTGTCGTCAGCAGTGCTGAAGGCTGCTGCCCACCATTATGGCTCCCAGTGTGACAAACCCAACAAGGAGTTCATGCTCTGCCGCTGGGAGGAGAAGGACCCCAGGAAGTGTCTAGAAGAAGGGAGAAAGGTCAACGAGTGTGCCCTCAACTTCTTCAGGTAACCCACATTGTCAACTACTGATCCCGACTACAGAAACATTAATAAGGCAGAAATATGTATTTATAGTGAATATAATAGAAACCTAGTCAGTAGGCAGAATTTTCCCTTTTTAGAGATGAAAGCTGCCACTTGTCATCCACAAACAAAAAATGTCTGTGTGGTCAGGCTAATTGAAGATACAGCTGAACTGGAATCAGCTGGAGAGCAAAGAGTTTGAGAGGCCAGGATCTTTTTTTTCTTAGTGGACAGGAGGACAGAAAATTGGACTAAGTTCCAATATACCGATGCTTGACAGTTTCAGAGCTTCCAGTTGTTACGTTTACACAGAAAGATGATTTTGCATGTTCGCTTGTCTGGTTTTTTGATCTGTAATTTGTTCTTCATTAAAGCGTTACCGGAGTTATTGACTCACAAAAGGGGAGAATATATAGCTATATAAGAGATGTACTGACAGGATCATCAACAAGATAATACAAGCAAATACCCCTGAGAATGCTCATTTCTTAAACTCTGTCTTTAACGAATGGATGTTGAGTGTTTTCATTTTTAATAAATGTGAATTCAAAAAGAAAGTTAAACAATAAATACCCATTAAAAAACAGTGTGGAAGGATGGTTAAAAACATGTGTCACACAAATGCTCAGCAGTAAAAATCCTCCACAGTGGGGTTGGCTGCTGGCAGAATCAAAACTCATTAAAACACAAAATGCCCAAAAAAACAAGTTTCGGTTCAACTTATCTGAAGTGCTGCCAAATGTTTAAAAATGCTTCTTTTCTCACATTTTAGTGTATGTTGTCACAATACTACACCTATTTGTGTTTTTATGAACACTTTTATTTATCTATCTCCCCTAAAGTTTCCTGTCCTTTTTATAATTTTTTTTTCAAAAATTTATCTGTTTGGCTCTTGAATAGGACACTCTTCTCCAAATTCTCACTAAACATTTTATCAAATAAAATTTTGAGAAATCTGATTCAGCAGTATGGTCTTTGTCATTATTCTGTGCTACCTATATATAGGGCCAGTAGAAACAAAGCGTTTTAATTTTATGAAGTGAACATGTTAAATATAGAGCCTACCTTGTCTATGAAAATGCCACTGGGGCTACTTTAGGATGTGGTCTGGGTTTTTTCACTCTTGACTGCTGTGTCTGTGTTTACTTAAGTTGTAGCCCAAGTGTTGGTTATATCCTGATGCCCATCCTGAAACTAAGGTGCTTTTGTGTGTTTGTCTCAAACAGGTTGTTTTCACTTCTCAAAAAAACTGGCCTCTAATTCAAAAGCAGAAACAAACAACTGACTAAAGATAAACTGAGGGTGTCTGTGAAAGAGAAGTCCATGGAATTACTGTAATTAGGAAAGATTTAAGAAAAGCTGTAATTGCACCAGAGACCTGCATTGATCCTTGGGTGCTCCTGGTAAATGCCAGCCACCTTTAGGAGCATGTCGTTCAAATGACCAGTGAAAATTGTTCTTTTTGTGGGACGGTCTAGTCATAATCCTCATTTCAGTGAAAGAACCTATGTTTTGCTGTCTATATCTTGACAAAGCTTTTAACTCTAAATCTTCTACAAAATATCTTTTACCGCTCAAGCATGGGGGGGGTATGTATTTTATTCTACTTTTGCATATTTGGTTTCTGATTAAAATTTCTGTTTGGATTGTGCAGGCAAATCAAAGGAAACTGTGCAGAATCCTTCACAGAGTACTGGACCTGTCTGGATTATTCGAATTTGGCAGAATTGCGTCAATGCCGTAAGCAGCAACACGCCTTCGACAGCTGCGTCCTTGATAAGCTGGGCTGGGAGAGGCCTGAGCTGGGAGACCTGTCTAAGGTTAGAGTTGTGAGGGAATTACTGCGCATTCACATTGTGAGCGGCTTGGTTGATGGGCACTATTCTTTTTGATTGTGGGCTGTGCAAGAGACTCTGATTGCATCTGCGTAGTGGTCTCATTCAGCTACAGTTTCGAGCAGGCATATCATATATTTTGTTGCTTTGGGTTTTCTTTTTAAGGAACTTGCATACCTGCCTGGCAAGCATCAATTAGGGACCAGCAATCAAAGCAAGACCAAAAAAAGGTCTCGACAATAGCTATTTGGTCACTTAATTCTGTACCCTTTGAAAAACGCACAAATCTGGAAATCTGTGAATGGCTGTAATCTACTTTTTTGGACATTTTGCACTCACCAGGCAGAGCTGATCATAAAACCAAATATGACTTGAGATTTTTCTTAAGAATGGTCGTTCAGAATGGTTGTCCCCACACTGACTCAGTTTCCCTGGTTACTCAGCTGTAAAACAAATAAAAAGGGAGATAGCAAGATACTGACAGAGAAGAGAAGGGGAAGACCTGACCCTGAAGCACTGAACAGGGTAGAGTAAAAGGAATGTAAAATGAGAGTTGAGAGCATGTAAATTATGATTTAAGGAAAGAGCTGCAAGAGACAGAGGAGGAAGAAGGAAATGGATGGTTTCAGGAGTTCAAGGAAAAAGGAGCAGCATGAGCCTGCATATAAATGTTCATAGTCTATGATAATATACATACTAAGAGTATGTATATTTATCCAAGGGAAAAAGCTAAAAATAAAGTACATAAGTTGCTTTTATGATTTTGATCATTTGTATATCAACCACAATAGAAAAAGTCTCCATGTTTTTAATATCTTAACTTCAGCTCAATTGAATTAAGATTGTTTTATATCCACCACAATGTTTTTTCTGGACACTGTAACACACTGCGTATATTTTTTCTTTCATAGGTGACGAAAGTGTCAACCTCACGGCCACTCCCTGAAAATCCCTATCATTCTAGGCCATGTCCTGAGCCCAACCCGGCCATTGAAGGTAAACTGGAGCCTTCGAAATATGGCAGCAGGTTATTCTTCTGGAACTGGTGAGGCAGATCCCGAAGACCTTCCACAGTCATGGGCTCTGTCCAAAAACAGCTAGGCAGTGTGTGACACATCCAGTTAAGATTCTCAGGTGCATTGCACAAGCATTAACAGTGCTGATTCTAGCGCCTTTTGTTTGTCTGAGGCTTGGTTTTGGACAAGGCTCATGTCTCACCACTCTCTCCAGCAGCTGATCTTTAAGCAACTTTCCCGGCCACTTCTGTAAAGTTCATAAGCAAATACATGCAACATTCTGTCACTAGTGTTGTCAAAAAATAAAGAAATGCATTATAATACTGGATTTGGATTTTTTTTTTTTTTTTAACCAAGCGTTGGTTGCCTTTAAAATCAAATGTTTAAAATATTTTCTCAAATGTATTCATCTAGTCTGTGTGGGTGTGACACCATTTTGTTAATCTTAGCATATTGTAGAAACCACCATGTTTGCACATCTGTGTTTTGTCAGTGTGTGTATTGTCAGACTGATGGAGAATGAGGCTGAAGGTCAAGGTTCAGGGTCACTACCTGCAGCCAGAGAGAGCTGCTTCTGCTTCCTCCTTTTCTCCCAGTTCACTTCCTGCCTGTGACCTGGACTGGACGAAGATTAGAGGAGTCATTTCAGAGATGCAGCGCAAAGTATATTGTTGCTGCTGGCACATGTCTTCTTGCACACGCGTCCTTGTGACCTTGAATGGAAGGAGATGAGTAGCCAATTTAAAGACACGTTATCCGTTGGAACATAGAAGACTGTGCCAGTGGGGACACACGTGTAATCACATGTAAATGGGAGATTGTCCAAGATCAAAGTTAAATTATAAAGTGAAGAATGAAGATAACCTGAATGTTTCCACAAAAACTCAAGTTTAGTATAAGCATGAGTAACAGTTGTTACAGGTTTATATGAAGGTGATATGAATTGCTCCTCCATAAATGTAGTCCTTAACCCCTTCTGAAAAATATGGGTTTAAAGGTGGAGATGTGGCCTGCGATGCTTTATATGATGTAAAATTGGGTCAACACACAAAAACATTCTTGAGGTCGACAGCTATCAGTCATTGAGCTTTTATTCATAATATGTTAAAATGCTTTTTTACTTTTTCAAATTTTCTCCTATTTTTGCTTTTCTAGACTGATATAATACCCCCCCCCCCAAAATGCTCAATTCTATACTGCATGTTTTCTACATTTTTTTCCACATACCCACGGTGTCTTTTTATTCTTCAGAAGTTCAACAGTGCAACAGGGTCACAGCTTATTGCCAAAAACAGCCATATATTTTCATTGTGAACAGTTGTTCCATGTATACATGCAGACATGAGTGTGCATGCCTTTGTGTTTCTATATGGCGTCACTCCCAGTGGTTGCAGAAATCCCCTCACAAGGTGTGGCCTGGACCTGCAGTTTGCACAGGAAATGTCTGACAGACCTTCTTCTGACCTGGACAGTGGGACAAAGGGAGGAGGGAAGAATGGCTGTAGTAAGGAAAGGAGCGTGGACAGAGAAACATGGAGAAGAATGGAATAGGGGGCAGACGAGGTTGTAAATATGGAAGGAAGACGAGTAAAGGAAAAGATGAGTTAAAGACAGGTGGGAAATTGAGGAAAACAAGAAGGAAGATGAATGAAAAGCGAGATCTGGAAAGGACAAAGTGGCATAAAAACCCACAGACATCCTTGGAGGTTGCTCAGTGGCTGACGGGGAGGCCCCGGGGCTCGTGGCAGGCCTGTCTCCATGCGACTTGCAGGAAGGAGAGGGTCATCGTTGTTTGACAGGGCACCGCCACAGGAAACGGGCTCTGGCACAGGAAAGAAATACAATACAGGGCTTTCACAAAGCTACAGCCCGCCTGGGAGCCTGACGCGCTAAAATACTCAAACAATCTGGATTGTTCATAACACATGGCTGTCAATATCCCCATTGTTCAGTGTCAGGTTGGACATAATAAAATGAATGTTTGAAGTGGTGATGAGCACCAACAGTCACCAATGGAAGATTTTTTTTTCCATCAGGTAACTGGTGTTAGAAACTGAAGATGGAGTTTAAGGTGACGCAATGCTTTTCCAAGTCCCTACACTGCTTATTTCCCCACATTTCCACACATTTGTGGAGAAATCTGTTAGATCATCAAGAACCATCTGAAATCTTTTACAGAAAACTAAACTGACTTTCCATTTTCTCAAATACACTATCAGTGCATTACTTTAGTATCCATACCACAAAAGTGCACATCTCTTCCATGAGACATCTGCTGCACCCATCCAGTAAGAGCCCCTAACATGTGGGTGCACTTGATTTGACAGACTTTAAAATGCAGGTGTGTTTGATTTGTTTATGTTGGTGTGCCGTCCTTGTCATTTTACTCTGTGATCTTGTAGAATGTACATGTTGAGTGCTGCTTTCATGTCTCCTCTCATCCTCTCAAACTGCACAGAGTGACTTTGAACCGGCATACGTGCCACATGTTCCACCACTTTGACCACCACTCACTGAGATTATTAATGTGAGAGCTTCAAAAAGGTAAACTTCACAAACGACACACACACACACACACACACACGACACATTGTTTTTAATCTTAATGTTTTCTGAGAGGAGCTGTGCTGGTACTTCTGTGTGGGTCTGCTGGGTTTGCTTTCACAAGTGTTCGAGGACCTGCTGCTCAGACCAGCATTTATACCAATCCAAGTTCAGACCAAAAATAATCATTTTAATGGAAGAGTCACAGGACACCACAGTGGTGGAGTGGTTAGAAGGTCCCTAGTTTGAATCCCCAGCCGGCTGCAGCCGTTCCTCCCTCTGTCCAAATGTAAGAAAAACTGGTGACTTTAAATTGCCCGTAGGTGTTAATGTAGGTGTGAATATTTGTGTGTGTGTGTCTCTCTGTGTTGGCCTGGAGATAGACTGGAGACCTGTCCAGAGTGAACCCTGCCTCTTGCTCAATGACAGCTGGGAAATGCCCCAGTAACCCTGCACAGGGTAAGTGGTTAAGATAATGGATGGATCGAATAGCCACAATGAATGGCTTCATTCTCTGTGGTCAAGTAATTTTTAATTGTGTTTTGAGTGGATTTAAACTGTAGTGAACTGTGACGTGTGAATTTATGTCCTGACAGCACACATTTAGGTAAAATAGTTAGAATAAAAAATCTTATGGATTGTTTTAAATGATACTTTAGGCATACAGTTAATAATTTATTTACTCATTTGCCACTTGGGGGCAGAGAAAACAAGCTGACAAGTAAGTATGACAGAGTTGTTTTCCCATAACTGGCAGATTCAGTGTCACACCAGGATTTATTAGAGGTTGTGTCTGTTTACCCAGCAAATATAAGTGCTACATACAGTCCCTTTTATTTTCTTATTTTTTTATCTTCACTAAATCTGCAGAAAATATTTGCTTCTGTATTTGTTAAATGCTCCCATATTTTCACCAGCTTGCTTCTAACTTCTTGTCTGTCTATTATTGGGTGCTGATCAGGTACTAGACACTGGGTTTTAAGAGGTTTCACTGAAAACAGCTGCCTTCTGCAGCCAAAACTAAACAAAAAATGTGACAAATGAAATTATGGATGATTATTAAATTATGGCCCAATTCTCTTTAACCCTGCTTCAAATGAAAAACATATTCACACAGCATTTGGGATTTAGTGCCTTGTTTAAACAAAATATAACAGAGTTCCCTTAAAAATGACACACAAACACACACGTAGGCCACAGGTCCTCACAGCTGGTGACAGAGTGATGACCATAACTTGTGTTTTGCATTCCAGCCACACACGCCTCGACCACTCTTTCATGCTTCAGTTTTGCCTAACGCCTCTGAATGTTTTGCTTAAGACAACACTGGGCACATTTAAAGTTTTCACTCAAGGTGTTGGTTGGTCAGAGACAAGACAGAGCAGGAGAGCTCTCGCTTCACTGCGCACTAATGAAGCTGAGTCACACACTTACGGACAGACAGGGAGACAGCCTACGCTAACACGCGAGTGCAGAAAAACAGGCACATTAAAGAAGCTCGTTAACTATTTTATATTTGGAAAAAGTCAAAAGTTTAGTTTTAAATAATTTATGATAATTGTAAAGTTACTCTTTCTTCCATCGCCGTGAAGGATCAAGTAGTAATTCAAATGACTCCACCAGGACATGAGAGGGATTTTTTGAGGGATCAACTAACTCTTGAGTCTGTTTATTTCACATGTTTAAAAATAAAACTGCAGCCATTTCTTTTCAATGTGTGTTTATTCTGTGGTATCTGAGCAAATGGACTAATGTGAAGTATGTGATGAAATGAGATGTCGAAATGACAGCTGAGCCTGTTGTCACACAGCTTAACACTCAAGGAGTTGTGGCCTGGGAGGCACACAGTGCACTATTTATCTGTCTGCAGGTGTGTGTGTGTGTGTGTGTGTGTGTGGGAGAGTGAGTGTATTTCACGATCTAATATGTGTTTATTGTGCATGTGTGATAGATATAATATGCTTGCAGCCTTGTGTGTTTGTGACTTTTTACATATAGGATATGTGTGAGTAAAGTTCATACATGTGTCTCGGCATGGGTATGTCGGCATGTGTGTGTGTGTGTGTGTGTGTGTGTGTGTGTGAGAGTTGCAACTCCTTCTGGGCTGGCCTGTGTTTATCTTGGCCTGATCCCAGACCTTCATCACTTCTCTGCTGATAGCTCCATTCCTCCATCCCTCTGTCCCTCCGGCTATTTACATGTCTACCGCAGACTGGCTCTCCCTGCGTGCCAACATCCAATCCTTTTTGTTCCCCGTCCCCGTCCCTCTCCTCTCCTCTCCTCTCGTCTCCTCTCCTCTCCTCTCCTCTCCTCTCCTCTCCTCTCTCTCCTCTCCTCTCCTCTCCTCTCCTCTCCTCTCCTCTCCTCTCCTCCACCTTTAAGATGAACCCTGTTTGAATTCACGCCATGATTTGCTGTACTTCATCAATTGTCCTCATTTTTTTTCTTTTCTCAGTCTTCTCAATCTTTGCCAAACAGGAATGTACCCAAATTACAATGCGCACCCACCCTTTATGCTTCCTTTCATTTTTATAAAGGTTTATGTAACACTGCATTTAAGCTGTTGTATAGAGTCGGTAAAATATCAGTATTGAGAAGAATAAATCTCTTCCTTTATGTGGACTTGTATGTAAAGTGTAGATACCTATTTTGCTTTTATATCTATGCTTTCCAAGATAAGGTATATTGACTAAATTATGTTAAATTGCTTTTCGTTGGTGCTATTTAAAAACATATATAGTATGAAGCTGCAATTTTTGGTTCTGGGCTTTGAGTACACAGCCAATCTTTACCAGCTATGTTATGCTGTATTAACAGTTATTAATAGTCTTTCAGTGCTTTGGCTTAATGATGAAATATTCACATTATATTCTGTGTCACTATATTCTTGATTATAACTCAACTCAGCACAACTCAGCCTATAATCAGCTGTCTGTGCTTTATATGTGTAACTTACTGACAATAATATAATCAGATCATCGCTCTTTGTCACCTGTCACTATGTTATTGTTACTCTTTATTATTATTATGACACCCTTTTCCTCAGTGCATAAAAAAGAAAGTTTATAAATGTTCATCACTGTTGATTATTTACTTTTATATTATGTTTTATTTCAAATTTTGAATGGCGGTCAATGAGAAAAAGATCAACTTCTTTTGAAATTGTCAAACTATAAAAAGGTCAATACCCTTTTAATTTTTAGGTCACATTCTTCATGTATTTATACCTTTTGGGTTTTGGACTTTTTAACATTCAGTTTCAGCTCTAATCCACATTTTTGTCTCTCTTTGCGTTTATTTTTTTTAGTCAACTTTACTCAGTTTTCAAAAAATGCACATATTGCCACTTTTTATCAAGTTAGAGTTAATTGCATGGTAAAAAAACAATTAAGTACAGTTGTAATCAATGAGGCAATGACAGTACTAAACCAGTGGGAGGCAGAAATTCACAAAAAGGTGCTTAATCTGAAAACATTTAGGAAGGCATTAACAAGGTTATAAAGGTAAATATTAACACGCAAGTAATCCTGACTTGATCTTTTTAAGGCAACAAGTTTGTGTGGTTAAAGCAAGTAAATCAGAGTTTTGGTAAAGTGACGGCAGCTCAGATTCTTAAAGTTGAAGGCAATGTCACGTTAGCTGACCCAACTTAAAGTGTGTCATTTGAAAGACAGCAGATATACTCTATACTGAGTTATGATTACAACAGAAGTACATTTTAAGTAGTGACACTGTTGCAGTTGTGTAAACTAAATTGTGACTCCACTCAAAAGGCATTTGTAAGTAGAAATGCTGTACAATTCCTATTTCAGTTTACTTGGTTTTTCAAGTCATTGACCATCCTTTTTTCAAGTAAGCTCAACTAATCAGAATTTACAGAGCAACATGCTGGGAAAATATGAATAAAACAGCAGTGGTCAACAGGATGTCACCAAGATACTGAAAAATAAACCAAATTTTCAAAATAAAATCCATGAGCAACAGGATATTACCAAAGCACCAGCTTTCAGCTTTCTTATTATTATTATTGTTTTTTTTTTTTTTTATTTTACTTTTTACATTTCTTTAATCTTAAAAAAACCTTTTTTCAACTTCTTTTTACTTTTCTTTCAGCGTTTTGGTTCTGTCATGCTTTTTGGTTTTGGTTCCAGCGTCTGAGTGATTGGCATCTTTTTGGCAGCATATTACCTCTCCTGCATAATTTCCTTGGAAACTGCCTTTTCTAGTTTCCATTAACATCCTATTTTTATGATACTTTACTCAGTTTTAACATGACCCCAAACCACCTCAGAGTCACTTTACCCATGTCAACTCTCATCCTTCTGACAGTGTTACAGCATCAAAGAGACTTTTACCAAGGGACATTTTTATACGTACTGTATGCGCACTCACAGTACACACACCTCCGACATTCATTGACACACACACACACAAAGACACTGAACTCCAGCCAGCATTTACAGTATAATCCTGCTAGTAGCCAGAGTTGACTTATTCCCATGCTGGGAAGCTGATGTCGCCCTAATGCTGTTGTGCTTGTGGTTTCTGCGAGGTATACTGAAGCATTCCTACACTGTGCACTCATCTAAACAGTGCTAGTTAAAAAAGACGCACAGCGGCTTGGGCTACACAGTTGTGGCGGGGCTCCTCTGGGTGGCTCCTATCTGACAAAGGGCTCAGAGAGTCTTGAGTTTCCTACACATGTCAAGGTAGGTTAGCTGTTCTCAGTGCTGGGCCGCTCTCAGGCCCCGGTGGGCTATCACTTACAACAGGCCCTCCTGTCGCTCCCTATGGACGTCTCCTTCCCTCCCTCCACACTGTCCTCCCACCTACCGCTTTGCCTACGCTGACGCATTGGCTGATGTTCTGGTTTACATGTTTTGCCCTTTTTTCCTATCTCTCCGACCTTACATCCCCCTCTGAGTTTCTCTTTGTTTTCCCCTCAGATCACAGTGTGGACGAGTATGGCCCTCACTTGTCATCTTCAATTTTTTCTCAACTCTGTTATGAATTTTGCAAGTCCTCCAACTCTAACGCCCAAAGACGTCATTTGTACCTTCCCCCTCATACGGATTGACAAACTGTTTGTTGAAACAGAGACACCCATAAGAAAGCTGCCATGCGTTGAAGTCACACCATTTTTGAAATGGAGCTAAAATGTAAAAAACTGTTTATTTCATTTATTTTTTGATCTTGAGTTTTGTGAATCATCAACACCCCTAACCTCCTTCCTAAAAAAACTCTAGGCTCTAAATAATACACCATCATGTCACCTTGAATACTGTTACTAGACGTTGCCAAGCATTAAGGCGTATGCCTTCATCATTTTTTGACAATGATACAAACAGTTTCCATGCATTGAAGCAGACTCCTGTTGCTTT
This sequence comes from Channa striata, assembly GCA_033026295.1. Classification (NCBI taxonomy): domain Eukaryota; kingdom Metazoa; phylum Chordata; class Actinopteri; order Anabantiformes; family Channidae; genus Channa; species Channa striata. The sequence goes on from CM065187.1 coordinate 13,608,302, forward strand.
CTATGTCTATGTGCAGTGCAGAAAGAGCCATGCGGAGAGCAAAGTGTCATTGCTGAAGGTGCTGAAGCCACATGAGCCATGGTTTGTTTTTACCTGGAAACATCTTTCACTAAGGCTGCAGCCTAAAATTTCTATTCAGAAGAAATCACAGTGCATTTTGAATATATTTTGAAGTGATTTGTTGAATTTTACAAATTAAAGCCAGCTACAACACATTTTGACATGTTTCTTCTTTGCACTGTGAGGTAGTGGGACAGAGACAGTCCAGTCCTCCCATCTCACCCATCCACGCCTCAACACACAAATAATCAGACCATTTCCAGGTTTACCTAGCCTGTTTGCATTGTGCACTACACAAACAGAGTTACAACACTCTTGCTTAATTGTGAATGCAGGAAGTTTGTGAGTCAAAACTGAAATAACTTTTTGCTAAAGAAAAATAAACTGACAGGGATTTTTCCTGAGAGGAAACCTTTAGTTTACTATATGACATGTTTCTTAATAGTGCTAAAGTGTTCAGTATTCTTTAAATAAACAATGTGGAGTTTTGCATAGTGGGGCATGAAAGAATGCAGGAGTCTTGCTGCCCCTCTCACACATGTCAGCAATTTGGCTGCCTTGTGTATTTTGGATGTTGAAAAAAAAGGAACATTTCAAAGTAAACGAAAGAAGGAAAGTCTTATCCGCCTGGCAGCTGCGCTCCGGACCAAATTGCTTTCAGCTGATGCGCTGCAGCTCAAACTTGCTTGGGTAATGTCAAGTGATGCATTGCAATACTGAGAAAACAACACAGACAAAAAATAAATAAGAAGGAACAGAAATGCTGGAAAGTTCCACTGCTTATTCAGGCAAAGCCCACAAACCCCCCAGCAAGTAGACATGCTCAGGAAGTTTTTTTTGTATGTAATCTTCATTTAGTTGTGTTAAAATTCAAACATTGCAGATGTTGCATCTATGTAAACCTTTCTGTTTTACATTTTAAGCATTTAAGTCACTTACAGAGTGACACACTGTGTACAGTAAGTGCAAGAATAAATAGAACAAAGTTCAATATTTAGATCGACCACAACCAGTGGATTTTCTCAGGAAGACATGACACAGGAAGAAAAGAAATAGAACAGATTATTATGTAACATAGCATATATGATACACAAGTTTTGATAATAAAGCAAATTTCTAAATGTGACATACATTTAATAATCTAATAAATACACGAAACTCAACATTAAAATGCTCAGTGCGGACTACAGAACATCTTGTTTAAGCAAAGAAAATCCCTTATCGACCTCACATGCAAATCATTGCCCTGGACATAATGATGATGACAATATAATTTATTGTTTAACTACATGCTGGCATATCTTGCTACCTGACAAACATGTGCTCCATGCCAGTGCAAACAAACTTGCAGGCAAACAAATGAAGGCACAAATCAAGCATTGCAGTACATTTTATTTTTCAGCTTGCGAACGTGCAGTGATATGGAGAAATATCAATTCTTCACACACAAACACATTGAATTTACACTTTAGTTTTACATTTTCAGTACAGATTATCTGAAATATTTCTATATGACCTTTTGCACTTGCAAGATTGTATATTAACTCCTTGCAAAAATGACATTTCCTCTTTCCATTATCAAACATTTTTGTGTTCCTCTAAGGAAACATCAATATTTCCCACAGTTTCTCTCACCAAATGTCCAGCAGTCCTACACGTTGTTGTGAGGTGGATCATTTTAGGAGCTGAAGTGACAACTTATTCATAATATCTTTAATATGCACTGAGAGACTGCATGGATTATAGAAGAACTCTCTAGACACCAGAAATCAAATCTTGGTTGGATATTGCATCAGGCCAGCAGGTTTTATCTACAGTTTGAAGGCAAATCAAAATATAAAAAAATGTGATAAATGTGTTCATGTATGCATGGAAATGAGATGTTTATTATGATTAGCCTGAACATTTAAATTTTAGCACTTTCACTTTGCACCAGAAAGACAACCTGTGTTTAATTTTTATGTGTAAACCTCTTTTATATGTGTATGCAGACCAGTCTTTACACATATACTGTTTCAGCCATACACACCATAAACTGCACTTAGGTGTGTGAAAAATAGTTAAACTGTAAATTCTTGTAATTAGCATTCATAAGAAATACATAAACCCATGGTTTCTAACACACTGTAGTGCAGTTGTAAGCAGATATAGGTGTGTATTAATGTATTTTTATTGTAATCTGACCTGTGGGCACCCAGAAGTGGAAACTGGAGGTTAACAGATGAAAGCTGAACAGAAAATATGTCCATTAATAAATCATTTTGATGTAGCTGCATACAACCACATTGTAGTGTGTTATGATATGGTCAGTCTATGTTTGTTATAGTGCTTATAAATGCTAAACAACAGGACTAACTGTTACCCAAATGAGCAATAACACAGTAAATATTAGTAGGTATATTTGCAGTATTTCACAAGTCCCCATGCTCACTTTTTGTAGCACAACAACACGCTATTTTGCTCAACATTTTTTTGGTTGAAACCTTTAGAAACCTTCGTCTTGATGAACCAACCCACAAAACGACTCCAAGCTCTGTCGTGTGACAAGAACACAACAGGTTCACTTGCTCTCCCAGCGCCGGCTCTGTTTACATTCTGCTGGCAGCAGAATCTGGAAGCGTTTGGCTCGGCTCTGTCCTCACTGGGAACTATCAGAAAATTTGTATTTTAAACTATTTTCATATCAGCTCTGTGGAGAGTTGCCGTTTCCCTGAGAACATGACTTGCCTCTGGGCTCTAGGGCCTGTTGCACCACCAGAAGAATAAACAGAGAGCGGGGAGGAGCGAGGCAGAGGAAGACAAAGAGAGTAATGTGGAGGAGAAAGAGAGAGACAACTTTCATAGTAAAAATAAATATGCTAAAGAAGTGCAATTAAACTCGGTGCTGCAGCCACTAATCAAGAGCCCACAATTCTAAAGATGAATCATACAGACCATGTAGGAAAAACTAGAGTTGAAGATGAGAGACCAAAGATCACATGTTAGTCAGGGGATGGAAAAACACGTATGCGGTGAAGAGAATATAGAGCATATTTGTGTAGAGTGGTAAAAAATCGTTAGTGCAGTTTTCTCTGGGGTGCAGCTTTCTGGTGAGTGGTGGGCTCTTGTGTTGCACTTACAGCTGCTGGGATTAATGGGGGAAACCTTCAGCCTGAGTTAATGAGGTGAGTAGTTTTCCCAATGACTGTGCCTGAAGCGGTGAAAGCATCTGCATGTTTGTATGGACGAAACCATACAACAATCCCGTAAATCATGTCTTTGAACAAATGTTTTTCATCCTTTGTTGACTGGTTAATCTGACCAGAAACGTGACACCATACTCGTAGATTCAAATGTTGGATTGTAATTCCCCCATGTGAGTCAGTGTGTTTTTACTCAAGTGTTTAAGAGTTGTTGACATTTTCCGCTACTTACTTCCACTGTATTGAAACGTTTTCTACTACTTGTATGTAATTGCCATATTAACTAGTTATTATTTTATGTGAAAGACATGATTGGCTTTTAAATAAATGAATACATGTTTTGTTAAAGAGGAAACTACAATAAATTGTAGGATATGAGTACTGAGTCCACTCCTGGTAATGTCTATAACGTGATCAAATGATGCTTGTGTTATCGTTGTATAATTGTTATCATCTTATATTTCAATATAAGATATATTATATATAATATAATATTTCAGCTTATATTATCAACTTATTTTTCCATGCAGGGATCTTATTTTTATGAATATTCAACCATAATTTATGCAGTTGACTTTGTTCATACACACAGTCTGAATAATTCTTTGGACACTGCTGGATGTGCGCACACGTTGTTTGGTAACTTGATATGTGTTATATAACGGTTTCATCTTAATGTTCAGATTTTGTCACATGGATGCATCCACTGAAATAATAAGGATACATTGTGGTCATAACCTGTTTTTTTACTTTTGATAAGATGCTTTTAACTTTGCATAATATGTAAAAATCCTCAACAAAACAGAAATCTGGGCTGCTTTGCCTTGTGTTGCCTTGTACAGTATATGCTTTATTAAAGCTGACACACACACACACACACACACACACCCAGCTCATTGTGAATCAGCTGCATGACTCACTTGTGTAGCTTCTCTCCTTTAAATTCTGATTTACAGCTGTTTCTATTAGCCACTATGACATTCTTGACACAAACCAGTGCATTTGTGCATCTCTGAGTAAATGCGCTTGCACATCTTGCCAATGCCAGTATCCATAACAACCTTCTGGCCAATCAACAGGCCCACATTCTCCGCTTCAGGTTCAAATGACCTATTAGCCAAATGTGTTTATTCAGTGTTTAGTCACTATTACCCTCAGTATGATCCCTGCACTAAAGGGGTAATGGCTGAAAATTTCCCCCCAGCTTGACTTCATCGTAAAATAATTGATCGCATGTGAGAGTAACTGGCACGCGTTTCCTCTTGTTTTCCCAAAGAGGTGATATCATGTGGTCAGCCTGCTTAGTCGTCACCGAGATAGCGTGATTGCTTCCGGTAGTGGAGAAAGAAACGAAAGAAACAAAAGGAGATGGATGAGAGGGCAATGTGGTTCTCAGTGAGGCACTGTGGCATTAAATCACACATCAAATCATTTGCCGTTATCGCTTAACGGCCAGTGCAGAAAAAACAAAACCGCCAAAGTTAGACCATGATTTGTTTCACAAGTTGTGTTTCTGTCATTAGGAAATTGTCCTTTATCAAAAACCAAACTAAGTAGATTTTACTTTATTTTTACTTCGAGAGATAAGGTTACAGCTGCATTTTTCATCTGCAGTTTGAGATGTGTATCTCCCTGTAACCACTGGGACGAGATGGTCAAATATTTCTGCACTTATTTTAGTTGTTATACATTTAAAATTTTGTTCTAACCAGTCGAAACGAGCTCTGGCTCCACTAGTAATTGAAAGTAAGTAAAATTATTTTTTCCTTCAGCTCTTATGGTGTATCCAGCCACGTAGCAGCTAGAATTGATTTACAATTAAACAAGTGCACACAGGCAGACAAACATCGAAGCTCGTGTGTGTAAGTTTGCGGTAACCATTTGGACATTCTGTATTTTCTTTCTCTCTCGCTGGTTTTAAAGCTGTGTGTGAATTTGTGATTATTCATTGTGTCCACTCCATGTAACACTACCCTGAGCATGGTGGGTGCTTGTCTAGTATGTGAAGCGCCATATGTACAAGTGAGTTTGTGCGTTCCATGTGTGTATGCATGTGTGTGTTTGTGTGTGTGTCATTTATATTTTGCGTTTACCTAAACTACTGCTCTCTTTTTCCTGCTTGATTTTGACAAATTTGGGTTTCCAGGAAGCCTCTGAGGTCAGCACAGCATCTGTTGCTAATTAGGTCTAAGATGCAGTCATGAGGACTCGAACACACACACACACACACACACACACACACACACACAAACATGCATGGTACGGGAGCTGCTTTGTATAGGTTACTGAGATACTGAGACCCAATCAGACATGAAGGCATGTTTAAAGTTCCCAAAGTGAGGAGTCCAGGTCTAGACCTCAGATATAATGGTGAGGTTAAGGAGTCGTATTGGAGAGAATCTGATCACCGATCAGGGCTCCAAATTAGAGTGATCAAATAGTATTAGCAATAAAAGTTTGAAAAACTGCTTTCATGCAAATATTGTTAGTTGAATATAAAAATTAGGATATTTGGATATTTTCTAGTTGTCTTCTTCTTATTGTGTGCGTTCAAAATATGTGTGTGTTTCATATCTCAGACCCAAAGCAAACAGTTCACCTGAAAAGTTACGTTTTCCTCCCCAGTCATGCCAAAGCTGTCTACCGCATCAGCCCTTTGCGCTCAGGTGTTTAACTCTGTCAGTTTTCATTCTCTTTCACTCACATCTCTTCTCTCAAAACCACATTCGTGACCAAACATGGTCTGATCCCATCAAGCTGATGCTTCAGCATACCTCTGCAAAAACCCCTTAGATCCTTCAGAAATCACCACAGCGGTGGAAGCAGAGAAAGAGAAGCCCATTTTGTTCTCATGGTTTCTGGGACAGGATTGAGGAGACACTAAGCAGTCAGATGAGAGAATCCAGACATCTAGTACAGATTTGCAGGGAAAAGGGGTTTCTGCTCTTGGTTTGGTCTGAAGCCACAGGAACTGAGCTTCACAGCCAAGTCCCTGAGCAGAATCCGTGTAACCTCAGTGGGTTAAAAAGAACCCAGGACTGCAGATCGCAGACCTCTGTCTGTGGATTCCAGTTAAACCTCATGTTTGTTTTTTCACATTTATGCCATGAAGAAAGGCAACCTTAAAACATACATATTTAAACTGATTGATTCAAACAAATAGTGCAATGTACCATTTATCACCTGCTACGGTCTATGTGCTGTCATGCACAGAGTGCGAATACTGTCTGACACATCCTCTATTATTCCTCATTTGCACATTTGGTCTCAAGCATGCACTTTTTAACTTTATACACAAACATATACAGATTTCTTTTTGATGATTATAATATGTCATGCATACAAATTGGTTTCTAATTTTAGTTTTTATTGTTTCTATTTTTATTGTAAGAGCTTTCTCTCCAATAATCCATTGCTCACTCCTACATAAGCAATTCTGTCGGAACAACATCAAACCAACAATGCTGGCACTTCAGCTTCATCTCCTGTGTCACTGCTTACATCTCTACACAAACAAAGTGGCCATTAGAGGAACCCCAGCCGAAGCCTCTGTCACCATGAGCTCCTGCAGTTAGTGGCGGTGATTGTGTTATTTTGGGTTTTCCTGGTGTAAGATGAAAAACATGTCACCACACACGGTTTGATTCCAGCTGGAAACCTTGTCATCACATGTTGTTCTCTTCTCTTTGAGCTGCCTTTTGCATGTTTTGTCAAAATGTCGGTTGATAATGGCCATTTGATAATGTCCATTGTCCAATGTCTTCATGTCCTTTGGGTTAATCATGTATTAAATTAGTCTGTGTCTGACCAATATGTCATCTTTGCTAAATAACACACCATAAAACAGACAGAAACGTATGTCATTTTTCACAACTACAAAAATGATGTTATTTTATCTTGAACGGATGATTTATATTTCACAAGGAGATAGTGTGTGGTAGTTACTAAGCTACAGCAAGCAGCCGACAACAGCAAGAAATTATATAATGTGTTAATTTGTAAAGGTTAGAGGGACATTAGGTGGATTTGTTGCTTTTGGATGGAGCACATATTTCCAGCTGTTTTGCGAAGTCAGCTTCCTTCTTGTCCCCCTTTAAGTCTCTTTAACAAACATCATATGACTGTTTGCAACTTTATTGCTGGATTTGAAGCTCTTTGTTAATGACGTTTGTGCATCTCTACACCAGCAGTTTTAGTTACACTGGACTCTGCTGCTGTGGTGCACATGCTGCTGCCCCACGGGGTGATGGACTCGCTGTGGCCTGCAGTGTTAACAGCACAGACGTGTTAGAGGAGCGAGGACCACCCCAACGCAGCTTCCCTCAACAAAACTCAACCAGATGTGTAATGAAGGCCGGTGTATGCGTAAGAAGGAGGCGTTTGCATGTGTATGTGTGGGTATAATCATTCTCACCTGTGCTGGGTGCTAATACAACCCACCGTGTGGAGGCTAATGCACTTTACGTGGTGATGACCTGTTGGCTCTGACCGTGCAGTTTCTGCCTGTCTCCCTGTTGCCTTTTCCGTGTCTGCAGATCTTACATCACCTCACCTTCCGCTTTTCCTCTCGTCGTGTCCCACATTTTCTTTTCTATTTACGGTGTTTTAGGTTTTCTTCCCCCTCTGGGCCCTCATGCGGAGTTAATTTTCATATTCCTTTTCCATAATTTCCTTTCTCCCCAAATCCTCCGCAACCGACAGCCTCCCCCCCCCCTTTCCCATGCTGTACTTCCCCTCCACCTCCCCTTCCTTCATCCCCTCATGCCTACCTTACAGCTGTTGTTTTGGATTAGTCAAATAGCTCCTGTCAGATCCAGTGATCCCTCTCCTTCGCCACCCACGGAGCTGCACTGCACACTCCACTTACTCCTTTTCTGTCTCCTTCTCCATCTCTCTCATGCACGTGCACAAAAACACCATATTGATGTTTCTGACAGGTGCGTGTCAAGGTGCCTTTAGGGCCGTGAGGTTGCTGTGCATTCAGAGGGCTCTGCAGGCTTTATTTCTTTTCAGGTCCAGGAAGGCGCGACGGAGCTAGCGTTCAGTTCACACCTCTTGGCGAAAAAAAGGGATTTGTTATTCTAAACCGGACAAGGATCTTCGTAAACTCCCAACATTTTACTTCCCTGAAATTCAACTTAACCTTTCAGCTGCTCCTCTCCTTTCCTTCATGTGTCTCAAGGAGGCTTTTCACGGCCAACTATATTATTTTTCTTTTTTTGTAATGTGGAATTTTGACAGCTGCAGCTCTGGTCACCCATGCTGGATGAGACAGACTGACACTGAAAGGGGTTTTGACGTGATGATGGCAAGAGTAATAGTGTTATTTCAGTCATTTGGAGAAAGGAAGTTGGAGTGTGTGTGTGCATGTGTGATAGAATCACTCTATTTCAATAGCCCAGCTAAGACACGCACCGATGCAGAATTGGGAGAGGTGCTACATAATAATTTGACAGCAACATGTCAAATCAATGATGTTGTTTTTAGTGATTAGAGAAGCAGGATGATTTTAGATTTGGGTTTCACTGACAGTATAGGGGTGTGGTGAAAAGAGCAGAAATCTGCATCTGAATGTTGGTTATTATAAGATGACTTACATACATAGAGACATGCCTAAGATTTGTGTTTCCAGGTTTGAGTAGAAATCAAGTATGAACATTTGTAATAATTTCTAATCCAACCTGGGTCATTTCATACTTTAATGACACGTTTCACTTCAGGAGTTACACACATTTTATAAATGATAATGCCTTTATGAAATGATGCAGTAGCTAATGCTAACCACTCCACAGCATGTTGTGGAGGTTCCCAGGTTCAAATCCTCAGCTGCAGCCCTTCTGTGTGGAATTTGCATGTTCTACCTGCTCTTGTGTGGGTTTCCTCCCACCGTCCAAAGACTTGCGTGTTAACTAGTGACTCTAAATTGTCTGTGGATGTAAATGTCTCTTTGTTTTGGCCCTGAGATGGTCTGGTGACCTGTTCGGGGTGTCCCACCTCTCATCCTATGACAGCTGGAATAATCTCCAGCCCCCCATGAGCTGAACAGGATAACTGTTTTCAAACAAGGGATTTATTGACTTTTTTACATTAGTTCACCATCACACCTTAGAACTAACATTTGTTAAAAAAACAAGAATAGAGTTATTATGTATGTATGTTGTATTTTATGTTGAACAAAATTTTTAAAAACATTGTGTTGAGCAAAACATTTTTGCTTTAGGGGATGAACACAAATAGACTTGAAATAAAACACTAATCCTCTTTTAATTATAGTAATTTTTGTTTCATTTCACGCTGCACATGGTAGCTGATAGTTCTCTAGGGACATGCAAATAATGCATCAATCAAACACACACACACATTGTTGTGGTGGCTTTAATCAACTCAAAAGGTCCATGCCAGTGAAAACCTCTTCCCAGTTCGCAGACACTATTATAAAGCCATCAGAGTCTTTCAATCTGGATGTGTTTTTGTGTGTGAGAGTGTGTGTGTAGCTTAGCACGGAGCGCGTTCGTTAAAACCCTAAATCCTAAAAGGGTTCGATGCAAAATTTCAACAATTCTAATTTAACCAGAAATTCACTGTGAATTTCTTCAGCACCTTGTACTTTCTGAACCCTGACTTATATTTGTCCAGATGCACATCTATAAGCTCCCAAAATGACACCCGGCTAAAACTGCTCTCCTCAGCTTCTCAAACTGCCTGTCGGTAAAGATCTGAATTTACAGCAATGACTTCTTGCCTCCTCCTCTTTCCCCTCTTCCTCTTCCTCCTTCGTTTTCCTCGGCCTTGTCTTTCCATCCCTGTGTTTTCTATCCGTCAGCCCACCCCTGCCGCATGTTATCCACGAGCTGGGGACAAGATCCGACCTCCTTCTCCAGGCGCAGGCTTCCTCTGTAAGACAATGGCAGACAAAAAGAGCTTAGGTGTGTGCGTCTGTCTAATTGTAAATATAGTTGTGTGTCTAGGTGTACGATAAACTATAAGTAGCACTTACATATTTATTATTTCCATGTTTGTATCCGTACATGTCGGTGGAGTGCATAATTATGTTATTTGGTGTATTTAATATGTTACTGTGTGTGACCATGTAGATTTATGACGCAGGAAACAGCGACTATTTCAGTGTAAAGCAAAGATTCATGGCATTTTGCAAAGACACACACACACACACATGTAAACACACATGCATTCTTTAGGGCACCACTTCTCCAGAAACCCCTCTGTGTCTAGCTCAAGGAACTCCCTTCCTGCTGCACTGCTGGTAGAAGCACACACTGAGTGACACATCCCCTCGGGCTCACAAGTCATCAGGATAAGGCTTTAACAGTCGTGCATCCTCCTTTCAAACGTACGGGCAAAAAATAAAACCAAAGCACATGGGAGGCAGCAGAGGCAGGATGCAGGGAATAAAAGTGAGAAGTCTTGTGTGTCCACACTGGACCTGTCAAATGTATTTATGAGATTATGGCTGTGAGAGGTGAGAACGTGTCAGGTGTGTGTCGCCCTCATATTTCAGCTCACTGTCCTTTCCTGCTTTGATAAACTATGTCATATGCAGCCGCATTGGAAATCACCACCTTATTGTTCCAAAGAAATGATAGATTTCCAGTGTCTTGTGTTAGCTTATAGCCTGCCAACTGTGTGTAATCTTCCCAAGACAATAGCCTTAAGTGCCAGTGATCACTTACAGAGGTATAATAATGTTCCTTTTATGTAACCCTTCCCCTGTCTGTTCCAGCACTGAAAGTCCACTTCAGATGGGTAAAGACGTCGTAGCTATGTCCTCTTCCCCTGCGAATGCAAAGGTGATACATAAAATACATGAGATTATGCTTGTTTCATTGAGCTTTTCTTGAATTCTCGTTCACAATGCAGTAACAGTCAATCACCTGCATAAAACAGCCTAAATATAGGGTGTAAGACTTGTTACACCACTACCCGCAGCCATGGCTTGTAATTGAAACTTTTCCATTCTGTTTTTTTTCTAATGCTTTGGCTGCCGAGGGGAGATTGGCAGCTCTGAGTGGCCAGCAGATGAAGCGGCTGGCGCGCTAATGAATAGAGCGCTGATTGCAGGATCCCCAAGATGCAAATTACTGTGCCTGCCACCCCTGACGACCGGCAATTACCGGGCCGCCGCGGCGGACGCCTCGTGCATATTCATCGCACCCGCTGGGCATATTGATCAACAACTTACTTCAAGCAAGAAGCACTGAAATCTATCATGTCACTCAGTCAGAGCTAAAAAAAAAAAAAAACATAGTCCTTCTCTTCCTGTTGTCAAACTGACACACTAACATGTAGTAGCACAGGCCCTTTAACTATGTGAGGAGTATTTCTTTTAGTCAGGCTCCCAGGTACACTGTAAGAAGGGTCAAAACATGTCAGTCACTGCAATTCACATCTTCTAAATCATTTCTGCTCCCCAAGTTCACTGCTCCCTACAGATCTTCATAATTTGTCTTTATCTCCACAGATATTTCAGCATTTAAAGACAAATGCACAGTAGACAAAGTCACAGTTAATATTTGAAATCAAATGCATTTTCACAGATTTACGTCACTTCTGTTAATAAAAGATTATGTCAGTCGGTTTTACGATGAATTGTTAGTCTTTGTAAGTCAGAATTAAGTCATTAAACTAATAGATGTTCATTAGGGATTGTGTTAACGTGACAAGCCTTCTTCCTGTTTTCATGCTGCTAACACACACCTACACTTACATGATTATTTCAGCTCAGTATTTAACCCTCAATGTGACAAATGATGTTTTCCTCTTGTAGGTAAAGTCGGGTGCATATAACCGATATTTCTGAGATTATACACACCCATCCACCCACACACCCACTCACCCACCCACACATGGGGCAGACTTCAGAACATGGAATATGAATATGAAAGGGCTTCTTTCAACAACAACGGAAAAACAAGAGTGCTGCCAGTGCTTAATGGGACCAAATGAAGGAAAGCTGAGCAACATCGGATTTTGAGCTCTCTCCCTCAAAACAAACATCCAATGATCACATTAGCGATGGAGCACAGAGCTATATCATTATATTGTCTTTTGTGTCTCATCTGGTTTAGAGCCTCAGCCTCAGTCATTTTCACTTTTCAAATGAGCAAAACTTCCTCTCTGGGGAGTCAGGTTTTTGTGTTTGTTTGTTTGTTTTGTATTATTTTCATGCCCACTTGAGAACCAGCAGTGATCCCAACTGTCCCACTGCCAGCACACTCTTTATATCACTAAAGCTCACATAAAACAGTACAGGGGCCAGGAGGATTTTTCCTACCCTCAAACCTGCCCTCCATAACTATTGTTCTGCATTGTGTTTGTCCCCTGACTTAAACTGCTTATGTTTACTTCGAGATTATCAAATGACATATAGTATACAATAATTAAATAACATGCTGGGCCACACTTAATGCCCCCAGGTCAATGTTGTACAATTTATTCTGAAAAAAAAAAATGTATATTGTAATGTCATATTCACAACAAATTAATTACTATTCAGTCCAATTTTAGTATCATAAGTGCAATAGTCAAGACACTGAAAAATTGCACATCCCACCCACTTGTTAGCAGACTTTGATTTAAATAGAATAGATTAATACATTCTGCTGCAAAGGAAATTATGTATATTTTCCCAAAAATTACCCAAAAAAGCAAGTGACAAAAGCAAAAATACATACAGGACCCAGGATCATTCATTATAAGAAGCTGGTGAAGAAAAAAAGCTGTTCTGGTTCTGTAAAACTACATTTTCCAACAAGACATGGGCAAAAAGTATCTAACAAGGTTATGTTGCTTGTGCAAATTTACAGACAAATAATCATATTCACTGACACACAATGGAAGGTATTCAGTCCCCAGTAACTCTAAGCTTAAAAGAAGAGCACCAGCAGCCCAAAGTTACTGAAAATGTAATAAATTTACTGCCTTTGCAGGGTACATAACTCATATAACTGTTAAACTGTCAGCAGGACTCCATTTGTATCACTAAGCAGCTCCCACAGGTGCTGCCCTCCCTCCTTTTAATGCTGCTTCCCCAGGATAGGAGCTTGTTCTCAGCCAAGATTCTCTCTTAAGTAAAGTTTAACACACACACATGCACACACACCCACACACACACACAGACACGCACACACACAGACACACACGCAGACACACACACGCAGACACGCACACACACACAGACACACTGCTATTGGAATAATTGTGTGGACAATAATAGACATAATGCAGTCCCTAGTTCCTTATTGTAACCGAAACCATCACAATTAAATGCCTTACCCCGGCCCTAATTTAATTCAAACCAAACAGGCCTTTGAAGTTGTGAGAACGGAGCAAATGTCCTCACCGCACTAGTTTCAAACTAAGGTTTGTCTACACAGCCAAAGATATGTACACACACACAAACACAGACCTTTTCCTCTTTCAACTTTTTATACACTCACCACTATGCATATAGATCCATATCTTAAATATTACCAAGCCTTCTGATAATGATCTCCACACACGAACTAAGTGGTCTGAAGTGTTTCCGTCACACAAAAGCAACCTGCACCCAGGCGGCGGGTGGAGGGTAACCAAATGGAGGAGGAAAAAAGAAACAGATATTTAAGGCAAAAGAAAGAGCGAGTGCAGGTGCTGACCTCCAGAGTTGCTCACATGTGTTGTTGTCTGTGTGTCATTTTTCCGCCGCAGATTTGTATCGTCTTATCAGAGAACAGTTTTGGACTGAAGTCCGCCCATCAAACAGTTACTTGGGGCCCAAATCGCATCAATCTGAGTCTGGAGTGGAAGAATGAATCTACTTCATATTGTTACCTTAGATTTAAAGCTTTGATGTGGAACTGTGAGAAACAAAGGAGAGTTAGAAAATTAATTATTTAAACCCTGAGTTGAAAAATTAAAAAGAACAGCTGAACCAAACATTCACGGGCCTTTTTCACCTCACTACATGGCAGTGATGCTCCCTTCTGTAGATTACTCTGCTGTTTAGGACAAACAAAATTGACATAAGCATGGACATGGTGGAAAAAGAATCATCAGGTTAATTACAGACAAAAACATTTTGTTGTATGTGGATTGTTTTGTCTTTTACACACTTTCCTGCAGAGCAACACCTCTAATGTCAAACTCCATCAGCACTATCTATCATCGCTGTCAAGACTATGTACAGTATCTCCAAACTGTTGATTTTCTATTTTTGAGAACCACTGAATGATTAAGTATTCTTTTGAGTTAAGGAAATTCTCACACATTTGAAGCTAAAATAAAGACGGAAAACCAGAGTCCACTCCAGAACACATAGTCTGAAAACAGGCCTGTTTTTCTTACATCAGGAGACGCTGACACTTTGGAGACATATGATCTTTTCACTGGACAGTCCTGCTAAGTTTATGCTCAGATAACATCCATCACTTGGCTCACCCTCCAAAACAAGGATAACATTTTGGTCTTACTTAAATTAGTGTTGCCTTGTGAAGCCCAGCTCCATTTTCTGTGTGGCGGTAGCTTATTTTCCTGGACTTGAAGATGTTCTGGTCAGCTTAGAAATGCCGCTGATGAATGGAAACTTGTGGAACTAACTTTCTCTTTTCTGGCTGTTTGCTCATCTGCGACTGAATGTGTCTGTCTGTCTTTCTGTCAGTCAGCCACCCAACCTGACTGAATGCTAGTGAGTGGTGCCAGGAGCAGCATTGTAACAGGAAGCAATCACTTCAGCAGCAAAATGACTATTGAGAGGTGTCAGTCATGCTCGTGGCAAAGTTTGATGGGGAAGTTTTTCTTTTGTGCAACTTCACTGGATTTAACTCACTAAAAAAACATCTTTACAGTGGGAGATTTGGTGTTTTAACTGCTTTATGTTCATTACGGCTGTCACATTTCTATTTTTCTTTCAGAGTAGAGTTTGTGTCTAAATTGATTGGTTGTAAAAAAGAAAAGGAAATTACAAATTATTTTGTTTTCACACTGTGGTCACGTCCTAACCTGTCACACTGATTTGACTGTGAATGTCATGTTCACACTCATTTGTCAGCATCAAATAAACTTAAAAATTGTCTGTATGTGTGGTTTATTATCTTTTGAGATTATAAACGTGATGAACTGGCCTGCGTTTCAGTGTTACCACAGAGTAAGTATCCTCCTCTGTGAAGGTGCAGGCATTTTGCTGGTCTGGTCACATGATCGCTTGTGACAGGGGTCATTAGAGGTCAAGTGGGGTCATGAGTAGTATCCTGACATCCTGCCAGTCTAATCACCTGTTTATTTGTTTAACAACCAAACTGATCCACCCTGACTGAAGAACTGACAGAGAGAAAGGAGAGAGAGTGAGAAAGTGAAAGTAAGCAGAAAGGTTGATTAAGGTTCAGCTCCATCACAACTGTTCTCATCCAGGTGTGTGTATCTCCTGTTTAGTTGTATTTTTTGGAAGGACGGTAAGTTCAAGTTTTTCATGCAAAGTTTGCATGCCTCTTTTTTTAGAAACCCATTAATTAGAAGAGGATAAGTTATTATAAATGTCTGCTGTGTACAGATGTATAAACTTTAAATCTCAGTAGAGATCCAACGGTTTCCAGTGTCAGGTACTGAATATGGATTAGAATTTTTAATAAAATCTGTTTTTGAGGGATCTGGAACATTGACTAACACAATTTTAATAGTACAGCTGTAAAAAAAAAAACTAAAGAGGAGAAATACTGCATTGAAACGACATTCTTCTTTGTAGCTGGATTGATACTCAAACCCTTTAAAAAAGCAATTTTCCTCTTATTTTCCTAAATTTAGACGTTTGTTGAGAATATTTGAGTGGCATGTTGCTGCCCTCTTTTGGAAAGTGCTGGTACCAGTTTAAGTGTGGACTAAACTCGCATTTACCAACATTTACCACACAGGGGTGATGAATGACAGCTGCAAAACTGGGCAACTTTGACTGGGTAATGGTCTGCTAGGAATAGAAACATTTAATCAACTTATACGGAATTTAATTTAGAAGTTACTTATTCATTGTCATGTGCAATTTATTATATCTCAGATTTTATTCTGTTGTCTTTGCCACTCAGAGACAGGACAATATCATGTAATCTTACATTTGAAGAAAAGCATTTTATTTTTAATTATTTATTTTTAACCCTTGTTGTACTGGTTTCTGCCCTGTTTGAACAATTCCTGTCTTTGTTTTCAGTGTCTTTTCAGTGCATTTTAATAATAATTATATCTACACAAATATATTGTTGTTGAACTAATATAAAATGGAACAGCTTGTTGCATTGTTTTCCTTGAGGCTGTTGTGTCTGAATCAAACCATGAGAGTGACGTATGATAAGTGCAAATGACTTGTTATTGCGAAATTAGCCCCTCATGTATCTGATCACTATAGTGATGCTGAATATTTGTATCTCTACATACTTGATGGAATGTAAGACTAAAAAAAAAATTACCTAGAAAAAAAAGATTTAAAAAAGATATAAACATATTTTATACACTGGTTTAATAATAGATTTTGCTCAAGTGTAACTCACAGGAACAAAATGCAGATTGTTGGGACCAATGCAAATGGAGGTATTTGAAATGCAGAGGGACAAGAAAAACATGAATTTGAATATGATAATAAGCTGGAAACAGATCCTACACCCACATATTTTAGTATCACATGTCCCTCTATGTTTCTATAAGACTTTGCATGAACAAAGTTCACAGAAATTGAATTAGCCGTGCAAATATGAGGAACGCCATCAGCAGCCCTGCACACGCGTCTCGTCTCCTCTGTGGGAATCTGACTGTTGACCTGTGTGCAGGGTGAAAGATTTTAAATATTGACCACAGCAATATCAGTGTTTTGGTGACCGGGATGAACACAAACACACACACATTATTTATTGGTGTGTATGAAGTAAGTAGTGAGAGAGAACAGTGTTTTCATCTAAACTATTATGACTAAAATCCAGTAGGAAGTGCTTGGACTTTCTGCTCACACCAAGTGCTCCAACCAGTAGGTTTCCTTTTCTCCGAGTGACTTGTTGAATATTTGATCGGTGGCAGGTAGAAGGAAGCTCAGGTTACAGCTGAATGAGTCTCTGCAGGACAGGAGGGCTCCAGAGACCTGCACCCTGCCAGATACAAGCAGTAAAGGGGTGGTAATGATAATGAGATATTTAATAGCTCAGATACATGAGAGGACCAGGCTTCAAGATGATCAGAGAGGCTGCCACTGCAGGTGGAAGGCATCTACCAGGCTTGTGAAATTCTCTTCCAAGTTTAAAGTTCCCTTCCACCCAAAAATGTGTTTTGCTTCTATTTGAATGTTTGAACTTCATTGTGCAGAACTTTGCATGTGCAAAGTTTCACATGTGTCATCTAAAACGGAGGCTTGTCTGCACTCACATTAAATCGTATTTTAATATCAGAAGTTAATCATAGTCTCATTGAAATCTGCACAAAAGGATGTGGAATGGTGATAACTGAGATTTGACCTTAATTATCCAGCAGTAAATGTTTTAGAATAAGTAATATTTGCATTTTCATTGATTCTGACAGATTCTTTGCAAAGGGACATAAGAACTGAAATTATGATTCTAATGTTAAATTAAATTATAAGAATTGTTGACTACTTTAAAAAAAGACATAACCCTATTTTGTCCCTGTTATAAAGAACCACATTTTCATATCAGTACCTCTCAGGTGCAATAAACACACCCCCTCTTCAGGTTTAGTTCCTCCTACTTCCTGCACACCTGCATATAAGCTCAGTGTAGCATCAGCAGCACAGAACCTACTGCATTCCTCTGGATCCCACCCTGACTATCTAAGGAGAATCCTGGTGAGTAGCAAGATCCTAAAACTGATTGACTAAATTCTACTTTTCTTGTTATAAGATAAGATACGACTTAATTGATCCTACAGTGGGAAAATTCTTGTGTTACAGCAGCAAAAAGTTATATTTTAGTAAAGTTAGACCTGTTCCAAATCAAAAATAGAAGAAGAGGAAGAAAAGCTGTTAATCACTTTCTTCACACAAATGAATGTTAACAAAGCTGTTTCCCATATTTATTGTGAGGTAGTTAAAAAATAAAATACAATGTCCATTTCCTGCTGAACAAAGTGCCTCCTTGTGAAACTGGAATTTGCTCTGAATATTTTCCCGATCATTTTCCCAAGCTCTATCTTTCATCAGAACAAGGACTGTCTGTCTCCTGCTTGGTCCTTTGTAGTGTTGTGGGAACAGTGTTGCAGGGATCAAGTAACAGAGAGAGAAAGAGGTTCCATTGACGACTTATCTGCTACTGAACCTTTCCTGAGAAACACACAAAAGCAACTCTCATGTCTGCACACATTTGAAGAATAAGATGCCTGTTCTGTTCTATGCTTATCATCCAAATACCACACCGTTTTTCTTGAGGTGCAGGAAATAGGAAAATGTAAACGCCTGACCCTAAACTTGATATTAAAAAAATTATATTAATGCAAAGTAGGTTTTGCATACAAACTAGATATGAGGAGAAACATAACTTTGTAAAATCTCAATTTCAGATTCCAGAATGATACTTTCAAAGAACATTTAAGCAGAAATGTTTAATAGCCTGAACCTTTTACAGAGGTCACAGTGCCACTTTTCATCTTCTTTTTTTGTTTCTGTTTTTATGAGAAACGCCTCTTAAACATAAATGCATCTTATTATCATAGTAATGGTCTGTATGCGAGAGCTCTCGGTCGGGGTGAGAGGCTCTTTTTAAACCCAGAGTTGAGCATTTTAGTCATTTACATTTTGATTTCACCCTGACTTGAGTTGAAGTTGTATTTCAACTGTGCTGAGAATGACAGGCTGGAGTGGCTTTGACCATAAAGTCAGTCATCTCTTGGATGCAGATGGTTAGTTTGAATAGCCACTAGGCAGCCATGTACTTGTTAAAAGACCCCTTTCATCATGTTCAGTGGGTGTTCAGTGGTCTTGAATATTAGGCTCTACTTGTATTTCCATTAAAGTCAGGCCAATTGCTAGAATAAAACACATTTGCTTAAGGGCCAGAAAGAGCTTCTTTGCAGCCAGAGCTCATGTAACACAAGCTTTAAAGTCTGCAAAAGGTCAAACAGTCTTCTGTGTTTTTAGTTATGTATTTTCCTTATGGGATCTGTAATTTACACTTCCATCCACTCTCCCTTCAAAGAAATGGACCTTCAAGAGCTGTAATAGTTGTAACACCTGTGACTGTGTTTTTCTCTTCATGTTTTGTCTCCATCTTATCTTCACCATTTCACCTGCACATTTTCCTCTAAATCCCAGTTTCTGTGCATTAGTCTCCATGTCTCGTGTCTTCACAGCCATCCATCATGACCTCCAGCATGTCGATGAGGAGTTATTCCATGAGCCGTCAGCCTTCCTTCTCCAGTCGCTCTCTGATGGACACTGGCCGCGCTCGCTCCCGTGCTTCGGTCTCTTTTGCAGCAGCCAGCCCGCTGACCCGTTCTGCTTCTATCAGCCAGGATCTCAACGGGCCAATAAGCCTCCAGCTCAATGGACTGCACGGCAACAGCACCAACGAGAAAGAGGCTATGCAGAGTCTCAACAGCCGACTGGCCAATTACCTGGACAAGGTCTGATACATTACACTGAACTGCACTGTGGGCTGTGGGTTTGTTGCCAGACAGGTGATGGGTATATCTCTGGCATCCTGCAAACAAGGAAATGATACTAGAGGAAGAACACACTTTGATCATTACACTGTCGCTTTCTGTTTGTCTCCATCTAGGTGAGGTCACTGGAGCGTTCCAACGCAGACCTGGAGATGAAGATCAAACAGCTGATGCTTGACCGTATTCCCAAAGGCCATGACCTTGATTCCATGATGGCCCAAGCTCATGCTGTTGAGCAAGAGGTAGGCAGTGAAGGAATGTGTAACCCCGCAAACAAGATGATCCACTTTAATAGCCAGACTGCAAATTCAGAGTTTTACAAATGTCAATTATCAAAGCTCAAGGTTATGAAGACTTTGGCTATTTTACATAGACAAAACATCCATGCAAATGCTGTGCGACTTGTTTTGGGAGGAGCTGTGCCATTAATCAGACGCAGAGTCTGACCTGCAGTGGATCTTTGAGTAAACTTGGATCAAACAGAGCCAAGAGAAGTTAATAATTATTTTACCTATGTTCACTGAACAGAAGCAGTTACATTTTAATGAAGCTGGAATGTGAAACATGATTGGAAAAAGGCTAAAAATTTCATGTGTCTTTTAGAAACTTGTAATTGTGAGGTGTATGCTTTATAACATAACTTATAAAGCACGAAATGTGGGAGAAAGTATGAACGTGTGATGGAGGAATGCTGGCTTGTTTGACATTGTTACTGTATGTTAATATTTGTCAGGTGAGGAAGAAGACCTTGGAAAATGCTCGTCTCATGCTAGAGATTGATAACGCTAAACTAGCTGCTGATGACTTCAGAATCAAGTAAGTGATTAATGAGCAAAGAGATGAATACTGAAAGCTTTGGTTGGTCATTTTCTTCTTGACTTTATTCACATTAAATCTATCTTTAACTCTGACACTGCACATTTGCAATAAATAGCATAGAATTAATAATATGTTTAACATTTTATAGTGTGATGTGATATTAGAATAATATCTAGGAGAATTGAACTAGCTGTAGTATGAGTCTCACCCACCCAAAGCGTTGGATGATGTGTCGAAGCCTGTGGTTCCTCAGATCCCGGGAATCCACAGGATTTGACCTTCTCTGAGTGGTCAGAGGAGTGACCCTGTTGCCAGAGTTGTTCTGTGTCTGTGTCACAGCACATCACCACAATAAAATTATGTAGCATTATCTCAAATAAAGCATTTATGACATGTTGCATGTTGGAGCTTTAAAAGGATTTCATCACAGTAACAAAATCAAATTAACATCAACTATTCTATTTGCACAGGTAAACCATATATGTTTCTAATCTCATCTGCTGTCATATCCATGCAAAATTATTATTTTTTTCTCTATTTGTCCTGCCATGAAAGGTGGGAGACTGAGCTGGTGATGTGTCAGTCTGTGGAGAGAGACTGTGTGGCTCTAAAAAAGGCCAAGACTGACCATGAGCAGATCATTGCCTCTCTGAGGGGAGACTTAGACAGCCTGAAGGAAGAACTGTACTTCCTCAAGAAAAACCATGAGGAGGTTAGAGGCTCTTTGTCCAATATTTATCACTTTGTTTTGATTTTTAATGTCCTCTGAAGTACCTTCATCTCTCTGTTTTACAGTGTTTATTTTGCTTCATCTCATTTTCCTTTCGGTGCCTTTTTTGGGGCCTAAGGTGTTTGATATCAGTCTTACCTAATGGGGTAGACACAAGAGGTCTTTTTAACTTGTACAGAAAAAGACATGTAGAAAGGGGGCAGAAAGAGGAGGTCTTCTGGTTACTACAGACAAAAGGAGCAGGTAGATCTGGTTTCCCAAACCTGCTCACTCTGTCCAAGCAGCTGATCCAGCACATCCCCAGTACGGTCTCTCGGGGGAACAGGACAAACTAAACTCAGGCTCAGATACTGATGGAAAGATTGAGCTCTCTCTTAATGAGGAAGGGTGTAAATATGACTATACAGATGTATGATTTTAATTAAAGCAACATACAGCTCAGATTTTCATAACGACATGTACTAGTTTACAGTGAGATCAATAACACCAGACCACGTTCCATTAAAACAAAGTGAATGTGATGAAACATAACTCTTTCATAAAGAGTGAAAGAGACCCACCAGTCGAGCACACACAGGAGTGAACACTGCGTGTGTTTGTTGAAAGGCCAGCGGTAAGGTGAGTCCTGTCTCATCAAGCATTGATGGAGGTCATCTAAATAATGAAGATGCCCTCATATCCTCTCTGCTGCCCTGCGGTGTAGGATTCGCAAACCTGGTTCCATATGCCGCCTGTTCATGCAGAATTTAAACGCATCCACGAATACACAAACACAGACACGTACACACAATTAGCCAACACAATGTTCTCTTCATTCAAATGTAATCATACACACACTATGACAGAGCTACACAAAGTACATAATCAACTTGTCTCTTGCAGGAACTTGAGCAGATGAAGTCTCGTATTGCCAGAGATGAGGTGAATGTGGAGGTGGACTCTGCCAGTGGGCCGGAGCTGGGTACTGTTCTGTCTGAATTGCGCACCCAGTATGAGGGAATTGTCAAGAAGAACAAGGAACAGGCAGAGCAGTGGTATCGCAAGAAGGTCAGTGCCAAGTCCCTCCAACGACAAGAAAATTGTCTCTAATCATCTGATTCCCTGAAACATACCGTCTGTTCCACCTCACACTGTAATCTGTGCATGAATTGAGTGACAGTGCAGAGTTGAATGGTCAGAACAAGCTTTTCGTGTCCTCTGTCCAGCTGGAGACGGTGCAGAATGAGGTGAAGGAGAGCAACGAGGCTCTGAGAGGAGCCCAGGGCGAGCTGACTGAGAGGCAGCGTTTCCTGCAGACCCTGGAGGTGGAGCTGGAGAGTCTGCACAAGCAGGTGAGAGGTTACACCTGAGGACCTCAAATCACATTTAGCATGATTCTTATATTTACACATTAGAACTATGATAATAATTTCTAATGCACATAAACTAGTGCAGACACCATGATAGCATAAGTTAACAGTTCATACTGGTGGAAACTCTTGCACCAGTGACCATGAAAAACACTTTGGAGTATCACCTTTTTACAAAGCCCTGATGAGCTGCTGTTTTGTTAAATAACAGTCCAGAAAATCCCGCAGACGCTCAGACTTAGTCTCAGTCAGACCTGTTTTTTTAATTAGTCTACGTCCACGCCGCTGTGTCGACGTTCTGGGAAAAATCGTTTTGTTTTTCTTGTCTCTAATCCTGAGTTGACAGTAAACATGTTATCCTGTGCTGGATTGTGTTTGCTTAATTGTATGGGGGTGAGTTTCGGTGGTGAGCTGCGTAATCACGTCTGCGGAGTGAATGTTTGCTTTGGATGCCAAGATCTTGGCATCTAGCTCACAGGCATTTGTTGATAATGGTTTTGGAAGTTATCTAAAGACATTTTTGAGGTTTGTCTTCCCCTGGTAAACACTAATGAGGAAATGGAGGAAGTTGAGGTGCCAGAACTTTTTACCCTCTCACATAAAGCATTTGCAAAGTGGTATCAGCCATCAATCAGCACATTTCAGTTAGTGTGATGATTGATGGATGATCACAGAATTATTGAGGACTTGGGATATTTTTTGATTTAGACAATGATATATCAAATAAAATCAAACACCAGCTTTATTGTTACTTTGTCTTTTTCTTCTCAGATAGCAGCACTGGAAGGTAACCTGGGTGAGACAGGTCAGAAATATTCTTCGGAGATGGAGAGGCTGCAGGTGACCCTGAACCAGCTGGAGGACGACCTGTCCCAGCTCAGGCTGGACATGCAGCGCACGAAAACTGACTATGAGCAGCTCCTCCGCATCAAGCAGAACCTGGAAATGGAGATCGCCACCTACAGGCGCCTGCTGGAGGGAGAGGAAACGTGAGTTTTTAACACGTATGCAGAAATGGTAAACATTAGATTTTCATCCTCTGGAGTTGCAGGGGAAACACATGCTGACAAGAAAACTGACCTCTGCTGCCGAATTTGAGATCTAATGCAAACAATGAAGAAAGGGGGGAACAAAAAAAGGCGTGATTTTCTTTAACTTTTCTTGTTACTTTTGACAGTAAGACTAACTTTATATTTTAGTTAAATGCTGAAATCTGGGAAGATGACCGCATGACTAAATAATGGGACGATCAAGTGGTCATTTTAAAACATCAGTTTAGATGTTCAGGTTAAACTGTTGACTCATTTCAAACCTCTACTTGTTTGTATGTTGGTCAGTCGCCCTTCAGTGTGTGGTAATATCGATCGTTTCATTTAAGTCTCTGAAGGAAAATTGAATAAACATATTCCTTAAAATGCTGAACTTAAAATTAATTCTAACATGTTTGCTTTCTGCCCATCAGAGTGAAAGAAGTTCCTCCACCACCAAAAAGTGAGTCCTTACCTTTTATTTGTAACTATAAGAGAAAGTACATTAACAACTGTACATGAATCACAGAATTACATCAGAAAACGGTTTTATGCGGTAAAACAGCACAGCCGTTTACTCATTTTAAATGCATCAGACACAGGAAGTGCACAGTGACTAATGTTGAAACAATGAAGGTGAAACTAATACCTATTTTACAGCAGTTGCAATATCGCATTGAAATTGAGAGACATTAATTCCTTCACACACACCCAAAAAAACCCAGATCTAATGATAGTTTAATGAACCAAAACAACGCAAATACCAACAACAGCTCAGATCCTGAAGCAACAAATGTGGGTGTGAAAACATTTATCCCAGTGCTGTTGTAATTACCTCTAAATCCAACTGACTCACGCTGTAGGATTAACAAGCTGCAAGGTGTTCTGGAAATGTTCGTCTTTATCCCACAACAATAAAAGACTAAACAAAACAGAATTCAAGTTTTTAGACAGGAAGAATGTTTGCTGTTTTCATAAACCAAGTGTTTTAGTCTCTTTTCGAATGTTTTTTTTGTTTTCCTTCTCATTAAATGTCATGATCACACTCATCAAGTCTTCCTTTGACATCTCATTTTACATCCTCATCTGTGGAAATTCATTGTAATATTTCAAGTTATTCTTAATCATTTCTTTTTTCTCATCTTTATTCTTTCTACACAGAGGAGCCAGATGTCCGCACCAGGAAAATTGTGAAGGTTGTGACACAGACGATGGTCAATGGCAAAGTGGTGGACGAGTCCAGCGAGGTGGAGCAGATTGAGGAGACCAAGAAATAGAAAGAGGAAGGTGGAGGAGGTGGAAAACTAGGAGAGCTGGAGATTGAGACTCAGCATTATACATTCTTACAGCAGACAAGGCATATTGTTCTGACTTGGGCATTTTTAGGGTTTCATTTCTTGACTATAAATGTGTATTTTCCCCAGTCTGGCATATTAGTGACAAGTGATTATGTTCCTGTACAATCAGAGTACATGGGAAACTACAATCAAATATGTTTTGTACTATTGTAACTTTGCATACTTATGTCAGTAGTGCTGTGTGTATATGACAGGAACTGACTAACTGCTGGTACATCTTTATACTGTTTTGCTAAAAAATTGTTATGTAACCCATATATTTATTGCTTAGTGCTGAAACGTTTACTGTAGTAATTGTAATACATGCCTTGACTTCTTTTACAGCAACACCATTTAATCATCTGTTTTTGTTTGCATCCTGTCTGAATAAATCGTTTTATTGACGCACCACATGTTTACGTCTTTATATTTAGTGAATGTCACAGAGGACGATGCACAGTTCTTGAGCAGTTGTAGAATCTAAATGTTGCATGTTGCAAATTGCAAGTGGCAAGAAATGAAATTGCACAAAGAGTCTACAGCCATGTGGAACAAGTAAACATGCTCGCATTGGCCAAGTAACACTTAACGCAAGCTTAGAATATTAAAAATATGCAGGTATTTGTACTAGACCAGAATTTTGGTATGATGATGAAGCTAAAAATTATCATTATATTATGTTAATATAAATTACTACGAACATCTACAGCATCAAGCCATATCATCAAAATATTTTTTAAGTATTTTTCCAAAATAACAAAGATGCCAACCTGTTGTTACCTGCTGTAAGAGTTTTTGTTTAGAAAAATCACTTGTTTTCAATAAATTGGAAAAAGTTGCTATAGGGAAAGATGCTGCAAAAACAAAACCAGAAAGGAAAGAAACAGATGCTGTTGGTCACAAGTCAAAGCTGACCACAGTAATTATTATGGTGGACACATCTGTTGTCACCAAGGTGGTTTTCAGATCTTTAATAAAATTATAATAATAACTATTTAGGGGAAAAACATGAGTTAGGGTTGTAAACTACTGGTTGAAAAGTCACAGACACACGAGGATGTACATTTTCTCTGCTTTCTTTAGAGAAAGAATGTGACTGATAATGCTCTCTTAAGAAGTCATTTCTACCTGAATACACACTTTGACCCTCTAATTAAAGGGTCAAGATCTGTTTGACTGGGGTCACCATGCTCCAAAAATCCTAATGAAAAAAAGTCAAAAGGAAAGAAAAGCAGAAGAAAAAGTGGTTAAAGAGAAATGTCTCAGTTCTGATTTTAAAAAAATAAAAGAAAGGGTTATGATTTGAACTAAAAGATAATGATCTGCACTGATGACAAACAATGAATTTTACACAGAGAAGGTTTATCCGAGGGTAGAAGAAGGTAAACCAGAAACAAAGGTAAGTTCACAGCCCGAGGTTATTCTCCTGTGCACGTTGGTGAAGTTAGTATGAAGGCACCATCTGTTTGCACAGAAGTTAGACAGATTTGTCAAGACCCCCCCAGCACATTCTCAGCCAGACGACTCGACTCATCTCATAAAACAGAGACGGGAAGTCAGACGAGTAAGGCAGGAACATAAGGAGAGAATGGGGCAGCACAAAGTTAACCACTGTATGACCAGCATCAATTATTTGAATTCCTTTCTAACTGACTGATGCCGTTTATGATGTATGTATTTGTCTGTATTTCAGATAATGACAATACCATTTCCACCCCCCCGAGTGTATGTTTACCTCGAAAGAAAACCAAACTTAAACTGCTGAGTGAGCCTATGATGTGATCTGTCCTGTCTGCAGGATTCACTATATTTCTAAGCCAGTTTTATGTCAGCAACTTTACAAAAATCTGCCTATTAACAAATCATGTTACCATTTACATAAAATGTAAAACGCCATTTTCCTTATAGTAATACAACATTGTAATTGTTTATTACAGTAAAGGTTTAACTTACATTTATGGTAACTTTTAAATGCTGAGACTGGATTCAAGAAGTTCAGGAACTGGTTTCATTAATAATTAATGATCATTTCTCTTTACAGCCCATTTAATGAGGTTTTTCTTTTCTTTATAGATCGTCTTCACAGTTCACAGTTCACAGTTTACACTGTACAGTACAGTATATTCTCTGCTGTGTGTTGAGTTCTGTCTTGCAGTGCCTCTGCTGTGGAGCCCGTCAAAGGAGACCTCATATCTTTAAAATGATGGCAGCTACAGACACGTTACCAATCACCATCTTTTTGCTGGTTTACATTTCTTTCCCACAGAAAAACACAGACAAAGACAAAGACAATGACAACAGATGAGTAGAAGACAAACAGACAAGCGAGCTGGTGTTTTAAACATGAGCACAGCTCTATATTTTCCCAGACATGTAGACATGTAGGAGATCACGCATCAGTGCAGATCTAAAAACTAAATGTATACGGATAGAAATGTGGTGTGACCTCAGTTCTCTGAATAAAAAGACACTTGTTGAATAGGTTGGTTTTCCTTAAGAAAGAAACTTACAACATGACAGATTTGTTGTTAAAACCACTGTAACTTTACTACTTCCTTTACTAGATGCAGTACGTGGACAAGAACAGGGAGGGGATTGTAGACACTGCCCTCCCACCCCCTCCCACCACACCCCAGTCAGATTAAATCTCATCTCCACCCTGAAACCACAATCTAAAACACAAAAGCACCAATGATCTTTTAGTGTCCTACACCCTGTGTTCATTCACCTGTTAATTCCGCTAATGACAAGCAGAGAAAAAGCTCCACGCACTTTCAAGAAAGCACTGGCAGACATCTGTCCTTTTTTCTGCATGGAGCACTAACAGCAGAAATAACGAGCTACACGTTTAGCCGATAAAACATGGGAAAAAGGAAAATGGCCCCAGAGTCAGTTAACAGGGAGGTGTGACACTGAAACTAGAAGTCAAGCCAGGTGAATGGAGGTTTTCTGAAGAAACCGGCCTGTTTGTGACCATGGCGTTAAACAATGATTTCCATCCCTAACTCATCACAACTACATTTAAATTAATTTGTTGTCCTGATTTATCCTTATTATCTGAACAATGTCTGAACATTGTCACATAAAACAGGTTGTCAACATAAATGGTATGACTGCAAGAAATGGTCCAAGGAATCCGTGTAGTGTTTGTCATGGTCTTACTGCCCTCTAGTGGACACATGCGTTACTGTATTCAGAAAGTTTAACTTCACGTTGCTTTGCTCCTTATTTCTGGTGGAATGCAAAGAATCAAAGCTGTTCACTTGGACAGAAAAGTCAAAAATGCCACAGTTTAACAGAAAAACACTGGTTAGGCTGATGTGGGAGACTAACTTAGTTTACTCTGGATTTTGTTAAAACATTTTTTTCACATTCTTAAAAACTGCACGTGTTTCAGATTTAGAGAAGAATTAGACCCTTTAACTCCAGACAGGGATCGACCTGAATCAAACAAATCCACTTATATTCTTACCTAAGGCTTGAAGCCTGTTTACGTGAAAACAGTCTGGGTTTTAACAGCAGGTCTGGTTGTTCAGTGGAGGTGAGGCCTTATTGCAACAGCTCCTCTCCTTTCTGAGTGATGTCTGCTTTACTTGTTCTAGTGTAATTGACATTTAAGAAAAGAAGATGCACAGGGCAGAAGTATTAAACGTCACACCATCGTCAGAGATGGTCTCATTTCCAGTGAGGCCGAAAAGTTGATCCCATCAGAGTTAAGCCAGTTTACAGGTAGACTGGCTGTACTATAGCACTGGCCCCGTTCCCTTTCTCCACTGTCCAGCCAACTCGTGTATTTGCTCCCAGAGATCATCCAGGATCATCTGGCTGTCACATATTTTTATTTAACACAGGGGACGCCTTCGAAAACACAATGCAGCAAAACATACTCAGTTAAGTGAATAAATGCTTGTACCTTCCAGAACATAGATAAGAGGAATTGCATAAACCCTGCAACATCTGCTTCAAACACAATCTTGAGCACAGACTAAAATAATAAAATGTCATTTACACATCATGATATCTTGTGCATCTTGTGTGTGTGTAGACAAAAGATCTTATTTGACCGTTTGAACATGTTTATAATTATTTGTTACCTTTAAATTTAAGGAAACACCCTGAAACATCCTAATAAAACATTATGAATGTACAGTATGAATTAGAAGAAATAGGCTAATTTGTCGTTTTTGGGTTTGAGTTTTTCTCCAGACAAAGACTGGACTGTGCTTAATGATGCGGCAGTATTACAGTAGAGCTTGTCTATTATTGGCTTCAGTACAGTGCTCTTCAGCTTGTTGTGTAACATCATTAGGATTACACACCAGCCTCAGACACACAGTTCATCTGTGTCCTTGACTATCTGATACTTTCTCACGGCTGAGCCCTAAATATGACTGCTTGTCTTGGGAGCATTTTACTATTGAATTGCTGATGTTTGCTAACCTGTTCTAACGTAAAAGGTCATCTGCAGAATCTAGACATGGCTGCAGAAAGCTCCTAACATAATCCTGGAACCCTGGAGCACACTAAGTACCATAGTGATGGCTGACTTAGCATAATAGGACTAAGGTCTCCAAACATCAGACCACCAGTAAGCCCATTAACACTCGAGGCATATTGTTTTGGGTTTGGCTGCATTTCCTTGGGCTCAGGATGGATCACAGTCACTTACAAGGACAGAGTGCAACATGTTGTCAAGCCCAAACTGCTGACCATTGTGATTATGCTTAAAACGGGGCTGTTTGCACCTACATGTGTAGGCAGGTACAAAGTGAAACTGCAGTTTTGTCACAGCTCAAAAAGGACAAGTTTCCAGAAAGAACGTGTTTAGAAAAACATTTATTTTCATTTCCACATTCGCTCAAAACAAGCACGTTTTCCTTGAACAAACAATGGACACAAGTTTTAGATAAAAAACAGATACAAATCTCTAGTTGTGCATTAATTTCTGCATCTGTTCATTCCCTTCACATGGTCACTTTCACAGCATACACACCATCTGTCGCATGCACTCTCTCAATCTTCCTGATCTTGTTTACAAGCCATCTACATTTTCTTCTTTCTCTTTAGCAGGCTCCAGACTGCAGGACAGGCTGAAACTGTCCAGCCATGCAGATTTCCTCCTGTTTCTGACGGACGACGCGCTGGATTGCAGGAGGCAGGCCACGCGGGTTCCTGGAGAAGACGAGGGCATAGCCGTCCTCGCAGCTGCCGTCATCCTTCAGAGTGCGGCAGGCATAGGTGATGGCGTAGTTGTCGTAGTCAGTATCAATCACCCAGTAGTTGTCACCTGGTTAGGAAGAAGGATACGTGTTACTAAGTATGAGGAGGAATAAGGGGGGATGGAGGGAGCATACTATAAGATGGATGTGAGGGGACATTAGTGCAGAGCAGACCTCCACTGGACAGGTAGCTGGCCAGTCCCTGGTAGTTCATGAACATCTTTCCAGGTGTGTCAGGGTCGGGGACAGAGTACTGAGCAGCCATGTCAGCACACACAACCCAGAACCTGCAACATGAGGATCCATGCACATTGTTAATATCTTCACAACGTGCAAAACATGTGTTTTCTGCTAACATTGTTTTTCAGTTTCCAGCATTAAATATATTCTGTTTATAGTTTTTTTTACCATGTCTCTAAATAGAGCATAGATTATATCATCAGCACTTACATCAGCTGAAGATCTTACATTTTGTGTTAGTAAAAGTGTATTCACGCCCACATTCCTGCATAAATCCTTCCTCTCCACCCTGCATTTCTTCCTAATCCTCCATAATCTGGGAAAAACCCATCTTTCAGTTAATGCTGTTCAGAATGTGCTCAAGGAAATTATACCTGTTGCTTTCTTACATCAAGCAGAACTTGAGCGTCTTTCTCAACCATTGACTCAGAAAACTGAATGCTTAAGCTGCCCCCAGACCTCAAGAACCTTTGCTCCAACCGAGAGATTGTTTAAAGAGGGTTCAGGTGGTTATTGTTGCTTCTGTATAAGCTGAAACTATAATATGTAAATACCAACTAATACAGTCGGTAAAAATTCTAGAAGTCTAATAAATCTAGAGCTGGTTGTCAGACTTACCCAAAGAGAGTAACGCGTCCCTTTGAGGAGGCAGTCATGGAGCCGTCGTCATCAATAGTGTACTCAGCAGAGATGTTGTCCTGCAGGAACAGGCCCTCTGGATCTTTCTTCTGCAGTGCATACCACTTCCCTGCATACTGCAGTGAAAAGCAAAGAAAGTGAGAAATTGCTTTACATTTGTTTTCCTGCTGTTTATGTGTGTCTCTTTGTGTGATTTATATTTACCCACCCTCTTGGGGTCAAAGTCCTTTTTGACTGAGAAGCTGTCGACAACACAAGAGGTGGACAGACAACGCTCTACACATGAGACGAAGACCAGCAGCAGAGCCAGCTTAGAGGATCCCATTCTGTAATGTACATCCACATGAGTGTTGTGTGAGTGCTCAAAGGTCTGGATTAGAAACAGTCCATTTTTTCATAGTAAACTAATGCACAAAAAAACCCAATATAACAAAATGTTTTTTGAATGAGCATCTTTAGCTCTCAAGCCAAACTAATATTACCAGTGTATTTAAAATGCCATCAATTGACATGAGATGACCAAGTCCATTACATGGTCCTACATGAATAGTAGCACCATGTAATAGACTTAATGCTAAGTATCAAAACCAAACAACACAAGTCCCTGAAAAGATGCATCATACACTACAGTGAAAATTTAACTGTTTAAAATGAAAGAACAGACAGTTCTGCACAGTGCAACAAAGTTCAATAGAGCAACAAAGTGAAATAAAATCATTTTTAAATTGATCTTACCTGTTTAGGGTCAAAGTAGCAGCAAGGATAAGAGTTCTAGTATGTGTCTGTATGTGGTTGTCCACCTGATTGGGTCCTGTGTCACTGGTTCCCTTTATATACACACTCCACAGACAAGCCTACGGCTGATTTTCATTGCTTAGATCTAAATAAGGTGCTTAAATCTAGGTGTAATCCTGTTGGGCTGAAATCCTTACTGTAATCTGGCTTCTATGTTCAAACCTGCCCAAGTCTTATTTTAAAAACAATTAGACCTTTATGTAACTGTTTGCAAGCACAACAAACTGGGCACATGTACATGTGAGCTGAAAAGGCTGATGTGAAGTGCCAGATTTTAAAAAACTGGATAAACTTAAACTAATTTAAATACTTGATAATTAATATTAAACACTCAAGAATAAATTGTTAATCACCAAAATAAGAAATAATTTGTTGCTCCACAAAACACAAAGGTATTCATGTTCTGTATTCTAAATTATTTCAGAATAATATGTTCTGAGTTAAAAAGTCTTTCCCTTCAATGTTTACACTCAGATCTTTACTTAGAAGAAAATACAGGAATCGGTTTAAGAAAAATAACTACAAAGAATAATTTTGGAGAAGGCATTTTCTGAGCCTGCTGCCAGCTACCATGGCCACAAATGGCAAGACTCCATCTGGGGGACTAGATGTAAATGACAGAAAACAAGCAAAGAAGCTGAAAATTCAAACAGTAAACCACATTTATTCACTCAGTAATGACGTCAGTGCTGAGCCTGGATGTTCTCTGAAGGAGCTTTAACTTAGACAGTTCTGCCCTTGTTTCTTTTTTCCTGTTTTATATTGTTTGTATATTGTCACTGAGTTACATAACATCCCAAAGTGTTCAGATCTGTTGATGAGTCACAAACAGTATTTTTATGATTCATATTTCAAGCTGAATTGCAGGCAAATTTAAAGGGTACATGAGATGTGTTTAATTTCCAATTTATGTTAATATATTAAAAGT
Organism: Channa striata; assembly: GCA_033026295.1. Lineage (NCBI taxonomy): Eukaryota > Metazoa > Chordata > Actinopteri > Anabantiformes > Channidae > Channa > Channa striata. The sequence continues at coordinate 13,641,266 of CM065187.1, forward strand.
TATTATTAGGTGTTAAAGAAACCATCATGCACACATTAGCTGTGCTCAAGTTACTTAATACAATGTGCTATGATAGAGAAATACTCATAAAAAATGCTTCATAAATCACAAATCCTGCATAAATTGTTAAAGATTAATTAATATATGATTTCAAAACCTATCAGTATTAATATTATTTTCATTATTATGAACATGTGTTACATTCTTACGAGTACACACACACACCCTCTAAATAAAGGGATGATGAGCTAAGAACAACCACTTCTATTTACAGTACTATTTGTTTAGAAAGCCTGTTAAGACAAACACTAATATGAAATGTTAAAAGTTGATTTTTCTAAAACATATGTTGGGAGTCGGCAACACAAAATTACAACTTAGCTTATTTAAATGCTCATGCACATATATTACGGTCTCCGTTGTTACATTATGAACTCATTTCCTTGATTAACCCCGTCCACATGAGATTACTGCTCCCATAACATATTACATAGTAAACATGCTCCTTCAGGATTTGTCTAATGTAGTTTGTAGTTTTTGCTTGATTAGTGTTGATGATCAAGAATAACTGCTGTGCTGTAATCCTACTCAAATGGGCTGAAATGGATCATCAACTAAAAATGGCTTTGCTTTTTATATTTAGATTGTGTCTTTCCATATGCAAATGTTTACATTTGTTTAGATTTGAGGGTTAATGTGGGAGCACTTTATCCCAATATTTAAAAAATAATTATTTGTATTTGAGAAGTGCAGTACAGTTCTAACATTCCTAGTGATTTTTGACCCCATGAGTGCTGCTGTGTTCATATGCTGTAAAAGATTTGTGTAATTCTGTGGATCCTCTAAAGCCATTTTTATAAATTAACCTGTAATCTCAGGACACCTGGGAGCTCAAAGGTGGTTATATCAACAGTGCTTTCTCCAGGTCCCAGGTCATGACCATCAGCTGATGTTGATTGGCTGAAACCCTTGTTGACTGTGTGCAGGGATGAGATACGCCCTGTTTATCCTCGCGACTCCTGTGTTTCTACTGCATCTATTTCTGTATGATCGGGGCCTGGGCAAGCACCCGCTGCCTAACACCGCCAACACACACCAGGGAGTCATTTGCCAGGATCTGAGTATGCCCAGTGCAGGCTTTTAATGTTTTTAAAGTTCACTGTATTATTCATTGAATTCATTGAATTCTACTTACCATGTTATGGTGAGTAGATGTCAGACATTGCTGGTTTTGTTTTTGAGATATGCTGACACAAAGAATTAATAAAAAAATAAAATAAGCACCAGTATAGCGCCCTGTCTTCTGGTCTCATAGCAGCACAGTCATTTCTCATTTACTGTCAGGTTGTGTATGATGATGCGTCGTACGATGGTAAAAGCAGACTTTCCAATGCTTAATGTGTAACATTGTTTTTCTAATTATTGTTGTGTGCATGGCCAGAACACGAAGTCCTGAGAGGCGTCTACTTAAACAAATAAGTCATGTGAGGACTTTCATGAGTGCAGGGTCTGGAGCCATCCTGTGGTGCATGTCAGCAACGCAGTTAAGATGTTGTGAGTATAGTAGTAGTAATGTATTGTAATCTTCACCTACAATAACCTTACAAGAATGTGTATTGTTATAATGATGATGATAACATTAATGATGCTGTTGTGATTCGACATTCCATCTTCATTGTCAAAGACACATTCCTGAGATTTTATTCATTTCACCTTTAAATTAACTGGAAGTGCATCAGTGCTCAATGTCCCCTTTCATTATTAAAGTTGCTGTGGTTTATCTTTAATGGTTGTTCATGTACTGAAGAGTTAGTTATGCTAGTTGATTTAAATGCGCTCATTATGACAAGCCCATTCAATGAATAAAAGGTTTATATTATTTACTTTAAATGCAGTAGTCAGAACGTACATTTTGACAAGTGTTACAAATTGATTTGTGTAGGAAAACTAATTACAGGAAATGGAAATTCCAAATATCTTCATTTAGATTATACAGTTTGACATTCAAAAGATGGTTGATCTTTTAAACTAAGAGGCATTTCATACTTTTCTGAGCAGAGAGTTGCTTAGGTCTGACTCAGCTACAGCCGCCACTCATCAACTTGATGATAGTTTTTAAACTTTAGAGCCTTTTAACTTTGCAACGTTAATACTAGTGTTTAGATTTCAGTTGTAAAGTTGTGAGTTCTGACATGCCATGGTAACAGGTGGTCTTTTCCTGTCTGTTGGTTTAAGTGCGCTATAAACGTTACAATGTCAAGTGAAAATTACTTCTGATTTTCTTTCATCTTTTAATGAGCTAGTTATGCTTTAAATACCGAAATTACATTTTTACTTTTCTCTTTTCTGCAGGGACCTTGTAAATCTGTTACTCATTCCTTTCACACCCACATATATGTAACTGACACACCTCAGTGTACGTGGAATTACTGAAACAAAAGATGTTGATAGCTGTAGTTAAATAATGACAGCATGGTATTTTGAGGCTGAACCATAAACCACATACCCATCATTGAGAACAGATCATATCAATGCTATGTAAATAGATGAAGAAAATGCTGCTATTGTCAATCATTCTGTTACCACTCTCTTAATATTACAGAATATTACAAATGAATCTTTGGGTTACAAGGCAGTGCTTAGATGGATTCTATCTTCTTAATCTAGAATTTTTTCAAAAAAAGAAACAAATTTAATGAACTTCACTAATGTCTACATGTGCATCTTTTTCCCAAAAAAATTCAACAAACCACCTCAGAGTGAAAATAGATCAAAGAAGGAAAGTGAAGGTTTCCTGCAGTTTCCACACTAGACACTAAACTAAACAGTGGTGATTGTACAAAAAACCCCAAGTAATGATGAGGGACAACAGCTGGGACTGGGATGTAACGTCCACATGAATTTATAACTACAAAAGTTAGTCATGTTTCACTTGCAGTCTCTAAACTCAGAACTCAAAAATGTGTCTTCCATGTGAAACACACACGTTAATTACACACTGTTCTCTGTCACAGTCCAGTTCCTGGTTTTGACACTCACTCATCTCTCTCCTCTGAGTTGCAGATCACCTCCGTTCTTACGATCAGTTTCACCTGTTGCCAATTACCATGACACTGTGCTCTATTTAAGCCTCAGCCACAGCTCGCTCAGGGCCTGATTGTTTTGTCATATGCTTTTGTGGCATGTAGTAATCTGCTTGTATCAGACTGAAGAAGTTGCCTGGTAGCCTGAACCTGCCCCAAGTTGGTACTGTGTTTTTTTTCTGTTGGAGTTGGATTTTGCTCTGTCCACCTTACTGTTAATCAGCTCTCTGATATCTGACCTGCTGGAATAACTAGTCCATCTCTGTCTCTAACCAGTCTAACCTGACTGCCTGATTTCTGACCTGAGGTACTTATTGGACATTGAATTCTGTTTCTGCTCTGCTGGCGTGAAAACCTGGTTTTGGATCTGGACGTCTCACCATTCCTTCCAAACATGTCTCCAAAACACTGAATACTACCACTGCTCTTGACACATGCAGTGATTTTTGTCTCGAAACCTATTGCTCTAAAGTCTGCTGTCCTCAAAGACCTGTGTTTTCTTCTTTACCGATTAACCCTGCACCTAAACATTGGTTTGTTCAGTAAGAAGCTGGAAGATACCAATTTACTTTGTCTTCCCCTCTCCACTGTTATATTAAGTATCTTCCAGCTTCTGATCATCTGAAATATGTCATGCAGTGGGTCCAAGCAGGAGCAGGGGTCCTTGCAGAGCAGGATCCACAGCCACTGCTATACTGACCTTCAGTCTGTCCCTGAGATCTCCCTGTCTGTGCTCCTCTCACCACTCTGATGCCAGACCCCTACCAGCCATCCAGTGAGAACACCCCCTTTGTCATGAGACTCTTTATTACAATAAAAGATCTTCAAATCTTATCTGGTGTCTAAACTTTTTGGTGTGAACTTGCTGAAATATTATGCTTATTAAACAGACTAATCCCCTTCCACATCTACAGCTGTAATCTATTGTAGTGGGAGCAGATTATCAATTTGACCTTTTGTTTAAGGTGTTTATTGATTCTTATTATAGTAAGGTCCTCCCTGCTCTGAATGAAAGGATTATTTTTACTTTAGCAAGTCCCACTGCTGTGGCTGTTTCAGGAAATCAGTACTATTGATAAAAGGCACTACAGGTAGTCTGAAGTGAAGAGATTTAGGGTGCTGAGATAATCAGCTAGTGTCCTAAACTAAAGAGACCTTTTAGCAGAAAAGATGCAGTCCTCAAGACCTAAAGATGTAGAAAATAACTTGGAGATATATATGGTAACCGTGTAGGTATGGATGTACATTACACTACGTACCAGTATATTGAAAACAATGAGATGTTTTGCCTCAAAATAGAATTTAATCAAAGAGGATTTGTAGAGAATTTGCACATTTTAAAACACTGAATCGAAGTCTGGTGGCACTGACAGTCAAATCAGGTTTAACGCGTGTTTACAAAGGTACTGAATGTACTGAAGCACACAAGGGGCTGGATCATTTGGCCTACATATTCATTACTAGATGATCAGCTGACAAATTTAGCAGAGCCAGATCCCTGCTAACCTTCAGCACTGCTGATGACCTAAGGATTGTTTGGATTCAGCCCTCCGTCTTTTCCTCTGGGCTCTCCCTCACTTGATCCTCTCATCCTGCCAACATGTTTTTTAATACCTGCGTTTGAATGTGCCCATTTTTGTTTTCCCGCTTCCTGTGTAATACCTGGGAAAGATCAGTTTTTTTATTTTTGTGGGATAAACCACTCGCAGTTGTGCTTATTTTGTCTTTTATTTCTACACAGAAAAGTTGGGGGTAGCTCATTTAGAGCAGGAGCTCTACCACTGAGCTGAAGAGGGAGAACACAGGAACATTTGGGAGAAGAGGAGGAAGTAGGAACCATGGGTGTGCAAAAGGATGATGTGGAAAAGTTCCTGAAGGAGAATCCTGCTTTTGCTAAACAATATTTTGCCAAAAAGATGAGCTCTGCCTCCATATCGAAGGTCTCGGGAATCCCAGAGAAACAGGTCGACTTCAGCCATTTCCAGGAGCTCACTCAGGTAACTGAATTTATTTCTCTGCTTGTTTATTGGTTTTGATCAAATGGTTGAGCAGCGAATTTACCCTACACACACATTCGTACTGTATATAATATGTAATCAACATAGTAACTGTTCCCAATCTTCCTTCCTAAAGCCAGAATCTTTTAAAAAGGGCCTCTTTTAATGCCTTTTCAAGGTTGAGGAAAGCCAAATTATGTATGGCCTCATCAAAGACATGCAGGAGAACATCAACATGGAAAAGGTGGTCTTCAAGATCCTAAAGAGAATCAGTGCACTCATCCACGCTGACCGCTGCAGCTTGTTCATGTACCGGCAGAGGAACGGCATTGGAGAGCTCGCCACGAGGCTCTTTAACGTTAACACAAAGTCAGTGTTGGAGGACTGTGTGGTGCCACCAGACTCTGAGATCGTCTATCCACTGGACATGGGAATAGTTGGCCACGTGGCCCAGACCAAGAAGACTGTTAATGTGAAAGATGTCAGAGAGGTAAATACACAGATGAAAAGAAAACTTAAGTCTGACCAGTCCTGTGCCAATGTCCCCACTGCTTCCACTACACATTGGAATTGAAGTTACAACCACCAGATGTCGCCACATTGATAAATTCTTGATTCCTAATCATAGTGGCTATAAAACTAATAACTAAATGTCTATGTTCTTAATATTTATGTCATTATCTCATAAAAAGTGGGCCGTGTTTTGAAGCTAAAAAGAGGAGGCGTGAGATAAAATTAGAGATTTAAAATATGATGTGGTAAAATAAAGGATAACTGGTGTGTATTTTTTACCCAAAAGTAATCCAAGAATTGTAAAAAAATTAAATAAAATGGGACAGCCTGCACTAAATTGTTATTATGATGCAACCCATGTTTTGTGCCATTTCCATCGTAGAAAATAAATTTGTGGCTATTAAAATGCAGCTAATGAATTAATCTTGGTGCACGTGTAGTACAGATAAGTACCTACTAAACCTGGATGCTTTCATGGTCTATAATATGTGCACATTTCATGTTTCCGTTCCTGTTGATTGTAGACAAATAAGAGGATGGGGTAAAGTTTCTATACTCAAGCAAGGGAGGATGTAAATCCCCCTGTCAGACATAATCCATTTATTTTCAGATCCCATCAGACTCTGCTCTAGCTGTGGATTAGACGCCTGTGGCATTTAGTCAGCAGTCAGCAGGAATCTAAATGTATACTGCATTACAAATTCACAACAGAGTACATAAACTGTGTATTAAAATAGAAAAAAAACGAATATTTATCTAAATCTGAAAGATTTGAATGTAAGCATTCACAGTGTAATAATAACAATCTGTGATTTCTATTTGGACTTTCAGAACCAGTATTTCAGCTCGTTCGTTGATGAAATCACTGAATACCAGACCAGGAACATTCTGGCTGCACCAATCCTCAATGGTAAAGAGATGGTTGCAGTGATCATGGCGCTAAACAAAACCACAGGACCATATTTCACTCCAGAGGATGAAGACGTGAGTTCTACGTCCTACATTTAAACTCACAGCACAACAATGGGTTTAGACCCCAGAAAGTGTTTGTGGTTCTGCTTTGAACCTTGGTAAGATGTCAAGCTGCAACAGACAGAGGCAGTGGGGGTGGGGGGTTCCCTCAAGCCGAGTGTGAGCCTTTATGAGGTGGGGCAGGTCATTAATCCATCAGACATAAAGAAGTCAAACTGATGAAACTTTTAGGGCTTAATTTATTGTTTCCAAAAAAACAGAGCCTGTCATGTATTCATATGGGTTTTTACTGTATATGTTATTTCTTTACACATATTTAAACCCCTGGTCCTCACTTATCCTATTAAGAAAAATTTGTGTTTCATTGAGTTTGTTGTGTCATATCCCACGTCTGTGTTGCTGTTTTCTTCTTTTTTTTGTAGCTTTTTTTAAAGTATTTGAAAATTGCCACTTTGAATTTGAAGATCTACCATCTGAGTTACCTACACAGCTGTGAGACACGGAAAGGACAGGTAAAGGACATCGGGCTGCACATGAATTGACACAAATCACTCTGAGCATTCAGGTCTCCATTTTAGCTTTTCAATGCAAATCCAGGAAAAAACGAAATAACCACATTCACGACACATGATCCAAATGCTCCACGTGACTAAAGCTGTGTGTCATGTTTCCTAGCTGCTGCTGTGGTCTGCCAACAAGGTTTTTGAAGAGCTGACTGATATTGAGAGACAGTTTCACAAAGCCTTGTACACAGTCCGAGCCTACCTCAACTGTGACCGCTACTCTGTTGGTTTACTAGACATGACAAAGGAGAAGGTACCAAGCATTTCTCTGTCACTACCTCAAATATCACACATTTTGTGCATTTATTTTTGTTACAAAGGTTTTTCTCTCCTTCCAGGAGTTCTTTGACGTTTGGCCCGTGTTGATGGGAGAGCAGCCACCTTACTCTGGACCTGTAACTCCCGATGGCAGGGTACATTCTTTTACTGTTTTATCTAAAATAATCCTTCATACTCTGACTGGTGGTAAATTTATGTGTACTTGAAGTCACCCTTTATTTTTTGTGTTGTATTTTTAATCTAGGAGGTCATTTTCTACAAAGTGATTGATTATATATTACATGGAAAAGAAGACATCAAAGTTATACCGTAAGTACTTTTTACCTACTGCATTTTTACCTCAGTATGAATACTGGTTCAAGGAATGAAGCAGATTGATGGGACTACATAATACCAATAATTCTGTAAAACTTACTGAAAGGCAGAACTGCCTTAAGACAATGTGTGTTTTATGCTCAAATTATGGTTCTAGTCACCATAAAAACAGATCAAAGCTGATCTGTCCTGTCACCCATTTGTCACACAGGAATCCACCTGCAGATCACTGGGCCTTGAGCAGCGGCCTGCCTACTTATGTTGCTGAGAGCGGCTTTGTGAGTCATTTCTTATACATCTACAATCTGTTGAATTAGTTAAAACCCAATAAAAAGATTTATCCCTTGATATGTGTGTTCTTTCCCTGCTTTTTAGATCTGTAACATTATGAATGCAGCTGCTGATGAGACGTTCCAGTTTCAGGTAAGAGATTTGAAAAGAGTAAACACAGATTTTACAAAAAAAACATCCCAGGATCCTGTCAAGGTTTTACAGTTTAACATCTTTTCACTTGTTGTTTCATAATGGTGCAGACTGAGCCTCTTGACGACAGTGGTTGGACTATAAAAAATGTTCTGTCGCTGCCGATTGTCAACAAAAAAGAAGAGATTGTTGGTGTGGCCACGTTCTACAACAGAAAAGATGGGAAGCCATTTGATGATCAGGATGAGCAGTTGATGGAGGTGACATTTATTACTCCCACAATACAACTATTAACAAGTTCAATAATTACAGTATGTGCGCTGTAGTTCCTGTCATATTCTATCAATGGCTTAAGAAGTACTGATCATGTACTTAAGTAAAATTATCATCACCACAGTAGTTAAAATAAAACTAAAATAAAAACATGCAAGTAAAATGCTTAAAGTACCAAAAGTAAACTTGTTATTAATGGAAAAAGATTTAAATGAATCCAAATAACACAATACTATTGGTATTATTATTGGTTTATTATTGGATTATTATTATTGGTGCCACAATGTGTTAATTACTTTGTTGTTGCTGGAGCTGATTTTGTTGTTATGTTTCAAATTTAACAATGACATTTTTTATGTACTGCTACGTAGCTGTGACTTTCACAGTGATCAACAATAATGTTTTACAAAAATGTTTTTGTATTAATAATTTTATTCTGGAATGTAGCAATTGCATAGTTCTGAAGTAAATGTACAATCTTTGCCTGAAACTTGGGAAAGTCAGAGTATTTTGTTTAAAGTAGCAGAAAATGCAAATACTCATGGAAATGCCTCAAAATTGTACTGGTAGTATAACAATAAGTAAATGTACTTAGTTACTTTACACAATATGCTCTTTTCTGTCCATCTTAGTATGAATTTAAAAAGGACTGAAGAAGAGAGGAGCATCATCAGTCTGTGACAATTTACACCACATAATGTAATGACGTTGATCTTGTGCTTTTGTTCTCCAGGCTTTGACCCAGTTCCTGGGCTGGTCTGCATTAAACACAGACACTTACGACAAAATGAACAAGCTGGAGAACCGGAAAGACATTGCTCAGGACATGGTGCTCTACCACGTCAAATGTCGGGACGATGAAATTCAGAATATCCTGGTCAGTGCTTTATAATATCAAATGTTACTGTAGCTTTGTTAGAAATTCCAATATGCACATCAATTTTTTACTTTAGAGACTTTATTTCGAATCCCCTTATATTCTAATCATTTGGTCTAACAACAAGCGCTAGCAATGGTCCAACATTAGCTGATAAAATCTCAGTGTTACACACTTTGTGTTTCACCCTGATTGAACCTCTGGTGTAAATGCTCATTTGTCAAGAAGCACAGAAATTAAGTTGCCTTCCCATCCCTCCCAGAACACCAGGGAGGTGTATGACTGTGAACCTGCAGAATGTGAAGAGGACGAGCTCCTAAATATCCTCGTAAGACAAAAGAACTTTTAGTAATTTAGCATCCACCCATTTGATTTGACTCCTACTGTAAATATCATTTAGTCTGTACGGTTAAGTTCTAAGAAAACTGTAAGAAAAAGCTTTCTCAGCTCCATGTGTTTGGTAATACCACAAATAATCCGTGTTCATTGCTTTGTCTTGCTGCTTTTGTTCTGTTAATTGCCCTCACAGAAAAAAGAACTACCTCCACTGATTAAGAAGTTTGAGATCTATGAGTTCCGCTTTTCGGATTTTAACTGCACAGAGTTGGACTTGGTAAAGTGCGGGATCCAGATGTACTATGAGGTTGGGGTGGTCAAGAAGTTCCAAGTCCCTCAAGAGGTTATCTAGACACACAAACACACACATACAACCACTGTATCATAAAAACTCTGATTAGTTATATATTGATATTACAAGCGCCAGGGTTAAAGCAATGAGAGTAACGAAGTGCAAGTACTTTGTTACAGGACATTTGTCACGCATCTGTTCACTAGTAGATTTAACTGTGACTACTTTGACTTTTACTCCATCTAAGCATCTGCTACTTCTGTTACATTAGAATCCCATCACTTTACACATTTCATAATAAACTATTTTTTTCATTTTCTCCTTCATTGGTCTCATTAAAAACATTTATTGGACATATTAGCAGAACTCAAAGTGAGCTGGTTTGCAGTAATTTTACTCTTTGGCTTTCTGAACATGCCCACCGCTTCTTCTCACTCAAAATGAGTAGTTAGGAAATAAAAATGAAAAAAGCTTCAAATCGTTCACCGATCTTTTCTGTTTATCATAATTACATAGTTAAACAAATATGCACTGGTCACAGAAAAGGACAGAGAAAAGAATAGTCAAGTATATTTACATTTAAGTAAAATATAAATCATTTACTTCCTTTTTCTTAGGTAGAAAATTCCATGGTTATATTATTGCTTGTTTACTTGTACTGCTCTGTGCCACTGGCCTCAGTTCTCCTTTCCTTATAGGTGCTGGTTCGGTTTATGTACTCAGTCAGTAAAGGCTACAGAAAAATCACCTACCACAACTGGCGTCATGGCTTCAATGTGGGACAGACCATGTTTACATTATTAACGGTATTGTTTTGTGCATAATTTTTACTTTAAATGCAAGTAAAACTAAATTCTTATAATTAAAATTTAGGTCTTTGCTGCGCTTCCTCATGTTATGGATTTTATGGATTTTCTTTGGACGCCTCTCTGTTTATCTGTGTTCTCAGACAGGAATGCTGAAGCGATACTACACTGACTTGGAGGTAATGGCCATGATAACTGCGGGCTTCCTCCACGATATAGATCACAGAGGGACAAATAACTTGTATCAAGTCAAGTAAGTGCTTGGATAATTTTTTTGTCTCTGTGCTATAATGTGAAATGGTAACTGTAAACTGCAAGTACACAAATGCTTTTGTCAGAGTTTCTGAAGTGCTATTTAATACATTAGTTTAGTACAGATACAAAAAATAAAACTTACTTGAGCTAAGTTACAAATTTTATTAGGTTTTATTAAGGTTCACTGTAAAAAATGAAACACAGGAGAAGACAAGATGAGCCAGTCAGTTTAATGTTGTTACTTTTTGACTTTTGTTCGTACCCACAGATCTGGCAACCCTTTGGCAAAGCTGCATGGCTCCTCAGTCCTGGAGCGACACCATCTAGAGTTTGGAAAGTTCCTCTTGAGCAATGAGGTGAGCTAGACAATGAGTTATTCTAACTTGTACAGTTCTCAGATCTCATCATGTTTTACAGTCACTAACTCTGATGCCCACCTCTCTCTTTTCATTTCATCTACAGTCACTGAATATCTACCAGAACCTTAACAGGCGACAGATGGACCACGTCATTCATCTCACAGATATCGCCATCATTGCCACCGACCTGGCTCTTTATTTCAAGTCAGCATAATCGTCTGCTCACTTTACATATTGGTTTTTCCCTTATGTCTCACACAACACTAATAAAATAATTCTTCTACACTGTTAGAAAGAGAACCATGTTCCAGAAGATTGTGGACCTTTCACACACATATGAGGATGAAAAGAAGTGGGTCGACTTCATGTCTCTAGAAACAACCAGAAAAGAAATTGTCATGTAAGTACAATGAGCACAAGCACAGTTTGTTGTGGGTGGTCAAACATCTGGTTGCTCAAATCTTTTTCATTTCAGGGCTATGATGATGACCGCATGTGACCTGTCTGCTATCACCAAGCCCTGGGAGGTACAGAGCAAGGTAAGTGGCAAATAAAATACACACAACAAATAACGTGAATGTTTGTGAACTGCTTGTCAAATCATTTTGTGTGTTTGCCTTTAGGTCGCACTGTCAGTAGCAGCGGAGTTCTGGGAGCAGGGGGACCTTGAGAGGACAGTTCTGGAACAGCAACCTATTGTGCGTTTGAACATTTGGTTTATGAAATAATAGAAAAAAATGAAAAATGCAAATGACAAACCTGGTTTCTATCATCATATTAGGAGATTAGAAAGACCTGATTTCCTATTCCTGATTTCTAGACGTCTGCTAGTGAAAAGTTTGGGTCCTATTTGTCTGTTTGTTATTGTATATTTTTCAAACCAGCATCAATTCTTAACCTCGATTCTAGTAACTACCAAAGCTCAACACCTTTCTTAACACTAACATGTTATAAACCTAAACTCAGTGGGAATGTGAACTTCTGAACAATCAATTAGGAGAAAACTAAGCAAAACCTCTCCCTCGCTCTCTAGCTATTGCTGCAACAGTACTAATAAATGAATATACAGCAACAATCCAAAGCTATTACTATAAGTCTTATATTCCCAATCATATAAGCAGCAAATATTATTGAGATGTTTTTGGGTTCTACAAAAAGTTTCTGTCCCTCCCACCAGCCCATGATGGACAGGACTAAGGCAGCTGAACTTCCAAAGCTACAATGTGGTTTCATTGACTTTGTCTGCACGTTTGTCTACAAGGTAATGCTCCATACTGCATGTACACTGCTTTATTTAGGATATTTGGGTGGTTTCTGTGTAAAGATAATGTCTTTACTTTGTTTGTCTCTGGCTCTTTTTTATTAAGGAGTTCTCTCGCTTCCACCCACAAATCCAGCCCATGCTGGACGGCATCATAAATAACAGGAAGGAGTGGAATGCTAAAAAAGAGGAGTATGAAGCAAAACTCAAAGCCATAGAAGAAGAGAAGGCTGCTAAAGAGGCAGCAGCTGCCAAGAAAGGTACAGTGGTTCTTTGGAATAGGTTTCCACAGTTTGCCAAATGTTACAGTCATTTCATTTAGGCTGGTGCGGTCAAACACGTATCAAGTTGTGTTTTTGCACAAATACCAACGTTTGCTTTGAACACTCCAATTAGCTGATTCATTGTCACTGATTTTTTTTTTTGTCCAACGTATGATTTGCACTTTAGCTGCTGCAAACAACCCCGGTGGTGGAGGTTCGGGCTCCAAGACGTGTTCACTGTGCTAGAAAGTCAAAATGCTGCGCACGTGATGGGAGTGCGGTTCACGACAGACTTCAGAACTAACTGTCTCAAACACAGCAACTGGGTCAAGTGGATGGACACAGTACATGTGAAAAGGCTTGTACACTAAGCAGGTGAGCCAAAAAAAGACAGGACACCACATGTTGGAAAAGCAAAACCTCACAGAGGAGGAACAACAGATATTAAGGAAAACTCAGGTTTTCACTCATCATAGAGTTCCAGCTTCTTTTTATTTTGGGGAATATTGTTAATTTAGATAGTTTTTTGTGGCATATGTATTAATCAACCACAATTTTACATGTCTTTTGTTTCCTAAAAGTAGTTCATTAGTGCATGTTAAAGTGAGTCTGTGCACTTTTGTAAATGATGGCGATGTACAGTATGTATTATGTAAGAAGGAATATAGAAATACTGTAAACTGAAGAGAGCATGGCAAGCATTGTTTTGCTGCAAAGCTCATGTCACTGTAGAGTGTACTTAATATTGGGTTTATTGTTTCTGTTTTGAAACATACTGCATATTGTATAGTCGTGTAATATTCATTATAATGATGAATAGAACTGCTATTAATCATTATTGAACTACTGTACATATTTTCCAAAACTATAACTGATTGTTAACTCATTCCAGTCACTTCTCATTTACAAATGAGATTTTGTTTACCTGGACTGCTCAGATCAACATCATACGTTTAGTTCAGCACTGCTGCAGTTAAAGGTGAATATTTTTTGACAATATCAAGGCAACAACTTAGCAATATAACTTAACTGTCTGCAAACAAGTGGTAGTTGCTTACTTTTAATGCTTTCCTATGTGTGAGAGTAGTGGAGAAGGAATCTGAAAAATCTTTATGACTATACAGTTACAAATGTCTTATTAAATACAATCACGTTAAAATGAAGGTACTATTTTGGAAATAAGGTGTTTTCATATTTCCTATTATGAACACAATAACTGGACCTCACAGATAATTCTAGTATTTTGAAGAAGAGCAACAATTATTCTGCAATTATAAATCGATGATGGGAAGTTGACCTTCTGGAATGGACCCACTCTGAGTAGGAGCCAAAGTTGGCCATCACCCCCTGGGGACTAACTCCAATTATGAGACAAGTGTCTTTATAATATTCACAATATCCAATAATAGTAGGAAGGAAATGGAATACACAAATGGAAATATGGAAACCTAATCATAGGACTTTGAGAAAACTGTTCTAACTACTACTGCATCATGTCTGCAATGTAGCTCTGCTGACAATAAAAGCTCCAGGAGAATCAAGCTGTTTGAGACGGCACAAAGGAGCGACTTGTAAATACATGTACATTTTCCTTTCTTTCTTATAAATATAAAATCAAATAATATAATTTTAGTGGCATATAGATGCTAGTTTTTTAAGTAGTAAGATTTTCAGTCACTGGAAATGAGTCACTAAATATTTTTTTCTGTTCATTTATTGTTGGTTCCATCATGCTCTCATTTTAATTTAATGATGTACATATATTCCTTATATGGAAAGAAAGCAGGGTTGTTTAAGAAATGACCACCTTGTCTTAGATAATACACATACCTTGATGTGCTACAGATAAACATTAAAAAATCCTTAATTTACACTGTGGTTAGTATACTAAAGCTTGCTTCTTCATGTGCTCCTTTTGACAATGGTGATCTAAATAAATTTTTATGACTTTATGAGTGATCTGTGTACAAGGTTTTAATGACATCAGAAACTAGAATAACTGTAACCTAACACTTATTTTGGACAATGTATTTCACTTTTCACTGACTAAGCATACTGTCATCTATAAATGTCACTATGTTATTAAAAATAATTTACATTTTGTTTAGTAATCAAAAATGTAATGTAACACCCTGCACTATATAATGCAATACAGACTTCATAATGAAGATTACTATATTACACAACACACAGGATTACTTAAAGGAACACTTATGTCCACACTGCACTTTTTACTACTGGTCCCTGACCCCAATCCTGGGATTGCTGCTAAACTAAGCCAGGATTACAACCATGCTGATTTTCCAGGCTCATATCCTACTGAAGGACAGGTATACACATACACCCCTCTCATAACAAAATCACATGCAACTGTCTGCTGCCTTTTGGCAAGGTGTGACTCAGAAGGACCAGAAGTTGCCCACCAATCCAGGGGTCAGCAGTTAGATCCCCACCTCCTCCTCTCCTCTGGCAAGGCAATGAATCCCCATGTTGCTGATGGTGGGTCAGACCAGCACCGTGCATGACAGCTGCTGCCATTAGTGTGTGAGTGTGTGTGTGTGAATGAGAGAGTTGTAAATGCTTTTGTTACCAATAGAGTAAGAAAGATGTATATGAGTGCAAATCATTTAACATTTGAATTGTATGCAAGACAATACAGCAATTGTAAAGGTAAATGTTTTAAAAGCATATATTTTAGATAATATGAGAGTTTATGTGGGTAGGTGAAACCACCTACACAAGAACAGTTATACTATTACATGATTTTTTTCTTTCTGTTTTTATTGAATTTGCAACATGACAACACAGGCCCTGAGACAGGTCATTTGAGGATGGTGTCAGAATTAGCTGTAGAGAGGAGAAAGACAAAGATGGGAAAAATGTGATAAAAATACTTATTTTACTGAAATGTGTGATGTTTATTTTATTTATAGTGTGTCTTTGTTACCTTCAGACAGTTGTTTGTAGATGCGTTCTTGCTCCTCTCTGGCCTTCTTCTCCGCCTCCTCAATCCTCCTCTCCTCTTCAGCAATAGGCTTTAGGTACTCTGAATTAGAATATAATCACAACGAGATATTAATTGTTATTAGCCATATGCAAAAGAAAACATAATATCTGGTGGGGATGCAGTGTCCCAAAATAAGAAAATCACCCAATACTTGAAAACAAGTCTAAGCAAGAGAACTCTTTTGAAATGTTTTTAATTATGACCAGAATAATATGCAGCACAGTCCAAATGAACTTTTCTTTTAAAAGAGATAATAAAGTTCTGTCTTATCTCTTCTATTCTTTTTGTATGTTTGTTTAGGTGTATGCTGTCCGACTTCTGCACATAACCACTTCTGTTTTGAAATTGGGCTGTCACCAGCCTGCTGCAGTTGAATGATGTGTTTCTAATACACAGGAGATCATAACAGAATTCTTTTCATGGGAGACATCTTGACCTGACATAGTAGTATACTTACATATGCAATTTTTCCACTATCAAAAGTTAACATGTTAAAGAGATATACTAGGCTTCAAAATTATATATTATATTTTATATATATTGGATATTATGAATAGTAATACAGGAAGCTGATTCATAAATATTTGTAAATGACAGAGTAGGAAGAAAGGGAGAAATTAAATAAGTTCATGCTTCTTCTCTCTCCTTTCAAATATGGATTTTGCTTTATGTTTGGTTTATGTAAATGTTTTATTTTTTGCTTTATATATTCAAAATATATTTTTAACTCAATTTCCACCATAAACCTAGCATTGTTATACAGTGACGTTAAAGGAGTACAATAAAATATATCATATCACTTTCGTACCCTGAAGGCGACACTGGTGCCTGGACACAACTTACCAAACCTCTGTTTCCCGTACAGGACTCCGAGCAGCAGGGCAGACCACCTGGCCGTCTGACAGAAGGGACACAAACGTGTTAATATATGGACTGTGTGAGCTGGGATAGGTCAGCAATACAAGCTGCCCACAGCTTCACTGACAGGGTTTTCAAGAGTCCCACTGTCGCATTCATGGCTGTGGCTGTTACTTTCAAATAGTTTACTTTAATTAATAAAGGCAGACTTTAAAACTTTGCACACGTTAGCAGTAACGTTGACACGAACGACGTTCGTTGTTTCCTCTGACCTTTCAGCTAAAATGAAATGGCCCCAATCTGACGATTACTGAATGAAATTACTCACTGAACTCAGGGTAGTTGTACAACTAATAATAATTATCACGATCTCCGCATCACACAGATATGTAAGTTCCATGTGTTCCTGATGTTTTGCGCAGTAATGGTCACCTGCTCTTTGAGCCTCTGTCAATGTCATAGCTAGCAAATACTAGCATGCTACTGCAACAGATGACGTGACACCAATCTGCTAATAGCCGCACGTCTTTAGCGTGAGAGTTACACTATAAGTTAATATCCTTCTTGTATATGCACAAAATTAGTAATTTTTAGGTAAAACAATCTGTTATTACCTTGATGAGCGGCGACACTGCAACCGGAGGAGCCATTGTGAAGCGAGTTTGATACTTCCGGCTTTAGCGGAAGTCGTAACTTTTTTTTGTCCGAGGCACACGGTGACCGAGGAAGCTAAAAGCTGGAAATACTTTTCCAAACGCATAAAATAACACTTTTTCTCCCTTTGTCTCAGTTTATCTTCAAACTACAAGCAAGAACGTGAGGGAACAGAAACAATTCAAAGACCCGCTAGTTTTTCAAGGTACCGACGTGTAACGTCACACAGATAATATATGAATGTAAGGCAAGTAACAGTTAGCCAAATCAATAACCAGATAGCAGTTCTACATTAGCTTATATGTTATTTGGGTGAATTCAAACTAATTTTAAGCTAATATAATAAACAGAGAAATTGGGCTAATTAACTTGTAGTCTAACCAAATCATATATATCTTGGACAATATTCTTGTTTATATTTGGCTGCACCCATATATATGTGTGTGTGTGTGTGTATATATATATATATATATATATATATACACACACACACACACACTCCCTGGCCACTTTATTAGGTACATCTATACACTATAATGCATCATCACCTCTGCTATGATTTGTACGTTTATATTGTCCTTCTCAGTTTTGAAGTTGAAACTGTCAAAAAGCAGTTGTACTGGAGTGTTTTATATTAAGAGAGATGGTTTCAAGCCAACATATTAAATTTAAATGAGCCCCCTCCCACAAAACAAACCCTTACATTGATATAAAGTAATACCATTGGAGAGCCAGTAAATTTGTCTATTTGCTCTTCAGTGTTTTAGCAATTTTTGTTTGTATTTTAAAAAGCCCTGAAATCACTCTGTGTGTTCTGTTCATGCCTCTAGGGTTATTAATATTTTGTGGATCCGTGTCAAGGATATAATATGGCTACACTTCAACTATGGAACTGCTTCGCCTGCGTCGTTTTGTTAGAAATTGGTAAGTGTAACATTGGTTTAATATATGAAACACTGATATTTCGTATCTTTGGTTACAATGATTTATGACTGAAGTGATGGTCAACTTTTTGCTATTGTTGTAGTCTCAGATGGCTGCCACTAGATGTAGCTGATTCCCCTCTTGCACTAAAACTGCACAATTGTATATGTGTGGTTTGTGGTGTGAGACATAAAGGAAGATGTGTAAAATATAAACAAACACATTTTTCAAAAGTGGTCAAAAGTTTTTCAGAAACACTTTGGTACTAGAACAGTTGTTTATTCTACATGCTGAAACCTGTAAAAAAGAAAACAGGTTCATATGATCAATATCATATCATAGACAGCAGTTCTGTTTATAGCAGCAGAAACATGATACTGTTCTAACATTGCAGAGTACAGTATAAGCATACATGCAAATTCAGTGCTGTGTTGGTTCTAAACACATTGCAACAAAAGGAACAAAACTGACAGGAATACAATATAAAAACAAAATGGCAATACTGTTCCAAAAAAATGCCTCCCACTTTGTTGAGATGTTGCAAGCAATGTAATCGCACTAAATTAATTTCATTATGTTTTGTGTTTTTTTAAAGAATTTTTTAAAGAGATAACATTGTTCATAGGACTCCGAAGCTAGCTCGGTTCCAAAAATCCCACATGCCAATGTCTTTGATAATTCAAATACCACAACTAAATAATGAAGTGAAAATTAATTTGGTCAGATTGTCAGGTTTACTCAGAGGTCCCTATGTATATCATCAATAAACATAATAAATAAAATGAACAGTGTAAGAAATCTCAATGTGGAATGTTGCTCAATCGTTGTCATAGATGCAGTCTGAAAAACATATAGCATTCATTAAAATATATTTTTATATATATATAAAATATATATTTATATTTTATATTTTTCCTAAACTGTAAATTTTGGTCCACTGTTAAGAAACATATTCCTGTAATAATAATGACGAATTTAACATACCCTCTCCGATGTCATCGTATATATCAGCATCACTGTTAACAAAAATGAAATGGTCAGTACCCATAGTATGTTGCTAAGGGTCTTTCTTATTCTCTGTGTGCATTAATTTGTGAATATATGATGTACTTACTCTGTAACAATGTAGCTGGTCGAAACAAAACCAACTGGAAAATACAGATTTTAGGGTTTTAGACTGAGATGATGCAAATTTGGTGGTATAAAGAATGATGAAGCACAATCATTAATCAGAAATATTGAGTATTTGTTTTAAATAATTATTTTTATTGTATCAAACAAACACAAAACAGGGTGGATACTCACACTTTCCCTCATCGTTCCGACAGATCAGTTTGTTATCCACAGCTTTAACAATGACGTCAAGTTTTTCCCCTCCTTTAATTGGCAGCTCTTTCGCACTCCACTTCTTATTGGTAAGTGTTTGGATGATGGACACCTGGTACAGCACCTGTATTTCACCATCATACTGAAAAAATCCATGGAATTGTAAATTAGCTTTTTTAGGAGGGGAGCACTTAAAGATATAATATTTAAAAAATAATGTAACTTACAGAGAGTTTACAGTTAAAATTCTATGGAGTTGGAGTTAGTTACACTCAATATTCTAATGAAATTCATTTAAAACATTATCACTGTCACAGCCTTGTTCAGTGTATTGATGATTCATAATCATTTTGATTTTAATAAGAAGATTTAAGGAGAGTTAAGGAGATTTTTCAGCCGCTATAATTCTGGTAACAGTGAGATGACTGTATTGATGAGCAAGCTTAAAATATATAGGGAACAGACTTTAAATTTTTTCCTGAATTCCTTTTCTTCTTTCTCAAGCTTCTTTTGCTTCTTTGGGTCCATCTCTTCAGTTTTGCTTTTGCCTTTCACGGGTGGAAGACTGGACAGAAAGAAAACAAGCAAGAGGACAAAACTAAAATATTTAAAACTGATAGAAAATATACAATGGGACTGATTATTGCTTCTTTTCAATTAACAAATTATAATAACATAAATCGTCAGATCATTTTAACGGTTTAATTCATAAGTATTGTGTAATTGACTCAGATGGTATTGTTTTGAGAGAGATGTACCTGCTGATCGGGGGAGGGGGAGGCAAGGTTTGAGAGTCAACATCATCGTATATCTCCTCATCAATTGCTGTTCCTGCTTTATCTGTGTGAAACAAGGCTTTTTAGACAAGGGCAGTTCACATGATATAAAAGAATACAGGTACACACAGCGGTAGTCTTTAAATGTGAGTCTGCCTGACTTTTGCTGAAGAGCAGTTACGTTATAATGACAGTATAATGGTAAATAACAGAAACACAAGCTGAGGAGAGTCATAAAGTAGTATTATCTCAGTGAGTAATACCTGTATTCCCTTCTGCAGAAAACTGGCTGGGTGGAGGAACTCTGGCACAATAGAAGATAAATTATTAAAGTGATACATGTTTTATTACAGTGTAAAATGGTAAATGGTAAATGCCCGCTTCATCGTTAGAAGTAGGTTAATATGATTCAAAGCACCCCAAATTAATAATCATATTCACCATTTACAATGGTATTTTAATTAGTATGCTTGTTCGAACATGCCGGGTGTTAGTGGATAACGCCTTGATTTTCTGATTAAGTCAATAGGTATACATCAGTTACAGACTGATGAGGATTAGTAAAATCACAGCTAATCAGCTGCTCTGATTGTAATTACAAAAAAAAAAACACTGTTAGATTCTAGCCTCTGAGACTGTTCATGCAATAGTCAATTTGGAAATTAAAGTCCATCAGCGTTATTCAGATAGAGGAGAAGATATTAATCTGGTGCTGATGTGAGGAGACAATCACCGTTTGAATGCAACTTCAGAAACTATTCAGCTATTAGAAAAAGAGTGACAGCTGAAAGATGAGGGATTAACAACAGTGGACAGTAGATGTAGGATCAGTCTTACTACTGAGTGTATTTTACACTTTAGTGCTGGCAAGACGTCTGCTCCGGTCAAACATCCGTAGGAAGCCAAGGGGCTTCATAGGAGAAGACCTGGATTCGCTTAAAGTATGAAAAGATCTGCATTTGCTTTTTTGGTTCCATTTTTTTGAAACTTCTTATGTATCTTTTTACGTTTACATTAGCAGTGTTTGTACAAAAAGAAACTTAAGCAGATCCTACTTTATCCTAAGTTATCCTCTATTTACCCATTTATTTTAAATCAACAGATCAGTTCCAACCTGATTTCCAAGTTTGGATCAACAACATCATCATATATTTCTCCTCCCTCTCCCGGTGGTGGGGGTAGGACAACTAAAGGACCCAAACAAATATGTATGTGATTGGTGAAATGCTTGGTATCAGTACTAATAAATCTCAAATAATTATATAAATTCAACAAATATTTAAGTTAAATGATTGTGAGTATAATGTATAAAATGTATGTAAGATTATAAACATACCTCCTTGTCCTTTGATCCCACTGTAGAGAGACAAGAAAAGGCAGACACATTTATACTAGAAAATAACATAAGCGTGTTGTAATATAAACACAAACAACTTGAATTTAGTGAGCTTTCATTTCTCAGAATAATATTCTGGAGGTTCCAAAGAAAAAAGCTCCCATTTATTTTTTTTCCACTGAGAGTGTTGAGTTACTGCTTGAGCATTTCTACTTGAATCGTCATTACAAGAAAAAATTATATCTTATAATTTTAGCTTTAGAAAACAACATGAATTTTTCGATAATCTTTTAAAGCTTTCTGAGTATGTCAGAAATCTTACTTGGTGGCTTATTTCTATTTATTTCTCAAAAACACAGGACTTTGAACACCTAACTTGTTTTCCCGTGTTTAGTTATTTTGAAATTTCCCTGTTTGCAGTTAGAAAATCTGCTTCCCATTTCACTTTTGATCATTCTTGCACAAGGGCAACTTCCCAGTGCAAATAATACTAAAATATTTAAAATACGAATGCATAGTTTCACATTTGTACCTGTTATCAGAGGAGACCACATCAATGTCATCATAGACTTCAGGTTCATACGCCGCCGGCTGAGCTTGACGATTCTTCAGACTGTTAAAATCAATTTCCACTGAAGTGGTCTTCACATAACCAACTGTTAGAAACAAATTACAAAATTATGTACGGATTGGATTTATTAGTCTTAATTAGAATTCTTGGTGGAATTGATTTTAGGGCAGAATATAGAGAGATAAAGAAAGTTGATAAGCGGGAGATGTTCCTGACAACCTCATCCTGTTTTTTCCAGAAGAGGTGGAGGGGATATCAGGCTCCAGGTAAAGAATATTTGGAGAAAATGCTACAGATAATGAATAAATGTGTGAACATACTGGATCCATCTTGAGTCCGCCCCAGCCATTTTCCTTCTGGGTTGCCCTGTACACGTATGATGTCCAGGCATTCCCCTTGCTTCAGAACAAGATCGGTTTTACTGCCTCTGCAGTCGACACGAGCCTTCCCTTGGTGAATAACCTCTAGGGGGCCTACCAGCTAACACACACACACACACACACACACATATATGTCAATATGCACAGAGAAAATAAAAGTAGATTATGGAATGTATTTATGACATGGTTTAAAGGGTAGATAAAGTGTATTAAGATGGGTCAGACTTTTATATGTGCAGCATAAGAATTAAAACAGGCCATTTAGCCGGGGTTTCATGCAAGGGAAACAAAATCTGCATGTGCACCTAATGGTCATAAAAATATCTTGTGTCATTTGTTTAGTTTTATTTAAGAACAGTGGTGTAAAAGAGAGTTAAAAAAACACAGCATAGCTGTTACTTCTTCTTTTAGCCTAACTAACCATCTCCTGCTCTAGCCTTATACAGAAATGAGAGTTACACTTTGGTTTTAACATGTTACATCATGAATTTTTATAGTGCTGGCTGTTTCTTTGCACAGAGCACGGATAAATATTTTGCTCTGTTTTCAATCTACAGATGGATTCAAAAGTTTGCAGCTCCTTATTTTGAGAGGTCAAAAAAAGGGAAAAACAAAGAATATTTTTATTGACATTTTATGCACATTCAGCTAGTATTTGTGTTCATTAGTCAGAAATTAATTAAAGTTAATTTTTGAATAGTTTATCAAGGAGATGGGAACTTTTCTACTGTTGAAATTCTTCTTACTGTAGTGTAGGTTCTAAATACTTTTCTCAGTCATTTATGTTCCTACTCATGATGAGTGTGCATTCATACTAACTGAATTTGCAATATCACTGTGTTAGGTTTGTTAGGTTTAGGGTTATGTTTGCATCCCCTGCAATACTGTTTCAGTGTAATAGGATGCAAATGTAACCCAAAACCTAACACAATGATAGTGTAAATTCAGGCAGTACAAGTTCTTTCATCAAAAGAAGTTATGCTAAGCTAACTGTCCGCTCTAGCTTTATAGAGAAGTAAGCAAGTTACTTCCTAAAATGTAAAACCATTTCCATTCATTTCACTCACTTTGAATTTCTTTCTTGCATCTTGTTCCTTCTTCTCACGTTCCTTCTGCTCCTTCTTCTCAGCCTCTTGTCGTTTTTTGTCCTCCTTCTCTTTCTCCTTCTTGTCTTGTTTTTGTTCAGCTGCTTCCCTATTAAAGGAGCGAGAATATGAGTTTGCAAAATCCAGAAACTTGGCTGAAACTGGTGGACAAACAAATAATTACTTGGATGCTGTTTACTTAATGTTATTTACCATTTGCTTATTTAGAATTCATTATAGTCATTGTTTGCTTATATCAGATTACAGAACAGAACAGAACAGAACAGATAAAGCCGTTTTCAAAGAGTTAGAACAAATTACTTCCTGTAGTGTTGCAAAACTACCACTAGAGAGTAGTGTTAGTGAAGAAACGTGAGTTAACATGTGCTTGCAAAGTACAAGTAGAGACAAAGTTAGTCCACTCACTGTTCATACACAGACAAATCAGAATAAAAACTGAATTTTGAAGAATCAGTGCATAAAAACATTTTCTCACCAGCGTTCATCAAGATCTTCATACATTTCGTCATCATCATCATCATCAATTCCCTAGGCACAGAAGACAAAAGTATAAAAACTAATAACAGTAGTTCAGTGTATATTTTTCAAAGCACATACAATACATGCTTGACGTAAATGTAAATATAATGTTAACATTTATTTCTCATTCCTTATGTTTTTAGTTATGTACACATTTATTTTCTTCATGGTGTAGATATTTCTGCTTTGGATGTATATATCTGCATGACATCCATTAATAATTGTTGTATTATTTTGTATTTTAAAAACTGCGATTCACACATTCCTCTTTCTGCATACAACTGTCAATCTAATGTGCTAACTTTCTGCCATTTGCTCTATACAAACATTTTGATTTATCCTACCTGACTGTAATCATCCTTTACTTGGTGTAAATAAGCTATTAGCCACGTGTCTTTAAGACCACACATCCTTGTCCTTATCGGAGTGTGTTTGTATCTATATCTGCACATGAATCTGCATGCAAATCTGAATTTATGTAAATGAAAGGAATGTGAGGTGTCTGACCTTGGCCCTCTGACTCGGATGAGCTGCAGAAGAGACACAATGAATCATAATTACAAGGGAATTATTAAATGTCCATCATAATCGTAATCAGAACTGAAATGTTGTAATATATTAGTAACTCACAAAATGCTGTTGAACCAATATGTATGTGTTGTTTCATACAAAGAGAACTAAACCAGATAATGTAGAGAACTGCAAACGGGAACTAGCACTTGTAAATAAGCAAAATAACAACCCCAAAGAAGGTAAAAGATGCTAAACTAAGCAATAAGACACCGTATTAACTGGTAAGACATTCTGACAAGCATATTTCTCTAAGTGTATGATATGTGTCCTCTTGTGTTTCCTGTGATGCTAAAAACATCACCATCTTGCAGCATGGTGTTTATGACACATTGCATTTGTTCAAGCAATAAGCATTACTGAACCTGCAGATGATGGTAGAGGTGGAGGACAGTTGTTTGGTTCATCAACATCATCATAGATGTCCTTATCCTGGGGCCTGGAAAGTACAGTCAGTATTTACTGGTTGTTAACTGTAGTTGTATATTCAGCAAATATCGAAAGAAACTATAACTTACAGTGATCCTGGGTGTCGTGGGGGAAGACTGGGGAGTGCAGGTTGAGGGGGTTGAGTTGGGGTCACCTGGTTGCTATGGTTACTAGGGTGAGAGGCCAGATGAGCTGTGAGACTGGGTTTCTTAAGGTTGCCTGGACCTGTGACAAAAACACGGTGTTGGAGAATAATTAAGTTAAACCGATCTTTTAAAAAAATCATGTGACACAGACAGCATTATCCGAAGCTGATGTTATTTTCATCCTTTAATCTCATGTCTTTTTAATGGGCTTTACTTGGCCACGTTTTGCAATGAATTTTTTCAGCCATTAGCCTTCATTCACCTTTAACTGGAAATAAATGCTGGTCAGGTAACTGACTAAAAACAGATATTTTCTCTCAAAACTATCCCTGTTTTCTAGAACTTACTTCCCCATGTGGTGAAACAAACTAAGCGGTCAGGGCAGAGAGTGGGGGAGGGGAAAGGAGAAACTGTACAGGGAACTTGGCCAGAGAAAATAGAGGAACCAGCTGTGTTTCTGTCTCTTTGGTCTGTTATCTCATGTCTGGCCACTCCTGTGTACCTTGAGCACGTTTTCTACAGAATGAACAAAATACAAATTTAAATATTCAAACTAAATTTAAAATTTAAAGAAATAAAATGTAATATTTCAAAACAATAATTGTAATGCTATGATGCACAACTGGAGAATGCTTGCATAGTTGTACAGTCAGATAACTCAAAGTCAGCTCAATAACTGCATGGTACACACTGCTAACATGGCTAAAACCACACCAATGGGTTTTCACACATTTGAAATATGTCCAAAGTAGAGCTGCTAGTGATAGAAAGGAAATGCACTTAAGACAGCTATAAAACAGGAACCCCGTCTATTTTTTTCTTTTTGTCACGAGACAAACTGGTCTGCATTATTTAACTGGAAGGCCCCAGCTTAGCTTAGAGGCATGCTTGATTACATAAAATGCAGCCTGTTTATTTAACTGGAATTGTCATGACAACTTTTGCAGTGCTTGATGCACTATATTTGTTGCGTCCCGATTGGGAGCAGAAGAACAAAGACATATCATACAAAATGGAAAACAAATGATGTGATGGCAGCCAGATAGTTGAAGTACTCTTGTGTTTCTGATGGCTACCAGACATTCTTTCTGTTTTACATTTCTACTGAAAAAACTATATATATGCTTATGTTTAAATGTATTGAAACCATTGCTAAAAACAGATCACTATAAAATGTAAGTATTTTATACCGTTTTCAGCCAGTGTTTCCTGTGTTTTTGTATTGTCAGCTATAGTTACAGCTCTGTTGAGTTGAGAAAAATTAGTATAAAAACACAACTCTCTCAGGTGTGTCTAAATGTAAATATGTGGTATTTCATGTATTACTGTTCTTTATATATAATTCAATATTCTCAATCTTTTCAGAAAAACCAATAAAGAAAACTACAAAAGACTTAAAAATTACCATTTAAATAAGTAACATCTCATTTTTGAAAATTGTCTCTACAGTTTCAGAAGTACATTTCTATAACATGTGCTAAATCTAAATGCAGAACTTTCAGTTGAGTTCAATTGGGGTCTTGAAAGTTACTACTTTGCAGTTTTTTGGTAGTACCAAGTGTGACACTTATATACTAATATACAGGCTAGTTGTATACTTTATTACTTTATGAAATTTTATGATACAATGTAAAATCCAACAATCATCTTAGCTTAGATTTTTTTTACTTTGTCAACTTTACTCAGTTTTTAAAAAATGCACATCTTGCTAGTTTTTATCAAGTTAGAGTTAATTGCAGAGTGAAAAAAACTCTTTACTCATTGTTTTCGAGTGAAGCTAAATTAAAACAATGACGTACAGTTGTGACAAATGAGGCAGTGAGACTACTAAACTGGTGGGGAGCAGAAATTCACAAAAATTTGCTGAATCCGAAAACGTTTAGGAAAGTTTTATAAAGGTTTAAAGTTATATATTAAGTGGGTCAAGGAATCATGTTGCAGTTCATAAACCCAGTGCCAATGAACACTGACGTTTTTTCTGCTCTTGGAAAATCTTCTGCTGACATTTGCTAAGGACATATGGAGGATTACATTTTCAAAAATGCATCGCTGCAAGTAAAATATATTTCATGTTTAAGCAGTACAGTGTGAAGTACATTTACTGTTATGTGGGAATGATCTGAGCACTAGATAATTACTGTAAATTGACAAAAGAAGTGCTCTTAGATGGAAGGGCTGGGAGGGTGGGGGTCTGTCTACCCTAGAAGTTTAGTATATAATACTATAATATTGTGGGATAGTTTAGTATGGTTACAGTATTAATGCGCCTATATTAATTTTGAAGGGAAGGCCGTGGTTAACAAACCATGACTGAAGATGATGTGACCAAAGTTTTTAAAGTCCTGTATGACATACGTTTAGAATAGTTTCACAAGTAATCCTGATTTCATACGGATTACTTTTAAGGCAATGAGCTTCCGTTGTTAAAGCAAGTAAATCAGGGTGTTAAAGTGACGGGAACTCAGATGTTGAAAGTTGAAGGCAATGTCATGTTAGCTGGCCTAACTTAAATAAGTGTGTCATTTGAAAGACAGCCCGCAGCACACTTAACTTCATATGACTTTGTTTAATATTATAGAGTACTGCATACTGACTTGACTTTACACTATAAGTACTGTACACTCTTGTTGTAGTTGTGTAAACTAAATTGTAAGTGTACTACACTTAATAAGCATTTGTAAGTAGAAATACACCTACTATTTCAGTTTACTTGGTTTTTCAAGGCAATCGGTTTGCATCCTTTTTTCAAGTAAGCTCAAATAATCACAATTTACAGTGCATGTGTAAATATTTATTTGCCTTTCCTTACTGGATCTTCTTCTAAACAAGACTGTTTACAAAAATATAACTTACCATCATCAGAGGGTGCACCACCTCTTTTTAAGTTTTCCAGGTCAACTTTGGGGGGTCGGTTGGGTTTAGCAGGAGCAGGACCCAAAGCTAAACTGTTGGGTAGGGGGTTACGCTTGGGCACTGAAGGCCCGTCACCGTTAACATTGCTGGGCCGAAGAGAAGGCTTAGATGGGCCCTTAAAGCTAGGTTTTTTACTAGTTGGTGGTTTGGGAGGAGACGTGGAGTTAGTGGGAGCGAGGGGCGGTTTGTTGACTCCACCACCATCTGACTGCTCATTCTTCTCCTCCTTGTTGAACATGTTCTGAGCACTTCTGAAGTTAGAGGCTGCCTTAAAAGTGGAGTTTACGGGTGTAGGTTTGTTTGGAGTGTCCGTCTTAGCCTCTGCCAGTTCTTCATTGTTTAGCTTTAATTTGAAATGCTGCTGGTTGGTTTATGCTGTAAAGGAGCTATTTTGGATGCTGTGGAGCCTGTAGTGGATGGCGCAGCCACACCACTGTCTTCTTTTATCCAACTGGGCTTGGTGCTGGTGGCTAGAGATGATTTAGGAAAGACAGGTTTGGAGTCGGAGAGGCTGTTACTAAGAGACGGCTTGTTGAGAGGAGGCTTCTGTACAGCACTTTTAAAATCAAGTGCCTGTGAAGAAGGGGTCTTTGAGGGAATGGATTTATTAACAAAAGGTCTACTGGCAGTATTGGTGTCATCTTGAGCGTTAGCAAACCTGCTAGCCAGGGCTTTAGCTTTGTTGGGCTCGTGTACCTCTGTATCACTTTTAGTGGATAGTTCCTTTTTCAGGAAAGGTGGTTTAGGTGGAGTATTTATTGCACTGCCTGAGAGACTCTCCACGATAGGTTTCTTTGGCTGTGTGGTTGGGCCGGAAGAGAGGGTGGAGTGAACAAGTTGTTTTGGACGTCCAGTTGATGCAGGGGGAGTCTCATCAGTGCTGGACCCACTCGTTTGAAAGCGGGCCATGATGGACTTTACATCAGTCTTGTTTTCCTACAATGAATAGAAGAGCACCAGAAAGAGAGTTAATATATGAAATATCAAATTTCAAACTTCATAAGATCCTAACTGATTCACAGTTATAAAGGAGGATTTCATGTGCATATAGAAAATACACAATGACCTTACCAATTACAAGTGATAAAACCGAAAGACAAACTGCCTGAAGGTCGTGTAAATGCTGACTCAGAAAGCAGAGATCATCTATTAACTGTAGGGTTAGTGGCTCAAGTTTTTGAACTACCTTTAAATGGGGCTTTAGTCATTTATCTCCTAGTGCACTTTGGTTTTACCCGTGAAATTGCAGTCATATAGGCATGTTGTTGCTACTGAGCACATTGTTGACTAAGCGAAGTCATCACTGCTAGTAACTGATATATAAAGAGCTTTATTATGGCTCTTCTCACCACAGGTTTAATGTCATGGCATTATTACATAAAAAATTCTCGCAAATGAATAGACCACCTATTCACAACCAAAATACTAGATCTGCTCCAGTATCAGCCCAGCACCTGCTTCACAAAGTGGCACAACTGAGTGACCAACTAGCAGCCACACCTATTTTAATGAGGGTTGTTTCACTGGAGTCAGAGACACCATACCAGGAAATGGAGATAAGAGCGTGAGGACACAGAGTCACTGCTATTCGCACAGCTAAACCGGTCAAAAAAAGGAAAAACAACACAATGGGAAGTATAGATGTGGTGTGAGAAGCGAAATGGAAAGTTGCGTGTTGCATGAAATTGTAAATACAGGACATCTACTGGAAATGCCATTAAAAGAAGCTAATGTGCGTAATATTGTAATTTGGAGGATTTCTGTGTGTTATTTTTGAGTAGGGGAAAAACCAAGTCACACTCATTGGTATAGTCTAGTATTTGTTTTTTTTTTTTTGAGGAAATGCAATTGCAATTCCAGCCCTGTACTACAATATCTTTTTGTTGCAGACCTTGCTGAGAAACCTTAAGAAATACACTGTCAAGAATAGAGTGTATAAGTTTTATGATCCCACCAATGCCTCAGTGGGTAGAGCATCATGCTTTTACGCAGAAGTCTCCTAGAGCAAATCCCATTCCACACACCAGGTGTGCCCCTGAGCAAGACACTCAGTGCAAGGTACCCAGACACTGCCTGTGGCAGGGATTGGATTAAAATCAATGAACAATGTAATTGTAACATGAATGTGGACCATGTATATATGCTTAGTGATGTTAGTCTAGCTGTCATGAATAACAGTGTTAACAAATGTGTTATACTGTTGTGAGCCTGTTCTTGAATCGATTCTGCCACATTATGTTTTTTGGTTCATGATAATATGGATATAAACCCTGTTCTAGCTTATTTAGCCTGTTTTACATGTGCTAGTGTTTAAGCTGGCTACAGCTGCTTGCTTTGTTGAGATGTAAACTGTCAGGTTTACCTTTTAACAACTAACTTTTAAACAACTCAGATTGTTTATTTAGTGCTCAAAAGAGAGATTTTTGGTGGAGTGCCAGGAACATCTTTCAACAGTGGCATAATGGAATACAATAATTATAACCCCAACATTTGTTTAAATGTTAAATCAGAGGAACAGAAATAAAAGAAAGGTGTCTTCTGAAGACCTTCTGCTTTTCAACAGCAGTAAACTAAAACTTACACAATATGCTCTCTACCAGATTATTGCAGTTACTGCTTCTCTAAATATTTGTGAAGTTGCAATTTTGTAAAAACTGAACAAATTGTCAAATCCTGGAAACAACTTTCTATTTAACACAATACGATTCATAACCGAACATCACCATGTACTACAATGT
Organism: Channa striata; assembly: GCA_033026295.1. NCBI lineage: Eukaryota > Metazoa > Chordata > Actinopteri > Anabantiformes > Channidae > Channa > Channa striata. The sequence continues at coordinate 13,672,386 of CM065187.1, forward strand.
CAAACATGGAAACATTAAACCCCTGACTGTGTCAGTCTGCGTTGATACTGCCAACAGAATGAGCGTGTTTTCTGGTTTAGAGTTGAGGCTGTAAAGGCTGTAGCTGCTATGAGAACAATTATAAATGAAAATGCAGACTATGCACTCATATTAATTATATTTTCAGCCCATGAATCTGCTAAAAGGTCATTGGACAGAATGAACCACTGGGGTCAAAGCAAAGAGGAACTAAGATTCTGTTTGCACTGTGATGAAAAGTTAGGCCAAAGTTGGCTTGCTCAATCTAGTTAATGCAAAAACAAAAACCAACCTATTAGTGACTTATCCTGGTTTTAAACAACAAATGTGAAGAAATATGGCAAAAATGTCTTGATAAAACAAAAAGTCTTAAATGCTACATTAATGTACTGTGTCCTGCTATGTAAATACAGCAGCTTTCTGTCACTGGATTGAATCAAGGCACTCCAGAGTAACTCTAATATTGTACTCACCATGTTGAGGACAACAATCCCAGAGCACTATATGTCCAAATGATCAGTAGATAAAGCGGTTTGAGAGTGTTTGTTCAGTGTATCTGTTTGAGTTTCTGTTGCTGTCGAAGAGAGAACGCAGAGAGATAGTGGCTCACTGAGTGACACTGAGCGAGTGAGGCTGCGTGTTTGTATGTGGGGGGGGTGTATACACCAGTTTGGTCAGTGACATAAGCATCTGTTTGCAACTGACTTCCTCTCTTAGTTGTATGTGTTTTGTGTGAGAGTGACTCTCACAGCCTCAGTATCTCTGTGTTTTGATCTCATGAATTTGCCTATCCCTGGCTAATTCCCAACAGTTTCCCCCAGTGCTTAACAATTGATGCTCATTCACTCTGGGGCAGGTTGGCAGCCAAACCACAAAGAGAATAGCTCTTTAGTAGCTAAACACACTACTTCAAATATGATATGACATAACCTAAAATATACCATTTTAGATGAGTGTTGGAGTGAATGAAGACAAATAAAATGTGTATCTTCCAGCTTCTGGTTGACTGAACACACCTGATCCTGGTAATCAGTAAGTGGGTTCAGGGTTAGTTGTAGAAAATGAAGAGCCTTGAGGGCCAGGATTGAGAACCCAGACCTAAATAACTGTGTTTTTATTTTAAATGAAATATGTGGGAAATCGATGACATCTAGTGGCTCTAGTAAATGTTACAGCGGAAGAGTGAGGTCAGGATGGATGCGTGGGTGAAAAAAGACTTTCAGACCAGAGACACCAGTTCGAGTCATGCTAGATATTGTTAGTCATTGTTACTTTAGTCAAATGGTTAATGGTCTGAATTTAAAGAGCACTTTTCTACCTGACCTGTCTTGTAGAGCAAAGCACTTACCACTGCTTCTTATTCCCCAGAGGCTGGCCTACACTTATTGGGAGCAACTAATATTGTGTTCAGTGTCTTGCTCTAAGACACTTCAATATATGACAGGAATAGCTGGAAATCAAACCAGTAGATGACTGCTACCCCTGAGCTCACAAGGTTTGTGTTTTTTGACCCACCCCATGATTCTTCCCAAATCCTGTAACCTGCTGTTTTTTTTTTAGCCTGAATAAAACCAAAAGCATGTTTATTTTGTGCTAAAATCAAACAATAATCAGGCATATTATTGCATGACAATGACCTACTGAGCTTCAAAGGTGATAAAGTGTAAAAACTCAACGCTGAAGTTTAGATACAAATATCCCCCCCCAAAAGATCATCTACTACAAGCAGAAGTGCTGATTCAAATTATTTGCTCAGGTTGTAGCACAAAAACACAATTAAAACTAATAAAATTAATGACTACAAACAATATTGAATGTGACGCTGTTGATAACATAAGTCCAGACAAATATTGGAATCAGGCAAACATGAGGGCCAAAGTAACTTGATGTGGAACAAAATCAAAAGAGTTGGTAAAGTTTTTGCTGATTTTAACCATGTTTTTGTGCTGGCAGGTGGTTAATCCATAATAATACATCAGCATATCTTAGTTACTTAAATTATGTACACTGTAAGAATATTCATCTGTAAAACATATCTAACACTTTAAAAATAAATGTAATGGAGTAAAGTATAATACTTACCCCTGAATTGTAATGGAGTAAAAGTAAAAGTAGCCAAAAATGGAAATACTCCAGTCAAGTACAAGTAGCAACAGCAGATAAAGGACATTAAATGGTGTGATAAAATATTGTGGAGATATCTCAGGTTTATCATGAAAACATGTTAATTTTACACGGACAGGTTGGGCCAACTTGTTTTTCTTTTCCATATTTTATATTTAAGTTCAATTCATTCACTGTCTGTTGTAAAATTAGGTCATGCTTTTGTTAATGCCAAGAGTTGCCCTCCACAGTATTTTCAAAGTGCAGTACACTCTTATATATATAAATAAAATATATAAAATATATAAAAATTCTATCTTGAAAGTGTGCTCAAAGAACAGTGTTTTGTCTTTGCATTACAAACTTATTTTAGATCTAGCTTCCTGTTTCTAAATGTTTGCAGGCAGGTTGATCATTTTATCAGATACATTTCCCCTTAAGTGACTCTGCATATGTTATAGCTTGATAATTTTACTAAAGTGTTGTTATATTAGAAATATTCAACATCTTTCTGTAATTAATCCTGAACTGCTCTGGACTAAAGTGCTTGTGTGAGCCATGCATATTTCTCCAAGACTAGGCAAAATACTGTACATTGCAAAAGTCTAAATCAAGGTCCTGGTTTAGCATCTGGCAGGTTCATCTTGATGCCAAGTTGATTCTTCCACATTTTGAAGAAGCCAATCAGGATTGGCCTTTGTGACAGGATGGCAGCCAAGAAAACAGTTTTTCAGAACTGGAGCAGTGTGGAAAGGACTGAGATATGCAAAAACAACTGGATGAACATCAGTGGAAATCATGAAGCTATGAATCTAAGTGAATTTTTCAGATGACTGTTGGATTTGGCTACAGCCCCCAGGACCCTGAATAGGATACGGGCTAAAGATAATAGGTTGTTGGCAATATGTGAGAACAACAGCTGAAGAGAGGTGGAAGAATGAGCGCACTGCAGATTAGCCAGATTTTAATTCATCCTGCCTTTATTTCTGGAAAGAGCCTCATTGGGAACATTTTTTTTTTTAATGACTATGCTAATACAGTGAAATAATATTTAGAAAAACAGACTCTTAGACTGGCCGCCACAGAGTCCAGTCTTGAATATCATAGAGGCAGAATGGGATCGTCTGGGCAGAGAACAACATAAAAGCAACCTAAGTCTCAAGAAGAACTCCAGGGCATGCTGAAGGAAGCCTGGTTTAATAAACTAGAAGATTACTTTATTAAACCTCAATATAGTCCCTCCAAAAGAATTCAAGATGTATGCAAAGGCAAAAAGTGGTGTTTCTCATTTTCTGGTTATATCTTTAAAGGAACTGAAATAAATGGACTCTCATTTCAATGTTGCTTAAACAGCAAAGGTGATGGTGGCCTAAGATGTTTGCACAGTTCTGTATATCTCCTTATTATAATAACAGAATGTGAAATTATTTGTGTGCAGTTGTTTGTATGGTATTTGATGGCTTTACATGTGTTGCCATGATATTTACTGAAATATTTCCTTTGTAGGACCATTAAATTAAATTGACCCTGGCTTTTTTAAATTGACTTTTTAAAATTGCAGTCAAGTTCTGTTCAAAGAAGTTCTATAAAAGAATGTCTTGAGGCCCTCAAGTTTGCAGCATCAGTTAGTGATTGTTTTACTGACCCTGGGGTGTCTGTGGACTGTAGCTATTTAAAAACAGATGTTTAGCTGAGAGTTAAAGAAAAGAACATTTTGTTTTATTTAAATTCACTTTCACTTTCAGCATCAACATCAACTCTCTGTTTGTATATGTGATTGGACAGAAGTGTTGCCAAAAATCTGCTCAGCCTTGAATGGAGCCTTTAGTCTTCATTTCTGCAATCAGCAAATAAGAGAGCTCCATGTGACACATACACTGGTTTAATGGTTCGGGGAACAGGGGTCAGCATGAGTCCACTTTCCACACGCTGATCAGTGTATTATTATATTAGAAGAATTTCTTAAATGATAATATTCCACTGACTTCTGCTCCTCTTTTCAGGTTTATTATTTGCAAATAAACAGTATCCAGCTTATTATGGTGGTATCATCATCCATAAATGATTTTGTTTTAAGTGAGTGTGAGTCCTGAAGATGAATTATAGTTTGCTCATGTTAAAATCCATGTGTTTATGTATTTTCATTTTAATAATATAGGTTGCTCATTTTCATTTCTCTGCTTCCTCCTCCTCCTCCGTTCCTATCATTCCTCTGACCGGGGATACATGTATGTCTCTTCGGCTGTGTCTTCATCATAGCCGCCATAGTGTCCCGTCTCACCGCCTCCTTTTCCTCTGTCTTCAGGGCAATGGATACCCAGTCTCTTCTGCAACTTGTCTTCCTGGAGTCGAAGCTCCATGGAGTCCACCAGGTCATAGATATTATCCAAGGACCATACAGGTGATGGAAACCACGTCTTGACTTCCCCATCCTTCCCCACGATCAGCATGCTGAAATAGTCCTTACTAATCTTTAGCTCTTCTCTCAGATTGTTGACCATGTCCCTGGACAAAGGCTCAACCTCACTCTTACTGTGGCCTGAAACAAGAATGAGAAGGTGAAAAGTAGGAAATACACTTAACTGTTTTCACACACATCTGCACAACACTGGAAATACGATTCTATTACCTTCACATGTATCTGGACTGTTCCACATTGCTGTTACTCACCATTGAGTGGAAATAGCTCAACAGTTCCTGATACTTTGGCTCCTGTTCCAGTCAGCTTTAACATGGCAAAGTGGCGAATGCCTGAGGAAAGATCCAGAAATGTGCCCAACATGTCGGGCAGTAAAGTGTTTAGAGTCTCTTTGTATCTATGTATGTCTAGCTGTGCTTGAATATTTCTATTTTTTCATTCATCTTATTGTGCATGTAGATCTTTTTTTCATTCTCCATTTCTGCACAGTTGTTGAAGGTTTTGCATCTTTTAACAGAGCAGACTGATGTGGTATTGTTAGTGTGCAACTGACCCAGGTGACACTCCTGTCCACCAAGTGCAGAGAGTTGCTGTTGAAAAGAGTAGTCATCCTCAGAGGGTGCAGAGATGAGCAACAGCCTGCGCTTAGACACGAACCTAAAAGACATAAAAAGGCTGCGTTAAGTTTCAGTGTTGTCATATTTATATTGAGACACATCCTGTATTATGATACATACTAAAATAAATAAATATTTGCTTCATGACATTGTAACAACCATAATTTGAAGTAAAATAAAAGTATTTTACAGAGCGGAATTTGAAGCCATCAATTTTTTTTGTTTTTTTATAGGGACTTTTTTAGTAGCATTAAAAAGATTCTCCAGATCCTACTTGTGCGTGTATAGTAGGAAGCAGTGAATTACTCCACCTTAGTAGTGAATTCTCAGCTCCAGGCTGTTGCTTGTGTCTGGAGCAGACAGGAGGAATCCTCTTTTCCTTTTCTATTTCTGAGCGCCTCGAGGGAAAGTTGTCAATATACTCAAACAGAGCAGGACTTGATGGCGGAGCCTCAAAGACTCTCTAGGGGAAAGACAAAAGCTAATTTTAACAGTCAGAGAAAAAATACTCCTGTGTTTGTATTCTTCTTTCTACACCTAATTACATTTCAGTGGTCTTCACAAACCTACATCAGCTAAAGTTTCTAGGATAAAACAAAAACTGCATATAGTATGAAATTGTTATTCAGTCATATTTAGTTCAATACCAAAAGTATTTTGTGTAAACTGTTGCATTATGTTGCCTGTTTTATTCTTGCATTTGCTTGAAAAAAAAGTTGACTGATGAGGTGCATGCTGTTTTCTTCATTCTGAAACACCAGAAACAAGACTGTTTCCACATGTGAACACTGGAGCTGTGCTGGAAGGAAGGAGGCATAACTTTTCAAACCAAAAAAAGAGAATCGAATGGAGACCCTTTCTTACATTGGGTTTGATGTCGTAGTCTGTGACAGTCATGGAAAAGAGGTTAGAGGATGACAGCCCGAGTTCTGATCTCAACAGGGAGATCAGGCCTGAATTTGAGACTTGCTCTGAGAATGTACTGCGTAGAGGCTCTGATTCTGAAAAACACATACACACGCTACATATGAATGAATCTGTGAACGTGCAGATCCACAGCACAGGGAGCAGACAAAACAGGAACACTTTACTATGGAATGCAACATTCTAACACATCCCATTAGCACTAACAATGATCCCCAAGGTTCACTCCACACATCAGAATAATGTTTGACTATTACAAACTTCAAAGTTTGTACTTGTGATAATTAGTCTGATAAAAAAAAACTTGATTAGATTAAAATAATGTTTCCCTGACTTTTTCTCTAGCGCCACCATGAGGTTAATATTTATGTTTCTGAGAGAAATCGCTCATACTATTAGATAGATTTGCATAGAGTTTAGTTCACTTGTCTCCGTCAGGGTGAATTAGAATGACCCTGGTAGTCCCTGACCTTTCTTTCTGCAAAAACAAATTACATTCCTTTGGGCCACAGCTGTGTTGTAGGTTGTGTTTGCTGCCAATTAGCAGATGTGTCATAGTTACTCTGTGAAATTGTACATACACAGAATTTGCTTTAACATTACTATGATTTATTGCAGATATCACAGAGTTGCCGATATGAGGTCTAAACAGACATTCCACCACTTATAGACACACAAATTGCAACAAACTATGTTGGCAACTTCTTTACAGAGTCGTCTGCAACCAAGTCATTTCAAATAAATTATACAGGATGAAGCTAAAAACGGCAACATGATTCTTGTTACAATACATGCAAGAGTGAAAGTGCACTGTCCCAGACTGTTGTACTTCCCAGGGAATTAAACCTCTTACGTGGTAACTGTGAAAGCACCATATTTGCCTTTGGTCATGGCTTAGAAAAAATACAATGTGCTCTTGTGTTAGTTCAGAGTATTCCAACAGGAGCTGCATGTGCAAATGAAAAGATACAATCTGCACCCTTTACCCCTAGAGAGAACCCAACCAAATGAATTAGATGCAAATACATCATAGACACACAAATAAATGTACAAATAGCTCCTACCAAGCTGATGGTGTTGCACCGTGAGTGTGGCTCCACTGCCTCCACCCACAATGGTTGCCACGGTGATCTTCCTGATCACGAGGTCACAGTGATGCTTCTCTTCCTCCTCTTTCTGCTGGATGTACAGTGCTGCGTCTTTGCTGGGCGTTGAGATCAGCTAATACAAGGACAACACACAAACAGGTTCATGACTCAAAACTGGATGGCAGAATGGTGTCATAAATATAGATTTATCTTAAAAGTTAACATTTTACATATATCCACTCCATAAAGTGGAAGTTTCTCACCATTAGTCTTCGTGTCCCCTTTAAACTGTCCATTAGTTCCTTCAGAGCTGTTAAATCTGTCTTACTGGCCTCCCTGTTGGATTTTTTCCCTCTTCCTTTCCTTTTCTTCCCTTTCTTCCCTTTGCCCTTTTTCTTTGAGCTTTGTTTCTCCTCTGTGTTTTCCTTTACATTCTGCTCTTTTTTATTTTTACTGTTTTTCCCCCCATGTTCTTTTTTTCCTTTTTCCACAACAGAGTCAGGCCTGCAAAACAACACAAAAAACTTTGATGTCATCCAGTGGTAAAATCAGCATATCTAGCTGGTTGAATGTTGAAGCAGGTGTGGTATAGCAGATGAGAACCCAGATCAAACCATTCACTTTAAAACATTTACGTGCCTGACTGTCTTCACTTCTTTGTTGCTCCTTGACACAGATGGGGGACTGTGCACTTTGTCTTTAGTCCGTGCATTAGACGTGGCTTGATCGTCCGTTGCCCCCCTGGATCTCGCAGTAGGTTCCTTACGGATAACAAACCTCGACCTTCCACTCAGTATTTCTTGGACTTTATTCTTCAGGGCAGATTTTTTGTTCAGTGAAGGCCTTCGTAATGTTTCTACAGAAGTCAGATTTCCTTGCCTCTGAGGGCTCAGCACCCTCTTCTTCTTTATCATTTTCCTCTTCATCACAACCTTCCTCTTAGTGGTTGTACACCTAAATTAAAAATAGCAGTAAGATTTGAGTCAAATGATTTGTGTTGATTCTACCTCCATAACCAAAATTAAAAAAAATTAAAAAAAAACAAGAATAAATGTCTGCATCAACAGGGCCTACAAATTAAAAGTTTGTCCAAAGGTTACATCTTCCATAACTTGGACGTAAGACAACCAACAGACTCTAAGTTATAAATATAAATGCAAATTTTCACATTCTCCACATATAAATTCAGGAAGCTCAGTTTCTTTGACCCAGTGTTTGCCTAACTTATAGGTACAAGAGCAATAAAAGGCTTTTATTGAATGGAAAGTGCAGTATAGTTAGAAGCACAGTGGTAAAATGGAACCTCAGGTTGGATCCTTTTCTGGTGATCTTCTCTAGCTTCCTCATGGGGAACTGATCTATGAGCTCTAGAACTGCCTCAACACGCACTGGATAGGGGAACCGCTCACTGACCCGAAGGTTCTTCTTCAGAACCACCATGATAAACCCTTGTTCCTGAAATGATTGGTGTTGAATAAAACATACAAGTGAACAACTGAAAAATTGGTAAAACCACAAATTAAAAACAATTATGTGTCAAAAGAGTAAACTGTACCTGGCTCGTAAGCTCCAGGTAGTGCAGCAATTTGGTAACAGTGTCAGGGTCCAGGTTCTCAACTGTTGCATCTCCTTGGAAAGTTGTTTTCTGAATTCGACCTTCCATCATGGCATTCTGGATGATGGTGATGATGAAGGTGTCTCTCTCTGCTAGACGGCAGTTCAGACCTTTCTAAGAAAGACAGGAAGGCATTAAAGAAAACAGTCAGTTTTAAGTCAAATTCTCATGTCACATAAATGAAACAAATCTTCAAATAGTCTTTTTCTATGCGGGAAAAAGGCCACTCTGAGCAGTCTGCAGCTACACAGCCAAATGTGATGCAGAGGTGGCAGAAGTACACAATTTCATAACAAAAATGCAATTATTGGCCTGAAAAAAATGTCCACTACCACTTTAAAACCTTTGCTTAACTGAAGGTACTAACAGATTTTTTAAATTAAAACTTAAAGTTAATTCAAAGTACAAAGTAAAAAGACTGTACAAGAAAAAATGTATCCCTAACAATACTAATTATGGTAACCGTGGCAAAACATGTACAGTAATTAATGAAAGGATGATTAACCCATAATGATACATCAGCAGTTATTGGTGAATAACTTGTTTTACAAAAACCACATTGTGCTTTCATATTGAACCCACCAGCTGTTAATAATGTTATGGCAGATGTAAATGTCAGGATGTTACCTGCTCCGTGTCTTCCAGCTGTTTCTCCATCATTTGAAGGTAATGATCATTGTGTGATGGAGCTGTTATCACCCACAGTCGCTTTTTACCTGTACAGGAGATAGTTAGTACTTTAGGTAGAAAACTATTAGTTGCATTCGCTCACTAGTTCATTATTCTTGCCTGCAAATTCAGCCAAGAAATCCAGCTCTGGAGCCAGGCTGAATGATGACTCTCCAACTCCTCTGCTGTGTCCATGCTCTCCGTCTTCATCCAACCCCAGCCCCTGTTCAATTCCTGGAGGGATGTCTGAATAGTCTCCCCAGTCTTTTACATTAGGGTCCAGCTCATATTTGGGCTTGCTAAGACCGATGCCTGGCCAGGCAGTAAGTAAACTCAGGCAGCTGAGGCTCCACAGGACACCAAACAACAGATACAAGCGTGAGGTATAGAAACAGAACATCCTTACAGATGCATTTGGTGATCGGCTGGTATGCTCCTCTGGAGATAAGACATTTGTGCTGTCCTGTTCAACGCTGCCTTGTCAGATGCAGCCCTGTTGCAAGGCGACAAGATGGATTGCCCAGAAGTTTAAAATTGACTCAAGAGAGAGAAAAATCCAATTTGACAAATGTCCATAGTTTACATGCAGAATGAAAACGCCTCAGAGAGTCGAAGTATTTAGCAAAAAACAGGTGAACTGAATCTAGATTGAAGGACTACAGTGATGTTAACCTCTCTATCCAGCAGACACAGAGTGAGTGGAGAGACTTTTCTCTCCTTGCAAGGAGAGAGACAGTCCTGGTTCATATTATATCCAGGCTTCTGGAATTTTCTGACTTCAAAGCATTTTCTTTCTCAACGATCCCCCCCAACCCCCTCACACGCACACAGACACACACTTTCCTTGTGTTCATTTGTTGTGTTGCTTTGGTTTCCACATCAGTAGAAGAATCAGTGGGTCACTCATTGTCATTACTTATGCATGTATGTGTCTTTCTCTCAAGTGTGTAGCTTTAACTCAGGAGGAGTTAAAGCTTTTTAAAAAGGGGAAGACTCCGATGCTGCAGTGAAAAAATGTTGAGTTGTGAACATGAAGCAATTGTGCTGATAGGCAAATTAGACTGAGCACAGACTGCATCACTTCCTACTGAACTGTCACTACAAACCCACTCACAAATCTGACTAAATATACCCATGAATGTGAGAATGTGCAATGTTTTGTGAACCAGTGAACTCATAAACAAGAATACAGATGAATAAAATGTAACATCTGAAAGTGAGAAATATTATATTTTTCATCAATGAGTAAAAGCTGGAAGGAAGATTTTATTAAATAAAAATAATACTAAAATGTCACTGACTAAAATAACAAAAACAACTAAAATATGATTTGTAACACAACATCTTCCAGACTTTGAAATTACACGTGTTGGTTAATTGTTTTACTGTCACCATGGAAGAAGAAACGAAAAGCGAACATGTGTGGGGTGCGATCAAAGGAGAGCAAGCTAAGCCGATGAAGTGGAGCTGTCTTTAGGGTGAAATGCTGAAATGAGAACCAGGTGTAGCAGCAAGATTTCTGCTCTGAGCCTGATAAAGAGAAGCAGATGCTCAGTGTGTGTGTGTGAGGCAGCTCACAGTCCTGTGAGTGAATGGACTTGTTGGCTCAGGGTGAATAGATGCTGCACGCTGAAGATAAGATAAACAAAGACATTATAGCTGCTATGTCCAGTTAGGAGGAAATCAAGTAATTTTTCACATGTGTATTAGCACAAAGGCACAAAAAATTATATAGTCTATGGACTGAACACCATGGAATAGACCTCACAGCATTTGCCCCATGTGATGCTTTATTGACTTTTAGATATTGCCACTTTTGGATAGTATTTGAATTTGCATCAAACCATGTTGAAATCATATTTGTAGAACAATATCACTGCAGGGCCCTCAAGATAATCCTGCTGCCCTGTTTCGAAGATGGCGCCTCGAAGCAAGAAAGTCCTGGTTTACGTATGAAACCCTCCTATATGTAGATGGACAGAAAAGCGTTTGAGTCCAAGCAACGTGTAAATGTGTGTCTGCCTGATTGTGAAGCAAATCACACGCACCAAAAACGCCTGGTCCACTGTGCGCACACGGCCCAGTCTGAAATCTCACAGGAGAACGTGTGAAAATGGCGCCGCTCAGTGGACATAACCTGCCCCGAACATCTCCAGCCTCATTCTACCACAGGACGAGGCATAAATGTGCTAACCCGGGGTTTTCTTCACCGGTGTCCTTGTATGTTTATCTGAAATACATACAACATTCACATTTTGATTTGTATGATTTCGTATGCTTTGTACATGTAAAGCATATTTTAGCGCAAACGATTATGTTGCGATGCCCATAGTTCCATACAAAGTTATTGTGTATGTCTCACAGCGTCGGGTCTTTGACTTGCGGAGATGTCTGAGGTCACAGACGCCCGTTGCTGACAGCACATCATCGGAAATCCTCCGCCGCGACTCATCATACGCTCCAATGATATTCCTGCGCCGGCCTGAACATCTTCCGGGTCGACGCAAAGTTCGCCTGTGCGGCACAGAGCCGGGACTGTCTGCAAAGGTCAGTCGAGTTACCCGCCGATAACCTTTCTCCGCTCACATTTCACCGGTGCACTTGTTTCGGTTTGCGTGTGTGTGTGAGAGTGTGTGTGGCTTTGTGACTCAGACACAAACCGCCTTCATTGTCAAAGCAGAAGTGGGTTGGCGGTGCGCTGACGTGCTAGCTAGCATGCTAGCGACGGTCACCCGCTGCATTGTGCAGCGAGCGGAGACAAAAAAGAAGTAGTGCCCGCCCGCCTGGATGTTAGTCACGGTTTGTGACTCACAGAGAACCGGCGCTGAGCCGCGCAGTTGATCTGTCGGATTTTAGGCTTCTCCGAATGAAACGGACATGAGAAATGTTGTCTGTTATCTAAATCTAAAATAAGGTTTCATTGATCACTAACTGGGCTACAAAGGACTCAGTCCTGTATCAGTTTTACACTGACAACACAACAAAAACATCCAATGAATGAGCACAGTCTCAGGTTGATGTGAGTCATTCGTGGGCTTGTGCTGCACCATGTTTTGGTGACGTGGTAGGTTTTTTTTTTAAATCTTCAAAGTCCTGAAGTGAAATAACAAGAGCGACAGTCCTGTTTGAGGACCAGTGTGGATCCTGTTTACAGACAGCTCAAATGGAGTCCATAAAATATTAATTAACAGAAAATTCATCGCTCAGATTTATGATCACGAGCTAATTATTTACATAGTTAATAAAAGTAATTCAAAAAAAACAAAAGATGCAGTTTCCTGATTGTGGAGATACTGTGTACCCTTGTTTCCTGAGATTTTTAATACATTTGGTTTCATTTGGCTTGTTGGTTGGAAAAAAACAAGCAATCTGAAGATTTAAACAGGGATTTTTTGCAAAATGTTTCCAAAAAGAGGTGACTGTGCTTGTCCACAGCTTTGCTAATTCAAAGATGTTTAAATCCTTTTCTCTAGATATAATAAGACGACCAATATGTGTTCATGTCTATCAGTTATAAATTGTATTATTGTAAAACCTTGTAACAGTTATGATAAGACAGCCAGAAAATGTTTTCTTGTGGTATAAGTGTAGGAAAATGTTACTCCTCTTTACTTACTTATTGCTGTTGTTATTTTTACTTTTATTCTGCACCCTTTATTTATGTCTGTCTGTGTGTGTCTCTCAGGAGGAGAGCTGTCTGTCCTGTTGAGCTCCTCCTGGTGTGTGTGAGTTTCAGGAGTGTGTGCACCATGGCGAGCCTACTACGTGCTGTGGCAGCTAGTTGCTCGGCCCCTGTGTTCAGCGGCGTTTCTTGCATGAAACTGCAGAGAGGCTGTACTATCAAAACCTCATGTGTTCGCCTTTTTAGGACCCATCAAATTCTTGACCGATCTGCTAGTCCAGGTAAGACACATTGCTCTCATAGACATTAAAATCTTTTACAGCCATTCTTCAGCAGATAAATGATTTCAGATAAAAATATTTTGATTTTGCGGACCTTGGGCCTGTCGTTTATTGACAACATGTCTGTGTTGGTACACAGTAAGTAATGACGTTAACTATGGCTGCAGTACTACCATGTACAACTTCCATATCTAAGCGATCAGTTTTACCAGAGGAGTTCCAAAAGTCCATTCTCTTTTGTAGAAATAGAGAAGAGAACCTGCAAATCTTTTTTTCAGAGACCTCATTAATTCTGTATATCATTGGCACTAACATCAATGCACTTTTGCTATTTGTGGATCCACTTTTCAAAGCACTACTAAAAAATATCTATATTTTTTTTCTGCTTGGCAAGCTCTTCAATTACTGTCTGGATTGTGTTTTCTCAGTCCGCATGACATTAGCGTGCACGTTAAGCCAGAAATCCCAAAGGGCCTTTGAGGTGAGTGTGGTGGAAGATCCAAAAAGTTCAGCAAACAGCAGTGAATATTAAATGTTCTGCACTTTTCTATGTAAATTTGCACCCAAAGAACTTTACATTGCTTCTCATTCACCGATAGACACACACACATACACACACCAATTGGGGATCTAATTTTCCCCATCTTGGTGACTGAGTTTGCAGGAGCGTTGTTACTCAGAAGGAACCAGTTGCTAAACTTCCTCTTGGCAACCTGTGTTAAGAACAACTGTTCTGTGGCCTTTTCACCAGCTTCATGAAGAAGCTCCATAAAGATTTCCCTTTATTTATTTATTATTTAATATTTAGCAAATGCCCAGGCACTGTTTCAAACAGTTACATAATCCCTTTCCCAAAACACATCTCCTCCTTTTTTAAATACATATCACACCAGCCACACAACCACAGATAGTACATTTACTGCTCCCTAAAACAGCACGTTGACAATGAGTCATATACCAGGAACTCTTCAATAAAGTGTGGATGTACTTGTAAAATATGAAGTGGGCAGGATGACCCCATTTCATATCAGCAAATTATTGTTAGCTGTATTTCTAACATGATCTCTCGTTATGTATAAAATAGAGGACAATAAACATGTATGTACATTTACATTTATAGAGTAAGCAAGATACAAATATGTTGGTTTAATGAATGCATACAAGGCTTATTTCTGCTCTTGGAACCTACATTTAAAACAAGCCAGCATTTTGTTTCATAGTTACATGAAGGCAACGTCACATAGCATCTGTGTACTTTCACAGGGTCTTACTTTCTCATGTGAATGTGTGTCTGGTGCTACTCACTACATAATCCCTGTGACCGACATTGTGTTACTACTCAAAACGCCCTTTGTCCTTAATGCCCTTGGCAACTGGTAAAACTGTAATTTATATTGTGTTTCAAAGTGCTGCCCTTTCATTGATTCTTATTCTTTACATTCCTTGGAGATGAAAAAACAAACAAAAACTGGACATATGCCTGTATAATAGCTTCTTTTGTTAAATCGTTATTCTAAAGTTTAGTTTTGCTGCCTTCATTCCCTCCATGGCAGCATACAGATTTATGTGAGCCTTAGCCCTCAGTTCGCATCCACTAATGTGTGTCTGTGTGTCGTGTTCATGGTGCTGGGGACGTTCACAGGGTCACAACCTGACATTCCCTCAGCTCAGCCAGATGCAGCTGGCAGCGTCTATAGTGGACACGCAAATGTCAGCCTATAGGCTTGCAGTCGAGTAGGGGAGGGGGACGCATCACATACTCTCCATATTCACATGCCAATGTTCTGACCTCTAGGGAACCTATAGACGAACAATACAGATTGTAGGCAATGTGTTGAGAGTGACACTGTTATATGAACACACTTCTTCTGACAGCTTTACCACGTGTACTGAAGATGTTTTTTTGTGTTGAAATGAACACACTGTTTACGCTTCTTTGCTAGCAGACACTTCCCTCCGGTTTTCACACTGTGACCAAATACTACCTTGCTGGGCTTAGAGACCAACCAGTCCACTAACTCCGAAATAGCTGTACAGACAGAGAAATGTGATCCAGAAAGAAATCCAACCAGACTGCAAAAACACTGTTTAACTTCTCTAATACTGTAGGAAAAGACAACTTTTTCGGTATTGTGATTAAAATAGTTTTTACATTTAATTATCAAATCAGGACTAACACTTACTAGAATGGGTGATGGGTCTGTTATTATATAAAACTAATGTTGATCTGAGGGCTTAAATCTAGGTTGGGGAGGGTTTTTTTTGTTTTTTTTAACAAGTAGGTGAGGGAAAATTTTGAGATGGAGGTTTCCATAGGGGGCTGAACACACTGAACTACTACTGTTATCAGGCTCAGTCTCTACTCTGCTCTGGTTCTTGTTACATTTCCTTGTTTTACCAGTTTTATTGCGATTTTAAGCTTTCTCTCTTGTCCCTAAACTTGAGTGCCACTCAAAGCTGTTTCAGCAGCTTCAACTAAGTTCAAATGTGTTTGAATTTACCGTATTTTTCGGACCATAAGCCGCTACTTTTTTCCGACGTTTTGAACCATGCGGCTTTAACAGAGATGCGGCTTTTCTATGAAATTTTCTGCAGCCCTCAGATGGGCGCTGTAGATGGAAGTCAGTGCAAACAAAAAAGCGCCAGTTTTTATTCTTAGCGCATGCAACCCAAGACGCACAACAGCAAAATACGGTAATATTTTTACACCCTCACCCCCTCATAATGGAAAACACGCGAAGAAATTCCTATGATGCAGCTTTTAATTTGAAGCCATCGATCTGGCTATCCGTGAAGGAAATCGAGTGTGACAGTGGTTTCAATGCTCAGGAGGAAGATGAATAGCGATTTGTGGTTTCAGTGCACGGGAGAATGAAGCGACTTTAATAGTTGCGCAGTTGCGCTTTAACAGTGCGCAGGAAGAAAAAGTGACAGTGGTTTGGTGTTCAGTGGTTTCAGTTCGCAGGAGGAAGAAAAATAAAGCAACTTGGTTTTAGTGCACAGGAGGAAGATTAATAAAACCATGACTTTTCTGTTTTGTGTGATCAGCACTTTTACTGCCGTGTTACAGGCACCATTCAGGTTCAGGTGTATGAATAAACACTTATGGTACAAAATCTTTTGTTTAGCGCAGCAACTCCTGCGTAATTCGTGAAGAATAAGACACGTCTTCTCCTTTGGCTATGGAACAAGCCGTTTATTTATAACAAGGACGTTTTTGTCGGCTCTGTACATTCGACATGTGTTATACCAGCCACACATACACGTAAATGCACTCTTTACCGTAATGCCGGTAAAACAGCGCACAGAACATCCTCATGCCTACTGTGAACAATGAGTAGGAGCGCATACAACAGATATTATTTTTCAGCCTGGATATTGGCGGCTTATAGTCCGATGCGGTTTATATGTGACAAAATATATATTTCTTTCAAATTTTAGCGGGTGCGGCTTAAACTTAGGTGCGCTCTATAGTCCAGAATTTACGGTACATGGAAACTAATTTTACTACGTGAACTGTAAGCTTAAGTAAAGAAAACGTTTGCCTGCGAGTTACAGGATTTTCTTTGCTTTACTGGATCAAAAGTCAACTGTGTTGGTGTGAAATGTGTACATATTAAATGGATTTCCATGATGTTTAATTTAGGTATTGATATGTTCACATAATCAGTTATAGCTTAGTCTTCAGTTCAAATTATTTTTTTTCTCATTTTGCTTATGACTAGATACATGCAAAACAACAACAAAACAAGCCATCTGCTATTTAGTGCCAATAAGCAAATACTAAATCTGCTGTCGACATAGTGAAGTAAGATAATAGCCATAGATACTATCAGGGCTGTTTTTACAGAACACAGACACTGACCTTAAATTCTTAATATACAGCAAAGACTTTTAACTGCAGTCAAATAGTATTGTTTTCTGTGCTATTACCTCTGTAATTTAGTTTCTTCAATCTGCTTCTTAAATTATAAAAGGTTACTTTATTCACAAATCATAATATGTGTGCTACAGCCACACTTTTTGACAGCTGTTACTAATCTCTTTCTCTTTGTCTCTCATGTCAAGGTATTCCATACAAACAACTCACAGTCGGTGTTCCCAAAGAAATTTTCCAGAATGAGCGTCGCGTGGCTCTGTCTCCCGCTGGTGTCCAGGCACTCATCAAGCAGGGCTTCAATGTTGTTGTGGAGTCTGGAGCTGGAGAGCCTTCCAAGTTTGCTGATGAACAGTACACCCAAGCTGGAGCAACAATTAAAGATATTAAAGATGTCCTTTCGTCTGATGTTGTGGTTAAGGTAGGATTTAAATAAGGAGAGAGAAAACTTTTATTAATAGTTCAGTAATAGCTTATCATTTAATAGATGATAAGGGAGGATGAGGTCAGGACTTTACTGTCTTCAGCAGCTCTTGGCAATATTTATTTTGTTGTACAGGATTAGGAGGAAAAGGGACAGAACCTGTAGTTCAGGGTGAAAATGAGAAATAACTATGTTTACATATGTACTTCAGACAAGGTAGAGGGAGAGAGACAAAAGTCAAAAGTTTGGACACACCTTTTCATTTGTGCATGACTTCTGCACAACACAACTGTTGGTCCTAACCCCATTAGGGCAAGAAATTCCACAAATGAACCCTGACTCTCTCTTTACTACATAATGATTTGTCCATTCATAGTTTTGATGCCTTCAGTGAGAATCTACAATGTAAATAGTCATGAAAATAAAGGAAAACCATTAAATGAGAACGTGTGTCCAAATTTTTGACTCGTAGTGTATATACATATACATATGTATACACATATAACACACACATATGTGTTTATGTGTGTATGTACACACACACATACTTTTTGTGTGTTTTTTCTGTGCTTCAGGTCCGTGCTCCCACTTTCAACCCTGCTTTGGGGATCCATGAGGTGGACATGATGAAGGAAGCAGCCACATTAATCAGCTTCATTTACCCAGCTCAGAACCCTGAGCTGATGGGCATGCTGTCTCAGAAGAAGGCCACTGTCCTGGCTATGGACCAGGTTCCCCGAGTCACCATCGCCCAAGGTTTTGATGCACTGAGCTCCATGGCAAACATTGCAGGGTAGGTACAGGGTGACCTCAAGATGGGATCGTGCTTACTGCAGTAAATGAACCATCTTCTATTTTTTTATCAGAATATAAAACAACTTACTATATCATGAGCTAGACTTCCGATGTTGAAAAGTGCCATTTAAAGGCAGTGGGGAATATTTTATATATATATATATATATATTGTGCTCTGTGTCATTTCAGGTACAAGGCAGTTGTGCTGGGAGCTAACAGCTTTGGTCGTTTTTTCACTGGTCAGATTACTGCAGCCGGAAAAGTGCCACCGGCAAAGGTTTGTAATGTTTCTTATTGCTTAACCGGTAAAGAATAATGGATGTATGTGTATGTCAGTTTTAGTGTTTCCCCTGCAGAATGATAATGCTAAACTAGTTCATCTATGTTTTTTTTTTCTTTGTTTTTAACTAGGTTCTGATTATTGGAGGTGGTGTGGCTGGATTGGCAGCAGCTGGTACTGCCAGGGCCATGGGAGCCATTGTCAGAGGATTTGATACCAGGTTTGATGCAGATGTGTCTGAACTACAAAAATATATTTTACTTTGAGAGATAGAATTCAGTTGCATTACACTTTTGTTACCCTAGATAAGATTTTTAAATGCGGTGGGAGCATCTGATGGTTCTCTATATATTAATATTTATTGAAAATGTGTGTAGACACTGTTAAGAGAATAGATATTGAGGCTATTATATTGGTTTACATGCATGTTTTAATTCATCTGCATCCTTTATGAATTCTGAGATTTCAAAAATATAATGATAAAAGTAGTTTAACTTTGTATAAAGTAGTTCTTTATACACTGTTGACACTATCTTTCAGTTGAATGCAGTTTTGAATGCAAGCCTTGCTATTCTACAGCATGTGTCTGCAAACTGTAAAAAACTTTTAGAATGAAATCTTTAATAAACAGCATTCATTTTCTTAGTCTATCAGATATGTTTTGATTCTAGCTGACTATCTCACCACCTCTCTCAGAGCTGCAGCTTTGGAACAGTTTAAATCTCTGGGCGCAGAGCCACTGGAGGTGGACATTAAGGAGTCAGGAGAGGGCCAGGGAGGCTACGCCAAGGAAATGTCAAAGGAATTCATAGAGGCAGAGATGAAGCTGTTTGCCAAACAGTGTCAGGAGGTGGACATTGTCATCAGCACTGCTCTTATCCCTGGTATGCACAGAAGCAAAGACTAATGTCAAATGTAAACACAAACTTGAAATGTAGAAAGTAAACAGTGCAATTCCACAGCAGTTTTATTTTTAATCAAGGTCATGCAAACAGCTTTGCTTTGGTCATGGAACATCTGGAATATTAGAGAATGTCAGACATGTATTCAGGGCAGGTAGTCAAAGAATTTGGAAATAAAAAAAGGATAAGTCAAGGAATATTAACCATTAAAAATAACTTTTACTGGAATGTACCAGAACATATTTTACAGCTTCAGATTTGTTCCATCACTTTGTGGGTTGGGTGCATATTGTAGCCACGTATTCACAGCAAGCCCAGCTGTAGTGAATATAAGTCACCCGATAGTCTGTATATGTTTTTGGCTCATTCTCATAAAATATTTATTTCTCTACTTTATCACATTTATTTTTAGTTTTTTCATTTAAATGTTATGCACAAGACAAGTTACAAATTAACCCTTGATGTCTGCCTTTAAATTTGACATTGCAGGTAGGCGGGCACCCATTCTGATCACCAAACCAATGATAGAAAGCATGAAAGATGGGTCAGTGGTGGTGGACTTGGCTGCTGAGGCCGGAGGAAACATTGAGACCACTGTACCTGGAGAACTGTCGGTATACAAGGTCAGTGTACATAAGTTCTCACATGCTCATGTGCATCTGTCCTTACAATTTTGTTTACTTTTTAACTTTTTAAAATTAATACATTTATTTTTCATATTTTTTAAAGGGAGTAACACATATCGGCTACACAGACATACCCAGTCGTTTGCCGACACAGTCCAGCACTTTGTACTCCAACAACATCACTAAGCTGGTTCGGGCAATCAGCCCAGACAAGGAAAACTTTTATTTTGATGTCAAGGACGCATTTGACTATGGGACCATGGATCACGTTGTCAGAGGATCTGTTGTCATGCAGGTATGAGGTCTAACTAATTTATCTACATCTGTCCAGCTGCAGAATAAACATAAATGCACAGTGCATGTGTAGCTGAGACACAAGTTCCTTGGCTGATGAACAGGTTGCAGCTTAGAAAGGAACAAAGACTTCTTGCAGTTTAATAGGGAATTATTTAAACACCTTGTAGGTCCTAAACACAGTCACTAGATGTCACCCTAACAATACATTCTTACCGTTGAACTGTGTTTACAGTAAGTTACCTATAGAGTCTACTACTTCTCTTTCGGCTTAGTAGACCTAAACTAGTGTCTAAAGTGACATAATGTAATAGAAAAACATCCTGATCCAGATTTTGTTTTTGTATATTTAGTTTACTGAACTGAACCTAGCAATGAACATATTTACACTAAACAGTGGATAGTAACAAAGTAAATACATGTTTTTAGAAATGCTAGCAACCATATTAAAATGTATAAACTAAAAACAGTTTTACAAAAATATGAGGCCCGTTGCTGTGTCTAACTGTAGCCAGGTGCATACCGCTTGCGGTTCTTATCCTTGATGTGTCGTATCCTTGATTCAAGTCCACCTGTCGCAAATCAAAGTGATTGCACATAGTTTACAAAGGGTGTGTGTACAGACATGTATGTATGTAAAGTTGCACAATTCAGTCTACCGCCATCTTTAAGGGTAAAGGTATAAACGATTTCTAAAGCTTAAAGGTTTCCAGAAGCAGAGTGGCCTCATTGTGAAATGGAAGACATTTGCCCTGGAACGAGCAGGAGTCCTCCCTAAGTCACCCAGACAAACTGAATAAACAAAAGACCAAGATCCTTGGTCAGGGCGTTGCCCATACACCTAATGGTCGCTCTATCCCGGAGAGAACACCATCTTAGCATCAGCTAGAGTAGCTACACAGAAACATGTTTGAGCAAAAGACAAATATACAAATAAAACAATAGCCATTTTAGGACAAAGTTAAGGAACTCTCAACAAACAGTTTTTTATGTTGTTATAAAAATAATATTCTCTTGTGCATATTTTTTTTTGTAACTGCAGTGAAACTGATAAATATTTTAGCTCATATTTAATCACCATAATGGTGACACATCTTATAAATGATACTGAAATGCAGATATTACTCTACTTACAGATCATTAGTTTGGTTGCTTTGATCTTGACAGCACAGTCTAATATTTCAGATTTACATGTACAGCAGAGGTTGTTGCAGACAATCAGGTAATCAGATCAGGGAATGTAACAAAGGTCAAATCAGTTCTTAATAAGTATCATTTGATATTTTTGATATAACTAACAGTGACTCTTCTGTGCAAAACCTTTGTGGCCTTTTCTCTATTTTTGTGAATTCATGCAATATGAGCCATTTATATGATGGTTCAGTCCTGCTCATTTCCCCTCTTTCTACATTTCACATTGTACCATTCTCTGTCTATTTGTCTTTTTTAGAATGGAAAGAACCTGTTCCCTGCTCCCCAGCCTAACAATGTGCCAACTGCAGCTCCTCCTAAACCCAAGTCTGTCCAGGAACTGGAAGCAGAGAAGGCTGCACAGATCTCTCCCTTCAGGGCAACTCTCACGACTGCTGGCGTGTACACTGGAGGTTTGTTGTTGTGGTTGAAACTGACTGTGCCATTAAATTCAGATTTTCTGGTTAAGTAGAGAAAGCTGGATAATGCAGAACCTGAGACGAGGGCTCATTTACAAAGCTTCGTCTGTTAATTGTCCTCATTGAAGGAGTCTGAGGTCTGGTATAAGGTGAGTGATAGGTTAATGGAGAGCTTTTCACATCACTGCTGGAATGAGCACAGGAGGCAAGAAGTGACAGAGCAGATTACAAGCACACACACACACACACACACAGACACCCTGTTAGTGTCAGGAAGTGTTCATTGTAAAAACAGTGCCATGCTGAGTGTGTGTTTGAAGTAGTGCTGTAGTGAGTGGTTCCCATGGTGCCACACAGCTCTCTGTCTTAGTGCACCACATGCAGTTAATGCAGTTCACACGTTGTTTAGGTATTGACGTTTCCTACTTAACACCATTACACAGCTACTGGTTTCTGCTGCTCCCCCTTTGTAGGGTGAGAGCTTGGTTACTGCTGGTTACAGACTTATTAGTCTGGTATGCATTGCAATAATTGTATTTATTTAAGATGGATTATTATGGACCTATGTGACTTACCTTGCTACAGTAAATGGTTTTGAAAAGAAAGTATATTATTTGTGATCAGTCCCACAAATTTAACTGATGAATATGTGGTACATGGTTAGGTAACAGGAAAGATACTGTGTGTGCATACCACATGCCCATTAATTAATATGTATAAAGGAGTGAAAGTCCAAAATTTCTGCAAAGCTCATTTATGTTATTTAAACTGCTGCATTTATCTGGGAGTGTTTGAAAGATGGCAGTCAAGTCAGTAATAAGTTTATATCCTGTAGTCCTTTGCTTTTTTGTGCCCTATATCAACTAGTTTCATGTTTTGTTGTTTTGTTTCATTAACACTGTAGTAAATACCTATTTTATTTAAGTTAAAAAAAGTGATTTTTCTCCTCCTGGAGATGTTCTTCAGTTTAGGTACTTGCATCTAGTTGTTACTGTACAGTAATTGTTTAACTTTGACTATTTCTGTACCAGGTGTTGCCACCCTGCTGGGTCTGGGTTTGTCTGCCCCTAATGCCGCCTTCACTCAGATAGTCACCACCTTTGGCCTGGCTGGCATTGTGGGATACCACACAGTGTGGGGTGTCACTCCTGCTCTGCATTCTCCACTCATGTCTGTCACCAACGCCATCTCAGGTTAGTGTTCGCTGTGTCTTGTCATTTCTCTGACTGCACATGAAGGCATGATTCTAAGAAGTAAAGCAGTTGGAAAACAAATGTATTAGTGGGTACTTTACTACTACATTTGCCAAATATTTGAAATATATATATATTTATAAAATACGTTTCTCATTAATCTTTATAACAATAAATGTAAAGATGAATATTTTTAATAACAAGTAATTGTAGTGGCATTCCTCCTGCTTTCTTAATTTCTTTATATTAATTTGGATTAATTAGCATTTCTAGACATATTAAATGCTGATCTGAGGAACACCCAAGCATTCCAAGGTACCTGTGCTGTAAAGTGGCAGTAAAGCTCTATTCTACTTCAACAGCATTTTATTTCTTTTCTCTTTTTTTGGGGGGGGGGAAGAGCTCAAACATCAAACATGTTACATGTCAGTCCAGCACGTCGGCCACGCCGCTTTTTTTCCCTTTCAGCCCAAATAAAAACTTTAAAGATTGTGGCCTTATTGACGGCTGTGGCTTAACACAAAAGGGTGAAGAGGTTAGAGATTGAAGTGCCTGTGTGTGTTCTTGTGGCTTTGATCACTCTTAAGACCCACAGTGGTGTAGGAAGTAACACCCCATCTGGAGATGGAGATCGGAGCTCAGTGGTGTAAAAACAAGTTTTCACATTAAAATTGTTTTAGTGACAGCTATACCATCTCACTGGTTCTTCACAGTATGAGTCCCTTATTTTCTTCAGGCCTTTTATTTGTGAGACGTTATAATGCGAAGTTCAGAAAGTTAAGCTATGAATATTGCTAAAATCTTTGCCTGCAAATGTAAAAAATTAATTTACGTTAAGTTCAGTTGGAGACTTTCCTCTCCTCTTTTTATTTTCTCTTCCGTCCTGTCCTCTCTTCCTCCTTTTCTCTCTCTATCCTCCCTGTCCAGGTATTTTTCCTTTTTATTTGGCATGACCTTATTACCCCCTTTTTTTTTTTTAAACTTCTGTCACCGACTGTCTGTGGTTATGGAAACAGTGAGACCAAGAGAATTCTGTTGTTGGCAGGAGTCATAAAGACACACACATGCACAGAGACATTAGGGAATCATATTGGAATTTGTGCTGTGAGTGAGATATAGTTATATTCTTCATGGGTAGATTATACTGTTACAACCTGTAGTGACTGTGACTGGTGGGTCATCTTAAATTCTTAAGACACTAGTCTCAGCTCCACTGGCTCATGAAAAATGTCTTTATATCTGGTGTCTGATAAAAATGCTTTAATCTACTTGAGAGCACTGATTCACTGTTACACTCTACCTGTAGCCTGGAGTTTTTCACACAGTCACACCTAAAGGACACTGGACCCCCCAGTATAATGTTTTTTGAATACTGTGGTTCAAAGTTTGCCCACCATTAATTTTTCTTCTTAATTTCTGCATAAACTTTCTTAAAACCTGATCAGATAACCCTAAATAAATGAAGGTAACCAAATGATTTATTGATTGATTTATTTATTGTG
Organism: Channa striata; assembly: GCA_033026295.1. NCBI lineage: Eukaryota > Metazoa > Chordata > Actinopteri > Anabantiformes > Channidae > Channa > Channa striata. Next base: position 13,697,246 of record CM065187.1, read on the forward strand.
GAAAATGATCCAGTCATAACCATTTTTGAGTTTCAAATGTATGTGAACCCATGCCTTAAGCAACCACTGTGACTCATTTTGCAGCAATAACTTAAACAGAAATGTTCAACGGTTTTTCAGTCCTGCATCTTGGAGGGATTGTAGTTAGTTTCTTCTTACAGCTTTAATTCAGGGATATTGCTTCACTTCCTTACATGAATTGCCTATTTCAGATCCTTTCACAGCATTCATATAAAATTAAGGTCGGCACATTAACTCTGCTTTTTGAAACCTCAAATTTATTCTGCTTTGACTATACTTTGGTAGAATAACTTGTCTTTAGGATAGTTGTCTTGTTTTATGGACCAAGATTTGTTGAACTTCAGTTCACCGATGGATACCTTAACATTTTTCCGAAGGGATTAGGTTCCTATGCAGGAAACCATGATGTTTAACACACTTCTACAATCCTATAGAACCTGTCAGGATCAGACTTTATATGGTGAAGATGCAGATTATTTTTTTAAGAAGGCCTTGGCCTAAGAATCACTGCTGTCAGTTCACTGACTGAAACACCTGACTCTTAAATTTCTCTTCAAAAAAGCCCATCAATATGCAAATAGTTTATATATGTGTGTGTGTGTGTGTGTATATATATATAATTTTGCCTTTTAATTGCATTATTTTCCAAGTTCTATTTTTCTTTCATTTGATTGAAATGTTAAGTTGAATTCTCACCTTTATTTGGGTTAGGGTTAAAAATTGGCAGGCATTGTGAAATTATTTTGGAAGTAATTGCAATTAACTCTGTTTAGAAACTGATTTGCCAACAAGATGATAAAACTTTGTTAAAGCACAATAGGACTACTGAGATGGTTAAAATGTGCCTTACATTCATTTAAAAATCCAAAAGAACACTATTGACTTTGTGTCTGCATGCATATGTGTGTTCAAACCAATTGTTATTCATTCTAAACTGTACACAAACAAGTCACTGTGAATACAGGCTCTAGGGGGTGTGGGTGCTATTGCATCGTACTGCCTGTAAGTTATTAAAGAACTGATCTTATCTAGCTTTCCTGAGACTCTTTTCGTAAACACACACACACCCTCTTTTTCTTTTATTCCCTTGCTTTTTTTATTTCGTCTAAATCTTTCTAAATCTTACTTTTTCCATCTGGAAAGCAAACAGATCGTACTGATCTTGATGACAAATATTGTCTAGTTGTTCGAAAATGTATTCCAATCAGTGTTAAGATGGATTTTTCGAGTGTTAAAGTGTTCGTTTATAAATGGTTGACAAAGTTTTCCATGTCCTGTTTTATGAAAGAAGTTTATGAATGATAAAATATCCCTGTCCTATCCAGGTCTGACTGCTGTAGGTGGTCTGTCACTGATGGGAGGCAGCTATGCCCCAACAAACACTGCTGAGACACTGGCTTTGCTTGCTGCCTTCATTTCATCGGTGAACATTGCTGGTGAGTCACCCATGACTAGCCGCCTCACAGTGATCCCTGCCAGTTACAGCAACCTTTAGCCAATAAAATATATACTTCTAAGTGTTTTATATTGATTGTACAATAACATGCCTTCAACCAAAATTTGCAGCTGCCCTCTCTACCCCACCTGCCCATGATCCGTGGCTTAGACCACACACACATTCATTTGCTCTATTACTCTTAATAATTCCCTTATAATGACAAAGTGTTCCTGGCATCTTTATAATACTCATCACTCTCTAATAGTCCTAGGAAACACAGTGTGCCTCCAGGACTGTGCCATGAATTAGTTTTCATTTCTTCTATTAGTTCTCCGCTAGACAGCCACAGAGACTTTGGTGAAAGCAAATGAATAATTTACTGGCATAATGGATCCCTTCAGTGCCATGTGTGTGTTTGTTACGGTCAAACTAAGAGATGCTTCAGTTTTTTGTGTGTGAGCTTGTCTTTATATTCTGTGGACAAATTTTGTTTCAATACCATTTTAGCTCGTCCACACAACTTCAAAGGCTTTTTATTGGTTAAGACTGGGTTTTAGGTTCAGGGTAAGACTTAGGTTTTGGTTAGGGTTAGGCCGTCACTTGTGATGGTTAGGGTAAGGGGCTAAGGATTGTATTATGTCAACGAGTGTCCTAACAAGTATAGAAAGACAAACGTATGTGTGTGAGAGAGTAGTAAGACACGACATGATGTCTAAGGCAAGGCTTTGGATTCGTTCACGTAAGTCCTCACAGTCACTGAGATAATGCATTCTCTACCCATTTAGCCATTCAAACACAATCATACACTGATGGGGGAGCTGCTATGCAGCTGGCTGATGTTCACCGGGAGTAACTGAGCAGTCAGTGTCTTGCTCAAGGACACTTTGACATGTGACCAGGGAGCCTGGGATCAAACCCAACTGTAGGATTGGTGGGCGACTGCGCTAGTACTAAACAACATAACCCACAAACCCCTTGTGAAAAAAAAGAAACAGCATGGAGAAATTTAGCTCCTAAAACAGACCCTAATATGTTTGTTTTGTGGAACAGGTCTCTAACTTGTTCCATCTGTGTCTCTACAGTCATGAATGTGGGAATGCATTGGAAAAGACCTGATTCTGAGCTAAATATATTCAGCTACTTACAAGCCAGAGATTAGACAGATTAATCTTATCTGGTACTATAGAGAAAACAAAAGTCCATGCTAAAAACAGACCTCAAGAGTTCAAGTCCTTTGACCGATGAATGCATACACTGAATGTGATCTGTTAACATGTGTCACCAGTGCTCTCCTGATGTAGAAATTTATGTTAAGTATTTGTAATTATTCCTGAATTAGTTCCTGGTATAAGTAAAGAAGTAACATGTAGCTTGAGACTGACATGGGGATCGATGTGGTATCAGCAGTAATGTTATAGTGTGTTATATTTCGAGCTGTACCTGAGTCAGAATTTTTTCGGCTGATTTGAATTTCGTAGATCAGTAAGATTAGCTTATTAGATTAGACAAATAAAGTATCAATCCATCTGGACTAACCACTTCCCCATTGTTCTTCAATATTAGAAAGTTTGTTCATAGACATATGTCTACAGTATATATATATAAATATGTGTATATACATACATACATACATACATACATGCATGCATACACATATATACATATATACATTCCACTACCATCCAATAACTTCCTCTGCACAACATGGAAGTTCCTGTCAAGCATCATAGCGGCTAAGATGAGCAGGCATATGAATCAATACATTAGCACAGCCCAGAAAGAAATTGGTGGTAACACCAAAGGAGCAAAGCACCAACTACCGCTAGATGAGGCAGTCACCCGAGACTGCAAGACCAGACACACCAACCTGTGCACTGCCTGGACTGACTACAAGAAAGCCTATGACTCAGTGCCTCACACGGATCATTGAACGCTTGGAAATATACAGGACCCGAAGAGCCTTCATTGAGAACTCAATGGGGAAGTGGAAAACAACCGAGAAGGCCAACCTCAAGCCAATTGTACAAGTCAAGATCAAGTGTGGTAGATACCAATGAGATACTTTGAAGACTAGTTATGGATACAGACTACAGAATTGCGCAACCATCAGCCACATCCTCAACATGGATGACATCAAGCTGTACACCAGGAGCGAACGAGATATCGACTCGCTGATACATACCACCAGATTATACTGCCAAGACATCGGGCCATCATTCAAACTAGATAAGTGTGGTCAGATGGTAGCAAGGAGAGGACAGGTAGTCAAAACTGAGGGAATTTTACTACCAGAAGGTAAATTAGCAAATGTAGAGGATCTGGGCGATCAACAAGTACACCCTCCCAGTCACCAGGTACCCCGCTGGTAATATAAATGGAAGGAAGGAGGCAGAGGATTAGTGAGCATCAGAGCCACTATCCAGGAGGAAACAACTAAGATACATCACAAATACATCAGGAAGGAATACCTCAGGCAGCAGAAACCAGAGGAACACGGAGAGGAAGAGCAAGTACCCTCACAGAAGGACAAATCCCTGCATGGTACATATTACTGGCAGATAGAAGAAGTGGCTGGACAAAGCTGGACTGAAAGACAGAACAGAGGCACTAATACAAGCAGCATAGGATCAGGCTCTGAGTACAAGAGACAATCCAGCACATAACAGCGGGATGTAAGATGCTAGCAGGCAGTGCATACAGGAAACCCCATAACCAAGTGGCTGGCATAGTGTACAGGAACATCTGTGCTGAGTACAGGCTGGAAGTCCCAAAGTCAAAATGGGACACACCTCCAAAGGTGGTTGAGAATGGCAGGGCTAAGATCCTGTGGGACTTCCAGATACAGACTGACAAAATGGTAATGACCAAACAACCCGACACAGTAATTGTGGATAAACAGAAGAACAAGGCTGTAGTGATAGATGTGGTAATCCCAAGCGATATAATCAAAGAAAATGGAAACCTATTTTGAAGAATCGAAAATATAAAACATGTTTTGAGTTAATTCACACTTTTTACTTTACTACATAATTCCATATATGTTCATTCATAGTTTTGGTGCCTTTAGTCAGAAACTACAATGTAAATAGTCATGAAAATAAAGGAAAACAATTATTAAAAGGTGTGTCCAAACTTTTAACTCGTAGTGTACGTGTATGCCTATCTGGCAGTCCAGAAATGAAAAGACATGACTTTTAGTGATGATTTAGACTACTAATTTGGGATACAGAAGGCCACGGGATTGAATCCACTGTGGTGCCATCCACAAGCCTGAATAAGATGAGTGTTGTGGCGGGAATCCAGCATAAAAAAACTTGCCAAATCGTATGGCTATGGAGACCGCTGAAACGGACAAGTTTTGAGCATTTAAAAATCCATTTAACAGCTGTATTTGATAGGAGATTGGATTTGGCGACATGACATGAAACAGAGAAAGTTTTAGGCTATGTCCAATAAAATTATTCCATTTTGAACTTATAAAACTGCAGCCAATTAGGCATCTATCAGCTGCTTTGCTAGTTTGCATAACAGATAACTTTAGAGAAAATGAGTCTAATACATCACAACAGATCCCTGATAGAAAATAGCAACAATAACTAATGAATAATTTTGACTGCAAAAATGGGTTTCAAGTGGTAATTTCAGAACTTCCTTTTAGAACTCATGTCTTGGTCAGTGTTACTAATTCATTTCAGTTTTTGCAAACTTTCTAAATTTTGTGCCAAGAGAAAAAATAACCAGAAGAAATGAGTGGATACTGGCTTTGCATTGTTTATATATTAACATTCCTCTGTTTTAATAAATTGACTCAGCTTGCTTTGTAATAATAGCAGTCTGATTATTATTATATGTTTTAACTAGGACAAGACTAAAATTACACGAACTCCAGAGAGAAACAGGTGCTAGCCTCTGTTTCACCCCTGTATATGTGGTTGCATGTGCATGTACTCTGTTGCAGTAATGCCGGAGGGAAAAAGGGAGACACACATAGGGTAATGTGATCTCTTCCTGTAAAGCCATGAGACACTGTCTGGTCCTGGTTTGACACTTTTGAGGTTTCCTACTTGAAATATTTACACTGACATAAAGTAGACTCATTAAATTCCTAACACTGGTTATAGGGCTTGGCTTCAGCTTTTAGCAACTGTTGTCTAAAAATAGTTTTGGTTTTTTTTATGTAGCTCGGGTTCCTTGACTCCCTGCCTCGACATGTCGTACTCCGTTTGTTGCTATCTTGCTTTTCATTTATCATTAGTTTTTTTAACATTTATCTTTTCCTGTAAAGTAGCTTTAAATGTGTCTCATTATAAAAAGTATATTCACTTTCTCTGTCTTTCACCAGGTGGTTTCCTTGTGACTCAGAAGATGTTGGACATGTTCAAGCGTCCCACCGATCCTCCAGAGTACAACTACCTCTATCTGCTTCCTGGTGGCGTCTTCATTGGAGGCTATGCTGCTGCTCTGCAGTCTGGTTACAACATTGAACAGGTCTGAGAGGATGTTTATGCCACATCCAGGTGTTTAGTTTGAGAGTGTGTGTTGTTTCCTACAGAACCCATTTTTTTGTCCCTCAGAATTGGTGTAAGACAGACAGCCCATGACAATTTAAAAGTCAAGTAGTCATCGTGCAGATGTATTCTTTGTCCAGATGTTGTACAGGAACTTTGAAATAAACTCAATGCTTCTTTCCCCTATGCTCTGGTCCCTCAATCTTTGTCAATCACCCTTTTTTTCCATTCTGTCTCTCTAACCAGATGATGTACTTGGGCTCAGGACTGTGCTGTGTTGGTGCCCTCGCTGGCCTTTCCAACCAGTCCACGGCTCGCCTGGGTAACGCTTTGGGTATGATAGGAGTTGCAGGGGGGATTGCTGCCACACTGGGTGCCCTCAAGCCAAGTCCTGAGCTTCTGGCACAGATGAGTGCAGCCATGGCTGTAGGAGGCACTGCCGGTGAGTCTTTGTAGATTTGCATCAAATGAATGATGAGGTAAACTTGCAGTCAAACTGTAATACTCACAGAATTGCAGGAAATGGAAAAGTTTAGTCTGAAAATTAGTGTACATGGATTTTGCTTTGTGTGTGTTTGAGTGTGCATGTATTCCAAGCTTGGCCAGATTAAGCAGCAGGTGTGTGGAGTGCAGAGACTCTCTGTGATGTTTACATCAAACACAATATGACTAACTTCCCGCCAGACTGAGGAGTTTTGTCAAAATAGTCAGGATCGTGTATTACTCACTTTCTTGCTCTCTTGTCTTCCACACTTTCATCATTTAAATGCTAATTGTTCCAGTAACACGGCTGAAATCCAGACTAAATTATCCAACTATATCCACACATACTATAATACTTTTTTCCACATGCAGCAATGTTGCAAGGCTGCCTAAATTAACCCCCCAGGCACACACACGTTTGTCTTTCTATACTTGTGAGGACACTCATTGACATAATACAGTCCCTAACCCTAACCATCACAATTAAATGCCTAAACCTAACCAAAACCTGATTCTAACCCTGTCGCTAAAACCCAATCTTGACCCTCAAAAAGCCTTTTGAAGTTTTGTGGACCAGCCACAATGTCCTCACGTCACTAAAATGTCCTCACAACAATGGCATTGAAATAAGATTTGTCCACAGAAGGCTTTAAAGACATGCCCATGCACACACACACACACACACAGTGTAGACCTACTCACAAATATGGAATTTCTTTCAAACAGACTTCATGAGCAACACCTGGTTTGTTAGATGAACCAACTTCCCAGCAATAATCTGAATGAGTGTATGCACGTGCTTGTGATTTGAATGTTATTTGTGCACAGGTCTGTCAGGATTTCTGCACTTCATTTTTTGTACTCCATTTTCTCTCTCTCTCTCTAGGCCTGACCATTGCTAAGAAGATCCAGATCACTGATTTGCCCCAGCTGGTCGCTGCCTTCCACAGCTTAGTGGGGCTGGCTGCCGTGCTCACCTGTGTAGCCGAATATATGGTCGAGTACCCCCATTTTGCCACGGACCCTGCAGCCAACCTAACCAAGATAGTCGCGTACCTCGGCACCTACATTGGCGGAATCACTTTCAGTGGCTCTTTGGTGGCATATGGCAAACTGCAAGGTTAGTGAGCAATATTCAGGGCTATATATTTTATGTTCCTTGGAGAGAACTTCCCTGCTGCTGAGGGAACTTACTTATACTCTGCTGTAGTTACGTGTGAAGATCTAATGCTTTATAGCTGCGGTTGCATAAAGTGAAGGGAAAACAAAATGAAGAGTTGATCAGGTTCATGTGCTGGCACCAATTCTGGCCGCCAGACTGTGATTTGGCTGCATGTGTTTCATAATAAGAAATTATGCATGAACACGTTGGGTTAATGACGAGGTTCAAGTGGTGGTGGCTTTAGGAAAAATCAAAAGATAATTTTTACATTAACATGAAGCCTACCCTTTCGATTTTCCTGCGCATGAGTTGTTTACAGCTAAATGTGTATGTGTTTGCAGATTGTTGCAGGGGTGTTTTTTTAGTCCTGACTCATGTCATGTTTTCTTTTACCCCTTGTACCCATATCTTTCCTGCCCTATGTCTAGGTCTGCTGAACAGTGCCCCCCTAATGCTACCTGCTCGTCATGCTCTTAATGCCACTCTAATGGCAGCTAGTGTTGGTGGGATGATTCCCTACATGCTGGATCCCAGCTACACCACAGGCCTCACATGCCTTGGATCTGTCTCTGCTCTCTCCGCTGTCATGGTATGTCATGTGTGAATGTCTGTGGTCTGCTTTTACTTGTAGTGAGGCCCTTGAAGAGAAAACTTGCATTTAAATATTCAGTATTAGAATTTTTATACAAGCTGACAGACTGAACATGTAAACATGTAGTTTAAAGACTACATTAAAAAAATGGGAAAGAGAAAAGGCATAATAGACTAAATAAAAATAAAAAACATATAGACTGGAGACAATATTTAGTTTAAAATAAGTGATAAAATAGGCAACAGAATGATTTACTAAAAAGAGTCTTCTTGTAGAGGAAACAGCTGCTGCTCAGAAATGGATTCAGAGTTGAGAAGAGCTGTTAATAATCTGGTGGCAGTAGACTGTTAACACTCTGTCTGGTAGCCATTGCCGCAAACAGGCTTTACTATGTAAAACTGCCAGCTTTGTGCTTGTATTTAACTCCACCATTATTTAGTTAGGCTTTACTATCGGTAATAGTAGTGGAGTCATACTGGAGTGCAATATATTCTGGGGTGATTCTAATATATTGGCCACTCTCATTCATTTTAAATTGGGTGGCCAAACCAATAGAACCACCTCTTAATAGAATGCACTTCAGAACAACCTTTTTTGACAGTCTGAGAAAATATAACTATTTCAAAGAATTTTTAATGTTTTGGCCGGTCTATACACTATGTTGTTATTTTGTTATTTTTTTTTACTTTTTTTTTACACCCATTGCACACCGTCATTTGCACACCCGTCTTTATCCATCTTCTCTTGCACTTCTGGAGGTTTTTTTTCCCATGTAGGCTTTTTGGAGAGAGCATCTCAACAAAAAGAGAGTCAAAACTGAAAAAAACTGCAGAATGCATTTGGACAATTTGAGATCTAGAGGTTTTTACCATGCATTCTATATAAGTGAATCTACGCACATCAAGATAGACAGCACATACTACTATTTGTAAGAAAAAATTATACACAGTGACATATAATTGGAGCCATATCACTTGCTTTGCATATTTATATGCCACTCACTGTTCCTCTAAGCTGTTCATGTGCGCAATTGCACACTGCTGACACGGTCTCCGCGTACAAAAATCTGCGCTGCACACAAAAAAAAATATCCAACATGAACTGAAAATAAAATAAACACGTAACAATTAATTCTGTGCTATTTTGCAGTCAATATTTTGCAGTCAATACTTTAGCCAGTCCATACACTGTTCACTGTCATAAACAATGAATCTGACTAAAGTGTGTATGATTCCTGTTTTCTTCTCTGCCTCAGGGTGTAACTTTGACGGCTGCTATTGGAGGTGCTGACATGCCAGTGGTGATCACCGTGCTGAACAGTTACTCAGGATGGGCCCTGTGTGCTGAGGGCTTCCTGCTCAATAACAACCTGTTGACTATTGTTGGAGCACTCATAGGGTCGTCTGGAGCCATTCTGTCATATATTATGTGTGTGGTGAGTGGATCAGAGTTTGATGTTAAAGGAAGGCACTCATTCATCTTTGAGTCTTCTCACCAATGATTGAATCTTTATAGTCAAGAGTGTATTTAATGTGTTTGGCAAATGCACATATTGTTTAATCTGATTTTTCCACTCCTGTCCACCAGGAGGGACTCTAACGTTACCATTAGAGTATCATAGTCGACCCCACTTTGTTGTCAAAACTTTCATCAAAGTGTGTGGGGGTTTTTTTGGGGGGGGGCAATTTCCCTTAAAAATTCTTCTATTGCCACAATCATCTTTGAGTGGTAATCATAAAAGTGGAAATGCAAGCTATCTCTCCCCCTCCTCAGGCCATGAATCGTTCACTTGCTAATGTGATCCTGGGAGGTTACGGCACATCTTCCACCGGTACAGGAAAGCCCATGGAAATCACAGGGACACACACAGAGGTTAACATAGATCAGACTGTCGACATGATTAAAGAGGCCCAGAGCATAATCATCACTCCAGGTAAGACACACACATACACACATGCAAACACACACATACACCTACAAGCATTTTAGAGGTCTTGTACATGAGTGGAAAAACACGTTACGTAACTTTGCCTGTCACTTTTTTCCAGCATTAGCAAAGTGCGTGTTCTGTTTATTTAACCTTTTTTTGACCCATGTTACATCACCATTTTGCTAGGGTAATTGACGAATAATGGTAGGGCGGACACACACACACACACACAGGTCTCTGTGTGGTCGTCAGTCGGTGGTAAATAGACATTCTACAGTGCAGGATATACATGCAAGGTCAAGGGAAAATTAGATGGAATGAGGGTATGTTGGGTTTTTGTTGACAATTCAAATACTATGTTCAGAATTGGCTTCAAGTTCCTTTTGTGGGCTTAGAGTGTGGGGTCCAGCCTTTGTTCCAGCTACATAGGATTTCTTCATTTCACATGTTTTCAATATTTGTCTCGAAAAACCTCCCACTTGGCCTATAATAATCCTGTCCTAAAATCATCATTGTGTGGCCTATTGACATTTCAGTCTTTTTGCCAGACTGCTGTAAACCAGTCACGGTTCCAAAGAGCCATTTTACTCACGTGGGTACATGTAAACACAGACTAAAGGCATCCAGCCTGCAAATTGGTGATTCCAGGCATAGAGTGCCTATATACAAAAAACTCTTCAGAGGAAACCACTGCAATTTACAAGAATTGCAAAATTAAAGTGGTCACATGGTTGAGAAGTGAATACAAGTGAATAAGAAGTGCTAAAACCAAAAACAGGCCAAAGAAATTTTGAAAAGAAAAAGCCTTTTTTAGCCCCTTCTCAATTGTTTGCAAGCAATACCACACCAAGATGAAACAAATAATAAAGTGCCAGATGTTTCTTTGAAAGATTTGAAAGAAGCATCATAAACCAGTGCAAATATGAGGAGTAATTTCATAATCTGACTTACTTGAGAGGCATTAGCAAGTTAGCAGTTTGGTGGTCAGTCACAAAACCTGTGGACATGAAAATCCACAAAGTTTAGGTAATATTTTGCTAATGACAGAAGTTTCAGAACACCAATCACCAAAATACCTTTTTCTTTTCAATAGTCTAGACTAATATTGGTACTCAGTGCTGGCTTTCACTCAGTCACCCAGTTTCCATTTTGACTATTGTCCCTAATTGGAGCTGTCATGGTCACTTTGCCTGATTAACATCTGTGGAAACAGTTAAGTCTTTTCCTGATAAACATAAGTGTTTTCCTGAGTTTGTCTGGCCTGTCTTTGCATGGTCTGCGTACACTTGTTTTTCTTATAAGAGTAATTCCAGAGGGAGTATTGGAGGCACAGGAAATATGAGAATTGGGATGGGATTAAAAAAGGGGAGGAAAACGAACTAAACATTAAATTGTAAGCTACCTCTTATAGAGTTTCAGTTTTTTTTTCTATGCTGAGTTTGACACCCTGTGATTTTGATTGGTGTGTGAACAAGACAGGTTCTGACTAGATGTTTTGACAAGGCCAGTATACACTACTGGACCGTTTGACGTGAGTTTGTGTGTTTGGCAGCGTGATAAAAATCAAGGACCACGTATCAGCTTTATTAAACGTGAAAGAAATATGAAAGCATAAATCTTACCTCTTTTTTTCAGTTATTGAATGTATGTTATTTGTAGAGCGACATGGAGGCAGCCAAATATTAGCACATCACAAAATGAAGTTAAAGAAAAGGGTTATGTGGCATATATTTTTTTAGTATTTTTGATTTTTGTGTAATTGATATTGAGCCATTTAGGGTGAGTTGACTACCTGCTCTAGGTTTGCTCACCGTTACATTTGATCTCACAGTGCAGTGTTAAACTGCTTAAACACAATGAGAGCCAACTTCAGCACAGACACTGCATCAAGGAAACAAACGTGTTGGTTGTTTCCCATGTTCAAATCTCTTGTAATGGAATTCTGTTGAAGCTGCCTCAGTCATGTGTTTAATGGGCTTGTCAATCTCTGATGCTGTTCTCGTTCTCTTTTCTTAGAATAACAAATGATGCATATGCTCAACTTAAATGAAGATTTTCTAAAACATCTGAATAATTTTAAGCCATTTATAAATAGTCTGTATACGGCAAATCAGATAAATATTTTCTGCCTTAATATAGAGCAGCAACAATATCTGGTAAAAACTACTTACTACATAAGTAACTACTACATAATTCCTCAGCTCATACACGTTGCAATTTCAGCAAAATATGCTAATTCAGCTGTTTTGATGGCTATAGGGTTTGTTACTGTTGTGTTTGCATTTTAAAAAATTTATTCTGATAGTTGAGTGAGACTCGTATGTCAGTCTGCGACTACGACTGCTGGCGTCATTACAAACTTTGTACAGAGGCAGTGCTGTTCATAGTGTGGATCTAGATATTGTGTGAATACAATAAGTTTTTGTGTCTAGACTTTTCTCATGCTAATGTGTGGGATCACAAAATTCAAAGCAGATCTCACAGGAGGTGTTAGAGTATTATTGCAAATAAACAGATCTATGTCTGGAATGGATTAGAGCAATATTTAATTATAATGCATAGGAAGTCCTTGTGTGTGTGTTCCTGTCCCGTTTCCTATATCATTCACATTTCCATTTCCTATTTCATCTTCTTCTAAGACCCCCCTCTGTGATGTTCCAACTTCAAACACATCTTGTTTTTGGATACAATAAAATCAAACATGTTTGAACATTGTCGTAGCATTTGGAAGAGTTCACAATTGGGTCAAGATGTGTCTCATAACCACTTGCACAAGACCTCCTGTTGTGACGTCCACCCCAATACCAGGGTTTTTGTCTCAATCTAAAAAGTTTGTTTTAGTCTAAGAAATACAAGAGTTGTGTATTCTGCACTAGGGTATAATATCAGGTAATTCTAACCTGTTGTTCTGTCCTTCAGGTTATGGACTCTGTGCAGCCAAGGCCCAGTACCCCATTGCTGAGTTGGTGAAGATGCTGAAAGATGCTGGCAAGCAAGTCAGGTAAAGGGGTGAAGAAAGTGACATAATGTCAGTGTAATGTCACTGTAAATTAATTGTATTCATGGATGTGTAAAAAAGTATTTTAACACATCCATAAACAGATGAATTCATACAGTTTGTATAAATGTAGACTATAGCTTTGAATGTAATGGGAAGAATGTACATTGTACAATTTAAGGAGAAAATGAAATTATTGAATGATGTTATTTAATAGAGGATGTAAAGTGCTCTGGACAGAAAAGATGAATTGAGACAAGACAAGGAGATGAATTAGGACAGATATGAAGGACCTGTGTGTGAAGAAAGTCTGAGAAAAAGGAAATGCAAAAGAGAAGAAAGGAAGGACAAGGTACAGCGGAAGCTTGTGTAATTGTCCTGCCTCGATCGTTTGATCCTGGCCGTTGCAGCTGCTGCTACTTAGAGCATTTGTACTTGATTAGAGGAAAGTGGGTGGTCAGAGAAAAAGAGGAAAACCTCTTTCGCCCTGATCTCTTGCTGTTTCTCCCCTATTTTCTCTGTTCTGTCTCAATACATTCTTGTTTTGCCACTTGCCTTCTTACTCTTTCTAGCTGCCTTGTTATACTTCTACATCTTACTGAGCTACAAGCTGTTTGCTTTCTTGTAGACTACAGTATAAGGTTTGAAAACACAGTCTTGCAGTCCTTAAAACTCTGACTCTTCCCAAAACACAGAGTGCAGAAACGGACTTTGTCAATCGGCAGCCACACTCACTAATAGATCCCAGAACTTACAGGCCATCTGCTCTCTGTATCTGACTAAACTCACTGAACAAATGGATAATAAATCACAAAATTATAGTCGGTCACATGAGGAAGCTACAGGGTTAACATAGAGATTCAGCCACCAGAATGCAGTGGCTGGTGTTAAATGTCCAACCGTGATCACATGAAATGGCTAATTAAGTTTGAGAGCTATGTATACCCAGTCGCACACATTTAGTAAACAAATGATACTGTAAAATGGTGTGAGTGTGTGTGTGTGTGTGTGTGTGTGAGAGAGAGAGAGGGAGACCAGAATATAATCACATCTCTCAGCTCCACTTATCCATGACATCCATCTTATTCTCTCTTTTTCTGCCCACCTCCATGCAATTGTATCTCTCCTAAGCAACTGTAGCATCGCATCTCTGCCTTTCTTATGCATTTCTCTGATTCAAAGTTAGACATAATACATCATACACATGATAGAGAGATCGTGTTCACACATTTATAACAAGTCAGCCTCTTGTTCCCGCAGGTTCGGCATTCACCCAGTGGCTGGCCGCATGCCTGGTCAACTCAACGTGCTGTTAGCCGAAGCTGGTGTGCCCTATGATATTGTATTGGAAATGGAAGAGATCAATGAGGACTTCCCTGGTAAGATCCCCCTTTTCTGACTGCATAGGTGCTTTAACTATATTAACAGATTGAGAAAGAACCACTTATTTACTTTTATTAGTTGGTGTTCTGACATGTCAAGCTACAAAAATAGTTTGACATTTTTCACTTTTTCCCCTCAAAATGTCACAGTAGCTTCCAAAATTAGTTTTGAGTGAAAGGGTTCATTCTATGATTTGCTTGTTGACAAACTTCATAACAGCATCAAGACTACTAGTAATGGAATATATCAGAAACCACAGGTTTAAAATCTCACTCACATTTCAGCTGATCAAACCATTGAGGCAGAGAGCAACAGTATTGTTCCTTTTCTGCCAACAACATGGAAACCACTTGTTGTAGAAACATTCAGTAATTTGTTTTTCCAGAGATTTCTCAGTAAAATATGTCGCACCTGGTCACATTCATTTCCATCATGTTTTACTTTATGATGTTTGCATTTTACTCTAAAACCTGTTTTTTGTTTTGTTGTTTTATCTATTCATAATACTGATTCCAGCATCTTCAAATGTTTCATGCACCATCTCTGACTAAATGAGCCTTGGCTTATAAGCCTCAATAACAGGATGCACATTTTTCTATAACAAAAAATATTCGAATGTTGGCACGGATATTTCAGGACATGATCCATTTGACAAAATGAATACTATTGAAGTATTTGTTGTGTATGATTTGTTGTGTCCTACTATATATTGTTTCAAAAAGATACTTTTAGATACATGCAAAGAGAAATGAGGCGGATGTTTAATGCATTTTAAATGTCTGTGTCTAATCAGAGACTGACCTGGTCCTGGTGATTGGTGCAAATGACACAGTGAACTCTGCTGCCCAGGAAGACCCCAACTCTATCATTGCTGGTATGCCTGTGCTGGAGGTCTGGAAGTCTAAGCAGGTGAGACATACTTACCTGTGCAATAATAAGGTTGTCAGGTTGTCCTGAAGCCCAACAACGCTACTACTCTTTATTGTCACCACTAAATGTTGGGGTCAGGACTTATAAAGGGGCCTCTATCTTAAGTACCCCAAACCTACAGAAGAGCATTCACTGATGTACACACACAGACACAGATTATTAATTACAGTACCAGGTGCAGTCCCATCCTGGTCGCATTAGTGGTGACTTTGTTGTTGTAGAATGACAGCAATCAGAGAATTGCAATATCTGGGATTTATACAGCTCACCAAATAGTCTCCACACACTTTTCCCTGGGGAAATCAAAGGACATGCTACCTAACCGCACACACGCCTACAGACATGCAGATAGAGGTGCACAGATCCTTTGAATATACAGAACATGGATTGAGTGTTCCAATAAAAGATCAGTATTCATGTTAAAGAATGTTTTGACATATTGCACAAAAATAAGGTGTCTGTGGATATTTTAATTCAGTGGCTGCTGTGAATCGCAGGCTCACTGGTTTAACTCCCAGTTCCTCCTGAGCATCGTAAAGTAGCATCCTGTCCACAGTAATTTCCCC
The DNA here is from genome assembly GCA_033026295.1 of Channa striata. Classification (NCBI taxonomy): domain Eukaryota; kingdom Metazoa; phylum Chordata; class Actinopteri; order Anabantiformes; family Channidae; genus Channa; species Channa striata. Next base: position 13,713,257 of record CM065187.1, read on the forward strand.
ATGAAGTACAGGATATCAAAACGCTTTAAAATAAAACAACTTTTGACTTCAGATCAATTAAAACTTAAGTTTAAAAAAACTTTGATCTCATGGTTCAAAACCATTTACAGTGAGAAGGGTTTTAGTTTAGACTTTAATTAATTCTATAATAGCATTACATTGATAAGGTAGTTTACAATTAAACGGGTTTCATTAAAATTGTTTTATGGGAACAATTAATTATATTTGAGCCAAGCTGGATCTCAGGTCCATTCACAATAATCCTTTTCTAAATTTCACCCCAGCTGAAGGGTAAAAACTAATCATACTGTTGGCTTTTTCAGTATTAATCTTTTATCACCTTTATAAGGGCTTATGACCATGTGGCTGTATCTTCTCCCATCCAGGTGATTGTGATGAAACGTTCTCTGGGAGTGGGATACGCAGCTGTTGACAACCCCATCTTCTACAAGTCCAATACCGCAATGTTGCTAGGTGACGCCAAGAAGACCTGTGATGCCCTGCAAGCTAAGGTCCGCGAGTCCGTAAACCAGTAACATGACGTGGTAGGAGATGGACAGCAGACAACAAAGCACAGTTTTTGCAAAAGTATTTCAGCATTCTGATCATTTTTGTCCAATTGTGAGTCAGTCAGTTGAGCAAAGATGATAATTAAGAAATACATTTTTGGACAAATCCTCTGTGATCAATAACTAAAAGAAGGCCTATTGTAAAAATAAGATTATGTAGTAGGGGTGCTCCCACTGTGGTAAAGTATATAAATGCAGAACTTTCATTTTGACACTTTTCCTATTTTTAGATGTATGAGGAAACCATCCTCAGAAATGTGCATGTGGTCTGTAACCTCGGGAACAACTGACAGTGTCATCTTCATTTTAGATACCTACAGTATATTGATGTAAAACAGATTCTGAAATGTAGATGCATTGAATAGTAGGTATGTTCTGTTTTACTGTTAAGATGCTATTTTAGAAAGTAGTGAATAGTTAATTGAAAAAAACAAAAGAGTTAAAAGGGTGAAGATACAGTTAAACAGACCTAAGCAGTAGCATTCCACACTGTAAAAAGTTCCTCACATTATCCTGCAGATGTTGATTTTCTTTTAGTAAGATAATTTGATGTTCCCTCTAATAGATCTCTTTGCTTAAAGACTTGCATTATGCCTAGGGTTATGCTCTTATTTTTTTCAATGTTTCTTTTCGTACACAGGTAAAAAGAACAAAAGGCAGGATAGTGTAACTTTTTATACTGTATTGAGAGATTTTTGTATTCAATCAATTACTGACCATACCCTCAGAAAGTCTGTGTGATCATCTTTTAGAAGCCAGTTGATGAAATCATGTCACGCTATCTGCTTTTTTTCTTTTCACTTGACTGTGTATTGTCCACTCCATACAGTACAGATCAACACACTGTTTCAAAAACAGTTAAAATCCATTTAAATGTTTGTTAAGCCTTTACTGCAATAAGCCAAAGGCATCTGACTTTTAAATATGAGACTAAAGCTGTTCTGTAACCCTGCTATTACAGAATGGCAGATAAACACTCCTCAGAATAACTTTTAGCTCTTATACCTGATTGAACTTTACAATGTTTTTGACTAGGGTTTATCCAATCATCCCATCAGATATTACAGTACATGTGATGTGCTAGCCATTGGCCTTGAAATTAAGTATTGTTTAGTGAATGTGGCTCATCTACTGTAATGTGTCCTTGTTATTGCTCCAGGGGGAAATTAAGAACTACTGCTTGTAAAGTAGGGCCAGATGTTAATCTGGCTGTTGTGTCTGGAGTCTAAAAACAATATGCAGTTATTTTATTTGTTTGCCACATTTTAGAATAGTTGTATTAAGTATTTCTAAATTCAAATAGTCCTTTTCTACATTTCTTCAGTTAAACCCCAACATTTGGCATTATAAACTTGTGCCAAGGCGCCTGCTTTTCACACCAAATCTGACTAAAATTGATGGCACAAAGGTAGATAATCTGGCTGCTGCCTAACGTGAGTAGTTCAAGAGAGCTCACTGACATAATGACTGTAGTTCCACTCTACACCTGTCTTAAAAATACTACAAACTTGGTCCATTGAATTATGTTTTGGCTGAAGTTGGATTAATTTATAACTTCTGATTTTATGGTCATGATACAGTGTATGAATTAGTATGATTTTATTTTTGTACGTGGTTTGAGGAACAGCTTATGAGAATAGCAAAGGAAGTGACCAGTCAGCAGCATCACTTTAAATAAAAGTACTGTAAGTAGATCATGATTATAGTTAGATCCCCGGACCTGATACATTTACCATGACAACTATCCTACCTCTACATTAAATGACCAATAGCTCTTTGTAGGACCTTCATTAGACCAATAATGTTTAACTTATCCTTCCACCTATCCTTCACCGGGTGTCTAACAGACAAGTCATTTTCCATCCACACAGCAGTCACCTCTTACATATCCAAAAACCTGACCAATTACATTCTGTTTTATGTTCACATTTCATTTTAACCACCAGACCTCAGTTTGCTGCTGGCAAGTTTACTGTATGTTGTGCAAGTATAGTTCTACAGATGTCAAATGTGCTCATGAAGGATTGTTTTGTCAATTTACACAAGCAAAAGCAGTCTTAGACTGATATGTCTATTTAATATTTGTAGGCATTTGTGAGGAATGGATCACATTAAAAGAGATGGTAAAAATTTCCAATATGCCCTTTATGCCCTTATCTTACAGGACAGTATTTTTTTGTAAAACAGCATCATAGTCATGCAGAACAACATTGGGTTTTTGAAGCTGCACAATGTTTTAATGCACCATGTTTGGGAGATGAAATGTACTGTGAAAGTTTCCCCCCTCTTTTGTTTATCATGGAACATTTTCACCCCTAATAAACCTGTATTTACACAAGATGTTGCTTGATTGTTTAAGTTCTTCCCATGACACACTCTTAAAGGTGCAACAAAATTTCTAATGGTAAGCAAGTGGATCTGCAAAGCTTGCCCTGAGGTCTACCACAGCTTTGATGGTAATCTTACCCACATAATTTTTACCTGAAGGATCATTAATACACTCACAGGGTGGACCTCTTTGTGCCAAATAATTTAAGTTACAACAAAATCCCCTTTTGAGAGGTAAATTTGACACTGACAAGATTCAAAGATGCCAAAACTACCATAAATTCTGGACTATGGAGCGCACCTAAATTTAAGCTGAACCCGCTAAAATTGAAAAGAAATATATATTTTGTCACATATAAACCGCATTGGACTATAAGCCGCCAATATCCAGGCTGAGAAATAATATTTACATAGAAAGATGTTAAGATCTGTATGTCTGTTGTATGCGCTCCTACTCATTGTTCACAGTAGGCATGAGGATGTTCTGTGCGCTGTTTTACCGGCATTACGGTAAAGAGTGCGTTTACGTGTATGTGTGGCTGGTATAACACATGTCGAATGTACAGAGCCGACAAAAACGTCCTTGTTATAAATAATTGTTCCATAGTTGCTGCGCTCAACAAAAGATTTTGTACCATAAGTCTTTATTCATACACCTGAACCTGAACGGTGCCTGTAACGCGGCAGTAAAAGTGCTGATCACACAAAAGAGAAAAGTCATGGTTTTATTAATCTTCCTCCTGTGCACTAAAACCAAGTTGCTTTATTTTTCTTCCTCCTGCGAACTGAAACCATTGAACACCAAACCACTGTCACTTTTTCTTCCTGCGCACTGTTAAAGCGCAACTGCGCAACTAGTAAAGTCGCTTCATTCTCCCGTGCACTGAAACCACAAATCGCTATTCATCTTCCTCCTGAGCATTGAAACCACTGTCACACTCGATTTCCTTCACGGATAGCCAGATCGATGGCTTCAAATTAAAAGCTGCATCATAGGAATTTCTTCGCGTGTTTTCCATTATGAGGGGGTGAGGGTGTAAAAATATTACCGTATTTTGCTGTTGTGCATCTTGGGTTGCATGCGCTAAGAATAAAAACTGGCGCTTTTTTGTTTGCACTGACTTCCATCTACAGCGCCCATCTGAGGGCTGCAGAAAAATTCATAGAAAAGCTGCATGGTTCAAAACGTCGGAAAAAAGTAGCGGCTTATAGTCCGGAAAATACGGTACATGTTAATTTTCCAGGAAACCTAAAAAGTTTGAACGAATTACTGTAGGCTGTAATGTGCCTTCTTCCAAATCCTTACAGTGAAATTAAAACATGTAGTTCAAAGCTAATTTCTTCTTGTCACATTGCAGGTAGTGTAATGCAACCAGCATCTCTTCTGTACAAATAATCAGACAATATAATATCTCTGCCTTGATGGAGGGCAGAGGGGAGAAGACACTGATTTAACATCAATTACCTTTTGCAGGAAAATGGGATTGCATGAGTTTGTGATGAGGGTTAGGAGATTGTCTAAAATGTAAATATCACTTATTTTGACATTTTCACCTACAAGCGGCACTTGATTGCTATTCATCAGCACAGAGTGAAGTGGAGGTACTTAGAAGGGGAGCGGTGACTACACAGAAACTAGATTAGGCCATAGATAGATTTAGGGAGCAGGGGATTGCATGTGTGTGCAATGAGGGTGGCTTCATCCTGTAACAAGTAGCACTCAGACAGGCTGTTATCTGCTCTCAGGCAGCAAGATACGTGAAGTGAACTGTCGCTCCCATCGCAGAGGTGAGATGCAAGGATAGATTTAAAAACATGGGTTGAAATGACTGTGAAAGAGTTTGTGGGTTTGATCACTGTATGTGTTTGTTTGTATCATCTATCTAAAATTATCTTCTTGAATGTTAAGTGATTTCCTCTTATCTGCTTATAATAAGTTGCAGAAATATTTTTTGGTATTGTGAAATTTGCATCTAGAGTGTTTGTGGGTCCTGACAAGGTTTTATGCCCTGTATATGTGTGAGAGGGGGAATGAAGATGCACGATTGGATAAATTCCGAGGTGACAGTCTTCAGCTCAAGCTAGTCTATTGTCACGCTGCCACTATTTATCCAGCACTAAAGCACGGCCAGCATGTTCCAGCCACAATAGGCCTCCATCATTTCTTCCCACAGGGATGGTCCGTCCTTCCTTGGGGGAAAAAAGTTTGTTTTCTCTGGGTTTGCATGCAATTTCATGTGGTGAGTGTAATTATTTATGATGAGAATGTTTTGTTGACTAAATCCATTTGAGACTGAGAAATACTACTTTATGTTGGCAGCTGTGTATGATAACGCCACTGAGCATGCATGTACATGTATGAGAAGAAAGCGTCCAGTCGGGATATAGTTTGCAGATCCTTAGAAACAAATGGATCTGCAGCTATGTCCTAGGTCAAATACAGTATATACAGTATGGGCAGTACCTGATTAAATATACCGAGATTATGTGCCTAACATTTGATATTTTAATATCTGATGTGGCCTATCATGCAACATGTAGCAGTAGCAAAGTATGTGACTTTCAACCTGTATTTAGGATAAACATGAGCTATGTATTACAGTATATCTGCTTCTTCTCTGCTGACATGGACATATACAGACTGAGCTCATGGGAGGCGTTATCTAATGTATAACTCTTGTCTCAAATTAGAGACATCTGTTCCCATATGTTAAGGCACTGGCTCATATAACCACATTATTGCTCACTGACCCCCAAACAAACCAAAAAAAAAACCTGCCCATTATGTATTCAAAGTGGCTATATCCGAGTAAACTGAAGCTCTGTAAAATAACTTGACCAAACTTTAAATTACTGTATATTATTAACTTTCAAACCTAAATGTGCCAATATGACTTAAAAGTTGCTGCCATTCATTTATTTTTGTTTCACTGTTTAAAAGAAAAGCCTTTTCATTTACTTTTAATCATTTGAATATTTTATCTAAAGCAACTTACGAGTGACGTCCAGTGGAAGCAAAAATTTCAGTCAAAGAGAAAACATTAAAAGGAAACTTCACCTATTTCTAGCTTGCTTTCTATTGCTTTAGTTTAGGGTGTAAATATACATTAATGCTTTTAAACGATAAGATAACAATAAGATTAAGTATGCCTATATTTAAAGTTTTATCTGCTACATGCTGAGAAAGTCCTCCAGATGACATCACCGAAAAGGGGTTTTGGATGATCAGAGAAGCAACAAGACAACATAATCTGAACTGAAGGTTCCTCCACGTGATGTCATCTGGAGGCATTTTTCAGCTAGAAGTAGAGGGATATTTTAATGTAGAGGAGTCAGAGAAGTTTATTGCCATTTGTTTACATGTGCTACTTAAATTAGTGCAAGAAAGAACATATAGGATCTTATTTTTTGTAAGACTTAACATAAGGGGAAGAAACTTAAAGATAATTATAGTTTATTATAATTATGATAAAATATAGACACATACAATAATAAAATCTTATTTGCTAGGCCCACCTTTCTGATGAACCACATTCTCATAGTATTGGCAATAAATATGTCACTGACTGTAAGACAAATGAAAAATTATAGGAGAATGAATGCTATTTACAAAATAAGTATATAACTCATCACAAATAGAATAAACAAAATCTCAATTGTTTAAGCATATCAGAGAACAAAGACTTTATATTTAGTTAAAGATTTCTTCATAGAGGCTAATTGTGTCCTGGGATTTTTTATTTTGTAACAATCCAACAGATTTAATAGAATCATCTACTTCGAAAGTCCGGGGAACCCTGACCACCTACTTTCAGATAATATCTACAACTTCCTGTCGAGGTTTGTCGTCCGCCATATTTGTCTGCGCGTGCACCTTGTGCCAAAAAAGGCGGTTAAATTGCTCCGATCAGTTTGTTCTTAACGGCGCTTTCATTTTCCTTGCCAATATAGCCCACGAGCTTAGACTATTTTGGCTCGAATACTGTCGGTATATACCGTTTTTAATTTTTAATTTTGTGGCGGAATAACGTTACTGCGTCCCACGTTCAACATCAGGTGGGGCGCCTGTGCCCGCCCGGACTCCTGCAGGACCAGGTCTCTGCCGGCTGTGATGCTTCACTTCATTAAGCTAAGTGCTGCTTCTTTATTGCTTTATTGTAAAGTGAGTTACGCTCATGTTTTTAATATCCGGCTGAACTTTGGAGAAATGACGAGTTTGCTGACGTGTTAACGTCGCCACGTTCTGAGGTTTAGCTACTGCTCTGCTAATCTCTCTCCCTGTTGGTAATTGGTGTTTATGCATGAGGCCAACATCCCTTTTCTAAAAGAGATTGGCATATTTCTGACAGTTTATTATACGTACTTGATGCAGCAGGTGCTGCACAACAGGTGAATCTGGGGGTTTAAAACGTTTCCATGTCACTTCACTTGGTGGTTGAATCCCTGTGAATGACTGAGGCACTTTCTCTGGGAGCAGGCCTGGTGCTGAGGGGAATTCATTGTTAGTGAGTGAAGTCAGTGACACCTGGAAAAATACTCTGAATTCACACTAAAATATGTTCTTTGACTTTGTTGACACAACATATTCTTTAAGGAAGACTTGATTTTTTTTTTTTTACAGATTTATTTTCTGTTTTTAAAAGCTTTATTCCTGTTATTTAATTTTAAGAATATATGTAGATTTTGTAATGCCTCACTCTGCCTTTGATATACAGCATGATAGTGCCTTAAGGGGATGGCTTTTGATTTGCTTATAGTCTGCTTGTAGTGACTGTGTGTTTCCTCCAGATGATCTTATCTGAATTGAAAAACTCCTCCACATGACATTGTCTGGTTTCTATCAGAAGCGGGCGCTTTTGGAAAACTAGTTAAAATGAGTGAAGTCACCATTCTGAAATATGAAACTGCGGACAAATAATGTTTTAATACTAAAGCAACACCTAGTCGTCTCCCTCACTCATCACAGGGCTCACACAGTTTCCTGTAATGTAGTTCATCAGGCACATTATAACTCACTGCTCCACAGACAGGCTTAAGTCCGTGCCTTGCACCCACAGACCAAAGTTAGTTAGTTGTGTGTGTGTGTGTGTGTGTGTGTGTGTGTATGTATGTGAGAGAGAGAGAGAGAGAGGGTGTGGGTGTGTGTGGGGGAGGTAGCCTTGTGTGTACATAAACTAATCCTTGTTGAAAGGCATACAGATGAAAATATGTGTGATTGAGCAGATTTGTAGACGGGTCCCCCAGTACAGATGAAGTAGATGTGTGGTGTGTTTTAGTTAAAAATGAGGTCAGAGGATGTGGCTTTCGGGAGATGTCTACTCATGGGCAGTGTAATGTCTTGACCAATTATTTGCACCAGGATCAACATCTTTTTATCTATCAGGCAATTGCCAGGCTAAACATGAACTACATACTCCAGCTACAGTACCTCTCGGCTGGCATGGACATATACAGCCTGAGCTAAGCACAGGAGACTTTATTATATATTTTTTCAAATTCAGGTCCCAAATTAGACACATCTGTTCCCATAACCCCACAGCATTGTTTTGTAAACCCGCATTATTACTTGTTATTCACATTTGACTTACAGATATGCCCATTACGTGTTTTGATAGAACTTCAGTAATGCAATTCATATTTAATTTGGCTATATCTGATGCAGTCTCAAATTTTACACTTCTAATAGATTCATTGCTTTGTCTGTTTGTTTTAATATTTTTATGCACCTGATTAACCAGGTGTACTCTGGTAAAGTAGTTTCCAACTTAAATAGTGCTTCCCTCATTAAACAAAAACCACACATTTACACTTGCTAATACTGGATGTGCACGTTGAAAAATAAACTATTTTTGCTCATACCACCATTCCCGGCTAAATAAACATTCTAAACTGTATGAAAGAGCTCTGTCAGTCTAATGTGTCTTTAATCCAGTGGTCTTGTTATTTCATCACTTTTTTGTAAAAATTACCTCTTAATGAGAGGAATCTCCTACATAATTAATATCTACCATGGTCACCTCCTTAAATCTAATCTGATGGTTCTACAGCTTGTTTGAAGAAACTTTTTTTATTGAGCTGTGTCTTAAAAGCCCTCAGACCCCGGCCTCTTGGATACACCATCCCGTGGACCTACACAAACATTCTCAACATCTGCCCCAGACTGTACCAAAGTTGTTTCAACTGTGACAGCCAGAGATAAATGTAGGCATGCTAACATGGCCAGCTAACACATAACTGTCCTCTTTACTGTTCAGTTTCATTGCCGCTCAGGGCTGGCTAATATAAACATTGTGTGAGAGTGTCCTTTTAGGCTGCTTTTATCGTCCAGCTGCTTCCAAACCTTTGGATGTAAATTTAAAGAGGCTGGGCTGGAAGGATGAGAGAAGAGGGAATTAAGGTGGGGATGAAAAGAGGTGAGTGGTTAATGTAGCAGTAAGGGGATGTTTTTTTTTTTTTTTAAGTTTCTAGTAAGACATGTCGTAGTCGTTTCTGGGTGTGCGCACATGTGTGTGTACCTGCATCTGTATGTTTATGCATTTGTGTTATCAAAAGGCAGGGACATCACAAGTTCAGAGAAACAAGATGTTTATTGAAACTTCTTCCAGGACCTCTTAGCATCATGACTTAAGGCAAGGTGAGAATATCGGGGGCACGAAAGAAATAAAAAAAAAACACAAACTGTATTTACACTGAGTGAACAGGTAACCCGAGATGCAAATTAAGCGGGATCACACAACACAGATTTAAAACTGATGTAGCCTCACTGCGGCTGTCTGACACAAACACTGGAATGGAAAGCCTTGAAAATATGTCTGCTATGCAAGTGTAATGCTTTTTAGTTTTTGTTTTGCTCACATATTGTCATAGCTCTCAGTCAACATGGATAACAACATATTGGGCTTTTGCTAGAGCTATGATATTAGATGATGTTAGATATTTTTGCTGTTTGACTATGTGTCTTAACAATATCCCAGATTTCGTACCTACATGTACAGTACTTTGTTTCATGGATCATGGATCTGTAAAGTGTCGACATTTCTAAGCTTTTGCGGATGCTCTAGCTTTTGCAGTGGATGAGTACTGTCGGTCTTCTCTATGCTCACTAGAGGTGAGCATATAACATTTATTTTGATATTTAAGCCAAAAAATGTATTTATTGGCTGTATTATTATTATGAGAAATTCAACAAGGTACACTGTTAATTACTACTACTTAAACTGTTATTCCTTCTGCTATTACAACTGTCATTACAATTATTACTACTTACATCAATCCTCCCCAGTTTTCAGTTTGGAGAAAATGTTTAAATTAGAAGTCCTCACAGATCCAAAATTTTAAACCTAATCTAAAATAGACCTGTGGAAACACCTACCCCAGCTTGAATTGCACAAATAAAGAAGAGGACTGATTTGAGGTGATTTAAGAACAGCTATACCTGGTCAGTAAAGGCCTGAGGAGAGCATTTAACCTGATCCATAAGCTCGGCATTTAAGTCTTTTTCTATCACTTCTTGGTTTTATTTTCTTATACATATAAACTATATGCATCATGCCAGCACACATTTCCCCACTAGCAAACATACATTTTTTAAAAATGGACTGCATCTGATTTATACATTTTAGTTGTGTGTTTGTTTAATTTGTTTTTGCAAATTTACTATGTCAAGGTTTTCAATCTTCAACTTTTACGTTATTTTTAGAAATGTCATCTAATCTGGAACATAGAAAATATTTTTTTTTAATTATAGAAATAAAAAATTCTATAATATTTTTTACAATACTAGGATATCACTGAAAGGTGAAGGAAAGAAGCCAGGAACACAGGGAGGAGACATGGAGTTGTAAGCAGATATCACTCTTTCCATAGTTGCACATTTTCTTACTTCACTTTCCACATTTTGATGGCAATGTAAGCTTTTTCCACTACTTCTTCTGTGGTGTCTTTTTGTAGTGTGACCTGTGTTTGGCAAAGAGGTGACTAAACGGCTTGGAAGAAATAAGAAAGAAAATGGTAGAGGCTTGTGAAAGAAAATGGGTGGGGAGGGGGAACAGATAATGAATGCAAGTGTGTTTGAGGGAAAAACCAGTCAGTCAGTGAGAATCAGATATCAACCATGTAACCCCTTCGGTGTCAAGGGGGTCTCATCAGAAATGCAAACAAAAGAGAGGCTGACACAATGGAAAAGGGATGGGATTTCACAGCTTAGGTAAAAAAGGAAAACATCATATCTTTCCCTTCTTTCTGTCTCACTCACGCTCTGTCTCTTAGTGTTTGCAGAACTACAAAGGCAGAAACACCTCAGCCCCTCATTTTGATAGCACTGTGTCATAGGAGTGTGTGTGTGTGTGTGTGTGTGTGTGTGTGTGTAGGTGTGTGGAAGAGAGTGCAGCAGCAGCCAGCATACTTCAGTTGCATACCTACCTGAGAGTCTTTGAACACTTCCCAGCTGTATGGTGGCCCATTCAGTGATCAGTGTTTGATCATGGTCTGAATGGGTATCTGATGAAACCTGTATCTTATTCAAGTAAAGACTATTCGGCTTTTACCTGATATTGGTTAAAAGGCAGTTACTAACATGCAAAAACAGCCTCCCAATTTGATATTTGATGGATTACATACTTTTTGCATAATCAATTTTATACTGTATAGCACTTTTCCCCTAGAAGCATTTAAATAATGATAGAAAATGTGCACACATGTGTTAGGATAGTTGGTTATTTATTTCTTGTGCAACACAAGACTTGTGATGTAATTACAATTCTTCCAGTAGCGAATAATGTCAAAAGTTACAAATGGAAGTTCAGAAATCAAAAATCTTTAATAAAAATAAATATATCAATAAGTTATTATGAATAAAAGCATTAATCAAGATTTAATAAAAATAAATAATTTAAAATATATACATAAAAAAATAAAATGCACTTAATGAAATATATCAAAACTATAAGCAACTCTTAAAATGCAACAGCACTACATGTCACACCATTCCTTAGACCTCTGCACTAGCTTCCTGTAGTTGCTGGCATTAGGTTTAAAGCTCTGAATCTTACCTATAGAGTGGTCAAGTCAACAGCTCCTGCCTACCTCAACTCCCCTATTCAGGTCTACAATCCCCCAAAAGACGTCTGGTGGTCCTGTCACCACAAAAAAGATCCCAAGTCAAACTTTTCAGCTCAGTGGTCCTATAATGGTGAAATTAGCAGAACAAATACTGTACACTCAGCAGTCTCACTCCCAATATTGGAAAAAACACAACTTCCTATGCACTTGAAAAGAGAAAAAAACTTTTCTGTCTTTCACTTGTATCTAATGAAACAGAAACACTTCTTCTCAGTGAGATTTGGGAATAACATCAACAAGAATGGGTCTCTGATCCCATCATACCTACCAGCGGGCTGTACAGGTTGGTGTTTCATGTAATTGTGTGTTATGGACAATCAGTGATGTCAAGAAGTAGCATTAAAATTGAAACAAGAGGAGATGGTTTATAATTGTTTTGTTTTTTCCTCAATTTCTGGAACCTACAAAAAATAGCAGTCTGCCAACCTCCATTCTTACTGAGAGCATTAATGTTTTCTTAAACACATTCTACTGATTTATTTGTTTAGAGATAAAGTAATCTCATGAAAAAGATAAATGTTTTAACAAAACATTGTTCTGTTCATTGGTAAGTGCTTCAATTCATCTAAGTCTCTTTTGTTTCCATTCTGCCCATGTTTTAGATACTTTAATCAGTGAAAACATAATAATCATCTGGGATTTATTGTGTTAGGTGAGATTATTACAAAGTGCTTACAGCAAATATGCCACTATGATCTCAATGTCATACAGACTAAGAAGATTTTATTTTGGTCTTATGTCTATTTTGTATGGCCTCCCTGCAAAATGTTATTTACAGCTAGAAAATAAAAAGGGCACAAGAAGTTGACTTTATCCTCAAATGGAAACCATAAAGACAGCCTGAAAATGAGTCCTGCATATAGAGAGAGATGCAAAGACTGGAACAAAACATGAGGTTCTGACTTGATGGCTGCACTTACATAGACAAATGCAACACAGAAGCTGAGCTCCAACACCAGCTTCTCTGAACTAGTTCTGCAGGCATCATGTGATTAAAAATTGTCTTCCATTAATAACACAGAACATGGTAGTAACAGGCAAGCATTTTTTTCATTAGGTGCATAAATTAATTTTCTTTTACAGTTTAGACTGACTGCAGACAGACAGTAATAATAGAGAGCAATCAGTGTCCTGGCAGCCAAGCAGATATGAATAATATATGACAGACCCAAAGAGACAGATTACAGGCAGAGAAGAATAACAGCACTTCTGTGATGCCAGAAAATAAGCCAATTTAAAATCAATCACTCGGGGTAGATACTAGACTTTGCCTTGCAGATGTTTCAGAATTGTTTTCCACATTTGCCTAGCAATAAACATAGAGTAAGTCAGTATCTTGGATTGTTGTTGGTTAATCAATCAAAAATTCAGTTTTTCTATAATTACATGTGTTCCACTGCTCATAAGCTGTCGTGTCAGTGGCAAATGGAATTAATGCAATGCGCTGTTTTGATGGGGCTGTCTTTGCTTTAGTGCTGGTGGCACATTACATCATGCTCTTGAAAAAAAAAAAATTTAATAGGTTGTTTCTTTGTGTGGTACTGAAAGAAGTCATAGTGGTGACTAATAGAATGTGAGGCCCAAAGACAGTTTACAGAAATAGTAATTAAAAATGGAATAAAAGTGGGGGAACCCCTCATTAGTGTGACAATTTAATGAGTCACCTCTTAGAGTGGTATTAAAACTTAATGTAGAGAGACTTTTTGTGCTGTGTTTACAAAGTCAGGCCACACACTGCATCAGGGTAGCTCTGTCTACCAAGAGAACACTCCAGAATGGGAAATATTAATAAGAGGCCAGGACCTGTGTGCTTGAGAGTGCCCAGATGTGAATGTAAAGCATCAGAATAAGATGTTTCTCAGCTGTTGCGGTAGAAACATAAAGGCCATTTTGACAATGAGCTGTGCCGTTGTTTCAAGAGATTGGATTGAGGTTAACCTTGTTTTGCATAGTTATACCTTTACTTTAGCACTTTAATTCATACTTACCCCTTTAAACCAGTTTTTCTTTTTACCACATTTCTACTCAATCACAAGAAAATGTTTTGACTTAGTTCAGCAAGTTCAAAGAGAAAACTGATATAATGTGTCTGTTAATTCTTATGTGCTGTGGTTAAAAGTCTTGTTTTGGTTAGTGTGCGTGTGGACAGGGAACATCATGTGCACCATATCTGAAGTCTGACACAGATTGAAGGCAGAACTGTTTTTATTACCCCTGGTTAACATTTGGTGTGTCAGTGTCCAGATTCACTTCTAGCTCCAGGCAAGAGGGTGTTGGTCATTCCCATGGTTGGTTTACCACTGCTCTCAAGACATAAAATTTTCAGCTATTTCACTAGTGCCACCATAAGGATAACAATGTTGTGTACGTACTGCTACCCAGTTAAGCTGACTGCAACCAATATGTCAGTCTGTGCGATTACATAATTGCAAAAAGGTGAGTTATACAAATATTTATGAGTGTTAACATATCAGCCCTGTTTCTTTGTGCAGCTTGATCCCAACTTTCTTTTGTTTTGAAAAAGCTAAAATAACATTTTTCGACACTAAAACACTGACACCAAAGCACATGAATCTGCACCTTACTGTACCCAACTCTTGAAGTCTTCCCAGTAGTTTCCAATTTGTTGGAGCTGTTTCCGAGAGGGAAATATTGTTCTAGCACAGTGTGTATTTGAGTTTTATTTAGAGTGTGGCTTGTCTCATTGCCTGATAAAATATGCAGTGAATCATGGAATTTACTCCAGTGTCTTTCCTGCTGATGGACTGAGCCAGACAGCACAATTAAGTTGTGTTGCCCTTAAGATAATTTGTAAGACCAAAGCTATAGTTGCACTTGTCTTGTCAGTATGACCAATTATAGAGTCATAGACATCAGACTTAGCAACAATAGCTGTTGAATCTTTTGAAGCCAGATGTGAAAGCGGTCAAAATCAAATTCAACACAGTCTGCATGTAAACCACCCACAAAGCACATGGGAAGAATTACAAAGACCTGGAGAGTGAGTTAAAAAAGTATGCAGACAGTCAAACACATCAGTTATCAGAAGAAATAAAGATGGATAAATTTAACATGCAGTTATTTTTTACTTATTATTTTATTTTTTTACTTATTTTTATTCAGTATCATCTCAAAAATCACATCAGTGGTGACAACTAAAGCAGGAAGTCAAAAAATACTGCACAAAACAGAATAAACATATGTTACTGATATGATTTTGAACAGTACAACTAGATGTGTCAGTATGACAAAGTCTCTCTAAAAGTTAGAAACTTGAGAGGGATGATGTGATAGTTTTAAACTTATACTGTAATCACATAATTGACCCACAGTATCTACAGTGACAGTGCCAGACAATAATGGATAATAATTTTAACATCTAAAATAAGAGTGAAATAGAAGATAGGTTCTTTTGTAATGATATACATTGGCTCACATGTATTCTTTTCAGAAGTGTTCTGGTTTACAGAATTAGACTATTTGTAAGAATAAGGGAAAGTCTGATAACTCAGGCAATTATGTGGCGGCAAATAAGCAGCCAGATAATTTTTTCCATCAACTATTCACGTTAGTTGTTTATTCCAAATTTTCCTCACACCAGGAACTTAAATTCCTCCTTTGTTTTTTCTGTGTGTGTGTGTGTGTTGGTCACCTTTTGTTCTTGAGCAGATCTGCTTTTGTGTGTTGAAAAATCATCCCTCACATTTAGGCTTGCACATGGATTGAAACATTTGCCAGCTCATCACCATGTCAGAGGAGTGGGTTGGTGGATGTGGGCTTTTGCGGGTGACTGGGTAGGTGGGTGCACAATTCTGTGTGGGTTTTTCTTGATTTCCCTTTAGTCTCAGTAGTTAGTAATGTTAAATATGAAGTCTGCAAGACTATCCAATAAAGTGCAATCTCCTCATCCAAGCTGAGCTGATGACTTTGTCACAGAAATCTAAAATACTCACTTTCACTTGCTTTGGTTATCATCTGTCTTCATAGTTATGTTCTCTCCCGTGTTTGTAATGTGATATTTATGGAAAAGTTGATTCACTTTTCCACCAACTCATCATTACTACAAACATACACAATATATAATGTGTGTATATACACACGATTCGTGTATATACACACGATATGTGTGTGTGAGATATATATATATATATATATATATATATATATATATATATATATATATATATATATATATATATATATATATATATATATATATATATATATATATATATATATATATATATATATATATATATATAAATTCCCCACTCGCCCCTTCTCTTTGGGGCGGTCTTACTTCTTCCTTCAAGCTCGGGTCCTCTACCAGAGGCCTGGGAGCTTGAGGGTCCTGCGCAGTATCTTAGCTGTTCCTAGGACTGCGCTCTTCTGGACAGAGATCTCAGATGTTGTTCCTGGGATCTGCTGGAGCCACTCTCCCAGTTTGGGGTCACAGCCCCCAGGGTTCCTATTACCACGGGCACCACTTGTGCCTTCACCTTCCACATCTTTTCTATCTCCTCTTTCAGCCCTTGGTATTTCTCAAGTTCAAGTTTCTCGTGTTCCTTCTTCCTGATGTTGCTATCGCCGGGATTGCTACATCTATCACTACAGCCTTGTTCTCCTGTTTGTCCACAACTACTATGTCCGGTTGGTTGGCCATTACCAGTTTGTCAGTCTGTATCTGGAAGTCCCACAGGATCTTAGCTCTGTCATTCTCAACCACCTTTGGAGGTGTGTCCCATCGTGACTTCGGGACTTCCAGTCCGCACTCGGCACAGATGTTCCTGTGTACTATGCCAGCCACTTGGTTATGGCGTTCCATGTATGCCCTGCCTGCTAGCATCTTGCACCCCGCTGTTATGTGCTGGATTGTCTCAGGGGCATCTTTGCACAGCCTGCACCTGGGGTCTTGCCTGGTATGGTAGATCCCAGCCTCTATTGATCTTGTTCTCAGAGCCTGCTCCTGTGCTGCTAGGATTAGTGCCTCTGTGCTGTCTTTCAGTCCAGCTTTGTCCAGCCACTGGTAGGATTTTTCAATGTCAGCCACTTCTTCTATCTGCCGGTGATACATACCGTGCAGGGGTTTGTCCTTCCATGATGGATCCTGCTCTTCCTGTCCTTGCTCCTCCTCTGGTTTCTGCTGCCTGAGGTATTCACTAAGCACGTCATCACTTGGGGCCATCTTCCTGATGTATTCACGGAGCTTAGTTGTTTCATCCTGGATAGTGGCTCTGACGCTCACTAGTCCTCGGCCTCCTTCCTTGCGCTTAGCGTCCAGTCTCAGGGTGCTGGATTTGGGGTGAAACCCTCCATGCATTGTAAGGAGCTTCCTTGTCTTGATGTCAGTGGCTTCCATCTCCTCCTTTGGCCAGCTTATTATGCCACCTGGGTACCTCAGAAGGAGCTGCATCTTTGTGGATTTAGAGAAGGTGTATGACAGGGTGCCGAGGGAGGAGCTGTGGTACTGTATGAGGTTGTCAGGAGTGGCAGAGAAGTACGTCAGAGTAGTCCAGGACATGTATGAGAGAAGCATGATGGTGGTGAGATGTGCCATAGGTCAGACAGAGGAGTTCAAGGTGGAGGTGGGACTACACCAAGGATCGGCTTTGAGTCGCTTCTTGTTTGCTATGCTGATGGACAGGTTGACAGATGAGGTCAGACAGAAATCTCCCTGGACAATGATGTTTGCAGATGACATTGTGATTTGCAGTAAGAGTGGAGAGCAGGTGGAGGAACAGGTGGAGAGGTGGAGGTTTGCTCTGGAAAGAAGAGGTATGAAATTCAGTCGTAGTAAGACAGAATACATGTCTAAACGAGAGGGAGCAAGGTAGAAGCGTGAGGTTACAGGGGGCCGAGGTGAAGAAGGTGCAGAAGTTTAAGTACTTGGGGTCAACAGTTCAGTGTGATGGGGGCTGTGGAAAAGAGGTGAAGAGGTGAGTGCAGGCGGGTTGGAGTGGGTGGAGGAAACTGTCAGGAGTGTTGTGTGACAGAAGAGTGTCAGCCAGACTCAAAGGAAAGGTGAACAGGACAGTGGTGAAACCAGCTCTGCTCTATGGGTTAGAGACAGTATCAGTGAGAAAGAGACAAGAGGCAGAGATGGAAGCAGCAGAGATGAAGATGTTGAGGTTCTCCTTAGGAGTGACGAGGTTGGACAGAATAAGGAACGAGCTCATCAGAGGGACAGCGCACGTTGCCTGTGTGAGCAACAAAGTCAGAGAGGCCAGATTGAGATGGTTTGGACATGTGCAGAGGAGGGATAGTGATTATATTGGTAGAAGGATGTTGGAGATGGAGCTGCCAGGCAAGAGGGCGATAGGACGACCGAGGAGGAGATATATGGATGTTCTAACAGAGGACATGAGGTTAGCTGGTGTCAGAGAGGAAGATGCCCAGGATAGAGTGGAAACGGATGATTCGCTGTGGCGACCCCTGATGGGAAAAGCCGAAAGAAAAGTAGTAGTAGAACGTGAAAGTATGAAAATTCATTGACATCAAGTCTGAATCTTGTAATGACTAATAAGTTGACAAAAGATAAATTGCAGTGGAAAAATATACAATGCAAAAAAGAAGAATATTAATTTAAATACAAAATGTTGCATTTTAAAGGTCTAAGGTCCTCAAAACTGATATTGTGTTTAGTCCTAAATACAGCAGTACTCTAGGAGGAAGTTCACTCAATACGTTTGTCTGGAGATTGTGACAGATGTACAGCAAGTAGTTTGGCTGTAATTTTACTACAAACTTTGCTTTAAAGTTTGACTTTTTTGTCATTTTTACTAGAGTAGAGCCTTTTTAAATGTTCTTTTATTTTATTACCAGGCTTTTTACAGTTTGCCGTGGTGTTACATGTTGAAGTATCTTGACGTGTCCATATTCAAGCAAATTGTATACAACTAAAGAATTTGGTACTGCATTTTCTCCTTTTGAACAACGTCCTTGTTTCTCTTGGTGTGTGTGTTTCCTGAACATCCCTACAGAATCCCAACTCTAAAACAAATACTGCAACAGGTCATGGTTAAAGATGGGCCAAGAGAGACACTACAGTGACAAAGTAAGAGAGAGAGAGAAAAATGTCAAATAAACTCACTGCCGCCAACATCTTGTTTATCTATCAGTTTACTGGTGACTCACCCTGAATATATATTTTGTTTTTGCTTGCACGAGTATGCATTTGCATCTGTGTGTATACATATGTAAGCACAGGCTCACGTTGCTTATGTGACACATGTACATTTACAATATTTAGTTATTTTCACATCTTTGTATGTTGGTAGTGGGTGTTCCCTAAATGGAAGTGTTAGATTGTGTACACGTGCAAACATATCTGTGGTTAAAATGGGGTGGCCTATGTGCCACTGCTGGTATATATTTCAAAGTGTATGTTTAGTTTTGTTTTCTTGCTTCAGCTACTGCTGCTGCCTGACACGTGGTTAAAAAACACAGTGTTGCTGATGTGGTTTAGTGCAGTCAGCAGACTTGTCCAATGGAGATTTCACTGGAAGGGATGTCTGGATGAGCGATGTCTTTGTGAATTTTGTCATTATTATTATTATCTGTTAGTTATGTAATTTTCTTACAGTTTTATATGATTTATGTTAAGTTTAAATATGACAGTGGATATCAGCGTTTTTGGGCCTGTAACTCCTAAAACTGAAGTAGTGTTTGCAAAATTACAATTTTGTAATTACAAAATACAGTTTTTGGAGCATTGCAAATGTCCGCATACAAATATGTGTAAAAAAGTATGTGTTAGTTCAGAGTTTTTACTGTCAGAATAAGGATTTCCTACCAAATGTGGTGATTTTGAGCAACTTAACAGTGGGTTCATAATACTGTAGATTTCAGGTTCAATTCTAGAAACACAGGTGCACATCACTTTTCTGCGATTTTCCAGTTTGATTTACATTCTGAAACCTGTTCCTAAAGGTCATAGTATACCAAACATGTTTTGGGACACTTCGTGTCCATTACTCATGTGCGTGTGTTTCTGAGAGGTACAGAGTTACTTTAGGGTGATTGTGTTAACAAAGGGTGAATCATCCCACCCCTGGCTGGATATCTCTCCACCAGGAACTATTGTAAATATTTGAGAGGAACTGTTGACATGAAGATAACACTGACTAATGGATTTACAAGCCTGTGCTCCGAAAAGCACTGATGGGTCTGTGGTAGACATATTGGAAAGAAGACGGGCTGAGAAGATGGAAGGATGAAAATGTGGGAAAGGACAAACAGAGGTGTGGCAGAGGGGATTAGGATGAAAGAACCACGATACAGTAGGGAAAAGCAAATTGTATAATGTAAAAAAAGCTCACTGAGAAATTCAGGTGGTAACGACAGAAATTAAGATAGTAATAGTCCTATATTAACAAAATAGTTCTGATCAGTCAACTTAATACATTTATGTCATTTTCTAAAGTCCTGCCATTTCAGTTTGCACCAGTTTTATTTTTACAAGTAAAAAGGAAGAAGTGATAGGGATATAAAGAGGCTTGAAGGGGAAAATTTTCCATTCCAGCACTGGTGTTTAGTTTGAGATTATATCAATGTTGATAAAACTGTCTGTAACACTGATTTCAGAAAAAATAACTTTACTATTCTAGGAAGCAACTGACAACAAAAATGAGGTGACTACTGCTATCTCATACACAATTTAATACCACGCCTGAATAAAGTCAATGTCCTGGATAACAATAGAGTCTAATATGTCTTGATTAAAGTGTTAGCAATGTAGCAATGTTTACACTTTCAAATGATAATGATTACAGTGACTTTTATCAACAAAAGGAAGGTCGGAACAGAATTTAGTTTTGATTAAGCTCAACACAAACAAATTATTACTTCACCACTTTCAAGTTTGCTCTTTTTTTTCTTTCTCATGGCTTATACTTCAGAGGCTGCAAAAAGGGGGCATAGCAGCCATAGTTTGAGTGCATGAGTATCTCCCAGCATCCTGATATACAGAGGTTTTCAGATATTCCAGAAAACATTATCTGATTAGTATTTCAGCTGAAAAATTATTAAAAGGTGTACTGTATAAAATTGTTTGTGACCTTTAATTAAAATCACTGTTGTTTATGGCTAAATTGGGGATATTGTGACTTAAGTTTTGCTCAAAAGAAAAACTGCTGTTTTCTTCTTAGATCTTAGTGCAGCTTTCCTTGGGTCTCTCTGACTGGAAAAGGCGAGACAATAATTTAACCCTATTTAAAAAGTTTGATATCAATAATTTGTATTCATTTTTTTATTCAATCATTCTTCCAAATATTTATTTGAATATTGACCTTCTAGCTGTAGGGCATCAGAACAGTCCTGCCCTGTATTTATGAATCTCTTGAATTATCCCACTTTTTGTATGTTATAAATGAACTTATCACTTTGTGGACTTGGAAGTCTATAAAAAGAACCTTGGGTATGTAAAACACTTTGGAGGACGGTGGTACTTTTTCAGTTCTGGGTTGTATGGCCCTGTACAGATACAGTATAAATTACTGGATTACTTTTAGGCCTCAATAGAATTTTGCTGCCAAGTCTGTGTTGCATTGTTATGTACATACACAGTTGTTTGCATGTGTAATTTCTATACAGTTAAATATCTGTATTGTATCTGGTTTGTTTTGCAGTGTAGTTGGTTAACAAGTTAACTTGTCATTTTCTTTGGCCAATCGGTAACAAAATGCATTTGTCTAAGCATAATAAAAATCACACCATTGGTCCAGCTCTAATGACCGTGTTATCAGGCCAGTCAGTGTTTGTCAAAGGTTTTCACGCTTTCTATTTCAATCTACATTGTTGTCACATTTATCAACAAGCTAACTAATGCTACCAAAATTACTATAAATTCAACTGAGCTTACATTAAGTAATTAAAATCATTCCCTCATTAAAAAAGGATACATAATCAGAATTGGTGTAAAACTAAGTTCAAAACTAGCATTCATCTGCTCCCTGTAGTAATACAAAAAAAATAATTCTCCAATGCTCCAACCATGAAAAGGGCATGTTAAGAATTCAGAATATGAGCAGTGCCAAAGTTTATTCAAATAACCATCAGGGCAAATGGAAATCACAATCCAGGATGTGGAATCT
Organism: Channa striata; assembly: GCA_033026295.1. Classification (NCBI taxonomy): domain Eukaryota; kingdom Metazoa; phylum Chordata; class Actinopteri; order Anabantiformes; family Channidae; genus Channa; species Channa striata. The sequence goes on from CM065187.1 coordinate 13,735,365, forward strand.
CAACAAGCTATAAAGAATGTAAGAAACAAGTAGACAAATGTCTACCAGGAAAAGGAATCTTCAGAAGAAGTCTGGCAGACAATCTGCCCTATTTTACACACACACACACACACACAAATTCAACATATGTGTTGGTTTACCAAAACTCTGAAAAAAATGCATTGGCTTGTCACTTATGGACTTCAGGTAATGACCCAAACCAGTGCTCCAACACTGGAGTTTAGCATCTAGCATTGTTCCTTTCCCTAGACAAATCTGAGACAGATGTCCTTTATTTGGTGTGCATATATAAACTGTTTATGTATCTAAGATGGATGTAAAGAAAAGTATTATTGAAACTGCAGAAAAGAAAAGCTGCATAGCTGCTCAATGTGATTTCAGCCTTGTCATTGTGATGTGTGTCTGTGCTGTAGTCATATTTCAGGATGTGCGATATCAGGTTAGTCAAATTTAGTTGAACTTAATTTTATTTATAGATTTATTTATAAGATACACAAGATTCAATCTAATTTTCCATGAATGAGCTACCTAAGAAGTTGGGAAGCAGAGCTGAGGGATCCTAGCCAAACTAGTATTTGGGAAAACTTGACCATGAAATGAACAATAGTGGACATGAGCAAAGTCAGTTTCCCAGCAATAAACCCATTTTAAATTATCCATCAGCTTGTCAATCATTTTGTTACATGCTACTAAAAATTCTTGTGCATGAGACAATCCAACTTGATGCAGTATATTTACATAGTGTACATTTACACACTGAAGTTTCTGGGAGTAGAGAGCGGTTATTTTTTTTCCCCCATTATAAAAGTGGCTTTTGTATGAACCTTAATTGCTGCGCTAGTATGCACCTGTTTATCTTTCACCTTGCAAAATCTGCCTCACATGTTGTGTTTTGTATTAACATTCACAAAAACATATATTTCATTGATTTTAGAGTGAATGTTGAAAAACCAATATCAAATCAGCCCAAGTATCTCTCAAATGAATCTTTAACACAATAATTTATTTCTCTATAAATTAAAACATGCCTTTTTGATTTGATTGTGCTCCAAATTTGATTAAAATCAAAGCAACACTCACGTTCCTAATGATTCAGAGGGAGGCTAGGGGGGTTAGACTGTGTCACTTGCTAGTTTAATTGAATGCAGAATTTGAACTGTTGCCCAACTTGTTGTCAGTAAAGCGTTCATGTTAAGTGTGTGTGTGTGTGTGTGTGTGTGTGTGTGTGTGTGCGCGCTCATGCATGTGCTACGTTAAGTGTTCCAGGAATCAAAGTGAAATGAGAGGGGGAGGGAAGAAAAAGCTCAAGCTCCAAAGGACCTTAACAATGCCCCGAAGGACAAACACCCCCATGCCCCTGCCACATGTATGCCTATACACACACACATGCACAGACATACAAAAAAAAAACGCTTCAGAATACAGGTGAACTCCAGAAAGAGAAGTCAACAGCTCTGCAAGCTACCTGTAAAGCATGACTGATGAAGGGAGTCAAACAAAATGACCTATACAGATTAAGGGAAACCTTTAGCCATGCCTTTTCTATTTCAGCTTACTTGAGAGTGGTGAATTATGTTTTAGTTTCTTCTATTTATATAGTTTCTTCTTTTTTACATTTTTGAGGGAAGAGAGTTTGTTACTGGGAAAAAAACATTGCAGATCTAGATCAACACTGTGCATACAGCTATGAAGAATTGCAGCTATGGTGTAAGCTAACTTAAAGGGAGGACGACTTTGTTATGATAACAAGCTTCAAAATTTTAAAAAGAATTGAAATGAACATAGGAGTTTTCTTGTTACATAACACACAATGACACATCAAAATAAGAAAACCATCAAAGTATTTTTGTGGTTAAAAGATTCATTTAACGTGTTGTCCACATCTTCAAAGTATAAATTGGTTACGTAGTCCTGTAGTCTGATTCAAGATGTCTCAAGGGTCTTTAACTTTGTGCAGTCAAAATGTGTGCTTGAACATGCATGTGCGTGTGTGTGTGCATGCATCATTTGGTTAGGGTAGGAGTGTGTGAGTCATGCTGCGTACAGCTGTGGTCCAGATGAAGGAGGCCACCTGCTCCCTTCTTCCCTTCATTTTCTTCTTAACTCCATCATTTACACATTGTCCCAGACATACAAACAACCTCCAATTAGGCCAACCTTGGCTTGCTCTATGTCTGTACTTCACACACAAATGTACTGTACAGACATACAAATACACACACACACACACACACACACACACACACACACACACACACACACACATTCTCTCTCTGCCACTTTGGATTTGGTAGGTACTCATGCTGACATAGTGTGATAGGGATAAGAAAGGAGAGGAGTAAATAGTCTTTTCGTTTAGTTCACTGGAAGAACTACATTTAATTCAGGTTTAATCTTTGCTTCTTTGTGTTATTTTATAAATTTTAAACCTAGGGCTTCAGAAATGATGCTGCCCAAACTGAAATCCCAGACATAATTCTTCAGAAATCCTGCACAACACCCCAACTGACACCATTGTGGTTTTTGGCAATGATGGGACTTAAACTTGTGATCCAAGTCATATTAGTACAAACATGCCAAATAGTGGAAATCCAACTCGGCACAGCAGTTGTTTGTCTCAACTGCTAGAAGAGACCTTGTATTTCCAAAAAGTCTGCAAGGGAAAGAAATGGGGGGGGAGCTGTTTTTTTATGTCTTTTCATGCATTTCTTGTCAATTTGTCATGCAGTATATTTAGGAGACTTTTCCCCATTGTCATGAAGCTTTTTTTTATTGGAAGGAGAATTGCAGCCATAAGGTGAACATAATTTACCACAATCTTTGTCTGGCACTCTATTATAACCATTATTTTTAACAAAAACTTAAATATTACTTTACATGTAAAAAATGACTCTGTTGAAGTGAAGTTAGTGTTAAGTTTGTGCTTACATGCATTATGCATTCTGCCAAGTCAGGATTTACACGAACCTTTTCTCAGTCAGGAATAACTGAATGCTTGTGGTTTTTGTGTTTGTGTCTCCTTCAGTCACGGTGGTCGTTGGTTGGACCACACTAGGTGTGTGTATGTTTCTCTGTGTGTGTGCAAATTTGGAGACATAATGTGTGTTGCAGAGGCATATGTGTAGTATAGGACCACATCAACAGGCCTATAAAATCTTGTGATTAGACATTGTTTTGCCTAATTTCACTCAACCAAATAATCAGCCTGAGTTCGGTGTCTATCCTGATTGGTGGAGGAGATGTGAGAAAATTACCTGACTTACTGCTCTGTGTGTGTGTGTGTGTGTGTGTGTGTGTGTGAGAGAGAGAGGGGGGGGTGTGGGAGATCCAAGAATTGGTATGCTTAGAATTGGACTGTATTTTGATTCCCTATTCTGTGGTGATTTAGTGACGTGGTGTTGATATGACATTTTAGGCTTTAATGATACGTATGTTTTTAAAAACAATCCCAAATCTAAATGTGCGATAAGTGGAAAGATGCTAGGATGGGTGTGACATTCTCTTTTCTGCCACTTGTTAAATGACTTTTGGTTATTTTCTAAGTTAATTGTATTTTCAACAATACGAACAGGATGTCTGTCAGCTTAAAACCCTGATTAACAAATCATTTCTGTGTTATAGCCCTGTTATTGTCCAAAAACAATTAAAAACACGTTAACCAGGCATAGCACTCCACTCCATGACATGTTTCTCAATTTCAAAAGCATGCCCTAAATGCATAATTCCACCAAATCTCCTTAATGTGTGATTTACTTGCTTATTTTGACCGCTGTAGAAAGTTGTGGCAAATGTGAGCATTTGGGGGAACATTTGTTTAAAATGTCACCACTACATATTTTTTTAATGTAGAGATGTCACCCAGTGGAGCAGTGCCTGTGACTGATGAGTATTAGATGAGAAAAAACATAACATTTTTGTGTGTACATTAAAACAGTGAAATTTGTGTAATCATGATTAGCATATTTAGTTTTAGTCATTTGGCAGACTCTTTTATTCAAAGCGACTTACAAGTGAGGTACAAGGCAAGCAAAATATACTGCTTATACTGTTACAGTCACCCAATTTGTGTATGTAATCTTTCATGTAATCATGATAACTTGCACAACTTCTATAATTAACCAACAAAATATGATCATCATACAAATTATAATCTCACCATTTAAAAATCTTAGCTTTAATGTTTTTTGATTGGGTAATTTTTGAAAATTTGTCTAGCGTATGTAAGCAATCATAAACCTTTTATCTAGATTAGAACATTTTAATCCACTGGAACAAGCCTGTACATAAACCAGCAATTCCACAAACAAGTTTTAAAAACACATTTTCTGTACAAATGTCTTTAGTTTATTGAATAGCTGGAAAGAGGAGTTGCAGATTGTTGTTGCCATTAGCTGAAAATGTTGGCTACACAACAAAACAACCAGAAGCCATTATGGAAAATGTCCTATCAGTGAAATCCATTGAAAAGCCACTGTAAAATTAAAAAGCACGGTCAGTCTTTGAGTCTCTCTCTTGTGGACAAGGCGTTTTTATAAAGCATATTAAAACGTCTAGTCTATAAATGGTATTTCTGTGTTTATCTCTGCTCTCCATTTCAGCCTCCATACATTCCAGTCAAATGAGGCCTCCCATTGGACCCAGTCAGTAATCAGCCCACTGACTTGCTGCTGCTGTTCTGTAATAATATTCTAATAAGCAGTGACTGGTGCTTTGATGAAGGCCTGCTACTCCTACTGCTGATCTACTGATCTACTGAACTTACTCCTACTTGGGTAATTAAATATAGCCAAAAACAAGGAAATGGACCACCAGCTCTCCTTGTTTCTGCTTTTCCTCCAGCCCTTCCTTTCATTCGCTCACGTTTTTGTGCAATCTTCTTCCTTGTTCTTAGTTGTTTTCTATGTGCCTTGTCCTCATCTTTCCCTGATTTCTTGCCTCCCTTCCGTTTTGCTATTTTCTCTCTTCTCTTTAATTTCTTATTTGTTATTCTTTCTCTAGTTAGTGAGAGAAGTCTACTGCTGAACTGCTGCTCTGATCTCACTCCTACCCAGGCAAGTAAATCAAGAGCAGCAAAAGTGGGAACATGGACCACCAGTGGGACAGTGTAGAGACAGACTTCTTTTTCAATTTTCATTGCTTCCTTTTTTCCTTCACACATTTTCTGTGATTGCCCATTTTCTATCATATTAACAAAGTCATCTTTTCTTTTCGTTTTCTACTCTCCCTTATCTCAGTGTTTTAGCTCATTTGTCTGTCTCTGTATCCCATCCCCCTCGCTCTCTTGATTGACTTGAGTGGGCGAAACAAGTCAATTTGTTCTCCCAGGGTCTAAAATTACCTGCCTGTCTGTTTGGATGTGGAAAAGCAGAAATGATTTCTGCTCTCCCATCAGTGGCCATGGTTCATGTCATTCAAATAAAATTAACATCAGCAGTTGTTTGTATAGCTTTGTACACAAGGTCTTTCCTGCGACTATTTCCTGAAATTATATCAAAGTTCCTTATATTAACTTGTTACCCCTGGAACAAAATGGTGCCCCATTTGCAGGCCTAGAACTATAAAAAGACACTTAAATGCAAGAACAATTTAATGTATTGATTGTACAAGATGGGTCAGTTGCTATTTGGGAAAATTGTTTTATTTACTGTGTAGGTTTCTACATACTTTTTTTAATTTACAGCATTTCGTATTAGTTGAATGCAGAAGATGATGTGCCCTTATTTTGAAATGGCAAGAAGAATAAAAAAAATTCAGCATATTAGTTGGCCATTCAGCTAGTATAGATAATTGCCTTTTGGCTTGTCCCTTCAGGGACATGATTTGTCTTATTATTGTGATGATTGATTATTATTGTGTTTGGTTTATTGTGTTTTATTGAAATGGCTTGTAGATGAAAGTTGAGTTAGAAACAATGAATAGGCTAATGGGAACTAAACATCAAACATGTTTTGATTTTTACCATTTGAGATTAAGGAGAGTGTGAGCCTGTTGGGATCATCAAGGTGGCGTCAGGAACTAATTATCATTCCAAATGATTCTGTAGTGTGTACAGGATCATTTTGGAATAATATTTGATTCCAAATATCCTCCCTTATCTGTAGCATGTCCTTAGCCTAAGCTTTAATAAGCATTCTCTATATTTTGAGCCTCTAGATGCCATAATGTGCAGCATGTCTGAAGAAATAACACATTTGTATATAAATGTATTTCTTAACTGAACATTATAGTTTAATCGTCTTCTGTGAACAAGGCTTGTCACTGCAAAGCATAGCCATCCCTTATTTGTGGCCTGAGATCAAGAGGCAGAGGGAGAAGAAGCAGAGGGATTTTGACACAAAATTTGTATTTTAGTGGGTCTTTAAAAATATTTGTGGATAGACACCAGTCCAATATTTCAAGTCTGAGCAAAGACATGTCTCTCAAGTAAGCATTCAGATGTTCAGTTTGGGGTGCTTACCTGTTGAAGTGTTAATAGAGACACTATTGTTTGGCACAGTATGACACTGCTTTGGAAAGAAATGTAATTTATTAGTTTAAATCTAGATGGTATAGTAGACTGGTACTGTAATGTTACCAGTTGATTAATGGCTCTTCAAATAATGTCTTGTGTCAATGTTATAATTTCTATGATATACCCTAAAATTACCCCTTTCAGTGGAGACTCGGCCCCAGTTCCATGTTCTGTGGAAAGATAGTTTCAAGATTTGCTCTGAGAAGTGCACCTCAGCTAAGGCTTAGGAAGGTGTGAGTTATGACTTTTTGGTCTGATTCCTGGTCGTGTCTGGCCCTCATTCAGCTCCTGTTTGACTGTTCTGTCAGCCTTCATACTGGGGGTCTGGAATTAAACACTACCAACATAGTACAGATTCCTGTGTGTGTGTGTTTTAAACTTGGCTTTTAGGGGTTCATTTCAGCTATTCCTAAGTGCAATTTCACACGTGCAAAAACTCACATACAGATACTTAATATCCAGATGAAATAACATTGTCTTTGTGTCCTCTGAGGTGTTTTAATATTGGCACTGCTCTCGGATTAGGAAAAAGACAGCAGATTTTTCTAGACAGTTTAATATTACAACACTGCATTTTAACTCAATGGCGGCAGATATTTTTTTCTAGCCTTCAAAGATCAACAGTTATTGTTTTTTGTGTGGTTTTCAGAGCCAGGATTTTGTGGCCACATCTTCCAGTCTCCAGTGTGCCTGGCCTTTGTGCTGTGAGGAATACTTTTCCACCAAGTTTGCTGTACCCCTTGTCTGTTTTCCCTGCTCATTCCTTGGATGGAGAGTGTGTTTTTTCTTTGTCAGTGTGAACATTATTTCATCTCTCCCCTGGTCTGTGAAGACCGTGGTGAAGTAGAGTGACCTGAACTTCAGTAGAACAGAACAGAGCTGTGTGTTGTGTGTGTTGTGTGTGTTGTGTGTGTGTGTAATGACATGTATTTATCAGTTTTAATTCAAAATATAAAAAAAATTTAAACAAAATTGTATATTCATAATTTCATTTACAGACAGTTCACCATATGAGTAACAGTGTGTCAGAGTCTGCCACTAACCTAAAGAATCTCCCCTGTAATTCCAAATGATCAGCTCCAAAGGTTGGCAATGGTAAATGAAAAAAAACATATGGTTCAGACTTTACAATCATGTCCCTTCTTCTCTGGTAATGAACTACCTGACAGCATTACAGTATGTTCACAAGTTTGCTAATAGCTGAAGCATCTTCTTTAGAATCTTAGGCTGACCTAATTATGCCACAGCCTGATAATCTGCAATCACTTTGTCCCATTGCACTGCAGCAATGAGCTACATCAACATCATGTCACTGTCTCCCAGTAAGAAGAGTTTGTCATTCTGTACAGACAGTTACAGTTGTTTGACAACATGTTTTGCATAGACACAGTAACGTGGGGATGTCAAATGAGCCTCTAAGCAGAATAATCAAGCTACAGTAGTATAGCAGGCAACAAATATTTTTATGCTGCATTATTCATCAACACAACTAAAATCCTTTCTGACATGTATTTCTTTATTTAATAGTAAGCAGGTTCCCCTCGATATTATAACTTGTGCAGCCGTCACGGGCAGTTGGATTATAACGCCATCTCATTAAATAAGAGGCAAAAACTTTCTGCCACTGTGTACTGCAGAAGTGCACATTTTTTCAGTGAATTGTCAGTTGAACGTTTTTATTCTCAAAAAAGAAAGTGAACGTTTGTGTTGTTAACATACAGTGAACATGATCAGCAAATACTTTGTTTACTCAGTGTGTTACTACACTCTCCGGTCACACACCAGATCGGTTCCCTCCAAACTTAGCTACAGTATTCAAATCCTCTAGTCCCATCGCAATATACAATATGTCACAGAAAGAAAAAGTATCCCAAAATTTTTTTTCAATATTGTGGAGCCCTGTTAATTATCTTTAATTGTTCATTGCAAAAATATTGTAAAAAGACACACAACTAAGTGCCTCAATAAATGAAATCCTGTTTTAAACCACTTAAATCTAGTGTGTTTTTGGCAAAAATAAATTTGAAATTTAAGACGTGTAAGTCGTCGTGCTGTGTGTGTTTGCTATTTTCCCTGATGTGGTGTGAACAGACTGTCTGATCTCTCCTGTATTCCACAAGCAAACACCTTTGCACATTTCCCCTAAGGTCCTAATAAAGTCACCTGCTAGTATAAAGTGTATTAGTCAGAAGAGCCGCTGCACACGCAGAATCTTTCACAAGTATCTTGTTATTGTTTTAAAGCTCTGTTTACTCTGGTCCACCCGACCACAGCTGGGCTGCAACCCAAATGCTTTATTAGCTAAATGAGTGTTGGGTGGCCAAATCTGTAACCATTGTGTATGTGTGAGTAATTGAAGCAGAAAGTTAATATAATTATGTGCTTGCTTGTATCATACTGTATGTGTGTAAGGACGTGTTTAGACCAGTTTTGACTAAATGCTGCAGTGCGGTTGACTTCACCTCTTAAAATGTTAGTGGGGGAGGTGATTATTGCATTATTTGTTTGTTTGTTTTACAGAGTCAACAATGCAAACAAGTGTTTATCTCAGCCAACTATGTGTTCACCTGCTAACAGGTGCAACACAGCTCGACATTAAAATATGTACTGTTATTAATGCCTTTGGTATTTTTCCAGGTCAAAATTAAATGTTCCAAAGTGCACAATATTTCTATCATACATTGTGATATACATAAGAAAGGAGAGGAATAGAATCAGTTGAGTCAGATGATCTTTTAGCCTGTCCCTGGTTCTTTTAAACAGTTTGTATTAAACAACAAACAGAGCTTTTGCTGGCCTGCTAGAATGTAATTTAGTTTTGAATGTACTGCAATAGCATTGTCAGTCTTTGTAGATGCTAAAATGTTGCTGCTTATCTTGGATTTCTTTTAACCTGAAATGATGCATTTTTCCATTTGTGGAGGGATGCATCTTACAGAGATAAAGTGAGAGGTCCAAAGGGATTGTAAACAGAATATTGTACGGCAGTTCTGCTTCGCTTTGACTTAAAAAAGTGAATAGTTATACCTTTTGACAGTTGATGAAAAAATGGACATCACAGGCACTGACGATACTTTTTTTTGAAAATGGTCCTTTGGGATTAACCATATTCTTTGGTTCAAAGATGTCAACACCCCAGTGGAATTAAGGATTCAAAGTAAAGTTCAAACAAAAGCATCAGCCTTCAGTACTTTCTCAATAACTATGTTGATTATCCGAGTTGTTTAAAATAAAAAGAATGGCTCTTCTCTTCAGTATCGTGCATTTCAAAAGTCAACACTGTTTCAACTGCTGCTGAGGAATAAGTTGATGACTAGATGAAGGAAAAAATAACCTTTGTGCTTTAAAGCACCAAGAACGAAATGGTTATATGGTTCTTTGTCCATATTTCGTTCTTTGTGCTTTAAAGCACAAAGAACAGAATATGGTTATGCTTTTAAAACCTCACTATCTTGATAGAAATTCTGTTTTTCACTAACAAGTGAAAACTTTAGAGAAAATATCTCATCATTTAACATTGACTCAGTTGTCTTAACCTTGTGTGGGTTGTAATGCTCTTCATGTGTTTAACCCTTTATCCTAGCCCTTCATCTCCCCCACCTTCCTTACATCTCTCTCTCATCCCTTGTTCTCTCTCACACTCTGTTTAGTAGGTCATCATGTCCTGCCTCCTCTCAACATTAATTGTTGTCTTGCTGTATCACGCAACCACTTACAGCTGGGGCTCATTAGACCTGTGTGTTTGTGTGTGTTCACCAGTCCAGGGTAGCTCCCCTCTGTGTTTGATGACCAGGTTGGTCCATGGCTCCAGGCGGAGTTCTGTAATATGCTTCACACTTGAATGACAAGCTTGTGTTTGTAGTTTTCTGTGCATTGCTTCTGTCTCATGTGCCAGTTCACTTAAGAACAATGGAAATTGAACATTTGTTATTGACATTTTTACATGAAAATGACATTTACTTTGTATTTTCTGTCGTAGCAGCACACACGAAAACACATTAAGTTGCAGCTAATAGTTGGCGGATTTATCACTTTATCGATCACCCCAAAACTGTTTTGCAGTTATTTTGGCATTTAATCAATTGTTTTAATCAAAACTTTAATTACCGGGCTGTTGGTTAGACATAGTATGACTTTTTAAAAACAAATTAAAAAAATGTATAGACCAAATATTGGACTGTTCAGTCTGGATAATTATTCATAGATGGTGGGATACTGTCATTAGCATTTATTAAAATGGCTATTTAATGATCCCACACCTGAATCAAATCCAGAAACCCACAATTCATGTGGTTCATAAAATTTACGAAAGACACAGTTACACTCAAGGCCTTTCATTCTCAAGTGGACAAGTCAAATACATGAAATAAGTTTAAGGTTGGGTTCCCACAGTGACAACACTGATAATTCCTTTATTTATTACATTTTGTTTTATGATTCCTGGATGAATATGCTGCTGGACGTGGTTCAAGATATATATTAGAGCAGTTTACTTTACGTTCTGTGTCTTTTTTCTTTTGGGAATATCATATTATTTACAAATTTGAAAGCAAAAATAGCATTGCAGAATACACATTATTTTTACCCACTCCCATTTGATTGTGTGTTTTTGCCAGGTTTATTTCCAGCCTTTCCACATGTGCAAATGGAGACACTACCAAGCAGATACAGGGTTTCATTTGTATCATTAATCACATGCAGCTTTACTTGGACACACACAAAGAGATGCATAATATTTTTCTATTCCACTACAGTTGGTATTTAATTTTAATCTGCACATGCACCTGCATGTTGAATTTGTGGAATCAAGGGAGATTTGCAGGCTGTCTAAAGTCTGGTTTTATAATACACTTGTGTATTGTCATCTGAAGTAATTGAGGATCTTTATGAAGCTGGTAACTGATTCTAGAGAAATATATTGATATATATACTTTATAAAATTTTGTACCCCCAACGTAATCAATGAAAAAAAAAATCATCTAAAGGTAGCGAGTCTTAGGCAAATACAACCTCAAACTATCGACAAATAATGTGTTGCCTGGTCAGAGACTCTAACTTGAACCCCACTGAACATCTCTGGAGAGACCTAAAAACTACCGTCCACTGAAAGTCCCCATCTAACTTTAGCTTTAGAGGATTTGCAAAGAATGGCAGAAAATCATCTATTCCAGGTGTATAAAGCTGGTCAGCTCATACCCAAAAAGACTCAAAGCTGTAATTGCTGCAAAAGGTGCGTTAACAAATTTAGAAAAGAGTCCTGAATACTTAGGCCAATGTGATATTTCATTTTTTAATTTTAAATAAATTTACAGACATTCTAATATACATATTTGAAAATTTGCAATTTAGCAAAGCCTTAAATAATACTCTTACTTAATAATTACGTACTTAAATTATTGCCCTCCTTGCATCTATGCTGCATGTAGGATTTACCATTTATATTTGACAGTGATAGTAACATCAGGGCAGTGAATGACTAGGCATGAAAATAAGTGTATCATCCTCATTAGGAAGTCAGTCTATCGCTCCATCTCTCTTTGAGGACCCTTATACCATTCTTTTGAAGTCAGTACTCAGTCCGTGACTCTTTTTAATCATTTGGAGTTTTAAAGCCAAGGCAAATGGCTCTTGACTGTGGAATACATCTGGCTGGGAGAGCTCTGCTAGTAAAACAACAGGAGAAAAAAGGAGAGAGAGGCAGTGAGATGTCAGGTAAGGGCAGCTGCAAGCATAGCAGGAAGAACAAGCCAAAGTAGGAAAGAGCTGAAAACACTTGTTTAAATATGTAAATCGCATAAGTTTTGAGAGTCCAGTGGCTGTGTATAATAACTAAAATAAGTCAAGGTGGATTTATATTTTGACCAATTCAAGACAGTCATTTTAAATCACTTTAAACAGTAAAGCCAAGACTTTATAGATATTTAGAGAGCCCAAAAAATCCCCATGAGGAAGCCCTCTTTGAGAGTGGAGAGGAAAAACTCCATTAGAACCCTTCTTTGACTGTTTGAGGTGAGAAAAAAATGGAGAGAGCAAAATGTGAGTGTTATTTGCATGTAGCACACTGCCATGACTAGATGCTACTGTATTATAAAACAAATGATTGACAGTGAGCAATGCGGTCCTTGTGAAAGGGCCAGTGTGGTACCCTTGTATGATAATTCTTGTTAACTTTAAGACCCTATCATCTTTTCTGATTCTAAATAATGCACTCAAAAAAAATTAGGAAGATATCTCTTGCCAAACTTAAGAAGATCAGGCTTTGACACAGCGTTAACAAAGAACTTTACGTTAACAAAGAACGTTAAAATGTCAGATTTGTGTGGTGAAGTATGACATATGAAAGGCTGAGTAAACCATGTGCATTAAAATGATCACATTTAAGCCCAACATGAGGCAAGCATTGGCTTGCTTTTGTGTGTGTGTGTGGGGGGGGAGCGTATGCACATCAGTGGTAAATATGTGACTGTGTAAACTGTTGTAGTTTGCTGTACATCTGCCAACATTTGTATAGATATACTGTAAGTGTATCAAGAATTATTTGTTGTGGAAGACTATATAAAGCTTAGCTATCGCAAGTTCTATCTGATTTATTTCATGCAAGAAAAACCAAATGCAGCATGCCAAAGCAAAAAGAGGCAACTTTTTAATGAAGGTCACACAAACTGGACTCTGCAGGAGAAGATGGAGTGTACACACACAAACTCAAAGATAAGGAAATTGAAGAGCCTCTTTCCTCTGTCTTGTTCGGCTCGATGTCTTTCTAAACAAACAGCCAGCAGCAGCAAAGCATTAAGGAGCACTTTATGAAATATTCTGACATCCTTTATGGAACACACACACCAACGCAAAAGTACAAGAGACGTGACAAGTACAACAGAGGTTAACCAATTTCAGTGAAATAGCACTTCTCGCCAAATTTAGCAGCTGCAAACTGAAAACCCTTTGAACTGCTGGAGGTCCCAACCAGACACCTCCACTTCACTGTAGGTTATGAGCCAATTCACATCTGGATCTGTGAGTGACCTGAGGGGATAGACAAAGAATGCCAGTTTAAACCACCACTGTCCTCGCAGTTTTGTTACAGTGATCAAACGGTGGGGTGGTTAGTCGACCCACTGCAGCTTGGCATGAGCCGAAACACATGTGCGCGCACATCTACATTATCGTAGAAGCTCATAGATGCACATGCCTCTCACTTGCTTTTACATCACATTTACTTTTTTTTTTTTGCAGACACACTTGTACCCACATAGTCTGAGCACAGTGCTGTGAGTGACATTGTGGTTGCCCATCCTAGTCTTGTTCTGCCATAACCACTGTTCTCTCCACAGAAAAAAAAGACCGTGGCTGAGTACGTTAGACTCAGGCCACAAAGTCTCCAGTGTGCTGTGGTTCCTATTAACCAGCCATCATATTTGACAGTCTAATATAGCCACATCTTTTCAGGAAGGGCATTTCATTTTGTTTTCCCTTGTTTCATTTTTTTTGTTTGAATTTTAATGTCTGGTGCTATTGTCCACATTGTCTAGAAGAATATGAGCAAGAATGTATTGCGGAAAAGTTCATCTTTAGTTTTCTTTGTTAAAGCAATAACAGTGATGACTTGTGTGTTCATGTGTGAATTGGGGTGCCAGAATGTGGGGACACCCTTGGGGCACAAGACAGCCAATGTCTGCTAAGGACACAGTACAGCTACTGTATCAGAAAGTAAACCAACTGCAGTGAAGGCACCTGCATTGTAAAAGATATGTACAATACTTTACATAGTGCGGTTAAAAGAACACTATGAAAATAGAAATGCTTGTTTGTGAGGAACTTGCCATTGTTGTACTCTATAAAGAAATATTGAGTACCAAAATGTAATGGCAATGTTGCATTTCAGTTTATCATTATAAGCCAGTATGACAACAGCGCCTGGTAATCATAGAAAAATCACCTCATTACTAATATTGCACTAAAACTTTCACACATGAATTTGATCATGATCTGTGTGAATAATGAAGAATGATTGTCGCTCATAACCGGGGCCTTGAAAGCACTATACTAAATAATTAAATGCAATAAATGTGTTTTGGGCAGTAATCATTGCTATTATCTACACTCACCCTGTATGACTGCTGGAATTGGGGACATGGGGCCAGAAGCTGTTTATTGCTTTCATATGGAGCCAACATGTGTTTCACATTTGCCTGTAGATTTTTTTTCTTACTGTAATAAGTACACTTGGGGTGTTCTTACCATTGAGTCATCGTGACACTAGCCCTGCTGTTATCATTTGCTGGTTAAACCAATACTTAAACTAAGAAAAGGAAAAAACAAGATCAGCCTTTTTATTATTATTTTATTATTTTTATTATTCTGTTTTTTGTGTTGCTACAGCGTAAATGGATGACATAGTTTCTTTTTGTAAGGAATTTGGTCTGTTGTACAGTATATGCAAAGTAAATCTAAACTGTAACAAAAGTGCAGTGGAGAATTATGACTTGTGACCTACACAAAGATTTTTATGCTTTGTTTATGTTTCACCAAGCACATCTATTTTGATTATGAACAAATCAGTTCAGTATTTCAAAATGGCAAAAACATTCTTGATAAACTGAATCCATATTAGTAATGAAGTTCTTATTCCGCTGGTTTTCAAAGCATTTTGAATTTGTATTACATTGAAGTAGTTGAAGATTTAGTTGAATGATAATACACTGCCATGGAGCAATAGATGCCTTTTACCATGTTGATAGGCACCACTTCATCTTCAGTTTTATTGTAGACCCTGTGCTGTTGGGACTCCACCATGCACCCAGACACACACCACAACCAAACCATCACAGGAATCATCATCCCGTCATGATTTTGTGGGGCCCAGCAGGCGTGTGTGCTTGTTTGAAATGAAGCAGCCATTGTTTATACTGTAGCAAAGGGAAGCAGAAGAGGCTTGAAATGGTTGAAAACATTTTGTCAGGACTGCCTGTGTTGCACCACATAAGATTAGTGGGTTTGTAAATTAGCTCAAGGCTTAACCCTGGTCTGGGTACTTCATGTTGCAGCAGATCATAAAATCATTGTCACTGCTCAACTAACTGCCCTAAGTCAGGCTTTGGTAAAGCGGTCAGATTTTAATGTATTGTAAGCTTGAGCTTAATATCCTAGCGGGGGTAGGTTATGAAAGCACTTAACAGTGCTAGTTGTTCTTTATACTGTAATAACTAAGATAAATCAGGTAGGTGCAGTTTGAAATTATACAACATTACTTTGATAACTGATATTTAAATAATTTGGGTTTCTTTTTTGTTTTAAATTGACAGAATTCCAGCAGTATGGGATGATTTTATTGTGTAATATTTCAAAAATAAAAGTTGACAAATGAAAACTATTTGAATGCTACTACACAAGTTCTCCTAGCGAGAAGGGTTACACGCAGAGGATGTGGGATCTATCGATACTTTGAAACCCAACATCTAGACTTACACAAAACAGCTTGTAGCACAGTCTTCTAATATCTGTAAGAAACACATGATATCACAACTATATATTAACGAGTTACAACACAAATGCTATGGAAAGGGGGCAGGATGACAGGTTAGCGGGGAGATATCATCATCATCCTCCCAAACAGAGAATGGATTTCAAGCCCCAATAATAACAGATGAGTTTAATGCAAGAGCACCAGACTTAAGATTGAAGTGTGGAGTGCTCGACTTAAGAGCAGACCACAGCAACCTTCCTGAGCAAGATCCGGTAACCATCACAATGGCAGACATCTAAGAGAGGGTCTAAAGTACAAAGGGCTGGAGGCAAGTCCTGAGAAGTCAGCTGAATGGGAAGAACAAAGTCTGGGCGATCAACACCTATGCCCTCCCGGTCATCAGATACCCCGCTGGCATAATAAGCTGGCCAACAGAGGAGATGGAATCCACTGTGACATCAAGACAAAGAAGCTCCTTATAATGCATGGTGGGTTTCATCTTAAATCTAGCATCCTGAGGCTGTACACTAAATGGAAGGAAGGGATTAGTGGATTGTGAGTGTTGCAGCCAATATTCAGGATGAAACAACTGATATTCCATTCTACTTTATTTATATAGCCCCAATTTACAAAGTCCCTCTCAAGGCACTTTACATGATAAAGTTAAGACCATACGGACAAGAACCCAACAGTTCCCTCTTGAGCAGCTATAAGCAACAGGGAGAGGAAAAACTCCCTTTAATGGAAGAAACCTCCAGCAGAACCAGGTTCAGGGTGGGCGGACATTTGCCTTGACCGGTTGGGGTGAGTGGAAAGTGGAAAGAGAAAAGAGCAACAAAAGCAACAAGAAAACATTGGTATGTTGGTATGACTGGTAGCTGCACACTGGAAGACACAAAGCTTCAAAGCCAGGGACACATGAAGACAGGGACAGAGAGAGGGAGACAGAGGGAGAAGCACAACTACAGGAGAAAGAAGACACAGAGTTAATGAGATCCATGAATACATCAGGAAGATGGCCCCAACTGATGATGTGCTAAGTGAATATCTCAGGCAGCAGAAACCAGAGGAACAAGGGAAGGAAATGAAGGAAACATCATAGAAGGACAAACATTTTTACAAAAATCAATCAAATTGACATGGAATTCATTCGAATGCAACCCACATAGTGCAATGCCCCAATCTGTACAATGTAATACATGCCAAGTTTAACAAAGGATGAGATGTTCAACTAAATGTTAATTTGATACCTTAACATACCTGGGCAATGGAAATTAACAGAGAGAGGGGGTTGAATATTCTATGTTATAGAACCTCGTGGCTCATTTAGTACCAGGTTTTTGTACCACGGCCTTCTAAGGAGTAAAGAGATATTGCACATGACTTACCTTAAAATAAAGCTACCTCTTGAATAAGTTATACAAGTATGAGTCTGAGAACACAAAAGCAGCCTTGGAACGTGATACCAATACTGGTATCGTTATGAGGACCTCACTAATCTAATCATCTCATGGTGCACCCACACATCCCCCTTGGGTGCAAAACTACATATTTCTTATTAGCACATAATTTCCAACTATGTAACTTGACAAAGACATTCCAACCATTGGACTGAATCTGAGACGGAGGGACATTTGGCCCCAACAGTCTGTTCAAATGATCATGTATGACACATTTTAAGACTTGCTAGTCTCTCTTTTTAATGTGTTGATTTTCTTGGCTTGAGTGTTCCTGAAGTAGTCCGAGTCTCCAAGAATGATCTCAATTGTAGTAACAGCCAGTGGGAGTGTAGCTCAGGGGTGAGTAAATGAGAAGAAAATGAAAAAAGAAATCACTTTAATAACTCAATAACCAACACATAGCTATTGCTGAGGAGTACAGATTCCCAAGTACATGATGTAATTGTTAGAAAATTATGTGACAGGGAATCTAATATTTCACATTATACATTTGGTTGTTCACCAAAGAAATATTGGAGTTGTTTTCTACAAGACCCAGAGACTTCACTGCAGTTTTGTCTTTGTGTGTGGGTATTATTCCTTTTCACAAATTGAAAATTATTCCTTTGACCGAAAATGCATCTTTAGATTGGGAGATACTGTTTTTCTTTTTTTAGTGATATTACATGATTGATTAATCACAGTGTGTCGTCTGTTAAATAAAATTTTATTCCCATTTTTAACAAAGAATTGTAAGGGAACATAAGTAGAGCATGAGGGCAGTTTCAAACTTAAAAGGAAATAGTTTGATTAATACTGAACATACCTCTGCAATTTGTTCTTCCACAGTTCACATTTATGTTGTAGAGGTTTAAAAATATTGTAAAAGCAAATATTCGCTCTCTCTCTTTCTGGCTCTAGCTCTTTCCCCCAAAATAGCACAGTCTTTCCACAAACTTCTTGTAGGCCTATACCACAGCAGTGTTATCACACTGCCACATAAAAACCCACTCCCAAGAGCACATTCAGGCTGCTCTTACCTTACAAACTTTCACCATATTTAACACACTAACTATAGAAACAACCCCAGTATTATTATGCTATGACCAAAAATCATAAGTTATGTATAATTCTCTTAGCTACACTATTTATTGTAAAGGGAAAGACTGAGATAAGTTTATACTTAATACACTTAGAATTAGAAAATACTTGTTTTCTATACTGCTTCTCATTGTGTACAGCAATGAGAAAGTATTTCAAGACGTACTTGAAATATTATATTCATCAAGAAGTAATGGTTCAAGTTAAAACTGTCCTTGTCGCTTATAATTACGTTTACTAATGTGTGGATGTTTAAGCACATCTCACACCTGTACCTCGTCCTAATAGCAAAATGCAAGTTGATTTTTCAGATTTAAACCATTAGTTGATAATACACATGATAATATATTTGCAGTCAAACCATGCTATAGAAAGAATGTTTGCTTAAAGCATAAGGTTTACTGGAGATATTTAGTTTGATGCTGTGGTACTGGTACATGCAGCAAACGATAAAAAACAAAGACAACACATACATACAGCGCATACAGTGATGTTACATAAGCTTGCTATTATCACTTTGTGCTACTTGTAGCTTTATGCAGTGATATTTAAATACATTTAATCCATCTGACAAACACTTGTATATCAAGCGAAATGGTTTTTGCAGTTTAAAATGCCCTGGAGGGAGTAATAGTCTGATTTTAATCTGATGACACTATACCATCTGCTACTGCTTCATAAAGAGATTCTCTTATATAATAGCGTCTAGTGGTTTGTATCAGAATCTTTAGTCTGCAGTTTGAACATGACATTCAACCAAAAAAAATATCTGATTGACATTGGGTCAAAAAATCTCTTATGTTGAGTAAAATTGACCTTTAAGTCCTGCTTTTAAAAATTAGAAACATTCCTTTCTGTCTTCTTC
This sequence comes from Channa striata, assembly GCA_033026295.1. Classification (NCBI taxonomy): domain Eukaryota; kingdom Metazoa; phylum Chordata; class Actinopteri; order Anabantiformes; family Channidae; genus Channa; species Channa striata. The sequence goes on from CM065187.1 coordinate 13,754,744, forward strand.
TCCTTGCTTTATTCTTTTCAGCTAATTACCGGTAATAAAAAAACAAAACAGAAAATAAATGGTTAATGTAGTTTTACTATACAGGCACCCAATAAATTAGTCTTTATTTGATCCCATGTCAGGCACTAATGCCCTGCATGTTGACTCTGCTGTCATGCGGCCAGTGATCAAGGACTAATAGAGGCTTTCTGCTGCCATAGCGGCTTCCAGGGACCCTGGGTCTGAGGCTAAATCACGCCAGTGGAGTTAGAGGAGAGAAGGCCAACACAAACACAAATATATTTTCATTTAGACTCCAGGCATATTCCTCTGGAGAATAAGGGTGGGGGAGTAAAGGTGAAGAAAGGAGAGAAGAAGTAAAGCAGAGCAGAGGCGAGCAAGGAGAAACTAAATGAATTAAGTGAGGCAGAGATGACAAAAAACCCTACTAGAGGAGATGAGACTAATTTTAGGCTTTTGGTCCTAGGCTGGCTAAAGCTCTGGAAAATGTTTCATAGGTTTATCATAGCCTTGACTAAAATATTAGTACAAAATTCATGTTTACATTCTTGTTTTTATCTCCATGTAGCAAATGCATTAAGATGAAACACACTCACATTTTAGGTCCCTTCTATCAGAGTGACTTTTCCGAACATTTCTCCCTCCTGCCAACACGCTTTAACTTTATCGTCTCCCACTACCCCCCCTTTCTTTTTATTTCTGTCTTTTCTTCCCTCTCATAACTTTCCTCACTCTTTCCGAATTGATAAACAGAGGCCTCACCTCAGTGCAGGCCAAGGCAAATGTTTGAGCCACCTGTTGCAGGAAACTTGAAGCCCTCAGGAGATGTGAAGATTGAGCTAGGGCTGGAGCTAAGGTACAGGACACCTCTGAACCAGACAAAGGGACATGGAAAATGCAGAGCAATATGTGTTTTTGTGTCAGCTTGGCATGTGGGGGTGGACTTGATTCGTGTGTAGAAGTAGATTTCCAAATGAAATGGAATAATCTTTTCTATATTAATGTGGTGTTTTTACCTTTTTTACTTTAATATGACGGTGGACAGTAAACAGAAACATTGATGTTGAGGTTATGTGGCACGGTATGTGTCCCAACCACTTGACCACCAGACTACCCTTGTCTTTTTATATTTGAAAATTTGTGCATTCAGTCTGACATCTCAATCCAAGAATGAGCAAAAGGAGGGTTAGAAATAAGCTTAACAAGTCTTAATGTCATTTTTAGCAGTACATTGTACATTTTATAACCTTTTTGGCATAGTTGGAATTGCACTTATGTAACATCGCCTTACTCAAACAGTTTCACTAAAAGTTTGATGCAGAATTGATGCAGTGGACCCAGAGCACCTTTTTTCAGATGTTATCACACATTCAGTGTCACTATCAGTTGTTATCAGCACCAAATGTGGTTTCTAGTAGGAACCTGCTGTAGATTCCAGTGGGCTCAGTGAAAATATCATACAATGTTATGCTCTGCAATGTTGTTTAGGTTAGGATTAAAATGCTTGTTTTTGATAATTTTTCTTACATCTCGTTCATATTAACTGTAGCAGGTGACCCGCCAAAACAAAACTGACTAATATTCACTGATATTCAATGGCAAAATAACTCACGAATTGGCTGACTAAAGATCCCAACCTTTTTACCGCATGTGTTTCTCTTTCTTGTCAAAACCTTGTGGCTGCATCAGCCCACAATGGAACTGTACTGCACATGGGAGATGTACATGTACATTTAATTTTCAGACCGCCTTCACGTTTTTCATTTTATGTTGCTGTGAGTTTTTTTTAATTAATTTTTTTCTCATTAATCTACACTTAATACATAATAATGACAATGTAAAAACAGAATTTTAGTAATGTCTGTAAATTTATTTGAAAAAGTAGATATCACGTGCCTAGAAGTATTAATACCCTTTAATAATGAAATGAATTTACATGAACTGTAGTATCGGGCACAACATAAAAAATTAAAAAACGTAAGCAGGTCTGTATTGTTTCTGAATGCAATGTAGGTGTGTTGCACACATGACTATAATGATCCTGGCTGGGTGAGAAATGACCCACAAGTGATAAACTCTGTTAGACGTGTTGTGCCAAATGTTTTGTGTCAACCTAGTTAATTTAGCTAATATAATTTAGTTGTAAATCACTAACCGCTAACATTTAATTTGTTGTTGATAAGGACTACATTTAAAAAAGTAAAATGGTGGAGAACTCCTCATTCACCTCTTAGCTTCCAGGAACTTCCTTGGTATGTTTCCAGTGATTTCCCTCAAGCCCCTTTGCCCCCAGCCCTCTTTACCTTAGCGAATGCCCCTTCAAACTGCCCTAAACCCCCACCCTCTAACCTCCAAATTTTGGCAACTCCTTTAATCACACCCATCACCCTTCTTCCTCTCAACCACTCACCCCCTCCTCTCACCCTTTGGCATCCCATCCAAACTGCTGCCCTCTTAGCAAACATCACCCCTCCTCCTTTTTTTCTTGCCCCCCTACCCCCTACTACCATAAATGTCCCCAAGTTATTTACCTCTCCACCAAACCCTCACTTCCCTTATTCAAAGCATGCTCTCTCTCTCTCTCTCTCTCTCTCTCTCTCTCTCTCTCTCTCTCTCTCTCTCTCTCTCTCTCTCGCTCTCTCTCCCTCTCCCACCACTCAGTCTCCCTCTCATCCCCTGCCTGGGATGTAAAATATTCACAGCTGCTGCTGCGGTCAGGTCGCACGGCCACAAGACTCTCTGAGCAAACAGAGGAGCTGTGAACGTGTGAAGCCGATGGTGTACGTTTCATTTGAGGTCCGACACAGGTCCGATAGATCCTGATGTAGTCAAAACAGAAACCACATACTGAGCCTCACCACATGCCTCAACAAACCAAACACTAACCAAACATACCCAAGCACAAAACTAAAAAATGACATTGGCAAACATTTTTAGAAGCATGTTAGGCGTACTGTAGAAATGGGAGAAATGATGCATGGCTTTGTGCCACTGTACAGACTAAGTCAGATGTCATTGGGGTTGATAATCAGTGTGAAACATCTGTTTTGAGTAAATTCCCTGCTTTTAAAGTCTGGACTGATTATGCGTTATGGGTAAAGGCAAAGGCACATTAAGTCATCTTAAAGATGCAATAAAAAAACAAGTTATTCCAAGACCTCTACACATGATATGAAAGTGGACTGGATTCCAGAGTTTCCGAACGACCAAGCAGCTCAGTTACACATCTTAAGTTTCATTTCAGATTTCCACATTCTAATATGGAATTCTTAAATGGGAAGTTTTACATATGTAGATCCCTGAAGTTGTCATACCAAATAATGAAGACATGTTGGCTTAGGAATGCCAGCCCCTAAACTTTATGAGGGAGGGAGAAGTAGGAGAAGGAGGAGGGGGATTGGTGTCTTGAACACATTTCAAAGTAATTGTACTTGATATGTCGTTTACAGAACACCCAAGTAATCATATAAACAAAGGACTGGATGCCCTGGGAAGATGAAAGGAAATTTGAATCTCTCTCTGATGCATCATACTTACTCACGTTTAGACATGAATGTTGGACACTGAGGATTCCGGAGCACAAAAAGAGGATTGAGAACTTTTTTGCAATAAACACAGCGGGATGGACCGATTGTGGTGGATTCCGTCATACACACACACACACACACACACAGGCACACAGAGAAACAGATGGCAGGGAGTTGAAAGTGATGGATGCAATGAACAAATTACAACTGCTTACAGCCCTGGGCAGAAACATCTAGTTGGGTGTGTATGCACGTGAGTGTGTTTGTGTGATATCCTTGCTCTAGGTCTGATCCATCTAATTTCTGGAATCTTTCTAAACTTTACCAACACATGACAAGAATTAGAAAAAAACTGTTGGTGAGGGTAAAAAAAAAGGGAATTGTAGGATCAGGACAGTAACCATGCACAAGAAGAAATTAAAGCAAAGAGAGATGCTAGGGAAGAATAAAGAAAACATGACATCATAGTTAATTAGAATCAGGTGATAAACAAGGGAGTGATATTTACATTATACCATATGCCCTACTCCATGTGTCTCCCTGTCTCAAGGGGCACAGCAACAGGTTTTAGACAAGTAAGGTCAAGGAGGAGGCTTTTCCCAGCTGCTAGACCACACTGATGCACACCTCTTAACTTAGCCACCCAAGCGTGTGTGTGTGTGTTGCAATTTCTAAAGCCTGTTTTGTCTTTGTTGTTATCACATAAAAGATAGTTTATCCTCTGAGAAGCCATGTTTGCCATGTGTACTTGTAAGAGAGGTTTTTGGAGTGAGAAATGAAAACCCCTGAACCCATCACCCAGGTTGTCTGCTGGGCTTCTTTCAAAAGTCTAATCTCAAACAGATTTCTGATTTGTGTCTTGCTTTTATCAAGGTAACCCAGTGACCTACTCACAGTTTGTTATAAACCAGGATTACTTACATAAATATAATTATGATGCTGTTTTAATGTTTGAGGATTGAAGGTCATTCTTGACCCTTTTTAAAATAGTATTTTAACTCTTTGCCCACTTTTAGTATTAGTATGGACAAAATCACCTCAGAGGTGAAATGTTTGTATTTTGTTTGTGTTGTATTTTATCAAAGTCTATTTGCTAATGAATACATGGAGATGTGGTTGCCTATAAAAACTGTTTCATGGTTTTCATCAGCCAGAGGGGCCAATCTTCACTCAGTGATGAAAACAATGTAACTGAAAGTCCCAGAAAAAATTTTGTACATGTTCTACTTTGTACACTCAAATATAACATCGTCTGAAAATGTTTAATTCCTTATGTGTATTTACAATATTACCACCACTAATTGATCCGTAAACAATCTCAAATATTCAAAGTCAGACAAGTTAGAGACAAATATATTTTTGTGTTTATTTAGGTTTAAATGATTAGTATTCAAAAAGAGAAGCATAAATGGTAAAAAAGACAAGATCTTGTCCTTATTTGTTTTTTTTTTTTGTTAAATATTACACAAAATAAATAAATTTAAAGAAAAAACATTATAGTATTAGACTTGCTGCTGCTTTCAGAAACCACTAGACTCTGTCTTCTCTCTCTTTCCAGCCTTTTTTCACTTTTTTTCTATCAGCTAGCTTTCTATTAGTACTTCCTCTTCTTTTCTGTTTTTACGTTTGCCCTCTTCCATTTTGTCCTCATTTCTTCCCAGTCAAATGCTTCACACTAAATCTTGAAAGACTTGACATTTGAGCTACTAAATCACCTTTTGGCACAGAAGTAGTTTATTTTCATATTTTCTACTGTGCCAATGTACTTTATAACTTAAAACAGGAAATAATATATACATTGTATACCAATATATCTTATTTCTTTCTTTAAAAATAGAAATGTCTTTTTCCAACAGAGATAAATGTCTATATGTTTCTGTTATTTTTCTCAGTGCATCATTCAGATCCCATCCAGATCTGTCCAATGTAGCCATCACTGCACCTCCAAGAAAGTCTAATACCCTGCAGTCAGCAGAGCTCTCCTGGGGCTGATATGTCCAGTCATCGTGGTTGCACCACAATGGGCAGGAAGTGAGTGGCTGTGTTTTTCCTCCGTGTCTTCTTCCCCCTCATTGGCTTTCCGTTGGCGTTCAGTCCCACAAACATGTGCTTCTTCTTATTACGCCATTCTGCTGAAGCGTAGGTGTTGTATTTGTTCTCCTCAATGCGCTCAATCAGACGACAATCTGGGCCAAAGTCTCTCTGTAGCAGATAGACAATAAGTGTAAATACCAGACATCAATTCAGAGCACAATTGGATATTCTTAATCTTTTAGTTTCATTATTAGTACACGGATATTAGTAAATGGAATGCTCCTGTTTTTCCTAAATCTGGGCCTTGTTTGAGCAGCAGCATGCTGGTATTTTATGTCTAGTGGCTACATGGATCAACCAATTGATCAGCCAGTGTGATTATTGGCTAACTATAAAAAATGGACACTAAATCTGTGCAATTAATACTTCTACTGATCATAAAATTGAAATATTTGAGATAAAAATATTATTTTGCCGTTTTCTGTTTTGCAGTGATATGTGTGTTTTGTATAGTTATAAATCCAGCAAACACCTTTTCTTTGTGGCAGTTCCCTTTCAAGCTTTACTAGAAAGCTCTCAGCCAGGCTGTGATATGGTTAATTCAGCTAAAGATTGTACACAAGGTGGTTCAGCTGCTAGCTAAGCCTGTTACATCCTGTCTCACAGTCAAGAAGTTGTATTTTCACAGAAGTGCCAAAACAATAACCCGAAAGGAATTGCAATTACGACTTTTTGTCTAACTGATTCTTTCTTTTCTTCATGTTCTTGCGGAGTTTTATCCAGTCAGGGGATAGAACAGGGTAACAAGCACTCTGTAGCATAAACATTAGATCCCAAGACTCAGGAATAGAATGAATTAGCTGGTTATCTTAAGGTTGTTTCCGGTTGCACTGAAGGGAAATGTATGATTATGTGAACAGAATTCGTCGGCAAGAAAGGACAAATGCTCTTTCATCGTTGTAAAAAGTAAAAGCAGATGAAAGCTCTGCAATTGCAAATGCAATAGGTGCATCACTAATTGTAATTATTTAAAGTTAAAAATAATCCACCAGTGACAATATTTTTAATATGTAAAATAAATGCATATTTGTTCCAATATTTCCAAAGTCAATATGAGATATAGTCAAATAATCTTAATAAAATAATAATAAATAATGATTATTTTGCCATAAATGAGCAGCACTAGTGGGCATTCTAGGTTTTTGTTGTTGTTGTTTGTGATGATATTTTGTTGTGTGATGCTGTGAATTGTGATGCAATAGCACAGAGACCACCCACGGGTAAACAAAGAAAAAATTATCTTAAAACGTAACATTTGCCAGCTTACTAAAAGCTGCCCTTGTGCTTAAGGCTTGAAGCTGTTAAATAACCTGTTTAACTGGATTTTGTTGATAATCATAAGCAAAAAGCAAAAGCATACTTGCCCTACACAAATATCTCTGTCTATCTCTCTCTCGCTCTCCCTGTCTCTCGCTCTTATGGTCTGTCTCTGTCTCTCTCTCTCTCTCTCTCTCGTCTCAATCTATCTAGCCACAGCTGTTCAAATTGGTTCCAGAAGTAAAACTGAATGTTCCCAAAGCAAAATGAGAATAATTTACAGACACTGAGCAGGTTTTTAAACAATGCTGGTGCTCTGTAAGACCAAACTTTGTGTACGCTGGCGGTCTTTCAATGATCAGTACGGGGGGTCATTATAATTAGTGACTTTAAAAAAACTATAATCAAGTAACACCAAATTATGATAATGAATTGAGGAAAGTAACATTATTTTTGTAAGGTCTTATTGACTAGATTTAGTTAAAATATGGAAAAATGTTTGCACTCAATAGAGGTAAAATGAAGAGATTAATACAAATGTGTATGATAAACCACACAAGGAATCCTTTGTTTTCTTTGAGTATATTTTTAAAATTGAATCATGTTAGATGCATCACAATTCCTTGCTTACAAGAATTAATCTGTAGATGCAATGAAACAATGATTTCATTTGATTAACAGCAGATAAAGAAGTCACTGTTTAAACCCATCAAGTGTAATCAAATGCCCTTCACTTCTGTGCTTCTCTGGCTTGAGTTGCACCGACCAGAAGACGTCATGGGAATTCAGTTTCAGGCCATGCAACAGAATGCCTCTTTTTCTTTCTTTTCTACCGTGTGTCATTTCATCTCTGTTGTGGCTCCAGAGAGACATGCTGAAAGTTTGGGTCTTTTCAAAGTAAGGAAAAGAGGGAAAGAAAGGGAGGGGAGAGAATGGGATGAAGACAAGGAAGAAAACGGGGAAAGAGAGAAATGAGGGCTGCTTTCCCCAGAGGGACCAAAGCAGAATAGACAAACTGAAGGATTGTGTTTCCTGTTCATGAATGGAGTCAGCGAGGAGAGGCAGGTAGCACAGAGTAGATCACATTGATTAACTGTGGTTCCTATTTCTGGAATAAAGAGTCTTGCAGGCTTGTCCATTGTTTTAAAAGGCATTTAAGAAAATTCAAACCCGCAGTCGCCACTTCAGAGAGAAAAATGGTGTCTTAATTTGCAAGACCGTGATTCACTTTGAGATCATCAGTTATAAAAAATATTGTTGCAAAAAGTCGGGAATATTTTGATTTAACAAGTAACAGATATTGTACATATGAAGGGGCTGATCGTAATAAGTAATAAAACAGCTACCCACCGCTCCGTAAAGCTCTCCCTTCTTGCTGATTGCCAGATAGTAGTTACTGCTGAGGCCCCTGATGGCCACCACTCCCACATCCACTGATTTGATCTCCAAAATACCTGCCAAAACAGAGACACAGATGCATATGTCAAATCTTTGTGTATCAATGGCCCCCATACTATGTCATTTATATACACTGTGTTTTAAAATGTAAGGATGACAAAAATAGTGCAGGATTATATTGAAATTGCTCCTTTTAAGCGTTAGGATTAGTATTTCATACTAAGTTTTGCAGTTTAGAAGGAAATTGTTTTGTGTGTTATTCTCTAATCTGCATCTGCTGTCCAGCTCCAGCATTGCAATGTGGCTGAAGTGTGTGCATGAGGGCATGTCATGTCTGCATTTTTTACTGTCTTCACCCATGCCTCAAATCTGGCCATGGTCATTGTGTTGATGGGTGTCATGTCTTTCCCTGCTAGCTTGAACTTATCCCAAATAATTTCCAGATGACTTCTTGATTTGCATTTGTATGCAGGCATAGTCAAAAATGCCTGAACTACAATGAGAAACAGGTAAAACAATGAGGACAGGTGCGCCTGTCCTGCCTCAATGATTGAATCTCAAACACTTAAAAAAATAATGGAAATTGTAGCTTTGCAATTTTAAAAATGCATTCTGTTACTGTAGATCACAATATCAGTTTTAAAACAATTACATTTTCAGCCCTAATATTACACTTCAGAAAGCAAAAATCCTCAGACAAACTGAAACCAATAGTTTAGCATTTTTCTGCAGAAATCTGTTAAAATATTAATGAACTATCAAATTTGTGCTTTTTTAAACCTTTACTGATTTCCTTAACACAAATAATACATATTTTTTTTATGTGAAACACAACAAAAATTACTTATAGGCATTTGATGAATTTTCAAAAATGTGAAATGCTTTCTTAGAAACTAAAAATATATATACACAGTTCTCTCTGCAGACCTTTTCACTGGGCTCTATAATTTACCTAAAAGGCTGAAATACTGCAAGAGAAACCTGCAGTTTACTCTCTGTGAGTAAACCCCAGTCTTGTCTTCCCCACTTTTTTCTTTTTAACTTCCCTATGTGACAGTCAAACCTCAGACCGGCCTCTTGCCCCATGTTCATTTGCTGGTTAGCTTGTGGGCTGCATGCTCTGGGACCAAGGTGTAAGCCAGGAAAAAACATTTCTCCGTTCTGTGTTTGTTTTTCTGACTAGGGGAGCTAAGGCAGGCAGGCAGGCACATGGACAGGACAGAGAGGGTTTCTGGCTGCTAGACTGGCAAGAGGTCAGAGCGTCCGTATCAGTTTTCAAGCCTGAACCACTAGTTTAAGCTGTGGTCACCAGCCCTTTCTTCTATCTTAAAGTCAGCTGTACCAAGCCATAAAACTATCAGGGGTTTGTGGGGAGTAGCTGAAGGGGAAAGTAGAAGGTGGGGCATGGATACTAAATGCACAATGTTGTAATAAAATAAACTATTGTGTATACGACATATTTACTAAAATTTAATGAAGATGGCTATCACTTACAGAATACTTCATTACTCTTTTCATATATAATTTCTTTTGCACTCATGCACACATTTTATCTCCAAGTTACGAAGGGAAGTAGTAGATGAGATCCTGTAAGAAATGTTGTCCAAGAGAAGGAAAGAAAGAAAGAACAAATGCAGTTGAAGGGTGAAAGATTATGCAAAGTACATGCATTGTTTTTAAACTTAAAAGTCTTGTATATATTACCAGGCACCCTTGTCTTAACCTCCTCTAATTCTCTCATCATGCCAGATTTGCAACATCCAGCAGCCCTAGTATGATTTTTAACATGACCAGAGAGAAGAGGGAATGACGCTTAAAAACTGCTGATGTAGCTACAGATGGAGACATCTGCCCACTGCTTTCTGTGTTTTACAAACTTAACAGCAGTTCGGAACTTCTATATTTTTAGCCTGATAGCTTACTCTATCTAAATGTATTTTACACAGAATGATTCTTGAAAAATGCAGGTGTTGCTTCTGCGTCCTCACGTGGCATTTTCTGACTGCTTTGCAGCTGTCAGTCTCCCCTGGATGTGTGTTGTTCTAATAGTTTTTTGCTTTTTAATGTACTCCTTTTCTGAGTATGCACACATTATTCCATGCCCTCAGCTCCCTTATTTGGTCAATGAAAGCTTGCTAAACCTCAGAACTTCAAGAAGATTTTCATAGCTCACATTGCATAACTTTGCTGTGTTAAGTCAGTTACTCACACAGACGTGTTCCACAGCACAACACGGATCTATCAGGTTCAAAATGTTCCATCGCGCTGTGCCACAGCTGACATTTCTGTGCTGTAATCCATCAAAATAAGATCTGTCTGTGTTGTGCTAACAGCCCGTCCACCTGTTCAAACCCTTTCCTTGCTCCTGTTTGATGTGGGTTGTCAAAAACCAAAAGCACAGAGCTCTTTTATGGGCTCTTTCCCAGTTACCAGAAGTAGCCTGTCTGTCTGCGAGTTAAAAGACCATGGTGCAACAAAAGGCTTAGGTTGCAACAAGAGTTTATGGCAAGGAGATGAAGTAAAACAGGACTTAAGCATGTAATGCAGTGACATACATCAGGTTTTTGTGATAAGCACACAAATATAACGCGCATACTTGGGGTTCAGCTTTTAGTGCCAGTCCCTCATTATACTGTGCATTTTTATTGAACTCTTTAATTCAACACCAAATCTGATACTGATTTTTATTTTTCAAGGGAGAAAATCTTTTGTTTTCATCTTTAATTATAATTTATTACAGGACAGATAAAAAAATGTATAAACCATATTCTAAGAATTGAGATCACAGGGTTCACTTAAAATAAAATATATGGATATTTTTTACTATGGACATTTTAAAGAAACTATTGAACTTCACTGGTGCTAATTCACCAGTGAAGTTCAATTAAACCAATGCAGAAGAAGATAACTGTCAGGAAATGAGTAGGATAGAGGGGAAATGAAATCACACAGAGGTCCCCAGTCACTTAGTTTATCAATATAATAAGCAACTGTAACACTTGGTTAAGTAGTTTTCTTCCCTTATAATTAAGGGCATGATGTTATTTTTTTAATTGTATGCCTTTGTACACCTTATTCAAGATGTACGTGTAACAAATTCAATTAAAGATTAAATGAATAACTCAAAACATTAAAATCTGGGTAAAATATGTAATATTAGTGATTTTTACATACATTTATCAGTGTGGAAATGTGTAAACACATTCTCATAGACCCACACAGGAACACACATACTGTACGCCCACTGACCCCCTGTCAGACTCTTTGGAAACGCGGCAATAAGACTCCAGCTGAACCTAAAGGTTTAGGGAGGTTGTGAAAATGCTCCCACTGTTTATTCAGGGGCTTTTTTTTTTTTTTTTTTTTTTTTTAAGGATTATACTGCGGTTATTCACTTTGTGACCTCGACACGGTGACCAGCTGTGAGTTGGTCTGCTGCGTGCCTGCAGCTTGCAGAGGTCTTGCTCTTTATTGTGGAGTACTGTCACTTGCGGACTAGTTTGTGTCATGAACCCCCCTCAGTGAGAGGCAAGGAGATGGTTTTGATTCCTTTCTTCTGCATCCATTGCTCAAATATTTGAATGAACCCCTGACTTTTGTATGGGTTTTATTTTTTCTGCAGTGCCTAAGTCTGTCACTTTTGGATGGGGAATGTAAATGTGGCATCCAAAAAACTAAATTTTATGAAGCAAAAGTGGCCCTATTATGTATTGTTTTAAGATTTAATATCTGATATCATATTCAGCTGAGGACTCAACACTAAGATTATTTTTCTTTTTGAAAAATAATGGCAGTAGAGTAACGGCATGTTGTATTCATTGTAAGTTTTTGTCAATCCGACTGCCTAAGACAGTAAAGAAAAGTAAATCCCTGCCAGTAAAACAATAAATGACAAAAGAATAGAGAGCTGCAAAAAGAAAAAAGGACCATCTATGTGCATAAATCAGATATGAACAAAACATATTAAACTGTTCTGCCCTGTTTGGTCATTTATAAACATAACAATGAACTTGAGGTTTTTATTGGAAAAGAAAGTATCCTGTCACATTTAAGGTCACCTGTGGTTTAACAGGATTCAATTTATTTCCTTGGCGTTATATTTTCTTAGTTTGGTTGAATATTTCCGGCTCGTTATGAAGTCTAAGAAAGTACAAACATTTCTCAGATGTGCAGTTTGCTTGGCAAGTGCTGGTGAGTAATATTGGGTTGGAGTAGAAATTGCTGTGTATTGTATGTTTTGAGGAGTGTTGAGGTATTGGTTTAGACTGATGTGGTTGACATCTGTACCATCCTGTGCTAAGTGGCCACATTAAAGCCTGTCTTGGCTCTTGCCTCCAGTTTTGACCAAAGCTGCGAAAACAGAGGCCTGTTTTTGATTTTTAATATGGCCAGAAATATTTACAAATAGAATTTTGGTCAGCTGATTTCTTTTTAAAATTACTTTTTTTATGTATTACATTTCTTGGTTATAAATCATATTAAATAGATAATGGTGTTCCCTGGCACTACATTAACTTTCTTCTCAAGCATTGTTTTCATTAATGTGATTGTTCTCCCTAACCAGTACTCGTTATATTATTTAGCTTATCCTCACCCCATAATTGTTTGATTCCATTCCCTAAGGCATTCATTCACTGTCTTTAGATATAGTTGAAACTACACACTGTTCAAGCTTTCCTGGCTGAGGTACTGAAAGCAAAACAAACCAGGTTATTCTGAAATCAAACAAAACAAATCAAACACGTTTGACATATATAAGTCTTGACAACAAATTGCATGAAATTTCATCTGTGCTGCTCATTATTTCAGTCGGCACAGTGTGATCACTTTACTGCTTGCTGCAAGAATACAGCAGGTTATGTCACACACATTTAAAAGCAGCTGAGAGGCACCCACCAGAAATTCACAGTGATGGTGATTTGGTCAGGAGGAAAAAAAAACACATAACCACCTGAGATATTCTAATTCCTTTAGTACAGTTGACTTTGTAACATGATGAAGTGCCAGAGATTTCACAGGCCTGACATGCCAGGAGTTATGTTTTCAGGCAAAGTGCTCTGACGGTCGCCTGCTTTTCACACATTTTTCATTTACAGTTCGTCTGCCAGTGCAATGTTTCCCAACTGTTGTGGTCTGAGTTGTTGGCACTGAACATTCAGCCCTAGAAAACTTGTTATTTTACACCACAAGCATTATGCATGGACGTGCAAGAAGATTATTCAGTTTGTCACTTACATGTTTCTCATTCTGTATCATTCTCACTTTCTTTGTCTCTCCTTGTGTATGCATCTATGTTCGTAATTAGTTGGCATTCCTAACTGCTCTGTTCAAACAGCCAGCCTGTCCAAATAGCCTTCTGGACTCAACTCTGAGCTCTCAGCTTTACCTTTGATGAGTCCAGTAAGAGCCTCACTTCCACGGTGTGTGTGTGTTTGTGTTCATTTAGTGGGGGGCTTTTCCTGAAGCACATGGTGTCTAGATGGCAGCAGGCCTGGATGTTATCTGTCACAGATGCTGTTCTTCACCTCCCATGGCTTTACTGGTCATTAACTGTGCCTGTTCACATGCACCAGGCTAACACTAAATGACACTTTCAGTATTAGGCTTCCGGCTGTATAGTTACTGGTAGAGAAAGTCTGATAAAAGTTTTCTGTAACACAGTTAAGGCTCTTTTATTCTTGTTTTCCAGAAGTTTGTAGAAGACTCTGACATTCACAGCAGTTTTCTTTGTTGATTAATTGATTTTTAATTGTGGATAATAATCAAGTCTTATGTGTAGCCCCATTTTCTGAAATGGGGCTGAAATGAGCTGACATGCTCCAAGCCAACAGCCAATCTCAAAGCTCACTTGCTGCTGAAAAACCTTTATTTTAGGTGGTGCCCAGCTGATAGTTTGTGCCCTAGTCTGCCTACAGAAGTCTGGCTCTTATTTTAGTCTTTGTATACCGGAAACATTACTGGACAGGGTACTGAATGGATTGGAAAATCTTAAGTAGTTATGACAAAAACTGTAAAGAAACGAAAACATAAAAAGAGTTTTTCAGTCTAAAAACTGCACTTTACAAGGAGTTCTGAGAGGTAAAATGTGAATGGTTGTTCTGATCATTTTCAGGGTTACATGTGGCTTCCTGATGCACCCTAAGCATGAACGCACGCTCTGTATGTGACCCTCTATGGGTAGTAATGGGGTCAAAGGACACTCTTACATCTGGACCTCTAGCCTTCACACTCACCCCTGTGTATCAGTATAGTGCTGTTGAAGGGAGCAGGGAAAGGTGAGAAATTGCATAACTAACTTTCATTTAAAAAAAAAACACCTTGTCAACTAATCATTGCAATTGATTAAAAATGGAACCAGTTTTGTTAGTCAGTAACAAAATCAGCAGTTGATACACTATATATAAAAAAAATTAGGTAAAAGTTGTACTTTTATTACTGCATTTAATAATAACCCTGGACTATATTGCGGCAGTCTTGAGATGAAAATGCTAAAGATCATTGAGTACAGGAAAGAGAAATGTTATTCCACCAGTGGAATATTTCAATACATTTTTAGGCAGTTTCTAATATTAATGAAAATACTAAGTAATAAGTTACTAAAGCAGGGAAATTGTAGAATGCTTACTCCTGGTTGACCAGTTTTAAAGGTGAAAATGCTAAAGATCATTGAGTACAGGAAAGAGAAAGTGAAATTTTATTCCACCTCTTAATGGAATATTTCAATACATTTTAGGCAGTGACTAATATTAATGAAAATACTAAGTCCTAAATTTCTAAATGAGGGAAATTGTAGAATGCTTACTCCAGCTTGACCAGTTTTAAAGGAGAACCAAAACCTAATCAGGTGTATGTTTTTTTTTTTTCAGTTGTTTGTCCCTACATGCAGGTTGTAACTTATTTGATGTTATACAGCGATTATGTAAAAGTCAAATCAATTTGTATGTCTTTTCTATGGTTTCAGTTTTTTGTTACAACCTATCAGTGGGAGCTCCTGTTTGTTTCAAACATAATGAAACTGAAATGAATGTTAGAGTACTGGAGGAAAAATCACGTTGGCAAATACAGGAAGTGTCTAGGTGTATGCACAGTATATGGTATGTTCTCAGAGCAGAGCTGAATGCAATTGTTGATGTTAAACTTGCCTCTGGCAGCTGTATGAGTACTCGATGATAGGTTGAGCATTTCCTGAACAAGCTTGTGCAGGGACATTTGCACACCGCTTTTATTTATAGCTGTTGCTTTGGAGACTCCATGAAGATGTCAAACTAACTTTGAATGTAAGCAAAACTGACACTAAGCTCTAGTCCATCTCTTATCTCCCCGTGACTTTCTTTTGGCCACGTGCTTACCTTTAACCACAAGAAACTTAAATGGTCATCAGGTAGGGAGGTGGGGAGACTTCTAGAAACAGAAATGGAAAAGCCTGCGAATAATTTGTGTTTCTTTTCTCTGTTAATTTTGTTAATTTTTTGGATGCAGAGGAGAGAATTAGAGAAGTGGTTGCATTTAAAGTAACATTGACTTGTTCTACATTCTGGCTATTGCATTTCTTGGGGCATCTAAACTTTTAGTAATGAATAGCTTAATTTAAAAGCTAAAATCTATAAACCAAACTAACATTAACAATGTTTGTATCGAAGTAGCAGAACAGCTAAAAGCAATATGTGTAACGTTGACCTTTTGATTAACAAAACTTCCTGACTTGGGTCAACAGTTAGAGGGCGAACGAGAGGGGAGCAGACTTGTGTAATTAGCCTAGACATGGAAACCCTTTTTTAAACCAGAAAAGGTCCCATGTTGTAGACTGTCCATAAATTGTGGTGTATTAGATTCATTTCAGTGAGTATGTTTGGTGACTTTGATTAATGTTAACAATAAGTTTGTGTGTCAGCTTTTACAATTGGGCCGCACTCAGAGTCAAAGCCCCAACTGTCATTATGTTGGCACCAGTCATTGCTAATTGAGCTGCATGCAACCACAAGTCTGTGGTTCAACTGCAAACACATGGCCATTTGTTTCATTGCTTTATTTGTTTGTTTGTAAAAAAAAGATGTGACAGGAAACCAAACAAGGACAGTTTTGTCACTTATGGTCAGGGGCTGGATCAATGCTAATGACATGACAGCAAGGCAGGGTTTCCATATTCAGACTCAGAGTGGCCTTCTTTAAAAGGCCTCATGTGGTGAGATGCATACGTTGGCATTTATTGCATGAACAGAAATAGACGAGCAGTTGCAAACACTTGTGGGAAAACATTTACAAAAATGTAAACCCAGAATGATGTACTGCCTCAGTTTTGACAAGGTGATTAGAAAGGCTCTGCTGTGGATGAGAGCCTTGACCCCGGAACTGGACCTAAAACGTCTTTATCACCTCTGACACCATCTAATGGCACTCATCTGCAATCTGACCTCCTGAACATTACCAGGCTACATGATGATAACCACACTAATAAATACTTCCTCAATTTCTTATTTACCAAATGAATTTTCTATTTTGGACTTGGTTCAGATTGTACATAGGCAGTACCAAAGTTTGATTAGATTTGCTGGAAAAATGTCAGTACTCATCCTTATTAAGATGTAGTACATGATGTAGCGTGCTACGGGTAATGGGTTTGCAAGCTGGATTTGCATTATTAGACTCATGTGTTTCTAATAAACACACAGAAACCTGTGTCAGCTTTGTGCAGCTTTGGAGCACTTATTTTGATTATTTGAGCTCTAAACCGACATAGTATACATACATGCACAATGGTATAATCGGTAGCATATAAAAATAGGCATGTATAACATTGTAAAACATCATACAAACACATCTAGATGGATCATTGGAGCACATGCAAAATAGCAGTATCTGGTGTATTAGTATACACTGTCACCCTGTACACACTATAGAATGATGTGTGCCGACACACACAATATTTAATCACCATTTCATCACAGCCAGATTGCTCCAGTTTATTCTCAAATTTCCACCCTCCATCTTGTAATCAAAAGCACGTTTTACATCTGCACTTGCTATTTTGAAGATTGGGGATAAATGAAATTCCTCCTACTGAACAGTGAGTGTGTTGCCATGGCAGACAGTGGCTTAAACGGTTTTGCCTACATTAGCTTTTTTTTTTTTACATGTACCTTTTTTTTTCTTGTACAAAATTCATACCTGTTTGACACCACAGTGTAGTTGCAGTTGTTGGTTTGCGCTTACAAAGCCATGACCTGATGGCATTAAGGCTAGTGACATGTTGGACATTTAATTGGCGGAGTCTTTTTGTGTGTGTGTGTTTGGGTGCGTGCGTGTGTGTGTGTGTGTGTGTGTGCGTGTGTATGACAGAGAGGACTGCAGGCAAAGGGAGGGACGAAGAGACGCTAATTGAAATTCCTTCAGCCATGTCTGGCAGAGACCTGGTGTCTGAGTGGCACACACAAACACATACACACATATTCACACTGGCCCTGGCCCTAATAAAAGTAGGCTTTGCCATATGGAGGCCATGTGCAAGACTGGCCTCTCTGTGCTCAAGCGTGTGTGTGCGTGTGCTCTCAGCAGGAGAGGCTTGTACAGCACCGCAGACCCACAAACAGATGCATACAAACCAACGCCATGTGTATGAAGGTGTGTGACTGATAAAGTCCCATTTATTAACATTATATTCCCAGGTGTGGCATATTCAAACACATACATTAGACATAATTCAGTGAGAATCAGTTGTAAAATCTTAAAGAAATAGAATTTTGGATGTCACCCACCTCATTCAGCGAACAGGCAGAAAACGTCTGGCCAGGTAAATGTGGGAATAATGTTCTGTTCTCCTTTAAAATCTACTCTCAATTTGCCCTCAGGCGATGTCGCTACTCTGCGCTGCTCAGAGGCCAGAAGCCTGTGGCAGTTCTGGAGAATTTCCAGATGTGTTGAAGAAGAAGATAAAGATGTGAACTACAGAAAGATAACAGCTGACTTTTTGCTCTGGAAGAGTCGTAAATGATTATAATGATCTTTACAAGATCTTAAAGGTCTATCTTAATGCATATTCTCAACATTGAGTATTTTTATCTTGATGAGAGTTAACAAAATTTGTGCGCTTTGTATTTGGACTGTTTGGACTTTTGGCTATTTAATTATGTTTGCATATTTGACTCTAGAAAAGAGCAAGAATTGCATGGTTCCTACTTTAAGTCTTAGTCTGTATAACCTCATGCTTAGCATATGCCCACCACTATTAAGTACTTGTCATTCTCCCCAGGGGTTTGGTAATAGCTGTGTTTTAGATATTTCCTCAAAGAGGAACAAAGTTCCTTGGGCCATTTTCTAATTGGTTCCAGTGGATCATCTCGTTTTTTTATCTGCCTGCCTTGCCTATTTTGTTTTCTCCTTTCCCACTCTTACTGTCATACTTTCTCTTCCCAAACTCTGTAGTCTGGAAAATATGCCTGCCTCTACACATGGTGAAAAGGCTGACAAACACGCAGCCCTGCTATTTGTTCTTTTGCCCCGTCACCTGCCTTGAATGTTTTGTCCAGAGAGGAAAAACAGAGGCATGTCTTTCCGCAGATAAACACAAAACATTGACGTCCAGTATGGGCATCAAGATATTTCAAACTTCATGTAAGGAATTTTTCTTTGAGCTGCTCTTTATCATACATAAAAAAAAACTGATACAAGACATTTTAAAACTGTAAGAAAGATGACTTACTGTATGGATCATCCTCACTTTTGGTGCCATTAACTTTTCCTTTCTTGTCAATACGAAGGAAGAATTTCTGGTAGGAGAACAGTTTCCTCCTGCGCACGTCTCCTTGTAGGTGGTTGTAGCTGCTCCGCACGTGGCGCCCAACGGCCGTCGCAGAGGACGTTGACACATTGGTCGCCCTTGGCAACCTCGCAGAGGATGCATGCAATGGTGCGGGTGATGAGGATGGTGGTGGGTGTGAAATGAAGTGTGGAGGAGGTCCTGGTGCATTGTGGTTCTTTTCAGAGTCTAATGGTGATGAGAAAGTAGATAGGGGCGCAGATGAGGATGGTCCAAACAGGAGAAGCAAGAGGATGAAGGTGACGGAAAGGAGGAGTGAAGGAGGTCTGCAGTAGGGGCAGGAGGAGAACCAGGCGACCGGTGCACCTTGTGTCACTGCCCATCTACACATGGTAGTGGAGCTAGGAGAGCTGTGGAGGTGCTCAAGGACTGGGGCATGCTGAGCTGGGTGCAGGGAGAGGGAACAAGAGTGGGAGAAACTCCCCCGACCGACCAACTACACCTCCTCTGTCTGGGGACCTGCAAACTCACCGGGACTGTGGTGTGAAAACCTGTAGAACAGCTGGGTTGAAGACTGATAGGACTGCAGGAGATGTGGTCGAAGATTCTTGGTAGCACATGTAGAGTTTTCAGTGACAGTAATTATGATGGATGCAGCTGCTGGTGGTGTTGGTGAAGTTGCAGTGTTTGGCTGAGTCTGTCGTATTCCCCTATAGTGTTTATTCCTCAGACGCACTGCAGAAATGCATCAACATCCATAACTCAGAGACCTCTCGTCAAATCTGACCCTCTCCGCTCCTAGTTGCTCATACGCGCTTTTTTTGGTTAAAGTTTGAATATGCACCTACACTTTAGCATCCAACCACACACACACAGACACCGAAATGATCAGTTCATTGATATGTGGTACTACAATCTACTCCACAAGTGCCAAATTGTTTGTCTTCTTCAGTCCAGGGAAGTGAATAACCAAAGGCAGAAAAGGTCTGGATAAAAGATGTGAAGATGTTGGGTAAAAAAAAAAGAATAAATAAAATCAAACAAAAACAAAGATTAATGCTGCTTTTCATAAAATGTCCAGAGGAATCCATTCAAGGCAGGCCACAAAGAATCAGAATCCAGACTTTCTTCCTTTTTGCTCTTCTTTTCTCTTTGTTTCTCTTGTTTAGTCTGAACTGGTTTGAAGTTTCTTGAGTGTGTAACTGAGCCCGGAGCTCTCGTCTTTCTTCCCTCTCTTGTTGCGAGTCAGTCAGTGAGCTGAGCTCCCTATCTCTCCTCTGTGTTTGCCTCTCGGAGTCTGAGTGCTGGAGCAGCGCGTTGCCTCTTTTCTTTCGTCCTGTGTGTGGCTCCCTCTTCTTTGGCCCCCTCCTTCTTTCCTTTGCCTCTCCCTCCCTCCTGGCTCTATCAGCGTTGCTCTCTCTGGTTATCTGACGTTTCTCTGAGGTGACTGAATCTTGTCTTTCCTTTCACCTTATTTATCTGCTGAAGTTCCCCAGATGTCATCTCTTAGTGTAATTGGATGTCTGTGAAAACCACTTGGCTTTGAAGAGTTCTGTGCATTTATGTGTGCATGCATGTGTCTGCGTGTGTGTGTTTGCGCGTGCATGGGGGATCTGTCCCACCCCATTTTCTTCTCCCCTCCCTCTCCCCTCTTTCTGTCTCCTCCCCTTCTCAGACCAAACCCCCCATTTCAGCAGAGTGGGTCCAAAAGAAGGAAAGAAAGCCATTCCTTTATCTCCTCTTTTTTGCACCACTGTTTGCTCTACGTTTCCTGATAATTTTGTCCTAATGACTTTGTTGTGAATTGGCACTCTGTAAATAATGAATTAAGTTAAGTTGACTTCTCTCAATTAGGGCTTGGTATTATTTGCAAAGATAACAAACTGGAGTTTCAGTATTTCTTTGACCAAATGATTAACAATAGTTTAAAGCAATGATTGGCTAAAGAAGCCAATGTGCCTAAATTCAATCATCTAAATTTCAAAAACTTGCCCTATATCAGAAACTCTGTGGAATAATCTTGGAAAAGCTCCAGTTTTTGAAACATGTGCTCTGTAGACATGTCTGCCAAATTTAACAGCAATACTATTTTCTATGAAAGCTTTCTTTACAGAATGACATTCCTGTCAGCTATGTTTCCTGGCCTTAATGTAATTGCCTTTGTCTGATAAAAGTAGATAGTTTCTTCTCATTTCCTGATGCGCAAAACAAGTTAAGCTGAGTCAAGTTCCCATCAGCTGATTTTGTTTTGACAGATACATCGTAGCAATTTATTCATCATGACCTTTTAGAGCTTCAATTTCAGATAAACATCTTTGTGTTTGTTTAGAAGTTGTACCTTATGTGTGTTGCTGTGTTTCATCTTTCAAGAATCTAGGTCTACTGTCTGGTTTCAGCATTGTTTAATTTCCTTTTCACATCGTCAGACAGCAGCCATATTTCCGCCACTGCCTCTTCACCTTTCTTCCCTCAGTCTCTGTTATTAACTACTGACTCCTGTATAAGCCATGTTGAGTTATCAGGATCTGCCGAGTTTCTTCCCACATTGAGTTTCTTTGTTTAAATCCATTACACTGGATTTTAAAACATTTCCTTTTGGGGATGTGCCAACAGTACAGATATAGCAAGTCTTCATAGTCTTTAAGTCTAAAAATTTCTAGGTTGTACAATGAGGAGTGACACAAATCATTTACTCTACAAAAGGTCAGAAAATAGTCATAATGTCCTTTCCAATATTCTGAAGCTACTAATTGTCTTCAAATTGCCCATTTTGTCTGATGAACCAACTAAAACCCAAAGATGTTCAGTTCGTCATATTTGGCATTCATGTTTAGATAGACAAAAACAAGAATACATTAACAAAATAGATGCTGATTATTTGCATAAATTTTACAGTATTTTGATCTTTTAAGTACCACCAGTCCATTTACATGTCAACACCTGCTGTCAAAATTCAGCACCATGGACAGCACTGTGTGATTTTGGTTGTTGAAAATGCTGCATATAATTAAAGATCTTCGCCTTGGACATCAGATATTTTTATTAGGGTCTTGAAAAGCTGTTTAATGTTTTTTATATTGAGTGTGGTGTGAGGAGAATCTTTGATGTGTAAATACTGTATGTGCAGTACATGTACAGACATAATGTTCTTACAGTGACATGCAAATGCATCAAGGTAGAAAAAACTGCATTACAAAATGCTGCACTACTTATGTTTTTTTATTTTATTTTGTCTATAAGATGAGGCATGTCACATGGCATAACTCTGTGGCAAGCATCCTTCATTCTTTTTTATCACAAAGCTGAAACAAGCATCAATTGCTCAAGTCATTTACACAAAAAAATCATTTGTAAACTAATTTACAATCTAAAAATACCATACATTCAAGGGAATTATTACTTATTCAGTCTAAGGATGATGCTCTTCTTTGTCCCAAACGGCTCCAAAGCAGGGTTGTTTTTAGTTGGTGTGATACAGTATAGTAGCAAATCCACGTCATTTGAACAAACCTGGTTACACCAAAACTAACATGGGTTCCAACACTTTTCTACAAAAAATATGATCAGGAAATTAATCAGATGCATCAGTAATGAAATTATTCAGCTGCTTTAAGCCTTAAATGGAACTGATCTGACCTTTTTTTTTTGTTTAAAGTTATAAGTTATTGTACTAAATGGTTGTAGGTGTGTCATGAGTATATTATTGATCACAGAAGCTCATATATTGGGTATCAGATGCTAACTGTGGAACACTAGCTTAAAAAAATGGAGAAATAGGAGCTCGTAAAGGGAAACTCTTAGGGAAATAAGAAAGGAGAGAGGAGAAGACACAGGAAAAAGCCAATAGACAGAGTGAGATGGAAGACAGAAACCATCTGCTCAGTGGCTCTGTGTCTTGAAATGGGGGGTGTAGAATGACAACACACAAACTAACACCTTCACAAACACAAACTAATACACAAAGTATGTCTGTAACCCTGCTTTTATTGAACTGAAAACTGTTTAAAAATCACTGAAGAACTAATTATCAGTTGCTAACAATTGCTGAATGATCTCTTCATTCCTTCACCCAGCCGTCTTGTTGTTCTGTGTAACAGTACTAAAAGGACTCAGATGTTTGTCGTCCGAGAGGGGAAAAGATATTTCGTCACACCAGAAAACAATTTGTTGTATGCAGTGGAGCACCACATATTGGGCTTTT
Source organism: Channa striata (assembly GCA_033026295.1). Lineage (NCBI taxonomy): Eukaryota > Metazoa > Chordata > Actinopteri > Anabantiformes > Channidae > Channa > Channa striata. The sequence continues at coordinate 13,777,974 of CM065187.1, forward strand.
TTTTCCTCTGAACTACTTGAAAAGGCTTTGGGGGATTCCCTCCTTGGAAAGGACTGCTATTCTAATGCTTGTAGGCTAATGCTAATGCTTGCATGAGGCACAAGCAATTTTTAAATCCAAACGTTTTTTTAAATCTTACACAATAGATATGATTACAATTTTGAAATAAATAGACCTAAATGTGAAACTGTGTTTCTACTAATGTACAGTTAAAGTTGTACAGTTTTGGCACATTTTGAGGACAAACTTCAAAGTAGCGTAAAATAGAAGTGCTGATCCAGGGTCAGAGCCCAAAACAAATGGCTTTGCTCTTATTTATCCCCCAAAAAACTATGAAGATTAAAATATTTGATTCAAACAAGATGAGCTGACACAGGTTTCTTCTAGCTCCACTGGTCATGCCTTGGATACGTCTTGATTGCTCATGCCTTGGAGGAAAATGCCATTAGGAACCAGCAGTTCAGTGCTGTGATTCTAATTGTTTCATTGCGTTGAGTTGGTGGCTTAATCCAGCTCAGTCCAGCTCTGCAGAAATGGCCCTGGCAGTTAACTTTAATTATAGACACATTAAAGCACTTACAGACAAGAAGGAGGTCTTACGATAAGCTAACTTGGCGATACACTCCAGTTAAGGTCAAGCTGCTGAATAGATAATTCTCAATGACTGCAAAACATTGTGGATAACCCAGAGCACTGATTGCAATCTGATTTTTAAACGAATCAGCCCAGTCCCTTTAAAGCTCAGTTCTGTTACCCTTCCCACCGAGAGCATTATTTTTGTCATTCCTTTGGAATGTACTACATGCACTTGAAATGGAAACAAACATACAGCAGCATCTTAATTTCAGCAATAGAAGAAACATGAATATACACCTCTTTCACAGGCAGCCTCAGAGGGTTTGCCAGATTCCTGAGAAAAGAGACACAACCTTCACATCACATAAACAAAGATGTTCTGAGACGATGAGATAGAACAGGAAGACCCATGGTTCGGTTTAAGGGTGTTCTATGATCAACACACTGCAGTATTTCTAATGGTCACCTCATGTACATTTAAAATCAAATCTGGTTTATAATCACAAACAAATCTCTCCTAAAGCTAGAAATTACATGAAAGCAGCACTGTCCTCAGGTTACTATTTTTTTGAGTTTTTTTTGTGTGTGTTTTTGTTTTCTTTTAACATCATTTTTGTCACACATTGGAAAGTCCTGATGATCTGGTGTATGTCATTTATGGTAAATTCTTTTCTGTTTAGACATGAAACTATGTGACATCATGTGAGCCGTACACAAATTTACTTCGGATGAGCATTTGTGTCTTCGAAGGTTCACCAGATGATTAATGCACAAATTGCAGCCAGTCTGTCTTATGGGGATTCTTGAAATAGAAACAGAATTAATACACCTCTGAAGGTCAGATGACTAAAAGGTCATTACCAGTGGAAACAAACAAAACAGGGAGCAGTGTGGTGCAGGTCTGTTCTTCTTCATTCGCAACTGTCCTCTAAGCTCAAACTGAGATAAGATAGTACTTTTACACCCATTAGAAAATTGACTGAATATGAAGTCATAACAGAGCTAATTATACAGCACAAGGAAAGTGCTGCCATATTTTTGGTTTTTAGACAGCAAACCTCCATCTGTGAAGCAGACAAAACCCGCTGACATCTGCCTTACAGATATATCTGTACACCACCAGCACTGATGCCATAATAAGCCAAGCAGCCACACAAACAACACTCAGAAACGTAGACATCACAGAGCTCATAGGAAGTGTGTGCAGCAGGTGTTGACTTTATTAATGGCTTTGGACCTCATTGATAGGAGGCTTTTTTTTTTTTTGCCTTGTTTTGCACAATGGCTCAGTAAGGTTACTACAAACTAACAGCATTGTTAATGTTTGATGCAGGTTGGGGTAAAGAATTGCTATCAGTGGAAACACTGCACCAACAAAGCAGTGATAAAGTTTCATTAGATAACTTTGGCCGTGATATCTTATGGCAAAACCATTATCGGGCAAATAAGATGACAGGGTAGCCAGCAATGGATCAGGTCAAGCTTTAATTGTGAAATCACAAAATTTCATCAGATCCATCTGCAGCCAGTTTCATACTCTTTCTGTTAAACGCTGGCTTGTTCTTCCCTGTATCAGATGGTGCAGGATCTACAACAGAGTTTATGTTTTGAAATATAAACTTAAGTTTTGTAAAGTTTCCCAGTTCACCACTGAGTGCTTCTACAAGCTTAGATAGCTTCCATATTTTAATGTTAACTACATGGAAGTAATTACTGTGTGGCCCATGCAGGAGAGTAGAAAACAGGAATGTTAAACACAACTGCCACTGGAATGCTAATTTTCATGATACGTTTGCCATGGGAACGAGTTACATTTTACAAAAGTGCTGGTTGTTTCCATCACATTGGCTGCCTGTTAACGTACTGGCAGCCACCAGAGTGATGCCTAAATAAACTCTTTGACCTGGTGAGTTCCTTTACCACCTTTACTGCGTGTTGCTGGAAAGGACTCTGTAATTCAATGGAAATTTAAAAACATCTTTTAGCTGGACAAGGTAGAGCTCAACTATTTTTTTGTTTAGGGTAACATGTATTACATGGATACTTTTATGTATCATACATGTATACTGTACGTGAGGTGATATGCTAATTTAGAACGTAAATAAGGGTGTTAAACACCTTATATTTCAACCCACATATTGATGATTATCTCTAGTTTGATAGCATTCATTAATCCACATCTTACTGCATTTTGAATATTTATTTTGTACACAATACACATACTAACAGAAAGATACATTTTAAGATTTATTAGTGTATGACATTGTTTTTACATGACAGCTTAGTATATTCCTGTGTCTTAATTTTATAGTTAGACTGCTGAAAAATACTATATTAACACACTCTTAGAAAGTTATTATTTGATTGTTATTACACAATTAAACGTAAGGGCTTAATATAATTGTTAAATAACAGGTATTACTAAATTGGCATTAAAAATAAGCCAACAAAGCCTAATCTTTTAAAGTTAACATATCAACCTTTGCTCTAGATTTAGTTCACCATATAGATTTCCACATCTATGTCAATCTAATAACTTTGTGCAAAGCCCAGTGAAGGTGCATGGTCTTCACTGAAAAATTGATGTATGGAACTGGGTGTGTTGGTTCTGGGTGAATAATGCAACAGGTGGATTAGTTCTGGTTTCAGAGAAAGCGAGCAGATGGATAAATTAATGATTTATAGCTGCTTCCATTAAGCTTTTTGAGAGAATTAAAGACGAAAAAATATAAAAAAAAATAAAGGAAAAGAACATTTTGATGACTAAAATTTGTATTGACTTACGCAAACATTAACATTTGACAGTAAACATACACCTATATTTTCAGAAATCTGCCAAAACGTCAAAAGTTATGTATGTGCAGTTATATGAGTTGAATGTTAGAAACAAACAAACATTGTCATTAAAAGGACTGCTACTCTCATAAATACTGGGAGTGCTCCTTTTTGGAATATTATATCCCTACTTCAGGACCTGTTAACATGGCATGACTGTCAATTGGCAGCCAACTCCCATGCACCTAAATTATCTTTTATACTACTCCTAACTAATCGTCATGAAAGAACAGAGTGAGTTCAAAAGAAAGATGCTGTACATCTTATTGAAGAGAACATGTCACATGAAAGACCACGATGATATTAGTTATAGAAGTTATACTATAGGTTTGTAGCTAAATTTTGTGATTTAACATTAAGCAGTTTTAAATGTTAAGTTTGTCCCGCAACTGCTTTATAGTTTAAGTGAGCTTGACTTGTTGTTAGTTTGAGGAAACGTCAGTTTAAAAACACAAAAACAAAAATACTGCAATTCTAATCAAGCAGAAACTGTTAAGATTTTCACAGAGCTTCTAGTTCTTATTCTGGTTTTTTACACCTTATATTACTGATAATGTCTGTTGAAAAAATTTCTTGTATATACTTGTAAGTTTATTAACTTTGATTAATAAACAAATTACTAAACAGAATACCAAGCTGATGTCAGAGTAATTGCAGTATTTCGCCTGCATTTTCACTTACATTAGGTTGATAAATTCATTCTGTGCTGTTTTCGTTTTTTGGGTTTGGTCCATGATACCATGCTTCACATGAACCACACTTGTGAAATCCTCTGTAGGGGACACGTCCATAGAGTGAGAGCCATGAAATGCAGGATTGCATCAAGCAGGAGGTAAAATGGAGGCCAGGTGTGCAAGTCAAAGCAGGGTTATTTAGCCAAAATGCTCCCAGACCTTTAAAGCTCAAAGATTATCATGTTTTAGACCACATAGAACGACACCCTGTTTCATTTTAAAGACCACATTGTTGCACTAGTGCACACAACAGCAAGCTCACACAATTAGTATGGCATACAGCACAACAAAGGCGCACTCACCTTTGTATAAATGTCAGGTGAGGGTGAGAGGTCAGAGGAAAGAGTGAGAAGTTCTATCAGGTCCTTCCTAATGTTACCCAGGATCCTTGGTAACACACACACCCACGTGCGCACACACACCCCTTCACCACTCTTGTCTATTACTTTGACCATGGTTGGAACAAGATCTCTCTCCTGTTCCAATTACTAAGGTTAGATTTCAGGTATCGGGTTTAAGTGGGCCAACAACCTTGTCGCTCTTTTTTTCCTAAACTCTGTGCACACGCTCAGTTAGCAGCTGACCAGTGTATCTTGCATAAACTGATGCTTGAAAGTGTGTGAGCCCTCTATAAGTCTCTGTTTTTAAGCAGATGTTCGTAGAAGTGCTAAAACTTCAAAAGTTTGACATGTATCTCAAGTTAGTGTAAACCACCCCCACAGACACATTAGTTAGGAAAACATTGGGTGCCAAGAGTTAAAAATCAATAATGTGTTTGCTCTGATTAGACGGACAGAACCTTGTGATGTGAAGCCATCCAACCATTGCCCAAGTTCACGGGTAGACAATAGACAGCAAACTCAATGCTCCAACAAGGTCCTTAAAGTGAAGATGAACATTTGTTAGTGGGAAAGACGAGCAAGAAAACACTGAGCTAATAATGCCTTGAAAGTACTTTGAAGCTCTTAAAAAGCACTTATAATAACCTGTTAAACACTTGTCTAAGTAAGAGCCTCTTTGCTTTCAAGATCAATCAAGTAAGATTGTTTTTCAAGTGTCTTTGTGCTTCAGAGCATACATTTCAAACCGCTTTTTTCCTCTTAGGATGAAAAGAAGACTTAAAGCCCCAAGTGTGTTTTCAAGACATGCTCAGATGTAATACACGAGCCAAAACTGTTACCCTGAGGCACAAACTTTTGCAGGTAGTTGGCAGAATAATCACATTGGCCATAACAATGTGGATCCAAATTACTGCATGTTACAAATTGGACAACTGGCAGTCTAGGCTTCAGAGCTTTTAAATCCCAACCATCTACTGTACGCCATGCTCACTGTCCTTTGTCTTAATCTCACATACACAGTGCAGCAGCTGCAAGTACTTGTTAACACATATGTACTTGTCATATCAAATTGTAATAGTCATATCACGTTTGTCTGTAGGCTTAAGTGTAAAAAAGCCTCCACACTGTTGTAACATTACATTCCCACTGTTGATCCATGTCACTCTACTTTAACTACTGAGCTACTAAATGGACTGCTTTTAAGGTAGCCCCAAAACACGACTTAACTAAATCTTTCTCTGTTACTGCTGATTTTGGAATTCACTGTTAATGAGAGAGTTTTTCTGAACATAAGTATAATAATGAACATCAATGATCCATGCTGCAGCAGTAATCTAATAAGTTTATGTGGATTATTTTCCAGAGCTTTGATTTCACTGGAACTATAGTGTGAAAGAGCTTGTCTGCCAACTGCAGGGGGCAATGGTTTACACCCCAGCTCCTTATGTCACATGTCTTGAGCAAGACAACAAATCTCATGTTAATCTTTGCGTGTGTGTTTTTATTGTGATTAGATATTATTATAAATCAACATATGGCATCATCCCGAATTCTCTGCTTAAACATCTTTAAATTCTACTATAAAACGAGTTTTGTGTTTACATTGAATAAAGTCAAAAAACTAAGCTGAGTAAATAGACAAAATAATTTCTATTTCCACTGAAAAGAGGTAACGTAATGCATTTTGACATTCACATAAACACCTGCACTCCAATCTGCCTTCAGCCCAAATTTGTTTTGTGATGGTTGATTGATGACATATCCATGAACACTTTGTGATCATGCACTCTAACTCACTTTGATTCTGCAGTGGGCCTTACAACAACAAACGCATTTACAGCATTAGAAGAGACACTGCTACCAGAGGTAGTACATTCTCGCACAGACACACACGAACCTGCGGTTTTCTAAACCACAACAAACACTTACTCTGGACTGATCCCATGTCTGTGTGTTGTTTTTTCTCCTGTTTACACTCCCCATTCAATCATAGGAGCATTACACATGAGTCTTGGTCTCACATAAAAGGGAGTCATCACGCTTCCTCATCATAACAGTCTGTTGCATGTAATGAGGTTGGTGAGGCTGGGCTTCCCCCTCGTCTACTGTAGCTGCTGATGTCTTAACTCATGGATTCCCACAACGGTTATCACTCACATGTCCTGATTGAAGGTAGATCTTGCAATACTCTCTGTAGTTTTCAAACTAGGGCTTTGGACCCCTCCACTGTAGACTTGCTGTATGCAAATGGTCGTGATGTGCCTTGAGTATTGGTTCATTTTACAACACTGTAGTTATTGTTAAAAGAATAAATAAACAAAAAAAAAATCAACTAATGAAGTTTTTATACTTGACTTTATGTTCTCTGTGTAACCAAAGCTTAGTCCCTAGCGCACATCTAGAGCTAAAAAATACTCCACTAACATCTGCACTAACGTCTGCTCTTTGAGTTATATTAACTAAAATTACAGTCAAGTCAAGCTTTGAGCAAGTAATTTTTTAATATTAATCGTGTGTAGCATGTTTTAAGACTTTTATGGCTTATTTCCACAAACAGGAATGTTGTAAACCTAAGTGACATACTAATTAATTGTTGGTTTTATTCTTATTGCAATTTGACACAAACAACCACTTGAATAGCAGCCCTATCATTTGAGGTAAAAATACAAGGATAATCCGGCTTTTGAATAAATATATTAAATACTCACCATGTATAGGCGTCAAACATGGCTGCCTTCAACAACACATTACATTTATATGAACAGTTTGAGGATAGTACATCGTTACTGATCTGCACATTCTCATACGCATGTAACTTTGACATTATATTATTTGGAGTTCTGATATAGCTTTATGAATTTCAAAGAGTTTGTTTCATATGGTGGCCAGTCCAACTGTCAAGTTGACTCTTCTGTCATCTCCATCAGCATGTGTCAAAAGTCATTCATATGGAGGAAACAAAACAAATGACATTGTCCTCTGTCTGCGGTTGACTGCCCCCAACCCCCACACACACACACACACACACACAAACAAACACACACAATCTGCAGTATCCTTTTGCATTGAGCAAAAATGTGTCTGCTGAGGCCAACTCCCTCATATGGAGGCAACAACACAAAAATCTTTGATGTTTTGGATACAGTCCCAACTAAGTCCACATGTCTCCCAAAGGGATGGTTAATAGCTAATAGAACAAAAAAGGATTAACAACAATCACCGCAATACAGGTCATGAACTTTATACACAACAAACATGTCATGTCACATTTGTTTGTATAGTGGTTTTGATTGCTGGTGTTGTCTGAGATATTAAGTGATGAGGCAGCCGGGAATCTTCCAGAGAAAGACATGGTGCAGCAGAGTTGTGTGTGTGTGCATTACATCAGCACAGCTAGGTACTGTAACTCACATCACTGCTGCAATCCATCAGTTCATCCGTAACCACCTCACTTGTTTTAGAGTTGCAGGGGTGCTGGAACCTATCCCAGCTGTCATTGGGTGAGAAGTTGGATACACCCTGGACATTTCACTGCTAGGCTCTTCAGAAAGAAATACGACCTATTTAAAAAAAGAGACTTGGACTACTGTACTTTAAACCTAATTTTCAAAGCACTTGTACTTAAAAATGTCCTACATAGTCCTGTTACCATTTAACATGCTTTTATATCGCATATAATACCATTTAATCTTAAGGGCAAGACAAATGGGTTGTCTGCTCCACCTAATGTTAGTGAATTGTGATTGTAAACTAATCTTAGTGTGTGTACTGGATGTGTGAAGAGTTTTACGGACGTTCCCCCTTGTTTTTACAGTCTATGGTTTTACTGGGGACTCCTCAGTAAACAAACTGCACATTTGGCTCTGATGACATATAATACAAAGTCTTAAAGGGTTGTTATATGACATAGTTATACAGTAATTCTCTTTAACTCAAAAATGAGGGAAAACTTACAAACAAGGGCTAGGTGTAAATCTATGAACTGGGATCGGGCCTAAATAACAGAAACCTCTGCCACCCTGGTTCAGGCTTGTTCCAGTGACATGTAAATGGGAAATGGTCTGCACTTAAATAGCGCTTTCCTACCTGTTGGTACTCAAAGGGCTTTACACTGCTGCTTATTTACACATTATAATTCACAATCTCACACACACACACTCGTACACCAATGGGTGCAGCTGGCCAACGCTCACCGGGAGCAACTAAGTGGGGGTTCAGTGTCTTGCTCAAGGACACTTCAACATGTGACTGGAGGATCTGGGGAACGCAAAACAACTGTAGGATTGGTTGACAACTGTGCTACTGCACCACAGTCGCTCACCCGTCTGTATAAATAACTGTATAGGTTATCTGATCTTTTGTTTAAACTTTAAAAATTAACTTTTAGATAATGTTCTTGTATTATCCCAACTGTGTCACTGGCTTCAGAACCTTGGTAACCTTCTGACCTCCATTGAGTAGAAACCAATAAATTGTACCAAATATCATCAGAAGGTACTAAATCTATTGTATCTTCTGGACATCATTAAAATCAGCCTCGGATGCAGATAATGGAGAAATGCCATACTTGCCTTGGTCTACATCAGTTCAACACATTTTGTTAAGATGTGGCAGGATAACAATAAAACAACAGACTGAATGCAGTCAGCAGTGTATCTTTGATGTGATCTGTCAAGCATCTGGTGGAAGTAAGGCACATCATAGCTAGACCAACATGCCAGCAGTAACTTAGCATCATTTTTAGCAGTGTGGAGTGATGGACTGAGGCAGCTGTGCTCGCTACAAAATTAAAACGGTGTCATCAGAGGCACATTAACCACCTGTTGCTGTCATGAACAGAGCATTTATGTTTATGCCAAAGTGGTTTCCTACATTTCAAAACAGTTGGTTCAGACTCAACATGAACAATCGTAATCCTGTTACCTAGAGACTTTGCATTTTCACACCTTTTAACAGGGATTCATTTAAGGTAGCATTTACTAAAAATGTGCAAACAAACTATGGATTGATGGGACATTCAGAGCGCAAATCAGGGCGTTCATCAATAATATATGTGTGCGTAATGTGGGCAGTTGTTTTCTTTGTTCTGTATGGGTTTAGTAAAAATGGTAATTGTCTCTTGCGATTTAGGCTATTGTGACTTTTTTTTTTTTTTTGTATAAGTATGAAACATTAACTTCTGTGGGTTGGCTGTTTTGCTTTGAAACATCTGACATTTAAAATGCAAGGTAGCAGTTTTATACAACTATGTAATTGAACCACTAAACTTACCCAAACACTGTAAGTTGCCTCATATGTATTAATACTTTAATAGCAACTTGCTTACCTGTAGAATGACATACAGTTACACTCTCTTTCCACCTTATATTTCAACTTAAAAAACACAAAAATATTAAAAGTAATTTTGTTTACTTTTTCACAAAATAAGAAAAAAAACATTTATACGACTGAACGAATGACGTCTTTAATGTAAAAGACTGTTGTACAAACATGAAAGGAGCCCATAATGTTCTAAAACATTTACAATCTTTCCTATTCTACTTTTTCATGCAACTATTTTATTTCATCTCAACACCTAGAAAATAATTCTCCTGACTGAAAGAAAGTTATCTTTCCCACATGCTGACAGAAAAAATGATCTGCAAATTCCTTTACGCTTTTTTTCTCTGTCCATGACCTGGGTTCCTCTTGCTGATAAATCAGTTTCCTCCATCTAACAGGACCACACAAAACACACTTGCACCTCATGGGCAGTAATTCTTTGAATTCTCAGGAGGAATCTAAGGAGTTGTTTTCTCAAGAAACACACAAACTTTTATTTCTATGAGACAAATATAATCCTGACCATAATAACAGATTTTATTAACTGTGAGTCTTTTACATGTTTGACAAAGTAATAATTAATCTTGACAGATAACATTTACTCATCAAGAGACACTAAAATAATGTGAGAAATACCATTTTCAGTTATTTCCCACTGAGCCTAAAACAAACACACGTGTTTCAATGACTACTCAGCCTTTCACTGGTGGGGATTATGGTACCCTGTCCCAGCGGGTTGCTAGTTCCTTGTCTGATTGTGGAATTAATCTTGATCCTGGCCTGGACCGCTCCACCAGACCGAGACAACACATCCCCTCACCCAACAGGAGGGACCTGGGTCATGGCGTGCCAAAGCTTTGTCTTCAACAGAATTATCACATTCAGACAGTGAGATGATGGACAACTGTGCTACAAATTAGATTAATTAGCACTCTCACATTTTTGTGGAGGAATTTTGGCCCATTGTTCTGTACAACATTGCTTCAGTTCATTGAGGTTTTTGGGCATTCACTCATGCATATCTCTCCACAGCATTTCAAATGTGTTGAGGTCTGGATCATTCCAAACCTTCATTCTTTTATTTTTCAGCCATTCTGATGTAGATTTACTGCTCTGCTTTGGATCATCGTCCTATCACATGAATTACTGAAATTGGACCAAGCACTTCACGATCAACTCAATAACTGCAAGGTGTCCAGGTCCTGTTGCTGCAAAAGGAGGCCAAACATCACCCCCTCTGTCGGGCTTCACGGTGGGTATGAGGTGTTTCTGCTGATATGCTGTGTTGGTTTTCACACATGGCACTGAGCATTAAGGTCAGACAAGTCCACTTTGGACTGACTTTGTTCAGATGCAGTTTTGCAAACCACAGCCGTGCTTTCGTGTTGTTTTTAGACAGATGAGGCTTTTTCCTGGTAACTCGTCCAAACAAACCAAATTTGTTCACTTGTCTTCTTCTAATCGTGTTGTCGTGGATTTTAACATTTAACATGCTCAGTGAAGTTTGTAGGGTCTGAGATCTTGCTCTCGAGAATTTCTTTTCGGTATTTTTTTGACCATTGCAGAGTCTGACCTTGAATTGAATGTGCTGGGGCGTCCACTCCTGTTGAGTCTGTTGAAGTCCAAAATAGTTTGGAAATGTTGTTTCCTGATTGATGTACAGCAAGCTGCCAAAACCTGTTTTTATACAGTAGAGGTCTGCAAACTTGTTGATGCTCAGTTTATCAACGCCTGATGATTAGTAGCATCAGGTTGCCACGCCATCTTAAATGCTATGGAAGCAGTAAGGGGGTACTTCGAATTGGCCAGATGGTTTTTCTTTTTGGCTTAATTTTTTAAAATAATAAAACTTTAAAAAAAAAAAAAAAGTTGTTTTACCTACTGCTACGTACATATTTTTATGTTTTTACACGAAAAAACTAATTAGAAGAGGGGTAGTAACTTGGCACATATCTGTATTTCATGTTCATTTTCCCCAGTAGTACTTGATACTGCTGTTGTTTGTTGAAATTGTAGCTCTAGCTTAGTTCTAGCCTCCTGCTGTTAGTGGTTTGTTGGAAAAATTGTCTTTTTTTAATCTTTGAAAGCAGTAATCTCTTATCACATATACACATTTGGAGCACATTATGAGGAAAAAAATGCAGTTGTTCATTGTATATTTTGTTTTAGAAATGTGGTGTTAGCAATGTGTTAAAAGCACATTTCAAATTTGTTTCAAAATGTCATCATATGTCCAATGGAAAAAATAGTTGTATTATTGTTTGGTATGAATTGATACCACCGGGTTTGTTTGGTTGGAGTAAGCCCATAAAAACCCAGCACTTAATGTAGGTTGTACCGGTCCAGTCTCAGTGGTAATAGGCAAATCCCAGTCTGTCTTTTTCTTTTTGCGCAGTGCAGCCCTCTTTGCAAACATACAACTTCCTCTTTTTTTTAAGTTACAATAATGTGCATTTCCGCAATGAATATCTGGTGCTTTTAAATTGCAAATCCTAAATCACTCCAAAACTCCAGCTCCCAGCATGCTCATTGGTTCCACTGTTAAAACAGCAGATGCAAAGGTCTTTCAGTGGTAAATCTGTCAATATGTCTGACCTTATAAATGTCTATCCCCTTCATCTAGCATATCCAGCCACCAGCATGAAATCAAGGGGAGTCTTCTTGATGTTGAGTGGGAAATAGTAGGAAAACAACTAACTGCATATATCCTCGTAAAGAAAAATCTAAATCACATTTAATTTAAACAAGAATTTAGTTTTTGACAGATTTGTCAATCACAAACACATTTTATAACAATTTCAGTGTCATGCTAAATTATTGTACTTCAGGAAAAGGAATCCTAGTATAGAGAATGAAAATCCAAAACTTAGTGTTGAACAAGCAATACGATCATAGCTTTCACAGCAATGTGTGTTAGGTTGGAGGAGTGTTGAATAAAGTGGGTGGGTTATGCACTGTAACAAGAAATGTCATGAGAATAATTTTTCTTAGAGATGTGAACAAGTGGTGAGGTTATTATCTAAGAAAGATGAAAACAGACAAATATATCATCACACTGTAAGATAAGATAAAGCCAATATTTGAGCTTGAGATGAGTCAAGTACATTATGTACTTCAAAAACAGTCAAGTGTTTAGCTTTTAATTTACTTTTTATCAGTATATTTAAATTGTTTTTATTTAAAGCATGAAGGCTGATATAATGTACCACTTTATTCCTACTGTCCAAGAAGTTTCTCGACTGTTGCAACACTGCAGCGCTCTTTTGTCACTCCCTTGTAGAGCAGAGAGATCTTGTAAAAGTCCAGCTGTGAAGACAAATTCCAGAGCTTCCAGGAAAACTGCTATCAGACAGCATTAGCCCAAATAACATTGTTGATTAATCATTTGCTAACAGGCTCTGACGTCGCCTCATACGAGAGACAACCAAAGGCTAAAGCATTACTCACACTGCCTGATGTTTCTGGTCACACGCTGAAACACAAATGCAGTTTGTAGAAACACACTCATGCCCTCGTTTACAGGAACACATGCACAGAAACAGTACTTGTGCACGTGTGGTTAGTCCTTTTCGGCTCCCTTGGGCTGTTACCAGATTGTAATTCACAGACCAAGTTTGGTTTGTAATTCAACCCTTCTCTCGTCTGAACATTTGACAAGCAAAGCTCCAACAGGTGACAGAGACAGAGAGCGAGACATGGAGGATAAGCTGATTTTAGGTGTTTTTTTTTTTCCCCCAATGAGAAATTAGCCTTAGCCAGATAAACGGTGATAAATTTACCTGAACAGAAACACATGGTTAAAGTGCTTCAAGGGTCTAATGAGAACTGAATCTAAGGGCCAGATACTCTAGATCTAATTCATCCCTGTAAGTACATGTAGATTCATTGCCTCACATCGATGGATCAAAGCAATAACTGCAGATTGGATTACTGAACTTACAGTAATGATGATTACTTTTTACTGTGACATGGAACGAAAGAGGCAGGGAGAAGAAGTAATCGAGAATTTGATATCTCATTCTCAGTAATCCTCTGTGTGATGACATTATTTTTATGCTGGTGCTGCCGTCATTACAGTAAACCAGAACATATGTACATGGTGTTGTTTGTTAGTGCTTGTAATTAAAGACCCTTCACTTAGAGGCACTTTGGTCTCTCCAGGCCAAGACGTACACAAAGAGATATGTCTGTTCTATAATAAAGCTGAATGAATCATTGTAATTAGTGTCAGACTGGTGCTGGGAGTGAATACCTCAGAAGCCAACGTAGTGTCGTGTAAGCACGGGCATTACTTTATTTGAGAATTTCCAGTGGATGCAGGACGATAAAAAACTATTAAGGCTAGAAGCAGGTGCAAATACTGTGAGCTTATTTGACCAGTAACTATCTTTATAATATGGTCTGTGCTCCAAGAAAGTCATTATGTTTGATTGCATACCTCCTAGCATATCATTACATGAGACAAATGGTTTAAACAGGGTAGAAATAAATTGTCAAAGATTAAAAAAAGACATCGTGCCGCAGCCCATCTTGATTAAGCTACAAATTCTATTTTCGTTTTCATTTTTTTGGGTGCTGCAGTTGGGTAAAATCCCTCAACTCAAGTGCTGCAGAACCGTCTGTCCAAGAGGAAAGTAATCAGTGTCAAGTGGAGTAACATAGATGGACCATGAGTCACTGGAAAATTATCTACTGTTGATTAAAAATCTGTATTGGAAATTTTAAGCAATGCTTTGGACAGCTCTAGTGAGCACCTAGAAACTGGCTCTTAGAAAGTGTTTTGTTTATCAGGATTTTTGAAGTGTAAACGTGTACTTGCTTACGTGACTAGAAGATATTTTTATGGCATGACAGATTAAAGGTCTAACACCTGGAATTATTTGAGCCAAAGTTTTTACCCTTGCAGGATTTCAATTTGTGCAGAGCACATGGTCTCCGACCTTAAAATGTTCAACATTTTCTTGAGAAAACAATATTTTCTTGTAGTTCAACCTTGAATTTATGACTTGGCAACGTAAGCATTTTTATGAGAACTTCTCTGGTTTTCATGGTTGGTATTTAAAGGATGTAATTGGTGAGTAACTATTTTTTCCCAACATTGTTATTACACACAAGCATAATCACTGTAATCTTTTATTACACAAAATAGAACATAGAGAACAGAAAAACATCAGTAAATGATTTTACGGCTTTAATTTTAGTGACCCATAATTTTTTTTCTTGCATTTCTAATTTTTAAAATAAAAGAAGTCTAGAAATATGTATTTAGACACTGTCCAATACACACTGTCCAATAAGTATTGGACAGTGTGTATTTTTATGTTGATATTTTGTCTATATATATTAGGAAAGGTGTTGCAACAACAAATGTCACCACTTGTTAGCGTTTTAGTGTATGTATATTACATAAAGACACCTAGTTTCTGCCTTTCCGAAACATTGATTCAACAAGTCATTGATCCCCGGTCCCTCCTTGCTATGTGTCACAGTGTCCTTGGGAAAGACACTGAACCCCAAGTCTCTCCCAATGGGCCAGATGAGCACCCTGCATGGCAGCCATCGCCATCATCGTGTGTGTGTGTGCGCCAAATTACTGTGTAAGTTGCTTTGGATAAAAGCGTCTGCCAAATGACTAAATGTAAAGTTTGCAGACAGAAAGGATCTGTTCATGATACCATACAAAGTCATCTGTGAAGGCAGCGTCATGGTTTGGGCTGCATGACTGCTTCTGAAACAGGCTCAGTAACTCTTATTGATGATTTACCTTATGATGGTTCTAGCAAAATTTAATTCAGAGGTTTACAACAACATTTACTGTAGTCGGCACATGTTTAGAATGTCTAGAGAAATGCATCAAAACTAATTGGGAGCTTCATCATGCAGCAAGGAAGTGATCCAAAACATGCTGGCAAATCAACAAAGGACTACATCAGAGTGAAAGACTGGAAGTTTTTTAAATTGACCAAGTCAATCAGTCCTAATATTAATATGCATTTAACAAAATTAAAGGAGGAGATTAAAAGTACAGTAGCTAACCACTTTCTTCTTCCTTTGCAAGTGTCTGTTTCTTCTCCAACATGTTTTATCTTATGAATCCAAATGTTACCATAAGCATTAACATATTGTGCATGACGCATCACAAGTTTGAGTCACAAAAGCAGTTTCTTTTCTCATATATATGAGAAGGTCCCATTAGAAATAAAACCAATCCAAGTAATCATCTCCCTGCTTCACCCTCAACAAACTAGCCGTTCTCTTTTTATTTAGAAGATGCGGCTGAGCCTAAACCACTGTGGCAACATGACTGGGGGTCTGCATTGACCCCTTGTGCTAGTATGGTAACTTTTATACACAGCCATAAAATGGTGCAAAATGGTGCAATAAACCTGCCATGTAGTGTGAAAAAGGTTTCTTAAGTCTTCCGAAGGGCTTTTTACATCAGTTTGCATCTGCTTTTTCTGCTTTTTTATTAGACACCATAAATTTTCTTTATGCTTTCACAGTTTCCAAACATTTTTTGAATTTGTTATAATTTAAGGGAAAGTTTAGCAGAGAACCTCTGAAAGAAGATAAATTCTACTTGCAGAGAGCCAGTAAGTTAATTCAATAACAGAATGTACTGCAGTAATTCAATGGGCCAACTTATAATAGCATCATCAACAGTGCTGAGCATAAAACCTTGAATCTTCAGTTTTATTACTTTCATGCTTTATTGAATTGACCCAGTATTTGTTGGGTTGAGAAAGATTTGTAGCTCTTTCCAAACTCTGTTGGAAACGCTAAAATCCAAACACGTCTGTCGTAGTTACAAAAAAAAATTGTGAGATGTGAGGATTTCTGCCGACAGCAGGGCTATCACAGAATATGAATCCGTCTCCACTGTCTCTGGAGTGTTTAGTCTGAGAGCTCCACTCCGACATCTGCTTTACAGCTGCTGGTTAAAAAGTCTAATTAGAGTAATGATATTGTCCAATCATCTATGCTACATTAAGCTAACGTGTACCGCAACCAGTCAGATGGTCAGGGAGCACGAGGGCTAAAGCTCATGAGCTGTTCCTGTCAGAGATATTAGGCCTTGTAAAAGTTCTATCTCTTAAAGAAAAGGACTTCTATTATAGGGCAGTATTTGCTAATATTGATTTCAGCAGAGGAAACTTGATTTAGTCTGTTTAGTTTGACATGGACACCACACCTCACACTCAATGTCACTAAAATACATTTTCATACATATAGGTAATTTATTTTTTAGTTTTCATCAGACTAGAATTTTTTAGCATTTGCGACCAGTCAAAGTAGTAATAAATGATGTTGTTGGTCAGCTGTTGTTTTTTGTTTCTTGCTTTTGTCTCTGACACCATATTAGTCTTTTTTTTATATCCCTGATTTAGCTTCTCATGTTGTCCATCTGTCACCTGTTGAATAAACGTCTTGTTCTAGCTGGTCCACGTCCTTGCTCCTCTTTCCTTTTATAGGTACTAACACTGAGTTCCGACCTTTCCCAACTGTTCTTCTGAACTCCCAACATCACTTACAGTATTTCTTCCTCCTCTTCCTCTTCATTCTTTCTCACTCTCATGCCCTTCAGCCCTGACACCAGCCTCTCTTTGAAGTCATCTTTTAAGATCACAATTAGCCCCCTCCTCCAGACACTGGACTCACTTCTCACCCTTTTAATAAGGCACTCATAGAGGAGAAGTGTCAGGCCTTTTTATTTCTTTCTCTCTCACACATACTCAGTCTCACACTCGCATCCACACTTAGATCTACAAGTTCTTTCAACATGCCTGTAAATTCTTTGTCACTCAACTGCAAACTCAAAGACCCCTTCCTGTGAACATGCTGTGGTACTGTACACGTGTGTCCGTTAGAAAGAGGGCAAATAAAGGAGGGAAGCAGAGGTGGTTTCTGGTGGTTTGACTCAGTGTTAATGTAGCTTCCGGTGCTTTGATACAAAGTGAATCACTGGCCACTGGGGGTGAGAAAAGACATTGAAGCACTGAAGCACCTAATTGTCGCTCAGCATGTGGTCTTCTGTGTGCAATATTGTGTAGTTCAGTGCAAGGGAACTAATTTTCCTGAACATTGCTCCTATATACACGCAGGTATGTGGCAATCCAAACCTGTTAAAAACCATGACCACACTGCTGTGAATGTGAAGTGATCATGTCCGTTCTCTTGTGGTTTAACCTGTTCAAAGTGTACATGTTCAGTGTTTCCTGCTCTGGTTGGGTACATAGCCTCAGGCTCCCAGGCTAATTTTGTTCAGGTGAATTTGGCCTTTGTGACTAATCCTGTTGCAGAAAGATGTTTGCTCTGGAATCCAGGATCAGAGCGCTGATGAATATTGCCTGATAGCGGTTGACTTCTTAATTTTAATAGCACAACTGCTTCTCTACTTTGTCTTGTTTTTGTCTTTTTTGTTGTGCCCCGTTAGCCCAGGAGTGAGAGATGCTTTGATATTATATCTAATTTTACTTTAATAAACACAATATATTTTAAAACACACAAACACAGTTTAGAAGGTTTAAAAAGTATAATACTTTTGTCTAAGGTTGCAAAAAGCTCACCAATTTATATTAAATAGGATTCTAGAAAAAATCTAAATGAATATTTATTTATTTCAGTTTTTTACTTTATTACTACTATTAATACTGTGTTTTATTAGGAATAGTTTTTCTAGACAGCTGAAGTACTGAGAAAACATTTTTAAAATGTCCATTCACCCCCAAGTACCACTATATCTAATATTTCAACATGCCGGCTTATATATACAGAATGTCGTACATGTTCTCAACTCCAGGACTAAACATAACACAGGCTGTCCCACTAGAAGAGTTAGTGTAGGACATAAGCCTACGTTCATATCCAGCTCTGTCACTCAGACTGCCATGCTGCTTCGTCCATGTTGGTCGGCTGCTCTGTTTCATGGTGGTGGGGCTTCCCCATCAAGCTGTGAGGTCACTTCGGGATTTCCCTTCTTGGATCTAGACCAGCTCTGGTAAGAGTTTCTTTAGTTCCATTTAACAGAAACATACACCTCAAAATACAAGATCGTAAACTGAAAGAGAACTAGAGAATCTCTCCACAGTCACAGGTCAAACGTGGAAATGTCTTTTGTCCATCTTTTCAACAAGGCAGCATCTCTGTCATCTCTCAGACCCTTAACGTATCACGCAATCGCACCTCATTACATCCACCTGATGATCTTTTTAAAATTGGGTTCACATTATCATCATAGCTCACACCTACTTCCAAATCTGACAGCTGATTATCATTAAACAAGTCATAAATGGGACCATGACAATACTATACTTATGTAATTGTTGGATCTAATTTCTGAATGTAAGGCAAGCCCTTAATTCTACTCTTAGTAGCGAAAAGAGTCATACTGTAAATTTAATTTGGTTAATGTTGCAGAAACTCTGATTTCATTACTCAGACCCTTTACTCCCATTCAACCTTGTAATCATTACCATTAGTGAGGTTGGGGAATATTCATTGTTGGATGGGGTAGATGTCAGAGCACTGTACAGTACATGTCCGTCATGCTCTTCAACATCAGTGTCTGAAACCATGTTTGTTTGTTTTTCTCATTTGAATGGGATTTTAATGTTGTTTTTCACAAACCTAGATGGAAGTATACTGTTTTTTTTTTGTACATTTTTTTAAGTAGAACTAAAATGACCTGAAAAACTTCCTAAAGGTGCAATGCTCAGCATCTGTAGGTGTCACACATGGCTTAGCCTGTAGATGCAGGAAGCGTATTCCAAATGCGAACACAGACGTGATGTTTTCCCATAGCTTCCTCAGAAGCGACATCAGCTCAGTGTTGAGCTATTTAAGACCAGCAAGCTTTTGAGAAGGAAGGCTTTTCCTTCCCCACATCTCTCTCTCTCTCCCTTGCTGTCTTTCTTTCTGTCATTAATAATATGATATTGTCCCATCTGTCAGGGAAGCCAGCGTTGAGCACGTGTTTCCAGTTAGGCTCATCAGAACCTGATGTGGGGAGGCCGTAGTGAACGTGAGGAGCTGAAACTGGGCTGCCCAGCCAAGAGCGGGAACAGCGGAACAGGGTAAGGTAATTAAATCAGAGCGTTTCAATCATTTCAGTGTGAAGGTATACACGTCAGAGATGTACAGTATGAAAAGCTTTTTGGAGTAAGGAGAACTCATGGGAAAATGTGATTCTCCAGCTTGCTCAATAAATAAGCAAAGTTGTTTTTCTTTCACGTGACTCAACATTAACACACTGTAAAAAACATCTTACTTTTTTTTTGTTTAATCACTTACTTTCAAATGCACATCATTTTTATACATGTGAGCAGATTTAGGACTTATACTGTCCTGTGTGATCGGAATACATGATGATGTGCACTGGGACACAAATAAGTTCATATCACTATTAACATATTTGTGCAATGCCATAATGTAAAACACAAACAAGAAAATAGGGCGATTAAAGGCCTTGTTCTGCCCACTGCTATTACCCCACCTCCAGACAGTATTGCCGCAATCACTCTGTGCTAAATCAGATGCAGAAATAAACAACTCTGGGATTTGGATCTGTAGCCAAAACTCTCTCAGATCTTATCCCACTGTCCCACATCCACCGTATGCAGAGAGGAAAAGCATCTGATCTGTGAGGCAGCATGTCATAATGTTGTACTGATTAAGTTTTGAGTATGATCAGTGCACGGAGGAAAAAAATTAAGATTTGTAGAGGATTGTTATCCTATGTTATCTGAAAATACGCTGAATCATGTTTAAGTAATCTCATAGTTATTACATTGCTTCTATCCTTCCTAAATCAACACAGACAGACACATTACCAATATACTGTTTGAAATTACAGTACCATAACCACAGCTGTTAAACCATTCACGATACGCTACTTGCAGTGTTTCAGTGCAGGACTTTGCTGCTGAACCTCTCTGTGGTCTGCTGTGTTGTGGTCTGAGTGTAACTGTATCTCGGTGATCCGGGTTACCGCTGCATTCAGTGCAATGATGTGAGGGGATGCATTGGCATGCCCAGAGATGGTGTGGGGGGAATACCACTCAGTTTAAATTCACATCTGTTATCATCATGGCTGTGCACCAGCAAATTTCTTTCTAATTTTATTGGTTTTTGTTTTTTTTTACATATGGACCCAAGCAGCTCTTTTTTTTCCCCCTCAAAACAAGAAACGGAGACCTGGGGATGTAGTCTGATTTTGTCCTGATGTGCCGCCCACAGTGACGATAAAGATGAGCTTGAAATTTCATGAAATTTTATGTGATTTTCAGTGATGTTAGATTTGAGTCATAGAATGTTTGTTTTCCCTCAGGAAAAGTTCCAGCATACTGTTACAGTCACCTTTTCCAACTTTTCAATTGATTCTCCACGGACCTGTGTGCTGGTCCCACATTCCTTATCCCCCTGGATTGTGGGGGGACACCCTTAAATGTTCACATTCAGTAATATGGATTCAACAATCGTTCCTCATATCTAAGATCAAATCAGTCCAGAGCCTCTCTCCTGTCTCTCTCCTCCCTTAATTTCTATTCAGTAATTCCTCGTGGGCTTCTACCACGAGCCAAATGTAGATTACTCCAAAGCGTCTTTGCATTAATATCATCTTTTATTCATTAGACATTGGGTCAAAGACCAGTGTAAGATGCCCGAGGAAGTACATCCCGGAGATTTTGAATCATTTAGATTTGGTTTTATTCCATTTGGTTTGCTTCAAAGAGAACTTTTGAATGTTCTCCATCAAAGGACGGCCTTGTAGTAGAATTAAAACCTTGTTTTTCACCAGAAAACAAACCAGAAATGTGTCTATGAAGTTTGGGCCAATGCTGTGATGCAGAGTGAAAAATCGAGCTGTGTTATCATTTAGTAACACAGTAAGAATAGTTTGTATTTTCTTTACAGTTAATACATGTTTCAGTGAGTGTTTGCACGCGTTCCCATCTGTGTGTGTGTGTGTGTGTGTGTGTGTGTGTGTGTGCGCTCTCTTTCATGTGCATGAATGTGTGTAAGTGTGTTTGTGTGCCACAGTAGACTGCAGGCGAGGTTACATCTTGCAGCAATTAAACTGCATGCGACTCTTTACGCCCCTCCATTTGTCTACTGCAGGGTCTGGTTTCAAGGCCAGCCTGCATTAGACAAGCTGAGAACATTTGACGGCTTGGTGACTGGGACAAGATGGGACACTGTAACACAAGAACAACATGTTGCACACATCAGTTAATCACTTGGCAATAAAATATGGTTGTTTTAATTTGAACATACGCATGCTAACAGTGTTGACAAACTGTACTGATGTGCAACAGACAAAAGATGAAAAATAAGAAGATGCAGAGAAAAGAGTGAGGTGGGAGGAAGGCAAGGGATGGACAGAGGAGAGAGGGAGGTGAGATTGGAGTTCATTACCAGAATATATATGTAAACACACTTGTGGTCTCAATGTTCTGCCAAGGAGAAAGCTGTAGATCAGTGGGAGTCGCTCTCTGTTTCCTTTATCATGTTCCCCAATGACACAAGTAAAACCATTTAATTGTTATTGTGGTAGAGGTTACTGCATTACTGCATTGTGGAGAGGCACTTAGCACAGTTAAATGTGACCACTGGAGATATCCCAAGCCGATCTGAAGGGCTGTATCTCTGTCAGTACAGGCGTGTTGTGTCGAGCATGTTTACTTACATGCTATGCTATGACTGGACAGTTGTTTTCTGCAGCAACTTTTTCCCCTTCTCTGGTAACATACGTTATGCAATGTGTTAAACTTGTAGTAAATAATCCGGAACCCGAGACAAGTTGTTTAAAATTTAGTCATATCTGGTTATAAACTCACTCTGCTCTTGAATCACGACATTCCCAACTGGCTCCTACCTGACTGCCGCTGACTTTAGTCACAGCATATTTTGCATAAACTTCAGCCTTCTTCGACTTTTACTGTTGCATCGCTGAGGTCCTTTTTTTCTGTCTCACACAGTCGGGTGTTCTTAGTGACTACACTGGGTTTCACTGACTATGGATGCAACATATTCGCTCTCTTTTTCAATTTCAGAAGTCTGTTACGTTTTCATTTATAAAAGTTAGAAATCAGTTTTAACCCAGGACCTCTAGTATTTTAAACAAGATTGAAAAAAGTTGCGTCGCATCAAGGAAAAAAGTTAGTTTGGGTTGAAGCAGCTGATTTCAAGTCAGCTCTGTCTTACAGCTTGCAACAGACACAACGATATAGAGTCTGAAGTGTAGATTTCTACTGATGATATAAAAACAATAAACAGTGTAAAGACAGAAAACGTGTTTTAAATTTTAGATCTGAGCTAAGAAAACAGCTCTGCACTGTACAGCCATTCTGACATTCTGACCCTAACTTGGGACTCGGACCAGTTGGTGGGATTTTCTCAACATGAGATTGTCACCTGGCATCCTTTCAGCAGTCTTGAAGAAGTTCCCACATATGCTGAGCACTTGGCTGCTTTTCGTTCACTTTGCGGTCCAACTCATCCCAGAGCGTCTCAGCTGGGTTTACTTCTGGTTATTGACTAAAATGGTACTTTTGTTTCTCTCTACTTGAGTTGAGTTTTTCTTTCCATAAAAAATTATTATTAAACTGTAGATGAAAACTACCTCTGAACACCCCAAAAAACCTCCAGCATCTCTTCCCACAGGAAACACCTGATCAGTTCAGGTGACTACCTGATGGGGCTGTGAAGATACAGTGTATTGCCAGTGACATGCAACGACTTCTACAAAGGAAACAGCCACTCTGTTAGGAATTGTAAAACATTAAACATATTTTAGGTTTTGAAGGTGTGTCCAAACGTTTGGTCAGCATTATATGTTGTAAATAATTCTGAATGTGTTTATTGCATCAAAAATATTCCGAAATGACAGCAGAAACCACAACACCATGATATACACACTACTGGCAGATGGAAGTATCAACACTTGAGCAGATAACGCAGGCCTGCTCTATCACAGCATGTACACCGCTTATGACGCACACGAGAGCCATTCAACAATGTTTACTCAGCATTCAAATTTTGATTAATAGGAAATATAGGAGTATAAACAAATGGTTAAACCTGGGCATAAAATGTAAAAAATGTTTACAATGTTGTGGGTTGGCAGTGGACTTCTTCATTGGTGCCATGTTTAATCAGAAGCAAGCTAAGCAGAATATGACCTCTTCATCAGCAGCGTCTTTTCCTCCCTTCTTCCTGTCTTTAGTCCTTTCGTCCTTCTTGCAGCTGATACAGGTTTGTTCGCTGCTTCAGAAAAGTCTCTCAGTGGCACGTCCTCCCAGTGATTCCACTTGTATACTTCCCTCTCTCTTGCTTCTCCATGTATTTTCTTTTGGCCACAACCTCCTCTCATTTCCTCCCTAAATGGGCTCCTTCAGCAGCAGTTTTCCTCTTCTGGTCTTTGACCTTGTGTTATGACTTCTTATAAAATAAACTCTCTTTTCTTTTTATATCTGACCTGTTTTTCTCTATACAGATTTAACCACCATCCTGTATAGCTAAATACTTCAAGTAATAATTGAACATTTGAATTGATTCACACATTATGCTATGTCATTTTTGTCATTTTTATAGGAGAGAGTCTTATACTGGACCTTATTTCTGCTCCGGCGGTTCTCAGGGTTCAGTTTTTGGTCACCACATTATGCGCTGTCTTTTGGCATTGAACAGGATAAATTAACCTCTCAAACTTCATTGTCCCAGCGGGGAGTCATTATTGCAAAAGTATGAGCTTACATAGAAATATCACATAATATGAAATATAGTATTCTAAAATTGATGTAATGGTTTGGTCAGAAAAATCCCACTTTGATATGCATATTCAGGACATGAATAACTTGCGAAAGTCCCTATATTTATGTAGCTGTAACTGGAGAATTGGTGAAAAACACTCTTATAAACAAATTACTAACGTTCTGTTGTCTACAATTATTTGACTTTTTGTTTCAGTTCTACCAAAAACAGGAATTGGAAAAAGCAGACAAATAATGAGATTTAGTGGGAAAACTGTCTCGTCCCTAAGCCCTCAGAGGAACTTGACGTTGAAGAAAAACACTGAAAGGTCAATCTTGATGAAATAAACAAACTGAAATACAGAAAATACAAATAGAAAGCCTTATGTTTGAACCCCCCCTTCTTCAAATTGAACTCTGCTTGGCTAAACTCTCAGTTTAGCCAAGCAGAGTTCATCCTGCCACTCACAGACGCCAGACATTGAGAGTTCACTGCAGGCTGTGATGCTTCACAAATATGGGCCCTAGCTGGATTAGGATCACAGCACTGGATCTCTCTCCTCTAACCCCTGAGGCCCCAGGGCAGAACATGTGGGAAAGCAAGATTGACAGGAAGTTATCGTGTAAAAGCAGAGGTGTGTGTGTGTGTGTGTGTGTGTGCACGTGCACGTCTGTGCGCTCTCTTGAATGCATATGCGTCTGTGTGTGTTTGCCCAGCGGGCAGAACACAGGGCCAGGGCAGGAAACGAAGCAGTTGTGCCACCGGTTAGAGGAAACAGAACGGCAGATAAATTACCCCGAGTTGAACTGGCAGGACTTCTGAGAGACAAAGCTGAGTGGACGTTATGGAAGAAGTGTGGACATGAAGGATGGTGTGCCTAACCTAACGGGAACATTAAAAAAATAAATCCGATGCTATTTGTTCTGTTAGTGAGGGTATATTTCTTATTCTGATTCTGGACAGTCCTACTGCCAGAAACGCAAAGACAATATATCCTGTTTATAGTTGTTCATTCATGGAAAATAACTGAAATATATAAATATCAGCCGTACTCGACATCAGTACGCATTGGAGTCAATATTGCAAGTTTATGTAGCTCTGCTGGTGAAACACAGTTGTAAAAAGATACTCCCTCATTTTGTGTTTTGAGGACTTTGCTGTGTAATGTGGAACAAAGCAGTCCAGAATCCTATAAGTTTATTTGACATCTTGGGACTGACAACAACAACAAATACTTCTGATTATTTTAATTATAGTCAAACAGTTTGTTTAGTAAAGGATTAAGCATTTTCCCTTGTCACCTATTAGAGCACAGACTATTTTATTCAGAGATGAGTTTTAGTAAATGCTGCCATCTAGTGGAACATTAATGCCGTGCATTACCATGATCAGTAGGTTTTATTTTCATTGTTGAGGAAACAATGAAACCTCTTATCATGTTTTGGATTAATAGGTATAGTTGACATATTTGCTAGAAAATGTTTAAAGGATGACTTCACTGTCTTTCCCATACAATAGTTCCACTTTAGGGAGTACATGTACATGTTTGGTATTGAACTCTTTTTGCTTTCCCCATATTAAACGGTCATCCTATATGAAATTAAAATTACTCCTAATTCCTCCCACAGTCCAAAGACATGGCTGTTAGGTTACTTGGTCACTCCAAATTGTCCGTAGGTGTGAATGTGAGTGTGACTGGTTGTCTGTGTGTTTATGTCTCTGTGATGACCCTGAGATGGACTGGCAACCTGAGACTCTACACAGAATAAATGGTTACAGATGATTTAATGGAAATGTAAACAACACATTGCATTCTGAATTTGTTTTTTTTAAATCAATCTGTGGTCAATTGTGAATTCATGCAGGCTAATATATGCATTGCACAATATCAACTAAATACTTGAGCTAAAATTAAATACTTTTGAAATTTAGTAGCATTACATTTGTTATATAAGAAAAATAGACAAAGAGGCAATAATGCAGTATCTTGAACTTTTATTAATGTGGTCAAAAAAAGAAATTGGCAAACAAGCAGTTATTTTTCATTACAAAACTAAGTTAGGAAAAACCAAAACAATGCTGCTTCCTTTTGTCTTTCTTAGTACAAAACATTTCAGTCAAGGTTTAGGCAGAGAGAAGGAAAAACGTTGATTGATAAAATGTCAGTCAGGTAAAAATCTGTTAAAAATGGTTCCTGAGTGAAACATAAGTGTGGGAGCTTCAGCCTGTTTGATCCAAATTCAGTTAATCGGAGTCCAGGTAATCAATGTTAGTTTCATATTTATTATGCATATGCACAAACTCGGATCAGCTGAAAGGTTATTATTTAAGGGTGTGAGTACTAAGGCAAAGGAGTGTGATGTGATAACAAAATAGAGGCTGCTACAAGACACAGTCAAAGAAATGTACTTTCAAACATTGCACAGCATAGATCCGTACCTACAAAGGAACACTACAGGACGACACGATCAAAAAGACAAAGTAATGAAAATATGAGGAAACCTGGTGAAAGTAGCATTTGTAACAACCAAGTTTTTGATAATGATGGTAATTCTCTGTAGGTAGAGCTGGCAAAACACTGATTAATAAGTGCAGGCACGTGACACAATACAGAACAAATGTTATAAGCAAAATTTAACAACATAAGAGAAGAACAAAACACTTCAGCCAAACATCGAGATGTAGATGGGAACTTTTTAGAGATTAGTCAAAAAGGGAGGAGTATTGAACCTGTACTGTTGGACATGGTTAGAAATGAAATGTTTTTTCTTATTACAGTCACCCCCATGTCATAACAGGAAAAAGCTTTGCATTCAATCAAAATGCAGACAAAACAAGGCCAATGAAAATACAGCTCAGTCCTCGTCATTAAAATACAGTAACTTAGAAAATATGGCATAGTAATAATTAAAATACATGTTTTTATAAATTTGTGCTAATAAAAAAGCAGTATAACATTTCCATTCTTTTCTTCATAGAAGTGATTCATGGGCTGGGAAGTGGCATGCATTATCAGGGAACAAATAATTTAGGTTGTATGAGGAAAATGTGGACAACATTTAGGCAAGTACAAGGAAACTAATGCTGTTGTATCACAAAACAGATACTAGTAACAGCAGTGCTGACGCGTTGCTTTCTTTCAGCACATGTAACAGAAACCACATCAAACTTACTGTTTACATTGGACTGATTAGTGCACACAGACATGTATATGTCTAAGTATATACACATGTTGCATTATCACAACTGCATGTGAGTTGCTGCACATTTTCAGTGTAGTGTTAACATGCACATGAATGTCTGGCTGGTGCCAGATGGCTCCTCCATTCATTTGAATGGTCCTCTAACGTACAGTACATGTGTCTCTATGGCAGGCTCGAGGCTTCCCAAAAACATCTACCATCAAATGATTGATGACTTTTAGATTTAACGGGTCAAGATGTCATAAGCAAAAGGCAGTAAACAGGATTGTAAACTAAACCTTGTTTGCAATTACTCAAGGTTTATCGGAGGCACTGCTTGCAATCAGCACAAGCAACGTGTGAATTAGGACAGGCTGACATGGTGACAGCAGACGTCCACTTCAGTTTTATTGACAACATGCTTTTGGGGAACCAGGCCTGTTGTGTCTCAGCAGGCTTCCTTGGCTTGACTTGGCATTTTGCACATCATAAGAATCTGCTTCAAGGCTTTCTGAACATCCTCGTCCATCTGACCCTGAGGGAGCACAGCACAGGCTTCGTTAGTAAAAACACACAAATCCACAAATTTTGTGCAGCATAAAACATCATAAAAACATTGTAATATACATCAGTTATTTTTTAGAAACGCTGTTATGCAAAACCTGGATGGACTGTGTGGCAGACGTCCTTAAGTGCAAGTTCCAAGTTTCCCTGAAGTCATTGTTGTTGGCAGATCCTGCCCCTCCCACTTGCCCTTGACTTAGTCCTGTGTTTCCACCGCCTGCGTCATGTGAGTTCCCGTCTACCTACTGCCCGCTGCCTCATTACGCTCTCCCAGTCATCAGTTGTCAGTTTGTCTTTGAACTGCTGCATTAGTTGCTCTCAAGTCAGTTTCCTGTTTGTGCTCTTCTGATCCTACCCTTATCCTGGACCTGTTGATGTGCCTGTCTAGCCCTTGCTTGTGTTGTATGATTAGAGATTAGTGTTGCCAACTTATTGCAACTTATATTTACTGACTTTTCAGACCACTCTAGTGAGTCTTTTATAAGAAAAAAAGAGAGACTAGTGACAAATCAAGGAAGTTTTTCTGGTTTATTACCATTAAAAGATGATAGAGACATACTAAATGCAAAGCTACATACAAAAATATTTTGTTTTGTATTAATGCAACATTTGAGTTGTGGACACCAACCTTTTCTAAAGGTTCAGGCTTATCAGTGTGTTTGGATTGAAATAAGCTATGACAATAAATGCTACAAACATGAGTAGCTCTCAGTAGCATCCTTTTACAGGAAGTAAACGTCCAGGTTTGACCCCTACTCCAACTGCAGGATGGAACAGTTTAACCAGGGGATGGCAAAACCCTACTCTGACTCCTATGGGTCAAAAAGCACTAGTCCGATCCCAGTCTGTGCACATAGATTCCACTGCTTCATCCACTGTTACCCTACTCTGTCAAACGGTGCTGGATCAGCACTCGCTCTCCACCCGGGATCTCTAACAAACTGACCCCGCATTTCATCAGTACGGCTTTGCCCCCCCAGGACCACAGAGACTAGACACTAGTTGAAGTTTTGCTTCAAAGTCCAAAGTCTTGTGGGCTCCTCAAACTTCATTATATTGAGTTTATTTTTTAGTGATGGATGGGTATTTCCAAACTTTGGAGAATTAAACCATTACTATCTCCATGGCTCGTGCCTCAAATAGAGTGAGAAATATTTCTTTCTTAGTCTGGTTGAAACATTACAAGTATTTCAACATGTGCAACAGGTGAATTTACCTGGACAGCATAGAGGAGGTGCATCCTATAGATGGACACTATCTCATGGTGCTGCTTTTTTGACTCCTACAAAGAAAATAGGTCAAAAGCATTGTATCAACTAACTGTACCAAGGATGACATTTAGGAATCAGATAGATATGTTCATTACGTTGGGAATTTCTTACAGTTAGCTGGTACTGCAGCTGTTTGACTTGTTGCTGCAACGCCTCCATCTGCTGGTTCTGCTGCTGCCTCTTAGAGGGTGAACCAGAGCTGTAGGAGAGCTGAGACAGGCTGTTTAATGCATCCTTTAGCTTCCCCACCTCCCGAGACAGGTCATCTATCTAAAAGGAAAGATTGCAAAACCACATTTTTTTGTAAACTGTTAACTTTAAAGAGATTTCATAATAAAAAATAAGGGACAACAGAAGAGCCTTGATTAGAAAATGTAGAGTGATTGCAGTTTAGCTTAAAACATTCTTAAAATGTATTCTAAAAACAGTATGAATACTGCCAGATGGCAAAAAAGCACTGTAGCAGTGATGTTACCACTATCACATTCTAACTGACCCTTTTGTTTTTTTCTCTTTCCGAGGCGACATGGTCCTCCACCAGCTGTTTGAGCTGAGACACGGCATCCTGGGACTCAGCCAGCCTGGAGGTCAGCGTCTGCTTCTCCTTGTCCCTTGACATCACCAGTTCCTGCAGCGCTTCACGCTCTGCACGATTCTCACGTGCCTGATGAATGGAAGAACAAGTGTTCAAATATAAGTAGTTGGTTTTATCCATCTCCTGTGAACATCTTCTTTAATAAGATTCTTTCTCCTCACCTTCTGCCAAGCCTCAGCGGCCTCCAATGCCATCTCATCCTGCTTCCTTAGGGCCTCCTGGAGGAGCTGAGTCAGGTGGTTCACCTTACTGTCCATTTGTTCACGCATAGTCTCATGCTCCAGACGGGGGACTGAATCATCTGGGGTGACGTCCTTCTGTGCTTTCAGACTTTTGGTAAAATCGTCATAAGAACCACATGGTGACACAGAACTATCAGTGTCATGG
Organism: Channa striata; assembly: GCA_033026295.1. Taxonomy (NCBI): domain Eukaryota; kingdom Metazoa; phylum Chordata; class Actinopteri; order Anabantiformes; family Channidae; genus Channa; species Channa striata. The sequence continues at coordinate 13,808,532 of CM065187.1, forward strand.
TGTACAGCACTCCATCTTAGTTTTCACAGGGACAAGCCAACTATCAATGTCGGTCTAGTGTTTGTTGTCTCCTATTGGCTGTGTAGTACTACAGCAGTGGCTCAGTAGGTAAAGCAGTGGTTTGACTTCTGGTCCTCTACATGTCAACGTGTCCATGGACAAGACACTGATCCCCATAGTTGTCCTTACTCCCGGTTTCTTACTTGTAAGTGACTTACCTGGTATTACCCTTATATTAACTTGTTATCTCTGAACTATTAACCAAATATTACCATATTATTATCAAACATGTAAAATTGCTACAGAAAAAAATGGTCTGTTAACCATAAAGATGATTGAACCAATCTCCATATCAGTCACATTAAGCACTTTCAGAAGTGGCCCAGTGCATAACATATTCGTAAAACACTAACAAACAGAATATTTATGTTAATATTTTTTATTTAATATTTATGAAAATAATTATGATCAAGTAAAATACCCACCTGAAGTGCTATTTACTATATTGTTGATTACTTATACTAATGCATAAATGTAAGATATATATACATATACATATAAAATCTCGCATCTGTTATCAGAGTTTTCCTCCCCTCACCTGTTCTGCAGAGCCTCCACCTGCAAGGTCTTCTGGTGTAGCTGTTCTTTCAGGTGTTCTGTTTGGCTTTCCAACTCTTTGATGGCATTTCCCAGAGATAACATCACCTGTGTGTGTCAGCGAGGGCCACAGAGCTCTGTGCTTGAGCTTCTGCCTCCTGCTTCAGTGCTGAAATCTCCTCCTGAGCAGCTGAGTGCTTCTTCTCTGTGTCCGCTAGAAGCATCTGTAGCTCATCCACCCTGTTGTTTAGCACCTGGACTTGCTGCTGCTGTTGTTCTGAAGTAGGAGACACTTCACTGGCCTCAGCTTGAGCTTCAGCCAGTTGTTTCTGAGTGACACTTAGCTGACTCTTGGTTTCACTGTAGGAGTGTGAGAGTTCCAGCAAGCGCCGCTGTAGCCCAGTAATCACCTCGTTTAGCTCAGCCTTCATTTCTTCAAAGTCTTTGGCTGCAGCTTCAACAGGCACTGTGCCCCTCAGGGCCTCCTAAAAAACAACAAGATATCATTTGAATCAATGAAACATAACTGAGTTAAAGACGCGATTTGATTAAACTGCAAGATTAATCTGGTCCTGCCCAGTCATTAGCGCAGCTGTCTTCAGTTCCTGTTTGTCTTGTAGCATCTTGCCTCCAATTTTCCTACATCAAGTAAAAGGTGTGCTCAGATAAATTCAGATTAGGTGACTGACTTGGCTTTTGCAAAACTTGGGAGTCATGGAAACTGTGGTGGATGAAAGATTTTCTTCTGGAAACTCCTTTCACAACAGTTGGCTAAATCATGAGTCCCTTCATGTATACTGTGAGAGTAATCAAAGACCTTTTAAAAGCAAATAAGTAGTGTATGCAGTCACAACCTGACTCAACCTGGGCACACACTTCACTTCATAAAGTCAGATGTATGCCTTCTGAAGACAAAAGGACTCAAAGCAATCTGGAGCTGAAGACATCTGTAGCAAAGGCCTAGCACAGCATCACCAGTAAAAAATGTTTATAGACCTAACTTTGACACAAATGCCTCTTGTGCATTTGCTAAGATAAATGTATAAAGAAGAAGCCCACATGTACCTGGAGTATCCTAATCTCCTCCTGTGACTCCTTGTACAGCTCTTCAATCTGCACAATCCTCTGTTCTTTTTCTTTAATGGTTTGTCTTTCCTCCCCGGTCGCCCTCAGAGTCTCCTCTAGCTGTCTGACTTGTTGAGCTGCTTTCTCTCGCTCAGATTCCGATTGAATGAGCTGGGCCGTCACCTGTTTTATATCATGCTCAAGTGTAGATGAGGCCTCTCTCTGGATTTCCTCTTCTCCATCTGTTCAGCTCCATGTCTTCTCACCTGCGCTCTCAGCACCTCCACCTCCTCCACAGCTTGATGGTATCTCTCCTGAGTGTCTGTCAGCTTTGCCTGCAGCTCTGCAAGACTCTCCATCAACTCTTCCTCTCTTCCTTTCTCCTTTGTGTATTCATCCACCTGTCTTTCTCTGCCCCTCTCGGGTTTCAGCTGTGCCTGAAGTGAGCGGTTTTCTTTTCTGGTTTCAAGAAGTTTCATCTGAACACTCTCCAGTGTCTGTCTCAAAAGTCTGATCTCCTCTTTGTTCCCTCCCTCACCCTCTTCTTCATCCCCTCTGACAAATACACCTCCTGAAACATCTTCTCTTTCCCCTTGGTTGGTGGAGGGGACTGGTGACAGTGATTCAAACTCATCCTGGGTGGAGTGGAAGGAGGAGTTGGAAGCCATGCTGTTTGGACGACTGCTCTCCTTCAGGTCTTCGTTTCCTTGGAGGGATGGCTGTTTCTGTACAGGAACATTAAGAAGAGTGAGGATAAGGCACTGACCCTTTGCAGACCACCCCATTTGGGGGTTTGCCTATTTCAAGTACTTCACACTGCACGAGATGTGAAAACAAAAGATATTAGAAAAAACATAGCTTACTGTGTGTTTCAATATTCAATTCAATTTTCAATTAAACTTTAATTATATAGTGCCAGTTTACAACAAAGTCATCTCAAGGTACTTTACATAATACAGTCAAAACTACACAGACATTTAGAGGAAACCCAACAAATCCCCCTTGAGCAGCTATAGGCAACAGTGGAGAAGAAAAACTCCCTTAAATGGAAGAATTTGATTTTAATGACCGCTGTAATTAGTGCAACTACACTACACTACACAGCAGTGTATGTTTGACACACAGTATTAAAATGTTCTTCACATGGATGCATTATAACACTTATATCAATGTACACAAAGTATCACAAAGCCTATTTCTGGTGCACATGAAGTTAAAAGACAGAATAACAAGCTTTGGACCACTCCTTTGTTCCCAAACTTGTAAGTATAACTCAAAAATAAAGGATTTATTTATTTTTATTTTATGAGTCAAGTTTTGTTCCCCTTTACAAAAGAAAAGAACAAACAAACAAACCAAAAATTAAATATGGTATGTTTTTTGTGTTCTGATTACGATGTTAACTATAACATCATATCGGGTTTTCTGCAACCACAAAGTAACAGAAATGGGAAAGGGAGGGCGATCTGAAATTTGAGTTGTTAAAAATTTGAGTTGTTAAAATATTCTGAAGGCTGTAAAATGATGGGAAACATGGTGCACATATTACACCTTTGTCCATCATGAATTCATATAAATTCTTAGTAAATTAATTATCAATTTGCACTCAAATATCTTTAAGTTCTTAGCTTCTCACATGAATACGTTTTTTTGGCTGTGTATTTCCCCACCTTTGCATATGTTAATACATTTCTCTTTAACGACATGAATGAATGGGATTCAAACCTTAAGTTTGTTTGCAAGTTGCTGGTTCTCCAAAGTCAGAGCAGTAATCTTGGCTTGCAGAGTAGAAACCAGAGCTGCTGACGCAGTAAAGCTGTGTTCAACCTGTCAACACATACAACACACATACATTCACACACAGGAAGGCATAAAAGCAAAGTTAAGGACCACTCGCTATCTAGTGAAAAACAAAACGAGTTATAACATGTCTAAAGCTTAGGTTAGGCCTGCTCCAAGAATGCCAGAGTGAAAGAGTTCAGCAGTACGCAAATGTCTGAGTATGGAAATAAAGGTTTGACTCAACACTCAGAAAAACATAACTTGCTGCTCATTTAAAACTGAATAATAAGTAACAACACTTATGGTTTCAAATATCAAGAATAACCCTACTGTGATTGTGTCAGTGATTTATATTTGATATATTTATACACCAGTATATACATTCAGTGTATGTAATATGTCACCAGACTCGCGTATAGATAATGTAGAGTCTTGTAGCATTGCTTATTAATCACCTTTGTCTCCAGCTCAGAACCAGTCACCGTCTGCTCCACGGTCTGCTTCAGGTCTTCAATTGTTTCCAGCAACATGTTTCTCTCCTCATGGAGCTTCTCCACCTCGTCTCTCAGCACTGTACCTCTAACCTCATCCTCCTTTAACATGAGAAAGGGGAGGGGAGACAGGTGGCGGGAAAGAGGAAGGGGAGGAGAGAAGAGAAGAGGAAAAGAACCGTCAATTATCTTTTGTAACTGGATAATGAAATTTTAAGTACAAACAAACTTACTATCTTTGTATATCCACACAATTTTAACACTCTTATATTGACCCTGTGAGTCTCTGATACCCATATTTTCAGTGATGCAGGGTAGGAGTTTGGAGCTGACTAAAATAATTTATTGTTATGTAGTTTTGCTCTGGTTTCTTTTTCAATTCATTACATTTTGTCTCATTTTCTGACCTTGTAGTTGAATGTCTTGGGAGTGTCACTTTTGCTTGATGCAGGAGTCCCAGTTGAGGTAACAACTGAAGGAGAGGAGGGTCCGGAGCTCTGAAGGATAAAGAATTTGATTAATTATTGATTCAGATTTCAGTTTCCCTTTGTGGATGATGCCAAGATCTTTCATATTCAGTACATTTTAACACACAATATACAATTACATGGATTAAATACTGTGACAAACCATTATGGCTTGTCACAGTATTTAACCATAAACCTTGTTTATGGTTTGTCGCACCTCAAAAACACTGACTCAAAACAATATCTCAAATATTATGTAAATAAACAAAAGTCGACTACTTGTTTTCTGAACATACTGCAGACATGCATTACTATGAAGAGTTGCAGATACAGTCATGCGTTTACCTGCAGTGGGCTAATAGGAGGTGGAGGTGCTTTTCTTTTTTTGGGAGTTGTGATCCGTTCATCACTTAGCCTAACTGCTTGATCATGCTGAAGAGCCAGCAAAAGAGAAACGGCAACAGAGAGAGAAAAGGGAAGGTGGGATTCAGTGCTGGTTAGTAAGAGGAGAGTCAATCAATAGGTGCTACAGTAAGTGTCAAGTTGAGGTTTTCAAAAATGGTAATTTACAAGCTGAAATTAATACAAGTGAAGAACTGGTGCTAAAATATTGTCTATTGTGTGAAGCTACCCAAAAGAAAACATTTTTTTGTCAATTTTAGCCTCTTAATGAATGAATCACATTGTAGAACTAAAACACATTTAGACTTTTAGAAGTATTATAATTGATCAAATGTAATGATTTCAAGAGTTTAGTAACTTTGCCTGTTTGTGAGGGTCTCAAAAGAAAATTATGAATAACTTACCAGAGGACTTCTGGGAGTCTTTGTATCTGTCAAGGAAGACCAAAAGCATCAAAATTAGCAACCAGTGCCCTCTTTACACATTTCATTAGTATTACTGGCAACATCATCATCATCTTCGTCGAGAAAGATGAAGAGTGTGTGTATGGTAAGTGTACTTCAGTTATGTTAAAACTCCTCCAGGTGGCAGTGTTGACTGTGTGGAAACTGGAGCAACACATCTACCACAGAGGTGATACATTATTATGTCATTATTATAGAGCCTATCACGAAGCAAAAATCTAGTCCTCACAAAATCACCTAGGAATGGATTGTTGTGGAATGCCGTGTCTTTGCACTCACCTGAAACCTGGTGTTTGCTCAGGGCAGCCAGGAGGGCGTTTCTGACTTCTGGCTTGCCGGACAACTTGGCATAATGTATGACATCATGACCTTGTGAATCTACAGCTGACAGATCGGCTCCTTGCTGAACTAGTACTTCAACAACAGACACTGCATTGGACTCAGCTGCCAGCATCAAAGCTGTTCTACAACACAAAAGTACAAACACTGATTTCCGACGCTACTCAACATTTAAGAACAGAGTTGCCTTAACTATATTACCTTTCCTTGATTTTTCTGTTTGTGTTGACTGGGTTCATACCTGCCACTGTTGTCGGAACCATTGATTTCAGCCCCACAGTCCAACAAAGTGCTGCATGCTTCAACATGAGCGTGTTTGGCCGACAAAAGCAAAGGGGTGAGTCCATCCTTTGACACAGAGAGACATAAACTTTAGAAATACCCGAAGGCAACCTATGGAGTCACCGCACACTCAGAGCACAGCTTTATATAAACGTAGACATCTACAGAACTTGTCTTGTGTGACGTCAGATGTGGGCCTAGACATGGAGTATCCAAAGAGTCTGTGTGGTGAGAGAAGTCTCACATCTATGTAATGTCTCCTACAACTTATGCAGCTGATGAACAGAAAAGTTGTCCTACTTTCCATAGTGGTGTAAGTTTTAGGATCAGAGAAACAGAAGGAAGGGAAAATCCCCACAGTTATATATTTACTATTCTAAATGAATGGCTTCAGAAGGGTTTATTACCCTAAGTTGGGCAACTAGGGCAGTATTTCATGCAACGTGGACATCCCACATAATTCACCAGGATTGACAGATCCAACCCAAAGCATGATTCCTAACCTAACCTTAACCTTCTATTACTTGTGTCGAAACTTAACAGTTGATTGGCTGGGACGGTTGAGGGTGGTGTATGGCCTGGGAGGAGCTGTTGCTTTAAAGGCTCAGTCAAGAGCAGGAATGCTGACTAAGCCAAGATTAAGTTAGGAAATGATATGCATCTTAGAAAGAGTGAGCTAGGAACAGAGTTAAAAAACACATTCAAAATACTGCAACCAAACAGAAAGTACGTGGTCAGAAACAAGCCAATTACATCATTAACAGTAAAACAAGAAGTAAAGTAAGTTCTTGTTGAACTGTAAAATGTTGAACTGTAAAATGCAAAAGAATGTGAAGTAACTGACGTTTCTCAGCATATCTTCATGTTTTATATAAAAGGCTATTGCTTCCACACACCACAGAGGACAGAACTATGTTGTGGCTTCCTCTGAGCTCTGCTAAAGATGTTAACCAACTTGTATTTGCTGGGCTCAGTCCGTGTTTCTAGTTCAGCACAATCCAAAAGAAAATGTTTGTTTTTGATATATGCAGGTCTACAGATGAAATTTTACTTGTTATTTCTTGATGCCATCTCGTCAGTTATTTTAAGCCAGATTACCCAAATTTGGGCAAAAGTGTAAAGCTTGGAATGAAGTAGGCCAAGTATGTAGCAACCCTTACAGCCAACTGTAAGACTGAGAGGCCTATTTGTCAGGCAAACATACACAAGTGTTGCTCTATTCAAAGTTTAATGATTACAACTCCTTGAACATAATGTATTGAGTTCAAACTGGGAATCTCTAACTTATGATTAAAACAATTATACAATTTAAGTACTCACAAAACACATTTTCATTTAGTCATAGTTCACAAATGAATCTTAATCTTCAGTTTCTGTTTATGCCAAATTATTGTAACAGAACATTCATCCCGGTGTATTTGGATCTGGCATACAAATATGAACATATGAAAACATAAATATACAATTTACTGTTGGATCGCGTTGAATTTGTCAAGCAGACAGTTGAGAGCTGGCAACTGTGACCATCATCACATCTCAGCTTCTCATCTTGCTACATAATGTAGACCACATACTGTACATGCATGTTCATCTGTAAAATGTCTGGGCTTGAATAAGCAATTAAACAACCTGTGACAGATAAAGTCTAGAATGAATATTTTATAACACCTCTTACATAAGCAATGACTGAAGTGGCCACTGAGCCCAAATTATGTACCTCTTCATCACTGGCCTGCAGCCAGAGTGGGGTGAAAGACATTATAAACCACTGGATGTCTACTGCTGACCATTCATCGTGTTTATCTCAGTATGCTGTCAACTGTTAAAACTAAAGGTTAATAGATTGTTCAATTTGAACCACTTTAGCTGTTCCCTTGAAAACTGGACATATCAGTTTTTAATCCATGTTCAGTTTTGGTTTGTCCAGATTTTAGGATAAAAAGCATGTTTCCCTCTTCCTTTGCATCTTGGGAAACCCTTAGAAAACCTCCACTCCCAGATTAGATGTTACTGAATCTTCAGTCAATTACAGTTGACAGATTATACACATTATGGTGGAGACCAGACAAACATATCCTTCTTGGCAACCAAAACATCTGATGACTTTTCTAAAAGTGGACACCTAAATAACTGAAGGACAGGACAATAGAAACAAAGAAATAAAGCCCATCCATAAGTGTGTCAAGATCACAGATGCTGCTCTTCAGGAACACCTTTATCTGTGTACTTCAACTAGCACTGGTAGGTTCCCAGTTCTTAACAGACCACACAAAGAGCTCTGGCCTCTGGAAATTATGTATAAGGTCTTATTCTAATTTTCCTTATTTGCCTTTAATATGTCTTGAACTTTATTGTATATATTTTACACTGCAAACTGTTTAAGGAATAAAAAATTACGGTACAAAGTGGAAATATTGGAGCACTTTCTCTGGACCAGTGATAGTTATGTGCTCTGCCCCCGTTTAAAAATCTTCTCAGTCAACATTTATTCTGGCAGCTGAAAATTTATCCCTGTTAGTGTTAAATTATTATTCAAGCATTGACGCGTAGGCAGCATTTCTCTGTTAAATCTGGTCCAGTTTGAAGTCATTTTTACTTTTTTGCATATTCTTTAGACTTTCTATAGCTTTTAACCCGGTCAATCTAAAAACATGGCCGCTAATGACTTACAAGGGCACATCTATAAATTATATTAAGAGTGGGATACTTTTCTGTAATTGAGATTTGTTTTTCTAATCGCAAACATTAATTCCAGTGTCTGCGAGCTAAGGTTACATATGTTTCATAAACATTGTTTTTCCGACATACGTAAGACCTGGCATATGTTTCTCTTGCTTCCTTTAATGTCTTGCTATGTATTTATCAGAGTCAAATATAGACCATGTCTGTATGCAAGTTACGGCCATGATGTATGCTTGAGGTTAACAAGCTGGCAGGTTGCTGCTGCAGCTCAGCACATTAACAGCAAAAATGTTCCATAAGACTTTGTGGTTCTCAGTCTATATGTCTAGTAACAGCAGACAGCGTTGCTCAAATGACTCACACGAACACACAGACTTGCAAAGGTCCAGGCTGGAAAAGTAAATTCTTTTCAGTGGAAATTGTGCAATACTTCTCACATGCATAGAGTGTAAAAAAAAATATCTATGAGTGGAGAACATATAATTAAAACATTACTGACACACCTTCACTGAATGGACTGTGTCATGTAAACACACTTACAGTACTTAAATACATTTTAATTTGAAATACCATAACAATTTCCCTTGTAGGCACAGAGACCCCTTTGTGTGAGTATGTTCACCTGTAACAGCCTGACTGTGCCGTGACAATAAAGAGAATAAATGTGAAACACACACATTCAAACGGACTCGCCTTCATGTCTTTTCTCTGTCTTACTTTCAAACATACACATGAAATACCCTGCTAACAGATAACACACCCCAGTTGGGTAAAAAACCAGAGACATGGAGCGTCATTGCAATGAAAACCACATGTCTGTGGCTTCAGAGCACAGTTCCCACAGTACACTGACACACACACACACACACACACACACACACACACACACACACACACACACACACACACACACACACACACACACACACACACACACACACACACACACACACACACACACACACACACACACACACACAAATATGAATCCATCTTAAAAGCTAAGACAACTGTCAGTTGATGAGGACACTGTAGATTTATAGCTGTGAGTGACAAAGTTAACTGTTCACTCAAACAATGATGCTTAATTCTACTTTCCCAATTAGCTTCAAATTAGGAAGCCAGCAGATAAATATGAGCAGGTAAATTAAAAAAGATCCAAAGCATAAAAATTGCCATCTGCCTCCCATGGACAAATAAAAGAGAATGCGTAATGTGAATATGACTGAATGGAGCATTTTTGTGGTCTTATTCTGTTTCTGAGCCCATTAAAGTCCTGCCAGGAAAACTACATCTTGAGAAGAAAGTGTGGAAGTAATAATGAAAGTACATACTGCATCTTTCAGGCTGATGGGACTTTTGAGTTCACATAGCAGTTGAATGGTCTGGATGTTCCCACTGGCAGCTGGAAATAAAATAAAACAACAGCCAAAACTATAAAAATAAGCCCACAGGTGTCTGGAGATCACAGCGTGGTACAGTGTGGTTTAGGTTTGAATTGAGCAAGAACTTTCTCTCTGATTTCTAAAAGTCCTAACGGTTTGAAAACAAATTTACGAGTAAAACACAATTGTGGTGCCTCACTAGTTGTATTTTTGGCAATACTCGCCAATAGTGAGCTACTGTACCACCTCTAATTTTAAAGCACATCACAGATAAATGCTTCCAAGTCATCACTGAGTGAGATTCATCACTGAGACAATGTAGTTTTTGGTTTCAGTGGTGGAGTTCTGTGGGAATCTAACTCAGTAGAAATCACATTTAATCTCAGTTACAAATATACTAGATAATTTAACTCAAACAAGGTTTTAAACTTAATCTCATGTTTTCCCCTCATCCTCATACCAGCATACTTATCTTCAATAAAAGCATTTCTTTCAATTAAATTCAGGATTATGACACACTTACCAGCATGATGCAGAGCGGTCTTTCCTGCACCATCTACAGCGTCGATAGGGCACTTACACTGAAAAAGAAACATGAAATTTTACACATTACTTATGAACGAGTATAAATGGGAAAATTAAATACAAGCTTTTTTGTGATTGTGTGCTCCCATGAACTGCTGTGTTGACTACCAATGTGGTGGAATCTTTACATGTGAAACGTACTAAAGTGTCCCAAAATATGTCCAATAAACTTTACTTGGGAACACTTTGTCTTTTTACTTTTTATTACACAATGAGTTAAAACAAAGGTTTGTCAGGACACTGGATTGCACAATGGGGCACAAAGCACAACAGTATTTAGAGCTTTCCAAACATTTCTGTGTGTACCATTGGAATTTCAAGGATGTTTGACCAAGCAGGTGTGTGGTGCTGAGACACTGCAAAATCTATAGTACGGTCAGCAGAAGAGAACAGTGTACTTGGGCGTGAGTTCTGCTGATTTCCACTTGCACACATACAGACACACACACACACACCATCAGCATACAGAAGAAATGAAGCAGTGAAACTGTCTGCAGACATCTAACAGGATGTACTGTAGGTTTCACCAAGTAATTTGTTCAAAAAGAACTACTGCTAGGTGATTAGGTACACTTTCATCAGATATCTTGGACTCTTGCAATTTTTGAAAACATAATATTTTGCTAAAATATTTCACTAACCTGAAATATTGTACAACTATTATATTAAATTAAATACTATGTGGTTTAGTGCCAATACAATACTGTCGAATTATGTTTATTTTTATTTTTGAATTATTTTAGTATTAGTAGTAATGAAAGTGACTGCAAGAGGCACTAATGACTGTGTGCATTTATGCACCTTACCTGAATAAGCTTTTTGCAGCACTCAGTATGATTGTTTTTTGCAGCCAAATGTAAAGGATTAAAACCTGAAAATGAATAAAAACAAAATAAAAATATAAAAATGACCATTAGAATTAACAACACTATTATAACCAACATACCGTAAATTCTGGACAGCTAAATTTAGGCGCATTTCGGCTAAAATTTAAAAGAAAGATATTTTGTCACATATAGACTATAGCCGCCAATAATGAAAGTGACTTCAGTAGACATGAGATGGCGCTGTTTTACCTAATGACTGTGCTGGTATAACACATTTATGCACCTTGTTATAATTAAACGGCTTGTTCCATAGCCAAAGGAGAATAAGCTGCGCTCAACAAAAGATTTTGTACCAGTCTTTATTCTCAGTATGATTGCTTTTTTGCACTGAAACCACAAATCGCTATTCAAATTGAAACCACTTAAAACCGGATAGCCAAAGTGAATTAAAAACAAAATAAAAATATAAAAATGACCATTAGAATAAAAACAACACTTTATTATCTACAGCGCCCATCCAAAATAACAGTAAAACACATGGTTCAAATCGGAAAAAAAGCTTATGGTCCGGAAAATACGGTAACAGTAACAATATAACAATTTAGATTAAATTATTCAGTTGATAAAATGATCTTATTAATGCAAAAATCACATATTTCAAACAATTGACATATATCTATCACAACAGTTCATACCTGCAGCATCTGTGATTGACAGGTCAGCTCCATGAGCAAGAACGACAGAAAGACAGTCAGTCTGACCTCGTGAGGCTGCTACATGAAGACTGTTGACAAGACCAAAGCAAAGAACTGAATAAGGAGTACAGACACAGATACAGACACATGGACACTTTATCTAAACATTCTCAAAACTATATAGCCTTCTGTAAACAATAGTAGCTTGAATTGTAATTTTGACTGAGTAGTGTTGAGAAGCCCCCTGACGAAAATAAAAGTGTCAGTTCAAACTTGCTCACACACCAGCGTTGTTTCTAGTGCACAGAGTAAAGCACTTTCACTCGTGTGCAAAAACTGGCCTTCTCGTGCGTGTCTGTTTGTGCGCAGTTGGCAATCAATATAACCCCTTTCCAGTTCAGTAAGCAGTATGAAAGAAAAAAAATCCCTACACATGCCCAGCCACCCTTCAGTGTGTGGGCAAGGATACACACACGCACACACACACACACACACACACACACACACACACACAGTGCCCACATGCCATTCAATCAGGTTTTATCACCATAGAGATACTGTACACTCCTCCTTTGTACTTTCTGAAAAGACTGGAGCTTTATGGTCCCTAACCACCACATTCACCGTGATTTACAAAGCCTGAAAATATGCATCTGTATAAGCGTTTCTGTTGCACAAGAGAAGAGGTCAAGGATGTGAACTTGTACGGAACAAAAACCCAAAAAAATCTGCACATTTGTTTTCCTGTGTTTTGATGTTTCTGGCTCTGTGTGACGTGCTGAACACATTGAGGTCAGTGGGTGGTGGGTTGCCCAAAAAAATGAAAGGGGTCAAATATTAACATTGAGACTCTGTTATCAGTCTCAACCAGTGAGGCAACAAGCTCCACTGCCTCTACATGAACAAATGGTTGCAAAATGTCAACCTTCCAGGAACTAAGACAAAAAGCCATATTTTTAGACTGGACATTCATTTTTAAACACTGTGCTGCGGAGCATGTAAGTAGTTTCATAAGCCCAAGGCCTATATTGTGTAACAAACTAGTCCTGCAATTAAGAAAAAAACCCCACAAAAATTAAGGAAAAATACAAAAAAGACCATGTCTTTTTCCATTTAGTACACAACAACCATTTCTTCAATCTAAGGTCTTTGTTGTTAAAGTGTCGGTGTTGAGAGTAAAGTGTTAATGTTGTATAGTGACGTGACTGCACTTGTGTTTCTTTGTTAGAAAGACGTTGCAGCTAACTATAGATGCTTAAGTGTTTGTAGTGATATGTGGTTTGCATCTTTGTCAGTGTGGTACCTTTTTTGGTTAGAGCTGCTTCCCCCACATCACAGTACAAAGAAATGTTAAAGCAGTCTGCAGTCTGTTGTTTAAGGCCGCTGATCTAATTACTCTCCTCTTCATGTGCTGAGTATATATATTTAAATGAATATTCATGCTAAATGTGCCACATTTTGGTTTAGAAGAGTAAGAATGCTTACGCTGATTTGCCCTCGCCGTCCAGCTTAACAGCACTGGCACCTTTCTTGGCGAGGAGTGAAGCCACCTTCTCCACCTCACCGTGCTCCACCGCAGCAAGCAGGCGTTCATCATTTTTGTTCCACTCATTAACCTAAAGCAGATGATTTAGAAAAAAAGAAAGACAAGGTGAGACCAAACCCAGCGATCAAATGAAATTAACGAAGAAACGGGAGCTGGGAGTGGAAGACAATATACTGTACATAAATATGTGCATTTCAAATTAACACACTAAAAAAAGTACATACATAATCATAACCACTATCACTGTACCCAAGTCAACTCCAGACAGTCTGTTTCTATTTATTATCACTGTTGTTTAACCAAGATTTTTAATTCTAAAAAAGGATGCTGCCTCAACTATTTACCTACTCTACATTCCTAAAAATTAACATGCTGGTTTCAGAAATTAACAGACATAAGCACATCTTAATCTGCAGCCAACATGGCTGAGATGTCCTAAATCCAAGTGATCCTTCTCAGAGGGAGAGAGTGTTTTCTTGGCTTGTCTTTGCCTCACACAAACACTTGCCCATATGTGAACACACACACAGGCAAATTCCAGTGTGGACATGTACTGACACACTTTCACACACCAAATGCCCCATAATTGTGCGAGTGCCAGGCTATCCGGATAGAAGTCAGTTATTGGAAAGCTTCAGCCACGATCTCATAGACCGAGTGCCTTGTAATGCAGCGGTATGAGGGCACAAGATACAGCCTAACAAGCTTTAAGAGCTGTCTGCCATACTGTTTGGCTGGCTGAAAACACATTTGTCCCAGTCCCACATTTCCCCATCGTGAATACCATACAAGTACGAAAAGTTTTGCTTCCAGTATGAGTTGCTTGACAGTAATATCTAATTAATCAACTGTAAAGTTAAGAAAATTCCAAGAGAATAGAAAAGTATGGTGATGACTGGGGTGTTGTAAACACAGAGATTTTTTGTGAAAAAAATAATAAGAAAAGAGGCAAATAAAGAACAGATATGAGGTGAGATAGTAAATGGAGAGGCGCGGACGACACGGACTATAGCATATGAAGGTAAAAGAACTTAGTGAAACAAAGTGAACTCCAAATAAAGTTGTAGTTACTCTAAATCTCCCTTGGTTGTTGATGATGTCAGTCACAAATATTAAACATGTTATACATAATCTTGAAAAACATGAGAATTAATCTTGGTAACTGGAACTCAAGACTTTCGCAGAGCAGAGCAGGCCTTGCATTCGGTTTTACTTCTGTTGTCTTTAATTATCTTAAAACTGATCTAAATAAGAGACATTTTGCCACCATCTACCGACGGTGGGTAATGCGGTATCAGGTGTGGCATCAAAGTTTTATGAGTACACAAGGGCAATGTAAGAAACAATACCAGATGCTTCTATCAGCATCGGGGCATCCATAAAAACAACCATTTAAAAAGGTACTACTGACAACCTATAACAAACTGAAAATGGCAAATATCACACTAACAAATCTGTGACCTCAAGCCCATAATACACAAGTATGTGAAGAATGGATCATATCGAAGAGAAAACAGAAGGAGGAGCTGCTACAGAAGGAAGCTTAACTTGAGTGGAGTTAAGTGACATTAGTCAGCAGTCTCTGCAACTGCCTGAGCATATTAGGATGCAGTACAGTATTAGATTTGATCTCATAGCCCACTGACCTACACATGATAAGGTGATGAACTCTTTGACTCCATAAACATCTGAGGTGGCAAACTGTACCCTATTTCAGGAGAGCAATAAGCCAACATAGCAATGAATGGTATATTTGGACCCTGTGGCAAACACCCAGATGCAATGACTGTAATACATTCTGCACAGCTGGTGGAAAAGTGCAGGGCTATAAAAATCCCCTGTCACCTAAACTGACTAGGATGATCACTGATCTCTGCGAGTCACTAAGTCATTAATGTCGACCAGTAAGGTCACCGAAAAACACCAAGCTTAACAGATTCTAAGGTTTCTCTATGGAGAGCTATTCTTGGTGAAACTGAGAGACGTTTAGGAAAACCGAGTCTTAACCAGTGGCAAACAAAGGCCCCCACACAAGACATAAACGACTCCTTGTGATCAAGGCTTTGAAGCAATAAAGCAAGGTGTGAGCTACTATTTAGGAGGTAGTGAAAGATGAGAATGTTCTTTGACAACTGGATCTAAAGACACTCAGTTGAGCACTGAGAAAAATGTGAAAGACATAAACTGGCCAGGTGCACTTCCAGGCCTGTAGAGAGAAGAGAAATGAGTATTTTCTGTAGATTTCAAAAAATATTTAGTTCAGTTCGTACAAAATACAAGCATCAGTGATCAGGAAAATTACTCTACTAATACTAATGCTCTGTAACACATGATTATACAACACTAACTACATAACTAGCATGTATTTGTTTCATTGGGCTCTCCTTAATGACTAGCATGTTTTTGAGTATTCCCACATACATTTCAATGTGTTGTGTGTGACTTGCAGTATTTTTGTATTTATACTGTTTATTGATTCTGTGTATTCTGTTCCTCTCACCAATGACCAAAGCAAATTCCTTGTATGCATCAGTTTGCTTGTGTATACCGTATTTACACATTTCTTTTTCTACATGCCACATATTTTTTACAGGTCACACTCTGGCACAAAAGTACAGACTCTTTATTTGCTTGTGTTTTTTTAAAGTTCTAAGTAAATTGAACTCTGTTAATTTACTATAGCAGCCGAGTAAAAATGACTTAACAGACTATTCTGTAACATGAAACGAAACTTACTGCAAATCAGATTTTAAATGTATTTTGTTATTGTTTAGATTATAAACTGAATTATGCAACATGGGATCTGTTTATCAGAGCTTACCAAACAGTCTCTAAGGAGAAGCCCAGTGGTTTAGACCGAGTGTCAGTGACTCAGTGTGACTCCATAGAGTGTGTTGGTAAAAAAAGTATGATCCTCAGACAATCATGTGTTGTTCAGTCAGAAGACTGACTCAGTGAAGGTCACTGAGGCAATCAAATACTAAAAAATGTTGCCTTATGAGATGGTGGAAAAATGGGTAAGAAAGGATTAATAGAAATGAAAAAAATAATATGTACTGTAGTATGGATATGTACTATGTAATTCTGTTTTGCTAAGTTTTACCAAAATCTTCAACATGAATGTAAAAGCAACCTCAAAAGGGGTTTAATTGCTTACATTATGCAATACCGTACATGTAATTAGAATAGAGCCAGTGCTTTTTTTTGACCAGCACTCTGCTCCTTATCTTATTTTGTTGACATCAGGAAGGGTGGAACTTGGTGTCGTAATTGAGTGCCTTTGTGATTTGGAAACAGCAGCCAAACAATCTGGCTTCTATACTTTACTTTATGAAGTAGCAGTCACATGACACTGATGGTCAAATTTTTCTTCTCATTTCTAGTATCTAACCCTGAAAACTCTACACTGTCTGTATGTGCAAAGTATTGCATTGCCAGTCTTTTGTGGAATATTTAGTCCTTTGTCCTGAACATAATCCATCTTGAAGAGCTTTCATTCATTCATTTAGCTATTTTCAGATGTTTGTAGCAAATACTAACTATGCTTTCCTCAAAAGCTTTCCACACACCAGCATCCAGCAGGACAGGAATGAGATTTTCCATGATGATATCGGTCATTGCAGTTCCTGAGTTTCACTTAGGCAGCAACTATGTACTGTACCTCCTGAGGTAAAATGATATTCAGATTTGCCCAACCAGCAGTGAGTCACAATGGTTTCAGACTGAAGGCAAAATACTGGTACAACTTCACACAGTCCCCCATAGTACAGAACTAAGTTGGTAAAATGATTTACTGAGAGATGACACAGGCTTTTATAATGCCTTATGAAACCAGAGCTGTTTATCCTTAAAATGTAACCACCTAAAAGTAGAGTTGACATGAAAGGTGGTCAACCACATAAGCATATCTGATCTGCGAGGACAATGTGAGGAGCAACCTGGAAATGAGAAAGTTAGACTGTGGTTTTACAGTGGAACACACAAGGGAAAAAAAAGAATAAAAAGGACTGTGCAGCGTTTTGAAACTACAGTAAGGTCCAGGCATGTGAGAACATTTTTTTGGTTCAGAATTTTGCACTGTCATTTGAAATACTACAAGTAACAACAAACTAAGTTGGTTGTCATTTGTTTTCAATTAAAAAAACTGAAGAACTTTTAGAGTAAAGAAAATGGTGGAGGCCAAACTGCCCTGTGTCTTCAAACAGCTGGCTTGTTGGCAAAAGTTTCACTTGATGTACACAACTGTGCAAAAGCTTTTACCCAAGATTCATCTGAACTTTAACTATTTCTATAGAGTGGAGTCCCATTTTCTGTCAAACAGAAAAATGCACCGTTTCTGTTTATTAACATGCCATTTAAGAAACCAACCTTACATCTGCACAACTTTATGTTCCTATTGCACATCTGTGCAGGACTCTACAGCAGAAAGACTTAAGTACTGTATAATTTACTTAGCAAGCAACAGTTTGTTTGGAATAGATGCATTATTTCAGTTTTACCAGATGAATGATTTGGCTCTTTATTCTCTATATTACCACAAAAGAAACTTCTCTATCCAAAAGCTGACAATTGTGTTGACATTTGCATTGAATGTTGCCATCATGGTCACTTTAATAAGAACTGCACATAAGGAAAAGTCTGGACTGGACTGGACTAAACCTTACACAGACACTTCATACCAGCATTAATAGAAAGAATTACAAAGGGAAAGAGTGAGGTCCTGTGAACCATGATCCTGCCGAACTGTCTCTGTGATTTTCATAGGCTGAACCTAAAT
The DNA here is from genome assembly GCA_033026295.1 of Channa striata. NCBI lineage: Eukaryota > Metazoa > Chordata > Actinopteri > Anabantiformes > Channidae > Channa > Channa striata. The sequence goes on from CM065187.1 coordinate 13,826,918, forward strand.
GAATGGGCCGTGACCATGAAGCAGCATAACACAGAAAGCATTAGGCAACATAGTAATGGACAGGTTTAAGTGGAGCGGAATGCACTGCTCCAGTTTCAGCCGCGTACATGACCAGTGTCACTGCAGGGGAGGCTGATAAAATAATCATGTGCTGGCAAAGATTTGAGAGTTTGCAAAGTCAGCATGGACCTTGGCTCTAATCAAAAGGTGAGGGGACTAAGTGTGTTAGAGACGTTTCTACACCACAAAAACAGCACGTCTATCAGCACTGTCTCACAGCAAATAACTTGCTCTTGCTTAAGCACTACAGGAGTTTAAAGTACATACTGTTCAATGGAATACCATTTCAAAATGTTCACTCATGGTTTAAAGCATTCCTGAGTACATGCACTGTATAACAGCTGCATATATAGTATATTGTCTACAGACAAATAAGTAGACCAAAATGGTAACAGAGCTAGTAGGAAAAGTTTAAAGTTCAATTCTGAAGGTGCTTTTGATTTTTTGTAATACCAAAATTATTGGTGCCAAAAGAATCCATTGGTTCACAACACCTCAACAGCCAAATATTTTGATAATCTATGATCAAATAATTAAAACCAAAACACCAAACAATGTAGATCTAGATTCTCTGTGTGAGGATTTGTTTGTGTTATATGACAGTAAACTGAATGCAATATTTTAGAATATTAAACAGTCAGTTGGACAAATAAAAATGGAAGGTCAAGAGGTTTCAAGAAGTCACTTTGTGCCTAACCTTATACATTTTAGAGACAAAATTATTAATTTAGTAAAAGTAACACATTTCTTATTTTTTAAAAAGCTTTGCAATGCTTCTTCTGTTAAATGTGCATGCTCTTATTTTGTAGTCTGGACCTAGAGCAAAGAGCATGGACAAACCCTATAAGCTAATATACAAAACATGAACTTTAAAAACTTTAGACAATATCTCTTTGTCTTAATACTTAGACTTAGTCTATTTTGGGTTGCACCAATGTTCCTAACTCTGTTGCACCATGTTAGTAATTCTGACATTATAAACCGGTAAAAAAACGCTGTCCTTCTGTGTGTTACACCAGGAAGTGAAATGGATCACTCTTCCTATCTTTCCTTTAGTTTTGTTTCCTGGACTGCCCTCGTTGTCTCGCCTCCCCTTCGAGTTCTCCTGCACTGTCTCCTGTTGTGCTTTGACAAGTGAGTGGGACCAGGGTGTGGACAGTGGTGTTTGTTCCCTGTCTTTAGCTGGACATTCATTAGGACATACAAAGAGTTTGGTGATAACACTAGTGTTTCCTGTTTGTCCAGACCTGGGTCTGGCCAACAGAACAAGGAGTGTGTGAAAGAAAAAAAAGAAGAGGAAAAGGGGAAGGAGTGGATATGCCTAAAGTTAAGGAGATACTGTGGTGGTATAAATCAATACTGGGTATTGCTTTAAAAATATTAGTCATTCAGTTTCTTCTTACCTCCCTCTCTTTCTCAACACATGTGTCATTATAGGTTTTGATTTCTCTGGTAAAGTCTTGAAACCAAATAACAGAATCACAACTTAATATCACAATATTAATATTTTTTATTTTTCTCTAAACCTTCTTCAGTTCTCTGAAAACAAACAGACCATTATGGGGAAGAGTCATTTCTACATGACATTCTGTATGTTTGTGCTAAACAAAACAAAAACATTTACTCTAAACAGCCTTTAGTTCCCCTCAAAAACACAATAATATTTTTGCTGATTTACAGATGAGTAGGTGTTTGTGTTTGAATTTCTGTGTGGTCTTTTTCTGGTTACACTACATTATAATAACTACAAAACCAGAGAGTAATTCTACTGTAAATTACATGCATGTATGTCAGTGCTTTAGTGTCACATAAAAGTTCATAAAATTAATTTAACAGAGTTACGCTTGACATGTTTAACAAAGATACTAGCAGCACTTTAAAGCTCTACTGTTTGTCGGATCTTGGCACTTTGGAAACCAGGTGAAACTCAAAAAGAAAGATGTTAAGTAATTGTTACCCGTAAAGTCGCATGATAAAAAAAAAATGCAATGCATATCCTTTGCAAATTTAATGGACTTCCAGGATATACTTTTCCGGGTACCTTGTCATGGATTAATTTTCCCAACATAAAATTCTATCCATTGCAGGTATTCTTACTCTGGGGAAAATATCTCAAACTAATTTCATAGTGATCTGGACAATTATTGTCAGGAAACAAAGTGTTGGAAAGACATAGCTGAGCAGTGATGTTACCTGGGAAACAACTAAAGTCTCTGACATAAAGAATAAAACGAGGGGAAGTGCATGGAAAAAAACAGATGTAGGTGAGTAAACAAGTATTAAATCTAAACAAGAAACTGACTTAAAAAGCTAAAACATGGGCAAGTAAATAAAGTCAGGTTATGTCAAGGAGTAAATTAAAAAACACAATACTAAGTCGTCTCTTGCTGACATGAAAACACAACACCCTCCTCTATTCCAATTCACACAGAAAACTAGATTTGTATTTTGTGTAAATCAAAAATTGTGTTGTCTATGGGATTAAATGCAAGATGAGGTATACAATAAGAAAAATAGATTAAAAATGGGGTCAAAAGGGAAGTAAGACACATAAACAAGGATTTACATCCAAAGGTAAACCCTACAGATTACAAGAATATTTACAGGAATGTGTTAGCATTCGAGGTTTAGAGACACAGGAGGGTAAATGAGAGGATGGAAGAGTGAACAGTGTAAAAGACTAAAATGAAAGGGGAAAAAAAAGAATTGTGAAGGAAAGACAGTGACACATGCACAATATCTTTGCCCTTTGATCAGCAGTAGCTTTTAACTTCAAACCCCTTATCTGCAACAATGCAGATGCTCAAATGTCCTCAAACAATACATCCTTTCTCTTGGACCACAGCTGAAACCGCTTACTGCCCTCTGTAGCACAAACACACATCAGCATGAGCACATACTGTACACACACGCACACACACAAATAGTTTACTAGACTCTGAAACTAAAACCCAGAATAAGAGACCTAGGAGACGGAACTGTTAAACAAAGACCAGATGGTTGGTGTCATAATGAAAGATGTGGCTACGTATTTCACAACACTGCCCAATCTGGACCCCACGTTTAGATAATGAAATTCACATCATGAGTAAGTTTTCCTCATTTGGCAAGTATGCTTCGCAGTCACTGTTTTTCTAATGGCACCACCCTGTCCTCACTAAGTCTTTTTAGTCTAAAAGGTGGTGAAAATTAGTACAATTTAGTACAAATTAGTTATTTTTTCAATATATCAACGTCAGCCAATGCTATAGTCAAAAGATGTCCCACTAGTCAATCATTGCACACTTACAACACTGAAATGTTTCATGGTTAAACGTGTAGACTTAAGGACCCAAAACTGTTTCAAGAGACATTGCAGCAGTTTATCACACTGCGTTCTAATCTCTATGGAGCTAGACTTAGATCAGTAAAAGTCAGTGATGTTCCCCTTTCCAAGAACTAGTGAGAAGCAAGGTTAATGGAGCTGTCGAATATGACTGCATTTGTTTTTTTAACTGATGAATTAAATATTTGATGTGATATTGTTATTATTTTACCTTTATTTTATTGTTGACAGGGCATCAGGCTAAGACGTTACACAGGGAGAGAGAGACAGAAGAAAACTGTCTTCACATCCTTTTATCAGCCCTGTTTCCCCTCCCCCTTCCTCACTTCACTTCAGTATTGTGCCTTAAAAACTCTCATTATCTGACTAATACTCAAAACACTGACCTCTCCAACCCACTCTGCTTTAGTGCTTTACTTGTGCTCATAAAAACTTCTGTAGTTACAGTAATTCTAGGAGGCCAACAAAACCCATTTTACCATTTGCACATTCACCGTTGCTGAACAATTGTCCATTTTTAGAATTGTACAACTGATTTAAAGGTCCAAAATGGGACATTTATGGGTCCGAGAAGACCTCCCGTAAAATACTGCCCTCATGTAACACTTCCTCCTGACACAAATAGCCTTTCCTGCCCTATAAATAAACACTGCAGGACTTGGATAGCAACCAGCCTCATTATGCTCAGAGGAGTAAAGCAAAAATATACTGTATCACTCACTTCTGTCAGGCAGTTCAAACACACAAACACACACACACACACACACACACACACACACACACACAAAGCGGATTAGTTACACAGGTTCAATGAGCTCAAAACAAAACTAGGAAAATGTTTGTCTCACTTTACATAAAACCTTTGGTCAGTTAAAATCAATAAAAATAACATACTGTATTTCATATCTATTTGCAAGTAAAAACAGTTCTTAGAAGTAATCAGCAAATAAAGAGGTGTAATGGCAAAAGTGCCTCTTGAAGGAAAGTTCTCATACTTTGTCAGGTGAAAAAGTCTAACCCTCCCCCATCCATCTCCTAGCATGAATATTGTTCTAGTTGTTCTGAGCAGGCCAAACTAAACACCCTGTCTGAATCTAACTGGGGCAGGGAGTCTGACTGCCATTCGCTCTCTCCCGCACACTTTCTGTTCTGTCACCGCAATCACTCCTCCTTTACATGCATTTTTCATCTTGCTCTCTTCTCTCATTATTTCTCACAACCCCTAACCCTTTCCCACAACCTTCCAACTTTCCTCACTTACCTTATCTGCTTTTATCAGTCTTACTGGTGCCGCCATCATATCGAGTGATTAGCTTCATTTTATACTATTACTTCATGTGTATATAGTTCCAAATCATGTCAGGAATTTAAGTTCACACTAATCCCTTTACAAAAAAATACTCATTAACAAAAATACCCTACATACACACAAAGTCAGCAGACATTGAACAGACCTTTTGCAGAAACACGCACCCACACATTAATGAGCATGCAAACACACATACACCACACCAGGCTCACACCCGCCTCACTTCACCAGTGCTCTTTGCTTCATGTATTTGCTGATGAACTAGTTTCTTGGCTGTTTTCTGAAGTCTATGTACAAAGGGCAATAACGCATAAAGACATCCCATAGGCAGTTCTTTCTTTAATTGGATCCATGTTCAAACAAGACCTACGCCACTTTCTCACACTTTTTATATAATTTTAAACTAATTCAAGACTGCAGTTTTTTTTTTAAATATGCGTAGAAGGCTGTCTGGTCAACACCAGGATAACATTTTAGATTAACAAGCACAGTGGCTAGTGCTATTGACAGCTAACTAAACATGGTGACTGAAGTAGGAGCATAGGAGGACTTGACATCTGCACACTGAACAAGCTTAGTAGGCTAATACAAACAGAAAAAAAAAATTCAATCATGAGTAAGTTCTTACCAAAATATATTTTATACCAGTGATCCTTAACTCCTACACTACTGAGATGATTACAAGGCAGTGCCAGCGGCTTAATGCACCTTAATCTAATACAATCAAAAGCCTTATTTCAAACAAATCCATAATAGAAATGTATAAAACTTGTATTTCTTTAAGAAAATCCCATTGTTTATTTTAAACACTTTCCTCTTGTTTGCTTATGTCTGACTTGTATACAGTATATTTAAGTGCTAAATGCTAATAATAAAAAATACCAAGAGATTGGTCTGTTATACAGATGTAACAAACATGCATAATTAATGTAAAAACGTTTAATCTACTAATCATTAAAAAACTTGCCCCCCGGCTTAAAAAAAATAGTGAAAAATGCAGACCTGTCTATGTTGTGGGAAGCGTACTGCGAGATATAGCTTGACTTGCATGTGATTGTCTGTTGGAACGCTCACTGTCCCAGTGTCATTGGTAAGTAAAACAACGGTAATAATTGTTGTAATAAATATTTATTATTCATTCTCTGCATTGGTCACATGTGTATTTTTACTTCACTGTTTATGTGTCTCATTGAATCAAGATGCAATCTAAATACCCTGAATTTGAAGAGGGTCATTGTTATCCCTTGGACTGTCCCACTAACCACTGACAACACACAGACAGACACACGCCCTTCCTTCACCAGCTCTCTCCCAGATTAATGCTGGGATGTCTCTTGGGTTTTAATGTCACTCGCAGTACTAATACCCTTTCACTACACCCAGCCAGAACAAGCCATTCTGTGCCAAACCAAGTGAGACAGGGCCAAATCAAACAGGGCCAAGTGAAGATACTTCAGCTGGAGTTTCCAAAAATAAAATAAAAATATATATATTTTATTAATTTCTGCATTAACATAGTACTATATATTTTGAAGTTATAACTGCAAAATGTTACAGCTTTTATAGAAAATGTAGGGTACAGCATTTCTGCCTACAAATTGCTGTGTTTTATCCAATGTGCTAGGACAAGAATTGCTAGACAAGGAAATATTATGAATTTATGTTTTCAACCACAAAGTGCACAAGCCATTTTTAAGAAAAATGTTCAGATGATCAGCATGTGACTTTTTCTGCAGTGTATCTCTTCCTAACACAACAGAAACATTTCAAAACTTTTGATAAGGAGGACCCCATTCCTTTACCATCTGATGCTATTCAGACAGTGTCACAAATGCAGCAAACATTAAGTCTCCAGTGTCATGCAGATTGGATGAAGAAGCAGCCATGAAACAGGAGACAACATAATCCACACTTCATTTAGATGCAGACAGAGTAGATAATAAGGGGAGGGAGGGAGTGTGTGTTTGTCTGCACATATGTTGGACACCAGTCTATGCACATGGATGTAAAAGCGTGCACGCGCGTGTTTGTGTGAGAGACAGCCTTGAGTAATCCTGCTTAGTCTAGCAGCTGTGGGAGCAGGTTTAAGTAGTGTTACAGTATGAATGGCTGGATGAGGGTTTAAAACTAGATCCACTGTCTAAAATAGAATAAACAGATAACAACAACAAAAAACTGAGCTTGCATAAGTATGTGTGTGCTGAACAGCACAACCACTAGTAATGTGCTTGAGGATGGTTGTAAGGGGCTAAGAGTTAGATAATGGTCTAAGCAAATTAGCTCATGTACAGCAGCTCTGCTCTAACAGTGAGGACCAAGTTGTTAATGTGGTCTCAAAGGGTCATGCACCGTACATTTAATTAAGATTTCTCAAACTAATTACACACGGCTGTTTTAAGTAACCCTGAAGAAAGCAGTAACATTTTTTAATAATGATGCTGATAAATAATTTTGCTTTACAGCATTAAATTTCACTTTAGGGCTGTTTGTCAAAACCCAGTAACATGTCATTTATATTCTCTCTCTCTCTGTGTGTGTGTGTGTGTGTGTGTGTGTGTGTGTGTGTGTGTGTGTGTGTGTGTGTGTGTGTGTGTGTGTGTGTGTGTGTATTTGTCCATATAAGATCTGGATTTTTTTTGTTGACAATGCACAAGGGTTTGTAGAATAATAAGTATATATTTTTTTAAATAAGGTATCTAAAAGAATATCATTTTGGTATCTGCAATGAAACATAAATACTGTGTTTGCAATATTCATTATCTACACCACTTATCCTGTAGAGGGTCACAGGGGGGCTGGAGCCAGCTGTCACTGGGCAGGATACACCCTGGAAAGGCCACCAGTCTATCATAAGGCTGACACATAAACAACTATCAACAATCATATTCACCCCTACGGGCAAATTTCGAGTCACCAATTAACCTAAATGGATGTTTCTGGAATGCAGGAGGAAACCAGACAACAAAGAGGTAACAGATTTAAAACACTCCTGATGTCAGGAATAGTTGCTAATCACTGCTCAGCTTTGGCCGTGTTTTTGCAATGGTATAAAACAATTTAAAACCCTTAGTTATACTGAAGGAAGATAAACCTACCTATTATTGTAACTAAAATTGATAAAAACAGATGTTGAAGTTTGCCGTTTATCCTTTATATTTGAATACCAATCTTCTACAAAGCATTCCAACTCAGTCTAAAACAGAGCAAGCAAGGTATTCAGTAACCGCAGTCTTGCAGTAAATACTTTTTTGAAGGTTTTCAACCCACCTCAGTTTCTCTGGATGCATGCTTTAAATTCAATCAGTTGGGTCAATTGGGCAGAGAACACTGCTTATTGACATGATGATACTACATGTGCCAAAACCATTTCTTATAGCAGACCATTCAGACATGGCTGAAGCTGAATGTCTGCAAGTCTCGCAGTGGCTGTTCACTAAACACTTTCCCAGAAGCCAGATTACACCATCTGCTTGTCTTAAGCATTCCTCACACCCGCGCGCGCACGCACACACAAACACAATGCAGACCCTTTGGCAAAACAGGCTTTGCCAAAAGATCTACATATCCCAAAATGTTAATGAATGATTCCAAAGACATATTCAGGCAGGCACAGACAAACCAAAACAACACTTAACAGGCAGAGTCTCCCGGTGAGACGTGCTAACATTTCAGAATGCACACCTTCATGGATACACTGACATACACTCATTTACAGGAATTCCTGATTCACTTTGACCTTGCACAACTACACACCTACTCTCAGAGTCTGATAATGCAACACTGGTGTTACTCTCTTTTAGGCTCTTTCAAGCACAAGATTTTAGTGGATAAATTTAATGTAGAAAGATAAGAACACAAGACAGCTGTGATAAAAAAAAAAAAAACTTATTATTGCTGTCTAATCTGTTTGAAAAACCACACATTCAATTTTGTTCATGAATCATCTTTTGTACAACATTAATGTTGTTGTGTAATATTCAAGTTGGAGGTGTGAGAACACCTTCATCGTGGGAGGATTTTTCACACCAGTTACAGTGCAGTCACAGTGCCGCATTTTAAAACGATGATCTGCTTAACCTGATGTCACATTCTGCTAAGTCAGCATGGGTATTCAGTTTAGATAGTTTGCATAGTACTAATGTGAATGTTATCAAATATCTATTGTTCCAACATTAGATATAAAGAAAGGTCTGGTTTTGTCAGACCTAACAGAGCAGGTGACATCAAGTATGTAATAAATGTAGGATTTGTGATCATAAAAGTAGATATATTGTCATTCAAGTGCAGTTTAAGTGCCAGGCTTAAATTAAAATCAGATGCTATTTCAAATCTAATGGGACCATACAGTTAACAATCAGAACACCTATTCAATAACAATATTCTGTATTTGCTACAATCTGGCAATATGATACAGGGGCTTTACAACTTTATATACTGAAAATTGTCACACCACATCAACATGCCATCATATCCATAACATTTGAGAAAAAAAACTTTCCTGCAACTACAGAATACCAGAACATCTACCTGGTCATCAGGGGTTTAAACATGAACTACTGTCTGCCACACAATGTTTCCATGTAAACTGTTAATTAAAAGTCGATACAGTGTTTCTGAAAAATCACTTAAGTTTGCAGCACTTAAGCGTATCGATATTTTTTCACAACTGTAAGGTGATCATGTTTATATCAATGTTTTAGCCGTCTTGCAGCTAATGGCCTGAAGGGCAAATAGATGATTATACAATTTATTATTCATCTTCCTCTGAGCAATTTGCTGCATATTGACAGTAATACTCAAAGCAATATCATTTAGTAACACTACTGCATCTGATATTTATGGCGTCTGTGTGGTTTACATTTGAATATAACCAAGCTATCGTTTTAACCACACCTGTGGTTGTCCGAATATGAATATAACGTCTACAATGACATGGTACAAATTCTTGATAACGAATAGGAAGCCCACTAATGATTCTATAACTTTATGTAGATTCATACAATATGACCTCAAACCATGAAATATTAAACAACATGTGTCAAATTATTGAGTAAACAAAAAAAACAGCTTTGCACAGTAATGTAAATGAGTTACCCCTTGCTGCAGAGGATGAGTTTATCATTAGAGACCCCAGCCTCAAAAACTGCCAATCAATGGCCCCTTTCTTTGTGAGGCACAGAGAAGGTGAATGGATAGCACCTGCATGTGTGGTTCCCACTGTAAAGAATGGAGGAGGTGTGATGGTGTTGGTGTGCTTTGCTGCTGACAGTGTTGCTGATTTAGCTCAAAATTCAGAGTTCTGCAGAAACGTGCCACCCTATCTGGTTTGGTGGAGGGGTTCCATGACAGCCACATACAGACAAACATGTTTCACAACAAAGTATCCCAGGGCTATTGATATGCTTTTCACTACCCACATATAACAACTCCCAAAACGAGGTCTATTGGGAAGGCTCAGAGCCTAAGTGACAAACAGATACATTTGACCAGGCTATATGCTTGACTTATCTTGTGGTCTTTCTAGTTTATGCACATTTAAATCATGAATAAATTAAAAAAATGCAATTAAGTTAGACTAAATTTGCCTTCTCTGTAATAAGTCACATTGTATTCTCTCCTTCATTACAGTTTTAACATTTCTACCTTATTTAGGCCCCATGTTGGAGAGGTTCGGTTAAGGCTTGACTGCCTGATGCATTAAGTTCAATAGGGAGGAGGAGGATCCTCGAAGTGAAGCATTTGTTGAAGATTTGACAGTAAACCACACATTCCATTACACATTATCAGGGAATGTCCAAACTTCATTAAACAAACTATTTAAAAAAGCATTACGTTTCTCTTATTTTGTATAAAAACCTACAGACATGGTTTTGGGGGAAACATTCCTGAGTGATCTGTCAATGACATACACAGCCTAAAATAGAAGACATTTTCTTTCTATTACAGTTGTTCACAGTTTATATATATAAAAAAAATAACAATTGTCTCAGAACATGGACAACTTGTTAACAACAATCATAACAATGAATTTAATCACTACATTTGTACTTCCAAAATATGGTTGGTAAGACACACTTTACTAAGATACACAATGCAAGATTTATCATTATCAATGTATAAACAACCAGACATAAAAACACTGAGGCTGTGATGATGACTTGAACAATCGGGAGTTACTATTAATTACTAATTTGATTTTTTTTAATCAAATATACACTATGTCCACTATGACTACTACACAAAAAACATGTCACTAATTTCATTTTCAAAACAGAGACCTAAGAATACACAGATATTAAAATAATTTAGATAAGAAAATAACTGCATCAAAAGACAAACCAAGACATCAGACATCCAAATGCTCAAAGTGCCACAGTGTATGTAGGAGTGAGGTCTTCAAAGGCATGCATGACTGCAAATGGCTTCAGTTGTTCCTAAGCAACATTCACATCCACTGCTCTTCCCTTCCTTCTCTCCTGCCGCCTACGTCTGGCTATTTTAGTGAGGACGAACATTTCACTATAAAAGCATCAATCTCCAAAATTTTACAAGCCTTACTGCAACAAGACAGGTTTTTAAAGGGGGAAAAAACAATACATAGGTGAGGTATACATAAAGCAGAATCACCCATTTTGTTCACTATGAGGGAACTATTATGACCATGCAACCCACTTCTGGACTGAACATTTTCAAGAACAATGAACACTATTATATACTTCCCCACATACTGTAGCTGACAAAATTTGCAATTATTTCCTAATATAAGGCTGTAGGCTCATGCAGTTAAATTTCAAACAAATACTAGGAAAAATGCATCTGTTTTGTTTTGTATTTTACTGATGTCAATGTCCCTAATCCTTAAAGACAGTTCACAATGTTCTACACGTGTTTCTCTGGGTGATTTCACTTGGAGTCCAGAAAACACAACCATCCACTCTAGGTAAGCTTTGCATTTTGTTGTGGTTATGTTTTGCCCCACTTAATTTCTCCTCTGTGGTTCTGTCTTTCATTCTAAAGAGTATGACATTTAATTTGATCTCTCTCCATCCTGCACCAACACACAATCTTATCAATCTTGCGGAAACTATACTACCTATAATACTATACTAATACAATGGATACTATACTATCTATACTCCAATTAGCAACACCACTAGCACCACCTTGTGTGACTGATCGTATGAATTGTCTCCATTAGTTCCAATTCTTTACTCTATCCACTAATGTCTCTATCTCTGGCACTCCCTCCATCTACAAAAGCTTATCCCAATCATCCAGCAATGCTACAGACTTTTCCTGTCTGTGTCATTATGGTCACCAAGACAACATTTGAGTCAGACATTCTGGAGACGCCTCACTTCCTGTGAGTGTAGAGTATCTTCACTGTGAGCAAATGAATGACTATCAATATGGGGAATTTTTCCCTAAATACTGATTCATCGTCAGAAGGATCAAATTCATGCCTGGAGCTGTGCTGAGTATCTGAACATAGAAGTTCTGATTAATCAAAGAAATACATATCGCTTTATATAGTCACCTTTCACTTTCTGTGCCGTCTGTCCATCCAAAAGTCTATGTCATATCCTTAACACTATTCTTAATGGTTTCACAACCTCAGGACCCCATTTCTAGGTCCAAAAATGCTCCTGACAACCAAAACTACAGCTACCCAGTTGCCATGTCAAATAGAGCATGGCATGTTTTTCTTTTTAAAAAAGCCCAGGGGAAGCTCTAAATGTATCCCACAGGCATTTTCATTATAATGTATTTATTTTATTTTTCAAGCCACTTTGTTTTTCTTAAACAAACAGCAAAATATCAACAAGCTACGGGCTGCTGCCAACCCCAAGGTTTAGAAAAACTGCCATAAATCATCCTCAACTGCTCAAGCCAAACATACACAGACACTGACTCAGCCATGCAGACATACACATGTGCACACACTTTACATAGCCATGAACATGTGTTGCAGTACTTACATCAGTTTTCCGAAACTTGGCTTTAAGGCTCTTCATGTTCAGTCTGGTCCATGCAGTCACTCACTCAGTCAAGGCTGTAAAGCAAAACCACACAGAGGTTTAAACTCAGCCTTGTGTTTCTGAAAAGCCTAAACTGACTGACTTATTTTGTGAAACTAGAGTCACCAAATTTACAGTCAATAAAAGGTGTGTGTATGTGCAGTTTAGCAGCAGGGATTTATTGTGGCAATAGTGTGCAGCCTTAGTCCGTCACTATTTCCTTAGGAAAACTGAAATGCACAGTTTTAACACATCTAACTTTATATTCAAATATTCCTTAGCAACGGGCAGTTTTAGGAATGGACTTAGCATTACACATGCAACTAGCGTGTGCAAGTAATTTAAACATGTCACTGCAAATGTATGTTGTTCTGTATTATTTTTTCTAAGGATGTCTCCAATGAATACAAATCTCTTGGGGATATCTAGTGAATGCATTTTTTTGCACCAGCTCCTTTAGTTTCTGTTTTTCTTTTCTTAAATTTCCCAGTTGATGAGTTTTCTTGTGAACATTCCAGAAATAATTAAGCTACTTATGCACTTGATTATGATTATCTCCAGTATCCACTGGAGAGGAGGCCTTTTATAATGTTGATGGGAGCATTATGGACAACCATACCTGGGCTCCTGTAAGCTTTCATTCTAACATATTTGTCTGCCCACGTTCAAGAGAAAAACATATTTTTTTTGATGACACCCAATTATACTTACTGTGCAGAATCAATAGCAGAATTCTGTGCATGGGATCCAAACCACAAGAAAGATGTGGTAATGGAATGACAACATTTCTATCAATACTAAAAGCTAAATATCAAACTCCACAGAAGTAACGTTCTACTATGTTGTTTCAAACGCCACTTTCAGTGCACAAACTAAAACTGGAAGCACCACACTGCTCAGGCTACAGTCTGATAAGTAGTTGCCTGTATTCGCACAACTCCTCAAACAACAGAGCTGAAAAAAAGGACATAACTTGAGAACAAACCAGGAAAAAGCTGCAACTCGTTAAGCACAAAACAGCGTGAAAGGCGCGCGACATGCATCATCCTCCACAGTAACTCGGACGTCAGATGAAACGCTGCGTTTAACACGGGAGCTGCTGGTTTCATTCACCTCTGGGACTCTCACACACACACACACACACACACACACACGCGTAGTTACGAAGCTTCTGTGAAACGCGACTAACGTTGGTCGAATAAGAACATCTGAAATCAGTGGACACGCTAAACTTACCCTGTCGGGGGGGTCGCACACATAAAAACGACTGACACAAAAGTAGAAAACGAACCGGTGAGCAAACAGCAAGCCTTTGTTAAGCTAAGTCGAACAGCAGGAGGCACGAAAGGGAGAAAAAGCCGTGCGCCCGTAGCTCCACAGTGGCCCGACTCGGCCCGCATACATTCAAAGTTGAGCTGCTCCCGGACTCCTGCCGTGTCTCGGTCGGACTTCAACGACTGTTGGCCGGTTTGGGAGGGTGACGTCACTCCCCCAGAGCTCTCATGACCGCGGCGAGCGAGCCCTCCTCTGTTCTCCATTGTGGGCCATTCATGTCGCGGTTAGACAGATTTCTCCCAGAGACACGCGAAGAGAAACACAACCGAAGCCTTACACACACACACACACACACACACACACACACACACTATTTTAGGGTGAGCCACCACAGCGTGCGTTTGAGCAGTCACCTGAACACACAGAGGGTAAAAAATCACACTCTTACTATTACAATATGTTGAGTATGACAGTCATAGGGGGAGGAGCGTAAACGTTTGAATTTAGTTTTTATTTTAAAGCATTTGTATAGCCAACCAATAATTTCATATTCAATATCAGTTTCTTTGTTTTACATAGCAGTTTCATATCATATGAGACTAATATGAGAATATAAAACAGTGCTTGCTATGATTGATTCCAGTAAATTAGTTAATAAACTGATGGAGAGACATCAAAATATGCTAATGGACAAATCAGTGCTATGATCAATTATTATTATTATGGTCAAGCTTCAATAAGATGGATCTTAACATTGACCAAACTCATATTCGCAGAAGATCTTAAAATAAAAATAACAGTTTTCACAGGTAATATTCCCAGTAATGGGCTCTCCATTCGTTATGTGCATATCTGTTTAAGGTAAGCTAACCAGACAAGTTATGTTCCTATGTCGCAACAGCACTGCCTCACTGCAGGACCATAACTATTAATACAGGTAAAAACACGCCAGATTCATTACTGGTAATAATATTGATGCCGTTTCATAAGATGAGGTAACGTAACCTAGATTACTTCACCGTGTGTGTCATAAACTAAAACTCATTCAAATGAATATTGTCATCTTTGCCCTACAGCTTGTCTCCCCAAACCCCCCCATAAATCATTCAATTCAGCATCCATCATTTATATATTATCTATAGGAATCTGTTATTAAACAGATCACAAAATATTTCCTTCATGGCTGTAATAATGAAAATGACATGTTAGAAGAAGTTCTGTGTAAAACATCAAGGGATAAAATGAGAGAAGAAAACTAGACAGAAATAAACTCAACATGACAGAGTGACAAAGGTGACTAATTGGGGAGTCTGACCCTTTGACTCATCCAGTACCACAGGAGGACTGTAGTTTATGGAGCAACAGACAATGACGACAGTGACGTGAAATAATATCCAATAGCAAGACAGTGACATCTAGTGGATATTTATTTACTATATTTGATGCATAGATAGCTTCAGGTGTTGTGAGCAGGAATAAACAAGTGAAAGGAAAGGATAGGTCAAAAATAATAGGATCTTGGAATATCTTTATGTCCAAGAAACAACAACAACAATGTAGTTCCCTAATTACATCTTGTAAAAGTCAAACTGTGTTGTGAAGACACTATTATTGAATTTCGTCATTTGAATTCATACAAACTTCTAGACTTATTTCGACTTGCAGTACTAAGGTTTAAACTGAAATTGTTATAAAGTTTATGCAAGAATATGCAAGGAACTTATTATGATGTTTTATTAGTGAAATATATTTAACAAAGTTATGCCTCACATTGAATGAGGCAGTAGCTTACTGCAGAACAAGGCGCACAAATGGGCCATGTCCTGGATAAATGGCAAAATCATGTAATATTTATTTTATAGGGAAAATCTAGCTAGAATTGAATTTATAGGGTCATTGGAACTAAATGGTGCACAAAAAGACACTGAGGTTTAATCATTTATACAGCCATGTCACGTGAATAATTCAAAGAGTGTTTATATTCAAGATAGTTCTTTGCCCTGCAGTTGGTTTTTTTGACAACCAGCTAAAGTGGGAAAAACGGTTATTTCGCCGATTACCTAATGGGTGTTAGAGGATCGCTATATTACAATAATGTACAAGTTAAATCAGCTTTTTAATACACGGAATAGTGAGCTCCTTTCGCCTTTATGCTCCAGTGAACCGTAAACTGTCGAGGAAAACGGAAGTGGGTTCAGTGAATGACTTCATTCCGGATGTGGGAAGCTTCAGA
Organism: Channa striata; assembly: GCA_033026295.1. NCBI lineage: Eukaryota > Metazoa > Chordata > Actinopteri > Anabantiformes > Channidae > Channa > Channa striata. Next base: position 13,843,138 of record CM065187.1, read on the forward strand.
TTTTATTCCCGGATGTGGCGCATCATAACAAACTTCCATATGCCGTAGCTACACTCAGTAAAAGCTGACTGTCTGAATCGTTATCATGTTACTGAAAACATTTTGTATTCACTTCACCGGATATTTTGCTGTCATATTTTTGATTGTGGGTATTGGTTTGGCCGTGAGTAACGTGTTTGAGCATTTTGTCCAGTCGATGGTTAAAAAGGTGAGCACCTTGTTGATACGGACGTTAAGCTTTAGTTAGAAACGTGAAGCTCGACATTAGACATTTTGGTGACGTCTGCCGTTCGCTGCTGTATCCTACTGAACGTGGTGCGTCTGTCTTAGGAGGAAATTTGTAGCTTAACGTGTTTTAGCTTCCAGCACAGCTAGTAATGAGGTCGGATGTTTTAGAAATGGCTCACCCCAGGAGTGTTCTGCAAGGACGTGTCTCTGTCAATTACAGTGTTGTTATTTACAATCTGTGAATACACATGCTCCTACTCATAGGTGTTCAAAAAATGTATATATATTATGAACAAGTTCTAAATTCGCATACTGCTTTTATGCTAAGGGGGGCCTAAGTGTTATATATATTTGTAATAATTATGGATATTCACTGTTTTTCGCATATAGTTGCTTTTGTAATTGTTTTGCTTTCAGTCTGTACTTTGTAATATCACATGATTTGTTTATTTTAAAGTGCAAAGAAAGGTATATGACATGACACAAAAATTATTTCACCATTTGACAAAATTACATTTGTCATATGACGTGACAACAGTTTAGCTCTCAGATCTGATCTATTTTGAGTCATTTCTGTTAAGCTGTGCAAGACTCATAACCTACTACCCTTTGTCCCCACAGGAAGTAGTTTTGAAAAATGGTACAGAGGCGTTTAAGGCCTGGGAGAATCCACCAGCCCCCGTCTACATGCAGTTTTACTTCTTCAATTTAACAAATCCACAGGAGATGCTGGATGGGGAAATGCCTGCTGTGGTGGAGATTGGACCATATACATACAGGTAGGAGAGATATAGGGGAAAGGCTGAATTTTCTCAGTTCTCTACCTAAAGTATTAACCTCATACATGAACAGAATCTGCAGTTCAACATACATGGCTAATACAAAGGACCCCTTCTATATCTCACTAAAATATATATATATATATATATATATATATATATATATATATATATATCTATATCTCACTAAAATATATATATATATATATATTCCAGTATATATACATACACATACACACACACACACACATAGTGATACAAACAAAGACTTAAAGCCACTTCCCAAAAATTCTTAAATTACATTTCTAGTGTCTTCAAACTATTCTATGCTTAAACTAGCCGTCTCTGGAGGTGTCAACTTGATATGATTGTTAAACTCACAACTTTATTTTTAGATTGTGTACATACTGGAATTTGCATGAGTGCAATGCCTTTGCAATGTATCTTGATGGGAAAATCTTCGGTCTGGTTGAAGCACCAAAACTAATAGACACAGGCTATAGAGCAGTCAAATATTTATGTACAACTTTTACTTACTGGAAATACATTGATCACCCAAAAGATGAACACTGGTGTTTTAAAAGTGCCATTGAGAAAAGGTTCAGCATGACCACTCTGATCAGTCTTTGCCTACACAGTACCATATACAGCAAAATGTGATACACTGTGGGTGTGTAGAGATGGTAGATGAACACTAACTCAGTAGACAAATAAAACTGCAAATAAATAAAAATTAATTATCACAAATAAAGTACTCCACTAACAATGTATTTTTAACAATACTAATTATGGACAAACGTGTAGTAAATTATAAAAAAAGGGTCAAGATACCACTTTAACCACTTTATATGCTCACAGGTGGTTGACTCATAATGATATGTAAGCATTCATGAGTTCATTTATTTAAAAAAAATAGTGCAAATGTTTTAAGTATTTGTTACTTTTTAGTGATAATTATTAATTAATTAATAAAAAACATAAATGATTTATTGTTTTGCTTTTTTTTGTAAATGTCAGATGCAGTTTGCAGAGGCCACCACAAAGAGATATTATTGTGGGTCTGTCCCCAGCCAGTCAAATGCAGCTTGTTTGCCTCCCCCTCCCTGCATGGCCTGACACAGTAGCTTTGTATAGCTGCCAGCTTGTTTAACTGAGAAATAAAAATCACATTACTAAGAAGTATTTTTATTTTTCATTCCTTTTTCTGCCGACAGCAGCATTATATTGTGTCAACCCAGCAGTATTTTGTCCTACAGTAACCTTGCAACCCACTTACTCACCCTTTGCATACTTACAAAGGCTGAGTAAATGAGGCCTAAAGTTTATAGTGTGCTGTAAACCAAGCTTTGGTAGACACTGTATCACACAGTTGATGGTTTTCCTTATTACAGACATTTTACAACAGAAGCTAAAGCAAAAAGTCCAATATTTCGTACTGTTTTTCAGTAACAGGAGCTTTTTGAGTTGTTGATAATCAGTAGTGTAGAACAGCGGAAACTCACATTCATGGTGAAGACTTTTTCTCGATTTTCAATAATTTTATCACAGAGAGTGTCACTATTGTGCAACTATTGCAAAAATGTGGGATTTAGACAGCGGAAATCCAGTCAGTGAAGGGAAATAGGCTAACAGTTTCCTTCAAGTAATTTCTGCTCCCCTGTAATACAGAACTTAATATTTATTTTAAAATAGTATTTTCTCTTGGAGCAGTTGGGAGAGTTGTAGAAAACAAGGATTTAAAAAAAAATCACGGCAGCATTTATGGCACATGGGGCTTGAGATGACTGATATTGTACTGTATATTGAGAGTTAAAGATAAAAAGTAATTCTGAACAAACTTAATTAATGTAGTGGGTTTCTCATTTAAAATCTCTTTACATATCTGGGAGCACCATAAAATTGAGTTTTCAGTCAACAGTTAACTTCTTTCCAATATAACTGAGCTATTATATTAATGTTCACAGGGAGTACCGACCCATGGAAGAAGTAAACTTTCAAGATAATGGCACAAAAATAGCAGCTGTCAACACTAAAACCTACATTTTCCAGCCTAACATGTCTCAGGGTCCAGAGAGTGACCTCATCAGGACAGTTAACATCCCCGCCATTGTAAGTTGAATACCTCTGTGTATTACTATTGCTCTTTGACTGGATCACATTTGTATTATTTTGTAGAATAAGTACTTAGACTAATGTTCTTTATACCTCCTGGTAGACGCTGATGGAGAAATTCAAAACACATTCTATCATAGCCAATTTAATCTCTGCATACATGAGGGGCGAGAACGATGGTCTGTTCGTCACCCGCACTGTTGGAGAGCTGCTGTGGGGATATGAAGATGACCTGCTCAAAGCCTTTAAATCGTTTGCACCTGAACTGGATGATGTTTTTGGACTCTTCTATAAGGTCTCAATTAAGCATTTAAATGAAATTCTTAATTCTGTTCCTGCTGGAGTGTACATTTTCATAAGATGGTTAAAACAAAATTTACTGTGTTAAAATCTTCCTTTTTTTCCCTCATAGAGCAATGCTTCCAATGACGGTGAATATGTGTTCTTCACTGGACAGCAAAACTACAAGGACTTTGCTAGAGTGGATACATGGAATGGTGAAAGGTGATTATTTTCTCTAACTGTCACTACAAAGTAACAGAAATGTGTTGTGCACTTTATATCCAGTCAGTGAGAATCCCCGTTAAAGTACTGTTTCAATGGATGATAACAAGTAGTATCAGTAACAGACAGGAACATGATTCATCCTCTTTGAGATTATTGAGAGCTCAAGTTGTGTTGATACAGTAAATTTAAATAGACAAAAAGGCACATCTGAAATTACACTGTTTTGAGGCTTTTTGTATATAATGACTGGTTCAAATTCATTAATAATATTATATGCACCTATGCATGCAGCTCACTAAATTGGTGGACATCTGACGAGTGCAATATGATTAATGGAACAAACGGAGCGTCTTTCCATCCAGTCATCACCAAAGATGAGATGCTATACATATTTTCCTCAGAGCTGTGCAGGTGAGTAGACAGTTTCACAGAAAGCTCATGCTGCTGGAAGACTGTTCACTTATATGTATTTATAAAATATGTTCTTGATTACATAAAAAGTCCCTTTTAACTAATGTCGGTCTTTTAAAAAATGTCAAGAATCTTGGTTTTAATCTATAACAGTGATTTAAACGTTAAACTATTCTTGTGTGTTAAGTGCACTGAAGCATTAAAATTTTTATTGACAGCTTTACAATGGGTCATTTTAAAGTGATGTCAGTTGTTGGGGGGGTGTTCTTATTTATTTGCTCCTTATTCTTCTGATAATTTTCTATTTGTCTTGTTTGAGCATTTTAGTAAAACTGCTACCTCACAATGAGACATAGAATGTTTTACTAAGACTTCCTCTCTCCATTATTTAGGCCTACATTTTCGATTAAAGACACTGGTTTAGCCTAATCAGGATTAGCCTCTTCAATGAGGTCTCCATAAGCTTTCTGTCTATTTTAATGCTGCAATAAACAACTAATATTAGCTTTGTGTGTCAGAACGGAGAGAGCAGCATACACAGATTAAGCAGTCGCAAAAGTCACAAGCTAATAATATGTCGAAGACAAACTTGTTTAAGAACTTTTAGCCAATTTTCTTTGTTCTGGTTTTCATTAAATCATTTTAGTACAGAGCTCATGTGAGAAATGAACAAAAACGGCCCCTCATTATTGGCATGATTGTCTTAGTAGTATTGATTTATGATTTCAAATATTAACCGATGTCTGACTGTGTTTTAAAGGTCACTGTATGCTCTGTATGAGAAAGATGTGACAGTAAAAGGAATTCCTGGGTATCGCTTCGTTCCACCCAGCGCAGTGTTTGCCAATCTCACTGTGAACCCAGCCAATGCAGGCTTCTGTGTCCCCGCTGGAAATTGCCTAGGTTCTGGTTTGCTGAATGTCAGCCCATGTAAAAATGGTGGGAAGCTTGTGAAAAAAATTCTTGTTGTTTGATTTTTTTTTTCGCAATCTGATCATGAGTGAAATTTAGTATTAAAACTGTTGTTTTTCTGAATTAATTAATGACTTCCATAATGTTGTCCTAAATTAATCTTTGTGTGTTTAGGAGCTCCCATCATAATGTCTTCACCACACTTCTACCAGGCAGATGAAAAATATGTTAATGATGTTTTTGGCATGAAACCAGTGAAGGAGCTGCATGAGACTACCATTGACATCAATCCGGTAGGAATTTAACTCAAATACTTAAAGATGTCATTTTTCTACACCTTGACATCTTTATCCACTTTATAAACAGATTTTTCTGATTTTTTTCGCAGTTGCAGTGTTATTTGTTCGTTGTAAACTAGAATGTTTACCGCTAGGTGCTGAACAATCTCAGCTTAGTAACTTAGTAGTAAGGGAATAGATATCAACTTTACATTTGGGTTAAATATTAAAGCTGAGTACTTGGTACGGAGCTGTCACCAAAGATAAGCTCTGACAGCTCTTATCGTAATTATGTTAACAGTTGAGCTTGTGAAAAAACACTTCCAGAAGCACAGTGTTAATTACTAATAACTAATTTGGTGCTATATTCTTGAAGGCATAACATAGTAATCACTTATTCAACTGATGTACTATAATGTCAATCATGTAAATTTTTGTGGCCTATATTGATAATCTTTTGAAATATAATATCTACATTGGGTTAGGGTTACAGTTGCATGACTAAGCTTAGATTGCTTAGTCATACAAAGTGAAATGTGAAAAGGTAATTTGTAAAATGTTAAAACATAGAAGAAAAAGAAAATTGTTTCTGTTTTCCACCACATACACTTCCCTAAATAAATGTGTGTTACAGTTCTTGGGATGAAGAGTTTAATGGAGTCTTTAAATGCTGTAAACAAGCTACTGTTTATTCTCTTTCCACTACTTTGATTTCATCCTGCAGTCTTCACCCTGCCACTGCACAAGATTATTGGCATCAAAGTCCTGTAACTTCTGTCATAAACTGTTGTATCAGTATCAGTATAACTAATATTAGTAATTTTCAAACAATAAATAGCTCTGAATGAGTACTTTTGGATTCAGTCTTAGGTGTTACCTTCGAAGACTATTACTGTATGTATTTGTTATTGAAAAAGATAAGTCAACATAAAAAAGTGCAGTATATAGGAGAAAGGAAGTAAGTTTAAATTTGAAAAAAAGACAAAAAGTTATTACACAAACATTGGGCGTAGCCAATTTTTAATGTTCTAGATAAAAAGAAAAAAGAAGCCATTGGTGACACCAGCAACATTTACAGACAGAGAGGAGCTGATTCATGGAGCAAGACAATGACCAGCCAGCTAACAAATTTACAGACATTTGACCCATTTGAACATGCATTTCACCAAGTCAATCTTGATATTATACAACAAGTCCTTAAACTCAAATATTTTCAATGTACAGGACAAACATGAAATTATCTTTGCATTCCAAGTATTATTGAAGAGTACTGTATATGTCGGTGTTTAAAATAAGTTACTTCTCCCAAAATATATGTGCTAAATTGAGGCATGCCTTTTCGTATGCAAGCGGTAAATGTTGTGTGCATAGTTCTCTGCACAGATCAGCACCATGGAGTTTATCATAAACCATGTCTTCAGACAAAGTGTATTTGTTTTGCAGATAACAGGATTCATGCTGCAAGCAGCAAAGCGGCTCCAGGTCAATGTCTATGTAGAGAAAATTCCTAGTTTCAGGTAATTAGTTGATTGCCTTCATTAGTTATTGGTTACTGAACCCATTTTGGTGAACCTTCTCACCACACTGGTTCTAAATGAAGCTACACTTGTATAAACTTGTCTACGTTTACCAGTTAGAATGCTGTAAAACAATTGTGCCACCATCATCATTATGCTTGGACTTTTGGACACTCCTGATTCTCTCATTATGCATCAACTTGGCATTTGATGGAGTAAACAACAAGATATTGTTTGGTCCAGACCAACAGATCCATTTTATTAATTAAAAAAATAAATGTGGACAAACTAAATGTAATATATATGAATACATACTGCACAGAAATATTTTTGGATGTCATAATAATTTCTGAATGTCTTATATTTGTTGACAAATTCTTTGTGTTAAAATATATAAATTGGTAACTAAGACAAGAAAATAATTATGACAGTAGATAACCAAAGGTAATTTTTCTTTTTTTAAGTCAAACAGGAAATGTGAGAACAGTGGTCTTTCCTGTGGTTTACCTAAATGAGGTATAAACACACTTATTTTATCACAATTTTCTTACTGCGAGGCAGTGTTCAATACTTAACACTGGTTGGCATGCAGATATTAGCCCATAATTAGCATTAATAAAAGAATGCTGTAGAACAGTTGGCTTCATTTTGATCTTAAAATTAAAATTGATTACCTGGAATGTTCAGCCATTGAAAACGAAAAAAAAATTCAATGCTTTATTATGGGCTATTTTTCAATTTGTGAATACAGTTTTTTAACAGATTTAATTATACATCATATTTGTTATAATACACATTCCTTCAATAAAAGCAAAACATTAAATAAAAGAATAATAATGTAACACTAATTGATATTGGGTTTTTTTTTTTTTTTGTGTTTCATTTGTTACCCTTTTTTTTTTTTTACCCTTTCCAGAGCGTTGTCATTGACGATGCGTCAGCCAAAAAACTGAAGGTGATCGTTGTCGAGCACAATGTTTTGGTGAACATCCCATTTATGCTTATGGGCGTATGCATCATCCTAGGAGTAATCTTCATGTTCCTGATCTGTCAGAAAAAGCCCACTGAGGTAAGTGTTTGAGGTAGACTTGTGTTAGTGAGTCAATTAGAGGTTTTTAATCAGTATTTTTTTATACTGAAAACCACAGTCAAAATCTAGTTAGCTTGAAATATTGTAAACAGAAACAAACATTAATATTTACATTTGGAAAATCCGTGAATAATATTTTTTTAAGTTGTTGATTAGTATTTTGGTGATTGACTAATTGGAAAATTAAATAATAATCTAAATTCTAGTGGTTGTGTAGACAAGTCTATTAATTGGATTACTTTGTGATTTTCTATTTAAGATACTTTGTCAATAACCATAAATGAACATGGTTATTTGTATAGTAATTATACATTTTGTAATGTAAAATTATATATAAAATATTTGATATCAGTTAATAGGCATGCTTGTCAGCAATATCTTTAGATGACATAAGGGCTTCTGGTTTTATTTCTCAGAGCACTGCTGCTGATGTAGAGCCCCTGATCACATCTTAGTACCAAACAGACAGATGTGGAAAGAAGAAGAAGAAGAAGAAGAAAAAATGTCATGTTTGCAGTGTAATTCATCATTTCCCAGCAACACTGGGAACTGCCGTTTACGAATAACCCTAGTCCATCGAATCTAATTTGGATAGTTGGGTTTTCTGGAGAGCTCATAACTAATCTAAAAGATTGGAACAGGCCCAGTAATGTTTAATTATTCAATAACATCAACATTTCAGTGTTTTGTGTTGTCTAGCTGTGGAAATTAATTTCTCTCAATAACCTAAAATTTGTTATCATGAAATGGTTGTCAAGAATTTTTAGTATCTGAAGAGTTGAATTTCATTAACATGTGATGTTAATGGATTTTCTAAAGTCTTATTCTCTTGCGGTTTCTTGAGTTTTAAATTCATACTTAATCAAATAGTCTACATTTTCAAACCATGTAATCTGTGCAAAACACATTAATTTAATAGATAACAGTATCCTGTGGAATAACAGAAAGAGATACTTCCACAGAGGCAACAATAAATATGGATGTCTTATCTCTTTACGCAGTATTCCCCCCAATATTCCAACACGTTGTCATGATTTTCTGATTTTAAATTTCTACTGATCTTATGTAAAAATCATTTTATTTGTTACTTCATACAGTACTTCATACAACTATTGATAATATTTTATTTATTTTTTAATATTTTCCTAAAACAAAGTTGTGTTTTTGTTTTTCTCTTTTAAAAAATAGGAATCGTCTGCCTTTTTATGGTTTATTTCTGAAACAATGTTTTTAGACAGTTACAAAAATTGCGACAAAAGAAAGATAGTCTGCCTCCACAGAATATTACTAATAGGTCATTTGCCATTAACATCACTAATGAGCTTCCTTGATATTGTTTACATTACTATTCCTTCATAATAATCCACATTTCACATGTCATCGCAGTTTACATACTTCTGACTGGTCACATTGCCGATCTTTGCACATTGTCTTGTAATCTGCCACAACCTAAGGAAATAAAGCTTGTGTGCTTCACATTTTATAAAGGTGTCTTGTATTTCCTAGATAATTTTATTGCAAAATGACTTGATAAAGTGCTTATGAATTAACTCACTTTTTCTTTTTTGTATAAAGGTGGCCATAAACTCTAAATTGTCTTATGACATACCTATTCTGACTAATTTATTATTTGTAGACGTCAGGAGATGGTGTGGAAATTAGTCTGGTTATAGCTACACTTAATGCACACACCCTCACAGAGCAGTTTACTGTAAGTAAACTAAAGTAAATGTAATATTACTGGAACCTGACCTTCAAACCTTGTGAGAGAGGTTGCATTTGGGACTCAATTACTGTGTACTTTTTTAAAGACATAATCTATTCCTATTCCAATTCCTATACGTTGACTGACAATGGACATGCTAATGGATGTGTAAAATCCAATAGTAACCCTAACTTTTGATTTAACTTTACGCTTTGTTTTCGAGTGATGCTAACTTAAAACAATCAAGTACAGTAATGACTAATAAGGCAATAGCACCACTTAAGCAGTAGTGCTTAAAAAGCTGCTTAGTTTCTCGCGAACAATTTTAGGCAGGAAACAAGGACGGGATAAGTCTTAATGGGATCAAAGCATCTTAATGTAATTCATAATCCCAGTGCAGTTGGCCACTGACCTTGACTAATAATGGAGTTTCTGCAAGTAAAATATATTTCCCGTTTATGCAAAACAGTGTGAAGAACATTTTACACAATGGTAGGACGATCTGAGCACTATATACTTACAGTTAGTTGACAAAAGAAGCATTTTTTTGAACCGCTGGGAGGGTGGGGGTCTAGCTACCTTGGTAGTATAGTATATATTAGCATAATATTGTGGTATAGTGTGTTATTGTTATAATAGTAATACACGCTCATTAGTTTTGGTGTAGGGACCTGGTTAACAAACCACGACTGAAGACAATGTGACCAAAGTAGAAAGTCATGCACGACAGAAGTTTGGTATGCTTAAGTCACACAAGTAACCAGTACTTGCATTGGTTTAACAAGTAGAGTGGACTGCAGTTCACCTGATCACACCTCAGATGTTCAAAGTTGTAGGAAATGTCAGCACACATTTGAAATAATAATTATGAGTATACCATAAGTAATATTTTAAGTACTGTAAGCATTGTTTTTTTTTTACACTTAATAAGCATTTCTAAGTAGAAATACAATTCCTATTCCAGTTTACTTGTTTTTTTCCAAGGCAAACAGTTTGCATGTTTTTTTAACTAAGTTTAACTAATCAGAGTTTACAGTGTAGAGAGGTCTGTAAGCTCACTTATTTCTAGCTTTAAATCATCTGTTTCATTTTAATTTAATTTAATTTTATCATTGTTTAGTTTTTGTTTATTTCACGTCAATTGATGATTCACGTGACATCAATTGAAGCAATTTATCAGTTTTTACATAGCTCCCTCTGAAGCCACAAAAGGCTTTATACAACTTTTGTGGTGCTTTACTAAGAGTTTTATGAAATTTTGCAATTGTTTGACTCTTAGTTGGTGGGAGTTTGGTGAGATTGTATTAAAAAGACACAACCAGCAGGTAGTTAGCCAACTTTAGCATAAGGACCACCCATGAAGTAACTTCTTGCCTTGTTCTGTCTATAGATATAAACATCAAAAATCAAGTTGTTGCATTAATATAAAACCTACAAAAACCCTGACTTACTGCACATACACATGAATGATTCTCTTATCCAAATCTGGGTGTTAAACATGAAAATGTATAATTCCCAAAATGCTGACTCATTCCTTTAAGACTTTTAATTTTTTCAGTGAAAAGCTAAGGGTGAATAATTATTGGTTTGAGAGGAAGGAATATCTGTCTAGGGCCAAATTAGTGGACAGTTTTGCACCTCTAGCAAACTGAGTTCAACTTTTTTAAAACAAACATTTTTTGAACTAATGGATTCTGTGATTCTCTGTTTATGTGAAATTTCATAAGCTTTCTTCCACAGTCCAAACTTTACTACTCAGGTTAATTGGAGGATTTAAAGGTGAAGTAAATAGATGGACATAACTATCCATAACACACGTTAAGGTTTCAGTTAGACACGTCCGACGTGGAGTTGTCCCTAATTGCCAGGTTAAAGTGTAGTTTTGCGCCCTGCACATAATCTTTGACTTTGGTCATCAAAACTGATAAGTACCCTTTGGTAAGAGGCTTAGAGGGTTTTGCTGGCTTTGACTTGAAGTCAGTTCTTCTGCCAAACCTCAGCTTCAGTCATTGATATAACAAATTGGCAAATTAATCTTTGATAACAGTCAGGTTGTAGCTCCTCCCCAGTCCCAGCAAAGCGTTTAATACTAGTGACAACACACCTCACGTCCCTCAGAACAGCGTCTCTCTTGAACTTGGTCTGCAAACATTATGAAGACTCTTCAGGAAAAAGTAATTGTTATATCTGTCTTTCTGCTGCTGATCTGTGCAATTCAGGTAAGTTTGGGTTTCTGTTTTCTTGATCTCTGTTGAGATAAATTCCTATAACATGTCTTTTGGTTTCCAAATAGACTTACAGTTTTGTATTTATCACCATGTAGTGTGTCATGAAGGTCACCTATAGGATCTAATACGCTCATTTACAGGTCAACACAATGCCTCTGTCTGAAGACTGGAATGGGCTAATTCAGCGGACTAAGCGATCGCTGCTGTGGCGTTGGAACAGCATGAAGCCTGTTGGTGCCAGCTGCAGGGATCACTTGGAGTGTGGCACAAAATACTGCAGGTACAGCAGAACTTTCCAGAAGTGCTGAAGCCTAAGTACTAATCAGATATTTAGGAAACTGACCCAATCTATTTGTGAAACAGTCCCAGATGATGAACTGAATTTAGTACTTTAATAGTATTTAATATTAATAAATCAGTATTTCTTAAGTTTCTTTCTTATTGATATGAAAATAGATATATTACTTTCTATTACTACTTGTATTACAAATGCCTGATGTTAAATAGACAATGTTTCATTTTTTAGCTTTTATACTATGTGCAACAAAATCACGATATTTGTATCATCGATATTTGCGCTGTGTTTGAAACTGTGTCCACATGCATTTTTCATGGTGTGGACAAAGTTGGAAACTAATGAAGCTGCCATAAAGTTATCCCTTATCTTTTACAGAAAAAATATTTGTACCTTCTGGATCGCCAACTAAAGAAGAGAGGAACAAACACAACTCCATCAGGGCACATAATAAACATCTGCTTTATGGACCGAAGCTACCTGTTTCAAAATGAATCCTGAATGAAATAATTGCTCAGATTTTCTGGAGCTGAAGATATGTTGGATGTTTATCAGACTCTGCATTCAGTTAAAGTAATCTGATTTGGCACTGTACTGCAGCAAAACAAAGCTATAAATGCAGAGTTCATATGGCCAGTCAGTTGGCCATGTTTACAGTGATATTGATTTTTACATTTACATTTTTTTTATTTGGTAGAAAATCTAATGGGTTGTATGAAGCTGAACATGCTTTTAATAAGACAATACAAATATTCACGCAAAGTCCATGAGGTGCTCTGAATTTATTGGTTCCTGTTATTTTTCTATTTATTTATTTGTATATACTGCCAGCAATGTAAATATTGAAATATGCTTTTTATTTTTAAGATGTTGTATTGCTCAAGTTATGTTTGAAACAAATTAAAATATTCCTCACATTTCCTTCTACTCTTTTTATAAAACAAAAAAACACTTTTCAAATGATGTTGGTTTTTTATAAGTGTTGCAGAAATTTTCCCCAAACCACTATATTGATTGTTCGGTTGCAACAAAATGTCTTTTTATTTATCCAAGTTGATACATGACTGCTTGGTGACCTAGAAACAAGACTTGATGTTGCACAAAAATAAAATGCATAAATGTACACATTTATGTGACATAAATGGCCGTATTTGCAGGGTAAAGATCACCTCTAACCTAAAAAGAGTAGTACAGTTAGGAATTGTGAGGATATTTTTAACCTTGTCATTATGAGAGATGCTAATTTTATATCTTGTGTTGATGTAGAGAGTGGATCATTTTAAAGGTGATATCTGTCCAATGTAATGTAGTGTAGCCCAGCAAGTTAACAGGTAAAGATAGTGATCTTGTCCTCTTTCTCCTCCATCACACTGTGAGTTTGATGCTCTGGAATATCCACCGATGAGCAAGATGTTTTGTTAGTGAGGAAACCTTGTTTGACAATCACATTAGTGAACAGAATGGCTTTCAAAGTGAAAGTTAAATATCTCATTCAGCAGTGCCTTAAAATGGAATATGATTTCCACCATTTGCCCATTTCCACCACTGGAGGGCAAGCTGAGTCCGGTAAGCTACAAGCAAATCAGTTCATCACCAACACATTAATGATTAATGACAATTGACTTTAATTAAGTAATTGCTGTTGAAACATCTCACAGGTCAGTGTTTGTTTAACGTTATACTGTTGTAACTTTAGAGATAATTTCTCCATTATTTTAAATGATTAGTTCAACTCTAATCCCACAATCATCCGGTATTGACGTGGAGTTCAGCACTATTTTGCCATAATAAAAACACTATGTACATGTATAAACCTTTTCAACAGAGATGATAAAATGTCACAGATCATGTCGTATATAAAAATTATGTTTTCAGAAATTTTAGAGAAATTTTCTGTTTGTAATATTAATCTCCTCTGTCAGAGTGATTCTCTGTTCTCCTGTTAGTCTTCTCATTAAGAGTGAATTTTGTTGTAGTGTATTGGTTTCTGCCTTTGAGATGCTAGTGTTATTTACAGTGTGAGCTGAGTATTACAGTCTCAGTACTTAAGGTTTTTGATGTGGTCTAAGTCGCTGCCTTTTGAGTTCACATCTGAGTTCATATTGTTATGAGGTAAAATTGTTAAATCCTTTGAGTGATTTTAGTTAGAGTCCAAGTCTCTGTCTTAGAGTGCTGTGCTGAGTATTATAGTATCAGTTTTTGTTTGATAATTATATAACTTTTCATGTGTGTGTTCTGCACTCTTTGCGTGTCTCAGCTTCTGCTTTTGGGTCCTATAGTTACAGCATCTAGTTACAATAATAATTTTAAGTTTTAAAAAATGTCTTTTGTTAGTTTTAATGTCATTGATTGTTAGTTTGATCATAAATTGATTAATAATTCACTGTGGTTCTGCGTAATTTTATAAATATGTGACCTTGTTGCATTTATGAAGCCATTCGGGATCCTCCAAGGAGTGTCCACAGTCCCTGTTAAATAAAGATAAGATGCTATAATTAGGGCCATAACTGGGCTAATTCTGTGATGCCTATTTGTTATTGTGGGGGGAAAAATATCTATTTATAGGTTTGGGACGTTTTGCCACCTGACGTCTTGGTCACCGTGAGTGACAGAGCTTTCTCTCTCCTCATTGGCTAAAGCCGCTATGACGTGTTATCTCCGCCAGTCTGAGCGGTGCTGAAGCGGCGGCGTGGAGACCGCTGCGTGTCCGTCCGGAGCCCAATGCCGGACCGGTTTCATGTTACCCCACTGCACAGTAATACTTCTTCAGAGCTGGAACATCAGCTTTCCTACGTCAGGTGCGTGGAGCCCCTGCTCGCTCTTTAAACAGAAATGTTTGATGCATGATTTTGGACCTAACCACACCTGCAAATCAGAGTCACCTGGAGGGAGCGAGCAGACAGCTGCTTTCAAGTAGGTGGTAACCTCACAGATTTCGCAGAGATGCAGTGGTGATGTCTCAAATGTCTGAGTGCTCGTTTTAATGTAGCTGCTGTGAAGTTAGTTCACCTATTCCCAAGCCTCCTCTCTCCATGTGTGCGTGTGTGTGTGTGTGTGTGTGTGTGTGTTTGTAGAAAGCCACTATTTCTGTCCTGGATGGCTGCTTTGCCATGTGTATCCTACACGCCAGCTCTTGTCATTGTACTGACTTTATTGTTCTGCTTTAGCCACTTTAAATATTTTATTTTCAACAGAAAATAAACACAAATGCACATACCTGATAATACACACCAGTTTTCACCTTGACCTTCCTTACCCCCCTGCCTTATTTAATTTTGGGCTGGGTCGAACATTAGATCTTTCTCACATATGCATTTAGACCGACATGAGCTGTAATGATGTCTCATTACACAGACATGCATCATGGTCTGTGCCTGTCTCCAAACACAACAAGTTGTGCCGAACACCCTTTTCTTCCGCTGAACCACAGTCCCACCCCTCATGTGAGATGGCTGTCTTGACCCGACAGTCATTTCTGGTGAAGGAGTTTAGTTAATCACAGCGATCTCAGTGCGCTCCAATACCCAGAGGACAGAACTGTTTGCCATCGATTTTTATGCTTTAAATTAAGGGGACTTCAGCACTGACAGTACACAAGAGATGTATTCACTTTGTTCAGATGTTAGTCCTTGGCATTCAACTAGTTACTGGACGACTTTCCTTTGGTGTTATTCTGTTGAAAACCAAGATGGAGTTTCTCCTTGAAATCATCAGATTCAATGTAGCTGATAGTTTTGTCTTTTGTGATTTGTGACATTTTTACTTCACATCGTAAGGAACAAGTTTCATTTAGAAAGACAACAACGCTGTGATTAAGGTCCCACCAGTTATACCAGTACCTGAGGCCTAGAAAGGATTTTGTTGCTTACAACTATGTAATTAAATGTCAAATTGCGTGTGTGTGTGCGTGTGTTTCAGAGAAAACATGTTAAAAATGCTGTGTAATTAGACCAGACCTGGAAATACTATACATGAAACTGAGTGTATGAATGCTGTTTGTCTCTGTGCAAAAAAAAGCCTGCAATGGGAACACAATCATAAGGCTGCTAAATGCTCTTCGTCTTTTTTTTTTTTTCATTTTGTTGTTGGAAATGGTAACTCAAAGTGGTTTCATTTGGTCAGGTTGTCCCATAGTGTAGCTTTGTGTCACTGGACAGAACTTATACCCATGTATTTTTTTAATGTTTAACTAATATCCAAGTGGGCTAAGGCAGATCACACTAAGTTGGCAGCATCAGAACCTAAATGATGACGCCGTCTTATGTTTGAGCAGCCTGCTCAGTATTTGGGAAATGAAATACACTATCTGCTGTAAAAGGTAGAAAAAGAGGGTTTTGCTGTTATTTTGCAAGCGCCTTTGTAAAACTGTTGGCTATGAGTTACTCATAAGTCTGTTGTTTTGATTTTACTCTGCACAAAAAACACAGTAAATTAATTCCCCCAGAAGGTACTGTGAACCGTATTAACTGCCTTTCAGCATGTTGTAGAAGTGTTTAGCATTTGTTACCATGGTAACGATAGTGTTGCATTGATGTGATGATAAAGAGGATTAGCCAACCCCTGCAACAGATGTTGTTTTGATTTTTATACACCAGTGCCATACGAGACATAGCAGCCCAGTCTGAGGGCTACAAAATGTTGTGTGATCCATGACATTTTAAAAGAGAAGATGGTGCATTTAAAACTGTATAAACTTGACTTTTAGTCTTTTTTTAAAATTAGAGAACAGCCCTAAGAACAGAACAGACTGCTGGATGCAAATATTAGTGAATGTTATGTGGTTGTATTCTAGCATTATTTATTATTACAGATAACTATTAATTACTATGTAATCATTTTCACTTCGGTTTCTTGTTATGTGCAAACTTTTAAGTCATCTTATTTACACTGTAATAAACTTTATTGTATTATTGTATTTCATGGATGAAGGAATGATAATCTTGATTAAGATGCTATTGTTTAGGTTCTTGAATCAAACTTGACACCTGTACATACAGTATCAAGCAGCAATGCATTTTAGCATGGTCGAACACTTTGGATTAACTAAACTAATGTGAAAATGTATTTACTCCTAACAGTGCCAGCGGAGCATCTCTGCAGTGCAGCTGCCCTAGTTACAGAGTAGCTGAGTAACTGTGAGAGGCTGTGGTTGGCCCAGGCTGAAGGAGGAGGAGTTTGTTAATGGTTGACTGAAAAATGGAGGGTGCTGATCAGACATCACGGTAGGACTTTGACTGGGGTACCAATAATGCAAAGTGAGGCAGCAGACTGCTTTAGCCTGAAAATGTGCTTTATGTTTTTATCTGTTTTATTGCTTTGGGGAGCTATTACACCAGAGGTAAAGATATTTTTTATTCCAGACTAAAATCTCTAGGTCTCTGACTTCTAAAGCCAGAAAACTTCAAAGAAAGGAAGGAGCAGGTCACCTGGAAGTCCAACATAAACATGTCATATGCAGATGCCAATAATGAACGCAATAGACATACTATACAGAGCATCCCACAGCGTTCAAACAAAATTTTAGGTCTAAACCTTTCTGCACATACAGTTACTATTGTTATTCTGTCTGAATGCACCCCCTTTCCTCACTGTCCTCATATTAAAAGAATATTCTATTTTATTCTACTCTTTCAGACTTTCATTTTAGGAACATGAAGACAGTTTTCATGTTACAGCTTCATCTAGCAGTATGATCGGAGCATCCAGACTCTCAGGGGACACCCTGATAGCATGCCACTTCCCTGTTGTTCAGCTCCCCACATGGCAGCTTCCTGTCCAGGCCTTGTGTAGCTCAGCCAAGAGGCCCGGCCGTCTGTGCTCAGCAGGCCTCACCCGAGCTGTGTCCCTTCCCGAGCAAGATTCTCTCAACCGAGAGCATGCCTTCACTGGCGGCCGGAGACCTTTTTCCAGCAGCTACAGTAGTCTCAATGAGGACCGTGCAGAAGAGGAGGGGGCTAGTGACAGCAGTGGGAGATACGACTCAACCTCCTCCCCAGAGGAAACGAGTTCCCATCTGAAGAAGGAAGAAAGAGAGAGCTCTGCAGCTAGAGGGAGTCTGCGCTCTCACAACTCATTTCTTCCCAACACAGAGCTAGATGATGATGAGGAAGATGAATATAGTGATGGGGATAATCTGCACAGATACAGTGAAGATTCTTCTTTTGTACTGCATGGAAATTCTAATTGGCCCCTAAGTAATGGACCCAGTAATTACACAATGTCCCATGGAGACACAGACAGTGAATGGAGCAATGAAGGGACCATGTTAGCTGCTGAGAGTGAGCGAGAATGGCTCACTAACCAGCCCAACCAGCTGGACGCTCTGTGTACTGATTGCCAGTGCTTTCATGTGAGCAGGTCTGGCATCATGATGATGCCAAGTGGAGAGCAGGATTCAGACAGAGTGAGGGATAACATGTGTTGCGGCATCCACAGCCAACGCAAATGTTCCCCGGAGCTGTTATCCAACAGTCACACAGAGTGTATCAGTGACTCTTCCTGCAATAGCTCTGATGGTGTATTGGTTAACTTCTGCACTATCTATAACAGAAGCAACAACCCCGCCACACCTCATGACTTCAGCAGTCCAGCAGTTCAACCCTCTCAGTCAGTTGAGGGATCTATATTCCTCAACCTCCAACCTGTTCACCAGTCTCCAACTGAGGAGCTCCAGCAGAATGGCATGACAGTTTACTCTCCCCTTAAAGAGGAGGTTGATATGACTCCCTCTCCTTCCTGCTGGTCTTCTCAAGGCCTTGACTCTAACTGCAATCTTTACTCCCTGGAGCCGCTCCCCCCAGGTCTCTCTTCTCTGGAGATGTCAGACCTGAATGCCTGTCTCCAAAGCCAGTCCTCATTCACCATGGAGACCAACCAAAGGTACTACAAGCTTGTGACTTGTGATCTGTCCTCCCAGTCACCCAGCCCAGCCTGGTCCAGTCTCACCAGCTACCACGAGGCTCAGAGCAGAAGCCCCTCCGTCCCTCCTGAGCAACCATTTGTCAATCACAGGACAGAAGGACAGCATAAAGAAGTCAAGCTGGTAAATTTGCATTAAAATGGCTCGCACTAGCTTTAGATGAGTATATCCTCAATGTCACATCTCTCTCAAAGGGAAATGCCCCAATTTAATGCAGCTTAGCATTTTGTTACCCCTCAAATAATATGACTCCACATTCTGTGATTTATTTTTTATATAAACTTTTCATATAAACTATATAAAGTGGAAAAACTAACTGTAAATTAAGAGAACCAGTTATTGTTGTGATTTTTTTGATAGTAGCAAAATACTATATGGTGTATATATATATATATATAGTATATACACGGTTTCTGAAGCATGTTTATATGTGCCATAGTATGAAGTATGAATACAACAATTCCTGCAAGTTGTGAACATCTTGCTCCAGCATTTTAGTACCTTTATTATCATATGGTTTCAGGCTATTTATTTATTTTATAACTTAATTCAACTGTCTTACTGTTTCTTTTTAGTCAGCTTTTACATTAATCAAGTACATCACTTAAATGATTCAGATCTGAAAACAGGTGTAGTGTAACTGTACCAAAACCTTACGCTTAACCTTATGATTAACAAACCATTTTTCTAGTGACTAGATGGATTATTGTTAAATCTTTAATTTAAAGCTTTAGTTAAATATTTATTAACAGTTATAACTAGTAAATCATTATTAGAGAAAATATTTATTAATGGTTTATGACATGGCTTATAATGGGTACCTGAAGGGTATATAGTTGGCAAATTTATTTATACTTATATTATAAACTATTTAGATTCCATGCTAAAATCACAACTCGTTAAAAAGTGGTACCAGTAGCTTGTGTAAAATTACATGTGGTTTGTTTCAGTGAACTTAAGCAGTTGTCTTTTCTTTGTCACATTCAGGAGAAAGAGGATCAAGAAACTGAAACCACGTTCTCCTCAGTACAGCGCAGCACAGAGTTCGATTCCTCCAATTTGCGGACCTGTGATTATCAGGTTGCTACCACCTCCACTGACAAAGCCGTCTGCGGGAAGAAACATACAAACAGCATCCAGAACGACTCCCACACATCCCGGTTGCTGTGCCCCAGTCAGTGTAGCCCACATTACACACAAGCTGCATCCATGCAGCCATCTGTGACTTTGAACCAAGAGCACTGTTATACGGATGGCGGTGAGAAGGGTAAGGCAGTGAGAGAAGCGGGAGAGCAAAATATGCAACTATACAACAATGGAAAAATGAAACAGCCTTTGTTATGTGTAAAGTAAACATATTCTCTATTCCATGTCTCCTTTTAGGAGCGTGTTCACTGGAAAATACAGTGGTGCGCTACAGTAAGTCCCAGCGTCCAACCTCTCTTCCCATTCAGCCCTTTGTTCTGATTCCCACAGACAAACCCCAGGCCCAGTCCCAGCACCTGGGCTGTCTGCTGGAGCAGTACATGAATCAAAAGAGCAGCAAGTGTGGCAGATCCCAGCCATTCTTCAAGTTCAGGGGCAAAAGCCGTCATTGTTTTTCTGATCTTCAGCCATCACCAATGGGCAGCCACTGCCCCACCTTCCTGGATGCTCCTTTGAGCTCTGATACCTGCTCCACCTGCACACCAAGCCCAGAGTACTTTAGCCGCGGACACACATGGAGCCAGTCCAGCAAAAGCCGAGGACACTTAAATCCATATACATCAAAAAGTAGCCTGGATCCATCCCACATTTGCCCAAATCCTGGACTAACTCAGGTGCAAGATAAAACAAGCCCATGCTCAGGCAAAACTCAAAACAGTTGGTTAAAGCTAATCTCAGCCCAAAACCAGTCCAACCTTATTAAAATCCCCACCTACCAAAACCTTATGAAGCTCACCCCTGACCACAGCTGTGCAAAAGCTGAGCCCAAAAGTCCCAATCAGTCCCAGACCAGCAATTCCCACCATTCAGTATTCTCTCATACACCACCCACTTTATCCCTAACCACTGACATCCTTCACCCAAACCTGCAAGTCTGCTTATCTCCTCCTACATGCTCACAACCAGAAAATACGTTCTCACAATATCGAGCTGCACCTGCTGCTGACTCCGGCTTTTTTCATAATAGTTTTACAGCTGCGCTTTCCTCAGTAGCTCCTCTCTCCTCTTTAAGTTCTCTGTTCTCCCTGGCAACTTCTGGGCATCCAAAGCAAACCCAGGACTCTGCTGGGCTCAACGGAAAGCAAAGTCAGGGTCAACACAGTGAAACTCTGATCCATAGTGACAGGCCACCCACAGACTTTTGCCTCTCGCCTGATACATCTTATGAGTCTCTGTCTATCAGCCATCTTCAGAGAAGAGGTGAGGGCTTATGAATTAATAGTAAACAGTATCACTTTTTCTTAAATGTGATGTGAAATATAACATGTGACACACCCTAGAATCTGAAACGCGTAGAGAGTGAGCAGGAATGACAGGATTCTTCCTTCATGAGACTGTCTATCCAGCAATTAGCTGTTCAGAGCAGCAATAAAAAGACTCACTGTGGTGCAGCAGAGCCTTCAATACCCTGAAGGGGCTTCCTCTCAAACATGACCTATTTTTAACTCTCCCTGCACAGGATTGGCTGAGCTATCTGCTCTGTAGCCTATGTGTGCTCGACTGCAAGCTCCAAGAGCAGACAAGAGGGAGAATGATGCAGTAGAAATAGGGGTAATGATTTATGAGGCACCCAAACATTTTGTTTTAGTGGTACCGTAAGGGCTACTTGGTGCAAATTTAATTATCTAAATGTGGGCCCTCTGGAATGGATAATCAACAATGGAGACATTTGCAGCAGCATTAACTGTAAAAGTCAGTGTGGTGCTGCACTGCAGGCAGCATCAACATGCATAAAGAATTCGCTGTGACATTTGCTGAGGCTAGGCAGTATGATGTGAAGAAAGACAGGGAGGAAGAAAAGCAAAGCAACGACGACTGCTAAAATGGAAAACCGACTCTTTGATCTTCAGTTCTCATGCACATTTGAATTTCAGCAATGTGATGAGGAACTCAGAGAGCATGCTCTCAAATTTCTGTGCATTGACCCAGTTAGGTGAAATCAAGTTTCTTATGTTCGCTTATGCTTTTATTTGATGTGGAGTCTTTTAAGGTCCTTTAAAAATCATTTGACTTAGTAGGATTGTTTCACCCGGTTTCCAAACAAATAAGTTTGTTTTGTTTGTTGAAGGATGTTAAGAAATGTTATAGCAGAAATTACATAAATTGTGGATTTTTGAAATTTAAAATTATGTGAAATGCTGCAGAAAGCATTAATTACAGTTTCAGGTCACCAAACTTCTTGGTTCCTGAATGTCTCTAGGTTTGCTCAGGTCTGTGAGCAGAGCAGTGGATTTGATCATGGCTCATTTTGGCAGCAGCAGAGACCCGGAGGAAAAGGTATGAACTCTCAGAGATAGCCAAATAAACCAATGTGTCAGAGTGGTCAAACTCATATTCAAATTTGAAAGCCAAGTACTAAACTTATATTTGCCACAATCTAGGCCCATATAACACGTCAGCAGTAAATGTATTTTTCCTTGTGCCATAGATGCACCTGGGTAACAGTTCTCGGAGCCCCACAATTGCTGCTCTGGTCCTGGAACACTTGTGTCCAACTATCCAGAACATTTTAGAGGATGGGCTTAGGGATCACAAACTGGATCTCATCATCGGGCAGCGGCGCAACCACTCCTGGAGTGTGGTGGAAGTCTCTACAAGGATAGGTACATGCTGCCATAGAATAGTTTAGTGTTTGTGATTCAAGAGAACTGTCATGTGAATCAAGTGGCCAAGTAGCTCTAGATAGCATTGTTTGTATCACACCATTTAGTTGTGTGGTCTTTTTGTTCTGTGTCCAAAACTGCAACAGGTCCATCCACTAGGGTCCTCCACCGCCTGGTCTGTAAAATCAGACAGTGCCCCCAGCTTACCACCCACTGCATGAGACTCAGAGCCTTCATCATGGGTCTGCTGAAGTAAGGAATACATTTAAAATGCTAATAAATTGACTGCACATAAAAACATGTATTGTTTGATGTTTATTTAACCTCTTTCAGCCTGAGAGCTTTGGAATTCTGGCTCAGTCACCTTCTCAGTCAAAAAGGTGAGTGCAGTCATACTAGTAGTATGATTGATGATGATATATGTTAGGATCTTTGTGTGTTCACAATCATTACCACCTCTACAGATGTGGTGACAACCTACTACCATTCTTGGGGGTTCCTGTCCATGTCACTTGGTCGGTGTCAGCCCTTGTTTCAGGAACTTCTGCTTCTGCTGCAGCCACTCTCTGTGTTGCCCTTTGATCTCAATTTGCTCCTGGAGCCTCGACTGTTACGGAACAGGCAACTGTGTCCTGAGGAACAGGCTGTGTCTCCACCTCCACCATGCTCAGCCTTCTTAGTGACCAACTGGCCACAACTGCAAGCCAAAAAAATGGTGGAAACCAGCCAGAGTGGTCAGCAAACCAACATGTCACACCAGACAGGTCTACATCACCATCAGTCACTCAGTTCTCTGAATTCAAGTTGCAACAATGAACGGCAATGTGGGGATATGCAATCAAACACAAGTCCATTGCTTGCTCCTGTTCCAGAGTGGCAGCCGAAAGAGCCTAACCCTATGGAACCTGTGGTCGAAGAAATGGACTGTAGTGAAAAACATGCGGATACTTGGTTTCAGATAAGTATGGACAGCAGGCAAGAAGAGAGGAGGGGGGAGAAAGACAATGGGACCCCAAATGCATCAACATGTGGTGAAGCAGTAAGTCCTGGTCTTGGTGGGATGCGCTGGGCTAAACTGTTTGGAGCAGCTGATTATTCTGCAAGACCAGAGACGGTTTCTCAGAGTCACGCTGGAGGACAAACCAGAAGGTAAAAATCTGTCAGTTTTCTGATTTGTTTTTCACAGAACATACTTTGAGCTGTGTTTTTCTATTAACTGTGGCTTTTTGACTCTATTCATGATTTCCTATCATTGGTTTCAGGCGACCATCACAATGGCTTCATTTGGATAGATCACAGCTTGGACTGTTGGCTCAGTCAATCAGGTCAATGAAGCTGGTAGGAAATTAACATGAGGGCTACTCAAAACTGAGTGGTTACTATTTACTGTAATAAAAAAATCTTAACTGCATACCCATTCAAATGCATAGACAATGCTCTAACAAATTAATAAACTGTCCAGAAATCATAAAAAATTAGCGGGTTTGGCATATTTTCCATATTCATCAAGCTTTCCGTTGTCAGGTTGCATGATTAGGACTTAAGCAATACATAGCTAGTACAAACTAGTAAGAAATGAAAGGAAACATCTGCAACACTGTCAGATACTATGATATATAAAGCTCAGGTCAGATTTGTTGACCATATTTCCTGTAAAATCTTGTAGTCTTCAACCTGAGCATTTACCCAATGTTCTAACCAGGTTCAGTTGAACCTAGTTACCATTGGTGCAACCAGCTCTGGGTTCACCTTTCAGTTACTGTTTTTGTTTTTATGCTATTCACATTAGCGGAGACTAATCTTTATGAATTCGATCAAAAGAGATGGAATTATTTCAACAACAGATTATGAGCTTAAATAACTTAATCAATGACGAGGGCCACTGAGCATTTTAGCAGTTAAACTATATAGGTGATTCTTTTTCATGTTACTCTCCTTTGCATTTCCCTAGGTGAATGTCAGTGGTAAATGTTGATCTACTGTAGATGGTTGGACATTCATGTTGTGCAAAATGATTATTTTTCATACATGTATGTCAGTCTCTTTATAGTTATTCTACTTTTCATCTTATCCGTAAGTGGGGAAAAAAATTAAGCAATACAGATAGTGCCAAATATTCTGCACACCGGCTACTTGTAGTGCATTGTCAGTGATGTTATTTCCAGTATGTTTCTTTTTTGAGCAAATTCACAGCATGGATTTACTGTCAGTGCATGAGTTATACAGTGCTGTTGGTGCTACAGTCTTTATTAGATCACTTTACTTTTAATGTTTTAGAGTTGTAGAGTTAAGACGTTGGAAACATTTTGGTACTGGCATATAAAACTCGTCGAATTCTTTCTTCTTTTTTGATTTAAAAGAGCGCACAATAATTAGCACGGATGTAGGCAAGATTAGTGTAAATGTGCTGGGGTTAGCTAAAGAGCTAATTTGCATCCGTAGTTCTGACACAAGCAAACATTTTTAAAACTCTGACATTTTCTAAATCACATAAAAATAGTAAGTCTAATAAGAAACTGAAAGAAAAATTGTGTACAGTAATATAACATTTAGCACTATTAAACCGACACCACAGTAACACATAAGGATAAAAGTTAAACTATGAAAACATCAGGGTAATGATTAACATGTTTAACATGATTAACAGGCATACAGTAGTGTCTTCCACTGAAGTTGCACAAATTCTAAGCCATCTTGTGGCTGTTTCAGGTATTTAAAATGTGTCAGGTATATTTTGATAGACTGGTAGTTTGGTACAGTAAGGAGGAAAGAATCAGACTATGTACTGCAATAATAAAACTTCTGTGAAATCATTTCCCCCATCATGATTTTCTCAACCCCTGAATGCTTCCTCTAATGCCCAGTGACAATCAGACTGTGTCAATAAAGACTTAACATGCCTACCTGACTTCTATTTTTCCTGTGTTCAGATATTTATTTATGCACCATTAATTTTTTTATAATGAGCCAAAGGTAGTTTTCATGGAAGCTTGAGAACCCCCTAAAATGTTACTACATTTGATTAATCTTGCTAGTTTTATTCATTCATTTCAATTGAGGTTTCTGATGGCGTTATGACTTTTCCGGAAGGAGCCTCTTGATGCAATTCTCTTCTAGTGCCTCCTGGGAAAGCTGACCAAAGGTATGCCCGTACATGAACTTGTATCCTGTGAAGCGGTTCAGATTATGATATGATTACTTAAGCCCCTGGCAGTGTGACCATATTCACATTATTTTTTCTATATCATTTACTCATAAACGCTTTTGTGGTGTGGAAAGTGGTACAAACCTGGGATATGTCCGGTGAATGATGGCATCATACCCCTGTTTGATTTATAGATACGAGGTATGTGGCGACTTGTGCTACTTGTGCTCCCTGGTTTGTTTTGGGAAATGGAATCACTTCGCTGCTGCTTCCCAAACTGGATCAACGCCTTGTTGGTGGTGAGGGGATAACTTTTACCAATTAGGAAACGGGATTTTGGCACATGTCCTGTAAATCCTGCAAAAGGACACCACTCAGTGAGCTGCTAAAAATGTTTTAATTTGTGTTTGTACAAGAGGAAAGATTGTGGAGCATGGAGGACAGGAATATACATGTGAAAGAAGTCGCCCATGACAAACACAAAAAGCAATCACCAATCTTGGTAGTTTCCCTAAACTCATAGGTGTTTTAGTGTCTTTGGGCTCATTGTTTCTTTTATACAGTCTACAACTTTTCTGTTTTGGTTTACACTTACTCTTATGTCATTTTGATGACAAAAGACCATCATTTCTGGGGAAAAAGCTTTAAATCCCCACTGTACACTACCAACAGAGCTTAAACACAACCATATCTAAAAAATACAATAAAAATCTCAAAACATGCAAATACTTTGTTCACAGTTTGCTTCTGCTGCCCCTAAATTAAAATTAAATTATTGCATGTTTGAGGCTTAGAACCTACTACCTAGTACATGGTATAAATATGGTAGATCCTCTATGTTGTACCTGAGATAAAGTACTTGTATGGGTTGTCATCTTCCATTAAATATGGTCTTTCAGTGGAGAGAAACGGCTTTGAGGGCTTGTAGGAAATCCTGT
The DNA here is from genome assembly GCA_033026295.1 of Channa striata. Classification (NCBI taxonomy): domain Eukaryota; kingdom Metazoa; phylum Chordata; class Actinopteri; order Anabantiformes; family Channidae; genus Channa; species Channa striata. The sequence continues at coordinate 13,870,011 of CM065187.1, forward strand.
TGTTTGAGATCGGTGTCAGTGGGGGTTTTGGTCTCTAGCCAAAAGATTTAACAAGAGATTTAAATATGGCCCAGAGATCATGCGATCCCTGCAAAAACGACTTTCATAAAAGCAACAGAACAACAATGTATCAGCTAATAAATAGCAAAAAACTGTGAGTTCAGGTACAAAATACAGTGCCACAAGCACCTTAGTGCAGGTGAACAGAAGATATTTGTGTCGTAAAGCTGGTATTAATATTTCCTGTCTGCTGAATAACAGTTAATGACTATGAATTTCAGACAAATACATGTGAGTCTGTTTTTGAAGGCACTTAAGAGCAATTAATATCCATCTATTTTAGGTGGGTTACATTACAGTGAACTGACACTGGTGCTTCACCATGGATTATTAAACACGGGTGGATTTAGTCAGCAGTGCCATGTCAACAAGTATAGAGCTAGATCATGATTGTAAGAGTGGAATTACTTCAACATGCTGGTTGGTGTCGCTGACAGCAACTGGGAGAGACGTTGGTTTCCATTGGGTCTTCGCACGCCTTTCCTCGTTAAACTCATTTAGTGCCTTACGACATGTTTCAGAGTAGCTGCAGGCAAAGTAGTGCTGACGTTTTGGAATAAAGCCTAAAGCAGCAAGAAGCAACATTATAGAGCGAGCTGGTTTACCTCAGTATTTACTGGTATCCAGAACACAATGTTCAATTTTGCAAGGATTTGTCTATTATCCAGTGTAACCAAGACTTCAGATGTTGTTGATTCACAGTGAAACCATCCACCTTAATCTCAAGTGACACAGACAGATGAACTAAAAAGCTGGGACAAAGACCACAAAAGCTGTGGCATAACCTGACACCTCTGCCAGGATGATAAAAAGGGTTCTGTTATATTTGTGCATGCGCTGTGTGTATTGTGTGTCTCTGACTGTCAAACCAAACATTTTACAATTAAAGTTCTCAAAAGAAAGACTTTTATATTCAGAATCACCGCACTTCACAGCGCTTCAAATATTACTGTAATTTCACACCATTCAGCTTTGTCTTGATTCACAACACTGCTACCTGGTAGGTTATGCTAAATAATTTAGCAGCTGCTTCCAAGTATTTTGGCCTCATATTGTTGGAAACATTACGTATTCAAGGGTGAGTCTTACTGTGAGTGATTGACATGTAAAACTAATTAGCTTTTACTTATTTCAATTCATAAGGTGGTTATTGTCAGTAAAATGGTACCAAACTTTGTCCCTGGTATAAATAATTTTCCATGAGGTGTACAGTTACTTTGTTGACCCCTCTTGTGTGTGATAGCTACCTGTGTATCCTGGTATCATCTTCTTCAAGTTACTGTCAGATGTTCTCTGTGTCAGACCAGTGTCAGAGTCGGTGGAGGCCACGTGACCTGTGTGGAGGACCAGGCGACTGGAGTGTTCTACTTCAGGACAGGTGAGCAGCTCAGCTGTGAGCTGGCCGTACGACTTCCCCATTTGAAACTTCAGCTGTGGGCAATAGCCCGCATACCTGAAAAACACCAAGTCAGAGTACACAAATTTTATATGCACCAATATTATTTAACAGCTGTTAAAGCAATTAAGAGCTGAAATGTTTACTTCTTGTGTCATTGGTGTTTGATTGCATTAAATACACATTTTGTGTGCTCAAACCATAACTGTATTGTTCAAGAGATGGTTACAACTTTACTGTTGTAATAATACTGTAATTTATTTCATAATATTCTACTGTAAGTGCTTGTTTAATTTCTTGGAAATAAACGACAGGAACAAAGGGCCGCTGAAAAAACGAAAATCAACAAACAGCGTTAAAAACGAGCTAGATAAAATAATATAACGGATATAACTCCATTTTTACACAACTTTAAATGAATACACGGGCTACACTAATAATACCCGTACATGAGTCTAGGCTGTGTGTTTTGCAGAAATATCACATGGATCACAATGTATTATTTGATAATGATATTAGATGAGTCTATGTTAGTCTCTCCTTACTTACCCCGGTATGTAATGCGGATCAGGCGTCATTAAAACTTTACTTATTTTAGGGGGGTATTTCTCCATGTCCACTTGCTGAGGGCTGAAGCTGGTCTCCCTCCTGCGGTGTTTGCTGGTTGCTACAGGCAATGAAACACAAACATCCTTACCTTACATATTCAACCTTACATATTCATGCCCTTTGATCTTTTGAAACCGATCAAAGCCAAAGACATGAAATCCATCATCATCAAAAGAGCGGAAAGAGCACGTGTTTTTGGGAAGCGCCAAATGCTCGGCGCTTTTTCTGCCCGTTAGTGCGCAGAGCTTCACACCGAACAATCACACAGATACTGGGGGGGAGACACTGTGCAGCAGCTCCACACGCACCGGGAGCGACTACGTGCGCTCAGTGCCTTGCTAGAGGACACTCATATGTGACCGTCAGAGCTGGGGATCGAACCCACAACCCTGCAACATTGTTCCATGTCACTTTCCAGTCAGACACAGATCGACAGATTGATGCTCAACCACGACCCCTAGCGTCCATCTGTCTTTGTGTATCTTGTAGGATCTTTACAAATAAACAAGAATGAAACTACATCAACATAACGTACTCATTTATATATACGCATATACATATATCTATGTCCATACACACACACATATATATACATACATAAATGTATGTACATACACACACACACAGACATTATATATTGTGTACATATTGTATATTAATATGTCTGACGGACAAATGATTGGACCGGCTTCTGACGGACAAATGATTGAACCGGCTTCTGTTTTATGTTTCCAGGATTGTGAATGAGCCTGTGTGTGTTTGATCACATGACCTGCGCTGTCTCTGCTCACCTGGGGAATGTAGATCATATCAGCCATTCTACACATTCCTGCTGTCTCAGATAAATCATGGTCTGTTGAAATGATGAACACGTGTTTACCGTTTCAGCTCCTTCTTACAGTTCCTCTTTCATACATACATACTGTATATCTGTTGTCAATTTTTAACACACCTCTCATCATCATGTTCCCTTCATATCTTCTTTTAAACTTTGCAGTGGCTCTCTTTCTGAAAAGCACTATGCAACTCTTGAAGTTCGTGTGTTATTTCCTGCTGAATACTTTCTGTACATACACGTATTATTGCAGATTAAACTACGCATGTCGCCATGTCATGGCTTGTTCTTGTCTTGGATTTCTTACAAGTGGGAAGACAAATAGATGACTTTAAATAGGTTTGCAGATGAGTCACTGTTTTCCCAGTATTTAGTGGCAGGAAGGAACGGGTAATAACATGCAGCTCTGTGCTGTGACAGGACAGATAATGGGAAGAGGCGTGGTGAAAGAACAGAGGCAGATCATTGGAGATGTCTTGAATTCTACATCACCTGTTCACCTCAGTTACTGACTGTGTGCATCGTCGAAACTAACGTCTTGTTCAGCAGCCGAAGTGTGACGGGAAGACTTTGGAGATGAATCTCTACAGAAGCTTTGGAAATCTTATGGAGACCTGGCAAGTGGAAGAAAACCAGTGTTCTGATTCAGAGTTGCTTGGACATATTGATGAAGACTCTCCTACACCTTCCTCTGGCACAAGGACAAACCTGTGCTCAGAGTCACTTGACTCTGGAGTGGAGACAGCCAGCTCTGACACATCGATTCCAGTTACAACCTGCTTTGCCTCAAAAGAAAATGCAGAAATCGATGCATTTCTACCAGAACGGGAAGGCGACAGACTCACCCAAGCCTCAACATCACAATCTCCTGTCCTGGCCTCTCCTGCACCTTCCTCATCATCATCTTCGTCCCCGCATCTCTGTCCCAGCAGACCTAAAGACACCTCCACTGGCTTGCACCTGGAAGTGGGGAAAACGCTAGAGAAGACAGAGTCTGTGTGTGTGATGGACAAACCAAAGCCCCCTACAGTGGAGGAGGTACTCAGACGACAACCTCGCTCATCTTTACCACCTAAACGACACACATCACAGCTAGTAAGAGGTCAAAGGTCACAGAGTTTTGGTCAATGGAGGACAGTCAATCCATCAGTGCCTAACAGACAGATGTCAGAAATGTGGAGACGGCAGTCGTTCATGAGCTGTGACCAGCAAAGGTCTGAGGTAGGACATTATTTATGTCACAAACCAAACTGAGTTAATGTAAAAATTTTGGAAAAGCAGATGAGATGTAAACATTACTCACAGTAATGTGTACGATCCTCAAACTCCCACAAGAGTAATACGGCCTGTACTTTTCCTGGAGTTAAAGGGTTACAGCACAAACTGTCTTTGCAAAGTTGGTCTCTAATTTAAAGGCATGTTCTTACTCATTCAAGATCTCTTTCATGCGTGTGACCTGTCACAAATCTGTCTGCGGTGCGAGGGATCATAAACCAGTCTGTCCAGGTGACTTTATGGCCACAGGCATGAGAAGAATGGATGATAATGTGTGAGCGGAAGTTGTACAGTGTGTGTGTGTGTGTGTGTGGGGGGGGTAATAAAGATGTCAGTAATCAAAAAATAAGTTATTGTTTAGAATCTGATATTAAGCAATATTCACCACAAGTGGGTGTGAGTTCATGCTGACAGACCAGAGGGTGGTGCAACAACTAATTATGACAAGTTCATTGTGTTGTTTTAAGTCCCTGGGTGTGTGTGTGTGCACAGGGGTTATTTCCTTGTATGAAGGGTAACAATGACAATGTATCACAAAGACAAACTACTGTTTAAACAGTCAGTCTTCTGCTTGTTCAAATTAATATTGAACTAATTCACTGCAGCAACAGCAGTCTGCAGGTCCAAATGGTGAATGATTTGTTAAATGTGTTAAAGTGATAGAGATTGTATTTGATTCAAACTTTCATAAGAAAATGACAAATGTTCTTCTCAATGTTCATTTTGCGGTTTATGCAAAGGAACAAAAATAAAAAGATTGTGTAACATAACACAACCTTGAACTTTACAAATCTGACATTTGATGGTATATTCAAGAGGGAAACGCATTATTTGATTATTTTCTCATTTGCAGCCCCAGTTTTATTAATCAATAAAGGTACAAGCCTACAGACATACTACAGTGGGAGCTGTGCTCAAAACTACAGTGCTAACAATTAATGTGGGCCTGATACTGTGTTGCCATAAAGCAAAGTACAGGACAAAATTAAGTCCTTACATGAAATTTTAAGAGAACACCAAATTATTACAAATACAAGGATCAAATCTGGTCTGATGTTGTTTGAACATTTCACCCGAAACTATAGTTGTCAGCTTTATGGTGGCACTGGAGGAAAAGTCAAGAGAATGTGTTGAACAGGAATCAATTACCCCATATTTTTTGATACTGCAGCATTATGCAGGACGTTGACTACTTTTGTTATCTATTTTGTACACTTTTCATGCTTCGTGATCTGTGCAGGAAATTTCTGAGGTGGAGAGGAAAGAGCTGAGTCCTGGGCTCAGCTACCTGGAGCAGGTGTGCCAAATGTTAGAGGAAATAGCCAGGCAACAGCTGCAGAGCCGAGCGTTGCAGATGGAGACGGAAGCCCTCCGGGAAGATCAGGACACGCAGGTGAGCCAGGTGAAGACATTCATGTATCATATCTTTGCAGAGCAATTAAGAAGGTGACACAGTTTTCAAGTTGCACTGAATTTGTCAAACTGTCACAATAAGTCTTCCAGTAGCCTGAGGGTTATGAATGGAACCAATAGTTTCTGTCATATATTGACTCTTTGCCAGGCTGTCTACACCTGTCAGAGTAACTCTAAAACCAGTGAGAAGGGCCTCACATCTTGTCAAAGGCACGAAGATCAAGAAACTGCAGAGAACAGGTCTAGTGAAGCCCAGCGGCAGAAAGGCCCTTATGGACATTTTCGGCAAAGATCAGCTTCAGACACACTGCATCTGAGTGAGTTCTCTTCCGCATGTTTCTTTGCAATTCAGCGTAGAAAGGAACCAAGAGTCTGTAGAAGAGAGCTCTGTGTTCATAAATTATTGTGTGTTTGGTGCAGGAAGATTTGGTGCAGACTGCAGAGGGCAGCATTTGAATACATTTGACTTGGTGGAGACAGCAGAGGAAAACTCAGAATATGAGGTATTACGCACTAATGAACAACAAAGAAATTATTTGTGGTTTTAACAGAAAAAAACTAAATGCAACCTAAAGAAAACATGTTTTATATCATTGTGTTACACTGCATTTTATAAGCAATATCGTTTATTTTGTCTTTTTTTAGGAGAGTAAAATGGGGTTGACAAACAAATCTAATAAAAGCTGGAAGCTAAAAATTGGGTCTTTGCGAAGAGATGGGTCTGCAAAAAGGTGAGATATCCTATTTTTAAATGGTAACCTTTGGACAGTATGAATAATCGCACATGACGAACGACGCTCTGTGGAAATGTGAGGAAGTGTGTTTACTGTTCCAACATGGCAGCCAGCCTCACTGATGCACTGGCCCAGATCTAATGCACAGTGGATGCAAAGGCTTTGCTGGGAATTCATTTTCACTCTCTGCATCTGTTCCTCTTCAACATTTTGTGTTTCATATCACGAAACACAATTTACACTGCACTGCCTTTATTTGTGCAGCATCTTGCTTCGGCTCTTTCTGATTAAATTTTTATATCTACAGCCAACAGATGCAGTCGCCTGAGAAAAAGTCCACACGACGACGGCTGAGCCAGCTGTTCAGGAGAAGAAAGAAGGATCCATCTGAGTAAACTGACCACACTGTCTTTCAGGATGTTTAGACACTACATAATAAGCTTTTCTGTAAAAAGTTGAGAACTGCTTTCTACTGGCTTCTGATTCAGTTATTGTGTTGTAGTCTCCTGTTGATATTTATTTTTCACTGTATGGACAAATGTCATTTTATATAAAACTTGAAGGAATTGCAAATTCAATATTCAAATGAATGCAAAGCATTGTATGGAAAACTATATCACTCAAAGCTGCTAAACATTTTTGTATCATTATGCACTACTGTAAAGTTTACATCCTTATAAATGTAAAATAAAACAATGTAAATATCACTGCTGTGGGCTTGCATGTGACGGAAGGATAAAATGTGGCTGTGCTTTACACACATTTTAATAATCATTTTAATGTGCTACCTCTTCTTAAATGTGAAAACATATTTTAAGTCCTGCCAGGCAGCTTTTTCTCAGATGGCGCAGCATCTAATACTTACATTGATTGTTAATTCCTAAATCCACAAATTGTTTAGTCTGCTGGAAAAAGCACAAAGCGTCCATCACACTTCATCTTCAAATTGCTTCTTTTTTTCTGAACTCTATCAGTTTTAAATGACGTGAAAGCAAATCCTAACACAATTAATTACTTTTCAACGTTATTCAAATTTTAGTTAAACCTGTTTGTAAAAATTAACAAATTGTCTTTATTTTGAGCAATTTAACGCGTAAATCAACATGTTATAACAAGGGTCTTTGTAATGGGTGAAAATTTTATACCAGAAGAAAGGTCATCAAAGCCATTCCAAAATTTTAGCCTAATCAATTAATTAAAAATACAGTGTAAATTAAGGACTGCTGTTGTGAATTTTGGTCACTTTTAGAGACTTTTTATCAAACCATCCCACCGCTCCTTGGGGAAATACCTCTTTATAGTGTAATGCAATAATTAATCCATCAACTGTTCTCTTAAAAATAAGTAAATATTTAAAGACAAATTAAAAGTTTCATAGCAACAAAAGACAAGGAAAATCTTCACTCTACAGAGAGGCAACATAGGCCACACAGGGATACTTGAATCATTTATTTAATCTTTATTCACCTAGGTTGGGGGGATAGACCTCCCCTGGCATTCCCATGTAAAGAGATGTCAATGACAAACACGTCCAACCAAACGAGAGAGGGTGAATAGGATTCCAGTCCATACATAAAATACATTTATTTACCGTTTATTGAACCACCAGCATCCATTAGTCCCACACAGCATCCATCTGTGCTATTAAATATATAGAGATAACATCTGTGGAGGGATTTAGTTACTGTACGTGTCTGAGAAGGGGGTTGGCAGAAAGGGTCGAGCTTATACAGTAGATGAAGTCAGTGTTGGGGGGCGCAGCGTCGAGTCATGCCTGCATTGCCCCCCCTTGTCTACATGATGCCACAGGAGGACAAGGGGTTGGCGATCTGGCAGGTGCAGGCCGACTGGCAGTACTGACGCACAGTCTGGTAGCAGCTGCGGTCGGCGTCCCCGCCCCACTGCACCGGCCCGTTGGGGTCCGAGGGCAAGCGGCTCAGGATGCTGGTGTTGATGGCCAGAGCAGCCAGGCCGTAGTCCGTGAACAGCACCGTCTCACGCCGGCAGGTGGGGCAGGAGATGAACTTGTACTTGGGACAGGACTCGTAGAGGATCTGCAGGCACTCCTCACACACCGAGTGCAGGCAGGACAGGATGCGAGGACGCTTGCCGGCGAAGTTGTAGGTGTGGCCGCAGGTGGGGCAGTCGAGCGGCTCGCAGGGCATGACGGGCCCCGAGGACGAGGACGAGGTGGAGGACGAGGTGGAGGAGGAGCGCAGCACGTACTGGTTGACGATGACGTCTTCCATCTTGTAGTGGAACTGGTGGTAGCAGATTTCGTTGGCACTGGTTTTGCGTTGCGCCAGGAAGCTCTGCTCCCTGCGCGTCACGGGGGCCGGGGGGGACACCATGGGCCGGGGGGACCCTGCTATGTCCAGGGTCAAGTCACTGCAGGCCTGGTTGACGATGATCTCGCCTTCGCCCCCGCCGTCCCACGCCACTCTGGGCGGCGGGGCGTAGCGCGGCTGGGTGACGGGCACCGGACACTCCCGGGGGAACTTCTCCGACTGGATGATCTTGACCGTGTCCATGGGGATGGTGACGGGCTGGCGCCTGAGGCAGGACATTCGCACGGTTTTGCGGCTGGAAAAGAGGGAGGAACTGTGGCTCTAATCAGCGCGGGACACCTTGTTTTTCGCAAGGGGAGAAAGACGGCTCTCGCTTTCTGAAGTCAGCCATTCGAGGGGACATGGGGACGGATGGTTGCCTCCATGTCTCCCTCAGAGACCCCCCCCCCAGTGTGCGCTACTGTCAGCCTGAGTCTTGATGAGGTGAAGACAGAGCACCACAGTCTGCAGCTCGTGCTCTGTCACAGCTGATATGCACAGATGATTTAACAGTCCAGCTTACAGTGTGGGACCAGTGTTGACTACTGACAGGTAGCTTTTTGTTGTTTGAACTCACTTATCTGATGGCTATTTGCAGAAACATAGACACACACACAGGGACAGACAGACCTTTAGCACAAACACGTTCCCACTCAGTTATAACACCAATAAATAATCTCATAAATACTCTAAACACATGTATACATACAGTACAGGTTGGGGGCTGACTACACTCAGTTCAGAAAGGTTCAGGCGGTATTGTCTTAAAATATATCCTGTGGCCTGCCAAGGGAAACTCTTATCAAACTAGCCGTTACAAGTGTTTCTCACCTGTCACCCCCTTTGTTTCCTGTTTTTGGCTGAGTGTGTGAGAAAGAAAAAAAAAAAGAATAACCTCTAGTCTTCCTCTCTGCTTTTGGTCCTATTTGGTCAGGTGACCCAGTATGACCCTGGTGTTGGCTTGCTGATAAGGGAGCAAAGAGGTCTGTATTTGGGAGGTGTCGTCTAATGCTCCAGAAAGCTATTGGAATGGCTCCTTCAAGCTCGAAGCTGAACTCCTCAGAGGTGGGAGGATTTTTTAGCTCTCACACACTCCTCCCAGCTGAGCAGTGGTAACTGAGCAGTGTGCTTATCTCCTTTTTCAGACTTTGAGCGTGACCCCTTTGGATCATCTACCTGTGAAAACAGAAAAAAACATGCATAAAACTCATGAATGTCTGCAAAAGTTCATAGGCATGTGCATTTTTTTACAGTTTAATACCTGTTTGTAAAATGATGTTTGCTGTGGAATATTAGTTCACATGTTTTAATCACACAACAATCATTCAACTCTATCTCTTCACCTCTTTTTTGTGTGAATCTGGGAGGATGCCAAAGGGGCAGAAAAAGTTTGGTCTTGTTTCCTTCTATGTCCTGGCCTCGGCCCAAGTGTGTTACCACAGAGAGAGAAAGAACTATCATGTTGCACAGAGAGTAAACCTTTTATTTGGCTAAGCATCATAACTTGGCGATGTTGGACGACTGTTGGACTGTAATATGTGTCGAGTTTGAGTGAGACTTAGAAACGCAGCACAGTGGACACAGGGAGCAGGCTAATTCAGAAAACCGGTCTAACAGAGCATCAAAAGAACCCAGAGTATAGTTCAATATATCACATGACACTGAACATCCACACACATGCTAAAAATGCTTCTCTTTGTTAGTTAACTAGTAATAATTATTTAGTTAATCACTGGCAATTATTTGAGTAGCAGTATTTTGGTTGCTACTAGAATACATCACTTATTAGGTACGGCTGTATGGTCCAGTGCCACTGTTCTGCCAAAAGGTTCATGTTGCTTATCGTCACTTTTTCTAACGCCTTTACAGTGGTGTTATTTCAGTGATCTGTTTCAGTAATGAGGTCACATTGTTGTATACTGTGTGTGTTTTGTGAGTACTTCTTTTCTATTAATTCAGATATATAAACATTTACTTAGTTTCACTGTCACGTGTTATTTCACTGATTATTTAGTGTAGAGAAAATTATGAGAGTTTTTCTTTGCTCAGGTACAAATACCACCAATGTATGCGGTAGCAAGGCTTTAAGATAAACTGTGCTGCAACTAAAAATTAAATGCATGTGACAAAACTAAAGGCCACATCCTTTTAGAGGAGGCGATTGTGACACACGTCGTGGTCCTGCTGTTGTCATTCTCACTGCTTCCTGTGAACTCTCATCATCATCATGTGTTGCGTCAGTTTGACTCTAACAGGCGTGGGTACATGCTACAATCTGCATGGAGCGTTTGTGTCATTCTCTGTGTGGGCTTATAGAAAAGAACAAGTGTATGGAGGAAAAATTTTAAACTTGACCAAAAAACAATAGCTGCCAAACAGCGGGAGAGGGAGGATGACACATCCTTCATTCTGCTTGTACAGCTTGTCAACAGTGATGAGTCATTAGAGGAAAAAAAAAAGACTGAGCACAGGAGGTGACCTACATGGTGAAGAAGAGAGAGACAGAAAGAGAGGAGAGAGCTCGGTGCTGGTCCTGGTTTCTATTTATGGTTTGTTTATCTATTCACCTCTCAGTGGTTTCCTGCCCCCAACCTCTGCTGAAGATTCACACCGAATGAGAGAGATGAACCAACAAACAGGCGGAAGTGCTGCAGACCGTTACTTTCATGTAACTACGTGAGACAAACATTTGTCTCTTTCCCTTTAAACTTTCTCGATACATCTGTTGACATATCCACACACTCCACACTAAACCAACAGAGCTGTTGGTTTTGCCAGAGTCACTCATGATCCCACCAAACGTGTCCCTCCAGCTCTGCAGCACTGCAACGCTTTTCCCAAAATAGCTTTTCTTTCTCATCCTCCTGCACACACACTATGTATTCATTCACATTTGATAAGATGGGCTGTTTGCAACAAAGATAAAATATCATGGTATTTTATAGTATATAATATTAGTTGATGCTTTTTCAAAACAGTCTGCATGAACATGTATGTGATCACCTTACAGGTTTTAACAAATATATAAAAGTCCAAGAGCCGATCATGGAATCTATCAAAGCTGCCTTACAGTAAGTACGTGCAGTGTATCACAAACGCGATGTTGGCTTGTTTGATTAGACTTTTAGCGTTTGAGAGTTAAGAAAAAAGTGCAGAAAAACTTTTTTGGATTTACCAAAGTAAGATAATGAAACCATTTTTATATTATAATATTTTCAACCATTTGAAGTGATGCAGTACTGTACCTAACTAGATTCCATGTACAGTATTTCTACATGGTTATCTGTGTATGACAATGTGGCTTTGGGTACATTTAGACTAGAGTTCAAACTATATTAGTCATTTGCAGATATTTGTATCAGTATCAGTGTATGATCCAAAAAATCCAGGAATTTTACTTATTTCTCAATATCATCTGCATAGTACAAATTTAAGGGGTCTAAACAAAAAATCATTTTTCACACTGTCAAACAGTGATATTTGAGTCACTCAAATTTCTAGTTACGGTTTGAAGATATTAAAATAATCTCCAAAACGTCTCTTTGACGTTTTATTTTTTTTGTGGGTATTAACAGCTTGGAGAAACACTTCTGTCTAAAAGAGGCAGAGGTCGAGCTGATAATGCAACCAGACTGCACGAGGAGCCTTTGAGCCTCGGGGAGACGAAGCAGCTAAAATTACAGTCTAATTTGGTGACAGTGCTACGAAAAGGACTGATAACTGATGCAGCTGCTTGCTGATGGGCCAGCTTTGGCGCAGCTTCCTTCTAATCGACGGAACCCTCTCCGGTTATGTAAGGAGCTCATCTCTGACCCAGCCACCATATTAATGCGGTGTAAACTGCCGCAACTCTCCCACAGTTCTGACATTGAGTGTGTGTGTCAGTGTGTGCACGTAGCTCTGGATCCTCTCCCTGCAGAGGAATTATTACACTAATGAAATCATGGCAGGCATTTGACCTCATCATCACAAGCACGAGGCGGAAGAGGGGAGCTGACCACACAGATGTCAGAAGACTCTGTCTCAGCAGCAAATTCCTCCTACCATTAAACACACACAGAGCTGCTCTCAGTAAAAAGTCACACAAACATATCTTGGAACCTTCTCGGCTATGGACGACTCCCCATCACATACGTGGCACCACCCTTTACATTCCAGTGAGCAGACAACAAACAGATAACAGGCAGACACGAGGAGTTAAAAGGGCTTTTGGACACATCAGCCGTGCAGGGGGATTTATTCAGGACACTGACACAAACGCACACGAGTGAAAACGTGTGAAAAAACACCACAAGCTGTGAACATTCCTATTCTCTCACTCTCCCACAATATTTCTTTTTTTTTCACACACACACACACTCACTCACACACACACACACACCTTTGTCCTGGTCCTCGTGATCACACTAGATAGATTCCACCTGTGCGGATCAAAGAGTAGGAGAAGGGCATCATGTTCATAGTCATAGAATGAGTCATGCAGAGGCTGCGCATCAGTCTGTGCTCCTGCCTGATACTGGCTCTGCTTTCTCTCAATGGAAATCTGTCTGTCTCTATCTGTCTGTTTTTCTCTCTATCCATCCATCCATCCATCCATCCATTGGTCTGTTGCCCAGAACAGAACCAGTGTCCAGGACTACATACCAGCTGTATATGTCAGGTATGCCAGCTATGTTGAGGTGTTTACCCACATTCATGCCTCGGCTGCTAAAAACCATCATGGGATGTTATGTTGTATTCTGATTATGTAACATGATTTGAAGACAAATCCCACAGATTTACTATATTTCTGCAGGATGCAGCTCCTCTCTTGAAGTCACCACACTTACAGGGATTCATTTGATATTGTGAACTACTTAAATGCAGGATGATATGTTCCTCGCAATATGAAAAGTACGCTAATTCTGTTATAATATGTATAATGCAGATGTATCTGAGCGTCTTACTCGTTTTTATGTTTGTGGTTGTTTACAATTGTATGGTCTACATTTAATAAGCAGAACGTAAAGTGCCAACTTATTATTTTCACAATTTTCTCTGTAACGTGCAGCAGGTTGATGTCAGGATAAAGCAATTAGATTAAAATACATGTAGATATTTCCCCACATCATGTTGTTATAACATGTTTCATATGTTATGTTGCTACTGTATAATTGCTATTTGGTGCTTGTATTTTCTGCATGAGCAGAAAGTGCTTAGTGAGAATGTGGGGAGGTGTTGTTTTTAATAATTCAGCCTGCTGTCATTCTCGGCAGACATCAGCCATTTTGCTTCGCAGTTCATTACAGCCAAGTGCTCTTTGTTCTCAGGTATGTAGCTCCCGCAGCAACAACATGGCAGAGCTGCACATAGTCAGAAAAATGAAGAAGACTTTGCCTGAAACAGACCTTATAGAAAATTCATGAGCGTGTGCTTCAGCAAATGATCAGCTCTTCATTCTTTGAGTGATTAAGGCGATTGATTTTTCTGTTCTGTCGGCTGCCCCAGTGCAGGGTTAAGGTAGGCGGCATCATTGAGCTTGTGCGAGCTCAAGAAAGACTCATGTGCGAGATTGAGGTGAGGTGGCCAAAATATTTAGACCATGTGAGATGGAGCAGCTTTAGCGTGCTGCATGTGGGAGGGGTGCGTTTAGGAGGAGCAGTTATGCAATCGCAACATGGTGTACCCAGCAGTCTCACTGCAGCGCCAATGTATGGCCAGTATAGAGATGCCTCAGTGCTGCTGACAACGACAGAACAAGCAGTTCCTGCCCTGTCCCTGGAACCCCCACCCTCCCTCCTCCTGCCCCCTCTGTCTGTCTGTGAAGAGGTCTGTCAAATGTCATTGCCACTGGAAACATGATGCCCACAAGATTCCATCTACACGCAAACCCACACATCATCACAGTTTAGTCACACTTCCTTACCCTTGTTTGTGGTCTGACCAGATAAATATACATGTAGGTGTGTGTAGGCATATATGTGTGTCTCCATTCATGCATCCGTGTGTCTGTGTGTGTGTGTGTGTGTGTGTGTGTGTGCAAAATGGATGGTCATGATGCAATAACCATGCAAATCGCAGCTCAGCGTAACAAAGCAAATGGCGAAGACCACCACTGTCTATTATATTCTAACAAAAAAATCAAAGGGCAAGAACTTTAGTTTAAACCCAGGCAGACCAGCCACCACTCACAGCTCTGGAGTCTCCTGAATATTAAGATTATCGCACAGGAAAAACAGATTTACAGCCTTTTCCCATCCTCACCTGTCTGCTGTTGTTCCAGTTCTTCCTCGTCTCCTGGCTTATGTTCCAGTTTGTTGCTGTCGTTGATGCCGCTCTGCGATTATAAGCCAATCTGCTGAGTCTCTTTGTTGGGGGGCATGTCTCACCGGAGATGCTCTGTCTTGTCCATTTGATTCTAGCAGGTTGAACGACAAGCAGCAGTGAAGGTAGGGAAAGATGGAGGAGATGTAAGATGGAGGAAGCTGTCGGAAGGTAGATGCGTCATGTCTTGGGCTGCTTTTGTCGAGCTCCGCATCCCTTGTTCTTTCTCTCCTCTCCTCTCTGGAACCTTTGTCCTTCACTCTCCCACCCTTTCTCCTCATCCGACGAGCTGTGGCTGAGCGTTTACCTCCGGGATCTCTTTCTCCATCCCTCTGCTTCCCTCAGTCTTCCTCAGCCTCTCAAAGAATTCAGCTTATTCTGTGCAGTGACCTGTGCTTTTATGCCGTGTTCCTCGGCATGTGCGTCCCCTTCTCTTTCTTTCAGCCCGTTCCTTTCCTTCTGCTTTTCAGGTAAGCCTGCTCTTCTCCTTCTCTCCCTCTCCTCTTGACTCAGCTGCCGTTCATTACTCCTCTTCCTCCTCCTCCGTCTGCCTCAGTCGGTGCGCTTCACAGTCACACATGCGCAGTGTTTTCCCACACATGTATACACTCACACGCAGACACACACACACACACTCCCTCTCTGTGTCTGTGCTTCTGGCTTCCTCCTTATGCATGCGGCTTGTTTTGCCTGGACACCCCCTCCTCTCTCTCTCTCTCTCTCTCTTGTTCTCTCACACACACACAAACATTCTCCCTCTTTCTCTCCTGTCCGTTCTCTCTAGCTGCATCACACACTGCAGTGCCTCTGCAGGCAGGATCACATTTTCTAGTTGCCAGAGAAAATATTTCAGCCAATCAGGAACGATAACAGCCAAGCCCACCCACCCCACCCCATGTCTAAACACACATATGGATGCACAACGTTACAAACCCACATTTGTACACAAACATGCACATAGACTTCAGAGATATGAAAGCTTAGCACACAGAGAGATGACTTACACTTATTCACTATATGCACACACACACACACGGTTATAGTCATTAGTCAAGTCTCATAAAATACAGGAAGCCAGTGTAAATAGATCTAATCTACAGTAAGCAGCACATCCGAGAAGGGAAACCAAAGCATTAATTGACTCACAAAATTAATTTTCTGTTAAGCTGCTGACTGGAAACTTAGGAAAACAGATCAACCAGATCCAACATTCAAGATTGTATGTCATTCATGTTTGCGGAAATGTATTTCTACAAGCTCAAATTAAACCCAGCTGACACTTCATCTTTAGGACCACCATGGCCCGAGGACTCTCCACAGACAGACACACTCTTAAAGCAAAAATGTTATCAACATGTCAGAAAGCTGTCATTTGTATTTCTTCCTTCGTCAGACTTTGAATGATCAGCGTCTAGATTTGAGACTGCCGAGTTGAACTTCACTCAGAGATTTAATGACAGCATCACAAGCTGCCACCATACATCTGCATAAGCAGTGAAGTTGCATAACAAGTATTTTAATAAGTTTTGCATCTGCTGGAGCCTCCATGCAGACCAATACAAAATCCTCGGATCAAAGTGGAAAAAAACATGATGTGAGAGGGGTTATGCTTACATAACATGGGCATTAAATGCACAATGTAAAAATAGTTTGACAGAGATTTCACAGTGACTATTTGCACTCCACAAACTTACTCGTCTGTAGATCTTTAGACTTCTGAAAAGTCAGAGGTTTAAAAAAAGAATCGCAGTATGTGCTAAACATGTCACTGATGCAATAGGTTCCTCAAACTTGGGGGATTTATGACTTTTAAAGGCTTAGGGAGGCTTAATTTCTGGGGAGCTGTCATGTTGTTCATTGTTCCAGAAATACCATGACATTATAGAAAGACAGCTGTGCTTTTTACAGCAGTGTTTCATGCCCAGTAAACAAAGAAATGTGTTTTCAGGAAATTACTGTAATGTAGCTGTTGATGTATAGTTTCCATGTGTTATTTTCCCTATTATGTGTAAATTGCTTATATCCAACTATCATCCGGTAACTACATTAGTAATTGTCATGACTACTTTTTTTGCAACACAATTACCTTTTTACATCAGTATTACAAAAATGTTACGCCCCTGTTGCTTTATTATTATCTAGAAATTAACTTTTATTTGCGAAATATTCCTATTTATACTTTAATTAAAAATGTATATACTTAAGAGAGTATTTCTACACTGTTGTGTCAGTGCTTTTATTTGAGTGTAATAAAAGATGTGAGAAGTTCTTGTACCACAGACAGTGGACACGTGTGGACATATAGAACCCCAGTGCTGAATAAGAAACTGGGTCAAAAAAATTTAAACATACCGCTTACAATTGTCTTTCGAGGTGAAAATCTCTATAATTGTGACAATGAAAGCAGGCAGGACCGACTAAAGTCAAAGCAGAAGTGTCTTAAAGTGCAATGTCACTGACAGCCTCTAAATGCAGCCTGAAAAAACTAATTCATCCATCCAGTATCTGTAACCACTCATCCTGAGATAAGTGGTTACAGACCCTGAACATGTCACCAGTCTATCTCAGGGCCAACACAGACAGACAAGCATTCATACTCACATTCTGAAAATTACACCTCTGTAGAAAGATAATAGATTATACTTCTACATTATATACTCTCCACTGCCTAATTCATATTTCTGAAATGAACGGGCTGGCAGTAAGTCTGGAGGTTGTTGCTTTGTTAAAATTTTTGGGCTTGTAGAAGGTTCTGATTTCTTGTGGATGTTGATTTGGAAGAATAATTAACAGTTTGCTCGCCCTCTGCACTCACTAGCTCATGGACTCACACACTCAATTGCAGTAGCTATATTACACAAGGTCAATTATTTCTGGACACGAGTTAGGTGTACAGTGTTGCAGGTTAAAGCCTAACATTCCATCTAGGTGTAGTTCTCACAATGTATGTGTTTTGCAATGTTTTGCAGCTTCCGACTGTATAAGACACGTGCTGTGTAATGAGTTGACTGTGCCACTGGAGGGCCACTGTGTCCTACCCATCTTAGCTTCACTGTCACCATGTTTCTAAGATGCTAAACGCTGAGTGTGTTGTTATCTAGATTGTGGATTAATGCTGGTTTTGTGCCAAAACAGTGCAATTTCAAACTAACTTTATTACAGCACAGACCTCTCTGTTAGGAGCTGACCATCCACTAGGTCAACAAAGCTTACAGACACACCGTATATGAGAAGACATGAAAGAGTGTATTTAAACAAAGTTGACTTAACGTAGAAATGCCATGGGTACTATTTTTTACACAAATTTATATCATCTAATTAACTGAATCGAGTCTTAGGCATTTGAATTTGAGAATTCAGAACATGTCTGCATTACTCCGCAGTGCTTAAAGGCGACTGACAGATGGGATGCAGCACTGAAAGTCTCCATGTTAAGTTTTTACTGTGATTTATTACACTCAGTGATCACCAGGTTCAGCAGAATCGCTGCCAAACGTCTCGTTTAAACGGCTGTAAAGTATTATGCAGCTACTAGTGGGGAATTACTCTGGGATTTAAGAGATAAGATTGCACAGAACAAAGTATGCAAGTCCAAGGCAGAACTCATAAATCATTCAACACAGTTGCACATATTCAAGGCTACATTAGTGCTGTTCACTTAGTGTACATTAAGTACAGTTAGTGATAGGAGATCATCAAATTGTCTTAATGAGGATGTACTGGACAAGCAGCTTTTCTGTCCGCAGAAT
This sequence comes from Channa striata, assembly GCA_033026295.1. Classification (NCBI taxonomy): domain Eukaryota; kingdom Metazoa; phylum Chordata; class Actinopteri; order Anabantiformes; family Channidae; genus Channa; species Channa striata. The sequence goes on from CM065187.1 coordinate 13,888,712, forward strand.
TTAATGAGCAGACAGATAGACAGTAAACCACAGTAGGAACAACAGTGAACCACTAGAGGGAAGTAAAGAGAGGCAGTGATTTTTCGTCTCTGAGATGCTCTTTATTCATTAACACCTAAAACAACATAAAATGAGGGGCACGGATTTAGGAAGTCACAGCACTCATGGACTTTGAGCAGGCACATATGAGAAAACAAGGCTTTAGTGAGGTAGCAAATGGAGAAATTATTAACAATTTTAAATTCATGTTTGTTATCCCCAACCAATAAAAAATGCAGGTAGTGACTTGTTGTCTCTGTTTTAATAATCTAAAATTTCTTACAATTAAATGCATATCCTTTAATAACGTTTTTTAAAAAAAATTACAAGATTTGCATGTATTACTGTATTACTGCTAGGGCTAATATCATTTGGATTAGTTTATCACATTCATGGGAACAACGACTTGTTTCTGTTATCACACATTCGTGGTACTATGAGCAGCAGGGGCACAGTCTGTTCAGGTGAAGACAACCGTGAGTCACTCTGCAGCTGTTGTACACTTACACTCTCAGAAGAACAGTTGTGTGGAAGTTGTGTAATACAGGCAAGTATGTGTGTACAATATTAAAATAAATGGTTTACTGATTTACTTCATCTGCAGAGGAGCAAGAAAAGAAAAAAAATTACATACTCTAAAACGTTTACAATACACTTTTTACTTTTTAAAAATCTGTTACACAGTACAGTTACATAGTAAAAATATATTTCATCCCTGGGAACAGTTCAGTAGCCATACAGTACATGTAGTATAGAAAGTTCTTTTTTTAGAGCATTGTGGGCTTTTAAACAGTCTCTGTTCATACATTACATCCTTAAAAAAAATGAAGAAATGAATAAATTATTGTTGTCGAATCAACCAATCAACTTAATTTAGCCAAAGAAGCCATGAAAGAAAACAGCAACGCAAAGCAGAATAATGGCGTTGGCGTTGACAACGTTCCTCCACAGAGGCACTTCTGAGGTGTCTGTGAGCTTCTTCTGCAGCTCCTCCTGTTCCTCTGGACTCAACTGAGGGGCTTTTTTCTGCTCCAGGCCACAGAAGCACATCACTGCCTTCTTGCACAAGCCAGGTTCCTCCATTGGTTCTGTGAAGAGAAAAGTAATGAGGAAATTGTGCTTCTGTGTATGTGAATTCCTCTACTGTAAGTCTGATTACCTTCTATCTCCATGGAATTCTTTTCTTCAACCCAGTCATCCTGTTCAAGGTCCACCCTCTCTTCCTCAGAATTCCTCAAGCTCCAACACAGTCGATACAGCTACACAAACAACAGGCGGGTTCAAAATTAATGACAAGTGTGACAGTGTGTTCTGGTGGATGATCACGTTTAGGAAAATGATTTATCCAGCGTTATCTCACAGCAGTCACGTACATGCTTGTCTTCGATGGGTTTGGTCATGAGAGAGACTCCCAGTATGATGACACAGGAGGAAACAAACAGAATGATGGAGAAGTAGAGGTAGTGAACCCCACATATGATGGTGGGACAGTCACTGGGGTGCACACAGCTGCCTGTCCCATAAGCAAACTCCGCTATCATCCTGGACAGGCCAATACACAGGCCAATGGTAAGGCCGTAAAAGGCCCCCTGAGGATAGAAGGAAACAGGTGAAGTGTCACTTTAAACAAAATTGTTTGAAAGTGTGGGGAAATTAGGCTTAGTCACAACCTCAATGCATCTCTTATGGATTTAGCCTAGCATTGAAACAAAAGGACAACTACTGTATATCTTAAAGAACATTTACACAATATATCTTATTTGTTTAATCCACAGAAAAATCACAAGTCTGACTATGTCCAGACTGCAGTCAGTTACCAGGCAGCCTGTAGTGCAGAGACTTGGACAAGTTACTTGTAAATGCAAAATCCTAAAAATCAATGGTAAATTGTTGTTTTCTGTCGCATTATGTATAAATTAAAAAAACTGTAAGTAAAAATAAATAACACACTAATTAGGGAACAGTCTAGGTGCTGTTAGAGGGATTTTGTCACTTCCAAACTGTAATGGTCAACAGATAAGCTACACAATCGCTGGCTACAGGTTCATTTTTTCTACAGTAATCACTGTTGTATTAATCTTATCTTATGTTCTGACTGTATGTAGGTATCTTTTCTTTTTGACTGTATGATTTTTATTATACTGTGGGATAGAATATTTTGGCAGCGTAGTGGTGTTTGTGCCAACCTGATCCAGAAGCCTGAACTGGCAACTGGCAACAAATTTTTGGGGGAACAAAACCACCACATGGATATATCGAGCAACATTCAGCAGAAAGATTTGACATATACGTGACATAACACATCCTTACAAAAGTTAACACAACAACACTACAGGTAAAATGAAGGAGGACCAGTGAACAGAGAAACAAGATAATGCAGCAATAGAAGCAGCAATGTGAGTCCAGGAGGGTTCAGAAAAACCTCCTTATTGACTGTTTGAATGAATGTGCTTTGATCAGCTGATAGCGTGCGTAACTTTTTTTGTCCTAGGTTCATGTCATGATCATAAGTTTAAGACTCATAGCAACAGGGGGTATAAGTGCATTTCTAAAGAATGCCTTTTAACCGATAGGCCCACTTTTTTCAGATTATGTAATATCTGTCCAAGGTCTTTAGCTGCTTTATCGACAGCCAATTACACAAGACATTATAAGGAGCAATATAACTAAAATATTACCAAAGACTTTTGCCAGTTATTATTAAAAATCCCGTAAGAGATACATGTGCAAATAACTTTGGGGATCTCCGGACATTTCATCTAGGGCAACTACAAGAGTTTGTGTAAAATGTCTCAGCAAAAATGGAATGCATTGGCATGAAAATTGGCACACAGTGTTCTTCACTGTAATTAGTGCCTAACTGCAACCTCCCAGAGCTGCTAGCGAAGCTTTGCAACAGAAAATGCCGTTGCAAGGCAACTCACATTTTCGTTGACACGTTTGCAGAAGATGGCAAGCATGAAGACGGCTGCAATGGGTGGTGTAAGGTAGCTGGTGATGGACTGGATGTAGTCAAAGAGCTGACCACTCTGGGCTGACTGCACCACAGGAATCCATGCAATGCTCACACCAATCAGAACCAAGATAAACACCCTTTAGACATGATTGGAAAAAGTAGCAGTTAGATATGCAAACACTGGATATACAGTAAAGAAATGCATGTGAAACCATACTAATCACAACGTCAAACAGGAGTTTTACCTGCCAGCAATCATGAGTTCCTTCTCACTGGCAGTGCGACGAATTTTAGTGTAGATGTCCATGGTGAAGAGGGTACTGGCACTGTTGAAGATGGAGGTAAGTGAGCTCATCAGAGAGGCCAGCATCACAGACAGCATAAGACCTCGCAGTCCTGAAATTGATAGAATCAAAGAATAACAAAAAGAAAAGATTGGAGTGAAAAAAATAGAAAAGCTCCACTGTTTACATGCCACGCTCATAAAAAACAAAGGTCTTCAGCCACCCACCATTGGGCATGAGATCCACCACCATTTTGGGATAAGCTATGTTGGTGCAACCCACAGTAGCACCACAGTATTTTTGACATTCAGTCGGGTCGACGCAAGCCACTTCATCTAGAATACAAAAGAATACGACCAGCAGCATGTTACAAACAGCCTCTCCATCATGATGGATGAGTGGCAGTAAGTGCGCTTGAGAAACACACTGTCCACCAAAACACAGCAGACTCACCAGAGTAGAGGATCCTGCTGATCATACCGGGGAAAACCATGAGGAACATGGGCAGCAGCTTTAGGTAACCACACAAGATACAGCCTCCCTTAACATGAGATAAATTCTTAGCTGAGAGGCAGCGCTGGACAATCACCTGCAGACAAAACAACAGTTGGGAAAAAAATCAATCGGAACATAATATTATCCTACGGAATATGAGTAAATAGAAATAGTTCCAAACCAGAGATCCAGCATCCAGCACGTGTCTGTTAATCTTATCTCACTCTGTAGTAGTACAATATAGTCTACCTAAAAGCATCTCAGAGCGACTGAGTGCTGTTTGTCAAAAAAAAGACAAGATAAAGGTGCATAAATGTGTGTACAACCTCTGTGTAAATCAGGTTGCGTGTGTGTTTATGACCTTATGTGTTTAGTTAAAACTGCCACTGAGTCACCAAAAGGACTGTATGTTCACTGTTACAGTGGTTATGTTCATGCCCAACAGTGCGGCCCATTTGTGTGACTGACCTGATCAGTGCACCAGTACCAACCAGCCTGAATTGTCAGTCCGAACACAAGGCCAGGCCACGGCAGGTCTCCGGTTATTGCGTTCCGGAAAATGTGGAAGGAGTCCGCTCGAGGCTCGTAGCAGCTCGCGCTGATGTTAGTCGTGACAGAAGGGATGGCCTCCATGTAGCGCTCCTGGAATCGTTCATAGCCGCCCACCTCATTGAAGGCTGAGGACATTTGTACAGTTAGATTACTTTACAAAGACTCTACAAAGTTCTGATGTCGCAAAGATGATTTGCCATTATATCTTTTAAAAAAAAAAGAACATGAACATTACCAAAACCCATGAGTATGAATGATCCAACAATCATGATGACGGTTTGTAGGGTGTCTGTGTAGATCACTGCAGCCAGTCCACCTGAGAAAACACATTTACACTCATGAATTTGTAGAGGTGTGGATGCATTACAGGACAGCAACAGAAGGCCATTTTCTGCTTATCATAGTCCACGGGTAATTAACCACAACAACACAGCAGGAGGAGACAGATTGTGCATGTGTGTCCACATCTCTACAAATTGCCTTAAGAGGTAGATAAGACCTCTGCCTTTAGTTTATGAGTAAAATGTTGATGCGTAACTTCAATGGAAAAGGAAGTGAATTCAAGACCTGTGACGGTGTACAGCGCGGTAATCAGTAGTAGCAGGATAACAGCGAGGTAGATATTCAACCCAAGAGCCTGGTTGATAAAAATGGCACCAGAGAACATGTCTGCCTGAGTGGAGAGGAGATGACAAAACACAATTCATTTCAGTCAATGCCGTCCACTGTTGACCCAGGTGTGTGACATGTTACAGCGACTTACTGAGATCTTGGTGAAAACATAAAGGAAGAGCGACAACACCGAGAGATAGATGCGAATACGCTGTCCTCCAAACCTCTTCTTCAGGTACTCTGGCATGGTGACCACCTAAAGACATCCAGAGTTTCACTTGTGTTTGTTTTACTAATGCTGGTGCTTTCATGGCCTCCCACTCTTCCAGTTTTCATTGTTCAAACAGTAACTTATAGGCACACAAGGTCTAGAAACACACATAATTATGTAATCTATATGAATAAAGAGTGCATGTTTTGATGTATTTACCCCAGCTTTAATGTAGATGGGCACAAAGAGCCATCCCAGAATGACGACCACAATGAGAGCCTGAACACAATGAACAATAAATAATTAATGCCACATTTGCTCAAAACAATAAAACTAACTTATGTTGCCATTCTGTTTCCTTCCGTGCGCTGCAGGGTGCAAATCTTGTCATAATCTCCAGACTTATCAGCTTAGCACAACATGTGTGTCACAGGTTAAAAAGACATTTGTGTAAGAAGTGATATAAAGATAACCCACGTTCCACTCGAATCCACCAATGGCTATTCCTGACGCTGCAGCAGTCCCAGCAATTCCTACGAAGTGGCCACTGCCAATGTTGCTGGCAAAGAGCGATGCTCCGATCTGTAGGGTGCACAGTTAAATCTGTCAGTGATGTGCAATGCATAATATCCAAAATTCTTACATCTTAAGACTGAAACATGGATTTATCAGGTGCATTGATGACTAAGCTGTCATGTCAGCAACATCTACTGCAATTACTCCAATAAAACCTGTTAATAGGCTAGTGTGTTCATTATGACACACCACTTTTTTATACTACCACCTTAGCACAAAACAATAAAATCTGTTATCAGGAAGCATGTGTCTGCAGCCATAATATCCCTGCTGCAAGGTTACTGTAAGTGTAAAACAGAGCGTTATCTCAGGCGTCTCAACATCAATAACACACTTACCGGCCACCACACCATACTCCTCCCTGCAAGGAAGAAGCCACCGACTGTGGCTCGGTTGGTGCGAACCATAGCCTGCAAAAGGAAGAGGGCACATTTTAGAGAATCACAGATGAAATTGTACAATTGTTCATGATCACATTTATTTGATACACAGCTGCGAATTCAGAAAGAAACTGAAATAGGGCACCAGGACCATTACTGTTCATAGGTAAATCTGGTATAACCTAATCTGCAAAACCTGAAATGTAAAAACCTTCTAATCTGCTAAAAATAATTGAATCACATTAAGGATTAAGATACTGTAACTGCACCATTTCAGTCCACTATATATATCTCAGTAAATCTGTAGAAATTTTGAAACTGAAATCTTGTTGTGCATTGATGTATCACATTGATGATCAAAATGTATTTGACACCAGCTCATAAATAATAATTATTTTGACATTTACATAATGTACAATTATACATTTAACACGATTGGTCAACACACACTGTACGTGTGAAACCACAACTCACACAACTATAAAACTAGTGAAGAGTTAACAATTCACAGGGATGATGGATCTTATGAATGGTCAACCACTTACCCATACTCCAACAGCCAAGACAACCAAAAAGTAAATTACAATAACAGAGATATCCGCTGCATTATTAAGTGCCACTGTGGTTGAACTGTTTCTTGCATTGGTCCTTATAAAGGAAAATCCAAAGTAGTCTCGAGACATTTCTGACGGGAGTGTTTCCGCAGTCGCTTCACACTGACCGAAGCCCCTGTGCAGACTCTTATATACTTTTGCTCCTGGAAGCAGGTGGAGGTGTGTTTGTGTGACTGTGGGAAAGATTGAGCTGGGGGGGCAAAGGGGGAAAAGAACCAGTGCGAATGTGTTTATCTAATGAATCACCACGGATTGTGTTTGGTTGAAAGAATCTAGATATGGAGTAAATAAACCTTAAACATTGAATCAGATGCGAAAATGAATCTGCGAAAATGTGTAACCTTTTAGCAAAGAATATTGTTAATCATCAACCCACAAGGAAACACCTCAAGTAAAAAAAATTGTTCATTAAAACAAAGGACCTACAGAGAAACCACATCCAAAGGGCAGCTAAATTAAGTTGATAACTAATTAATTCTACAGAACACATACATCAGAACACAATAAGAAACCATGTATCTCCACAGCTACGCAACGGCTTTCCACTACTACTTTTTTGCTCAAGTACGCCTGTTTGCCAAAACTGCAATCAAAACCGTTTCCTCGTTGAAAACTGCTTAGGCAAACTTCAAAGTCAAAACGTCAAAGGTAAGTTATGTGATACCATTGATGGTGTCATTGATATACTTATACATACACTTATTAATTTAGTCAAACTTCCAAGACACAGTGTAAATGTAGAAAAAACTAAATCAGAACAAATACGGAGACAACTATTGCTGACTTAACCTTCTGCCTGACACCTGATCTACTCCCTTATCTTATCTAGACCTACAGTTATGTGCCAGAATTAATTTCTTGATTAAATTTCACAACATGTCAATCATTTATTTGTCTCATGATAATGCAGAGGAGCTGAACAAGATTGTTTCTTTGTTTACAGACATTTTGAGTTGTTAATATGTTATTGTGTTTTTCTAAATGGATTCTTAAATTAAGAAATATGGACATGAAGGAAGTGATCAGTGAACGCTCAGCGACCTCACTCCTAATATTTAAACAACTGCGTAAAAACAGACCAACAGAGCATCTTCCTATGCACAAAAAAAAACGTCTTTTCTGCTCTTTCTTGTACTTAGATCTGAAACGGAAACACTTATTTTGATAGCCCTTGTTTTCTCTGTGTCTTAGATTTCTGCTTACCTTACCTTACTCTGCCAAATGACTACATGTAAATTAGGTGGATATGTTATCTTCACTTATTTGAAGATTGGTTGTTTGACGAAAATCAAGGATGATTGTATGGTAGATACAATTTCGGCTTTTTTAGACGCAAAAATATAAACCATTTCATGATCTTTTCCACCTTTAATGTGACCTATAATTTTATAATCTGTGCAATTCAATTAAAAAACTAAGGTTTAAAAGCTTTTTAAAATGAAAAAAAACTTACAATATTAATCTAATACTTTGTTGAAGCACCTTTTCATTTTTTGATAGCATCCAGTCTTTTGGGGTAGTAGGCATCTATCATGGTACATCTTTGTCCAGTCTGACTTGCAAAAACATTCCAGTCACTCTGTAGATCACAGCCAATGACTTACAGGATAAGTACTGAGAACTTACTGTGCACTTATAAGTAACAGGCTCTTAGAACAGTTTTCTTCTTGTTTTTTTTATCAACTTGTGAGTGACTTCCATTTCTTAATAAAGTCACTGTTTTGTTTTATTTTCTTTACTTGTTGATAACTGTAGTCATATCTTGGACATCACATGATAAAGGAGTAAATCAGAATGTTACTAGAACAGCTGAACTTTAAAAAGACCCACTTTAATAAATGGCAGGTGTTTACTGATTACTGTTTACCTTACTTGGTCATAAATAAACCTGAACATAGCTACATTACTAATTATAAGAGGGTGTGCACACTTACACTATTAGAGGGTATAAATATTATTTTGTTTTATACTTCTTAAAATTTTTAGATGTCAAAGCTGATTAGGTAGAAACAGAGAGTTCTCTAATCAACCAGTAGTCAAGGACAGTTTATTTATATGGAATGCTGAATAAGTTATTTAAAAAAAAAAAACTACTGGACAACAATGTGTGCAATAACACAAAATTGAGACCACCTTAACAGCAAGGACCAATGTGACTCAGTGTGTCTCTGTGAAGGTCTGTACTCATTCTAAAAAAAAAGCCACTGGGTGTCTCTGCTGGACAGTGAATAGATTTACTGCATGAACTCATTCAGATACAAGCACAGATAGTTAAGGCCATACAAGATAAACATACAGAAATATTACAGCCTCTACATAAACTACCCATGATGCCCAGTTTAACCTCAAGACACCAGTGTTTGACTCCCTACTTAGCTTTAAGCTTTGTGACATTAGATCCTTCCCAGCATAGCCAGAGGAATATAACACACAGGACCTTTAATGTTATCTTTACAAGAAATGGCTAGTAAGAAAATTAAAACAAACAAATATTATTAATTATTGTTATAAAATACAGCAAAATACAGGAGAAAACAAAAAACACCAGATCAAAGATCAAAAAATACATCAGACATAGAATCATGGTCAGTGATTGTGTTGCTATTTAATTTGTGCATATAGGTTTTATACAATTTAATATAATTATAGGGTAAACATGAGACACACATTTTGTGTAAGGACATCGTGACAGGTTGGAGCCAGTTTGGATTAAATACTCAGAAAACACCCGCTGAGCTAATGCTATGCACTGGTTGTATACACACGAGCAAAGCAACAATGGCTTAGTGGTAAGTGCATTGAATGTCAAATATCCTAATTATTACCTACTGTAATTAAGAGAGTAATTAAGCAATTAAACCCCCTTATTAGATGGCCTTGAGCAACCATCAAGCAAAGCAAACCACCATCTAATTTGCATTCAAGAAGCAGTGGGTCCTCCACTGAAGGCTGCTGTATTGAATTTCATTCTACCCAGTAATCTTGAAAGTTCCTGTTAAAACCTGAGGGAGCTCTAGCAATAATCTCAGTGTGCAGGCACAAAATCCAGATGTGTCCAACGTGTCTTCAAATAGTAGTATAATCGCCATGTTTTACCACACGTGTCGAGTCAGCCCCACATCCAAGTGTTTCTGGACCGTCTCAGCCCTATGGATAGTTGTGTTGTCTGTCATAATAAAGCTGACGACTACGTTTGCCGTGAGGAAAGGCATGTGGTACAAAAATAAAATAATACTATATGTAATCTGTAGTTGTAGTGAATTCGGTAATAGTTACAGTAATAGTTTATAATATTTATCTTTTTAATAGGCAGTTCCTATGATGCATTCCACAAAAGGGCAATAGCCTGGAGGGTGTGGAGAGCAAGAAATGTAAGAGAGTGATACAAGGGAGTTATAAGGCTGGTACTGTTACAAATGGCTGCTTGAAATCTTTAAATGGGGACAATCAATATTCACTTGAATGAGAATCGATGGCTGGAATGAGGCCAGTGCTCTGTGGGAATTAACGCTCGGTCTCTCCTACTGATTTAAGTCCTGATTTTAAACCCAGGAAGACACTTTGTTCTCATCTACTATCTCCACATGGGTGAACGTTTTCTTGGACATGTTTGATTTTGCGTGGCCCAGTTTACTTCTGTGTTCACCAAGAATGAAATCTGAGATACTCTGTGTTTGAAATGTCACAGAGCCGATCATATACCGAGGCAGCAACACCACAAACAAGCCCTGCTGATTAGGGCAAGAAATTGATCTGTTGCAGAAGTCTATTCCCAATGCGTTTGGTCTACATGAAATGGTGGGAAATACTGTAGTTATCTTTGGCAAACAGAGCAGTAATTGAGTGTCCTGTGGTCAACATGGACACAGTTGTGTCTGTATAATTAAGGACGCTCCCTCAGAGGGGCTCATGGACTCTATCAGGGAAACATTCCTGCAGGCTCGGCCTCAAAAGCCTGACAGTATTCATGTTGTGATTTTAGAACCAGTTTTTCATAACATTTTGCTTCGTCCATGTGTCTGTTTAGAAAAAAAAATGTCCAAAGTTAATAAGTCTATGTCATACTATCACTTCTCAACCAGCTTTCTAAAGCCATTAACAAACGTTCCAGCTTGCGGAGAAAACCTTTATCAATCAGTTTCAAAGTTTGTTGGATTTTAAAGCACATTGTTATGAATGGAGACCGATCAAAAGAACAACACATATATTATGGCTTTGAAAACCTTAGATTTATGAATTAACTTTTACAGAAATATTGTTGGCAGCTGTAGTTGATGAGTGTTAAGAACATGCTCAGATGATGGTGTAGTAGCCCTTTAACAAAACCAGTTAAGAGCCCTTTTATGGTAGCATAAAATAATTAAAAGATTTCATGTTTTACTGAAAGTTCATTGTAAACACAGTGTGGGAAGCACAAGTTGCCCTTGCGGTGGAATTTGATTAATGTTGCTTATTTTTGTGAAAGCAAACATCTTGAAATTTTTAATAGCACCTCTGCTGATAATTTGGCTTTTACATTTTTTTTGGCATCTAGTACACACACTGATCCAACAAAAACTATCACAGCACCACAGTTTCATTGAGGTATTAATGCATTACACCAAAATCTAACATGCCCATTAGCAATCTCTCTTTTGAGCTAATTCTATGTACTATGGAAAGCTTATCATGTTCAAATAATATTTTTTCTCTGTGGTTAGGATTATGTTGATCTCATTGTTTCTATCACATGTTCATATGCAAAACATCCATGTTCTAAAATCCACAATATTTGGGAAAGGCTGTGGTTCAGAAAATAGGGCAACTGTACAGCTATGAGGTTGCTGGAGGTTAATTCTGTCCACATGTCAAACTACCTTTCGCCAAGACACTCTTGCTCCATTTGGTTTTGGCTTCATTTCTCATCATCATCTGTGTTTGAGTGAACGGTTGAGAGGCAGAGGTAGAACACACAGAACCCGCAGAATGAGGATTGCACCACATTCTGAGACCATTTACACCATTGGAGGGAATCTGATAAAGTGTGATTAAATCAAATATATGTCAGGTTTAAAAAAATGTTTTACCTGTAGAACTGCAGGGTTCACTTCTAGAGCAAGAGATGCAATGACAACTTCCAAATCTGTAACAGAAGGAAACTGTAACCACAAGCCAGGCCAAAAGCTGAGGAGTTTTCATCCAAGAGAGGTGCTGAAGTCATGCAGGCTACTGGACATGAGTGAAGGCAATCATTCATGATGATCAGCTAAAACATTAGAGATCAGGCTCCCAATACGTGCCTTCTCTTTTCAGCAACACTGGGGGTCACGAGAGCAGAACTGTGGACAGATTTCATCAGATAGCAACTCCCATTGCCATCTGTTAAGCCTAATAATTTTTTTTAATACAAAAAATGAGGTTGGCAAAACTGGAGGCCAGGCCTCTTTCGGGGCATCGAGCCAACACAGGAACACACGTACAGGGAAGAATATCGACTGAAAATAAAGCTGAATATTCAGCTTTGAACATGATGACATTCAAAGTTCACTTTTTCTGTTTTTGCTTCGTAGACCCACAGCCTGAGAAACACAGCCACAAGGTGGCACAGTGATGCAGCGCAGAAAAATGTCAGGAGGCTGAGGACTCTGTAGCAGCTAGGACAATACAAAAAGGATGTTTGTAGTTTTAGGTTAGTGCTTTCAAAAGTGTGCTGTAAAGTATATTTGTTGTTGCAGTGTTATTGCATGATCCAGACTATGACAGCATGGTCATTGTCTCAACTCCTGGGTCCTCCTGGGTCCTCCTGGGTCCTCCTGGGTCCTCCTGTGTCCAAGTGTCCTTGGAGACATGAACCTCCAGTTGCTTCTGTTGGGTCGTGAGCACTGTGGATGGCAGACGCAGTCATCGATGTGTAGAAAGGTAAATTATATAAGTAAAACATTTAATGTTTTGTTGCTGTCTATATTTCTAAGAAGCAGAAATAAGGTTAAAAATGTGGCCTCGCTCTCACCAATACCAAAGGAACAATCAGATCAACAGCCATCTCATAGAATTATGCAGTATAATTTGACATCTGCATGCGACACAGAGGGCTTGGCCTTCTCTGAGTGGCCAGAAGGACAAGCCTCAGAAAAGCTTCAGAAAGAACACCACAGTGTTGCTGCCTGTTTGCTCTGTGAGCCTGTGACACAGGAAGCTGCATGTGAACATGAAACGTATCTCGGTGCTTGTCTGGCTTAAACACACTATAAACCAACAGTAAGCCAGTTATGACTGAACTTAACTTTGCATCAAATAAAACGTAATAAATCTGACTTCTGTGGTGGCTGTGGAGGTCTCCATTCAGGATGTGTGTTTTCAACTAAGCCATTTAAAATTCTGCTCAACCTTTTCATGGAGCATATTTTGAGTGATTGTATCTCACAAAAGATTGTGTTGAACGTTCACCCTGAGGCATGTTATGTTAAGAAACTCACTAGATGTCGCTGTGGCTTTAAACAGCAGGGCTTCTGTACAGGCAATGACAGAGTCATTGCAGAGTCATTTTTATTATATTATAGTTTAGTAGGTCTTACAGAACAGAATAAAAAACTAAAAACCGACTGGACCAAAATGTTGAATCTTTTTTATAGTACAGATAATAAAGCCAAGAAAAAAAAAATTAAGCCAAAAGTATAATTTGCTTAAAAAATGCTTCTGACCATTTATTTCTATAACTACCATTTATTTCTGTAACTATAGTACATTTTTTGTTATTTATGTTGCACATATACATATATGTATATATGTATGTATATTTCTGTCATGTCTGTAGTGTAAATAAAGACATGACAAATACGACTTTACACCAGAAACTCCCCAAGACTCTGATTCTAAACTGAAAGATGATGGTGAAATCCAGAAAGATCAGCCCCCAAAAGCTGGTCTCCATAGGTTGAAAATTTTGGAATTATGAGGGTCCAAATGTTTCAACATATCTAAAACTTTTATCAACATATGTTTTATGCATTAAAATCATGTTTAATTAAAAACATGTTTTTTTCCCTCCAGCTGTGAACAGGGAGTCAGAATGTAACTGATTGCAAGATACAAGAGAAAAGGCTTTGAAATGTTTATAGTGGGAATTAGTAATAATGCCTTTTCCAAATTATTTTTAGAATATTATAAATCAAGGCTAAAATGGTCAAAAAGGTTAAATCAGTTAGTGATGAAGCACTGGGGGAATTCTTAGACTCGTGTAATAAAGTATGGCAGGAGGGCAAGGTGCCCAGAATTTGGAAGCCATTAAGCCTATTAATTATAGGTGGATTGCTCCTCTGAAATCATATCTTTGTGATCTTTGTGAAGAAATGGAACACATGACGAAAGGACTTATAGAGGCTGAAAATGAATCATGTCTTTAAGTGGGGTCATGCATTGGAGGGTCACTATGGAAATGGAGATAAATAGAAGCTAATTTGGGAAATGGTTGCAGCTATTTTCTTGATGTGGATGAAAATTAAGATTTAATATCTAAAGGTTAGGTATTTAATAGAAAGAAATGAATCACAATTTCAGATATGTTTATCTGAGGGATATGTTTAACTGAGGGTTTTTTTCCTCTGGTCACCCTGCTCTGAATGCTGAATGTCTTTCTGTGTGGAGTATACTGTCAGTACTCTGGATCCTCCCACAGTCCAAAGACATGCAAAGTTTCCTTTCTGCTCTATGAAACCATTTCACTCTGGGAAGTAGCAACAATGTTCCTTTGTTTGTTGTATTTGAATAAACAACATGAAAATGTAAAAACAGTTTCAAGGATGTAGAAAAAAAATGTTACTCACATCCAATATGTAAAAGAAAAGCTTGTGTGGCACTGGCACTGTGGACACATGGACTAGTGCAGTTAAGTAGTAGTGCAGTTAGAGAAGGAGGAATGAGGATAAAAACTGTCTTGGAATGAGTTAAAGTCACTCTGAGGGTCAGATCTTCAAGTTGATGGATTTTGCAACAAGTCAGAGAATGCCACAATTTTGTCAAAGAAAGCCTCTTATTGAATGAATGCATTTTGTTTCACAGCGCGACCCCTTCCCAAGCTGTACTCTTACACTTGGTATTAGCATTACGAGGGTAGGCCCTGGGTTTGTGCACATGTGCATTAATGTGTCAGTCAGTCATGGAAATGATTTACTAGAGAGCACTATCAAATCAGGGTCAAGCTCATGGAAAGTGACACACCATTTCCCTCCCAGAGCAAAACATCACAGAACAAAACTGTTGTGTCATAGGGAAACACAGTGTGTTTGTATATACTAGGCCGTACACCAAATCATAGGCGGCATATTTTCTCTTACCCCAATAATAATAATAATTCCCACAGGCTATTGGGCCAACATTTAAATGCCTAGTGTAAAAGGGGGATACAGTAATTGTTGGCCACAAATTGTTGCAGTTAGGAAAATCTAGCATTTGGGAAATCCGAACAGATGACACACTGTTCCTCAGCTGCACTAAAAGCTGGATAAGTATTGCCACTCAATATAGAGCAAGCTGTTGTTGAAATCATCATGCCAAGATGAGACTTTTTACAATCTTTCCTCAGCAAAACAAGAAACTAAACTAGGAGCGGAGGCGTTCTGAGACTGAAGACCTGCATTCTGACTTAAATCTGCTGGGCTCTCTGTCTGTGTGACGATGGCTATGGATCGCAGGCTGGCAGGCCTACTGCACCAGTGCTGCTAAGGATTAGGGTTGTTATATAATCTATGTATGTGCCTATATTGTCTAAATGTTCTTTGTCTTCTTTGTGGCAGAATGTGTTGTTTTGTCAGTTTCGGTTGAGTTCTCTTTGACTGTAATTGTGGGACTCAAAACCAAACATCATCTGCTGGTCTACTTTACTGTTTACATCAATAAATCAGTAGTGAAATGTGCAGCAGAGGTATGATTGATACTGAGGATCAGGTTTGACATGAAGAGTCTGATTTGAGCATTCCTAACCCTGACATAGATATATAGATTTAATATAGATGCCACGAGTCTTCAGTTGGACGAGGATGAACTCTGGTTGTAGGGATTGCACTGAAATGAAATGATTTTGACCTCAAATTTATGAGAGCGGGCATAACCAGGCTCTAACCCTGAGGTTGTTGTTGTTTTGGCTGACCATCACACTCCATCTGTACCGCTGAGTTAAATATGAATTAAATTTCATACCTTTTGCTTCAGCAGAGGAATGTTGGCATATGTCTTTATCAGATGCTGAAAATCATCTGAAGGCCTGGTTTTGGGAAGGCCCCTGTTTCCTGTACTTCCTTCAGCAGAGTGTGCTGGCTTGGTTCCGACTACAGTTAGTTTGTTAAGCCAGACATTGATCTGCTGTTTATTATATCAAAAGAGAGGTTCAGTCTTGAGCTTACTGCTCCTTGGGAGCACGGTGGAGGCCCATAAAAGGACAAGTGCAGTGCATGACGAGACTTGATGGAGAATAGTTATGTTCACTATATGCTGACTGAGGACGGCTGCAGAGAGTTTACTGGCCTGAATCTTTGCTCTGCCTGTTTTTGTTCACAGAATGCCTCAGTTTGGCTGTGGATAAAAAGAGCACAACTCCCATTTTTGCAAATGTTACATTCAATGCTGCATAAGATGACATGAACCATATTATCGGCAGTGGATGGCCATTCATTTTAGGTGTTAGTCCTTAATTTGTGCTACAGGATGCACACATTAAGGAAATAAAATTAATTTTATTTAAGCAAATAAAAAAATAGGTAAAATCCTAAAATCCTAAAATGATAAATAAATGAATGAGTGTAACTTAATTATGTTCCCTTTACTATATTATCTTATAGGACTTGTATGAAGACCTTATCACATTTAGCCAATTTTTATGCTGAGATAGAAACATTTGCGAAGACTTTTTAATTTTGACAGATGATTATAATGATTCAATGTTTTACTTTTTAATAATTCATGGAATTAACGGTGGCTGCAGGTCTAACGTCTGGATCGATAAATTTACACAGTAGTCTGTGAAGGTTAAATGAGTCAAGACAGGGGTTTGCATAGAAAACAGGGACTCTAACAACAGATGGTTCATAGCCAGATGTCAGGGACGAGTGGATGATACCGGTTCAGGAAGTGGAGAAGATCAACTGTGATGGTCTTGGAGGGCTGGGTTCAAGGGGGCAGAATTTAAATCTGCTGAGGGGATTTTTTAGGACTTCTGAGGAGTTGAAGGAGACATTAAGCTCATGTTAAAGGGGTCATCGTAAGCGGCAGTGCTGTCATCACTCGTTTTGTACAGTGAACTAAAGAGAAAGGAGGAGAGCCGAGACAAGCTTCCGCAGGTCAGAAGCATGAGAGCGAAATTAAAGTGGCAGTTATGTCAGCTGATAGAGGCAAAGAAATGACCAGATGCGGTACTTCAACAAATACCAGACCTGTGGAGTTTTCTCCCGGCTGCCTGGAGGCTTGTTCATTTGATTCAGCAGGTCAACAGCCAAAGAGCAGGTGGGAGCAAACAGACAAGCTTAGAGGAAAGGTGGAGAAGGTTGTGTGGGGATAAGAGGGCAGGTATGAATGTGGAGGTCACTGAGGACATGTGGTGGTGTGAGCAAATCCACTTTAGAGGGGTTCTTACAGAGGGGATATATGGGCTGGTCAACAACATGGAAAAGGTCAAGAGAGGCTACAGATGAGGACTTTACTTTCTTCTCTTTTAGAAAAATATCTGAATGATTCATGAGTCCTAGAAATAGGCAGGGATATGAAAAATACCAGAAAATAAAGACATTAATTGTTTCAGAGCTGTCATCACAGGACCAAGAATTTCTATTCCACGGTTGTTTGGAAACTACTTGCATTTTTAGAAAAGCCCATAATCCCTTCTCCATATTAAATGTTGGTTGTCTCAATCCTGATGACAGATTTATGTTTGGCTTGGCCCCCACCGAAATCTTAACAGACAAACGTCTTTTAATGTTTCCAAAACCTAACAGAAAAAACAAAACTATTTTTAATAACCTTAGAGTAACAATAATAAGCAGGATGTATTGTATCATGCAGTATTATTGTCCCCATGTGATTTCATTTCATATATTATCGTATGTCATTTGTTTAGTTATCTGCTTAATTATTTTTAATAACTGATTGTCAGAATGATTTTGCTGACTTTCTTAGTACCCTGGCATTTCTATAATTTGTCTACCACATTATATATTAGCAAGGTGAGGCTGAATAACAATAGCATGGTTCACAGCAGCAGTAGCAGCAACCACCAGCACCTTACCGTCCAGTTGAATCTACACCTCTAAATAATTGTTTCAGTTAAAAACGAACATTATCATCTTTAGGAAGGACTTGTAGCATCACTGTTGCATACCTAATTTTACCTTCCTCTTTTACTTGTGCGTTCATCTACTTCCACTTCCACATTTTAAAATAATTGCGGATTAAACACTAATGTGCACAATGTGTCTTTGGTCTGCAACATGGCTTTTATGTTTCCTGCCACTTTCTATTGGGACTCCTCTGGTTTTCAGAGTCAGGCACCTTCACAGGTGAGATCCTCTAAATACTTCTTTTAATGCCACTTGCCAAGCTTCAAGTAGGATTTGAACCCTGAAACACTGAGATACAGAAACTCTAACGTGTGCTTGGTATGGCTGTTTGTGTCTATTCTTATCTTTTTACGTTACCTCTGTGTGGATTTTTCATGGGTAGTGCATTTCCAGTCAGTTAACTTCAGTTCACTACATCAGCTGCTTAGCACCACCTTGTGACGAAACAGTCCTAAGGAACCATCTGGTTTAGTTACTATTTGGTACCTTTGAATGAATAGACAGAGAACATGTCCACAACTCATTTTACTTTTATAGCAGCTATTATCCCATTCTGTAACTCAGTCATTTTTTATTGCTGGCACCAACTCCCACCGCATGACAGTCACAAGGCATGATTTCCGTAGAACTCTCTCCCCTCAGTGGTGGATTTTATTTATGTTCATCTCTCAAACAAATTCCCACTCTTTCTTAAATCAATCTACAAAGAAAACTCCCATGACCTAAAGATGTTTTTCACTCAGGCCCAACAGTCACACTCTACTGCAATGTTTTATATATGGCTCCCACAGTCTGATGAACAGATGTTACAGATATTGAATAATAATGATTGGGTCATTTTTGTCTGAGTATTCCTGAGGACACTGCAGAAAGACCCGCTCTTTACAGCATGTCAGGTCACATAAAACAATTTCAGTCTCAGTTTTCATGCAGTGGTTGACGTTTGCCAAGTAATCAGTCCATAAATATTGCATTACATAAAATCTAGCTTTCACGACTATTAATACTAAGAGTTGAAATATATATATATATATATATGTATGTGGGGAAACACTAAAACTCGTTAGCAAATGTTGGATCAGCTCAGGTTTATTCACTAATTAGAGTGAAATCTGTAGGACACAGTACACTGTCACCCCATCAGACATAGGCCATATTCATTCAGGAGTAAATTAATTGCATACTTTATGTTCAAATTATTCTTGCCCCAGCGGCTACATTGTATGTCAGAGACAAACACTTTTATGTCATGAGTTTGGACACTGAGGATGGAAGCGAGGACTTCAGAAATCTCTATCCCAGGTTGCAAATCATTTGTTGCAGCATAAATATGAAAGAATCAGAATCAGAAGACCCTTCACACAACCACCAGCCAAAAACACATTTACTACACCATGGAAATTTGCATAAGTTGTTTTATTCATAGTTGTTGTCCTTTTATAATTCTTTTTTAATCATTTTGCCTTTTGTTGAAGTGGACATCCCGTAAAGTCAAGCCTGAAGCCCTTAGCTGAGTTGTTTGCACATCACCCTCCGAAGTGAAAAGAAAGGGTAAGAGGAGGAGTGGAGAGGGCTTTTCCTCCTTCTCTCTCTCGCTCTATCTTTATCTGACTTACAGAATCACAACTCAACCTTTAGTTTCATTTGTTTGAACAAAGAGTGTACCTTACAGTATATTTACACATCATACTGACTGACTGTTAAACAATTTCCACTTAGATAATGCGAGGAAGATTGAACTTTCATGGGTTTACTTCTTTGTTTTCATGTTTTTCTGCAGTCTTGTTCTCCTTTGATCCATACTGAGGTTTTCCTTGTCATCATCACCAATGTCATCATCATCATCCTCATCATCATCATCATTATCATTAGAACATAATTACTGGTATTATAGTGATATATCTCTTTTCAATAGATTCCTCTCTGACAACTGTACAATCGTACACAGTGTTTGACTTTTATATATATATATCTATATATATATATATATATATTTGGGAATATATTATTTAAACCTAAGAAATAAGGAACATAATCCCAAAGAAAATATATCATTATCCCAAAGTAACAAAATCATGCATGTTTTGATGTATTTGTCCATAAAAACAAAATAAAACAAAAAAAATCTAGCATAATGGATGGGATTTGGTTTTATTTACAAACTGATCTTGGCACTGTTTTTGTCGTCTCTTGGTGGAAACTGGAATGATCATAAAGAATACTTTTGACTCTACAGAGGGTAACACTCTCCTGGTTTTTCTTAAGTCAGTGACCCGCTATTAAAGGCAGGTTTAAGAGACATATTCTTTTTTAAATCACAAAAAACATAAAAGAAAAACAGGGAAAGAACAACACTAGAGAGTCGACCAGGGCAAAAAAATGGAAATGCTGTGTAGAAAACATATTTCACTTCAGCTTTAGACTGTGGCAGTTTCCTCTTATCGGGAGAAACCCTGTGACATCATACCTACTGACATTTTTTCCCAGAAATACAGACTCTCACTGTGTCTCATCAGGTGCACTCACTGGTTATGATAGTTAGGGTGGAAATCCAAAAGAGAGCATTGATTTTGTCAAAATTTGTCTTGTAAAGCAGCATTAATTGACTCAGGCAAATAAAATAAAGGAGACAAAAATAACCACCAGCATAGACCTATTTGTCAGTCTCAGGTTTGGCAGGCAGGTAGGGGTAGCTGTCTAGAATTTCCAGTGTTGCCTTGTCAAACAAGTGCTTGACTGTTGATCCAAAGATCTTGTGTGTGTGAGTGTGTATGTGTGGGTGTCTCTGCATACTCATATTCAGTGCAAACACATTGGGTAAAAATCCCATTCTGACCATGGGTCATCAGCCATCTGCTGCTTCACATGAATTGGTGAATCTGCAGTATCTTAAAAGCATCTTACAACCTCATTTCCTTCGCAGTTCTCTGTTGCACCTTTTCAAAGAGATAAACCATCAGGCGGAAGGACATGCCTTCTGTTTATCCATCCTGTTGTTGGCGGGCCAACTGCTGCCAAGCAGCCCGCTTCACCCACCCACCCCGTCACACAGTCAGGTCCTAGCAGAGCCCAATGTACTTAAGATTGTTCTGGATGATCACGTCCGTGACAGCGTCGAACACAAACTGGATGTTGCTGGTGTCAGTGGCACAGGTGAAGTGCGAATAGATCTCCTTGGTCTCCTTGTTGCGGTTGAGGTCCTCAAACTGCCGTTGCACGTAGACGGCCGCCTCCTCGTAGGTGTTCTGACCTTTGTAGTCAGGGAAGCACACTGTTAGAGGAATGCGTTTGATCTTCTCAGCCAACAGGTCCTTCTTGTTGAGAAAAAGGATAAGTGACGTATTGGTGAACCAGTTGTTGTTGCAGATGGAGTCGAACAGGCGCAGGCTTTCGGCCATACGGCTCTGGATAAGATGGAAAAAAGAGTAAGTCAGTCCATGAGGATATCATTGCACAGCTCACGCAGGAATGTAGAATTTTCTGAAAGCAACTGAAATCAGTCCAATTATATCACCTTCATCACTCTTTATTCACACAAGCCAAATCATTAGATTTTGCAAAAGCCAAGAGTGAAAATGACTGTGGACGATTTAAAGCCACAGTCAAGACTTGAGGATAAAAAGAAGACAAGATAAGAGGAGGTTTATCACACATCGCAGACATCCACCCAACTAGTCAAAAGCACAATTTGTCTGTTATGTCAACAAGGACTTAAGACTCAGACCCATGTTTGAACTCTCCCTCTGTTCTGAACAGCTGATTTACACTTTCTCCAAGACCCAAATTGTGAGGTGATTAGTCAGAAAGTGCGGCAGGTTTAACCTAATAATTACAGAAACAATTGATGATGTGACAAAAATGTGCAGGTATTGTTTTAGACAAAAAATATTGGATCATGTGGAGAGTGGTGACAGACGTGCTGTTTACAGCAATGACAAACTGGTCTGACATTACACAGCTTGTCATGACACAGTTACTCAGCCACTTTCTTTCACACAAGGATTATATGTGACTTACACTGACTTTTTTCACTGCGTGCCTGCCTTAGTACGATATGTCTGTACAAACGCATATACTAGTGTTTTTTATGTGTAACTAATTCTTACAAATGTTATTTCATCTCTCAACTCTGTCATGAAAATCATTGAAGACTGCCATTTCTATGGACAAATTAGTTACTGCAAGTGTACAATACAGGAAGGATTGATACTGGGATGATTTGCACAAGAAATATGAACAGTGTGTCATATCGTATTAAGCAATGCCTGCGCAGTAATTTAAATGTTTTCTTGTTATCTGAATGATGCATAACTTGTTTGTTATTTGGCTTTTTCATTTGATTCCAGTATATGCAAGAGAGGACATTCCAAATATACTTTTAAAAGAGAAATGTTCAAATGGGTTTAAATTTTACATTTAATTTACACAACAGCAAAAATGAAAAGGAAGACAAGTCTGTATATGTATGTGCATATGCATCTGTGGGCTTTCTCACAGCTTCTGCTTGTGATGTTGAATGTATAAGGGAAAACACAGATGAAAAAGTCGATCTGTTCATGGCAGCTGCTGGCATGTGGCGACAGGCCAGTAACTTGTGACTATGAGGTTGTCAGATAGAAGACTGCTGTTTAAAAGGTTACAGAAACAACAAGATGCTCTGGGCAAATCACAAGATCTGTACAGCATGAAAAAATATACTTAGGGGAACAGCAAAAGATTGGACAATCATAGTGCAGAATCAAAGTAAACCCCCAATTATTCAGTGCTGTAAGTGAACTATTTTGGATAATGATGGAAACGTTACAGTCAATCGAAATAGTAGTGGCATATAATCCTTAGATACAGATCAAAAATTGCTGGTAATGCCAGTTAACAGGACTAATTGCACTGTTGGATGATTTATGTCCATTAAGAACTGCTCTTTTTGGCAAATTATCACATCAAAATCTAAATGTTTTCAATAAAAAAGCTTCTCAATGTAGACTGCACTGCAGAGTATGATGTTTGGGTGTGTTGGTCAAATTCAATTGAAAAAAAAAATCCAGGCAGTGTATCAAATTTGACAGAGTCACCCATAATAAATATGTCCCTGAAGGAAAGCTGTAAAAGGGACAGAGGTTTTGAAAAACACTAATAAATTGAGGTCTGTTGAATCACAAGTACTGCAATTGAAAAATGAGCTAAATGTTTAAACAACTGGGATTAGATACCACAGAACAAAGTACATAAAATGAGATTTTTCAAAACTGAGAATATGAGCATGTCTGTAAAAACCTGTTAGTCTTCAGCTCTGCAAAGGTTCGTCCTTTCCAGTCCACACACACGTTGTTACCTGACTGGGCCCTAAACATTGTGCCCTGCCCAAAGTCATGTTAAGCTGTTTGACAGTGTCAGCCACAGCCATCACTCTTTTCACGGTGTCAAAACAAGAACCCAGCTGCTCACAGAGAATGGCAGGAGACAGCCAGCTGAGCTGAATCTCCCATTTCTTCGTCTGGACCCTGCGCTCGTACAGTCCCAGACCCCCTTCTTTTACTTCAATCATCCACATATACACATACTTACATCATACGTATTCACACACACTGTTCCCCCCTCGCCTCCTCCTGTCAGAGTACTCCAGAGGTGCAGGCCTTAATCAAGCTTAAGTATTAATGAGGGAGCTCATCCCAGTGTCATTACTTTTTTTTCCCCAGAAATGCAATCACAGTGTGTGTAATTCATTAAGGTTGATCTTAAATGTCACTGAGGCACTCTGCACCGACCTACAAAGATTATTTTGTATGTCACCGCATGTTTTCTGCTGTACCTGAGAATTGAATTATTCAGGCTGCTCCCTCACTGGGACAACACTGTTGGGTTTAGTCATGAAGCAAACAAACAGAAATGCATAACAATTGTACATAATTTTATTATTGACTCTAATCAGAATCACGTTTCTGATTGTCAGTTTACTGCCATAAAAATCTACAGTATGGCAAGGCACATTTTAAATTTTTTTTAAAAATGTCTTCGAGCTGGAGGTCACTGTTAAACATCTGCATCCAGAAAATAATAATAGTATGTTTTTTCACACTTTTCTATACATAAAAAACTTGATAATATAGAAGAAGATTTTCAACCTACAGACAAATCACAAATTAAATGAAAAACATGCAGAGAGTGTCATACAATAAGGTGTCGGGCCACCACATTCAATGCACCCTGGTACTGATTCCATGAGTGTCTGGATCTTCACTGGGGAGACAGAATAGCTTTCTTCTGAAAGATATTCCCTCACATTTGATATTTTGATGATGGTGTGAGAGTGGTGAGAGTGCTGTCTGACACATTGGTCCCAAGTCTCTTATACATGTTTAACTGGGCTGAGATCTGGTGACTGTGACAGCCACAGTAAATGATTCATGGCATGCTCATACTCCTCAAACCATTCAGTGACCCCCCCCGTGCCCCATGGATGGGGACATCAGGACCATCAGGATGGAGGTGATCAATCGAAACAGCTTATTGATTTGTAGTGACTCCAGCCACAATTTGACTCCTGTCGGCCACAATTTCCTAACAATATGTATGACTTAGATCTATTGAAATCCTTTATTTCGACTCACGCTCCTGCCATCAGTGCCCCAACAATGAACTCTCTTTCAAAGGGGCTTATCTTTTGATAAAAAATCTAAATTAACTGGGCCTGCTCAGCATTTCTATACAGTACATGACACACAGCATGAATGGATGTTAATTGCTCAGTGCACCTATGTGGAAGCCCCTGCTTTTGTTATGATTTACCAGTGAATTACTTACGTTTTCATCCATCTGTATAAATAATCTAATGAAGAAAATGTTGGCGTAAAGGCAGTGCATGATTTTATGTCCTTGAACAGTCTGATTCCGTTTCCTGGAAAGTTGTATTTGGAAAGCACTGTTATGTCATGTGAACCAATTCTATTACTTGATAGTAATGCCTTTGTTAACCCATTTCTACGCTGTTTGAGGGTGAATATTCCTCAAAGCATTAGAAGACACTGGTCTGACACCTGCCTTTGTGTTTCTGATCACTGATCCATTCATTTTACATTCAGATCCGTTCATATGGCATCTTTTCTGTGGCAATGAGTGCAGAGCATAGTGTTAATTAATGTGAAGTCTTATTATTAAAATAAATGAAACAATGGAAACAGAGCTGACAGTGCTGTCACTGTCTGCCTTAATGTTTGGCTATCACAGGCTCCTATATCCATTACCCGCACATCAGGGCTTCTCATTCTCATCACATACAGAAGAAATTCACTGCAGTTGCTCAGCCCCAGCTTATTGCACGTAAACCTGTGCTGCACATTCACAACCCGCAGGCACACAATGCACATATACACCTCATATCTATTCTCTCCAGCGCTGCTGTTTGTTGTACAATCCCCCTCCTCTCCTTTCTCATCCTCCCTTCCCTAGTCACAGCTCACTGTCAACAGCGCAGGATTAGCAGCATTTGACTGGCCTGTTGCTAAGCAACAGTAACCACGGCAACAGATTCATTATGAAGACAGGGATGGGACAGGGAAAATGCATCAGGGAACGGGTTGATGGGTAAATGCTGTGCTGTAATTATTTGGAGTATTTTCTGTGAGAGCTGGTGTTGCTGTGGTCAAACTAAGTTTGTCTTCTGCTCATGTGACATTGGAGGGTTTTGTGGTTAAAATCACTGGCCGCAGGATATCGGTGTCAAAATGACGCCTTTTTCTCTGCTGAGGACATTTCCTTTAGAGACATACAACACATATGCATACACACAAAACGAATTAATGTTCCAGACAGTTTATTGGACTGACTGTCTGTGCCATTTAACTTCCATTATTGATCCTGTTTTCCACAAGATAAGATGATTTGTGGAGTCTTTGTTCAAATGCTCTCATCAAAAAAGCATTGTGCTACTATGCTTATGAGGAGAAACAGATGAGTCAGAGTTGCTCTTGAAATGAAATTGATGAGTCACCTCTGGTCCAGAAAAATGAATCAATGACTTTGTAGTCGAAGGCTTGCTTCAGTGCAAACTTTTATTTCACATCATGTGCTCATTGATTCAGATGTCGTTGTGTAAAGATAAAGCCATAGATAACTGTCATGAGAAGGTCTCTTGGCCAGATGTCAGTGTTTTTATAGAGTCTGAGGGTAAATATTACTGAGCTGGGGGGAAATTACTACTACTTTAGTACAACTGCTACAGCATTTAAAACTAATTAAAGTTTCTGTTTTCTCTTAACAGTGTTTAATTATATTAAAGCTATAGCACTTTTATTGCATATTATTGTGTTACCTAACAGCCCTACTGCAAATGTATTCAATATTTATAACTTGCTGCTTCATAGTAGGTGTATATAATATTCATATATACATGTATAAGCCGCGCATAGTTTATATATTGTACAACCTAATCGAAAGTTTCTAGTACTTTTTCAAAATTTGAGTTCAGATTAGGTTGTTTTGTTAAAGAGTAGTCATGAATTTAGGGCGTGTCAGGGATGTGTTCAGGATTTGGTTCTAAAATTCTTTATCATCTCTAAAATGTATTGACTTTGAAAATTTTGGTCCATTTCTCTAACTACACAGACAGGAAACATTTCCTTGTTCATGTTTGCCTTTGTTTTCTTTGGTTAGTTCGTTGTTGCTGTACTGATTCTCTCATTGCATCGGAATCAGGGGGCAGCTTAGTGACCCGAACGTGCACCTTCACGTTGCCTCAATTGTAACTGATCCGTTAGCTCACCTCACAGAAACCAGTTACCTTCACTGCAGTTATATTCCCCATCAGCTGCAATGTCATGTAAAATGTGTAAGCAGAGACACGCACTGTGTGCAGACAGATACACTCCTCTCTTTCTGTTAGGTAACAGCTGTTCAGCAGTTTTGTTGTTAGTTGACAGTGAGCAGCTCCACGAAACCGAAATTTGCCGTGGATCCTTCTGTAGATGCGGAAGGAAGATCAGCAACATCCAGTACCTGCACTCAATCCAGTAACATGTAGATTGACATTAGACTTTTTTTTACGGCATTACTTTATCGTCCTGATAATCTGTAGACTGAAGATTTATGAGGGGCTGGCCTTGTATCCATTTATCTGCAACTGCAGCGTCTTTTTCTATAGATCTTCTCTATAACTATTCAGTTGATTATTATATCCCATAATAATGCAAGATCTTAGCCATGGGAAAATGTTAGTTTTTCTTTATGTTATCGTAGGAGCAGTTTGTCAATGACTTCACTGACAAAACTGTCCCATCTACTACTGTAAATCTAGTAGATCACATGTATTGGATAATAAAATTGCTATATATAGTATTTCCTGCTACTTACCCTGCAAAATGTACATTTTAACTACATTCTGAATTGGGCGTGTTTGTTTCAAAGTCATTTATTTTGGAATGTGTGCTGTGTGATATACTATTATAAGTGATATGCTGTCATTTTGGCAACATTTTTGTTTGACTTGTTTTACTTAATAAATAAAACAACCAATAGCCAATAGCATTGAGTCATATTAAGAATGTTAGCTTCTTAGTTTAAAAATGTAAAGATTTCTAATAGTGTGTAGTGAAAAGAGACGAGTAAATGATGGTGAAACGGTAATCAAGTGAATTGTTTTATGCAGGTTCGCCTCTATTGCCCGTGGATGTATTTAAGCCACATAAATATGCAGGAATTGTTTTATATGCTTTGTGTTTGATGTCCCTCGTGCAGAGCGCCTGCCCTTTCATCTTTAGTCTCACAGCATAGCTGCAGTGGAATAGCTTGAACTGAATATGGCTACTACTAGCCACACAAGAAAAGACTTTAGAAACACTAGATTGATTCCTCAGTTATGTGCCCTCATCAATAATTTTGACACATTTATCTGATGTGGCTCAGTTGTTTGCACTGTTGCGTCACAGCAAGACAGTCATAGTGTAGGCGATAACAACTTGTTCAGGATGTACCCCTCCCCAATTAATTACATGCTGGGATAAGCCCTAAACCTTCAGCTTGAGTTCTTTAGAAAAATGCATCAATATTCAATTAGGAGTTTTGACTTTCATCTTCACACAAAAATAAGTAGCCACAATTTGACTCCTGGCTGCATGTGAATAGCAACAAAGAGCAACACTTTGCATGTGAGCTCATCACAGCCACAGACAACTGTGATACACCCACAGTGTGTTGAAGCAGTTCATGGTAGCGTGCATACAGGCTGCGTGTGAAAGGGTTTCACCTAAATCAGATAAGGTAGTGAATCATAATTTAGGTACAACTACAACGTCTTAAATCGACCTCCAACCTCCATTTGCTATGGCAGAAATGCAGAAAGGAATTAGATATTTAATTCATGCTTCTATGCAGCAGAATGACTGCACTAATTTCAAGACACCTTTCTTTCTAATAATTTTGATCCCATGCTTTCATCTTCATCTCTTATATTGGACTTTAAAAACTTGTTTTTTCTAGCACCTGTGAACTCCCATTGCTACACTGTGCCTTCACAATCTGCTAATTCTCACAGGTACAGCCTCACACTTTATTCTGTGAACTCAATTAACACCATACTGCATCTTTCTCCTCAGACTTTATTTTTAACCTATACAACTAATTGATTTCATGTTCCAACCTGGCACAGTGTACACCCAGTTTAATCTGGGTATCCATGAATTGGCAGGTCAGTTCCGTTTCAGGAATGACCAAGTTGCCTCTGTACTCAAGCTATTTCGAGTTGAGACTGTATGAGAACATCAAGGTAAAATGGATACTGCAATCTTAAAAAATGTCTGGGGAGAAAAGCTGAGCCATCATAGTGTTCTAGTCAAAAAAGGTAAAATTATATCTATTGTTGACCTTCTATTATCACAAAGGCTCTTAAACAAGCAATAACTTCCCAACTATTCCAAAACACTTGGATAAGAAGATGGATAGGAAATAGTTCAAATTCCATGAACAAGAGACAAGAAACACTAGCCACTCTGTCCATTCATTTCAAATGGCTTTGTTTGTTATTACATGTAGGCAGAGTGGAGGCATTTCATCTATTTCATTTCTTCCTCGTGTCCCTGGCCTTAGAACTTTGAATAAAGACCATCAATTCTGGATAAGAATTTTCAAATGATTTGTGAGAGTGAGTTGAAGGGGAAGTACATTACACAGTCATATGATTTAGGATGAGAATAAAACCACACAAGTAATGAACACAGTGGTCCTAGATGCCCTGTGGGGTTACTAGGAAAACTGCCCTCTGTAATTATGTATTTAGAAATCTGTTACAATAGAAAAAAGGAAAATAAAAAAATGTTATTAGAGTTTTCCATATCATTTTTTTCTTGTGTTTTGCACATAGAATGACAGTTTAACAGTTTTGCATCTTATTATGCATTTGTTAATTTCAACATCAAAATTGTGAAAAACAAATGCTCACACTGATTTAAAAATGGGCCAATAAAATCTGACAGAATTCTTATTTTTATTTTTTTGTAGTTTTACTTGTAACTCTATGTTATGAGGTCTGGCAATAATACTCCAGTAAACAAGGCCAAAAGGAGAATTTGAATGATTATTGTTACTGTTGCATGCTGAGAAAGTTTAAGATGGGAAAAATAACAAACCCCTAATGCAATGTTTAAGAAACAGTTAAATATATATTGTGGCTATGTAGTTATGTTTATGGTCACTTAGTTTTAACCATGTTAACTTGTACATATACAGTAAACTACAGTAGCTAACTTACTATTGGTATCTTGGGTTCTTTTCAAACCTACTTCATCTTCAATTTTGCATTTATTGTTTTATTGTTTGCATTACATCCTAATGATGGTTGATAATTAAAAAAACTGCTCTAAAAGCTCAAGTAGCTCCTTTGTTCAGTAGCATAAGTGTTCAATCAACAACTGAATTAGTGGCTTTAAGAACAGTGATGTCACCTGGATGGCTAAAAAATAAACTTAAGGAGACTATGTGAAATGACTCTGAGCATTTCAGATTCAATAAAAAATTAGGCAAAAGTTAAGGCATGATGTTTTCATACAGGCTTTTTAAAATGATTTTCTTCAAAAGTAGGCATATTTAAAAATGTTACCTATTCAAACGTTATCTGTTTCTACAAATTGGACTATGCTTCTTTGCAGCAATGCATTTGCCTTTTATAAAAGATAAGCTGAAGATAACTGAAGATTGTACATCTTACAAAATTTGTCTGCATTGCACAGTTGCAGGTTGCACGATGTTATAATTTATTGGACAAGGTCTAGATAAATAAAAAGTCTACAGACATAAAATGCAGGTAATAATAGTTCAATATTATTATTCCAGTAATTGTGCAACTAACTGTAAATGTTCCAATTGTTTCCTTTGTTCAAATTAAACAACCGCCTTACTAATGTTTAAACATTTTGGAAAGTACCTATGTATTATTTCAAACACTGGCCATCTTAAAAATAAATGCGGCAAATGACAAAAATCAAGAAAAAAGTTGTAATTCCTGTAGCTGTTTAACCGCATTACAGTTGTCTTATTGTTAAGGGGGATGTACAGAGAGGAAGTGACACTGCAGAAAAGGTTTGTTTTCTCTTTGCTTCTCAGAATTGTTAAAGCATTTAACACAGAGATTGTGTTGCTCAGACTGATCATAACTGCAGTTTGCCCAACTGCTTTAGTAAAGAAATAATTTAATATTGTTGTATTTATATGTTCTTTAAAGAGTTTATATTTTGACTGAACTACAAACTAGACAGGCGATGATTATAAAGTCAGATAAGCACCTGCCTCATGTAAAGACATATATATTTTTGCCACTTATATTATCTGTGTGTGAATTTAATGTTCCTTTTCTTCTCACGAATGCTCTACAAATGTAGTAGGGGAGAAAAATTGTGCTTATTGGGTTGATATCTGCCTTGTGCCTTATCAAACTGTTGCATGCAAGCAAGCATGTCCACATTCAGTGTGTGTGAGACATGGGTTTTTCTCACCGTCTGGTTGTCCTCGTACAACTTGAGGTCATAACCACTCAGCTCGACGCAGAAGATGATTGCAGTCACGCCCTCGAAGCAGTGGATCCACTTCTTCCTCTCCGAGCGCTGCCCACCTACATCTACCATCTTGAAGGTGAGCTCCTTGAAGGTGAACTTGTTCTCCACAATGCCAGTGGTCATGTCACGGGATCGCAGGATGTCCTCAACAGTGGGGATGTACTCAGGTGCAGAGATGCGGTCCAGGTCATTCAGGTAGTAGGCAGTGTTGTCCTCCAAGTGATACTCGTTGGATCTCTGAAAGCACTCCTGCACCCCCGAGTCTGCCCACAGACGCTTCATGACCCCCAGCAGCTCTGGGGTGATCTCCCCTTTGCTCTCGGCCGGTCCTGTGAGGGCAAAGAGTTGCACAGCGTCATAGGCACGATCAGGGTTGTGGAAGTCGATCTTGAGGGTGGTGAGGGCCCTGATGATGCGGGTCAGAGAGTCAATGGCATTGTACAGGATAAGCGGCTTGTACTCCTTGCAGGCCTCCAGGTTGAAGCCGCCACTGTGGATGATTTTCATCTGTTTGACAATGGTGCTCTTGCCGGAGTTGCTAGTGCCCAGTAACAGCAGCTTGATCTCACGCCGCTGCCTTTGACTCTCCGAGCGCAAGTGGCGATCGATTCGCCGCGAGCGCCGTGCCGCTTCCTTTTCCTCCGAGCTCTGACGGCATCCCATGGTCCTCCACCACGTGGTAAACACAAAGGAACTCGTGCTGGTGCTTGATGGGAAAGCAAATTAGAATGAAGAAGTGAGTGAAAAGGAGCTGGTGGGGGAGTCGAACAGGGTTTTCACTAATGTGAGGAGCTTGCTGGGGAAGAGGCAGACAGACCAATTTAACAGCAGACAGAAGAG
Source organism: Channa striata (assembly GCA_033026295.1). Lineage (NCBI taxonomy): Eukaryota > Metazoa > Chordata > Actinopteri > Anabantiformes > Channidae > Channa > Channa striata. Next base: position 13,920,611 of record CM065187.1, read on the forward strand.
CCACCACACAGAGGAGTGACTCAGGAGTATTTCATGCTTTTTGTTCAAGGGCAGTCTGTGAGTTCTGTGTGGGCAGAACCCAAACTGGTGGGATGCCCACACAGTGCCTGGCACAGAGGATGGACTGCCTGCTGAAGCCTAGGGAGGTGGGGCTCATAGCAGGGGCTCCCCCCCGAGGAACAGCTCTGGAGGAGGACTGGGGAACGTTCAGCGTATGTCAGTGGAGAAAGAGTTCCAGCTTGATGAGTACAAATAGCAAAACTCCCTCACTCTCCCACATGACTCTTGTGGTGCGTTGCCCTCATTTGGCTTCTGCAAACATCCATTTCAATTCGATATTGGGCCTGTGTTGCTTGATCTTCTGGATAAAATCTTTTCTGAGGTGTGATATCTCCCAGACAACTGAAGGCCTTCAAGTCTGCCAACACATAAAACAGAGAGGGGACATGAATAATGGGTTTAGGACAAATAAGAGCAAATCTATCCATTCAGTATTCCAGTATTGCAAAGAAATAGCGGTCAGCATTTTGGAAAGAGGTGCTGATAATCACATTCTCTTTAAGAGTGAGATGAGAAGACTGATATCACTGTCATGTCAGTGTGTTCTGTGTGGATCCAGAGCCAGGATGTAGTGAGCCAAGCTGAGCATTCAGACTGCAGCTAAGGGGAATGTCTAAGCACCAACATTTTAAAAAAACCTGACTCAAACTGATATTTAAAATGATGACATGTGGGTTCAGGGGTTTTGGAGACCTAAACCAAACCCTCTGCTCACTAACCGAAACTGGCCAACTAGCAAACCACGACACGACCAGAAGCACAGATATTGTCCTGGATGTGTGAATCAGAAATTATAAAAACACTGAATACAGAAGTGTCTTCTTTATTATACCCACACATTTGTGCACAGGGCATTCATGAGGGTAATTTACAGGATGTGTGGACAGAGGATCTACATAAAGTTAGTTAAAGAGTAGAGAAATAATTATTTACGGGGGGGCAGGTAAGATATCAAAATAAAAGTATGTAACAAAGTAAAGTTGAATTCAACACATAATTTATGTCAGGGGAATATTGAAAAAAAGATGAAAAAACTTATATGGCTATTAAAACTTTGAAATATTTAAAATATCATATTGATTGGACATAGGCTTTTGAAGTGATACATTCAGAAAGCTTCTCTGTTTCCTAAGAGAACTGATATTCAACTAAAACTAAGGAGAGAAAAAATGTATTTTAAAATGCTGGCATATTAAACAAACCTATGTTCTATCGTTAACAATAAGCCAATGATCACTTTCAAAAGAGTGCTGGTATAAAGAACAGGACTCTCAAGGCTGTCTCACAAACTCAGAACAAATGTAATGTTATTATGGGTGGAAATTTCAAATGTGGAAACTGTATAAGCAGCAAATTTAGCAGTAACACAAAAACCTTTATCCATCCAGTCATGTGCAAAACAAAAATGTGATTTACATGATTAAATGTCCCTGTAACAAAGTAATAACTGAATATAGGAGCTCTATTAAGAGAAGAAACACAAAAAAAATAGTGGCCCGACACATTTTACAGGCCATGTAGGCATGTTTTCATTGTCATCTTTAAGGACTAAAATTAAGTCTTCACTGAACTATCTTACCTGTTTTTTAAACCCCAAACATAATGTCCTTTTTTTCTTAGAAAACTTTTGTACAGATTTACTTTTATTGTGAATACTTGTCTTCTTTCCCCCCATTGTTCCACTGACATCATGTAATTCTTAGAAGGTTTTTCAGCTTTACTTTGCAAAATACATTGTTATCATTACAAACCTAACATCCTTCGGAGGTTGTGTCTAACCCCCATCAGATAATTGTTTCTTCCTCTACTCTTTCACAAGTACATAAAGGCCGTTCATGCACACATCCTGTAAATTACCCTGCCAAAGGCCTTGTGCTGAAACCCGCTGGTATAATAAAGAGTTATTTTCATGTCTGGATGAACTACTTGAGCACCTTGTCGACAGGTGTATTTTTTTACTTTGGAGAGAGCCAGACTAATCACGTTTCTCACTGCTTCCAGTATTTGTGCTAAGCTAAGCTAACAGCCTTATTACACTGACATGACGGTAATATCTTCTTTCATATTTCTCCCTCGTGGAAAGAACTTGCTACAATTTTCCACGCTGCTGAATCATTATACTTAAACAAAACACAAGCACACAAAACATACCAAATTAAGTACTGTACCGTTCATCAACAAATGGAAAAAGAGTGATCATCAGTGAAGTCATCTCGTCACATGCATGCAGAGCTGCACACTTCCCATTCAGCCATTGCCATGCTACCCTTTTTCTGTGTACACTACCTCTCCAGATTTCTGCTTCTAACAGTCACACACCCAAACTCTCTCCATCTACAGTCCTGTGTTACCATAGACTCTGAGCCAAAGCAGACCTCAGCTAACCACGCCTACCAATTTAACACACACACACACACACACACACACACACACTCTCTCTCTCTCTCTCTCTCTCTTTCATTACAGTATATACACAATTGAGGTCAAACACATACATGGAAACGGGTCGAGAAAAACAAACTACTCTCTTTGAAAGGAAAGTGATTGCTCCGTGTTAAAATAAACAGGACAAATGCATCTTTTGCTGTTCACACTCGGCACCTCTGATTGTCCACTCTTTGCTCTGCTGTACTCTCAGAGCTGCTCAGCAAAGTGACATCAGTTAAAATGCTTATTTACTATCACAGTGGAAAATAACAGGCTCCAGGCGGCAGGTACCTCTCATGGTTTTTAGACCGTTGTAAAGACTCATTCTCACTGCATGAACATCTGTGGTGTTATCATTCACATACTGCACTGTGATCAGAAAACATTTTTCGTAGAATATCTGACACACAGGTTGCTGGGAGGCAGCACGTTTACTCTGGTAAAACAAATACTGAATTCTAATAAGTTTGTGGGCATGGCTCCAAGTAAAATGCTGTCCTTTAGTATGTGATAAATTTAATGCAAAAACCAACTCGAAGCAGTGACTGCCTTTGGGATTCTGTGATAAATAAATGCTCATTGAAAGAGGCTGCATGCTACTGGCTGAGTAACAAATGTGAAAAGAAAATGTGGCCTAGTTCTGTTGGCAAAACTATACTCTGCAGTGCTGTCAGATAAGGAGAGAGAAAGCATTTCTCAGAGCTTGGAGAGTGAGGTCCACTCTTCAGAAGACTGAGAGGACAAACAAAGCGGAACAAGGGCATAACAAACGGCTCAAAGTAACGAAAATTGTTTCCTGACTTGTGGCAGCTGGTTGCAAACGACTCAACCGGTACCAGCCAACTGGCCAATACATCACTCAGCCTATGCAGCACATTTCAGCTGCGTGTGTTTCTATTGGCTGTTTTACATCATGTCACATGTTACATCACCACTTGTATATTTTATGTTTCCATTAGAAATCAAAGTTTTATAATCGTTATTTTAATTTATTTATTTTTCTGACTCAGCTGTAAGGGTCAAACAAAATACCAACTGTAATGCAGGATTTCACATGATGCCTGCAGCCTCATCTTCTTCACTTTGTAAAGAGGCATTTGGATGCTTGACTCCTCAGGTCTGACTTGCATTGATCCACGTATATCTATTTTCACACAGTTGGCTTTGGTATGAATAAGAGGTGGATCACTTTAAGAGCGGAGGCAGAGCCATGGGGGCCACAGAGAAAGGCTAGCATCTCAATGTATGATGACAGCTGAGGTAATGTGATAGTCAAGATGAGACCGAGCCCAGTCACTTGCATGCATTTCCTTCACTGCTCCTGCTGCACATCAACGCTCCCTCCATCACTCTCCCAGGCACTTACATCCTGTTATTAATTTGCCACGCTGCAAATAATAACAATCACACCCTTCATTAGAGAGGAGTGCATGTAGTCACAGTACATTTCTGTTATATAATGCAGTTAAAACAAGGATCAATCACATTAGATAGAGTGGCGACTTAAATCTATCAGAGTCTGACCATTGATGGTTAAATGAAAAATGTATATTGTCTACAGATTACAGTTGTACTGCTCAGTGATGTTTACACACACATAGTAAGTCCTTAGAAACATTTAAAAGTGTCAAATTTCTTTAGGAGGTAACTGATCCTTATGACTGTATTGAAACCACTATCAAAAATGTAACTTTTATAAAGCAGAAATGAAATTGACTGGTATGACTGTATCAGTTCTCAGACATCATACACACTGAGGAGGAGGTCACCGAGGTGACAGTAACTATGTGTGACAGTGACTAGGTGACAGTTACACCCAGTTGAGTATTTAAAACATGCATACTCCAGTTGTATCTCACAGCAGCTACTTTGAAGAGCTACACGACTGTAATTATTGTGTTGTATGTGTTGATCTTGAATCAAATGATTTCAATCACACATTGTTTTAAGAGAGCAGTAAAACCCAAAGGTGATGTTCTGGCACAGATGTCCTGCTCCGTCTTAGGTGTGTTGGTGGTGAGAAAGAACTAGTGCAGAAACTGTATAATTTTCATGAATGAAAAGCAAAAGTGTTAAAAGAAAGGTGAACCGCACAGGTGTGCTTTTAGTCAATTTGTTGTGGTTTATGAACAAAGCATGCAGGTGTGTGTGTGTTCGAGTGTCAGCGTCAGCACAGTGGTAAGCGGGCTTGCAGTTCCAGAGGAATTTGAGAGCATGTTGCACTGAGAATAAAGCTGCTTGCACAACGGCTGGAGGAATGCAGCAATTCACATCAACTGTCAGTCAGTCATTCATAACGATTGTCCTCAACAGACGACCATCATATTTTGCATTGATGAACCAGTTACACCAAAACCAACTAAAGCAAGAAAATAGCCCATTCATCACAGCTAAGCAGGCCAAGGACTTTGAGCAGCAACCTGCGGCGCAGCACCTTTGAAAGAAAACACACACAACAACACACACACACACAAAAACTCAACTCTGTGTCACCACGCTTCTTGCATTTCCACAACAGGCCTCGCTTTGTGTAGTAAACATATTATTATATAAATAGAATAAAACAATGTTTTCTCTGTCTTACTGACTTTGGCATTACAGAAAGAAGCAAACCATATGCACTCAACAACAACTCCTCACATGCCTCACGATCAGCTGCGCGGTGCGTGTGCTTTCTCATCAAAAGGCCGCTGTTTTGGTAGCTGAAGTGTTGTTTGTCGCTTCTGCCTTGCATCTGAAAGGCCGATCAGTGTTCATATGTATTGTCGTAGTCTTCCTGGAATCAGTGACTTTTAAAATTATATCCAAAAGCTCAGGAGTGAAAAGGTATCTAATGCCCAGATCTGAACGAAGTCCTGCTATTGTGTCAAGTGAAGCAGTTTGAGTGAAACTGCAATCAAACCTGTGGGCTCTATTAGATATTTATAAGCTCCGTGGCAGCTGTCGAACAGCCATATGCACTTGTTCAACCCTGTATTTTTAAAGTTGTATGGCTCAAATGCAAACGTTCTCACGAGGAACAAAGAAATGTACAGAAACAAACAAAAAATATGCATAAGAAAAAAAAATAGAAGACCTGTTGCTCAGCCAAATAGAGTAAGCCTCTAAGCAAGACAACAGCGTCTGCTTAAGAGATGTTATTAATTTATGTGATGCCACAGAAGCAGTGAATAAGCAATGCATTAGTGAGGTGATCAATAGGCACGCTTTCCTCATCTACTGTTGAGGAAACAGCTTTTTACTGCTACCACAAGGTCACAGAATGCTTGGTGTGGAAATGAGTCCGAAAAGGCATCTGACCAACAGTTAAAGATTGAGTATGTGGAAAGCTTTCATTCCCAAATTAAGGCATATAGAAGAGAAAATCTGGTAAACGGATGTTCGGGCTGACTAATCCTCTTGTACACAGACGTGATTGTTGGCATTTTTCCCACGCAGGGATGTGATTTGAAATGTGTCAGAGAAAAACAGACGGACAACATGTCATCATAATAAAATTAAATAAAACGACTGCAAACTCAGTGACACTAAAGGGCAAGGTCATGTTGAGCTCCAGTGGAGCATCAGCACAGATCACCTGCTGAAGCTTTAGCGAAATCTCCATGGATGTTTGCATTTCTTTGGAAGGGGTAAGAAATAGAAACATGCTGTTGACAGTTGAAATGCAGTGTCACACTGCACAAACACAAGAACACAACTCCGATTGGGAAAGCAGGCTTTTAGCATGAAAATGAAATACTTTTACCTTGAATACTTGAATATTGATAAATATTTAGCACTGCTTGGTTGGTCATTGACAAAGCTGTCGTAGTCCTGAGGCTGTAATGATTGTAGGTTTTTAAAATGTAATCAGTAGCAGACACATTTCAGTAGCTCCTGCCTTTTCAAGAAAGCAATGAAATGGTAATTATTCCTGTGACTTTGGAAAAAAAATCAAACCTAACAAAGTATCGTTTGTTGCTTTGTGACTGATTAGTTATTCAACAAATGGAACAAATATTAGATTCACCTGTAATAAAGTTTACAGCTTGTTTAAGCCCCGACATTTTATTTTGTTTCAATTAGGAGCAAACATGTAATTAAATTACTGAAAAGGGACAAGAGTCATAAAATGGACTCGGGTGCGGCTAGTAATATGCGCCATGTCTTTAATGGAAGGAAATAATTTCTTTGTTGCCTTTATTTTAATTTTTTTGCCTTTTTGTCTTTTATTTAAACAGAAAAAGAGTACATCTTTGTACTGGTGCTAAATACTCTTCAGAGCAACACCTCATTGGTTGAAGTGTCCTACAAGATGGAGTCTTTAAAGCCCAAATTCAATTTTCTCAACTTTTGCAAAAAATTGAGTTTGAAATTCATTGCAGAAATCACACTGTTAGATGTGTGATGTTATGTTATCCAGATTATTTAGTGATGGCATCATTCATTGCAGAATAGTAAAACATAAATTGTTTGAAGTATATCTTTTACAGGAGTCAGTGTCAATATTAACCAGTTTGATCATTTTTGAAGAACATAAATTGAGTAGATTTTTGTGTGTTTTATCCCATGTTACACATCTGTTGTATCACCTTGAAATGTCTGAATAATATTTCAGCCATATATATCTGCATGTAACCTGAGATTAGCAATTATTTTAAAAAGCTGCAGCCACATTGCCTATCATTCAAAAACTATTGGCATAACTGCTCCATTTATTTAAAAAAAAAACTTCTCATTTCTCCAAAGAATAAGGTGATCTCCTTTAATCTGAAAGATGAAATGGACCTTGTGGAAAAAGTAAATATTTTACAGACAGCATCACTGCTCACAGCAATAGAAGCAGTTACATAACCCAATCCAAATTGTCTTATTAGTGTGCTATTTAATCTGTTGATTGTGTTCTCTCATTTATCCCAAGTGCATTCTGCTTAGGCCTTCTGCCTCACATTAGAGCCGAGAGAAATCTTAATATTAATTTAGTTAGTTACTAGAGTTACTGGAAAGAGTATTGGAGATGTTACCACTCTGGCAACATTTCCAGGAATTTCTTACATCCTGCACCGAGTACTGTATGTGATAGGCCTGTCTGATAAAATGGAACTGGTTACTTGAGTGATTATTATCTTAATCTGTCAAAATCCTTTTGCTACCCTAAATAAGGAACCACAAATTAATTGGCTGTTGTATGTTTACTCCTTCCAACATGCCTGCCAATGTTTTTAACACACAATTTCAAATCTGTATGAGTAGTCATAGAAACCAGTATTGGACAATGGCAATTTAAACTAATTAGCAATAGTAGCATCCAGGGTGGGTGTTGATGCCCTTTTCCAAAGGCCAGAGACAAAAATCCGGATTGACTTGAATTGACAGGAGGCTCTTTACTGTAAAAAGTGAGGATGCAAGGCAAATTATGTTCCTGAACTTGCCAAAGCACAGAAGGAAACTGTAAATTACATGTGCCTGTTCTGCATGGCAGTACATTGAGGCTGGATATGCTGAGGCTATAATGTTGTGGAATTTGGGACAAAACTCAGAAAGTCAATTTCATGCTTCTAGCAGCAGAGTGATCAATGTCAGCCCAATGTCAGTTGTTCACACAGAGATAACACTGTGTCCTGTTGTTGGCAAAAGCAGAATGTAATAACAAAACACATGCTTTACTGTGCATATCTCAGTGGAACCAAATAAATTAGATACTCCAGCCGAGAAGGGCTGCTTCTGTGTGATGAGTCAGAGCTTGTGGTTGCTCAGTCCTACAGAATCACGTAGGTCGCAGGAAAAGGGATCTTCAGCACCATGTGTCTGACATTTTTCTGTTAGACTCATGGGGGGGGGGGTGTCCAGCAGCATCTAATGGTAGATAGCTTAACTTCAAAATTATATCGTGGATTTTTGTCACAACTAATATTATCATCACGGTCTGACACCACTGGTAGGTTTGCTTGAAATCCAGCTGCCAAGGTCCTTTATACTTTGTGATAAAGACCTGTATTAATGAATTATTTTGATTCAAATAACTCAGCAAGAGAAGCTTTTTGTGCATCCTGCATTTTTACAACTTGAAGCTGTGTAGAATTTCTTTATATAGCTGCATAGGATGGCTGCAAGAATGGCTTTATATTTATCAAACTGCCACACACACAACTCCAAATAGATGCTAATATTGCTGCATTTCTCTATTACATAGTTCTCTATTACATATTGGGCCTTTATTTACAAGTGTAAGATGGCCATAGTGCTCTGACCTGAAGTGCTCTTAGCTTTGGGCACTGATTAACATGCATGAAACCATGTCATATTTGCTTTTTACAGTTATCTACCTAAATCTGCCCATTGAGTACGAATGTGCCCAAATTATGACCATCTTTGAGGTGAAACTATGTCTGATATATGCTAGTAGAAGATTGTAAAAATCTATTACCTAAACCTAAACACTCTAAACGTCATTTTTCTCTCACAATAGTTTGGTCAACATTTTGTGTTATTGCATCCTGACATCCTGTCCTGAATGTGGACTTCAGAGAACGACGCCTGTACTGTACACATGTGAGGACACTACTCATTCATTATAGGAAACAATGATGAGCAGTGTTCTCCCTTCTGCTCCCCCAAAACAGTGGGCTTTTTACTGGGTGGAGACGGGTGGGGGTGAGGCCTCTGTGTGCTTGATGCTTTTTCGTGATAATGCTCTGTTTAACGTTCCTGATCTCAGTGGCTATGTTCCCCCTTGTCCAATCCAGCGGGTCACACTGAGTCACAAGGCCAGCCAGTGATGACAATGGCATGTTTGTGCACAGGCTGAGCTATAGGAAGGCTGTCTGATGGGAAGGGATAAGATGGCACAAGGTGAACACTAGTCTCGTGTGCATGCACATGCACTAGTGTGCACTAAAATGTGACTACATGTGTGAATCTTTGCATATCTTATGTTAATGCTGATGCAGACAGACATTCTTTTATCAGTTTTATTGTAAAAACTTTTCTCAAAATAGGACACATCACGTAGATCACAACTCTTCAGGCCTTCTAATCTACTTTCACACACTCCCTCCGATGTAATGTTCATTTAGGTCATGACAGATAAAACAAACACCTTTTGCAACAGAAGGAAATTGTGGCTAACAGACACTTTCAGGCCTCTACAACCCATAGACAATATCTGAGGTTGGTGATTTGATAACTGGAACAGGAACAGGAAAATATCTTACACTGCAACAGACGCAACCGTACAACAGTCATCAGCCCACTTGAGAAGCACTGTTAAGTAAATGCTGTAGGTATAACAATCAGTGAAATGTAATAATAAAGACTAAAAGAGCTGACAGGGTGCCCCTGTAGAGACCTAACAAGATTTACAGTAAAAGATGAAATCATCTTCCAAAAAAGAGTCAAATTAAATAGAATCTTGACGTATTGCCAAACAGTGCTAGCCCCGGTTGATTATATGAATTGGGATTACAGGGTGAATGGGAATGGGAGATATGAGAAAATGTCACCTGTGCAAACAGGGAAAGAGACTTATACTGCATGCTGGCCACTGGACAGACACAAATGCTGGTCTACAACACCATCCTTGCAGAAACTTGTGCTCATTCTGTTATTGTACAAAGCTGATGGTAAAAGTGGAAAGGAAGGACACCAATGGACTGTAGAGGTTAGTGGCATGCAGCACCGGCTTTACTCAACTTACAGGTCTTTTCTTGGAAAAGCAGCCTTGCACACCCTCATCAAAACAGCTAACTGTTCTGCTGCAAACTTTATCTTGGCAGTATTCCTAAATGCAAAACACAGCACATGTAAGCATATACTGTAATGTACCACAAGTGCATCCATGCGCACACACAGACACACACACGCACATTTCTCCCAGTACTGACCAACATCTCTCATGAGTGGGTTGTAGGCCATGGCACTCCCTCATCACCCACCCACCCCCTGCCACCTCCACCTTGTTGTCATATGGCCGCTGTTATGTGTGAGCAGCAGAACACAAAGTTGCTCTGTTGGCCCCCTCTGCTCTGCCCTCTCAGATTTGAGTGCTTCAAGTAAGGTCCTCTCACTTGCCGGCCTTGGGGAAACAGGCAGGCCCCTGTATGTGACTACAAGCAAAGATTAGAAAGGAGGGCAAAGAGAAAGAGAGGGATGAATTGAGCCAATGTTGTTTTATGTAACACCAAAACATAACTTAATCCTTAGTTCTGCACAGCGCCCCGCCCTAAGGTTTAGTTCAATTTAACTGACAGACTGATGCTTTACTGTTAAGTAATTTACTAGTCTTCTTCACATCACCGCCAAATGTAAAAATGGCTGCCAACAGCAGGTGTTTGTCTGTGGAGACGACACTCTGTCCCAGCACTTGGTGAAGATTAAAGATCCAAAACAAATACAAGTGCTGAGCTAGCTGAATCTGAGCAGTATCCTGCCAGAACCTACAGTGTGACAAAGCATCGAAAAGACAAGGAGACATGGATTATAAGGTCCTGCATTTCTTTGACACTGTTAAGATATGTCATTGTCGCTTTGCGGTGGTAAAGATCATGTAATTCTCACAGCAAAGAGTTATATGGTAATTCTACTGCTTCTTCTCCAGGAAATAAATGACATCTTAGATTAATCATTTTATTAAATAGGCTGCCAAGGGAACTACATTTGGCTCCCTTGGTACTTAGCTGTAATAGAGCTGACTTTAATTGTCCAAGTCAGTGGTGTGCTCACCTACAAGGTTAAAGATGAGTAAAAGTCCACTGGACATGGCATCGCCGTCCTCAGTGCAAAACCTCAGCTACTTCAAAAGCCTTTTGCTCTTACTAGCTTTGTGGAATTTGACAATAAGAGCAAAATAAAAACAAGAAACCCACATATTTCAGTGTGTCCACATGTGTTTGTACGAAATGGTTAGAGCTCATTATGTAAGTATGTGATCTCGTCATCTATCATTTTAATGCCCTCAGGGATATTTGACTGCTTTCTTGACATGTAGAAAACAAGGGAAAAATGTAATGAAAAGATGCTGAATCAGATGTTCGTGCCGCTTGCAGGGCTGATCAGAGCTTTTATCTGTCAGTGGATTTGACCTTGGTTTTGTCTTCTAATGATTACCAACCACTAACTGTGTCTGTTATAGTTGATATTGAGACAAGAACAAGATCAGGACATATGGGTGCAAGGCAGTGGCATTTGTGCTTGCAAAATGTTGTTTGCATTGAAAACATTTGTTCACGTGTCTCGTCTTCTGATTCTAGCTGTGATAATGTAGCCCACACTTTTTCTATCCTCTATGTGACAATGTGACATCTGGCTATGCATCTTCTTGTGAGACTGGATTATGAAGAACTCAACTCAAATGTCTTTTCACAGTCATAATTTATACGGTTTATAGTTTAAAGTGTTGTCAGTCATTTTCCACTTGACAATTAATAAAATTGTCATATATCAAATATCAGTAATATCAAATGTGAAACTAATAAAGAAATAAACATGCAGCTTTTCTAACCATGAGTTTCATGCATTAAGAATATGGTTTGCATTCGGTAAACACTCTAATAATGAAGCATTTTCAAACTTGCAGCTACCCCTAACGTGCAGATTCCAACTGTTAACATTACATTATGACAGCAGTGAATATTCTGATCCAGTAATTGATTTTTCTTATGAAACCCAATCAAGCAATATTACAGAGGGTCCAGGAGAAGTATCAATTTCATTTTCCTGATCCATTTTGCTGTCAGTGGAGAGATAAAAACATGGTGGAATTTATCCACCATCTTTGCCTTGATTCACAGATGTCTGAGGGCCTCTGCGTGAGCAGCTGTCACAAACACATCCAGGATTCTTTTTGTGTAACACTCTGCTAAGTACTGTATTTCTATCACCGTGAAATGATCACTCTTTCATCCAATCTGCTCCAAATCTTCTCTTCCCTTCTTTTTCGGTCTTGCTCTCTGCTGCATCAACCTCCGCCCCTCTGCCCCATCTGCCTCCCTACTGTTAACCCCCCCAGCCCCTCGACCCCTCCCTGCACTCGTTCTGTCTCGTTCTCTCTCAAGCATGTAACACCAATACATACACACACACACACACACAGTACACGCATATGCACATGCTCTCCTGATGCTACACAACCGATCCCAACCCCCACTGGAAAACACAATACAGTAATGCTTTGCTAAAAAATTTGAAAGATTGTTGAGACAGATAATGTCATAAATCAGCTTGTTTTGCCTGCTGAGTAATAAACACACTCTCCTCTCATAACTTCCCCCCTCACACCAGCAAGAGTTACATCCATAAACAGGCTGCTAAACACAGATGAATCAAATAAATCCCAGCTTCTGATTATTAAACACTGTGGATGTAAATGTCTCTGCTTAGAGCAGCAGACAGTGAGCCTTACTGACAAAGCTCACTGTGTTTCTGTGCTGCTGTCAGGCCACAGTTTGCCCGATTATCCCACTGCCCGCAGAGCCAGACTCCCCTGGATTTGCACACCTCCCACTGTACATTCATATTCAATGTCTCGTAAATCCAGCTGTAAAAAGCGTCTGCCAATTGACTAAATGTAAATGTAAAGTACTCAACACCTGATTGTGTGTGTGTGTGATGGTGTTCTGACTCTCTCATTTGTCTTTTTTCTTTTTCATTTCTATTTCATAGCTCACGGCCTGGACAGCGCTTAAAGGCATACTTGCAAGCATACACACACACACACACACACACACACACACACACACACACACACACACACACACACACACGCACACACGCACACACACACACAAACACACACACACACACATACCTTTGATGCACCTTCCTCTTGTCCTACATACAGTAATAACATGAACTAAGCACTGCAATTCACATTCTATAAGAACTGATGATGCTCTGGGGAGATGATGAGTCAAATTGCAAGCATAAGATAGCTCTGTCCGTTGACACAGAGCTAGCAGGGTGGAGGAGGGGATTGGACGGACTGCCTTCCGAAGGGCCATCTCTGAACATCACCCTCCCTATTTTATCACACACACTTGTCCTCTACAGAATGGCCATAATAAAATATGTCTCATTTCTCCCTTGTATCCAAAGTAGAACAGCCTCATGGCGATTACAAAATAAAAGCTGTGTGTGTGTGTGTGTGTAGCCAAGCTTACCGTTTTCACAAGCCAGCATCCATTTACAAGAGATACTGCAGACAAGCCCTTGCAGGGAGAGAAAGGCTATGTGCAATCCACCTTTAGTCAGTCCTGCTTCTTCATCTTCATTTCTTCTGCATGTTCACAGGGTTTCTCACTCACACACACTTACGCACTCACACACACGTATATCTCTGCCTCTGTTATTCAGCACCCCCCTTCTCTGTTTTATTAACGTCTGTGTTCTATATCCTCCCGTGTTTGCTCCAAGGCAGTTGAGACACTGCAGCGATGGGGGTGGAGGGTGTGTATATATGTGTGCGTGTGTTTGAGTGTGTCAGAGACAGAGAGGCAGAGAGAGGGAGTGCAGGACAGAAATGGAGGGAGGAGTCAGCAGGGATAGAGAGAGAAGGGGAAATGTTCAGGATTAAATCATGAGAGTAACACAGACATAGAGAAAACAGACTGTGATGGGATATATACAACATCCAGTGTATCATTCATTAATGCAATAATATAAAGTATATGTTAACCCTTAAGGAATCTGAGACCAGCAGGCTAGATTGGAGGGGATTCAGTGCAGATCTGCTTCTTTAGGTATATATGCTCCTAACAAACCAGCAGCACCACGATTGGCTGTGATTTCATTGATGACAGAAAAAAAAACATGCAAGACATGGAGTGAGGGAGGAGGAGGAGGAGGAGGAGGGGACTGAAAAGAGGAGGAGAGGAAGGGAGGGGGGAAATGATGACAAAGGAGTGGGAGGGGGATTGGACGATGGTGTAATGTGCTGTTTCCGTGCCAACTGTTTCTGTGACAGTGGGACCACTTCCTTTATTGCTATTGGCTATAACTAAAAATTGATAGAGGCTTGGGCGAATAAGGCAGCATGCGAATGGGTGGTTCTTTTCGTGTGTTCCTTCTAATTCTTGTTAATCAATGAGAACAACAGCAACAACCAAATCATGAATAATGTGTTTTACAAGACTGCAGCTGAAGTGAACACAGGCTTTAACACAGGGAATAATAATGATCGCGGAGCAGGAGCATGATCTGAATTATCGCTTTGTCATTATGGATGCCACCAATGTGTAAAGAGACTCCTCCCTTCCTCCTAACACACACACACACACACACACACACACAGAATGTCCAGCAGGGAAAAAATCCCCAGATCAGGTTGCTCAGGGTGTGTAGTGTAATGTAATTGCCTGGACACCAACCCTGGTGTCATGAACTGTGAGATAATTAATCAGCTATAGTCCAGCACAAGTGCACATCTGGTGTGGGTGAGAAACTTTGCCACTCCCTGACCTTTCATCTGGCTGTTTTAATCCAGTCTGGCAGGCAGGTGGTGTATTGTCCCCATTCTTTCTCATTGCCAGTTTCTCCTTCAGTGTGTCTCTTTTTCCTATTAATCCCTATTACCCCATTTGACCTAATGGAGATCATTAATTACCTTAAACAGCTGCTCGGTTGATTCCCTTTCTCCCATTTAATATATCAGGAATACGTCTTCTCTCACGTTTTGTGTTAGTGCAGGATGAACTGTCTGGACTTTTCAAAACCAACCAACAGAAACTGAACAATAGTGCATAGCACAAGTCAGGTACATGACACAGGTACCTGCCATCAAAATCCCACACTGGTTTGTCTATTTATCTACCAATTAAGTCAAAATATATCAAATAACATGCAAAGGAAGGGTCTGTTTGCACAACATGGCAAATTCCTTTAAAAGCATTAAAAACTGTATATTTTGACATTTTTTAAAAATATATAAGAACCTCCATTGAGTCACATCCCTGATGATGATATGTCATACGACCATTTACTAAACTGTTTCTCACTTGGAAAAAAGTTTAAAACGTCTTTTTGGTTTATTTTTTAGAAATGTTTGGTCTATTTTGCTGCACAACACCCAGGTTTTGTAACCCCAGATTTTTAAATATAAACCATTACACACCTCTCTGACATTTTCCATCTTTGGTATCACAATTTAAATTCTAATGGTAACCTGTATCTAGCGACATTAGGTATGTACATAATGATTTGAATGTGACCTTTGATTTTGATATTTACTTCTAACATGATGTAGTTTGGAAGTTTTATCATTCAGCAACCGCTATCCATTTCATCAGCTTATATTTAGACTATAATTCCTGTCAGATTCTCTTTCATGTTTGCAAAACTGCAGCAGCAGGACTTCACCAAATAAAGACCAAGCTATTAAGCAGCTCCACACTGGCTGCTTGTTAGTTTTGGAATTGATTTTAAGATTTCACTACTAAAGAACAACAGGGTTTGTCTCCCTGCTAAACATCAGTCTTAACACACTGCATGAGCTGGAGCAAAGCCCAGTCCACCATAACCACTTTTCAGGGAAAACTTGGTCGGTAACTCCCACAGGATCCAGCCACGAAGCTAAATATCTTTTGATTCCTGACAAAATTTATAAATTATATTATTTTTAAACGGTTAGTGGGCTCATTTATTTAAATTGTAAATCACTTGACTGACAGGCTCTTGTTTTTTCTCTTTACTTTCTTAACATGTTCTCTGCCAGTGCCTCATGACCCTCCTGTCTCACCTTCAATATTTCTCCATCCCTTTGACTCTCCATAACCCTCACTATTCCTTTTTGTCTCTCCCAGATTGTCTCTGTGCCTCTCCCAGCTTCCTGTCTCCCTAATCCTTAATCCTGTGGAAATCGGTCAGGCAGAATGAGCCAGCTTTGATCAGCCTCTCATATCAGGCGTGCTAACAGTGTCAGCACACCCGGATCCCACAGAACCCTGGAGCCTGAGGGGGGGGCTTCAAACAGGCGTTCACCCCTGACTCTGCTTGAGAGGAAGGGGAGAGTGAGACTGCAGAGTTCCTGTCTCAACTGCCAGCTACGGTCTCTGACATCAGTCTCTCTTTTGTAAATTTAGCAAATATTAGCACCATGACTTTGCTTTTGGAGAGGATTTTTCCACATGAACTAAACTTTCTGTGGGAACAGAGATCAGCAGCAAAGCCATCTGTGGCTGAGAACAGTGAACTGGGCGGAGATGTGGAAATCATCTCTGCTTTGTTTCGTCACAAGGAGCTTGGAATCTGTGTCACTGGTATTTCGGTATTGTGGTCCACAGCCAGTAAAAATGAGTGGGAGGCATGTCACAACACACCTGGTGATCATGCAACACATCATGCAGGAAAATTTGCCTTAAAGGCCAGAATTGTAGAGAGAATCTTACTAAGTGAAGTGAAAAACACACAAACTGAACTGTGCAGGAGCAAGTTCTGCTTTGTTCCCACATTTCACTTAAACGGCCGCTGCAACAGAAAAAAACCTGTTGCTTTCACTTCAGGTTAGCAGTTGAAACCCTGTGCACAGCAGTATACAGATTCAAAGTGAAAAGGTTATCTTCCTCTGTTCGACTAGGATCACATTAAAGGATAATTTACAGAACACACACAGCCTTGCAGAAGCAACAGAGATGGTACATAAAGCTTTTCCCTTCTCACAATCACATGACCTGGAGGTTGGTGTTCTCTGCAGAGCTATAACAATACTGACAGTGTACTCACTCTCCCCATTTAATCAGTCCAGAAGTGTAATCAGGTGCTTTAAATCAGCTAGAGAAATGAGGCATTTAGCTGGGCCAGTCTGTGTACAGGATGTGCAACATCAGATATGAGGTCACCTGCTGTAATGAGCTCTATTCATCAACTGAAGATGATAGAGGGGAAACTCTCCTTAAAATATAATTACTGTCATCATTCTACTGGTTTATAAAAATGCTAAAGTGAGGTATAAATTCTGTAAACAACCTCAATATCAAAGTACAATAACAGTGTGCAGTGCCTCTCTTCGCTTTACAACCCAATAATGGTGCATAAAAAGCTTAAAGATAAAAAAGGTAATATGAGAAATAGAATAAAGGTACACTTATTTGATTATTCAGACTCTGACCTGAAATGCCAGAATACACTGTACATGAAAACAGATTTTTGTAAACCTCTACCTTTTCATTACTGCCTTTGCTGTCATTCTGTAATTGGTTTACACATATTTCTTAAAGTAAATGCTGACATCTAGTGGGCATATCTAAGTAGTATGTTTGTATTTGAAAACATTTTCAGATATTACACATTACAAAGTCAGTTATTTTGTACTTTCTCAAAACCTCTGTCACTTTAACATAAGTTTACTTGGTACATGAACAAAAAGATTTTTTTAATTACTCTTTCATTTTTATAGGTAACACTGGACCCATTAATTTGTGTCAAATATTGGTTCACATTGATTCATTTAATTATGACTACACCATCATGGTTTGTACATTTAACATAGAACCACGTGTTGGTATTATACTATCTACTAGCCTCTTTCTGTAGCCATTAAACCTCTAAATATAAACATATGCAATGACAAAAAACAAAGTTTTTGAAATTAATTACTTTGTAAGTATTTGATATTTCAACTACAACTGACTTCTAATGTCTAGTGTACCCTGATGTTTTTTGGTTGCACGCAACAGACCGCATAATCCTTGTCTGAGGCTCTACATTAGTTGTTCAAAACAGATGTATATAATCTATAAGAAAAGCAACTGTTTGTAGACGTTGGCAATCCCCACACTCCTTCGGTGAGGGAACCCCGCTGACCCTTTTTTAACCCTAATACAATTTACATGATCGTGTAGCAACAGCTTAGACCTGATAGGAAAGTTTTCTATTGCCAAGTACAATTAGTCATTAAACTGGACAACTTACCTTAGATCACTAAACATATACAGATCATATCAGAGGTGGTGACGTGAGGAGGTGAAATGGAAAACCAAGAACACTAGGAGGTGGTAAATATATAAGTGCATTTACTCATGCACTGTAGTTACAAATTTGATGTACTTATTCTTTACTGCTGTAATTGTTAATTAATTTGTAATTTGTAATTGTAATTAATAATTAATTGCTTTTAATACAAAATTTATGCTTACCCAACCACAATATTTTAGATTTCTATTCTTATAGAATGATGAACTCATAATCAATCATGTATTATAAACCCAGTCATGGAGGCTGCACAAGTGAGTGCACTCTTTGTGTCAGTCCCAAGCCCGGATAAATGAGGAAGGCTGTGCCAGGAAAGGCATCCACCAAAAAACTTGTGCCAAACCAACTATGCAGATCAATAATCAGATTTCAATACCGGATTGCTCGATGGTAGGAGCAGGAGAGGAAAAAGCAAAGGAGTGGTGAGGTGAGAGAAGGAACCTTGAATGTTGGCCCTATGACAGGTATAGAGAGTGAGCCGGCTGATATAATGGAGATCAAAAAGGTAGACACGCTCTAAAAAGTAGTTCAGGGGACCTTTTACTGCCACGTAATAAAATGAATGTTTTTAAGATAAAAATCAAAATTTTCTGGTTCAAATACACTTTTTAATTTCAAAACTTACTATTATGATCGTGTTGAAATAATAATGTTGGTAATTACAGCAAAGTAATTTTGTGTGTCACGTACACTCAAATTTCTGCATTCACCAGTGTAAAATGTAATTTGCCATGGTTACTTAAGGAAATGGACTTGGTGACTTAATTTCATTTTATAGCCAGATTTCAAGTCCTCTTCTCCGTCCACTTAGGGCAAAACAAGACTGTATGTTACAGGACCTTTGCTTTACAAATATTTCCATTATTGGAATTTCATATAGCCTATAGATCTAGTGGCCTGATGAATAAAGAACGCCAACTAGCAAACTTGATAGAGTTGCACATAGTAGTGGTTATATTTAGCCATGTAAATTTTTTCCATTATGTCAGTGGATAAGATTGATAAAATTCCCTTTGTTCTGCTGAAGTTAACTTCATGTAAGGCTTCAGGGTTTGTTTAAAATGTGCTGTTGTTCACTACCCTTTCAAATTTAGACTGTTGCTGTTGACTAATAGATTAGTAGCGCCAAGATAGTAAAAATAGTATTTTTTTGGTTTCGAGAAGTAGTGTTTTGCATGACCAGTGTAGCTACTAATACAAAGCAGGCATAGCACCAATACAAAAGTTCTATTGTGTGTAACTTGGTTTTGGCTGTTGAGAGAGAACAAATATTTATGAAGTGTTCAGAGTGTTTGCAAAAATTTGAAAGTTGTTTTAAAATGGGAGTTGTATTTTAAGTTTACATTTGACACTGTGGTTGTAAATTATGTGTTAAGCCTGTAACTGGGATAAAATAGCATACATCTTTATGTTTATATTCGATTTATGTTCAGTATTGAAAAATCTTGTAAATACTCAATTCTTGTTTGTAATAATATGAATTCCTTAACAATTCTATTGTTGAATGATTTCACTTATTATTACTAGTATGCAAAAAGAATAAAGAGACATGGTAAAGCTAAAAAAATATGTCCAAAAATATATTTGGACCAACTTAAGTTTTATCTGCTTGTAAACATATATGTTTAAACTAATTAGAGCAACTTATATTTATGAGTAGTTGACTTGAAAACATGTGTTTATATTGCCAGTAATTCAGTGGGTGGTAAATGAAATTGCATTTATTCTTAGCAGCAACGCAGCTCAACACAGAGTACTATGTTAATTCAACTTAATTTCACCAGACATTGTCAAAACTCAAAAAGCTATTATTTATTATTCATTTTTTTGTTGTTGTTGAGCCAAAACACTATTTTTTAGAGTGCATGCTATGTGTAGAAGAGACCAAGTGGAAGGGTGGTAAAACCAGTAAAACTGGAGGTAGGTTCAAGCTGTTCTACCATGGCATGGATAGGAAGAGAAATGGTGTATAGATGTTCTCGAAGGAGGAGAATAATAAGAGTGCACTGGAGGTAAAGAGAGTGGTGGTATCATTAGTGTGAAACTGGAAATCAAAGGAGTAATACGAAATGTCATTAGCGCATATGCCCCGTAGTTTGGGTGTGAGATGGATAAGAAAGACGATTTTTGGAGCAAGAATGATGAAGTGGTGGAGGGCACTGCCAAAGAAAGAAAGAGTAGTGATTGGGCAGACTTTGATGGAGACGTTGGTGAAGGGAACAGAGGTGATGAGGACAGCTTTGGATGGTGGAGGTTCGCAGGATGACATTGGAGCTAAGGAAGAGAAAAAGAGTGAGGACCAAATGAAAAATCAGATGATAGAAAGTGAAAGAAGAAGACTTTTGTGTGACATTCAGAAAGAAGGTGAGTCAGATGATCAGTGGCAATGAAGACGTGCTGCAGAAGCGGTGAGGGAGACAGCTAGGAAGGTACTTGGTATGACAGAGAAAGAGAAACAAGAAGTTGTGGTGGAATGAGGAAGTTCGGGAAAGCATAAGAGGAAAGAGAGAGGCAAAAAACAATTGGGATAATAAGAAAGATGAGTAAAATACAGGGCAGGTATAGAGTGAGATGCAAAGCAATGTAAAGAGCGAGGTGGTGAAGGCTAAGAAAAAGACATGTGAGATGTATTTCAAGCTGAATGTTAAGGAAGGAGAACAGGACATGGGCAAACAGCAGGGCCGAGCTGAGAGGAATGTGATGAAAGTTAAGGTGGTAAAGGGTTCATAGGGAAATGTACTGACAAGCCAAAAGAGTGTGTTAAAATGCGAAGAACTTTGAGGAGCTGATGAGGGTGAAGGTCTGAGAAGGCAGACACAGTGAACCAGGAAATACAGTCAATTAGTAAGGATGATATTAGGGAAGCAATGACTACAGGAAAGGCCATTGGTCCAGATGACATACCAATGGAGGCATGGAAATTCTTAGGAGAGATGGCCATGGAGTGGTTAAATAGATTATTTGACAAAATTCCACCAAGGGAGAGGTTCTGATTTTCAAGAATAAGGTATATGTTCAGAGCCGCAGCAACTACAGGGAATGAAGTTCATCAGCCACAGCATAAAGCTTATGGGAAGAAGTAGTGGAAGCCAGGGAGGGAGGGAGGGAGGGAGGGAGGGAGGGAGGGGACCATCAGTGAGCAAGAACATGGTTTCATGCCAAGAAAGAGCATCATAGATGCAATGTTTACTTAGAGGGTGTTGATGGAGAAGTACAGGAAAGGTCAGAATGACATTTTGAGTTTGTGGACTTAGAGAAGGCATATCACAGAGTGCAGAGAGAAGATTCGTGGTACTACAGTCCAGAGTTGCACAGAAGTATGTAGATGTGGCACAGGACATGTACAGGAACAGCGTGACAGCAGTGAGGTGTGCAGTAGGATTGACAGACTGGTTCAAGGTAGAGGTGGGTTTGCATCAAAGATCTACTCTCAGTCCCTTCCTGTTTGCAGTGGTGATGGACAGGTTGAAAGACGAGGTCAGACAAGAGTGTCCATGGACTAAGTTTACAGATGACATTGTGATCTGGAGCGAAAGTAGGGGGCAGGCTGGGATGAACCTGGACAATTGGAGGTATGCACTGAAGAGAAATTGAATGAAAGTCAGTAGGAGCAAGACAGGGAACATATGTGTAAATGAGACAGATGGTGGTGGAATGATGCAGTTTAAACAAAAAGCGGTGGTAAAGGTCGATGAGTTTAAATACCTAGGGTCAGCTGTTAAACGTAATGGGGAATGTGGCAGAGAAGTGAAAAGGACAGTGCAGGCAAGGTGGAGAGGATGGAGAAAAGTGCCAGGAGTGAACTGTGATAGAAGGGTATCTGCAGGAATAAAAGGGAGGATTTACAGAGAGACTAGAAATGGTGTAACCCCTTGAGACAGTGGCAGTGACAAAAAAATCGAGGTACAGTAGGATGGCTTCAGAAACCAAGTGATAAAAGCAAGACATAGAAGGTTTGGACATGTGCAGAGGAGGAACACAGGGTACACTGGGAAAAGAAGGCTGAAGATGGAGTTCTCGGATAGGAGGGGAAGAGAGAAAAAAAGACGAGGTTCATGGACACTGTAAGGAGGGCCAGTGTTTGGTTTGACCGAGGAAGATGCAGAGGATAAAGTTAGAGTGAAATGCATGATCTGCTGTGGTGACACCTAAAGGGAGTAATGTCGATAAATTTAAATATAAAATACATAGTAAGACTATAGCAAAGTAAGTATATACACCTGGTATGAAGCGATGGCCATACTCACATTAACTGTACATGGGAGGGAGCAATGTCCATCCTCAGATTATTCTAACTGATTACCCCCGGTCACCCTGAAACTGCAGGGTACACTGTGATAGGTTGCAAGTCTTTCTCTGCCAGTAATTGTCAAATTGAAGGCATGGTAAGTTGTTCTGTGCTGCTGCCTCACACCTACATGGTCATCAAAATCTCAGGGCAGGTTTGAAGCAAGTTTGACATAAAGACATACATGCTAGGTTCATTGGTGAATCTGAAATTGTCCATAGGCCTGAGAGGTTTTTGTTATGCTGAGATCGACAGGTGACCTGTCCAGGGTGTAGCCTGCCATTTACCTGTAATAGGTGGATGGTTAGATATCGTAAACAATACGTGATGGGAATTCAACTAATACATTAGCTTTGTTTTTTATGTGTGTGCTATTTTTTTACATTTAATGTTGAATGAACTTTGAGAAAATAATTCAAATGGAAAGCCTTCAAGTAAGAACAACTATGTCTCAGAGATTTGATAAAATCTAAAAAATTAGCTTGAAATTGAAAATATTTATGTTAGGTTAGTCAATATTTTTGGCTGTTTTAACTACATTTCTGAAAGAGCTTTTACAGTACCCAACATAGCTTTGAGACAACAAGGCTGGGGCTTGTTTTTGTTAGGTATGTAAAAATCGCTCATAGTACTTGGAAAATACAGGCTCAGATTTCACTGTAACTGAAAATTTGTTTTGGGACTTGAAAAGGGATGTTCACTCATCATACCTTGTGCAACCTGAGAGAGTCTGAGCAGTTTTGCAAATACAAATGAGGGAATTTTCAGTTGCATAGGTTCCAACCCAGACCAAATGAGCCCTATAAGTTGAATATCTATCAATCCCTTATTTTCTTTTATTTGTTTCCAATTTAACATGAAATTATCTTTTTATATTTTTTTTCAAATAGCCAAATTGCACTGACCATGATTTTATATTAAAAGGAAGTAAAAGGGTAAATTCCCAAACAGGTGCATATTTTTGTGTACGCACTGTACTATCTCTTTTACTTAAATAATGAGTTTATGTGTCCTATTAGCAACTCTGCTAATGCTCTTTGTCATTTACACCTAATCCAGTGCCGAAATTAAAAAGATAGAGAGAGGGATAAGTAAATATATAGGTCTTTTATGACACAATGAAATGGTAAAATAAAAAAGAGCATGATCACATATCATTTTCAGCATTTATATGTGTTCGCGTGTTCCCACACAACAGACTATTTGGTTTTATTGGTAAATGTATCACACTGAACCGTAGAGATAAAACTGAGAAGTAACACGATTTTAACTGTTAACCTATCTGCATATCTACAGGCAGACTTAAAATGTACTGTCAAGTCATGTTGTGACCTTGTTCATGACTCAGAAATGCATTTTTCATGATTAAATGGCAGCATGTATGCTATTTTCTTTTGAGCAATACTCTTCACACTAACTTCATATATGCCCAGTTTACTGTACATTCAAGTATAGATCAGTCCAATGTAGAATAATGCCCCATTTTACACTACATCTTTGCTTTGACTCAACACACCTGAGCGAGTAGCTTTTAAATGTGCAACACTGAACCAGTGTTTGCATCAGGAGAAAATCTGCATGCTGCTGATGTACCCCTTCAATACTTTAGGTAGTGTGACGGCCCCTCTGTTTAGATTGCCTTGTCTTCCTCTTCTCTGCTTTCTCTCCTAAGGGCTGCTGACCTGAGTGTAATCAGTAGAATGTGATGCACATGGGCTCGGTATGCCCCATGCATTTAGGCCAGAGCAGCTGCCAGTCTGAGTTCTGCCATCCTAACATAGCTTTTCTGTCTTGTTTAAGCACAAAAAGCACACTTGATCAATTAGCTTACCCCATTTTTGCCCCATCCTAGGATTCGGCTGTAACAGCACGTGCAACTAAAATTAAAAAGAGTTTTACTCACACCTGTAATCTACCTATAATAGTACAAAATCTTAAGTACAGATTAATGTCCTAAGGTCTGCAGTGGACATTTATGGTTATCAAAGAAAGGATACTAAAGCATTAGTCACATGATTGGTCTATAGACTAATTTTTCCACTTTAGCTCAAAAGAATGAAATCCACTTACCATCAGCAGCACATGCCATCACGGTTGTAGATGACTGAGCCCATTTTAAGGTCAAAATGTGAATTTTATACACATAATATAAAACCTAATAGCTCATTCTGTGGACTTCTGTGCCCCCCAAATGGTTAATCCAAATGTATTTAGTAAACCCCTGACCTTTTCCTTCTTTGCTCTTACAACCATGGGGACAAAATATACGAAGACTTACTTACTGATGTCTTATAGGCAGATTGCCTTTGAATTCACTGAGCATGTTTAGGCTACTTAACTGGATAAAAGTATTTATCTGCTTGTTTTGTGAAGCCTTTCGGTTTTTCTAAAGTGGACAAACCATGATTTTATTGTCTCATGGTCTTTCACTTGTACTAGGTACTACAGCCACACTATAGACTCTGTGTGGGCAGTAATAGCTTTGTAATCCATTCAACAGTTGTTGAGATATTTCAGTCTGGAGTAAACCACCTGACTGACATTACCATCCCTAGAGCCTTGCTGCTAGTGTGGGTAATAAAAATTGTATGTGGTTTGCTCATTCCACCAGTTTTATGTTTCGAGGTGTATAGCCTAGGGGCACTTGTGGGGCTTTAGTCCAGTTGGCCTATGTTGAGAATCACAATGTCTGTTTTCTTATCTGTACACACAGAATCTCTGGCAGGGCTGATTATACTTTAATGAAACAGGGTGATAATCTGGTTTGTTCATGTACATTATTTTACCAAGAACGACCTCTCCTTATGCCTACATGTAAAATGTTTATGTTTCTATAATGCAATGTTTCAATTGTAAATATTAACTATAATCTAAAATAACAAAGGAATTATAAAATTCCTTTGTTATTTTAGATTATATTAATGAACACTGGAAACTGGAAATATTAGACTGTAACTAATAACTACTAACTACTGATCTACACTGGCTGACGTTATCTGTTAATGCTGACTGAGGTGATTTTTACCTGATGGGAATGATAGCTAGCATTATCTAGTTCCGTGCTATTACACTAATTAGCCTTTAGGGGCGCCACAACAATTTGTATTTAATCATAATATAACCATTTTTGTATATATATTATATATTATTATATTGTTAGTATATTTCATTCATTGACTAATTTTAACATTCCATGTTATATATATTTTATTGTGTGCCTATCACTTTTAAATTTTCCTAACTACCCCCCAACCAGGGACATGGGCTCCTTTAAAATGACCTGTTTCACATGTTAGTCAGCAAATAGTACAGATAAGTCTGCGTTTGTGACTGGGCATGTCTGTCACTGCAGCAGTCTGTCTAGTCAAATAGTAGTATGTAGATCACTTGCCATTTATACAAAATTTTAAATGATACCAATAATCAACATGTATAGATTTTTTTGTTTCTCTTCTTATCATTGAGCAAATGTTGTTTTTTTATCGTGTCAAATGAGCATGAATTACACGTTTTAATTTATAACCATATATTACATTTTATGATCGACGTAATGTCCTCCGCTTTTCTTGTAGGTGTGTGTGATAGGCTGCATTGCTGCCAGCTACAGGGGAACCATTGCAAGCGTCCTCAGTGCACAGAAGCGCTTCAGTGCACGTCCTACTTGTAAATCTCTACAGCAGGGCGAATGTGCGCGTCCCCGCGACTCTCGCCAGAGAAAACAAAGCTGAACGTCTTCCATAACAGCCAGGGCTGCAGACTTGAGGAATATCACCATTTATTCTGGATACATCGTGCTGAATATGGATTTACAGTGGCTGTAACATTGTTGGAGACCGAGCCTTCTCGGCTGGGGTGACGGCAGGACATTGGCAAAACCGACGAAAATAACATCAGTGCATTTTTTTCCTCGGGTGCTTTGTCTTGTCCACCTAACGATAGCAAACCATCTTTCCCGTTTCTATTGCAAGATATTCAGCTAGTGATTACTAGCTGCTGCCGGGATGTATCATCATGTTGTCACCTAAAAGTAACTGCTAGGACGTCGAATTGTGAAGGAAAAGCACAAAATCCTTGCTGCGGTCCCAACGGGTTGTCACCGGGACCTGAATCTGTGTTAGCCACAGTCGCGGAACCAACTGTTTTCGGCGATATGGCGGAGCAGGGCTACTCATCTTGGTGAGTGCGCACAGGCATCTCGCTACCGACTAGTAGTGCGTTAGCTACCTAACGTTAGCTGCTACTACTACCAAGTCTGGTGAAATAGGTCATAATAATGAATTAATCATACACCAGACAATTCACAGAAATGTGTGTTTCTTCAAGCAGATGCTTTATTGTCGTTTACAGCAAAAATGTCTCTCATCCAGACACGTTTTTCCTCGTTGCTAACGTTTAACTTAGGCTGAGGGGTTAGCTAACGGCGGCTAATCAGCCGCACCAGCTGATGTTGTGCTAACGTTACCCAGCTTTGGTCAAATCCAATGGTGCGATTGTGAGAGAATGCTAAGGATGCTAAGGGTGCTTAGCTAGCGACTCTTGGATAGTTAGTTACTGTTTGTCTTCTGTTTATTTCCTGGTGTTGTCCGAAACTGTATTCAAGCACAACGTTGTGCGACAGTGTCAGACAGATTAGAGAACATTAGCTGTGCCAACAAATTAGCGTTAGCAGATTAAATGGTTAGCTTTCGTCGTCGACCCCGCTGCACACAATAACAAAGGTTCTGCCGTGCAGCTAAGCTAGCCAACTGGCGTCTCAAGATGGACATTTTACTATTGAGCTGTATTTGTAGAATTGTGAGATGAGCTTTGTGAAGTTATGACGGTGTTGGAGATGATGTTTTGTGCTTACTGCAGAAAAAAAAACTAACAAAGAAACCAGATCGAGGAGGTGATCGGTTAAATGCGTTGTCCTCCTGAATTAATCTGACTAGTTCGGGCCTAGCTAATTGACAAAAGCTAAATTGTGTGGGTTTTATAACCTCTACAAACCAGGTAAAATTATATTTCTGGCCAGTACCCTCTTCTGTATGAATAGTGCCAACTGCTTTGCAAGGCTAGATTACGTTTATTGAATGCTTGGGATGTACAGAAATGCTGTGTTTTATCTTGTGGTGTTGTCTTTAATTTTTTGCTAAGTTTGTCATTAATTTGTGTCTGTAGGTTTTTCCACACTAACTGAATTACTGGTATTACTCTGAGGTTTTCTACCATTCTACAAATGGTTGACCAAAGACTTTATCTTTCTTTATATTAAGACTTGTGTACATGTTATGCCTGATGGTATTTTTTTATTTTTTTATTTTAAACTATGTCAATCGAGCAGTTTGTGCCCTTATGGTTATATATACAGCAATCTTTGGTTACAAACTTATACAGTTAGAGAAATTTCTCATTGGAGGGGAGGCCCACTTAGATCTAGGAACCCAAAGATTTTACATAATTACATAATTTACATTTATTACTTGTTTATTGTGTCAGTTCAAACCAAAATCGGTGTGTAAGGGAAACACAAAACATTTTTCTCCCTGCTTTTTATTTCAAAGTGTGTAGACTAGACTTTATATTGGGGATGGGCGATATGGAAAAAAGGTTTATCACAATACTTTTTCTCTCATAACTTCATATAGGTAATTATTGCATTAAGAAATATGTAATTTTATTTGCTTGAAGATGATGCCAAACCCCAGCATTTTATTAGTTCAAGTTTCTAACATGACTCGGAACTCATGAATGGTTGATTTATATCTGATTTGTTATCATTTCCAAATCCATATCCTCATCCTTCGACTTTTTAAAGGTGTAAGCCTGCCCTTCTACCAAACAAGCTTCATTTGAGATATTCACATTAATGTCACGTGATCATGCAGCTGTATA
Organism: Channa striata; assembly: GCA_033026295.1. Classification (NCBI taxonomy): domain Eukaryota; kingdom Metazoa; phylum Chordata; class Actinopteri; order Anabantiformes; family Channidae; genus Channa; species Channa striata. The sequence goes on from CM065187.1 coordinate 13,949,199, forward strand.
GTCATAGTCACAATATAAGAATTTTGCATTGACAGCGTATAATATCTGATGCAATGAAGGCTAAACAATAGGGCTGTGTGTTTTGAGAGGTTTGGTGAATTTATCTGAGGTTTTATCTGAAAACAGTTATCAGGAATGTGCCTTAGACAAAAGGATTTTATCAGTACCATGTAAAGACCAACACTAGTGAATTTGTGTATTGCTAAAAACAGTTGTTGAAAATCCTGTTATACATATTTGTTTTGAAACTCAGAACTGTGTCAAAATGGCTGTGCTGAGCATCCAAAATAGAGTTGATCAATCATTGATTCAGCGTTGTAAGTTTTAATTGGAGAAGTTTGCATCTTTAGGTAAAAGACTGATTGTGGCTGACGTTTTCTTTTGATTTTTTTGACTGAATGACATAGGTTAACAAATTAAGCAACGTGTGTAACATTACATAAGAGTATTGTCAGTGCTTTTGAAACAAATTTGACATACTTTCAGTCAATCAATAGGTATAGTACAGTAAATAAGTAAAGTTAATAAAATTTACAATAGTAAAATATAGTTTTCTTTTTTGGTACATATGCCCTCAGTGCAGTAGGGCTGTGGAAGTCTGTGAATGTGTGCAGACACAATTTTTTTGTCTGGACAGAATCTGTCCTGAACCTCTCAGACTATCTTGGATGAAATTTATGTCACAGATAAGGACACACAGAGGCCTGCATGATTCCCCCTCTGTAGCTGCATGTGTGATGTTCACAGCCATCAGTCTGTACATATATGGTCTGTCTTTGCAAAGTTACGTTTGCTATATGACAAAAAGCGTTGGATTTGTTGATTAGTATCATTTCAATAGTAATAGTGCCACAGCTGTGGCTGTGGTCCACAAGGATGTCTGTGCAAACTGCAATATCTGCCCCCTGCTTTAAAAGTGCATGCAGTCCCCCTCCAAACTATTGATTGACAAGGCCAGTTCCTTTGTGTTTACTTTATACTGAAGACACTTGGGTTAAAGGTTTAAGGAGACCAAAGTTCTAAACTTCAGATTTTGTTATTAGCAGTATTAGTCCAGAATTTGCCAATGTTAAAAATCATAAAAACATTGGAACAAGAATCACAATTTTTTATAGAAATGCTGTAACAAAATGTGTAATTGTAGGTTGACATCCACAAAACTCTATAGGGACAGATACATTAAGTCATGATTTATCTATTAAAGTGGAATTCCTGCAACAACTGCAGTCTTTACTCTGGTCAGTCATATGTTTCAACACTTTTGCTCACTTAGGGGATGTGTAATCTGATTCTTAAAAAAAGATGCTATATTCAGTGTTATTTAACATATCTAGGTCTAAATACAGACAGATAGATGACAGCTCAATGATCCAAACAGGTAGATGCTGTTCGAAATTGGGGTCTTAAAGCCAAAACATTCTTTCCATTCGTCCTTCAACAGACACATATTCTTATGTGCTTCTGTTTATTCTACAGTTGGGTATTTGTACAAAGATATGTTCCACATGTGCACAATAAAGCATGATGGCAACACTGAACAATAAGCAACCGCAAGAAGCCCTTGTTGTGTTTAGTAACATAATAAAAAAGATGTATGTTGTAATAAATGATAAATACCTTCAATGCATAAAATAAGCATCTAGTTTATGTTTTTTAGGAATGCGCAGTTGGTGTACTGGCATTGCAGAAATTTTATGCAAACACCCACTTTTTAAGCAGCATGCAGATGTTTAAAAAAAGAGTTCACCATGATATTTGATTTAATGAAATGTACATTTAACATTTTACGGATAACATAGTGGGCACACAAAATCCCAAAAGTATGAATCTGCGAACCAGCGAGCACTACTTGCAAAACTACTGTACCACATTTTAGATTGCTTATTAAATTTAAAACAAAAGAATAACACTAGCAGGAGAATTCAGACCCTAATGTGTAAATGTTTCAAATGTAGCTAGCTAGCCGCATATTTTGTGTGTAGTGTGCCTGAATGTATTGTGATAAAACCCCAAATGCTAAAAAAAGTATTACATTTGATATGGCTAGATTTTGAAAGAGGTTCTTCGTTGCTTTGAAAAATCTTTTTAGTCTCAGCTCTGCAGGGTCTGAGTTTTAGATTTAGAAGCATGCTCAGGGCTTGTGTTATAGCTGCAATGATGTAATTAATACCTAATAATCGAGGTCTGTAGGACTCTGTGTTTTTGTAAAGTATGTCATCATAGTGTACAAATTGCATTTGTACTATGCTGAGAACTGTCCAGTGTTTGAACTAGATATTATATTAAAATTAGGGCAGCAACAAACATTTATTTTTATTATTGGCATTTTTCATTTTCTCTTTGAATTTGTTGTTTATTCATTCTCTCTTTAAAATGCAATTTAATGTTTAAAATTGCAAGTTGTCATCCTACCAACTAACCAACAAACCAAGGGAACATCTTCAAATGTTTTTTATCCTACCAGTACTCAAATATTCAAAGATTTTCAATTTACTGTCATTTGTGACAAAGAAAACTCAAATAATCTTATTTGAAAATTTTGAAGCAAATGTTACACATTTAACCAAAAACATTCTTCCACTATCAAAATAGCTGCGATTAATAGTTGTTGCTGTTGACAGCAGCTTTGCAACCAATGGAGCTATCTGGTTTTACTCCTGCAGTGCACTGACTCAGAAAATCAATCTGATCAAAATAATCCAGCTTTTTACACTGTCTCAACATACAATCATCTGTGTGTCACATGACTAGTTGGTTTTTAGCAACAGCTATATTATTTTAAAATTGTTTGAAGTGTGTTCTTATGAGGATGCATACTGTTTATTTACATTTGGAAGATGGATATAAGGTTTCATTTAGTGGACTACACCATATTTTACAATATAAATATTATTTCTTATGTTATTTCAGAGACCGCAGACTATGTAAAATCAAATACTTTCAATTACCTTTAAATCACAATGCAAACACCCACAGAGTCATGACATTTTATCACCAAGCAATTCTGTTTTCTAATTTTTTAATAGAACACATATTATGCATTTTAATACTAAACCCATGATAACAGTAGGCTTATATTTTAAACTTGATTGTATTAGTATTATTTGGCTAAAGCAAGTCTTTGAAGACACAGACCTCTGATTAAATAGTCTGCACCGACATTTGATTTGGTGCCATGCTCACCAGCACTTGCAAGTTCTGTTGTGCACAGTTAGTTTTATAGTTACTGTATTGTTGCCTGGATAAATTGCTTATTTAAGTGTACTAAAACAAGCCCTGTTTAGCTTACATTAACCACCTGGCAAATATCCAGTGCTGGATAGGAGAGTTTGATTCCACTTTTCACAGTCTTTGCAATAATGGTTAGCATTAGCATTTTTTATATATATAATTTGTAACTGACCATAGGCAGGTTTTTTATGCTGATGTTCCACTGGTGCCTTTATTTGTCAAGGGATTAGTTTTCACCTACTCTCACATCTCACTTTCAGTTTCACTATTTACCATAGTCTATGTTCTTAAATCAGAGTGTTTCAACATCACATTTTGGCAATTTGTGTCATGTTTCCTAGCGCACACAGCAACATAGTTTCATACATATACATTTGCAGTTGTCTTATTGTTCAGCCAGGAAAATGTTGAATGTTTTGTGCCACTTATTTATCCAACATTAGTTTATACCACTATGAATGAATGAATGAATGAAGAAATGTTGTGGTATTTGACAAATGAATCATAATTTACTTTATTCTGCTGCAGTTTTCTGTTACAGGGTGGCAAATGTATAAATATAAAATGTTAATCTTGTTGTTGTAACTTTTGCCTTTGACCATTATTTACTTGGGTTTGCATCACTTGAACACATTGCTGAATAACCAAATTGTTATCAGTATTATTTGCATGTTTGAATAGGCAACTGCGCATAACTGATACACAGTAAGATTTTGGAATATCACCAGAATGTTACTCTTTTAGTAAAAGTAGCTCAGCTGCTCATTGGTTTTTATAAAATGTATATAATAAAACAACTTTAACGTAATGACATGTTGAGTCTCCATTGTGAATAGCAACCATCAAAATCAAATTCAAGCTTAGCAATATACAAGATTTCTCATGATTTCCACAATTAGCATTGCTTACACCAGTTTTTAGGTTCTGTCAAAAATATTATCATTATATTTATTATTATTATTATTATTGTTATTATGACTTTTTACAGAGATTTAAATGAGAAAATGCATACATGTCTGTTTTGTCAGTTTCTGCAAAGTATACAAGTATATTTTTCCTTCCCTTGGAGCCTTTTTATTAATGAACCCTTTCTGTGTAAACATGGTAATTTAGGTTTAATACCCATATCCTATCATTAAGACTGTCCACAGTCCAATTCAAGCTTGGCCTTTCTAGACTCTTGCTAACGAACTAATCATTCACACAACTCAGTGAGTTGGTAATGTTCAAAGTGTTGACTTCTGCACATTTAAAATTAGATGGAAGAGAGGAACAAGGAAATACAGTGGAACTATGCTTTTGTAATGTTGCACATTAAGACCAATGTGATAGCAAACACGGTCTCATACTTTTTTCTTTTTTTTTTTGTATCTTTTATTTTATATGTTGTGACTAAAATCAGCTTAGAGCATGTAACAAACTCTTTAAATGTGACAGATTACTGAAACACCTGTTGCCTGTGTCCTGAATGGAAGTTAATCCTTTTGGATGTAAAAGGCCTAAATAGTTTTATTATAGACAGTAGTTGAAACCAATCTCAGATTTCAAGGGTAATGCTATCAATCATGGTGTTCATGTGCTCTGGGGAAATAAATAAAATTTTTAGCATATATACATTTTTTCCCTATCATTTCTGAAAACATTATGCTGCAGGCCATCCTTGTGATTCTGAGCTAAAGGCACAGACCATGTAAATGAAACATCACAAACGCATGCCAGGACCTCACATGCTCTCTAGTCAGTCTTTTCTGTCCATGTCTACGTTGATGCTGCAGTATTGCAACAGTGCAGGGCAGGTGTATGTCTGGAGGCAAAAGATTTAGTTGATCATAGACTATGTTCCTTTTCCTCAAGCATGTAGTTCATTACATCCTTAAGTGGATCAGAAAGTGGAATTCCAGCAGCAACTCCACCCAGTGGCTACTGTAATGTAAATTACAGTTCTAGTAAAATCAATGTATATGCTAGGTGCTCGCAGTTGCTTTATGAGTAATGCGTCTGTGCATCAGGACTTGAGTAAGAGTTTTTTTTTGGACACGGTCTAAAATTGCATTTCTCACATGATGCAGAATTTGCAGAATTTTCATTATGCCCTGGTGACCTGGCCCTTAGTGGTCAAGTCATGCATGCAACTGACTTGATAGAGGATGGTATTGGAATTGTTATTAAAAACCTAGTCAGTCAGTGAACAAGGACGTCTTATGGCAGTTTGGGCTGCCATCCAACCCTCAACAGTCCGGGATTGTATTTTGTTTTTAAATGTTCCATTCATCTATCTCACCCATGTTCTACAGGCTTCTGTGCACAGAATTCAGACGAACCAGTTCGATGCTAGAATATGAATTAGGTCTGTGGTCGATTGAACTAGCTGTCTGTGTGCTTGCTGTGTTGACAGTGAGGCAGTGACATCATTAGTGTAGAAGAACAAGGTCACTTTCTTAATGCTTGCAGCCGAACTGTTTGTAAGACATTTAACTGTTTTTGTTTGTGCTTACACGGGATTAAACTGGATTGGCTATATTGTTAGATGCCAATATAGGCCTACATTTTGGGACAAGCATTCTGGGCCACATTGCAATTTGACACATCCGTTAATATGATGCCTGTAGAGTACTGGCCTGTATTGGACAAACAAGGCCAGGGCAGAGCTATGTGATGCAGCAATATCCTAGTTTCCTGTTTCCACAGTGAACTACATGTTACCCCTCCCTTCGCAGACACCCTGCAGTCAGTCCTGTACTTCTGAATGAAGGAAAGATACAAGACATTCTTTCTTTTTTCTTTTTTTTTTTAGCTTTGCAACAAAACCTGTGAGTTCCTTGTGAACAGTGACTCAAAGTGCAGTTTTTTTTAATTGCAAGGAGGGTTTCTGAGTTCCTGGAAGAAAACAAGTGATTCAGCCCTTTAGAGCTCTTCAATTGAAGAAATTTTCACAGAAACTGATGATTGTAAAAATAGTACCTTATTGGACGTAAATGTTTCAAACAAACCAAAATGAAATGCAGGGTTTTGTATGTGGTTATTGGGCATTACGTTATGTAATTCTCGTATACATCATATTTGCACCAGCAATAAATGAGACATTTGAATGTGTTCTTATCAATATAAGCTACAGCAAACAGCAAAAAGGTTCTATTGCACATGCCCTGCTGCTTGAGGTTTATCTGGCAGTGCCAACTCAAACTGAAGTGGGCCCTACATAATACAGTACTTAGCAGAGGTAACACATTTATATTCTCAATATGTTGCTTGCTTGACAATAACCAAGGATTTAGCTGTTGTCAATAGTTATTGGAGTGTGAAACATTTGTTATTTTGAAAATATGAACCAGAGCTCAAAACCTGATGCTAAACAGAATTGTCAAACTGCAGGATAAAAAAAAAAAACTATGGCTACAGATATTAATTGAGATATTTTAATCTGCAGGTTGCAGTGCACAGCATATATCCTGTTTAGTGTCATTCAGTCACTGTTGTTTCACTTCTGCCAGTATCTGTGCACAGAATTGGTGACTCTCTTTTATCAGCAGTCAACAGTATACAGAAAATGTAAATGTAAAAATTGAATATCCAAAAATCACGATTCAATGTGGTATTTAAGTGTAATTTTGTATCCATGAATTTTAAAGAAATAGATTGTGGGATTAATAGTACTTTTTTTTTACCTGCTTTGGACACAGTTTCCATTGTGGGACGTTTTGAGGGCACAGTAGATACTGTGAAAATAAAATGACAGATGGGAAATGTAGTGCGCTAAGTACAAAAGCAGGGACAATATCTTGCACAGCTCATTGTGTTTAGACTACTGTAAAACAGTAAGTATGTCTTGATTTGGAGTAAAGCTGATAAGCTGCGCAGATGGGTCTACTGTTACCAAATGGATTTCACATCCATGTCTTTTAAGACATTGATAAAATTTGAGAGATCTCCAATACAGCACGAGAGCACCTTTGATGTTGATACAAAGTTGATTGAGTGGTGTTGACATTATTAGTATTATTTGTGGTGTGTGTCTGTCTTTTTTGTGTGTTTGTTTGTTTTGTTTTTTCCTTTTTTGTAGATAGTTTGACAGGAGATAGACAGGTCAGGACAAGGGTCAGATCAACACCTCTCAACAGAAGGCAGCCTTGTCTTTGCCTCAGAAGAAGGGCTATATTTTAGGCTGCATGTCAAGTCTATGCTATGTCAACTGCTCAGATAAACTGATATGTGAACAGTTTTGTACATTTGTGTAAAAATAAAAACTGCCTAATACTGAAATTTTAGCATGCAATTAATTTCTGAGAACACGGTCACACTCTTTTAAGCTTTACTCATCCTTTATGCTTCCCATGTCTAATAGTCTATAACTATGCCAACTATGTTAATGCTCAATTATATATAGATATAGTTTTTAACAACATGTACAACTATGCTGAGTAGTATGTAGTTCAAAATGATTTTCAGAGGAAAATTAAATTTTTATTATTTTGCGTAGTTTATATCCCTTGATTAATTACAGTAAAACCAGACTGGCAGCTGTACATCCTACTGTCATGTCTATTTACTTTTGGCAGGAGCCCTTCCATGAACACCATGGTTTGTGTTTGTATATTAGATACTATTTAACTTATTTATTTTTATAATCATAACATTCAGCATTTAATTTTAATAACCTATTTTTGCCCCAGGACTTTTTTTAATGCGCCAAAATTTGTAATTCAAATGTGATTTTTATTTTTATTTTTTTTCTTCCCACCTTTCAAATTCACTTTCTCTCCTTTCCTTCCTTTTTTCTTTTTTCACTGCTGTATTATATTTCATTATGAAGCACATCTATCCCATTGGAAGAGAATATGTTTAGCTCTGTGCAAGATATAGCCTGAGCATTGTCATGTTTGCATATGCTTTTAAGCATATAGTGTGCAGTATCCCATAATTGCTTTTCGGTGGCATAACCATGACCTGGATGACAGAGAATCTCCACAGACAACGTGTCGTATCAGTATTTTGTCCAGTTATACAACACACATTAAAAATGTTGAACTGAACTGTGCTGAACTAGTTCCTCTTACATACAAGGCTGCACAGGTCACTTGATTATTTTCTAAAACTGATCTACAGCTTGGATAGATTCCACTTTTATATCAATTCTGTATTTAGAATTCCTCATTTAAATTGTACCCCAAATTTACCCGCATATATATTTTGATTATGAAAGTGTATTTTTGCTCATCTATCTCAAAAGGAACTGTGAGCTGTGATATGTATCATGTAGTGACTTAAAATGTTGGTGATAAAATTGCAACAATTTAAAGTCAGACTTTCAGAGTAGAATCTGAAATCATTAGCAGAAATTAAAGTTGCATAGTTGTCTCCATTATTGTTATTTTCCACAGCATGATGCTATGCAATTGTGGAGAGAATTGTGCAATGTGTTCCAATTTCACACTGATAGATTGTAATTTTACATAAATAACATGTCCCAAAAGACCCACAGCTACCAATCGAGGTAAAGGGAAAAGGGTCAGAGAAACTAAATGCCACATTCTGAAAAATAAAAGTACAGCTAATCTGAGAGAAATAACAATCTTATCCTGTCAGATGGAGATTAAACTCAAGTACTGTATGTTTTTACTCCCCTGAACTTGTAATGAATCAGCAGTGTGGTCAAAAAACAATTGCAGTGAAAGGAAATTAATAAGATTAGGTACAACTTGTAGTGCATAAAAGGTTCAAGTAAGGACCAACAAAAGGAGAAGTCAGCAGTTTCGTAAGGGCTTGATATCTTTTGGAGTCTTTTGAAAATATTTTAAGACTGAATTATCTTACAATTCAAACGGCTTTGTTGCACAAAACTAGAGCTGGTGCTTTTGTCTTCAGCATTACACAAAAGGTGATATTATTAGTTTAAATTTGTCATTAAATAGACATTTGAGCTTATGGTTGTATGTCTCTCTCCTCCTTTAGGGCGTACTCCCTAGTGGACTCCAGCCAGGTGTCCACGTTCCTCATCTCCATCCTTCTCATCGTCTATGGCAGCTTCAGGTGAGTGTCAGTAAATAAACACTTGTCAAGAGGATAGTGAGCAGTGACTCCAGAGCACCATGCTGTTTGCCACAAAAACAAAACATATAAGCCTAGCTATAATTAAAAGAAATTGTAGTTTATACCACAGTCACAGGTGTGTTTCTGTCAGTCTCCACTATAATGAAAGTATTATTTCTTAGCGTTCAATGCAGAGACACTTTTTCTGGTTAATGTAAGTCCAAATCAAAAACACTTGTAGTTGTAGTGTTAGGCTCTAACACTGAACCCTGCAAACTTTAGGTTTAACATTATTTTTCTATGTTTTGTTTGATCATAAAGATCCACAGTTCTGCACCTGATGGTGTTTCAACTGAGTTTGTTTCTTTGGGACATTGTTTTATTGTCGAGTAAATGCTTCGTAGAGTTTTTGCTCAAGAAGAATTTAGAGGTGGGTACAGTATCTCTTGAACACCCATCCACTGTATAATCAATCAGGTGATGGTATCTCAAGTGTATCTACATTAATATGGGAACTTTTGGGGTATGAATTGACAAACCTATACACCTGGATTGGGATTTTTTCAGCCATTCTTCTTTGCAAATCCTCTCAAGCCATTTTCAGGTCTCTCCAAAGATCTCCACAGAGTTGTCCCCAAGCCATTCTTGTGTTTTCAGAGCTGAGTGATGGTTCTCATGTTGGAAGGTGAACCCTCGATCTAGTCTAAGGTCTCAAGCGCTTTAGAACAGGTTTTCATTGTGGATATTTCTCTACTGTGCTCCATTCGGCTTCGCCTAAGTTTGACCAATCTCCCAGTTGCTGCTTCTGAATAAACACACCCCCACATGACGCTGCCACCACTGTAGAAATAGTATTTGGCAGGTAATGCGCAGGGCCTGGCTTTCTCCAGGTATAATGTTTAGAACTGAGGCCAAACAGTTCAGTCAGTCTGGTTTCATCAGACCTGAGAATCTTGTTCCTAACAATGTATTTTCATGGTCTCAAGTGCCAGGTTACAACCGGCTTTCTCGGGAAGGCTGATTTCTTAGGTGGAATGTATACGGGAAAGCCGGTTTCCGAAATCGGGGTGGGGAATTAGAGAATCCTCGATTCCCTAGGTAGATTTTGTAGATTTCGACAATTACTCTGCCACGTATACTCGTGACCAGGTAATTGGCTTTCTCCAACTGCGCATGTGTGTAACCAAAGGCTTCACACAGTAAGATGCAAGCAGCTGAGTGAAACAATAAGTGAAAGTAGAGGTCATTGAGCAGGGTGTTGCAGGCTCATTTTTAAACAAAGTCCGCCTAAAGAATTTTTATTTAATTTAGATGTCTAAATATGTCACTCGTGGATTTTTACCATTCAGATTGTTTTGGATGAGGTGCATGCATCTTCAGTGTCTCTCCCCCGTGCCACGAACACACACAGAGAGAGAGAGAGAGAGAAAGAGAGTTTAAAACCTGTCCACCAGGCTTCCAAAGTAAGTCTGAGGTGGAGGAGAAATCAGGTTACGCTTCTGCTGCCCGTATACACAGATTTCCCCTAGCCAGGTTTCTTAAGTGCATGGAAACACTGTTCCCTGATCACCTGATAAAGCAGATTTCTATGAGTGCCATGGTTACTTAGATGCACGTAAACGCTGTCAGTCTGAGTCCTTTGGGTGATATATTAATTAATTTTTGCAAACTCCAAGCAGGCTTTCATGTGTTTGGACTGAAGGAAGGCTTTCATCTAGTCACTCTGCCATAAAGCCTTGAGTGGTGGAGGGCTGCAGTAAGAGTTGTCCTTCTGGAACTTTGTCCCAACTCCACTCAGGATCTCCGAAGCTCAGTCAAAGTAACAAGTGGGTTCTTGGTCACCTCTCTTACCAAGACCCTTCTCCCCTGATTGTTCAGTTTAGCTGGGCAACCACCTCCTGGAAGAGTCCTGGTTGTGGCAAACATCTCCGTTATCAATAATTATGGAGGCCACTGCTCTCTTGGGAACCTGCAGTGCAGTAGCCTTCCCCAGATCTATACTTTGCAATAATCCTGTCTCTCAGCTCTATGGGCAGTTTCATTGACCTCGTGGGTTTGCTTTGATAAAGTATGCATTGTATTATGCATTATATTTACAAGGTTGTAATTTCTATTTCTAGGTTAAAACTTGATAGGTGATAGATCTCCTGTGTTTATTGTTGAAGTGGTTAGTGAAGTCACACTTAAGTGTATTATAAGAGGAGGTGGTTCTAATTATAACCCTGTAGAAGTAGAATTCATGACAGAGCAGCTATATTGGATTAGATTAAATTGCACAGGTGGTCAGAATCCAATGCCTGATTGGTGTGTATATATATTGTCAGCTTTGAGGCCTTTAATACTGAGGTGTACTTTTCAAATCAATGTCCAATCAAATAATTTTACCACAGGTACACCAGTCAAGGTGTAGAAATATCTTAGCAACAGTCAAGGGAAATGGGAGCCTGAACTAAGCTTTAAGTGATTTTGCAAAGGGTCTGAATGCTTAGGCCAATCCGATGTTTTAGTTTTTTCTTTATAATGCATTTCCAGACATTTCTAAAATTCTGTTTTCTCTTTGTCATTATGGGATATTGAGTATAGATTAATGAGGAAAAATGTTTAATAGACAATTTAATAGAAAAGGTCTTCATGATAAATCATGGCAAACATTAGTGTAATAAGATTACTTCTTAAAGTCCCAGCTCCCTTGCAGAGACAAAAACCAAGGACCAAGAAAAATGGTGTATTATCTTTGGAAAATCGTCGGAACCCTTCAGCCTTATGCACACTTTGTGTTGTAACATCCGTCTGTCAGCAATCTCACTACCTTTTTGTCTACAGCCTAATAACCTGAAAACAAACTGAAATCTCTTGTTTATAAAGGTATTAAAACCTTTTGCAAACATTGCCAGTAGAAGAATTTACGGCTTCAGGGGGTCCCACTCTCAATCTCTACAAGCTTCTCTCACCTGGATTTGGGCAGTTTCTTCTCGAGAGGCCACTCTCCCTGTCAGATCTGTCAGATTAGGTGAAAGCGTTTATGAGTAGCTGTGTTCAGGTCTCTCCACATATGTTTAATTTTGTTTTCTTGTGCTATGAGTCTCAAATGCCTTTTTAAAAACTTCAGGCAGGTTATCCTCTACCTGTTACTTAACAAGGCTTCTGCCTAACCCCTCTAAACTCTGCTGAAATGATTGTCCTTCAACAAAGAAATTATATGGACCTAAAACTGTGTCAATAATGCGCACTGTTTCTGCTCTAACAGTATGAATAACAGTATTCCAATTCAACTATCTGTTTGGCCATAAGTCATATTAGCTCGACACTATATTGGAAAAACCTATATTACAATTTTTTTTTGTCTTGAGTATATATTGAGATATGAAACATACAGTAATTATGACTAGATGATTAGAATAGCTTAATTGCGAAATATCACTCTAGAATGATTGGGGTGATGTTTCTAGTTAAAACACAGCTGCCCTCCGCTCTGCACAGTCCGGAAGTAGGTTGAGGCAGAGCTGGTGGCTGATTTGAGTGTGTAGGGACACAATGTGTGAACAAAGTAATTTACCTTTTAGATTCAATAAAGGTGAAACTATACTCAGATATACTATCCACAGCAACTGTATGACTGCACAATAGGGCAAGATCTTCTATGTGCGATGACTCATCTGATATGTGAAAAATACTTCCTCCATTTAGGAAATGCGTGATTCTTTACATTCCAATTCCCCTTTTTTCCTCCTGTAAATTGTGTTCCACTGTATTTGGATGGATTTTTTTTTTTTTTTTTTTGGTCACGGTGGAAAACAAAAACATTTAGACTCCGTAAGTGACTCAACACAATGCTCAAGACAGTGAGATAGTAATTAGAAAAGCAGGGCCCTCAAACTGAATTGAATAAATTCTTTTCTTGTGTTTTGCAAATGCTTCCTGTGAAAATGCCTGTTCCCTGTAACTGTAAACTTACCCAGATCTCCCTGTATTTGTGAAGCTTTTCTTTTACTTCATTCTACCCTGAGTCATCAACGAAAGATTTTATTATCCAAACACCCCCCACCCCCCCAGAAAACTTTATTATATTCCCATTAATGGAGAGATTTATTTGCAACATGATCCGTCACTTTTTAGTCAGTCTAAAACTTAATTTACTCTTTTACACTCATCCATCCCATAAAACAGCCTATACTCTTTTGAGATTTGAATTACGGATGCCTTCCTCCAACACACTCTCTTGCTCTCTCCTCCTTTCTACAGGTCATTAAACATGGATTGTGAGAATCAGGAGAAAGATAAAGATGGTAACCCCTCGACAACGGGGTCTTTCAATAACAACAACACAAACAACAGTAAGTTTTACACACGGCACCAAGAAATCACCCGCGATTGGTTTGCTATACTGCTTGTAGCCAGGTAAAAATGACTTTGTATTATTTTTGCAGGTATTCAGACTATAGACTCCACACAAGCTCTGTTCCTGCCAATAGGAGCCTCTGTCTCTCTGCTAGTTATGTTCTTCTTCTTTGACTCAGTACAAGTGGTCTTCACTATCTGCACTGCAGGTAACTACTGCTCTTGAACACAACACAGCAACCTGTAGATCTGTCCTAAGGCTTCAGAATGTGAACACTGGGGACAAGTTATTGAAACTGTTAGAAACATTAGCTGCCCCATTAAGTTGACAGAACACAAGTGGAACAAGCAGATTAAGTGTATTAAGCCTTTGGTCTCACTGCTGTGCTTTGTTCTTCTCAACAGTTCTTGCAACAATTGCATTTGCGTTCCTCTTGTTGCCAATGTGCCAGTATCTGACCAGACCCTGCGCCCCACAGAACAAGTAAGAAAGTCGTGTGGATTCTTTGTTTGTTTAAATCTAGCTTACCGTTGCTAAGACTGCTCAATGCTGGTTTTATGTCCACAAACATCTCCTCACTCGTTACAGATTCAGAGCCTCATCTTGGGTTTTATTAAACCTTTGCTTTATAAAGTCAGTAATAACTAAAACTTTAACCCCCAAAAACCTTTTTTCCTTGATTTTTGGTTTATTCTTTTGGGACATACTCATGAAAGGCTGTAAAGGCTCTACAAACGATGGCCCCTTTCAGGCATGCACTGGAATTCAGACATAATCTAGACTTTATCCAGAGGAGGTGGAACACAAACGCCTGAGTGCTTTGCCCCAGACATTAGCTGGATCTTTTTTAGCCAATTCCTAGTGCCGGATTATCTCCAGCCGAGCTAACATGTGAATAGAGGCGGTAATCCTCTGGAGATTCACCATGAGTGAGTAAGCGTGTTGATGACGTCATTTTCTTATGACCGCCGTGAACCCGGCAAATACAAACACCCCAAGGTGAAGAACTCCCACTAATTGAAGGAGTACATCTATTTACATTTAAATTTGATAGAAAATGTTTAGACGTAAATTTAATACATTTCGATTTAGTAAATTGGTATTGTCGTCTTCCATCGCCATCAAGGAAAACACTCATCTTTTTTTTTATGTCACGTCCCGCCCCCTGCTCAAAGTGCCTTAACACCAACCTTTTCGTGATCATCCGGAGTATGTCTTCGCAAGTGAAAACCCATGTTGCCCGGACTCTTGATATTAGTTGCATGTCTGAAAGGAAAACGCCAGATAATGTCTGGGCCTGATCCTCCTAACTTCCTCTAGAGTTCAACCTAGAGCTCTACCTCCTCCATGCTGATCACTGCTCACTCTCACTATTTGTTGGTTTAAAATATGAACCTTTAAATGTTAAATGGAAAACCTTTTTTATGAAATTTACTGAGATTTTCACTGTACCTCTTATTTATGTTGTTGCAGGATTTCGTTTGGCTGCTGTGGACGCTTCACTCTAGCCGAGCTCCTGTCCTTTTCCCTATCTGTAATGTTGGTACTGATCTGGGTGCTGACTGGACACTGGCTTCTCATGGATGGTGCATCATTTTGTCATGTGTCATTGCATCTGCAGCCAATTTGGCTAGACTTTAGAAAGTTGTATCACATTTTGCAGAGAATAGTTGTGTAGCAGTTTGTGCCCTGTGAGCAGCCATAGATTAGATCCATAGATTCCTTGGAACTCCATGGCATTGTGTGATTCGCATTAATGATATTAGTGAATGTCCAAATTCTACAGCAGTAAACAATAATGAGCAGTATCCAGACACCAGCACAGAATGGTCTCTAAAATTAACCAAATAGCTAGCTATCAGAGAGTGTTTAATGTGTGTCAGGTGAAGGGTTACGGTGCTAGTAGGAAAAATAGATTCACATGACTCAAAGCAATACAAACCATTTGCACTTTTTTCAGGCTCTCTTTGCAGCGTCCTGCATGCTAACACAGGACGATTATGCTCAGTCAGCTGCTATATAAAACACAACTGTAATTAAACTTTATCAAAGTTGAACAGTTAATGAAGTACTGACAAAGCAGAGAAAAGTGTGGGTGGGTGTGTGCAGTTCTTGGGTGTGACTCAGCTTACTTCAGTAATTTGAAACATATTATTGGAACGAATCTTGATGGGTTGTGCAATGTGAACAATGCAGGCCAGAGACATGCAGGAAGATTTTATCACAAATGATGAACACAAGAAAAGACGTGGACACAGAAAGAAGTCCTTATAGAATCCAGTTACACCTTACTAATTGTGCAGTTGCAATAATAAACCTTAAGTAAAATAATTTCCTGTGTTGCTGTGACCTAATTTCCTGCTAAAATGGGAAACATTTTTTAACTGTGATGTGTTTCTGCTCTCCACAGCTTTGGCCATGGGTTTGTGTGTCGCTATGATAGCCTTTGTGCGGCTTCCCAGTCTAAAGGTGTCTTGCCTGCTGCTTTCAGGGCTGCTCATTTACGATGTGTTCTGGGTAAGAAATACTCCATCCCTAAGAGCGTCACGGCTCTCACACAAGACCGTGCTGTGAGATACAGCAGAAATACATATGAGGGCACTCCATATTACAGTGTTATCCCTTTATGAGTAAATGTTATGAGTCAGCTTATGAAGACTTTAGGTTTGTTTTTGAAGCTGAGCAGATAAAATTAATAGTTATGAGTGTTTCTGTCACTAAACAAATAAAGGACCTACAAAAACTTAACCTGCATAAACAGAAAAATTCAAGGATATGAAACACAATAATCTCTAAAAGGGAGGGGAGCATTTAAAAGAGAGCAATTCTTATAATGAGACATTTCTTTTGATAGTTGCCGCCAGACGCTTTTTTTTTAGGTATTTCCTTCAAAAGAAAAGGTTTTGTATAACAGAGAAAAAATATTGTCACACAATCTGATGCTTTTCTGTCTGTGGTGACATTTTTTTGTAATTCCTCACATCTTTTTCATTTTAGACTCCTAGCAACCTGCCACCACAACACTGCCTTCAGTGTTATTTCCCCACTGACACCAGTAATGTTCACAGTGTTATAATCGACAAACATTAGATGAATGAAACTTTGTTCTTTTTTATTTGTTTGGGGTTCATACTATGAGGACATGGTCTGTTTAAAATAAATCAGGTTGTACTGGTGATGCCAACAAATTGCAGCAACACAACATTTCTACACTTATGATCTAGTGCTACAGCTATCAACCGAAAGTTAAATTCCCCAAAAGGAACAAATGTCATTTTTTTTTTCAAGTAAAATTACTTGAGAAAGATACATTATAATAAAAGCTAATTATAGGCAGTGGAACCGTCTACATTACCTACTTCTATTTCCCTTCAGGTGTTCTTCTCAGCTTACATCTTCAATAGTAATGTTATGGTCAAAGTTGCCACCCAGCCTGCTGAAAATCCAATAGATGTTCTGTCCCGGAAACTCCACCTTGGGCCAGGTATGGGCCGTGATGTCCCCCGCCTCTCACTACCTGGCAAACTGGTCTTTCCCAGGTAAGAGTGCAGTCTTTTTCTAGTGTTTTTTTACATGTTGATTTATTGATTTAAGATTTTGCTTATTTGCCGTTGATCAATCACAGCTGTGTATTTTTGCTGTGAAGCGTGAGCTTTATTCATATAACGCTGTCCACATGCTTGTGGACAGCAAAGCAAGAAATCTGTAACTTACATCATGAAGTTTAGGAAATTGTGAATGCCATTATCCACTCGTTTCTGTAATACTGTAATTTCTAGTAGCAGCAGAGAATGACAGATGGCTCGTTACATGTGGAGCTGTCCTATAAAAAGTCACCATTTATTGTATTCTGTTTTCATCACACAGTATTTACTTTGGTACTTGCGCGGTGCAGACAGTATTTTAGCATTCTAGCATTTCTAACCTAGCTCTATTTTTTCCATCCATGCAGTTCCACAGGAAGTCACTTCTCAATGCTGGGGATAGGAGACATTGTGATGCCAGGGCTGCTGTTATGCTTTGTCCTGCGTTATGATAACTATAAGAAGCAAGCAACTGGGGAAGTTCCTGGACCTGGTAACATGTCTGGACGCATGCAGCGTGTCTCTTATTTCCACTGCACTCTCATCGGATACTTTGTGGGTAAGCAAGTGGTGGATAGGTGGTTGTTAGGTCAATGTTTTACTGTTTGTGAAGGTGAGAATTCTAATTTGGATACAATTTTTTTTGTACATTGTAACTTTTTAAAAAGTACGTTTTTAGATTTCAAATTTTCCATCTTTTCATCTGGTCTACATTTTGTTGTACAGTGAACATGTTATGTGACTCTGTCCTCAGGTCTGCTGACTGCCACAGTGGCTTCCAGGATCCACCGTGCTGCTCAGCCTGCGCTGCTCTACCTGGTGCCCTTCACCCTGCTGCCTCTGCTCACTATGGCCTACCTGAAGGTATACCAAGGGGGACACAGCGACATGTATTTATTTGCAAGAGATAAAACTTCAGCTGTGGAAGTATAGACTTCTTCTGTACTTGAATTATTGTACAGTGAAAATAAACGTCTTTATGTAGGAAATGCAAAAAACACTTGCAAACAACATTTCTTGGCCAAAAAGTATAAATGTAGCAGATGGATTACAAATATAGCAGATGGATTTTTGTGGGTAGCCTTTATTTTTCACATGTAGTTTTGTAGTAGTCCAGCTGTTTTAGTTGATTTAAATTATTCAGTTCACTCACCCATGCTGTAGAGTCAGGGTTTTCTCTATCAAACAAAAGTATAGGCTGTGTTTTTGCAGTTTGTCTTGATGTCAGACAAAAAGGTTTACTCCATCTTTCCAGCAAACAGTGTTTGCACTATTGTTTGACCTGTGTAACAGATGCTAATTGCAAGCTAATCATATATCTGATTAGATATTTTGTTGTACCACCACCTTGGGTCACAGTTAGGTGGGATATACTTTTTCTTGTCACAGCTGGACCTACCATTTGCTTTTTTGTGACATTTCTGTTAGATGTAACAAATATTTTAAAGACTTTACATGCCTCTAGACTTTTTTTCATTTTAATTTTAGGGGAGACTGTTAAATTGCATATTTGTCACTGTCTAAAACCGCTAAGAGTAAACTTTACATATAGAATGAAAAGAAAATGTCCACAGATTGTTGTTTTCAACAACAAAATTATTCTTGGCTGAACTAATCAGATGCAATGAAATGCCGATTGAAGAGTCAACACTCATGTTTTTGCTCCACAGGGGGATTTGCGGCGCATGTGGTCTGAGCCTTTTCATGCCAAGACCAGCAGCTCCCGCTTCCTGGAGGTATGATGCACCCTGGGATAAACAACCAGCGTAAGGAGGACTGCGGATTCTTTTCCTTAATCAGAGGGAAGGAGAGAGGGCACACTCACAGTGAGGCCATGTTGTCATCACTTGTTCATGCTTTCCGCCAATCTTCTGTGAAAACCCTCAGAAGGACACCAGTGTGTGTGGATCCCAACGCAACTCATCTTTGGTCCTTACATACTCTCTGTTTCATCTCTGCTTCCTCTTTTCTGTTTATTCCTTCTTCATTGTAGCACATCCTGCCTGTACTGTTCTACCCCTTCCTCTGTTTTTTTTTCTTCTTCTATAGTTGGACTCATTTGCCACCTCCCTCTCATGGCCCACTCCATTTGTCAGGCCTCCTCTCTGCGTTTTCCTTCTTGCTCTGCATTTTTAATTTCCCATTCATTTCTGTTTGTCACTGACTCAGATGAACTTGAGGTCCAGGCCTCCACCCTTTTTGTGGACTTGCGGTTGTGAGACATGGCTGGGGTTTATATATATTTTTTTAGCATTGTTGTGGTCATTATTATTATTAATATTATTATGGAACGATGTAAACAAACAGAAGAGGCTGAGTGTTGCAGTCCTACTGGACAGTTCCTGGATCAGCGACACAATAAAGGAGAAGAGTCTTCCCCCTCTTCCCCCCACTGGATTTCTTGTCCCATCATCTCTCCACAATGGCTTCTACCCAGTGCTCCCACCCTCCTCAGACACTCCCTGCAAGTCCAACCCTCCTCTCTGTTCATCTGCTGTCCCCACCCTCACAGATAACTATGTATTTTATTTAGAAAAGTTTTATTCTTGGCATATACAAAAATGATGCATTATAAATTGTTAAGCTGCCCTCAAGAGTTTGAGAGGCCGCCTCTATTTGTATATATGTGTACACATGTATTTGCGGTATCTTGAGTTTGTATTTGTGTTGGGGAGCATGTTGATTAGGGTGGGAAACTGACGCCAGCCAACAGCTGAATTGTGTTAAAATTCAGTCTGGCAGCTGTGTCGAGTCGACCGGTTGGCATCCATCATTTTGAGTTTTTTTTTAAAGTTTGTTGGCTCGTGTGATTAGAAATGTAACTAATGGATTTTTGTGAAAGAAAAAAAACAACAAAAACTACATCTTCATCCGTTGCTGGTGATGATAAAGTTGGTTTCCTGCTCTAGTGTTAAAATGTGTGTGTGTGTGTGTGTAAGAGAGAGAGAGAGAGAGAGAGAAAGACCAAACGCGTGAGTGTACAGTTTTAATAGGTTTTAATTTCAAATCATTAACTTGTTAAAAGCTATGACAATAGTCAGGTTTCCATTGATCTGAGTGGATCAAGCTGTCAAAAACACATGACAGGTCAAAATTGACTATTTGACTTTTTTTTTTTTTTTTTTTTTCCCTAGGGGAAGGTGGAATTGTAAACAGTGTTTTTGTTTTCAAATAAATGAATGTTGAATTACTTATGAGGTATGCTATATTGCTTCTTATCATGAAACAACAATAGAGGTCTTTCTGGGTTTTATATTGAGTTTTGTTGTGCACATCCTAAATTTACATGTATTTAATGTATTTATGCTCATGGAAACACTAAAATGAACTTATTTCAGCTTTCAGGAGCCTAGAAATGTCTGAGCATGATTATATTAGATTAGTCAACAGAATCTCAACTGCACATCTCATCTGAACTTTGTAAATGTCAGTGTTTTACCTCAATTAATGAAGACCTGACTATTGTGGAAGTTTGGACTTGAAGTCTGAGGATGAGGGTCAGTGGCATCTGAAGATTTACTGTGGTTAGATTCCTATGTAGTAACCGGAAAAGGTTTCTCTGGGCGGATGGTTAAGTGTGTGTGTGTGTGTGTGTGTGTGTGTTTGTGTCTGTGTGTCTGACTTTGGACCTAGGGAGGGGAGAAAATCACTTGATGCCCCTCAGGAATCAAAAATGGAATTTAAAGCTAACCCGCTGTCATCGTTTGGTACCTGACAGTCTTAGTCGTTTTTCTTTTTTTCTTTTTCTGTTTCTTTTTGGTCCATCTACTGTTTTGTGGTGCTTGTCAGTTATTATCTAATGTATACTGGAAGAAGTGAACGTGGGCATACGGCAGGATGTCTGAAAGGCGTATGAACAACAGTTTGCTGGCTTTTTATTTTGTTTTTACTTTTTTATGCTATCTGGCCGTGCATGTTAAATGTACAGTGTATCATTTCTTAGACTACTGGGCTACTGCTTGCCGACACCAAGGCATTGGACCTATAAGCTTCCGTCAGTGGCTGGCACAAAGGCTACAGGTCAGAAAGACTGTGATTGATGAGCTCTGACCTCCTCTGATTCATTCACAGAGGCTGAATGTTTTTACCTGAATTGTGCCAGGTTTGGACGCCCAGCCTGCCGCTCAGTGCAGTCGTCTAAACGCGGATGGTGTGGAACCACAAGCCCTCATCACCTCTTCATGAACATGGCAAGAAAATATAGATTTATATACATATATGTGTGTATATATGTGTGTGTGTGTGTGTGTGTGTGTGTGTGTATGTGTTCATGTATATACACACACAGACACACACATATATATACATATGTTTGTGTATATACATATATAAATTACTGATGACTATCATGGTGATGAAAAAATATTTGTTTTTATAGAAAATGGATTTCTTTTTACCCTCCCCTTTCCCCTCCTGTTTGTACAGTTTTTTTTTATTTTGTTTTGTTTTTTAGTGTTTTAGTTTTTCAGTTTTTCTTTCCACCTCTTCTCCCCTCCAGCAGAAGACTCCAGCTCTGCCGGTGCATTAATATTCCGAGTGAATGGATTCTGTATAGAGAAATGATGAATAAAATAAAATAAGAACTGTGTAGTGAAACATGAATCCCGAAGAGCTTGATCTAAAAGAGTTTGTCTCCTTTTAACCCCTCCCTCTTCTTCCCTCCTTCGTTCAGGATTCTGCTGTAAATAAACATGACTCTAACTGTAAAAATGGTTTGTCAGTTTTATTAAAGCCTCCTGTTTATCTGTTCAACATAAAATTTAGCAGTTCTTCTCTTGCCCTGAATTTGAGTGCTCGGTCTCAAAAAGAGTAGGATGTGTTTTACCTCCATATTAATGCTTAAGTAAAAAAATAGAAATGACTGTGTTGCAGTGTTTCCCAAACACTCATTTATGTGTGTCGCCCTGACACGAATTGATTAAAATCACTTTTCGGCTCATTTTATTTTAATTCTACGCTGCCCTACCCCTGTTTAACTTCAATAACTTCATGAAACTTTAATAATGTTGATCCGCGTGAAAACGCACCATATGCTCTGCTTTGTCATATCCATGTAATTTGCTGCAACTTCCTGCAGAAATGTGATCTGTGTCAACTTTACCAAAACATATACTGTACTAACTGGTAAACCTTCACTATAAAGTAGGTTATTTTATTATGAATAACAATTGAAACACAGGTGCTACCTGCAGGTATCTCTGTAGCTGTTGGTGCGTCAGGTAAGGGACCGTTGGCTATTTACTGATCTCTGCAACAAGTTGTTGAACCCTCAGACATCTAGGAAACATCTAGACGTTTTTTAATGCTTTTGTCTTTATACTTTACAGTGCCAGTATTCTGTGTCGTTTTATAGCACGATGTCACCTGCGTGACTGTTCTTTTTTTCATAATTACATACTGTAATAACGCATTAGATCTATGCCCATATAAAAAATGTTTATCGTGCAGAGTTTGAAATCAGCAGATTCGCCACAGTGGGGACTTCCAACAAAATAAAATGAAAAACAACAACAAAATATTCGAGACAAAGCATTGCTCAATGCACCCTAATTTATTAAACACATTTGAACCATTTATTATATCTCTGGTTTTGCTTGGCCTATCAACAACATTCAAAACCTGCCATGAGTTTGGCACTTTCGACAGAAAATCAAGGCCCTACAGCGCTTCGTCTTCCGCCCCCCCTACCAAAACAAAATGTATTTTCCTTTCTTGTTCAACTTCTCTTTCAATTCACAATGTCACATTAGATTGAATAACTCTCCTCCCTCTGTGTGTCCTATGCATGATTCCTGGATACCTGTTACTCTTCTTGATGCCCTGTCAATGTTTTATGCTGCAAAACAAGCTGGTGTCAGATACACATTTAATCAACATTTTATTTTTTTCACCAGTAAAGGCATAACACATGACAAGTAAATCCTTGAGTTATGTTTACATTAATACAAATACTGGGATTTAAAACTAAAACCCCGTAGTCTCAGGAATTGGATGTCATACTTTTTTCTGACCCTGATATTATTATTACCTATTTTATGTTTTGCATGTAATAATAATTGTCCAAATCCCAATTTATTTGATAATTCAATAATTTTATTACTACTACTCTTTCGGCTTTTCCCATCAGGGGTCGCCACAGCGAATCATCCATTTCCACTTCACTCTATCCTGGGCATCTTCCTCTCTGACACCAGCTAACCTCATGTCCTCTGTTAGAACATCCATATATCTCCTCCTTGGTCGTCCTCTCGCCCTCTTGATTGGCAACTCCATCTCCAACATCCTTCTACCAATATATTCACTATCCCTCCTCTGCACATGTCCAAACCATCTCAATCTGGCCTCTCTGACTTTGTTGCTCACACAGGCAACGTGCGCTGTCCCTCTGATGAGCTCGTTCCTTATTCTGTCCAACCTCGTGACTCCTAAGGAGAACCTCAACATCTTCATCTCTGCTGCTTCCATCTCTGCCTCTTGTCTCTTTCTCACTGCTACTGTCTCTAACCCATAGAGCAGAGCTGGTCTCACCACTGTCTTGTACACCTTTCCTTTGAGTCTGGCTGACAATCTTCTGTCACACAACACTCCTGACAGTTTCCTCCACCCACTCCAACCCGCCTGCACTCGCCTCTTCACCTCTTTTCCACAGCCCCCATCACACTGAACTGTTGACCCCAAGTACTTGAACTCCTGCACCTTCTTCACCTCAGCCCCCTGTGACCTCACACTTCTACCTTGCTCTCTCTCGTTTAGACACATGTATTCTGTCTTACTACGACTGACTTTCATGCCTCTTCTTTCCAGAGCAAACCTCCACCTCTCCAGCTGTTCCTCCACCGGCTCTCTACTCTTACTGCAAATCACAATGTCATCTGCAAACATCATTGTCCAGGGAGATTTCTGTCTGACCTCATCTGTCAACCTGTCCATCAGCATAGCAAACAAGAAGGGAGCTGATCCTTGGTGTAGTCCCACCTCCACCTTGAACTCCTCTGTCTGACCTATGGCACATCTCACCACCGTCATGCTCCTCTCATACATGTCCTGGACTACTCTGACGTACTTCTCTGCCACTCCCTGACAACCTCATACAGTACCAGCTCCTCCTCGGCACCCTGTCATACGCCTTCTCTAAATCCACAAAGACACAATGCAGCTCCTTCTGACCATCTCTGTACTTTTCCATCAACAACCTCAGAGCAAAAATGGCATCAGTGGTGCTCTTACGGGGCATGAAACCATACTGCTGCTCACAAATCTCCACCTCCTTCCTAAGCCTGGCTTCCCCTACTCTTTCCCACAGCTTCATTGTGTGGCTCATCAGCTTTATCCCTCTGTAGTAACTGCAGTTCTGCGTGTCACCCTTGTTCTTAAAGATCGGCACCAGAACTCTTCTCCTCCATTCCTCAGGCATCTTCTCACTCTCTAAAATCCTGTTAAACAGACTTGTCAAAAACTTCACTGCTGTCTCTCCTAGACACTTCCAAACCTCCACAGGTACGTCATCAGGACCAACACCCTTTCCACTCTTCATCCTTTTCAGAGCCTTCCTCACTTCATCCTTTCTAATCTCTGCTATTTCCTGCTCCACTATAGCCACATCTTCCTCCCTTCTTTCCCTGTCATTTTCCTCATTCATCAGCTCCTCAAAATACTACTTTCATCTTCTCTGCACACTCTCCTGGCTTGTTAGCACCTTTCCATGTTTGTCTTTAATCACCCTTATCTGTTGCACATCTTTCCCATCCCTATCTCTCTGTCTGGCTAGCCTGTACAAGTCCTTCTCTCCTTCCTTCGTGTCTAACCTGTTTGGCCTTTGCCACCTCCCTCTTCACTCTGCGCTGCACTTCCTTGTACTCCTGTCTACTTTCCTCAGTCCTTTCTACATCCCACTTCCTTTTAGCCAACCTCTTCCTCTGGATGCAGTCCTGTACTTCCTCATTCCACCACCAAGTGTCTTTATCTTCTTTCCTCTTTCCAGATGACACACCAAGTACCTTCCTACCTGTTTCCCTGATTACCTCTCCTGTAGTTTCCCATTCATCTGGAAGCTCTTCCTGACCACCCAGAGCCTGTCTCAACTTCTGCCTGAATTCCTGACAAGTTTCTTAATTCTTTAGCTTCCACCACTTGGCCTTCTTTTCTGTCTTTCCTCTCTTCTTCTTCCTGACCACCAGAGTCATCTTACACACCACCATGCAGTGCTGTCTGGCTACACTCTCTCCTACCACCACTTTACAGTCACTAACCTCTCTCAAATGACCTCGTCTACACAGAATGTAGTCCACCTGTGTACTCCCACCTCCACTCTTGTATGTCACTCTGTGTTCCTCTCTCTTTTGGAAGTAAGTGTTGACTACAGCCATTTCCATCCTCTTAGCAAAGTCCACTACCATCTGTCCTTCTGGATTCCTTTCCTTTACACCAAACATGCCCATCACCTCCTCATCACCTCTATTCACCTCGCCAACATGCCCATTGAAGTCTGCTCCAACAACTACTCTCTCTCCTCTGGAGATACTCTCTATGACCTCATCAAACTCACTCCAGAATCTCTCCTTCTCTTCTAACTCACAGCCAACTTGTGGAGCATACCCACTGACTACATTCACCATCACCCCTTCGATTTCTAGCTTTAAGATCATCACCCTGTCTGAGACTCTTTTCACCTCTACAACATTGTTCACAAACTCCCTCTTCAGGATCACTCCTACTCCGTTTCTCTTCCTATCCACACCATGGTAGAACAGTTTGTATCCTCCTTCAATACTACGTGCTTTGCTACCCTTCCACCTCTTCTCCTGCACACACAGTAATCTACCTTCCTTCTCTCCATCATGTCTGCCAGCTCTCTACCTTTCCCTGTCATTATTAAGAGTTAAGAGTCCCTACTCTCAGATCTAAGCTCCTGCCTTTCCCCTTCTCTCTCTGACCACGAACCCTTGTGCCTCCCCTCCTTCTTCGACCAACAGTAGTCCAATTTCCACCGGCACCCTGTAGGTTAACAGCACCGGTGGCGGTCGTTCCTAACCCGGGCCTCGACCGAGCCCTTCCTGACGCAACCCTCTCTATTTATCCGGGCTTGGGACTGGCACAGAAGTTACTGGCTTGCAACCCCTGTGGTTAAATTAATTCAATAATTTTATTAATAACAGTAATTTTATGAAGTAAGTTAGCTATCAGACAAGTTGTTGGCATTCAGAGGCAATAAGAATTGTTTTGGAAGTGTTAAATCAATTCACAAAAGGATTTAAGCAGATGTGAAATTTGTTAGTTATGCCTCTGTACACATTTGTTAAACATACTTTCTATCATTTGTAAGATGTGATAAAACGAGAGATTTCTTGTTTAAAAAATGCCCCTTTGTTTATGTTTAATGACAAATTCAACCCAAAAAGCTAGTGAACATGGGATGACTGTATATTCTACCAGCAATGACAGTACACAAGGCCCAGTGTATGTCCTCTAATGAAAAAGTACATAGAACAGACAAAGAGCATTGCCTGTATAAGGGACTTTTGTCTAACACACCATCACTGTTGCACTGCTCAAAAAAGGAACACTTTGAAAACACATCAGATTTTAATGGGGGGAAAAATCATGTTGGATGTGTTAGAAACAAAAGAATGCCACATCGTTTGATGGAAAAAAAAGCACCAGTTCTACAGAGGGCTGAATTCAAAGACACCCTGAAAATCAAAGTAAAAAAATAAAGGTTAGTCAATTTTGAAGTCATTTTATTGCAGCAATTCAGAATGCTACTCAGTAGTTTGTATGGCCCTCACCAATGAGACGAGACATTTTGTCCTGGGGTATCTCCTCCCAGATCTGGACCAGAGCATCACTGAGCTCCTGGACAGCCTGAGGTGCAAACTGCCAACATTGGAAAGACCAAACATAATGTCCCAGACATGTTCAATTGGATTTAGGTCAGGCGAGCGTTGGGGCAAGTCAATGGTATCAATTCCTTCATCCTCCAGGAACTGCTCACATTGTCACGGTCTCAGTGTTGATCTGTGTTGCCCTAGTTACGGTCCTGTCTGTCTCCGCCTTGCTCTCCTCCCCTCTCGTTAGTTCCATATGTTTCACCTGTGTCTCTGGTATTTAAACCATGCCTGCACATTTCCCCAGTGCCAGATTATTGTTCATGTCTCGCTCCACGCCACTCCAAGATTTTGCCAAGTCTGTTTGTTCATAGCCAGAGAATTTTCCTCGTCTTAGTTTTTGACCACGCATCTTGTTAATCTGTGTTTCTTCTCCACCACTGCCACGACGACTCCAAGAACTCCCATGAGTATATGATTTGTTACTTTGTTTCTGTCAGAGCTCTTGACTCGTTGTTTTGTTACTTTTCCACTTACCTTGTTTTCTGTTGTTACTTTGTGCCTGTTTTCTCCCTGACGTTGTCAGCCGATTTTGGTTACTCCTAGTTTTGCCACCTATTCACCTCAACCATAGAGAACCCGTCCGTCATCCTGCCAGCTCTCCATAGATTCCGTAAGATACTACCCATTCATAAGTTTCCCCTCTGTTGTCATTCACCTACTCACCTGTCTTTTTCCCACCTCCAGATCCTACCACTACTCCCCTGCCATGAGCCGTCCCGGGTGTTCCTACCGGCCGAAGCCTATCACGTCATTCCCTTCATTCATCCTCTTTCAATAAATCATTTTCTTCCAGTCGCTCGTCCTTGCCTCTATTTGGGTCCTCTAAACGCGCCCCTTCTGATACACATAGTCTTGCCACATGGGGCCGGGCATTGTCATGCACCAGGAGGAACCCAGGACCCACTAAACCAGCGTAGGGTCTGAAAATGGGTTCAAGGATGTCATCCTGGTACCTAATGGGACTCAGGGTGCCATTGTCTAGCCTGTAGAGGTGTATGCGTCTCTCCATGGATATGCCTCCCCAGACCATCACTGACCCACCACAAAACTGGTCATGCTGATTACAGGCAGCATAATGTTCTCCACGGCTTGTCCGGACCCTTTCACGTCTGTCACATTGTCTCAGGGTGAACCTGCTCTCATCTGTAAAAAGCACAGGGCACCAGTGGGGGACCTGCCAATCCTGGTGTTCTATAGCAAATTCCAGTCAAGCTCAACTGTGTCAGGCAGTGTGCACAGGACCCACCAGAGGACGGCAGGCCCTCAGGCCAGCCTCATGAAGTCTGTTTCTGATTGTTTGGTCAGAAACACTGACACCAGTGGCCTGCCAGAGGTCATTTTGTAGGGCTCTGGCAGTGCTCATGCTTTTCCTCCATGCACAAAGGACCAGATACCAGTTCTACTGATGGGTTAAAGACCTTCTACGGCCCTGTCCAGCTCATCTAGAGTAACTGCCTGTCTCCTGGAATCTCCTCCATGCTCTTGAGACTGTGTTGGGAAACACAGAAATCCTTCTGTGCCATCCTGGAAAAGTTGGACTGCCTGTGCAACCTCTGCAGGGTCCAGGTATCACCTCACGGTACCAGTAATGACACTGACCCTATCCGAATGCAAACTAGTGAAAACATCCAGAAAAGATGAGGGGGGATAAAATGTCAGAGGCCTCTATCTGTAAAACCATTGCTGTTTTGGGGTTCATCTCATTGTTGCCCCTCTAGTGCACCTGTGGTAACTCTCATTAATAACAAACCAGATGAAACCGAATAACAATGCCCTTTGCTACTTAAGTGATCAGCTCAAAAGCCAAGAAGTTTAACGGAGTTGATGGTATACTGTTTAAAAAGTGTTTGTTTAAATTTTTTGAGCAGTGTATATATACACATACACATACACTGATAAGGCAATCCAATACAGTAGCTTTTAAAAAGTTGGAATTTCTTAGTTTTTAGGTTGAATCTGTCAGAAAGGTGGTAATTATGCTGTGTATTTATTACTGAGGAGTGTATTATAAGAAGAGGAATCGGTAATGTTTTTGCCACCTCATTTATTTCAAATATGGTGGCCAAAACATTAGAACCACTTCTTTATTAGAATCACCTCTTTATTAGAATCACCAAATAGGCATTCACCTATGCACAGCTCTTTTAAGCTCCCACAGCATTTCAAATGGTTTGAGGTTTGGACGTTAACTAGAGCTTTCCAAAAGCTTGATTCTATTATTTTAATCCCTTCTGCTTTGAATGTACTGGTCTGCTTTGGATCATTGTCCTGTTACATGACCGAACTTCGACCCAGCTTTAGGAGATTTAGCTGTTGGACAGATGGCCTTACATTTCCCTCGGGTCTAAAGAGAAGTTCATGGGTGACTCAGTGACTTTCAGGTGTCTAGATCCTTTAACTGCAAAAAAAGACCAAACATCACCCCTACTCTGCTTCACAGTGGGTATGGGGAGTTTCTGCTGATATGATGTGTTGGTTTTATACAAACATGGCACTGGGCTCTAAGGTCGAACAACTCCACTTTGGACACATCTGTCTACAGGACATGGTTCCAGACGTCTTGTGGTTTGTTTTTGCTCAGTTTTGCTTTGAATGATCTTTTCCCACTCAGCAACAATTACTTCTCTTAGTTTATTGCTTGTGTCTTCCCTCTTGGCATTGTGTTAACACACACCTGAATGCTCCCGACTAGCAAACTACCAAAACCTAGGCTCTCATAGCGGTCTGCAGATAGCTGATTATTAATCAATGGCTGATGATTAGAAGCACCTGGCTGCAACTTCCCTTCTTAAATCCAGACAAAAGCGTTGGTGGGTACTTAGTATTACTTAGTGTATGTTTCATCTATTCTGCTTAATTTTTGTTAAATAACACGCAGCCTTCTTGAAAAGGTTATTATTTTTCAGAGGTTGTTTTTACCCCAAAATACCAAATAATAAAAGGAGCTACTAACTTATGCACACGACTGTATAATATAGAGCTAGTTAACATCTCTCCTCATTTTTTGATCTTGGCCTCCAACCTGCTTCTCCATGGAGGTTACTGCTCCTTATGGCTTATGTTTGACTTATAGCCAAGCATCAAGGATGATGATGCTGTTGTGTATATCAGCTTGTTGGTCTCAGTGATGGTCGTAGTAGGAATTGTTAATAGTTCTGCTTTCACATCTTCTATAGTAAACTTTCAGAAGGCACATTTGTTCTTGGTAACCGGCCACGGAGGTTCCAGGTGTTAAAGATCTTAGTCATGATCTTTAATCTCAGGTCAACTGCCCTTGGATTAAGCTTCTCTGGGCTTGTTACTGGGGCTTAGAACCTAATTAATGGGGCTGGTGATGATATTTTCACCAATCTGTTGTCCTGGCTCCCTGTTGCGATTTGAGTTGTACGCCATTAATCTCTAGTTGTGATAGCAGATGCATCCTGCAGATGCATCGTAGCTACTAATTGTTTCAATTTCACTCTAGATGTTGGATTTTGAATTATTCATAGGTCCCGCATCCTTGGCATGTAACCCCTCTTCCTGTGGTTACTTGTAGAATAGCATTTCAATATTATGATGTTACATTTAGGGTTAAGTTTGCGTTCCTTTGCACTGAAATTACATATACACAATACATTCAAATTTAGCCCGAAAGATCATGACTGGTTGTCTTTTATGAGCTTAGAAATATTGTGTTTGTTGATATTTGTGATTTGGTGAAAATCAGATCACTATTCATGTTGTAATGATGTAAATAGGACATTTTTTGGCTCTGTAGCAGCTTTTGAAATTTATTTGTTAACTGACTAAAAAATACAAAGTAGCTCAAGTAAGGTGTGACCCAAACTGACATTTATCATTTGAGTTTTCAACTGAAAATATAAGAAAAACGTGGGTCAAAAAGCATTTTCAATGTATGTTTTACTTTTCACATGAAATATGGACATTCAAAATAGGCTGTACTATTTTCCTTATTTAGCTTTTTAAGAATTTGTAGAAGGCAGACATCACCGGCACCTTCCTACCATACCTAATATGGGTTTGAAGGCATTGCTATGAACTGGTAATTTGCATGAATGCGTCCTCACCACTCTCCAGCAGATGGTGACACAGTACAAATATCTGAAAATGCACAAGAGATACATGAAAGGCTTGATGTGTTTTTGTATTCATAACACCATGCTCAATATGGTTTCACATCTCAACCAATATAATTTTCCAGCATTTAAATGTATTGCTGTTACGATACACACATGCACAACCACAACAAGATATAGCTCATATAGATACAAATTGAGCTGACTATGAGATGTAGGACGTTGCTAAAATAGAACAATGAAAGAAATAAATCACTGCATGACCTGAAGTGAAATGAAAGACATGTTCTTATCAAAGGGAGGTAACTGGTTTCTACAGGGCACCAAGGAGGAATCTGATGAGCCTCCGTGAAAAAATGGCTGCCTCAATGACAGAGCATAGACGCTGAGTCAAGAGTTTATGGAGAAGCTGCTGCAGAAGGGGAGCATCCAGAAATGGTGCGTTCATCTCCCTCAAGTTGTATTCCATGTAAATGTAAATTGCTAATTTTATTTTATGAATTGTTAAGATTACATGAAGCACAATCAGTGGTTTAATACAGAAAATTAAAAATTGCTGGATGGATGCAGTGGATAGTGGGGGGATGAGAAGCAGCACACTGGGTGGATGGGAGGTGTCGGGTGGGTGGCAGCAATTGGGAAGGTCAGTGAGGTTAAGGCAGGCATGGTCCACCCCTTTTCACCTATTGGCCAGACTGGTCATCAAGTGCAGAACAGCTTTGAAGCCCTGAAGTGGACAGAATTCCACCACGGCCATGGGGATTGTAGCATGTCATTTGTAAGAAATTTTGGCGAGATGGTCCTAAAAAGAGAAAGGTTATCCCAAGCCTGGAATGCAGGGTTTTGTATTTAGAATCACTCAGAGGATTCTCTCTTATTAATCCCGTAATTACAGACAGGCAGCTGATAGGGCAGCAGCACCAATTACTGAATGACTGCTGCAGGAATCAAGTATGTTTTATTTAGAAAGGTAGAAAGGGGTTTATCGCCAGGTGATGGCATGTATTTAAATTAAGATTTTCAAATATTAAATATTTGAAACTAAAAGAAAACAACCATAGATAGATAGATAGATTTCACAACCATTTCACAATGATAAAAACAATCCACCAGACAGGCTAAAGGCACAACTAGGTAATGAAATTCTGAAAATGTGGAAGTTGATAAAAACCATAAACATATAGACTGTTAGAAAACGTTTACTATATACTCTATAATAATAATGGTAGTATTGTAAAAAACACCATGCAAGTCAGGTAGACAAGATTGCTGGACAATCAGTAAAGTGCAAGTTTGTCCATGGAAGGTCCATCTACACGCAGAGACATCAGTAATATTCCCTGTCATAGATTAGTGCAGGGAATATAGGGCAACAAAAACATGAAATGCCAGGTAAGAATATTTCAGCTTGGATAAACCTAATATGACTTGCATAAAACTAATGCAGGGCATATGTGATACAGCCAGAAAAGAAAGGTTTGTCTGACTTTAAAGCATCATAAAAGTGTGTTAAGTGTCACTGCACAACACGTTCAGTGATTTAACCTCTTTTTAGTGCAACAGGCAGATATTTTTACTCTAACTGGTGAATATATAACTGGGAAAAGCTCATAATACATTTCAGTCAGTAGCACATGAAGTCAGCCTGTGCAGGTAATTTAAAAAGTGCTGGTATTTATTGGCGGTGGCCCCTGCTCATGTTAATGGCGGAGAGGTTCCTTCCCCTTCTTCTTCTGCTCTCTTCCAACCAGGCATTCCTGGCTTGTTTAAATAAGGCCTGCCGGCCTCACTGGGTGCGAGTGGATTCCCCTCTGGCCCTTTGCCCTTTGACCTAAAGTGCATTCCGTATGTAAAGTGAGGAATTCCTCTGAAGTTCAGTTAATGGGGTTGAGTTTTTTCATCCTTTGGACTCTGCTCATGCACTCACCCGGTGGAAGGGTGAAAAACAAGCTCCATGTTCACTTATTGGGCGGCTGTGAGTTATAGATGAGGTTTGTTGTTTATCGTTGGCGGTTAAAAATCAATGTCTACCAGCAGCAGATGTGGAGCTTCAATAAACTTCTCTAATAATCCTGTGGGATCATGACTAATTGATTTAATGGAGGATGTTGTAGAGTAGAGGTTTGAGGAAGTGGAGTTCCTAGAAGTATGGTAGCAATAATGTTACATATGAAGTCAAAGACACATGTAAGCGAGTGTGAAATCACAAGTTGATGTGTGCTGAAAGGCTTCTGTGTAAAAATTAAACTAATGCAAAAACACACAATTAAAACAAGAAAGGTCAAAACGTAAACATTTTCCACGGCTAATCATGATCCTACAGCTATTTGTGCAATAATGATTATAATAATGAGTTCGTAATAATTCTTCTAAATTTAGTCACTTTTTTCACCTTTTTTTCTCATTTTGTTAAAGTGCAATATGTAGAAACATACTAACATTGTAGTTAACATCCATTTTTGATGGACTTTTGATGATGTTGACCAAAAGACAGTATTAACCCTGAAATGTTAATTTATAAAAACATTTCTTGATTTATGTCTAATCTTATGTTTTTTTTGCCAGAAAGTAAGACAAAAGCTATGCAGTGATCCAAGACCTCATGTCAACACACTGTTATAAAAGTCATCCAAAGAGATAAATATTAATAAAAATTTGACAGGGAGCACCAGTGTAGGAGAATTCTGAAACATTTCATTCATTTAAACATCTTAAGCATTAAAAAGAGATGTTGATTTTCTGAAGTACTGTACTTAAAAACTCTTACAAAGGACTTGCACTTTACAGATGTTCATTTGCTACTACTCTATACTACGACTCAATGACATTTACTACTTTACTATTTTGTAATACACTTGATAGTTTAGCTCCACAATATACATTTCTTATTTTTAGCTAGATTGAAGATACAAAATATATGTATATGATTAACAGATGAGACATGATGCATTGTTTAGATGGAAGTAAACTACATCATACAAAGGAATTAAAATTAACTCCACCTCAACTAAAAACTACTTCAAATACAACATACATGTTAACACATCAATAAAATCCCAATATCATGATATTAAAGAGTAAGAGTATTTTACTTTAAAAGTTTTTTTAATAAAAAAGAAACATTCTACTTAAAATGAAACATAAATCAGATACAAGACTAACCCCTGAATTACTTAATTAGGGTATGGGATAGTACGTCACTGATGAAAAAACAAAAAAGCTTCTTTTCTGCTCTTTCTTGTACTTATATCTCGTGAAACGGAAACACTTCTTTGACAGCACTTTGCTTTGATGTTTTCAACCTTGACTTAGATTTTTGCTTGCCTTGAAAGTCGCTTTGGACAAAAGGGTCTGCCAGATGACTAAATGTAAATGTAAAGGCTAAATGAAGAGCATTATGTTCATGTTTGGTTAGGATGGTAAAGTAGGACTCTGGTCTCCAAACAGAGCAGTAGGGTGAAGGAAAATCAAAGGTAAACGTGTGTTCTTTCACACATCCTGCTCTATGAACTTCTGGGTCTTTACATAGGAAAACATCAACACTCCTCATTAGACTTCCCAGGTAAA
The DNA here is from genome assembly GCA_033026295.1 of Channa striata. Lineage (NCBI taxonomy): Eukaryota > Metazoa > Chordata > Actinopteri > Anabantiformes > Channidae > Channa > Channa striata. Next base: position 13,983,913 of record CM065187.1, read on the forward strand.
GTCATGTGTGATTGAGAGCACAGCAGAGCTCCTGAGTGGAGAGTCAGATCTGAAGGTAGATCATGGACCGAGGTTCCTCTGCTGTTGTGCGTTAGGAGCCCTGTGTACTGTTGGAGACGCTGTAAAGACCGTGCCACCCACACAGCTGGAATGTCATGCATGCAGTCCATAGAGTCTGTTTCAAGAGGGGGGTGGGGGGAGGAGAGGTGGGGAGGGGGGAGGGGAACCCTCTTTGCTAGAGACAGGGTGCCCAAGGTGGGGTCTACCACTACTACTACAACTACCACTTCATGAAAAAGATGAAGCCGAAAGCTCACTTCCCACCCACCAAACACTTCTCCATTAACTTTTTTTTTTTTTTTTTTGGGTGGGAAATTATCAATGACGATCCATCACGGCAGTTTGGTCTTCGACCTACAAGAGGAGGGGGGAAATGTGGAGAGAGATGTGAGATGGAGGGATGGGGGTTGGGAGAGGTTAAAGGGCAGAGGAAGAAAGGAGGTACATTTTCGGAGGATGGGAGGTTGGGAAAAAAAGAGAGAACAATAACTCCCATGTTTAAAAGGCTTTTCTCAGCCCCCACGACACCTCACACAGGCAGCAGTTTGAAGTCAGGCCGTTCAGCAGGGAGTGTCGTTGGTGTGGCACTTTCCTCTCAGGCTCAGTGTAGGAAGAAACCTTTTCCAAAAACTGAACCTTTTTCTTTCCCTGCATACCTGCTTCCAACTCCAAATATGTTCTTCACATCTCTATACCTTTTATTGTCCGGGTTAAATACCTGTGAGTTGCTGCTGTCTTTATTTCAAAAATATTCTGTTTCAAAAGGCTTTTTCAAAATCAAAACAGATGTGAAAACTTTAGTAAAACGCCAGAAAATATAATTTTTAAATCTCTCTGTGCAATTTCAAAGAATTATGCAGTTTATATTTGGTAAAGTGCATTTATTTGAAATAATCACATTAGTTCTTTGTGCAAGACGACAGCACAAATGTAAAGTGTTGTAAGAAAGCAATTATTTTAAAGACATTTTATTCATATTTATAATAATTATGATTCAGATTTTAGGCCTGTTTTCAGAAGGAGTTTATTTTCCTTTTAGTGAACACTTTTAGTGCAATTTCCTTGAAATCACTCCATAAATTAAATATTAAATTCTTAAAATCTGCCAGTTCTGTTTAATGTTTTAATTTGGGAAATTCCACAACAAAAAGTATTTAAATAAAAAGAACGCATCATATGAAATAGTTTTCATGTTTTTCCAGTGTAGGTTTCCCAGAGAACCATTAGATTTTACAATTAATAATAAACTATTCTTAAGTTTTTCCTTTTGCTTATTTTGTTGTTTTTTGTTGGAAGAGAGAGATTTTAAATTTAAGGAATAAACAAATTCTATTTAAATTATTCACACCCAGAACACCAGAGCTTACCAAGAGCTGAAATACATGTAAACCACTGGATAATGTGAGCGATGAAATCTGATTTGCAGATATAAATAAGATGAAGGAAAAGGTGGCTAATCATTTAATAAATTGGAATCTCCTTTGATTAAGTGGTGTTTAATTTTAGTTATTGGTTTAAACGGTTCATTTAATTTAAATAGCACAAAAATGGGGAAAAATATTTCTTTGCATCCTAAACATCTTTCTTTTGATAGACTAACATCTGTGAATACAGTTTAATTAAGTTTGTTCTGTTTTAAAGCCACTAAAACAACAAATCATTCCAACGAATCAGTCATTTGTTAGTTATGTTGCCTGAAGTGTCCATTTACTTTCAAAAAGTAAATGTTGGTAAAGGGAAAAGCAACAGGAGTATTTCTGTTCTGTAGTTTTATCAAATATTTTTTTAATCATGTTTAAAACATGTTGAAGGTTTCTGAGGAGATTAGGTTAGATGTTTGAATTTATCCTCAATAAAATCATGTCTAATGTTTAATCAATCAAAACTCAATCATTTTAGTTGTTTAAATACTTTTTGAAATTGTTGCTTTTTAGAAAAGTATCTAATGCAATGTGTAATTTTTTTTTACATTTCATATAAGATGATCTCTCTCATTTCTAGTGTGACAAAATCTTTTTGCCACTGTGTGAAGAAATAGAAATGATCTGTGTCTGTTGAAGCTATTTCAGTGTATTCCAGGTCCAGTTAATAACTTCATAACTTTGATGATGAATTTTTCTCTGTCTTTAATAATTTGTGATTTAGGAAAAATGTACAAACACAGTTTCAGCAGCAGTTATGAACCAGAAGATCAGGTGAATAATACAATCTCTGGTTTTGAGTTTCAGAGGTGACCTTTATTGTAGTGTCCTAAACTTTGACAGGACACGTTCAGTCCAGTGTGAGCAGAGTCACCGGAAAAGTCTCTGCGTAAAGAGGCATCACTGCTCCAGACCTTCACCGGATCCATCATGCTCCGCCTTACATCAAACATTTTTGCCGACTGGCTGCACAATCAGATCCCTTCTGAGTGGGCTGGAGTCGACTGGGTGTGTGGGGAGTAAAAAGTGGGCCCTCTCCCACTGGATAATGCCATTATTTCAGCTCCTCTGGCCAGGAATGCCAAATTTCACAGCCCGCTACTCTTCTCTGTGCGTCAATCAAAGCTTCGCAAGGGGCCGAGGCGCCTATTGGATCCGCCTCCAGCACCGTGTGAGTCTGATCCCTCACAAACTATATGTCCATCCTGCATATTCCCACTCAAACCCTGAACCATGTGCAACTTTGATCGTGCCGTTAATTTGTTTAATTGACATTGCCAGTTGTTGACTTATAGTGCAAAATCAACGGCGAATTGCTTGGAATAAAAAGAAAAAGTCAATGACTTCATGCGCATATTTACGTAAAAATCGATTATTTAAAATCGATCAGTATTGCAGGAAAGGTTCCCGCAGCCTATGTGAGCAGATAAACCCGGATTAGTCCACGTTTGAGCTAATGAACGGCATTAGGGCCCCTACACAGGCCAATTAGAGGCTAATTATAATCCCCTTTGAACAGCCTATAATGCCTTTGCATCAGAAAGTACATAAAATAATTAGCGATCAAGTTTAGAGATACAGTGAGTGGATTATGATGAGAAATTTGTGAATGGGATCATCGGGATCAGGTATTCGTTGTACGGTGTGACGCTTCCCCGCCCTCAGCCAATCCCGTGCCAGCTGGAAATGTTGAACACGCCGAAACCAAACCAATGGCTCATCATATAGCAAAGACTAGCGCAAGAAGAGGCCAATCAGTGGGAGGCATGCAAACGAGGAATTTTCTCCGGCAGGCTCTGAATGTCAAGTAGGCAAAGATGGAGTCCGGATCTGCGAGGCCGTGTGCTTGTGCATGGAAGACTTGCGATTTTTCAGACTCTCTAAGCTCCGCAGATTTGATCCCTATTCGCTCCCGGCCGGCTGGGAATGACGGCGTGAATCCTCAAAGCGGCGGCCCGTCAAGTGTGGTTTGTGAGGAGGGTTGCTTTTCTTTGTTTTATGGACAACTTTTTCCCTTCTCTTTTTGCCTATAACGGATCGTCCCTCCCTTGGCTAGATACTATTCATGATTTTCAAGGAGGAGGTGGTTGTGGAGCGAGAGGAGGAGGAGGAGGAGGGGGAGGGTTTGTCCACTCTGAGTTGTAGCCGATTTTTCATTTATTTATTTATTTATTTATTTGCGTAAATTGCCAGGAGCTCGTTGCAAACTTGGAAGTTGCAAAGGTCGAAATGCGAAGAGTCGCTGTTTATTCGCGCAACTTGAGGGAGGAAAAAAGCGCCGTGAGAGTTGAGTCGCTCCTGTGCGCTGCGCATCTGGAAGCTCGCTTCAAAAACTTGACCAGGACACGATTTAACGCCTTGTGGACAGATAAACGCGTCCTGCACCTTAGTGGGCTGTTATCGCAGGGTAATGGGTCTCTGAGGGTGGGGGGGCGGGGGTCTTCTCACGCCGGTGGCGTGTGTGTGCAGCCTATAGACTGTTGTGCAATCTAACAAGTCGTCAGTATTGTACCGAGGGCTTGTGAGCTGGCAGGGACGGCTCGCACAGCAGATCCAGTGCTGGTGGAGGCGTATAGGCCGCTCACACAGATGTATGGCGGAGAAAAGCTTCCACGAACAGGTAAACGTAAAGCCAACAAACCAGGGCACCTGGATGTGGTTTACGGGGAGAATCAGACGGATCGGGCACGAACAAGGTACACGGTGTTCCAGAGACTCCCAGCGTCCTTTTGCCTGGAATGGTATAGATTCTGTATGTTGTGTAACAACGCATTAATTGTGCAAAGTTGCAGGGCCTGCTTCGCTTTGATTGCATGGGCTGGTGCAGTTTGTGGTTTAGTCCAACGTCATGGAGCAAAGCAACTTTTATAAAGTTTATTTTTCTCGTCTTGTTGGAGGAGTCACTTAATTTCTTTCGCCTCATTCTTATTATTTACAGCGACATTTTTAAACGCACAGGGAGAATAAAACGCAGAGGGAAGTGATAAAAACAAAAAGGATTTGATAGTTTAGGTGTGGAGGGTGGCAGCCTGTAGCTCTTTGAAAGCTTTGGGAGTGTGTCCCCCCCCCCTCCCCTCCCGTCTCCAACCTCCCATTTCTCCCCCCAAAATTAGAATGCATGTCATTCACAGGAGAGAATAGTATGGGCCCACATGCTGGGAAATTCCCCTTCTCCCAGGGTGAGAGTAACCAATGCTGTTTAATTTAGGAAGTTCATTTAACGCCAGCATTAAAGAGTTACATTGTAATATTTGAACTTTTTTTCCTCACAGACTAAAATAGTTGGAGCTAATCTATGTCCTGGTTAATATGCTAATTTTGTCCAGAACAAATATCAACAGTTTGCAAACTTTTTTCTGCTTTTGAGTATTTGCTGATCCATCAGTGGTCTGAAAATAACTTTTTCTGCATGTTAAGTATTATCTTAAAATAAAAATAAGGTTATACACAAGGTTATACAAAATTTACGGGTGACATCTTTTTTTCTTTTGACCAAAGGTGGACAGTTGGGTCAGTATGTGCAGTGGAGGCTGATGGTGTCCATGTTGTTGTCCATTGCCCTTTTTCTGTTGCACTACTGGACACTGAGATGAGCAGTGCAATATTAAAAGGGCATTGGCTGATGAAACAGACCCACACCTCCCTTTACTGCCTTAACCCTTAACCTAAATGTAATCTTGTGTGTGCATGTGTGTTTGAAGAAATATAATTATTAATGTCTCCATTTATGAGTATCGTGATTTAAAAAACAACTTATCTCCTTTTTATTAGTGTGATTTATGTAATGATGCCTTTGAATTATCAAAAAGAAGCTGTTAACACCTTTACACCAAAGAAATCAGCTAAATTTAAGTGCCTGCACAACTACAACATTTCAAGGGCTTTTTAGTGCCCATCCAGACAAACAGTATCGTTGCGTATTTAAATGTAACTGGAGTTTGGCAGTGAAGAATAGCTGTCCCCACGTCCACGTGCTGACACATGCTGAGGTCAGCTGCTTTGACAATGTTGCACTACTGTACCATCCATTCTAGCAGTGCAATAGTATTGTCATAGCATTTGGCCTCAGCTCACACTAAACTGATGCTAAAGTTTGTATAGAAGTGGGAACGTTGGTGGAACAGAGCAAAAGCCTTGTGAACTGTTTACCCAGAATTTTGTTTAAACAAATGTGTAGGTTGACATAGGTATTTGTGACCAAAATTTAGAGTAAGTGAAAGTTAAGCTGGTGGACCTATTGAAGAAAGGAAACAAATATCGTCCTTTATTCATCTCATGTGATGGACCATTGATCAATTATCCAAATTTTATTTTACACCAGTGCTTGTAAAAACCGGGGCACTAATGTAAAGTCAACAACAACAAAAAATGAATATAAAAGAAATAAATCAGTGGACGAAGACACATTTAAATGACAGCAACAAAAGTAAAATTAAAAATATCATTCTGACCAATGTTAAAACCCAAACGCCTCCTTTATTTGAACAGGATTTTATGGGAAATGAGTTCATGTTTTTTCATGTTTTTTTCTGCCATTTTCCAGCTGTGTGTTGTTCAGTCATCATATCAAACACAGTGACAGTGTGAGTGTGTATCAGTGGTTTTGTTTTACGAAGGTGGGGTGACGGTGGTGGTGTGTGTGTGCTTTTGAGCATCCTCAGTGGTAGCAGGTCGATGGGGGAGGGGACATTTGGGAGGAATGTAGGGAGCAAGGCCCTCTCTCTCCCTCAAGTTTCTGTCTTTCTCCCTTTCTTTCTGTGCTGAGATTAGGTGTCGCTGCTTCTGTGTGTGCCTCATGTTTGAACCCTCAAGTAAGACAGTGAAGAGGCTTGTTTGTTTTGATGACTGTTAGCAAGGAAATGTTTAACCACAGTCTAGTTGAGGTCACAAGCTGCAACAGATGGACACAAGTAATTATTAAAAAGATAAAGGGCTGTATTTTGGGGGCACAGACTCAGTGTAGTATAATGAGAGGATGTTTGTTGTTAGTTTGTGTAAAGTATTGTGATGTGAAAAATAGATTTTTTTTAAAAGAAAAGAATATTAAAGTGGCTGAACACTGAATGGAAAGCCTCGGTCACTTGACTGTGTGAAAATCTCCCTGGGTAAAGAACGTGACTTGTTTAGGCTTGCTTGCAATGCTTGCTGGGAAATCCTGGAATGTGTGGAATGGGGGACGGTGGTGCTTCTGCAGCTATCTGACTGCAAAGAGCAGCAAGTATCTTGCAATGAAACCCAACATGTCAGCGGTGCCTTTTGAGCAGCTTTAAATGTAAAATAGAGCAGCCAAAGTGCAGATTCAACTACTAAATAACGACATATTGACATCTGTGTTTCATTAAATGCATAAAACACAACATATTCAAACTGCTTCCCATAAAACAGATGTAGTTTTTTCTCTTTTTGTGATGTCTTTTGGGGCCTGCTCTTCACCAGGGGATGTGTTTTCATTAGAAAATAATGAAATTATGTAATATGAATAAAATCACTTTAAGAGAAATTGTTGAAAAAACATGTTGGAAAGAAAATAAAAGCTGTGATAGAAAGATTTTACATCAGAGCATAATAACTGTAAATGCATATTTGTTTCTAATTATTTAAATTAGTTTATGATACACTTCTGCTGAAAGAACTAATGTTATTGATGTTTGTGACTTTTCTAAATAAAAATTGATTAAATTCATATTTTCAGTTGGTCTTCAGTTATTTCCAAGAAAGAGAAATACAAACACAAAATCAAAGTTTGATGTTAAAAAAATTGATGAAAGATTATCTGATGTGAAAAACAATGCTTACATCCTTTTGCCTATTTGACACCATTAATGCCCAGTGTGGTGGTATATTAAAGATTTATAATCACAACTTATTACACAATACAAATGTTTATAAATCTTGTGTTCTATTGAACATGAAAAGGAAGTAAAAATAACTGAAGACAGTTTGAAAACATTTTGTAAGGGCAAACTTAGACTTAGAAGCTTTTAATCCATTTAATTATTATGATGTCTAATTGTACCATAAAGATTTTTTAAATCCCATTTTGAGTGATAATAAAAAAAACAAAGTTTCCAAAAACACCAAATATCTGATTGGACTGAGGGGAAATGTGTAGAGAATTGTGCTGAATACATATAAAATATTTCTGTTTGATGTCATCACAGCGCTGAAAAAAAGGTGTATTAGGGTTGAATATTTCATCTACTGGAAACAAATAGAACTTAAAAATGGTCTCATATAGTAGGAAAAAGATACAATTTTCAAAATTTAGAGTAACACATCTAATTTTACTTTTAATTAAGCTGAAAATGTTAAAGTCTGATATTTGGTGTAATCCGTGAAAATAAACAGATTTGAAATTTAAGCAGCATTTTGCTCTGTGAAAACTACAATAAACACTTCAAACCACAAGGTCCATGATGGTTTTTAGGATGATCACCCAGTTTCTGCACACATGCTGTCAATTCTGTTTTAACATTTACTTTTCAAATCAAAAATGACCTAAATGCACATTTTCAACCCTGGAGCAAATATTAAATCTCTCCTTTCATTCCTCCATGTTGAACTAGCGAGTGAACGTGTGATCGTGTTCTGTATTATTTTAAGCGAAACAGATATTTCTGCAGAGTGACATGTGGGTGAAACTACAAACAGGAGTACAGAGAAACTGATACTTTTCACACCTCTGCTGTGCAGGTTTGCTCTATGTGAGAAGACAAGTCTTATGCCACGGTGTCGCCACATGGTGTTTATTGTGTTGTGGGGAAGAAGGGGGTGACATTGACTAAAAATGTGGTGTGTGTGTTTTTTTTAGGGCATGTATGCTGGGGGTTAATTTTAAGTCTGTAAAGCTTAATGAAAAATGATTAACTCCCATCATAAGAAAGGACAGAGTGACAAAAAAGTGAGTAGAAGAACATTTGTATTATTTAAAATTAAGGGTTAAAGATTTTTGAAATACAACACTGTGAAGCAAAGTTGAACTTTTCTGCAGGCAAAATGTTGCCAGTTACGAATATAGCTTGCATCAGGCGTTTAGCCTCTTAAAAATCCTTTATGTCAAAAAGCATTGTTACTATTGTCCTCACTATCTTCTTATATATAGGCAGCAGTTAGTGTGGTGTCAGGCTCATCGTTCAGTCTGCAGCCGAGTGGCAGTTTAATGCCATCCAAAGGACAGGAGCTGTAGTGCAGAATCAAAGATCTGACTACGTTCAGATGTCTTTTACATAATCACTCAGTTACAAACAGTTAAAACAAATGATGAAATAAAAGTTTAGATAGAGAACAAGGCCTCAAATTCAAAACAAGCAGCTTTTAATGTTTCATTAAATGTCAAATGTCAGAGAAAAATCGTTGTAAAAAGTGACTGAAAAACATACACTTGTAGCTTCAGGCGTGATTTATGCATGTGAGAAAATAAATCATGACTGACTGAATAAAAGGGAAACAACAAATTCAAAACAATCCAGGCGACAAGCAGACAATGACAAGGGAAATCCAAATAAACCAAAATAACTCTGATGCAGGAAATGAAATCATCTACGAATTGTGTGTGCAATGCAGGGGCAGGCACATCTTAATGTGGACACAATTAACAACACAATGCAGCAGCAAGCATCTCCATTTCAAAGTTACCTCACACTTGCAGCTGTGTGTATTTTTGTTTTAGCTGAAGGGGAGGCTTCATCAGCATCACTCCCACACCAATATCAATATCAAAGATGAGACACACACTATATGAGCAGTGAACAACTGCTCTGAAGTTCACAGATAAAAGTTTTTCTCCAGAGTGAAATGTGCATGATGCTCATAAACAAGAAGCACAGCAGGAAAACTCTGCACATTTCAGCCCTGAAACGTGCTGTGTGAGCACATAGACACAGTCACATGTGCGATACAACAAGATGAAGTGCATGTGTGTGTGAGAGAGAAAGAAGAGACAACAAATTCCTCCCGTCTCCCTCTAGATAAAGGTTCGGCTCTCATGGGTGCTGGACTGTCTGACAATACAAGAGATGTGCTACAATATGTGTATGGAAGTGAATATTAGGGGGCACGAGAATCACAATTTCAAATTTTTCTAAACTTGTTAGGTTGATAATTTGTGAAGCTTGTATGACACATGCAAAATATGGCTCATTTTATTGTATATGAAAGCAGGAGTTAAATTAGCAACATTAAATCATGAAAAGCAGAGTTGAAAACAATTTAATCACATAAAAAACCAAACTTATTTGCATAGGACAAAGCTATTTGGACTTATTTGGTCAGTTCAAAAACAATTATTGCTCTGCAGGTGTGTTGCGGAAAACATTTACTGCCATCCAGTGGACAATGTATATACGAAAGAGAAAAAAGAAACTTAACTTACTTTTAATACATTTTTGTGCTTTAGTTCTCTCCTTTTTTTTTTTTTACAGTATTTATCTCTGAAAAAAATTCTTTCACATTAGTAAAACAGAGGTCAGTGGGTTGTTTGTGCTGCTCATGGCATTGAAAACTAAATTTAAAAAACGTTGCCACTGTATGTATAATCCACAGAGCTCAATGTGAATAATTTTGTTAAGAATTATTTTCTAGAAAATAAATAGTCCCAACAGAAATAGTTAGTAAATGTCCAAAAAGCCACTTGCACAATGATTATGTGAACATGTCCTCTCATCTCTCATATTAGCTGACACCCTCCAAAACCATACGCATGTTAATGTTTTTAATGAAAGCAAAAAACATATATATATGTGTGTGTGTGTGTGTGTGTGTGTGTGTGTATATATACACACACACACACACACACACACATATATAATAAAATGTATTGCAATAATACATTAGACATTGCACAAACAAATAAACAAATAAATTTTAACAACAAATAAAGTTGTTAAAAACCATTACACAAACCTCAGATTAAAAGTGCATATTCACTATTTTAAATGTACTGTAAATGTAAATAAAGTAAAAGTTAAGACAAATTTACACTGATATGTACAATAACCCTGAGTCTGTTTTTGCTTTAAACATTAAACTCTCGTTCGTCTGTAGGTATATTTCGTAAACGTTACCCGGCATAGCGATACATATCCAGCAGGTGGAGCAATACTTTAGTAAAGAGGTGAGTCATGGCTGCCACAAACCTTTGGCATGTGCACGGGTGCAAACAGTCACCTTCATTAGTGAGAACTGTCCATGAAGTGCAGAAGAACATTCGCAGGTTTCTGTTGCGTCTTCACGTGCTCTTGTTCGGAAAAAGTCTAGATCAAGAAGAAAATAAAATGTTAAAAAGCAACATACAAAAGTTGAAGTAAAATCCTTCACAGTGCTAATCACCTTAGTTTTTGTTCCTTATGCTATGGTTGGTGAGATCTGGTGCAGCAAAGTCAGACGCTGACTCATGAGGCATCTAAAATGAGGAGATAAAGACAGGCCAACATTGCTAAGTATGAAAATATCCGAGACTTATTTATGTTCTGTATGGGAGAGGAAGAGGGCTGACCAGGACTGGAGGAGCCATGAAGAGGTAACTGAAGGGGTAGTGCAGCAAGTTGATGCAGGTGGATGAGTAAAGATCCGCGTAACGCACCAGCTGGCTGGCAAACAGTGTCTGTCTGGAGCCGCTGCGCAGGAGGCTTCCCATCTGGCCGTAGGACATGTCCATCCTGTAGGTCAGCACCTGCAAACACAGTTAGAGAGTGGAACTGCAGACGAGCCTGTTTTTGGTTTCTTTTGAAATAATACACTCTCAAAGTTTTATTTCAGGTTACGTATTTCCTATATATATGTCAAACTGATGAGCGTGAATATCATCTGTTTGTTGCTCACCTTTATCCGGGTCTGAATGGCACTAACGTCAGGACACACCTGACTGGCACTGTCCAGGTGCCTTCAAATAACACAGACAACAATTAACAGCTGTTACAAAGCTTTGTGTAATGGCATGTCAGATAATAATAAATTCTGAATTAATTCCACATTAACCTAACAATAATCATAATCTTGTAAACACAAACTCACTTGTAAAGTTCAGCCAAAAAGTTGTCAAGATGTTTCATCTCCTCAAACAAATCTGCCAAAACCAGGAAAGTCCAAACTCGGGAACCCACTCGGTAATGAGAAATCTGTAAAATAACGACTGGGCTGATTTCTTACCTTTCTTCTCTTCCCAAACCTGCAGCTCCTTGGCAAGTTCTGGTACAACCAGAAAAGTCTTCCAGCCCTGACGTTTCTTAGATTTGAGGATGTCGCCAAAGATGTGGTCTCCAACATAGAGGATGTCTTTACCTTTGACACCCAGCAGATCACAGACAATGTCTGAGGATCCTGCAATCAGAGAACATCAAATAGAAGAAAACAGGGGAGAAATTAAATCTCAGCACTGTAAAATACATGTGTGTTGTTTACACACATTAATGCTTTTAACTACAACTGAGTAACACATTTAATCCCTCTGGCTTCACACATTTGAAATATTTTTACTTTAAGAACTACCTCCATATATGTGTTTTTAATTTCCATTTTTGAGATTTCCAGGGGTTCATTTTAAATGTTGAAAAAAAAAAGACTTTTCTTATGTGGTTTGAAGAAAAACAAAAAAAATTCCCAGTTTAATAATAATAAACTATTTTATGTTAGTTTACTCAAATTACTTAACTTTTGCTAAAATATGTTAATTAAAATTCAAACTTGTTATTTTCATTAAGACAAAAACTAAAGACGACATATGTAAACAAGGTTAGAGTGACAAACTCAATACAACTCAACTCCAATAGGAGTTTGACACAGGAAAAGTTTTTTTATCTATTCAAAATGACCTGTCACAACTTTGAAAGAGAGAATCTCCAGCACACATCAGAACATTTGTTTCAAATACAACTTTTCAGTGTATGACTTCATATTTTTTTGTTTGTTTTTTAATTAAGTACCAAGCGTTGGTAAAACATTTGCTTAAAATGGAAATTCTTGTGGTCTTTCTTTGCTTCCACACGTCCTTAAAGCGTGAGAAATATGTTTCCTTGACCAGAATCCTGATTTACAACTTCAAAAATGTTCTCTAAATTAAGAACAAAATGTAATAGTAAGCTTTTAGGTGTAAAGTTCCTGTTCCTTAACTATTTGAAACTTTTAAACAAACCATTTCAAAGCGTAGCCAGCTCTAAAACTATATAAAGTAACATGAAATACAGAGTTAAATGTTCTGGTTCCCACCTCCAGAGTACACGGTCCCATGCTGAAGATCGCCAGTGTAAGTCCCAATCCGAAGCTTTCCCGTGTTCTGTGTCCAAAATACAACACAGTATTAAAAACTGCTGTGGTTCACAATGACAATGTGCATCTACATTATGAAAAGTCCTCCATACAGTGTCCACTTGTCTCAGCACGGTCCCCTCTGCGAAGAACAGAGGCTTCCTGGTGTCCACAACGATAAGGTCAAAGTACGAGCGCCAGGACTTTTTCTGACTTCCAATCTAAGATAAAGACAATTAATAATCTCAGACAAATGTCTTAAATGGATGTTTTCTAAATATTTAAACCAATATTAAAATGGTCTTACATTTGGGTAACTTTCAAGCAGGTATTTCATAATGGCCTTGATGAAGAAGGAAAAAACAAAAATAATGAAAATAACTAGTCATTTTTATTTTCATTTTAAATATCATTTGTGTTTCAGTGTTTTTACTGATGGATCAATTTAAGCTAAGTAGCTCACCTCAGTGTAGTTATAATCACTGTTTGTGGCGATAAAAACTTGGCGACCTCTTTAATCCGTGTCAAGAGTAGAGGGAGTTTTGGCTTTAAAGAGAACATTGGTTTATTCATTTTTGTCCAAAAGCTGTAATATATCTTGCTGGCTGACCTTGCTGCTTTACTTACATCTTTAATGACATATTTCTCCAAATTCTTGATAGTTTGTTCTTTCAGGGATCCCTGTACCTCACACAGATTTGACAGACCCTTTTATTATATAACTGAGAAACATCTGCAGTATTTGTCATTCAAAATGTCACTGTTGTTTTCAAAAATCACCGTATTATGAATGAAGTCCATGGCATCTCGGACATCTTGGAACATGCTTCTGTAGGACATGAACAAGTCGCCATGCTGGTAACCTTTCAGGAGGCTGGATGAAAATTTAACAGCAGAAAAATGCATGTGGACATTTGTTTAACAATTAGTGGGTGTGTTGATTTAATTTAGGGCTGAGAAGTAAAAGCAGCAAATGTTCAAACACTCACTTTGTGTATCTGCTGCATCTGGTGAAGAAGTCCACAAGGCAAGCATAGAAATAAGTCTCTGCAGACAGCACAGAAACACAGTTTGTGATTCTTTGTTTACAATCTGACATAACATATTCATTCACTGGCAGCTGAGTGTTGCTAATGAGGCACCATAAGTAACAAAACTTAAGAAACATACTTTTTTTTGAATAGTTGTCAGTTTTATTAGTTAGTTTAATATTATAAACCAAATAATAATAGAGAAGTAAAATTTTATACCTGACAGATTGAAGAGAGTGTTAAGAATGTAAAATCGTTCCGTGTCGTCTCTTTGAATGAATTTGTTGGGGTAGTAGCTGTGAATTTCCTCCCTGATGAAAACAAATATAATTTGTTATTTTCTTTTTTTTGTAAATAAATCACAATGTAAAAATGAACAGCTAATAAGTGTACTGATGTAACATTTTACTCTGAAATGTACAATATGTTTTTATTACATATAGTCTAGCAAAGTACTGAAAGACACTTTAATTTGTAGTGACACACCAGGACAGTCGTCATCAGTAATTCTGTAATAGTGTAAAAATACTGCATTACAGGTATTTTAAATATTGTCAGAAAATGTACTTAACATATAATTTTAATCTCATTATTGACCATTCTGTTAGTGTGTGTGTTATTATTCCTGATTTATTATTATTATAATAGCATTATAAAGTTTGTCCTTACCCTTTGAGGAAGTGGAAACCATGACTGCAGACTAAAATGTTCCCGTTTGAATCCACTTTCAGGAGGTTCCCATAAGTGGTGTCAATCACTAGACCACTGAAGGTGGGAAAAGAAATACAGGGAAAAGGTGGACGAGACAGTCCATCATGTGAAGTATGAATTCAGGAGAAGCTGTGCTTTTTGTTATGTTTCTTATATGCAAATGACTGGCTGGTTTAGAAACTGATTTTCCAAAATCAAATGTTTTTTCGTCATTTTTTGCTATTATTTTTATGTAGTTTTGCTCTTTGCACTCTTCACTTAGTGAGGATTCCCCTACTTCAGTCGTTTCCATTTTCCCACCCTGGCAAGAAACACTTAAATTACAAAAACTGAAAGTTCCATATTTTTAAAAGGTCTGGTTTGAATTCCGTCTTCTGTTTCCACTGTACGGTAGATAAGCTGGTGACTAACCGTGTGGGGAATGTGGGGTCGTATGTGTAGCGGAGAAGTTCATGAGGGTACCCAACAGAAACCATTCTGTCTCTGATCAGCTCAAAGCCCAAGCTCTCATATTCTGGAGACTTATATACTGCAAACAACCACACACACCAAAACCATTATCATACAGTGATCACCGATAATTGACAATCGTGCACAGGTCTGTGTGTGGTGGTGGTTCCACATACTTGCCAGTGTGTAGTCCATGTCAAAGCCATAACATTTGATGTTTTCCAGTGTGAGACATCTGTTGACAAAAACCCTGCAATCCCGCAAACACACACAACAAAAAAGTTCCGTCAGTCAGTGCGACACGTGTGCAGACACATGACCAAGAAGAGATGTTCCGTGATGTGTTGGGCTCCTTACACAGTCCTCATTGTTCAGGATGTTGTTTTTAGTTTTGTTTCATCGCTTTTATTTGTTGCTGTTTTAGGTGTAATAATAGCTATTAATGATAACACTACATGACAAAATCAGACAACTTTATCCAAATGTTCACCTCTTTATCTAAGTTTTAGCCTCTGGGCCTCCAGAGGTCTCTGCTGTGGGGGTGGAGTTGGGTGGAGGCCAAAGATGTTATCATTTCCCTCAACTATCTCCACAACTGTTTCAATTACCAGCTGATTACCCTAAAAAAGGATTCTTGATGTATTTTAGTCAATCAGCTGTGTTACCCGGTGGCTTCCTGTGTCACACTCTTCTTTTTATCAGTGACACCCTGACAGGAGCAGAGAGGCCCAGCAGGCTCCGCCTCATCCCACCCTCACATATCACACATGTACAGCGCATTATTCACCTGCATGGCCTGCTTTTTTTTTTTATTAAAAAGGTACAAGTGTAGAAGGTAAGTCTGCTAATAACAACTTAATAAAACGGAGTACTTTTTTATTAGTTTGAGGAACTACAAAACAACGCTCTTTTTTCGGTATTTGAAAAAGACTGCGCAAATTATTATTTTTGTTTTGCATAAATACCAGTTTAATTTAGCCCTCAGAGAAGATGTGATATTACCCGAAATGAAAAGGACTCACTTTTGGTCAATGCCTCTCTTCACACAGGGCTCATCAGACGTGATGTCCGTTGTGTCCATTGCGTCAAAGTGTCGGCGAACACCTGAAACTGCTGCTCGGCCCGATGCATTTAAATTAGCAAATGTCCGAATGTTGTGGGCGTGGCCTGTGCATTTCTCACGCAGCCTAAAACTCCTCCCCGAATCTTTGCGTCATCGGCCTCACGCCTTTTGCTTCTGACCGAACGTTTGGCTTCGGACGTGCAGATTGTGTTATCGGAGGCGCACACATGTGCCGGGCCTGCACGCCTGCGTAAATGGCAGGAGTTTCTGCAGCTTATCTCCATCCAAGCTCCGGATATCTAAAGGATTCATTTGGCTCTAGTTTCACCACCAGCTGCGCTGCACAAGTACGTTTTATCAGCAACATATGCAAGAAGAGTAACCATCATGTCATTAAAAATTATATAAAAACAACTGTAGAGTTGTACGAAGCAGAGCCTTTACTTAGATAGATCACCGACAGATGAAACGTTCTTTAGGTGACTGGAGACTAAGTTTATCTTAAGCTCATTGGACACTGATTGAAATGACTCACATTTTAGTACAAAATCAATAACTCTGATTAGTTCCTATTGGATAATTATCAGGAAATGATTAGTTTATTTCCATTTCTTTATAAAGCTTTTAAGAGGGTATTTCGGGGCCAAAGTGAAAATATGCTTTAAGAATTTGACTGGATAACTGCATTTTATATTTTATGTCAAGAGGAAACCTTCTTACCAGTGTTAAATTACTAAACAGTAATATATTACTTACCATATTGGATTAACACTGATTAAAGTCATTTTAACTGCTTTACAGTACTGACACTGCCAGATGGGTTAACCAGCAACTTAGAAGTAGATGGAATTATTTGTGTTGTCGTGGTGAATTGGTCAAAGCAACTGTATACAATTAAAGTTTCTATTAAAGTACAAATACCTCAAAACTGAACAAATGAGCTTTCTACCACAGCTGTCCCATCAGTAAACACACCATTTTTGTTGGTGATAAGGCACTTTGTTTTGCATGTTGAATGCATTAGACACTGAATGGTCAGATACTAATCAGTTTAACATGAGCTCAAACATGCAGAGCTCACTGATAACCTCCAGGACCAAACCTTAAGCGCAAAGATGAACCCTGCCCTGTCCTTGCACTTCGTGAAAACAAAAATGGATAAACATTAAAAGCTAACAGAGTTTTTTAGAATAGAAAAGAAATAGAAAAGGCAATGCCAATAATAAAGACAGATTAGACACATTTAAAATCTTTTGGTGTGTCCTCCCAAATTCTTGAACCTCAAATACAGCCCACAGACAGTGAAGTACATTGCTTTATATTCTTTGGCTCGTCATACAGATGTGTTAAATTTCACACTATAATAGTAAAGAGTTTGTCACAGTATAACCATGAAAATATGAAGCAAATGTCTGTTTTTGTGCTTACTTCCTTGCAGGATGAGAGAGACTGTGAGTTGAACCAGTGGCAGACACTAACAGGTCTTCTCTGAAAGGCAGAACTCCCCCCCTCCCCCATATTCTGTAATTATAAACTGCAACATGAAAACATAACTTCAGGATTGAACCACATGAGGGCGCTAGAACTACACACCACGACAAATGGAAGATGGTTCGGCTTAAAGGAGAATAGAAAGTATAACATAGACATTTAAAATAATAAAGTCATACAAGTAACTTGCTCTAATTAAAGCATCAATTCATAATATTAATAAGTAAATGAGACTGCTGTTCAAGTAACTCTTACCTAAACATTCAAAGGTACATTTGCAGGTGTCATGTTAGATGACTGTACTTAAATAAATGTATTGATGGAATTACAGTACCCAGTACATTTAGCTTACATACTTACTTTCATTTTAAAAATAAGATTTATTCATTTGAATTTCCATGGGTGAGTTTATATGCTGTCCAGTCATCTTGTCAAGTTGGGGGCAAGAGGCAAGAGGTGTGTCTGCTGATATACACACGAAAAACCATATTTGGTCAACATGCAAGAAAAACGCCAAAAGTGGCTGGTGCTTTGAATGTTTGGTAAATGTGGGAGAGTCTAAAGCCAACCTGCAGTACACACCACACGCCTTTAAAGAGCCAAGCCAGTTTTTTCCACGACCTATGTTAACTGACTTCTCATGTAACACCCGGCAATAAAGTAAAGACATTTATTTTATAAATTTACAACTACTCTTTAAGAAACGAATTCCTCTAATAATATGGAACATAAGCACAGCATCACCAGCAGGAAATCCTTTTTGAGTTATTCAGAAAACATTTATTTTTCAAACAAGAGAAAACTGCAGTGTGGATCTGCATCAAGCAGAGCGTCCTGCCAGATGTCACACAGCTGACCTTCAGGAGGGAGCTGGTAATAGATGTCCTGCATTGTCTTGAGGAAGCTGTGAGGTTATATGAAAACACACCCCCAAAAATGGCAAAATCAGACAGAAGCCTTTAAAAAACTGTCCAGAGGAGAGTTTCCTGCAGGAAATCAAAGTCCTTGGTGCTGCTGGATAGACCTCGTATACAGCTTATTACTACGTATACATTTATACATTTACCAAAGCAGCAACCAAATAGTAACTAAAATAAAAATGACTGTTGCTGCACACAGGCAATGCAAATACCAACTGAAATAATAAATGATGATTGATGTATATGCAAGTCAAAACAGTCAAAACACGAAAAATGATTGTGAAGTGAGACTTCGTAGGTTTAACAATAACAAGTTTATTTGCTTATGATTAATTTAAACAAACCACAAATTGTTGAGAAAAAAAACAAACTAATGATCATAAGGTTAGGGAAGGCAAACAAAACACTTTTTTTTTGTATTGTTTTCCAGTTTAAACCTGATCAGAATTTGGTCTCAAGTTTGTTTATGTCACTGAGTTTCTCTTTAGTGTCTTTTTCCATCAGTGAACTTCCAGATTTGCTGTGCATCTTCTCAAACTCTGCAGTGATCTCCAACGCTGTTCGGTTCTTAGTCTCAGGCATGTTGAACTTCACGAATAGCCCACACAAGAGGCAGAAGAACAGGAATATAAGAAAACAGAAGTAATCCAGATTTTCCTGAAAAAAGGAAATATTTTGGAGAGCATTAGTGGGTCAGTGATGCAGAGTGATGTATTTAATTTAATTTCACGTGAATAATCTCTCCTGTATTGGTTGCTTGTTTATCTACTAGGATTCTCAGTAGCACCAGTCAAAGTTTTGTCTAGTCTGGACACACTATAATCACACAAAAACAATTTCATAGAGAAAAGATTCTACATTTCTACCATTAAAAGAACAATTATCTCAATTCTTAATTAAAATGATAAAAGGTCACATTTTCTTCATACTAATATGTGATAATACTTAATAAAACACATCATTCTCATTGTGTCATTTAAATGCCTAAAATGAAGCTGTATATTTTCAACATGCTCATAAGTCCATAATTTGAAAACAAAATGTTGTATTTTTGAACCCTTCTTTTACTTTTGGAAACATGCACATTCTTTCTGTTGCAGACTTTGTTTTATAATTGTTTTGCACAACCTGAGAGAATGACTACTGTTAATTAATATTACATTTCTGAATACAAATCCAAACTTCTGGATGTGAAGCTTTTTTTTTTTTTTTGCATTCAGGCAGTAAACGTGTTCCACTGGTCTTGTGTTCATGATTTTTAGAAACACATTGAAGGTCTTACCACTATGATTGGGAAGACCATCCCCACCACAAACAGTCCTAACCAGTTGATGATGCAGGCAATAGTGTACGCCGCTGCTTTAAAGGGCTGAGTGAAGATTTCCCCCGGAAGAGGAGCTGTTACTCCAGCTGAGGAGTAGCAACACGAGGGGATGTAAAAACCATACAAACATACACTGAAAATTAAAACAACAAATAGCTAAGATACTGAGAGATCCACCTACCTGGTCCGGAGGAAAAAAAGAATATAAATTGAAAAATAAGGACCATGCTGCAGTATGGCATCCAAGTGATGTAAGTCTGAAGAGAATCACAAAGTTGGATTGCTCATATTTATGCACGATTTCTGTTGTTGTCAGTAAGTCCTTTTTATGTTGTAAACATCACAATATGAGGCAAAAAGTGTCAGGTTTTGTGTTGACTTACTTGCAGGAACAGGGTGATGATGAGGAGAACCAATGCTACAGACATTGCCATGTATCCTTTAAACATCAGGGCCTTCTTCCCCATACTCTCAATAATCATGAACTGAAAAAATGTCAACATTAAACCACATGGGGAGCTATAACTACACAGTAAGATAAAAGTGAATGGTCACGAAAAGAACGTTCTGTGAAAACTGCAATTAATATTCAGCATAATTTTCCTAAATGACAAAGCACAAGGCAAAGAAAAAAAATAGTGTCAGATGCTATGTAACATAAAAACAAAGAATGGATAACTTACACAGGTTATAGAGGTGCAAAACTCACACAGGCCTGTTCCCAAGGCGGCATAACGTAACTGGTGTTCTTCGATTCCTGCCGCACGAAATACATCAAAAGAATAAAAGTACACCTAGAGAGTAGAGCCACAAAAATAAATATGTGAAGATTTTTTTCGACAAAATGTACGCAAAGCCCCCCCTTGATCACCTACTCTAAAAAAAAAACTACTCACACATTACAAGATAAGGGACTATTTCTTAGATGGCCACAGCCAATCGGGGTTGGAAATGTTACTGACTTCTTTTAGGTCACTGGATCTAAGTATGTTTCTGTGTTCCTCTGCAATGCCTTCTAAAATATTGGACACTTAAAGTATAAATTACATTAGGCACATTATAGTATAAATTATATGCATTGGAGTTGTTGCAGCAGAAGTTCTGCTAGGGGGAAAAAATACTAGTTTAGGTGCCAGAGCAAAGTTTTCAATTTGTGACAAATGCAGAACAGTAGTATTCTCTGGACTTTCTACACTTTGTACATATATAAAATTAAAATATAAAATACACATATCCTAGCAGCAATTTTCTTAACACCAGTAACATTCTCTGCTAGTGAACTGATAAGAGTGGAGGTTGAGGGGCCCATTTCTGGATTGGCGCGGGCCCCCAAAGTACTATTATCATCCCTGTTCAACAGCTGAACAAAGTGAGAAACAATGAAGAATGCTAATTTTAGGATACAAAGGTTAAAAGTATACAAATAGTATAACAGATTGTTTTCTCTCCCAATATTTTACCTAATATTTAACCTTAGCAGTCAACATTTTACCTCCAAAACATTGTTCAGTGTTTTAAATATAACTCACTGCATTGATGCCACAGAGCTGCAATGTGGTGAAGGCAACAGTGATGGTGAGCAGCTGCCAGCGCAACGTTTTGTTCTGGATCAGCTCAATCACTGAGAAGCTGCGGACGCCCTGCAGGGCAGCCTTCTCCTTCAACATCTCGTCGATCTCCCTGCTGTAGTTCTCTTTGCCCCATAGCTTCTTTAATGCTGAGGGAGGATAACAATGCAGCACATAACATCACAGCAACGATAAGATCTACAAGGAATCTATTTAAAGCTCAAAATGCTTTCGCACACCTTTATCACATGCCTGTTGGTCTCCTCTGTCCAGGAGCAGAAAGCTGGGAGATTCTGGCAGGAAGGGCAGGGTGAAGAGCTGAAGTAACGCAGCGAAGCCATTAAAGCCTAGCAGCCAGGGCCACCCAAGTTCTGTACCAAGCAGCTCACTGCAAGGAAACACGGTTATAGCAAACACAGGTCTATCACAGTGATGGCATATTGGCAGATACAGTCTTTATAAGGTGTGTAGGTATTAACATAGTGCTAAATATGTTAAAAACTGAGATCTGTAAACAGTAATATTAAAGTGTTTGCAAATCTTAACAGATTCTTTGATGACGGCAATGTCATCACTGAAGTTGTGGATAAAAAGTTCACGAAATTCTATAGCTGAAACACAAAGCAATAACTAGGGTAGAAAGGCCGACAGTTCTGTACACTGTTTGCAATTTTTACCACCTTACTGCAGTACATTACTATGCCAACATTTGCAAATTAGTACGACACACAAAGTATAGAAAATGGTGCTTATGGGAATGTTATTAGTATTGCAAATTTTTGGTTACAAACTAAAGGAATGGACAAAATGGAAAATGGAAATTTGCAGAATAATGGATTAAAAGTATGACCTTAATGACTAGAATTCAGCCCCTTAAAAACATGAATGTCTTATGGCATAATTGTGTGTCCACTAACTAACAGCTTACGTCTCATTTGTCAACATTTCCATCTCATACATCAGCAAATATTTTCAAAAGTTGGCAGGTCGGAACTGCTAGCAGAGCAGTTAGCACCCAGATGTGACACTGTATGTTGCTCTAAAACCTGTATGTATCCTTCAGATCCAGATGCCTGAATGCCCAAAGGTCATGACCATTCAATACTGTGTTTGACTAAGTCATTTGTAAACATAACCTCCTTTGGATGTTTTAATGATAATACAAACCTAATATGACAAAATCCCCAAATTTGGACATTTTACGTTGAATAACTTTACTCTCAAGGTGTTAAAGAAACTTTTTTTCACAGAGTGATGAGCCTTGCTCCATCCTTATTGCTGAACAACCAGAGTTGTTCTAAAAAATATTTAATAACATTGACCTGTTGACAGTCAGCGTCATTAGTTGTGAAAGTTTAACGTTTTTAAATATATGAACATAGTTTATAAAACAACAAACAATTCTTGGTTTTGAAAACTTAATATATTTTCTTTTTTTAATCAAAATTGGGTTATAAACCTTTTTTAAAATTATAGTTTTTTTTATTTTAATTTTACACAACATTTCTGGAAATGAGGATTGTGTAATATGATTTACACTGCTTGACACTTGTCACCCACCAGATATTTCATTATTTTTATTTACCAGACATTTGCCACCTTGTTTAGATTGGGACGAGTGTAACAGTCCAATCCAAGCAATGTTGCAAGTCACTGCGCCGGGGCTTTATGCCAGTATTGGATTTTCTAGATTTTTGCATCAATGCAGAATGCTGTAGATTTTCAGGTGTATAACTCACTGGACTGGCCAGAAGCAGATATTGTATATTTACAAATAGTTTCTGAACTGAGTTTGCAGAAAAGGAAAATATCATAATAAATATCCATGATGTTATTTATCATACAATTGTTTTGGTTTAAAGAAGTACCTTTCCTCCATACTGCCCTCCTTAAAGTTCTGTCCACATATGAGTACCCAACCACCACCTGATCCCTTATCTGACCCTCCACACTATCTATGACACTGGAGACCTCACCTGATCCCGAACAGCTGACCACAGAACTTCCCGAAGGAGACGAACGTGGCAACAGTCACACCCACCATCCCTCGCAGCCTCTTGGGGGCACATTCAATGAGGTACATTGTGTGAGCTGAGAGACCCATTCCTGGAGGCGAAGGCAACGGACATTTTCAAAAGAGTCAATAACATGGGTGACAAACGACCTGTAGAACTTACAAATATAACAGTACCAAGTCAAAATAGAAATCGATTAACTGTAGGGTTGAATGTGGGGACAAGACTGATGGAAGAGCCAGCTGTGAGAAAATGTTAGAAAAAACAGATATAATGGGTTTCCTCATACAGAAAATATACCTGCGTTGATTCCATAGAGGAATCGTCCCACCATGATCATCTCAAAGGACACGGCAGTTTGACTGAGAAGCATCAACACAGATCCAAATATAGCCACCAAATTGTTCAGCAAAAGGCATTGTTTTCTGTTGGAGAAGGAGACACAGACGTCTGTGTAAGAGCCCGAGGCCACAGCTTCAGACACAAGAAACTAAATCTAAGGGCTATTTTAGTTTTTCTTTGATGCTACTACATTAATTGTGTTATACAGTATTTTCAAGTTGCAAACACCAACCTGCCATATTTTTCGAGCAGTGTACCAGCCGCAAGCGATCCAATCAACCCCCCAATGCAGAAAATAGATAAAGTGAAGGACCAGATGAGAGACACCTGCCACTGCTCCAAGGAGACACCATATCGGTGCACACATGTGGTGTTCACCAGCTCCTTGATAAACTGCAATCATCACACATACACATACTTTCTTTTAGTTCATCCAGCCATGCACAAAAAAGTGTCTTTATTGCTGAAGTGATAAGTGTTATCAAATAAAGCAAAATATCAATTTTAATTTGATATTTCTATTTGGTAGTTCTACTTACAACAGAGGGAGAGTTCATCACAGATATAGAGAATCCATATTGGAATGTCCCACCGAAGCCAGTGACAAATATGGCAGTAATTACAACAGGATAGCCAAGCTGCAGTAATTCAAAATGAGGATGGTTAGAAATTCAGCAAATGTAAGTACATCTCTGTTGATATAAAAATAAATTGTAGTTTTCCATCAACACATTTCCAAAATCTTAGATCTGTCAATGTCTATGTTAAATTATTCATGTTGGTTCGACAAGCTACAACAATTAATCAGAGCATGTAATTAAACTTAGTGTTTGGGTTATTCCTCATTTCAAACAGTAGCATTCACGCAAGTATCCAGAAAAAATAAAACTAATTTAAGAAAAACTATTGTACCTACCAGGAGAGATAAGTACCCAGACATGGCTGGAGTCTGGTCGTTGTCATATCATGAGTCCCTTCAAATCATTCACACGTTAAGCAGCCAAAATTTAAATCGGTGCTGAAATGATTAACTTTCTTTTTAGGCCAAAGGAGAAACAAAACGTGAGGTGAAGAAGCAACCATATTTGGTGAAAAAGTGTGTATGTGTGTCAGTCATTGTGTGTAATGCCAAATCAGTAGATGAGCTGTGTGCATGCTATTTGTGTTTGCTTAAGGATTTGTACTAGTATTGAGAGAATGATTTCAGCACACAGAAAGTTATTGATTGTCTTGCAGTCTAATAGCTTGGGAAATAACGACTGAATCACCAAACTTGTGACTTCAACTGAATGATAATATCAACTTAAAAATATAATGTTGGGCCCAATGGTTATCCCGGAGATGCTGTTCAGGGGCAACTGTTTGTGCTGTTCTTTTTGACAGGCATATAAACTCCATGGAGCCACTATTCAATTCAATTCAACTTTATTTATATAGCACCAATTTACAACAAGGTCATCTCAAGGTACTTTACATAATAAAGTCAAGACTATACAAACATTTAGAGAAAACCCAACAAATCCCCCTTGAGCAGCTATAGGAAACAGTTGAGAGGAAATACTCCCTATTCTCATTGGTGTTCACATTCCGTCGAAAGGCAACGTGTGTGAGGTACAGCATGCACTGGCCAACAAGATGCTTTTTGTGGAATGGACAAACCCGGATACCTTGGTTATTGTTCTTGTTGACTTTAACAAAGGTAATCTCTCCCACAAACTCCCCAAATACAAACAGTTTATCAAGTGCCCTACAAGAGAGGAAGTGCTGGACCACTGCTACACCACCATTCAATTCAATTCAATTCAATTCAACTTTATTTATATAGCGCCAATTTACAACAAGGTCATCTCAGGGCACTTTACATAAAATTGTCAAGACTATACAAACATGTAGAGAAAACCCAACAGAACCAGGCTCAGGGTGAGCGGCCATCTGCCTTGACCGGTTGGGGTGAGTGGAAACTGGAGAGCGAAAAGAACAGAGCAACAAAAGCAACAAGCAAATATTTGGCAGGTTAGTAGGACCAGTAGCTGCGCACTGGAGGACACACAGCGCCAAATCCGGGGACACCTGAGGACAGGGACAGAGAGAGGGAGACAGAGAGGGAGAAAGACGACTACGGGACAAAGAAGACACAGAGTTAATGTCAGACAGTGGGGACATTATAAATGTGGGGTGAGAGGAGAGAGTGAAGAGAAGAGGAAAGTGGCTCAGTGCAGAGTCAGCAGTCTAAGCCTATAGCAGCAGGACTATAACCAACTATAAGCTTTATCAAAGAGGAAGGTTTTGAGGCTAGTCTTAAAAGTAGAGAGGGTGTCTGCTTCCCGAATCTGGAATGGGAGCTGGTTCCACAGGAGAGGAGCTTGATAACTAAAGGCTCTGCCTCCCATTCTACTTTTGGAAATTCTAGGAACCACAAGTAGGCCTGCATTCTGAGACCGGAGTGGTCTATTAGGATGGTATGGTAGAAGGACATCTTTTAGGTATGATGGAGCTTGACCGTTTAGAGCTTTATAGGTAAGAAGAAGGGTTTTAAATTCTGTTCTACATTTAATGGGAAGCCAACGGAGAGAAGCTAATGAAGGTAAAATATGATCTCTCTTACCAATCCCGGTCAGCAATCTTGCTGCAGCATTTTGGATTAATTGGAGGCTTTTTAGAGAGTTACTGGGGCAGCCTGAAAGTAGAGAATTACAGAAGTCCAATATAGAAGTAACAAATGCATGGACCAGTTTTTCAGCATCACTATGGGACAGGATGCTTCTAATTTTGGCGATGTTCCGTAGGAGGCTGTTGTAGAGATTTGTTTTATGTGTGAGCTAAATGACAAATCCTGGTCAAAAATGACTCTGAGATTCCTTGCAGTACTACTGGGGGCCAGAGTTATGTCATCTAAAGTAGCAATATGGTTAGAAAACATGTTTCTTAGACTTTTAGGCCCAAATACAATAACTTCAGTTTTATCTGAGTTTAGAAGAAGGTCGCTGACCCTTGATGGTCACCATTGGCTTGTTGTTCTGCCTCACTTTCATG
Organism: Channa striata; assembly: GCA_033026295.1. Taxonomy (NCBI): domain Eukaryota; kingdom Metazoa; phylum Chordata; class Actinopteri; order Anabantiformes; family Channidae; genus Channa; species Channa striata. The sequence goes on from CM065187.1 coordinate 14,010,583, forward strand.
CGTGTACATGTGTTAGAGTGTGAATGACTGTAAGACCACCTCAGGAGAATGAACTGCATTGTAAGTGATAGGTGGTGTTTGGTCCACCTCCTCCGTAGAGAGAGGGGCTTTGGATTCCTTAACACGTGGTTCGAAATAGAGCTCCTCTCTGTTCATAATGTGGACATTGTCGTGTTCAGAGGAGTGAGCCTTGTCTTTCACATGCAGAGTCTTGTTCCAGGGAGCTGGCTGTCCTTTGTCGTGCCATGCGTTTGTGAAGGGATAGTTTACTAAATTGCTTTGCTTGTGTCTGGCTGTTCAGGTCCTATCACAACACAATACCCGGCAATAAGCCATGAGTGTTACTCTGCATGTGCTGCATTTCTTTGTAATATAATATCTAAAACATGTGACTCCAACAACGCACACAAAAGAAAAGTTTATATGCCTGAGACATCTTTGACAACTACAAGAAGACGTCCAGGTGCCACTGAACAACTTTTTGAGGAGGAGATGAAGGATCCATCGTGAAACCGTAAATTTTACTTGTTTCCAGTCTTTGAACTAAGCCAAGCTAACAGGCTCCTTGCAGCAGGGCGACAGAAACCTTCCCCTCTGATCCCAAGTAAGAGAGTAATTAAGTTTGTTTGCCAAAATATTAAATCTTTCCTTTAAGACACATTATTCTGACAACACTGCACATCTCAAAGTCACTTTCCAGTGAATATTTTTTAAATTCAGACAGTTCCTGTTGTGGCTGAGCTGCTTGTCTCCTTTTATTTCCCTTTCCCTCTCCCTGCTCTGTCACTCTGCTGTGACACAAAAACACACACACACAAAAGTCAGAAAGCAGCTTTTCCTTTCACTATACAGTTAAACTCTTTGAGCAGTCAGAAGCAGAGGAGAAATTATTTAATTTTTCTGCTGCATGTAGACACAAATGATCCCTAACCAGGTTTAATAAGCCCATGTAAACACAGTCAGTGTCACACGGCTGACCTTTAGGTAGAGGTGGATGTCTTGCATTGTCTCTGGGAGGCAGTGGCTTGAGATGACTACACACACACACACACACCAACGCTCACTAAGTTACAGAAACTTCTAAAAAGCTGTCAGGGCGACAGCTTCCTGCACGAGATGAAAGGCCTTGCTGCTGCCAGAGACTATATTTACAGCTCAACAAAAAGCAGTAATGGCTGACACTGTGTAAATGTAAAAGTGAGTCATTTCACGTGTCGTCTGTATCTGTTAATACACAAAAGAAAACCAAACTCTAATTAAATAAGCTAATGCTGCACACATGCAAGTTCAATGCAATTATTGATTTAATGAATGATGATTGCTAGATCTGCAAGATACCACTGTTGACCTGTACTGACAATAAGTCTAAACATGGAAAATCATTGTGAAATAAACTTCTGGTTGATAATATTAACTCCAAGAACTAATACAAATTCAACAATAAAATCTTTGTCTGACACTAAGAAATATAAACGCATCATTCCTATTTTCAGATGCATCAGTGCTAATTTACAATTGCAGTCGTTGAGAATAGAAGCCCAGTAAGAGTTACTGCTTAGTGCACTTGAGGTTCTCATGATAGGAAATGGACCATAATGATCTTTAAGTCAAGAAAAGCAAGGAAAAAAATAAAAACTTTTTGAAGAAAGAGGAGGGAAACATCTTTACACTTTACACTGTTTCACTTGTGTCTGTGGGTTGTAAGACTGTTTTCATATACTGTTCATAATGTAGGATTTTTCTTAAGGAGTCAGCACTACTAACATTAACAGGCAGACCAGGTGTGAATATTATTTTGTTTTGAGGACCAACAGACGTGTTTTCATTTAATTAAACTAGACTGATTTTTTTTTTACTGTGTAAATTGTGTTTAAAGTGCTAGGATGGATGAAATCCTCCCGGGATCTAATACAGCACGTGGAAGACATCCCAAAAAACACTGCAAAAAGTTTCTTTTAGACAGAAGATACGAAGGGACAGAGAGCAGCAGTGGAAAGACAGAGATGCTCTTCAGGTTGTCTGAAGGAAAAGGGACACTACATAAAATGATGGCTGTGCCACGATGATGATGAATGCAGAGGACACAGATGACTGGCTTCGTAGGACAACAGAGAACTAACGGTGAAAATAGAAAAGTCTGGAACTGCATCACAAAGAAGCAACCCTGAATCCTCAGTTGTAAAACTGTACCAACACGGAAAAACCTCATAAGTTACACTATCCTGTTTTTGAAAAACAAAACTGTTCCTAGATGAGACATAGTATGTTTTTAGTCATCTGCCAACAGGCCAAAATGACACCACTGGTATCAAATTCATTACACAGCAAATTTTGCTAAAGTCTGGACCTTTTTGGAGCTACGTAGGCAAGACCAGCTGTTCAACTGCAAATAAGCTGCACATTGCCAACTTTATTGTTGGACTGAAGTTATTTTGAGCAGCTGTGAGTCTGTTTGTCAGACCTCCCACTGTGAGCAAAGTGCACGAAGATGCAGGAACTGATTTCTTTTAAGTTCTCTGTGAAGCAGGGACTGCAGCTCCTGCCATCTGCCCATCATAACACTCTAATGTGTGGAGGACACAGTGTCTGAGAAATGGGAAGATATTAACAGTGAAACTATGATATAAATGATGATAGGAATGTTAATCGTATAAACAATGATTTATCAATAATGGATTATTATTTAATAACCTCCTTTTGGTAGATGAGGTGTTTACAGTGAGCTCCACATTTACAAAATACAGTTTTGTTTTGTTTTTTAAACATAAAAATAATATTTAGCTCTTCAAACTGAGTAAATAGAAGAGCCAAGTACTTTTATTTAAGTATTGCATTTGTGTACTAGTTCTGCACTTTAGTAGAGTAGTTAATATTAGCTAAGCTGTGCCGTTGCACTTTAACCGATGTTCCAGAGTCACATATTATCATTAGTATTTCCACGTGCTGCTGTTACACATTTACTTTTTTCAGTGATTATTGAGACATCGCAAGGTGATGTGTGAGCCACTTTAGCTTTGTGCTCGTTAGTTCATCAAATATAAGCATGCTACTGTTCTAATCTCAAATTGTGATGATAGTAAACATCCTACTCAACATCAGCATGTTAGCTGTGAGCACGATCGCAGATTGATTTTAGATTTGACTTTAAAGCACAGCTGTGCCAATGTTCACGCACACAGAGCTTCTGGCATGGCTGTAGACTCTCGTTTTGTTGGCCACGTTCACAGCCATGCTGTGCAGACAGTATGAATGTGTTTGCTGTGATCCCCCAGCTTAATGGAAGTGTAACATCAATCACTGGAGCACGCCTCTAATGAAGCCAGTCAGCTCAGCTGTTTCAAAACTTCAAATTACTTAATGTTACATCAGCATTTCTACGAGCTGTTCTTGTTTTTCCACCAGAATTATGCACTGTTTAAGCATCTGCAAACAGTGTAATTTAATCATAACTTTGAAAAAGTTAACAACACCTTGTTTCAACTTTTTATTTTTGTGCTTTAGGTTTTAATTATTTTTTACTATTATGTTTGTTTTTGTGTCATTATTTTATCTTATATCATTGCACCTTGTGAAGGACTTTGTGATTTTATCTGTGAAAAGTGCTTTATAAATAAAGTTTACTTACTTACTTACTTATTTACTTTTATAATGTAAAATAACTGTTGCTTCAAGCCATGGGGGATATTTCTTGAGCCTCTCATGTGTTTTTTGTTATAGTCAAAACCTTTGAATTGTCTGACAAGGTTCTGCATAAGCAACCCACAAACATTTAGCTGTGAGCAAATGGTGAAGAAAATTATCAATGAAGCTCTCTATCATTTGCTTCAAATCTGCCATGGAGTGACAGTAGGTTGCATATCCTCTTAAGAAACACTGTATGTGTTTTTTTTTTCAGGCCACCAGAGAGACACTTGGCAGCCGAAACAGACACTCAAGATGTTGTGCCAAACTTGTAAGGTCCTCCCAAGTAGACAGAGAGTCATGGCAACGCTTGATCACCATGAATAATGGATGACTCTCAGGTTCACTTTACAAGGAGCTTTTCAGGTTCAGACACTTACTATATGCTCTTTATCTGAGTGTGAACTGAAGTCTGGACAGAGGCGACTTATACTGAGTGATGCTTTCAATACTTCTTCATATCTACTAAATATATCCAGAATTAGTTGAAGCAGTGTGCCCTGCTCAATGGTAATCAAGACCATTAAATGTGGTTTAGTATGAACATAAAGGGACATGAAGGCAATAAACCATAACAACTCCTCCATTACTCCTACACAAGGCAACAAATGTTCTTTTTTAAGGCTCAGAGATCAAGTTAAATTGTTGGTTTTTAACTTTTACACAGGGACAACTTTGCCGGTAAAGGTCACGACCTAATATGTTTCACCGTGTTCCTTTAATATGTACACATGTGTTCATAAAACCCATAAATATCTCAGGTGCTGTGGAACGATGTGTATGGACAAACAGTTTTGCACTGAACGTGCAAATAAACCAGAGTTTGCCCTTTCCCCTTTCAGACTCTGCTCTGCTTTGTGTTTTACAGATCATTACAGATACCTCATTCAGGTCCATCTACTCTGCATTTGCCTTTTTTCTAAGGGTCCTCTCATTTCAGATCCTGCCGTTTCCACCTTCCCAGTTACCTGCTTTCCCACAACTGGCTGCTCACCTGTTCCCCTTTCTCTTATTAGCTCAAAAGAACAAATATTGCAACATCTTCTGCTCTGGCATCCCAGCAGCTTTTCTATCAACCTGTTGTCCCTGCTTGTTCATTTGGGGCCTTACTCTTTTGCCTTGATCACCTGGGGTTCTTGCCTTTTCCGTGCCAACAACTGCCTTCCTACTGACTTTGCCTCTTGCTATTTCCCTTTCTTGGCTTTATCCACACCACCTTTCTGTCGTTTGAACCTCTACACAGCCCTTCAGGGTTGAGTGTTTGACTTACCAGAGCCTGGTAAAGTGGCATTTTGTCACAGGTGGATTGATGATAAAGCAGGCTAATGAGTTACAGACTAAATGAGATCAAAGAGCAGCAAACGTGAAAGACGCGGCTGGTGTCAGACTGACAGTCACTGTAGCCGTGCTTATAACAACAAGCCATTATGCAGAGCAAGGCTTCCTGTCTGTTCTCACAATTAATACTTCTCCAAAATTTCAAAGAAATAAAGAACTCATAAATCATAAATTCTTTTTGTCAGATGCACACACAAACGCACCCAACCACATTCAATGATAAAACGTACAGAGCCTGTCAAATTGCCAGTGACAATGGAACGGTTTTCCCATCTCTAATATGTATTAGAGGTAACCAGACATGGTTTGTGTCTTTGCACCAGTCAGAAGAGACACTTTTTTTCTTCATGCAATACTGTAATTCTCAGTCATCTTTCCATAAAACACATGTGCCAGGCGATGTATCTGCAAGACCAGTCATGCTGTGAATTCTTGTCATGGATGTAAACTTAATGCCCATTCTTTAAGTTATTTATTCTTTATGTGCCACTTAAACGAGACTGCCAGTAAGTTTCCAGTTCAACACAAATGGCTCTTCTGTTGGGCATGACGTGCCAAAAAGTCCTTTGGATTCAGGTATCAGTGACATTAGAGTGAAAACAGGTGCAAAATGCTGCTGGAGCGCAGGTTTCTCACTAAAGTCAGGTATCCAGTGTCTATATGAGTCACAGTTAAATAAATCATGTTCAGTTACTCACATTTCCAGCAAAATAAAGGCAGGTGACACTGGATTTTTTAGTGGACCATGGAAAAGGATGGAACTCAAAATTGCAGTAATACTTTGAAAAACACTTTGTAGATCTAGATGTACAGACACAGCATTAGTGATAGTGTTCACCAGCCCTGTATGCAGCAGGCTGGGATGCTCTGTGTGTTCTGACACCTGTCGATCAGGCCCAATATTACCTTAGTCCCCTGCTGAGCACTGTCCACCACAACACTAAGTCCATCAGGTGTATGTTATGTTGTGGCTGATCACTGTTTATCCATCTGGAGTAAATGTTCTGTCAAATCTGTTCTAGGACTAAATTTACTTCTAACTTTCATCATTTTTAAAATGCATTTGTTTCCATCCTTGGTAAAATAATCATCATGTAGGGGAGCTTGGTTGTTAGAGTTAGAGTTAAAATTTATGGACACGTCTCATTTTATATATGAACGAGCATTGTTCTTGATGTGATTATGTTTTACAATGTGTTACAACAGTTTCCATTTTTGTAATATAATTAGTCACAAAACTAAATGCTGTTAGATTATGAATGATGTTGTTTGTGAGTCAAGAAAGCAAAACGGTTAGGATTTAATAAAGAATTTGCAGCAAGTGTTGAAGGCAAGAATCCCTGGCTTTTCCTTTTCTCCTCTGTCAAAACAGTCAAAGTTACCTCTTAATTTGACTTGGAGGCCAAATTATAGAAAGGTATTAGTCTTGAGATCACCACAAGTAGATTTTCTCTACCTTTTTTTAACTTTGCTGACTAGTTTTGAAGTCATTCAGAGTTGAATAAAAACAGATACCGTTAAATTGAGTAAAGTGGTAAGGATACAGAGTTGGATGAGTGGTTTGTGTTACACTTACATAGATTTTTTGATTAGTTAAGGTTCCAGTGGTGACTATGGCAGCCATACAGAAAAGTTTTAATTCAAATAAAGAAGACTTCTAATTAAAATATGATGGTTTACCTGCAGCTTTGCACTTCATTGGGAAGATAATGACACAAACAGCTGTTAAAGGAGCAGAGGAAAATACTGATCCCAACAAGTGCATATAGAAAAAAATGCTAAAGTTTTATGAACAAGATACAACTTTGCTGGCATTCATTCTCAGTCCTGCAATAGCATCATTTAGCATTTCACATCATTTAGGTTCCTAATTCCAATCATTACTTTGATTTTCCTATCTCAGTCTCATTTGTGCTGTCAATGTTGAGTGAGGTGCAGAGTTATTAAAAAGAAGTCCTGAAGCAACATGAAACCTCATAACAGCAGACAGCAGTTTTTCAGGTAACCAATTTTCTTCAAACAGCCAAAGTTTCTTCTAATAACAAATGCACAGTAATTTGTCAGGGCAAAATTGTTGCAAAGATATATTGATAACTATGAGAAGTACAGACAGATGCAGGTACAAGGCTGCCTCCAGTATGCTGCAAAGAGATGGAGCAAATGTTGTATGGTTTGTACATTCAACCAACATTATACTCATTTTATATAGTATAGAGCTTTGCAAACAACAGAGGCAATTGACTGTGATTGAAAAGGATGCAGTTAATGAGCTGCTCTATTTTCATGTGGTGTTAAGTGTGTTATGTTCGTACAGTCTCCCAGTAAACATGAATGTGCAAACACTCTAGAGACAGCACAAATGATGGATTGATAAAGTGAAAAGCCATCTGAGTGCTTTTAATAAAGAAGACTGGCAGGAAGTGGTTTTACCTCAACTCTTAGGGAGTGTACTTTTGTGGCCCAGCGTGCACTTGATGTTCTAGAATGGACCAATGCCTTCACCCAAAGGAAGCAGGGAAATGACTGCGGAGCATCTGATTTTGTGCCAGTGTAAGCAGGCTGCTCACTTTGCTGCTTACCTCACTCCAGTTTTTTCTGCCTACCTGTCAGTGTGATCAAAACACAGTCCAGTTGGTAAACACATGGAGTTGGGGAGTAAAGTGGTGCTGACTCTGTAACTTTTCTTTTTCAAGGTACAACCGAAGGAGAGTGGAGGCAGCTGCACAAACCAAAGGAGATCTTCATGCTCCCAACTCTGATCCACACCATTCATGAACATGCAAAATTAGCACCTCAGAGCAAGTTGTCTTCTCATCTAAATGGCTTGTATAATCTAGAGGAAAAATTAAAGGAGACAAAAATGCACATATTGTGATGTTTACTTTTTAAATCTGATGCCTTTTTAATTTGTGCTGCATTTTTAAACTCTACTGCTGCTTAAATATTTGTCCATATGTCACTGTGCACCATGACTCTCTGCTTATTTCTATAACTTACATGTAGTTGCCATGTGTGGCTTTTGTGCCAGCACTTCACTACAATAGTTTACTCTTCACTTAAGACTTTTCCAAAACACTGTCACATAAGGTTCTACAGCAGTGACTCTCAAACCTGGTCCTCAATGACCCCTGTTCTGCTTGGTTTCACAGCCCTGCACTAACCACTGCTGATGTCTGGATTGGCTATGCTCAGTTAATCAGAAGCTGGAAGATACCATCTTAGGAGAGGGTGTGGTAGGGGAAGACAAAATGAATTGACTGAGTGAACATACCTGAAGTGGGAAGTGCAGGGTCAGTCAGCAGAACAGGGGTTATTGGGGACAAGGGTGGAGAACTACTGCTCAACCGTGATTTTCACCACCAGGGGGAGCAATACCCATTTTCACGAAACATGAGAAAATAAAGTGTCCATAACTAACGTGAATGCACTTGTAATTGTAGTGGTCATTCATTTCCATCTTATAGAAATTAAGGAGGAGCTATGCTTTTGTAGCTTTTCAGCTATGCTCCTGACATTCTTTTTTGAAAAGCATTGTTGTATAGTGTGTTCTTTTTTAAATGTGCTTTTTATACTTTGATATGTTTCCTAAATTTGAATGTATATTAATATTCTTTACTATTTAGTTTGTTGTTGTTTTTTATGTTTGTGTCTGTAGCATATTAATTTGTTCCTCAAACAAATTATATGTGAATTCTCAAAGAATTTATATGGTAAGTTTCACCATGGATTTTGCTTTAAAAAGCCAGTAATGTTTTACCCTTAGAAGACAGATTTATCCAAAGTAACTTAGAAGTGAGGTGAAAAACGAGCAAGTCTGTTATGGAATCTGCAAGCTGGATGTCTGTTACTGATGTTGATTGAGGGATGAATTCAGACTGAGTCCTGTATTTACATGACACTACACAGTTACATGATGTTTAGAAACAAAGAAATATTTTCAACTCCATCACATGTCAACAAGTACAGTGACAGTATTAAGTTTTAATGAATGATTAACATTAATAAATGAACTTTGTTCAGTAACACAATTTTAAATTGTGGCAAAAGGCAAAAATATTCATCTATCACGGTCCCACAAGGAATCATTTTGTGAGCTATTTGTCAAATATTTTAGAATTGTCCTTTAATTGAAAAAAAAACATAAACACAAAGCTTCTGGTAAAACCAGGACAGCAAAATGCTCGTTACATGAAATCTGGTGGAATATAATATATATATAATTCCAGGATCCAGGTAATGCCATCCTACAAACACCACCATTCACCTTAGGCAGCCTGCAGAACAACAACACGGGGAAACGGCGCCCATCATGTTGACTGTATGACCGCAGATGGGCTTGACTTTAAGGGGGACTCTTTTCATTCACTAGACTCCTCACACACACACACAGAGAGAGAGAGAGAGAGAGAGAGAGAGAAAGGATGCTTCCGCTTTAGGAAGGCGGGAGGGGTCGTGTAGAATATGCATCCAGCCAATCAGGAGTAAGTGCGCATTGCGATCCTGTGCAGGATTGTTGTGTTAATAAATAGTTGGTGAATGAGGGATCAATGAATGAAGCTGTCCGCGGTGCTGGAACTTACTTCACACTTTTGGTCAGTTCCGATTTGTGTCGATCTCAACATGGACACCGTACATGTGTAAAACGACATGTATACGCATTAATAACTTCACACTTCTTTATTTTCGATCGCTGGTTCCATGCATGATATTAAGGTGATGTATATGTGGAGAAAACTTTACGATTCCGACGCAACAGAAACCAAGAAAGCCTTGTGAGCAAAGTGAGCAGCTCCGACTAAAATCCTACAAATACAAAAACATAACTCCAATATCGCCTAACAGCCATAAGATTAAATTTGTTGCTGCTGCAACTCTGGGACGTGTGGATGATTGGGTTTCAGGCTTTGGTTTATGCCTCCACTGCTGCTCAATCCCGGGCAGGTGGTTGTATTTCCTCCGGGTGATATAACTCTTCTACCCCATTAATAACGCAGCCACCAGCGGTCACATCAATCTGTGGCTGCACACGGTCTCTGGTCATATAGGTGCTACAGGCCTGCACGGTCACGTGGTCAGCGGCCAATGAGCTGAATGAAATCAGCAGCTTGTAAATCAGCGGTGGCAGAGAGCTACGTGTGTTACCTAATAAGTCTTTAAATGGGAAATCAGTGAGGAATTTATGAACAGTCTGGTGGCTGTTGGCTGAATTATATGTGTGTGAGAATGGCAGGATCTTAACAGTGGAGTGATGATGGAGTCAATACACTTTCCCCACATTTTCATAATCTCTTTCTTTGTAAACAAAAAGCAGCGCAGATGGATCCCCAAAAGTGAAACAAGCAACACATCTTTACTTTCTGATGATCCTGATGAAATGAGGCAGGGCTTGACAGCCCCTGGTTGCAACCTTTTCATGACGTCGAGCCAGTTGTTTTGGTCCCTTCTATCCAATCGGAGGCTCTTCTCACATTCTACCGGAGCCGAAATGGGTCTATTCATGCAGCGGCTCTGTCCTGCCGTAAGCACCAGAACGCCCTTCGTTGGGTGGTCCGTGGTACCCGACTGCTGCTTTAAACAGCAGCACTGACATGGAAACCCCATTGCAGCTGCAGAACGATTTCTTTCCTGAGCAGCAGCTCCAGCACTGTAAGTACCAGCACTACTGCGGGCGGGAGGATCGGCTGAGCAAGCAGCACGACCAATGCTGCACCTGCAATAACTGCACCTGTGATGCGAGAAAAAGCCTCGTCTTTCGCGGGACGTCGCCGACCACTGTGGGAACTTTAAGGACACCTTCGGAAACGTCTTCGAGGCAAGGTTGCCAGTACAGCGTCTGCGAGTTCACACCCTCTAGTCATGGTAGTTCATCCAGACATCATCATCTTCACCATCAGCAGCAGCAGCAGCAGCAGCAGCAGCATTGCCGCGATCGGCAGCGGGGCAGCCTGGGCAGCAGCCACAAAGACAGTAACTCCTACAATGAAATAGCCATGAGCAGCTGCAGATACAACGGCGGCGTAATGCGGCCGTTGAGCAACTTGAGCTCGTCCCGCAGAAACATCCACGAGTTTGATTCCGAGTCCCAGCCTTTGCAGCCCATCTCAGCCGCAGATGCGTCGGACACTTTAGTATCGAAGCCGGAGAATAATTCCACCACTCTGATGCCTTACGCATCGGGAGACGGAGGGGGAGGCTGCGGCCACGGCGGGGGTAAATCGGGTAAAAAGAAGAACCAGAACATTGGGGAGAAGCTCGGGCACAGGAGGGCCCTGTTTGAAAAAAGGAAGCGACTCAGCGACTATGCGTTAATCTTTGGGATGTTTGGGATCGTTGTCATGGTTATAGAGACTGAACTCTCGTGGGGAGCCTATGGAAAGGTGCGTATTAAGTCCGAGCCGTGCCGTGCACTCCCATCTAGTTCATTTAGTGGCATGTGACTGTCGGAGGAAGCCTGTTCAATCAAACAACTTTTGATAAAACTACTTTAGCAACAGAAGTCTGGGCTCATTGTGAAGTGACCCAGGGCGTCATATGCCAGGCCAGAAGGCCCAGTGAAGTCCAGGGGATCCCCCTGGACAAGCGATTTTTGCAATAAACTTATAGATGCAGTTTGTACCATGTTTCTATGCTGGAATCAACATGTCACAATGTGAATTTATTTTATGCTGTTGTGTTTTGTTTGGCTTTAGTGTTGTTGCTCTTTTCCAGGAGTCCCTGTATTCATTTGCTCTAAAATGCCTGATAAGCCTTTCTACAATCATTCTCCTGGGGCTGATTATCATATACCATGCAAGAGAGATACAGGTAATGTTGAAACACTCTGTCTATGCTTTCACTGTTGATGTTGAAGAGTCTGCTATGGCAGTAAGATTGTATCAGCCGATTCTCAATCCATTATTATTTCTGTAGCTATAAAAGAGCAGTGGTGTGTAGCAATTGTCATGTCATAAACAATAAACTGCTGGAGTTGCTGAGCTGAACTAACCAGAAATGCAAAAAATAAAATAAAATAAAAAGAAAAAACTTTGTGTTAAAGTAAGAGAAGTAGTAACTTTTAGTTTTTCTGCACTGTGGGCAGTGTAATTATTCAAAGAAACACTATTCCCAGGTTAACTTATGCTCATGTTTTACTAAAAATGTCTTAAGCAGCAGTGGTTGGTAGACTGATCACCGTCATTAATAGTTCATTATAGGTTTTGATAAGATTTAGGAACTCCTCATGGTGTTCGGTGGATGACTACGGTAGTCAGCTTCCTCTGAGATGTCTCAACATTTAGACAGTTTTATGACCTTGCCTTGGAGCATTGTTACATTACTTACAGTTCTTCCTGCACTTCAGCACTTGTGTCTTTGTTGAACAGCCACAAAATTAATAGCACCACTTTCTGCAGGGAGGATGTATGTTGCCAGAAAGCTTTCGCGTGACTGAGACCTTCTTTTCTTTCTTTTTTAATTAAATCAGCTCAGAAAGAAAACTTGAAAAGAAACACAGCTCAAGCATTTCCCTGAATATTGAATGGCTCCACGTTTAATCATGTTAATGGATTTTCTTACTTTTAAACAAGCTGAGCCAGCTGTTTTTATCTTATTTCTTTACTTCGTAGAAGAATATTAGATTGAAGATGTAGTATGCTGTAGGTGAAACAGAACATTTTTACATTTAGATAAAAAAAATCTTTTGTATTAGAAATTGCATTAGCTACGTGATATTTATCAGCCTTGTATGTATATTTCAAGATTTAACAATTCCCCGGGGAGTATTAGTCATTGAAGCAGCCTAACAACACAATCTGTCGCCCCCTTCAGATGTCTCATTGCATACCTTTCTTTATGACGGATGACAGAAATGCAATGATATTATCACAATTCAGCGTATCTTTATTTCTTCCTGCAGTTTTGTAAAATAGAAAGTATTTCTTTGTCTCTGCCTCGGCCTCTGCACCTTTAATTCTGTGTAAATTATTCAGTTCATAAACTGAGCACTTTACCTTTTTCTTGTACAAACTTTCTTTCATGTTAAATAATGTAAGGACTTAGTTGTAATATATTGCAAAGGTTCATTTCTCATCACAGCAGGTTTCCATTTAATGACTTTTATAACAGATTGTGCTAAATTGGCAGTTGTGCCTCAGCGGTACGTTTGTATTCACAATAAAGCAGTTAAATGCTTAAACACTAGACTGTGCAGTATTTTGGTCCCTGTTGATTGTGTATTATGATTTAGCAACACAGGTGTATTGGTAATTATGGCAGTTTTACACATAAAAATGGCTCTAAACCAACATTTTTTACTTCATTACAGCTGAAAAGCTCATTTTAGCTCTCAAACAAGCTTTTCATTCCAACCCTTTAATTGTCAGTAGCTGCACATTTACCCCATAGGAAAGCTGTTCAATCCCCTTTGATCCAGACTCCACTGACAGGCCTGTCAATATCCAGCATTTTTCACCTTAGATCGCTCTCTCTTCAACACTGAGACTTTTGCTCCCTTGTTGACCCAGAAAACTTTATTAAGGCAATTGTTTTCTTCAGAGTCAATTACTGCAATGCACTTTTCACCACATATCCACAGTGATTTATATCCAGTTTATTCAGATGTAGAAGCCTGAACACTATAATGAATTAGACAACACCATCACTCCACTGCAGTCGTACTTGCTCCCTGCTGCTTCATTCTAAATGTACAAGTTGATTATATGGCTCGACTTCTTATTCATCAAGTCTCTCTTAGAAAAAGTAGAAGTCAGTTCCTGAGAACTGAGACTGGCTCACTATTTAAATCCAGTTCATAGTGGTTATACTGTACTTCAACAACACCAGCTGCTCCATTCCTTCCCTGCCTGTGGGGCTTTTATGCCTGTTGTAGCAAGTCTGTCATTACTTGGTTCCTGCACATTAACATATGCACACACACACGCGCAAATTAATTCTAAATCAATCTTGCTACTGACACACACATGCGGACACAGAGGCATTCAAAGGCGGCATGCTCTTCCCAATTCCCCAGTGCTTCTGGTGTTTGTGTGTTCAATACAACACTTGTACAGATGAGATGACTTCATGTGTGTTCAATATGAAGATATTGCAGTAAAATATATTTAAACACATTTATGCACAGATTAATGTACTACCTATTTTATTAATCATTCACCTAATCAATCAGTTGAATAAACACAGTTACCTAGAGGAGTTGCTATAGTTTTATGATAACTGACAATTGACTCACTATAATCTAGATCACATTTCTATGCTATTGGACAGTTTAATCTGTTGCACATAATATTTTCTTCAAAACGTAGCAGACTAAAACAGTGTCACTAAAGTGCCAAAGCTGTTAAGTGACATTCCGACATCAAATAATAAGACTATAACAGATGTTAGCAGTCAAGAAGAAATCATTGGAAAAAAATCTCAAATTGGCTATAAAGAAAAAAACAAGGTGGAATCCTTCTTTAAATCATTTTCATCAATTACACATCAAATCATTTACACCTAACAAAACACATTGGGCCTCATGCAAGATCATTTTCATATTATTCTCCTAATTTTTTCTTACTGTTATCTGTAGATTTTCTTAGCTACTCAAACTTCTTGTAAATCACTTGTTTCAGAGTGGTTAGTGCCCCCTGGTGGGGATCTCAACGCCCACGAGATCTGATTTACAACTTAATAAACTCCCGTAAAATCGCCATGTGAAGCTGCCTGTTCTGCTTTATGTGTGGGAAAGTTTCATTCACATAAACGCCATGTGGGAGTAAAAAGCTGAATTTTATACGGCAGAGTTCCACGTCGGCTGTCAGGAGTCAGGGAACTAAAACACAACATATTCATAGATTACACATACATCTGTCAGAGTAGTGCTGTACTATGGGGCAAAGAAACAGAGTTACAAACACTATCACAGAGGATAACACTGTTGATGATAATTAACTGTATTTAGTGTTGTCCTCTGGGTGAAACGCTGAACCAAAAACTCTTTATCTTCTGTTGTGTTATTCCCTGGAAAATCCCTGGCGTGTGCACCCCACCTTATTTTCTTTGAGGCTACATGAGTAGAGTGGTCTTTCTAAAGTGCACTTTTCCAAATGGGAAATCTTGCTCCTGCAGTAAAGAGATTATGCATGCACATCCATGTGTACTCACAGATGCCTGTCAGATGCAGAGGCATAAGTCAAGATGATGAAATATTTTGCCACCACTTGGAGCCCCTTAAAACTGATTTACTGTCAAACTCGGTAAAGACTGCACCCTCTCATTTTTATACGGTATAACAACGGTACATTTTTCTCCATAGAGTGACTGAACTCGAAAGGTCAGGTCAGAGAGGATAGATTTCAGACATCAACTGTCATTTGAATTGTTTAGTGATACATCTGCACCAAAGCGCATTAACAGAGAGGGGCAGTTTGTCCCAGCATGTACAATCACTGTAGCGATGTGTTCAGGAATCTAAAGCATGTATGTTTTTTCGTTTGTCCTTGAAATGTTGCTGTTGATCTGTAATAGGAATTTTTAGACTCTTTAGTTTCATAGAGTTTGCTCAGTTGGCAGTCAGCAGTACACTACAAATGTAGTGTAGTGCTATTCTACAAATAGAAATGGAGAAGTGAGAAGTGAGAGCTCCTACTCACTTTGATTTGTCATTGTCAAAGCTACGAGCTGGAAGAATCTTCCTGTTTGCACAGCTAAGACAGTTGATGAGTTCATCTTATTCTCAAACACACAGAAACTGACAAAATAATTCTATTTTTTGTCACATCAAAGTTTCTTTTGCTAAGGGGCATTTGTGTTAAGGCCATTGGTGTGTCGGTGTACCTTGTGATGACAGTTCTGCTGAGATTTCTTAAACTAATGCAAACTGCTCTGGGGACTGTTCTATCTTTGATGTGCGCTTTTGTGATAAAAGTCAGTGCTGATGTGTCACAGTCGCGCAGTATTACATTTTACAATCTGCGGAAAAGATAAAATAACAACACTTCCCTCCAAACTGTGCCAGAGAATCCTGCCAAAGCCAGGCTTGGCTGTGCTTGTCAGGCTGCCCCTGGGTGGTGTGTATGTGTCAGAGATATGGTGTAACTGCAGGAGCTGTTCTGCATTTCTCACAGTGAAATCTGTCCTCTACCTGAGACTCCAGACTGGACTCAGATAACCACCACTGGCTGGTGACCTGAGTGTTTTCACTGAACACATAGCCTTTCAAGGACAGAGACACTCAACCTCCCTGTAGTATTTATTGCTGGCATTTACTAAATTGTGCCCTGCATATGCTTTTAAGCATGCAAATGATGTTAGATTAATAATGTGGGCAACTTGGCTGCAACACTCTAAAGAAAGAAAGATTTATATGGGCTTTTACTTTGCCTCAGAGAGGTTTGACTTTGCTTGAATAGAAGAATGTATATGCAAATAGGAGACTTAATTTCAGAAACAAAAGCAAACTAAATCCGCACCAGCTTCAGATTTACTCCGCAAAGTGGCCTCTTAGTGGCTCGCTTTGATATCATAAATAAAGCATTGCATTACTGTCTAATTGAGCTGAACCTCTCAACCTAATTCATTAATGAGATTGAGCGATTTCATCCTCAGTGACAAGATATATGTTCCCATCTCCACATTACACAGATTAAATATTGAGCTGGACTCCATTAGTTATATTGACTGTAGTGAAACAAGTAACCAAACCAGCTAGCATCACCGGTAAGCTCCTCGGAGACTGTGGACGCTGCACAGTGGCATGTGAGGAATGATCTCAGGACATATTCTGCTGTCTGGTCTCTTAGCCTGTCATGAAACTTTCCCGTGATGAACAAGGGCTGTGCACTCTCAGTGATTAGACAGTATTTTTCTATCCATCAGAGGGGCCCAATGGCTGAGAGACATCTTATTCGGGAATCTGCACCACGCTTTTTTAATCTCTGCGATCTGTTGAGCAGTGTGTGTTTAGTGAGGATAACATTTCTGCGAAAGTGAGGACATTTTGTCCAGTTCTTACTTCTCCAATGGGCCATTTGCAAGTCAACACTAAAGGGTTAGAGTTACACGTCCTCACGTGTACAAAGGCACAAATGTGTGCATGGGTGTCTGTACATCTCCATATATAAAAAAAAAAAAAAGTCACCTAGGGCACATTAAAAATCTTGAAGTTTCAAATATGTACAGTACAAAATACCTTTGGGCTCAAATATCACTAACAACTCTTGCATGTTGTACAGACTTTCATGTTCCCCAGAAAAAGATGGTTTCTGACTTTTCCTTCAGTGCCAACATTAGAATATGAGAATTTGTCCCAAGATCAAAGGCTTTCAGATTGCCCCTTCAGGAGTAGCTACAGCAGAATAATCCACATGTTGATTTTGCCCCAGGTGCCCTTTCTGCCACAACCCTCCCATTTTTATCCAGGCTCAGGACCAGCACCAAGGTTGCCCCTTGTGGATGGTTGGGGCCACAGCTGGTCAGGTGGGATTCAAACCCACTGCCTTCTGTATCGCCAACCCAGTGCTCTACCAACTGAGATAACTTGGTTCCAACATGTCTGGAATGCAATGAGACATGATTATGGCTGCCTCAGAACTACTAGTAACTTTTCTTTTAGTGTCATCATCAGGTAAAACAATTTTTTCAATGTAGGGTTAGAGTTGTGCCTCACATTTTTCTCAGTATCTTACAAACCAAGATACTGAGAAAAATGTGATACATTGAATTGCTGAATTTGTGAGACAAACTCAACAAATTAAATTTAATTAGTTTTAAAAAATGCACATTGGTAAACTTTCCAGCATGTATTAAAGAGAAAACCCTCCAAATGTTATATATTTTTTATTTTTTGTTTTATTTAGTTTGAATTAGGTCGTGACTGTTTATTTTTTCACAATATTTAAAACAACCTGAGCCATTATAAAGGTCGACATTTAATTAAATCCCTACCCCAGTACAATTTGAATTTATCATTCACTTGTGGTTTTATACTAACTCTGATACAATGTGGTTAACTATGGTAACGGCAGAACTACAACTTGACTTTTCAGTTTAATGAGTGAACTATTTAAATATGTAGAATTTTAAATTAATTTTAAAGAACTACCAAAAATGCTCAATAAAAAAAAAATCAGTTAGACAAGACTGGTTTTGTCTACAAGGTTTACTCAGCATACCCTTTATGTGAAGCTGATATAATCTTAATCAACCAAATAAAATAAACAGTTCAAACAACAAGCAATATTTTAAAAAGATAATAGAAGAACTGTTAGAAGAACAAATTGCAGTAGTTGAAATAGTTAAAATTTTTAAGGTAAAAGTTAAATGTTATTTTAGTTATGTTTCCTATTTGAAATCTATTGCTTTAGATTAAGCTCTTTTGGCTTATTTTGGAAAACAATTGTTACTCATTTTGCCACATGACAAATGTTTTGCTTTTTAACTGTAGTTGCTTCATATTATTTCAAAAGGTCAAATATGAAAGTATTGAATGCCAAATTGCAGACCTTAGTCTAGTGACTTACCCCTTGTGGGCATGTTTTCAACATTTGTTAGAATCCTGTAATTTGCACTGTGTAAGTTTTCAGACTCGTGTAAGAGTTTTGAAAGTGCCCTGGATCATCAGGTTTCTAGATAAATTTCATGTCTTTCTCTGTAGCAAATTGTGGCATGACTTAAAAAAACAAAGTTGAATGTAGTTTTCATTCCCTCTATCATAACTGCTGCTTCTGCTGCTAGCTTGGAATATCTGATGCTCCGAGGTAAAGGGCTCTTCACTATCGTATTTCAGGTCATCCATTACCATAATTGCTTTTACCTACCAAGTAGTCTTTTCTTATGTGACCTGCGTTTAAATGTTTAATTACAGCGTTTTGAGGTAACAAACTTTGTAACTGCTTTTGACAGGGCGGTTTTGTTATTTAAAATGTAAAATAAAACGCATCTAGTGTTGTGTGCAAACAATAGATTTAGCTGCTTTCAGAGCCCTAATTCTGTAAGTAAGAGGCCGCAGCACAGTGGAGCCACAGCTTGTGTTTCCGTGTCTATGTTACACTCCCTTGGAAAGCTGAACAAGACAAGCTGTGGTTAGAGTTACACACTTCTCTGACAGATGTCAGTTTGTTAAAGGAGCTCAGTGTCACGCATTTGATATGAACAACTGCCTCTGAAAATTTAATTCATGTGTTTTTTGTGTTTGGGGAAACTTTGATTGCAGCCTTTAAATGAATTAGCTGCAGAGGCTTTGTGGGACAGTTGTACCAATTGTTCGGGGACATGTATTTGTTGTAGCTTGTTCTGTTTTTGTTGTTATATACCAGCTTGCTGACAGCTGATATTTCTTGCACAGTAGCTCTGGACATATAATTGGTTCAGAGGCTGTAATGAGCAAGGTACAGTGTTTGTTTTTATGCTTTCAGCAAAGTTTGTGCGATGAAGTGAAGGGGGCAGCTGTAGTGTCAGAGTCTTTACATGTGTCAAACGCTATTTCTTGAAGAGAAGTCAAGACACTGTGTGAAATGTACATAAAAAGATACTACAATGATTTACAAATGATTTGAATGCTAATTCTAAATAGTACAAAAACAACATATTAGATGGCAGAATTAAAAAGCAAACCAAAGAAAAACCTGGAAAAGTTGTGATATGTGTTGGAATGTGTCACGACCAGTGAGGTTAATTGATAACAGGTCAGTCTCATAAAAAAACCTGAGGAGTGGGGTCAAGACGTCAAGGTTGAACGCCCATGATGGTGATCTTTAGGTCGTCAGGAGGCACGGCATTAAAAACAGACAAGATTCTGTAGCAGAAAAAGTGCGTGCGCCCTAAAGTGATTGTCAGTGCCTCAGCATCCAGAAATAAAGTTGAAACTCTTAGAAGTACAGACAAAGTCAGAAACTCTGACAACCTCTCTGAGCCCAAGTTCATTTAAAATGAAATGAGGCAAAGTGGAAAACTGACATCTGTGATGTGTCCAAAATAAAGTTCTTTTAGGAAATCATGAATGCTGTGTCCTCCAGGCTAAAGAGATGATGATTGGACTTTTAGTGCAGTCCAGACCTATCACAAAAAGTTTGTGCACTGTGTGACCAAAAATACAAAAAGCCTCAAATTCTTGAGCTGCTGAAATATAGGCAAGAATGAGGAGAAACGTGCTTTCAAATTAAAATACTTGGCCACCAAATACCAAATACAAACAATATTAACATATTGTCTTTAAAGGCTACTATTTAGAATCAAAACTATGTATTAATGGTTGCATCATTTCATTCTCATTTTTTCACGTTTTACACAGTGTGTGGAGATGACGTTTGTATGTGGAGCAGCATTGTATTTATGTGAGGAAAGTGAAAGCAGACAGTATTGTTCTTTTTAAGGTGTACATCGTTTGTCCTTTAGTTGAATCACAAATTTGTTTTCAATATAAGAAATATCATAATTTCAGTAATTCCATTTTATAGACAGTTACATTTCAGCACTACACTACAGTGTAGGTCACTGATCCCATTAACCTTCTAGGAGTGGGGCAGGTTTTACGTCTGTAATGAGAAATTCCAAATTAAACTAAGTGGAGAGTAGATGGCAAAACGCCAAATTATGATGTGGTTTGTGTCATTTCTGATCCAATCTCTGCCAACTAATAATTTTCATACATTCTTTTGCATGAATAAGGCTGGCAGGTATTTGTGGAGAGGACAAAAGTCACTGAAAACGGAAACCACATACTTTAAAGATGAGCTGAGCTGACACACGGGTTTATCTGTGTCAAATCCTGTTTCCAATGATGCTAATCTGTAAGAAAAAACATTATATGACATGTGCATATTTTCACTGTGAATGTGAAATGTGAAAGTCATTGGACATCATGTAATTTATTGCCAAGCACATCAGGGATGTTTATGACAAAATGCAATAATATCCTCTTTTTTTTTCTCCTTTAAAAAATCTTCTGCTTTCATGGCAAAAACAGCCGCCAGGAAACTTCGCTTATTTGTGCTGACAGCCACATTTTGTAAAATATCTACTGCCAGTTGTGACGGCCTGTACACAGACAGAGGGCCTTGAAGTGATTGAGTGGGGGAAACAGGAGCATCTGTGAAGGGATATCAGCGTGGCGTGTCAGAGAAAGGATCTAAGTACAGTAACAAATGCAGGGCAGGCTAATTCTGTTCAGAAAGTTTTTAAACTGCTGCCCACGACCAATGCACATAAAACGTGAGACAAAGACTGAGACAGTGCACTTATAAACATGAGAACAATCAAGGATCACTGTGAACGAGCCTGCAATGGAAGGCAGGGGCTCAGCCTTTAGCCCAGGCTTAACACACCAGCAGTGAACCTGCTGATCCAAAATAGCTGTGGAGAGGATGAACAGGAGCAGGGAGCAGCAGCAGCAGCAGAGGTGACCATGTGAGGAAGCTTATATGACAGAGGACAGGGTGGAGAAGACTGATGAGGGCTGGTGAGATCCACCCACATTGCGGTCCCCAGTGAAGCCTCCTGCCTTCTGGTCAGGGTGGCCGAGCGATCAAAACATAATGCTAATGTAGAGGTGGCAGATGTTCCTATCAGTATAGGCCTTTGAAGTTGAAAACGCTGACTGCACACTGCAAATGTTTCACTTTTTTCCCTCACAGAGACTGATGGCAGTGAGAGAAACAGGTCAAAAGGGAAATATGTGAGAGACTGTAGTTATACGTGTATACAATGAAATATTTAGACACATATTTTACACAAATTCCTCCATTTTATTTTAGAATTTTTGATTGTTAAATAGTTTATCTACGTAGAGCCCTAATTAATTATTTCCATTACTCAATCTGCCACGGGGGATTTTATTCTTTGGAAAGTGTTATTGTTATGTATATAATTTGTCCTAAATGTACAACAAACTTATAAAAATGCTAGAGCCTTCAAAAAATATGGCTCAAAATTGTGATTTATTACTTAAAGGCTATTTGTGGCATATTGTTTAATGGGCCTAATGATTTCCTGTAGCTTGTTCTTTCACCATGATGAAAATATAAGCTGGCTCTTACCCTTTGCCAGCCTTACAGTGCCCTTTC
The DNA here is from genome assembly GCA_033026295.1 of Channa striata. Lineage (NCBI taxonomy): Eukaryota > Metazoa > Chordata > Actinopteri > Anabantiformes > Channidae > Channa > Channa striata. Next base: position 14,032,641 of record CM065187.1, read on the forward strand.
GTTGCAGTTATTTATGGTGGACAATGCAGCTGATGACTGGAGGATAGCCATGACATATGAACGCATCTTCTTCATTTGCCTGGAGATCCTGGTGTGCGCCATCCACCCCATCCCAGGAAACTACACCTTCACCTGGACAGCACGCCTGGCCTACTCCTATGTGCCGTCCAAAACAGATGCAGATGTGGACATCATCCTGTCCATTCCCATGTTCCTGAGGCTGTACCTCATTGCTCGTGTAATGCTGCTGCACAGCAAGCTCTTTACGGACGCCTCGTCCCGCAGCATCGGTGCACTGAACAAGATTAACTTTAACACACGCTTTGTGATGAAGACTCTCATGACCATTTGTCCTGGCACTGTGCTGCTGGTTTTCACCATCTCACTGTGGATCATCGCTGCATGGACTGTGAGAGCTTGCGAGAGGTGCCTGGATCAGTTTCTCACGCTATCCTGCACTCCTCAGCATGAAACATAGATAAGTCATAAAAATAGATAATGTACACTTCTCAGTTCACACTGTGTCTGAGCACAAGGATAGAAATTTTAATACATGCTGTAAGAAAGGATTATAGCCCAGCAGTATTCTGACATTTAATCTTATGTTGTACATTGCATTAAATTTTATTTTAATTATTAGAAGAAACTGGAGTTCATCAGTTTCAATAGGTGCATTAAAGTGAGCCAACCTATTGCACATTTTATTTATTACAGGTATCATGACAACCAAGATATAACCAGCAACTTTCTAGGAGCCATGTGGTTGATCTCAATCACGTTTCTTACCATTGGATACGGGGACATGGTCCCAAACACATACTGTGGGAAAGGAGTCTGCCTCCTGACGGGCATTATGGTGAGAAAAGCAGAGAAAAGCAAACTGAGTTCTTGCATGTTTCAAGAAGGGCTGAAAGACCGACAGGAAGCCTTATTATTTATGTGATGAATGTGCTGCTAATAATTCATGATGGAAAAAGTAGTTGACATGCAAAAAAATAAAAAATCCACATTGTGTGTGTGAGCATGTCTGTTCTTGTGACTTGACAGGGTGCTGGCTGCACTGCCTTGGTGGTGGCTGTGGTGGCGAAGAAACTGGAATTAACCAAAGCTGAAAAACATGTACACAATTTTATGATGGACACCCAGCTCACAAAAAGAGTAAGTGAACACCCCACATGCACCTGCTAGGATGCCACAGTATTTATTTCACCTGTTGGTTTTCATTCTTTTGTTCCACTTTAGGTGAAAAACACAGCTGCGAATGTTCTCAGGGAGACATGGCTCATCTACAAGAACACCAAACTGGTGCGGAAGATGGACCACGCCAGAGTCAGGAAGCACCAGAGGAAATTTCTCCAAGCCATTCACCAGTATGTACCACACTCCTGCCCTGACCTCGCCCGCATGTTGGTGTAACGCCTTCTTTATCCAGCTGTGTGCTGGGTTTTTTTTATTCAAACCTGAAATCTGAATTGTTTGACACCTGTAGCAAAAAGATGTGCTCATATTGTTAGATCATATTATTCATGGCCATGTCATAACAAACTTTTTTCTCCCATTTGCAGATTCAGTATTAAAAAGGTGAACTAAATCTATGTTAATGATTTTACCAATACACCAGAGGGTCTTGTAATTCCTTTATATTAAAAACAAGAATGCAGTTGTCAGTATTTATCTGTGGAAAATGGCATTTCTTGGACTGTGGTAATAGTCTTTCAGCAGTCTCCGTTTTACAAAGGTATTCCTGAAAAAAATAATTTCATCTTGAAATATCTTGGAGTTACAGAATTCAGCGCGGTATGATATTGATCTCATTCGGTCTCGCTTTTGCTCTTTTGTCTCTTTCACTGTGAGTCAGATGTCAGGTTAACCTCAGGGATGACACATCTAGTTTTCTACTTTTCAAGCGGCTGGTCGGAGGCTTACCTGTCAGCTAGGCTTGTACTGAGTCCCCAAGGACTCCACTAGTGCTACCAAAGTCGAAAACAGTATTGATTTTAGTCTCACCTCGCTCTTGTTTTTCCCCAACCTACAGTGCGTTCGAGTACATCTAGTCTGTGACTTCTTTGGTATTTTAGCTTTATGCAGAAGTAAAATGTCCTGTTTGTACTGTATGTTTGTTTTTTTTCCCTGTGGTTTTATGTTTTATGTATGCATAAAACTTTGAGTCTTTGTGGTCTCCTGTGTACAACTTGCTCATGAATCTTTTGAACATACGTTTAGGTTTTAAACACATTAGGAAGTTTAATTACAAGGCAGAGAAATACACAATCTGTCTGCTGCTGCTGCAACCTGCATCCAGATTTGTGCTGTTTAATAGCCTTTTGTCACGGTTGCTTTGTTGAGTCATTATGTCCTGCTGTCCTTTTCAGGCGATTTGCAGTTGTGATGACAACTTCTCATGTCCACCTCCTGCTCTGTAGGACACTCTAATAATGGAAATCCCTTGGAGCTAAAGCTGAATCTGTAAAGAGCCTGATTTAGTGGGAAAAAGTCACATCCAGCTCTGTGGGAAAGGACAGCTATTCAGCATGGTCTCATCTTTCCGTCACACCTTTATCTTAAAGAAATGTTGTGTTGTTCATGAGGTAGTGTTTTCACAGGCCTTCTCTTTCTAGAGGTTTATGTGTTGCCTGTTGCTTGCGTGCTGGGTGTGATACACAAACTCTGAATTGAGATTAATGTAGACACATGACGGGCTGGAAAAACGCTGACGGCTGGCTTTGACCCGTCATAAGGCGAAAGCAAACATCAAATCAGATATCACTGTGCCTGCTTTCCACAGTGAAAGCCGCAAGACTGTGTGAGAAAAACTCACTCAGACGTCCTCATCAGTCACAGCGAAGGATGCAAGGTGTGAACAGCTGCTAAATGGGACCATAGACACCTTGAGGCACTGTCTGTGTTGGTGACTGTTTACAGAGATTAACAGGAGTGCGGCTTTGATTTACTGTAGTTTTGATACCCAGGGCTGGAGTGAGGAAAAAAGGATTGGACTCAGAGAACGAGCACAGCTGCAGCTACTGTATCAGAAACAGACCGGACATGCAAAGTTGTGGCTGCAGTTTAGAGCTGAGGTGCCAGTGTAGAGATGAGGATTACAGCAGCCAGACTTGAGCAAGCAGATTTTGCCATCTGAATATGTTTATCTGATGTTGTAATAATTCATTTGTCTACTTCATGTTTCCTTTTTTTCCTGTTTGTGTCGACACAATGAAATAGAGCTCGAAAGTAAGTCTTCGCCTCACACGTAGATACAGACCTGTTGTGTGCATGCTAACGAGAGCTTGTCCTTGATCCCAATAATGTGACTAAAAACGTACACTCCCTCATTTGATAAGTGAAATTCATGCCATGAAAATGTTTTGAAAAGGATTAATTTGCTCCACGTGACACAATTGTAAAATGCTAATTCATTCATATAAAGTTTTTTATGAGATGTCTGTTCAACTAGCATCATGTCAATTTGACAAAATACACTGCAGTCATACATTTTTCATTCTGTCTTCGACAAACAGTGTTAAATAACCAACGCAAACACCTTTTTACTATTTAGTAGACATTTATTGCACATTGTATACACACCCACAGATGCATATCAAGTGAATTTCAATTATCAGTGATGGAGGGTGTTTTTCTTTCCATTTCTGCATGGATGTGATGAGAATTTGATCTTTAATCAGGAAGTCTCTGATTAAACTCCAATTAACTGTGCCTTCATGTGCCGAAGGATGACAACTAGAGCTCTAAACGAGGCAGACCTGCAGGAGCACAAGTATATCATTTATAATATATCCCTTAGGTCATGTCTTACAACTTTGCAGTCATGCTCACATAAATCAGGGCTCGGGGTCATCTTTCGGCTTGTGGAACCACCGTTAACACCTACATTTGCAGCCACATTTCCTCCATTTCTCTGCTGGATGACACAGTAGCAGAGATACTGAATTAATGTTATCATGGCTGGTAATCAGCACCTGCTAATAACAAGAACATACAGCTGTTATGCATCTTTGCACTTAGAGAAATTAGAAGCGTTGCTGATAGGCACAGTTGGAAGACTCAGAGCTTATTGGGAAGGTGAGTTTTACTGAGTTGCTTGTGCAGTATGCAATCAAATGTCTTATTGTATGCTTTAGGTCTTTATAGCTGTTAAGTCAAGTTTCTCACTACAGTTCCCCCTCCGGGAATCCTGTCCACTTCTATCCACAATGCTGGAGTAGGAATCATAGTGACACGCAGGGCAGTAAGTGCTTGTTAGCTTAGCGATCAGTGGATTGTTGAATCAGGAAAGTGATCTAAAAGGAAGGTCAAGGTAAAGCCATGAGACATCCTGAGAGACTGCAACAGAAAAAAAAAAAACAGACTGCAGATTATAACCTGTCCATTATACTGTAGAAAAAGGGTTTTTCTTTACACGAATCAAGGGGATAAAAAATATGGTGCAGCACTACCTTAAACTGCAACAGATTTAGTGGGTTATTGAAAAGCTTCTCCTCTGATGAATAGCAAGTAGGTTTTAGAATGCCCATTCAAAAGCAGAACTGCCACTGAGGAGTGACTGACTGAAGGAACATGCAGAACACAGTAGACCGGGCAACCAGGCTTTTCCCACCCTGGCCTCAAACTGTTGCTTGTGCAATGGGTTATTGAAAAGCTTACAGTGGCCGTTCTCCTCTGATGAATAGCAAGTAGGTTATAGAATGCCCATTCAAAAGCAGAACTGCCACTGAGGAGTGACTGACTGAAGGAACATGCAGAACACAGTAGACCAGGCAACCAGGCTTTTCCCTCCCTGGCCTCAAACTGTCCTGTGCTTTAACCTCATTATGGAGCTATTGGTCATCCAGCTGTGAAATGTTATACTTCTAACAGGTTTTACATCAACTGCAAAGTCATTTAACACTAAATATCTATTATCTTTTGTCAGTTTAGATCGACCACTTCCTTGATTTTTTTTCTTTCATTTATTTGCCTGTATGATAAAACTGCTATTTTGCCATATTATTTCTTACTTGACCTTAGTGTCTGCTCTTTATTAACCCTTTCGGTCTTCAGTTAATATAACGTCTTACCCTCCTCGTAGATTCCTTTAGAGACTCCTGTGGCACCCTCTGTTGGTCTAACGTGTCATCTTCGCTCCACATCTGCCTGTCCACAGGAATTAGAGAAATGATCCCGCATTGCATGAGAATGGGTGTATCTCAGCAGATTAGCCCACTCCCCAGGGGCCCCACAAAACCCTTCTTGAGCTTAACCACTATTTGCTTTCGATTCAGACATACAACCAATCACCTCAAATCCAAACTCAATTTAAATGTTTTACTTTCTTCTACGGTTTACTAATAATAGTAGTAATAGTATCATTAGGGACATCAAAATCCGAAAGCCTGCCACACTTGCTATTATAGTCTTTTGTTATTGTGCCCAGTATAATTTAGTATGTGTGGGTGTTTTATGTAAGAAAAACTCCTTAATATTATCAAACCACGTGTGGTCAACTCTGCAATACAGTGTAATAGCAGCTTTAGAGCCCTCCTGAGGCTTAGGAAGCAAAACAAAACAAGAGATGTGAATTATTTAAGAATGTTGTGTGGTAAGTTACATTTTTGCAGACTTTACAATTTAAGATTTTTGGATTCTAAAATATTACTTTATTTTTACACAAGTAATGTTTTACGTTTGTATTTACAATGCAACATTACCGGGATTATCTTATGCCGCAAATAGTCAGGACTTTTGAGATTTCATTAGTTCAAGGGCACAAACATTTTATATTTATGTTCTCAAGTGATTAAACAGATAGTTGGTTTAAACAGATGAATTGTAAAGACATACAATGGGTCATTTTGGTATTTTATGATCTTACTTGTAATGAACCCATGGAACGTGAAAAATGCTGTTTTGAGGCTTCTCCTCATCCCTTTAAATGGTTTTATGTACTGGTTAAGTAAGACATAGAGCTGGTCTCATACTACCTGTGAAAGTCGCCCCCCTCCTCCGTGGTTTCCTTTTCACTTGCATGCAGCTCAACCAAACAGACTGACCCCTGCAATCCTTGCATTCTCTACACACATCCTGTGCATGTCCTAGGAGTGTTCTCCGTGTGTATGCCTTTGTGTGTGCACAAAATTTAAACTGATAAAATTCTAATAGCTTTAATTTATTGGGTTCTGAATGGTCTTGTGTTCAGATTGAGAAGTGTTAAAATGGAGCAACGCAAGCTGAATGACCAAGCAAACTCACTAGTGGACCTTGCTAAGGTAAGCTAGACTAACAGTCTCCTGCTGCACTGACCATTGGGATGGAAAACTGACAACTTTTTTTTGCTTCGTGTGATTGAAACGGTGCATGCTAACTCATTTGCTGGGTTAGTTGTGTTGTCTAATTTATTCAAAGTCTACAGGTGTCAAATAAACAGACAGGCTATTAACAAGGTTAAAAATTAATCTGTGTGATGATTCCAGTTGACTACACCCACTGAAACTTTTGAGGGTATGAAATAATAACTTTTTAATAACAACATTTTATTTTGCAGTGTGAATTGCAGTCCCCAGGATATGTTCGCTTGGAAATTACTGAATGAGAGTAACAAGAAACACTTGTGTATGCAAAAAAAAAAGTCCAAATTTTTTCACTTTATGTGTACTCTGATGTTTGTCTCCAAATGCACTAAACAGAAGTTGACACACCTCAGGGAAAGACCAGGCAGCGCGCCAGCCTGACACAGCAGAAACAGTAACCAGGGAGGGGAGACACATTGTGATTTGATGATTCAGCCAAAAGCAAAGGCAGAGAAAGAGAGAACAGAAAGGCAAAGCACTGACATTCACTAGTACACCACAGTCGACATAGATTGAGGCCAATGTGTCATGAATGGTATTATTTGATAACGCCTATTTTACTTGTGCTCTAAAACAGCAGCAAGCACTGGAATGTGACATTGGATAAGATGTTTTTTCAGCCAGTGCCGCTCATCAGGCTCTTGGTTTCATGAGTCTTTAGCCATATGAGGGCAGTGTTGCTTCACTCACTGCACTCTGTCAGTGGAAAGATCAGGTTAAATAGAGCTGAACATGTCATTGGCAGATGCTTCGCCACTGCAGAACAATGTGAAATTTCTCAGATTACAATATATCCCTGAAACTCATTATTTCTAATGTTCGTGTGTGTGTTTTATTGTCTTTTAACACAACTTAAGCGGTGCAGTGTTTGATTTAATATTGTTTCTCCACAAACTATTTTCTTCTTCTTCTCCATATGGGGTGAATTACGTGTCCTCAACTTGCAAAACTGCCCACTCGAGCAGTTCAAAACATTCTCTGGCTCTTCTGTTGTTCTAGTTTTCAGAAATATAGTGGAGAGTGTCAATTTGCAGTTTTAGTATGGGGTAGAAGTGGATCTAATAACCACATTTATTCCTGCACTATCAATTTCTGTATTGTATGTCTGTATTTATGATATAGTATGTTTACCCACAGTTTAATGGAACAATTTTATTTTCCTGTTTTGCATTTCATGTAATCTCTCTTGTTATAGTTTAAGATTTACAGATATCGCTCAGACTTGATTTATTTCAGCTCAATGTGGAAGTCTAAGGCTTCATATAATGTCTTATTAAATTAATCGAATGAAATTAATTGAACAGTTCATGTATGATGACCAATTATCTATACAATTAAATAATTGGTCATCATACATGAACTCTTCAATTAATTTAATTTGCATTTCTGTGAAGTACATGAAATAACTGGGAATCGAGGACTAGGATCAAGATTAGTCTACATGTTGCAAGGAAGATAACTGAGTAAAACCCTTGGCTGGCTGTCACCTTGTCACTGCTGCTTTAGTCCGTATTAATTCACATAAACAACCTTTCCGATTATTCCCACCTCAAATCAGAAAAAGACTATGTGATGGATGACATTGCCTTTAAGTTGCCAGGGATTATTAGACCTTTCACTGAATAATAACTCTGAAACTGCCCTCAGGCAGCATCACTCCCAATTCTCGAAAATGTGACACACATTCCTCAGCTTGTTGTTGACTATTTTTAAAGACCAAACCCCAGGAGCTAAACACCAGCAGCTATAGTGTGATGGTAAAGGTTTGTGTTCCGAAGGTTGATGCATCAAAAGAGCGAAGTCAGCAGGCACCTTTCCTGTCTGCTCAAGGTCACAGATTGATATTTGCTGGTGTGCATGGACCATGAGCTCTCATATACTGTTTACATAAGGTTTTCCCTCCTAGGGCAGTCTTTCATAGGAAATTTGCTGGATCTCAAAGTTGCATTAGTATAAATGTTCAGTGGGGACAAAATCCACAGTCCTGCAGTATACAACGAAATAAATAACTTCTATGTGGCTTCCAAGGTCAGATTTTGCAGATATTACCATAGTATGTAGTTCTTTTTCCCATACTCTACATTTGTAAATTGATCTTGATTTTATTTTATTTTATTTTTTGCCCATTATATTGCACGTGTGCATTTTACTCTTTATTGATTTTATTGCTTTAATGCCTTGTTATATATGGGAGCTGTGTAACAAGTAAATTTCCCCGATGTGGGATCAATAAAGATTTATCTTATCTTAACTCTATTATCCGTGGAGTTAGTAATACAACACTCATTTTTGTAACTGGCTTAGAAATAGTCACTTCAGAATAAATCTTTTCTGGTTGTGGATTCTGACCCCTATCACTGACAGAGAAATTGCTTTACAAATTGACCTTTCTAAAGATATTTTTAAAACAGACCTGAAAAAAGGGGAAAGCATGGTTTAATCATTTTGACAAGTACCTGTTTTTTTTTTTATTCTGCAGTCTGAACATGAGGTAGGGAAAGGGAATTATTAATGTCAAGTGTTTGACTGTCCTTTTTTAAGAATGATCTCATATCTCACTACACTTTCAACTTTACTAAAGTAGTGAAGAAGCATGTGTTTTTTTATTCATAATCCCTTTGCTAATAACAGCCACATATGGAATTCTCAGGTTCCCTACCAAAAGAAGGAACAACAATGGAAAATCGATGATCATGTTAAGTGTATTTCTTTTCCCCTGTTTCAGACTCAGAACATCATGTATGACATGATATCAGACTTGAATGAGAGAGGAGAGGACATGGAGAAGAGGATTGCTCTGCTGGAGACAAAGCTGGAGACTCTTCTGAGTAATTTGCAGGCCCTGCCAGGACTCATCAGCCAGGTCATCAGCCAGCAGCACAGGGACTTCCTGGAGGTGCAGCTCCAGCCTTATGACAAACCCAGCCCTGAGCGCTCACAGTCAGTGTCCCGGCGGAGGTCGTCCTCCACGGCACCACCCACCTCCTCAGAGAGCAGCTAAGGTCCATGGGAAATGCCTCCACTGAAGACTTTTGCCATCATATGGCTGAGTTGCATTTATCGTAAAGCCTTATGGTTTCTATAAATATTATCCAAATTCTGATGACAGAATCCAAGATACTAGGGACAAAGCATTTTAATGGATAACTTCATGCTGTTATTTGTTTTTTAATAACTCAAAAGATGTTGTTATCCTTGCTCCGGTGATGACCGCAAATAATGGAGTTTTCCTCAGTAAAAACTAAAAGGCCTATCGATGGAGATATGATAAGAACTCTTCTCCATCTCTATGCAGAGGTAGCCAGTTTTAGATGGCAAGGTTACCACGTGTGAAACTATTGCACTAAAATAGTGCTTCTCACAGACTTTCTGCTTTTGCTGGCTTGATTCAGTTGCTGTGTTCCTTAAAGCAAACTGAGAAACCACTGAGAAATCAGGCAGGGAGCATGACAGTGATATTTAGGAAAAGTGTTTGATGGACTGGAGCGGAGATGGATGGAGAAAATTGCTCCTACACACTGTCACTCAGAGATAGCTTATAAAGCTTGAAATGAGGAATAAAGCATATATCTTTTAGGTTAGAAACAGCATCAACTATAGCAGTTTTCTTTTTGCAGAGTGCCCCGTAGAATGACTATTTTGGGGGCGACTTTTGAAATAATAGTCCTAATGAATGCATCAGAATCTGTACTTGCACTTACTTTTTAATCAATGCACTTCAATGCTGACTGACATATGATATAAAGATGTGTTGCTCATTAAAAGAAGAACTTTTGAGATGTTTGGGCATGGGTTTGTTATTGTCAATTCTCAAGTTGTGGTTAACGTTGATTAATCAAATCAAAGCCCATTTCTGTTTTTCACAAAGAAGCATTAACTTAAACCTGTAGAGGTCTACAAAAACTTAATGAGGATCACAAACTCAGTAATTACTCCTTGTTTTGATGTGTCTCACCTCCTGTCCTTTCTTCCTGTGCTATTTATGCTTGCTGTCACCCCAGCTGGGAAACAACAAACGCTAAACAACAATTTGCTGAAACCGCTTCTACCTTTTGAAAAGAAAATGCCTATTTTTATATATTTTGAAGAGGACAAGCACACCTCCTACAACAACACAAACAACAATAAGGATTTGAGGAATGACTGATTCAGCATATCTAGCATATGGTTTCATATATCTTGGACTGGAGTTAAGATGCACACATGAAGTAGTCTAATAGGTCGTTCTAATATGTGAACTTTAGTTATGAACAGATTTTTTAACTGCAATATTGTTAATTTACATCTTATGCTTTAGAAAGCACTATGGTACAAGCTAGAGGTGAAGTTTTTAAGAGCAGAACTAGTTAATCTGTCTATAGTAGCTTGAAGTTTATTAGATTTCAAAATTTTAGTGTCAGAAAACAAATTTAAATATTTTAATCATCTTCCTTGCCCTTTCATGCACTCTCCATAGTAACAATGTGAAGATTTTAATGTGGCCGTTATAAACTACCCTCTAGAGATATGGATATTAATAAGATGAACGTAGTTGTTATTGCAACTTTTTTCAGGTTCCCAGATCATAGCATGGATCAGTGGTTACTCATTAAATAAGCAGCACTGATCTTGTTTAAACAGTCCACCCAGGTGATACATGACAAATGTTAAGTCCACAAACTTCAGTAACATAGAAACAAATGAGAGATTATACTGTATGTGACTTAAACAATAAACAATGAAAATGCATATCTAATAAGTGTATGTTTATTTATTTGGTGGAAGGAATTGTATGAAGAGGCTTGCATCTATTAACAGTAACTTTTGCCGTAGTCAATAACTTGTAGGCATTCACACTCTCGGTGGCTGACTACATTACACTGATTTCTTTTAGTAAAACATTACTGCAATTTTCTTAATCTAATTTAGAATCATCAGTTTTTATTTTAGCACATTGCTTTAATCGTTTAGTTTTAGGAAACTCTATTTGTAGTGTGTTTACAATGTAGGGCCCAGTGTGTTATCAGAATGAAAATCTGTGCATATGTGTGTATATTTAGCCGTTGTGTAGGGATGTAGATGTTGGGCATTACGATGTCCAGTGGGTATTGCAATACGAATAGCAGCACTATACAAGTAAGTATGAGGTCAGCTGTTAATGAGTGTCAGGGCTTGTGTGGGGGCTTCTCTATGGCACCTGCCAGAGTGGAGAAGCTGGAAGAGGTTGTGTCCAGGGTGAGAGGGGTTAATGATGATTTTGTCCTGGAGAATGACCAGGGAGCCCGAGTGATTCTTTCCCCACTTTCCACTGTCCACTGCAGTCAGTTCTTGTCCTGTTTGGTGGCTGCACCAAACCAGACTGTGACAGGACAGACTGAATAATAACAGAGTGAAACTGTTAGGTCCTGTTTTTAATCAGCCCATCAGACGGTTTAAGAGACAAAGTGGTGTGGTTTAACATTTAACAAAAAGCTGTGGTGTGTGGATTCTAGTTGACAAAAAGAAGGCTGACATACTGATATAATCTTAACATTCTAATTTGGAAAAGTCCAGCTATTAAACAAATATAATGGAGAACAAAATGTTTAGGAAATAAACTAATGAAGAAGTATAAAACAGCAAGTTAAAAGCCAGTACATGAAGCTGAGGTAAATGCAAACTAATCAGCAATAATCGCTCTAACACCCCTCAATTCAATTATTTTATTCAATTAAATGTCAGTTGAATCCAACCATATCCATAAAGAAAGTGTTTTAGTATGCAATTGTAAATGTTCGGGCTGACTTTTTTTCCGGTCAGTCAACACACCGGGAACTCTGTCATCGCGAGATTCCACGCGAAGAAGCGCATAGCGCCGCTTGCGTGGTGTAGCTAGAGCTGTGTGCTAGCTAAAGCAACATCTAACTTTGGCAACTTGTACATACAGTATTTTCAGTTTTATTCAGTAACGTTGGTTATAGACAAACGTTGCCGTCAGTATGAGTATACTCGCCAAAATAGCAGAGATTGAAAATGAGGTAAGGTAAAAGTAGATAGCAGGCTACGCAATGAATCAGTCACGTTTTAGCTAAAAGCTAGCTGGATGGCTGGCGGTTTACGCTAGCAAATAGTTAGCCTAGCCTCCACAGCTGGGCCTGGCATTAAAACGGGTGTGCAGTTTTGGATAGGTTCGGCCTTGTGTATGAATTCTGCTTTATATGTTAATTCAACATATAGGTGTATTGTGAGTCCAATGTCAAAATCAAAAGGTTATCGTTATCGCTATGATGGTAGGATAAACGCGCAGAAGCGGTTTGACTGTCTGGCAGCCGCTTAAATGTTGAGGTAAATCTGCCTCCCGTGGTTTGGGAAGTAACTAAGTCCCAGTGGAAGAAAGTATTTAGCTGTCTTCTCCAACAAGATTGTCGAGCTATCATGAAATGCCTCATCAAAGCAGCTGTTTGTACCGATAGGCCAGGGAAACTAAAACGATAAAACTCCCATCAAGTTAATGTTGCCGTTGTTGATGCATTTATTGAGCCTCTTGTCCAGGTCTCCCTCGCAAAAGAGACGTAATCTTAAGGGATTTCCTGGTAAAATAAAAGTTTAAAAAAGTTTCAGCACTAGTGAAAAATTCATTCGGATAAGTTCACACTCATGTTACCAGCTATCTAGTTGTCTTGAGTCTCCTAGATTTTGGAAATGATGCAGTCTTCAGTGTTGTACAACACTGTGCATCTTCCCAAACTCCAAATATAATCAATATGTTTACATGACAACTTTTGTTTGACTTATGATCTGTTAAGTAATTTGTCAAGCAAATAGCTGCTACTGCAAGCGTCTCAAAAGTATCTTGCTGTTTAATTTCCTAGAATTCTCCTGAATGTCCCTGAATGATGGACTGTTTCTGTGTGTTGCTCACTAATATTTAAAAAAACCATGGAAAGAACTGGTTTTACACATTATGCTGATGTTGTTACTGATAATCTTAGATGGCCAGGACACAGAGGAACAAGGCCACAGCTCACCACTTGGGTCTGCTCAAAGCACGTCTAGCCAAGCTGAGGAGGGAACTCATCACACCAAAAGGAGGCAGTGGTGGTGGAACAGGAGAAGGTAAAATTATTATTTTAGCTGTTACTAACTTGACTTTAAGTCTGTTGTGTCCTGTCAAGCATCACATTAAACCTTTATTATCTGCTGTAGGTTTTGACGTTGCAAAAACGGGTGATGCTCGTGTTGGCTTCGTTGGTTTTCCTTCAGTAGGAAAGTCTACACTGCTAAGTAATCTTGCAGGTGTGTACTCAGAAGTTGCCGCCTATGAGTTCACCACTCTTACAACGGTACCGGGAGTCATTCGCTACAAAGGTGCAAAAATTCAGGTACAATAAATTCTCATTTGTTCAGTATGCATTCACACATTTTCAGTCTGGTATGGATTCAATTGATTGCTTATTTTTTGCTTATTCTTACATTCTTGACTTCTTTCTAAGCTCTTGGATCTCCCAGGAATTATTGAGGGTGCCAAGGATGGAAAAGGCAGAGGCAGGCAGGTCATTGCAGGTGAATATGTGATGTGTGAAGTTTCTGCTCAGACTGAGACAGGTTTTCATTGGCAAAATGAAAATGGTCAGATATTCACAAAACTTTGAGGTAATGAACTAACAACCAGTGTAAGCTGTTGCAAACACAGTCACATTTAGATGTGATCGGGCTCTAGTAGTGGCAGGAAAAATAACTAAAAATGTTGCAATAATGTTTGTAGTTACATACTGTATTTATCCAATGCTATTTTGTTTTAGTGGCTCGGACCTGCAACCTAATTCTGATAGTGCTCGACGTGTTGAAACCTCTTGTTCATAAGAAGCTAATAGAACATGAACTGGAAGGTTTTGGTATTCGACTTAACAAGCAACCACCCAACATCGGCTTCAAGAAGAAAGACAAAGGAGGCATTAACTTCACAGCTACAGTATGTAACACACAGTAACTTAAATACAGAGATCCCAGCTGTTTAGACAATTTCATCTTTGAATCACTCACTGAATAATGTAATGATGGGATCTTGTTAGTGAATGTTGGTTGTAAATTTAGCAAAACCCTTTGATCACCAGCTTACTGGTTAAACTGATCTCCAGAATCATGTGTGGGAAACAGGATTTTACCCCGACAACCCTGACTGATGGACACTGCCCTCTTTTGGAGATGCATAGGATTACAATGCATTTCTGCAGAATATCTGCATTTGACAAAATGCTATAATTACTATAAATTATATGATATTATATTTTACTGATGAAGTTACAGTGAGCTATATTTGTGCATATATTAGTGAACTATATATGATGTAAATTGTACAGGTTAAACCAAATCTAATATTGCACATGTTTAATATATATTTAAATTTTTTTATTTTCTTGTCCTCTTGTCTTATTGACATTATTTCTGTTCTTATCGCCATCTTTCTCTGTCCTTAGTGTGCACAAACCGAGCTTGATGGTGAAACAGTTAAGAGTATCCTGGCAGAGTACAAGATTCACAATGCCGACATCACTCTGCGCAGTGACTCCACGGCTGATGACCTCATTGATGTGGTGGAGGGAAATCGGTAAGCTGCTGAAGTGCCAGAATAGGCCTTCCTTAGTCATCTCCAGTGGGTGGGGCCTGTTGTAGTCTGAAAACCCATTTTAATTCCCACCACACCAATGCAGATAAAAATGAAAATGCAGTTTGCACACTACACAGTCCACACAATCATTTTCATTATTTTTGTAATGCATAACATGTAGGCTTTGTCTAAACAATGTCTTTCCATGCTTTAATGCGTACAGGCGTGGCAGTAGGAGCTCCCTGCAGTTGTAGAGATATAGCGCATTACCAGGGTCCCTGTCTTACATAAATTCTCAATGTTTGTGGGTCCTTTTCTAGGTTAGTAAAGAAAGAATATGCCTCAACAAAAGTAGCCGCACATCACCAGTAATAATTCCAGTTGTACAGAAAGAAAACATGTACAGTAGAGTATCTGTCTATACAACTGGGAAGATATAACTTAATTTCCCCTACCTTTGTTAAAGCAGTGTAACACTTATATTGGATAAAATATCAAGCAAAAACAGTGAAACAAAGCATAGAACATGAGAACCTTTCCAACATAAAAGAGGAAGTAAGGCTAACCTACTACATGTAAAACATACAGTTTGGTCTGTGAAACACAACACCCCCTTTCATCTGTAATATGGCTCTAACTGATATTAATATTAAATGCAGTCAGAGGTTGAAATGAGCAAAAACTTTTCATTGATTTATTAATGACTTTTCTTTGTCTTTTCTTTCATTTTTTATTTAACAAACAACAGTGAGTGTGTTTTCATGGAGTAAGCAGGTTGCAGTCAGCTTTCTCAGGAAAGGTTATATCTTAACTGTCACGAAAGGGGAAAGCTGGATTTCTAAAACAGGATAGGGAATTAGAAAACCTGGTTTCCACAACATTTCTGTTGGAGAATGCCTATTTCTTTGCCAGGAATACATGTAACCAGGTTCTAACACTTGAGTGAAAGTCTGAATGAAAGCAAATATCCTTAACAGGGCAATGATGTCGTTTTTTTAACAAGTCTGCCCAAAGATTGAAAGGAATCTTTTTTCACTTTTTCTTTTATAAATTCAAACAGTTCCCGTAGTAGATCAGCTGTCTCTCCCTGTTTTTTCCCCCTTTATCTCCCCCTGAGTTGCCACTCTGCTGTGACACAAAAGAAAAAGCCAGAAAGCAGTGTTTTGTCCTTATACAGTTAAGATCTATATGCTAGGCTTCCAAAATAAGTCAAAAGTGGAGTAGAAATCAGGAAAAGTGATTTCTCAGAATACCCCAGTTACTTAAGTGCATGTACATGTCAGTGTAACTTTACTCCTGCAAATTGACAGTTCCTTTTTGGTCAGTAAGTTACTGACAGTAACTCCACTTAATATGTTCATGTCTTTACAGCGTCTACATCCCATGCATTTATGTGCTCAACAAAATCGATCAGATCTCCATCGAGGAGCTTGACATCATCTACAAGGTGCCCCACTGTGTACCCATTTCCGCCCACCACCGCTGGAACTTTGATGACCTGCTCGAGAGGATGTGGGACTATCTTAAGCTTGTGCGAATGTAAGAGTTGTAAATATAGTATAAGAGGTGTGAATAGAGGAGAAGAGCAGCTAGGGATGTGAGACTACGTTCATATTCTGCTCAATCCAGAGTGTTCTATACCCTGGTATCAAATAGGAATTGCATGTATTACCAGATATTACCAAATGTTTTTATTTTTGTTTGTTCGTTTGGGGTGTTTTTTTTTTTGTTGTTTTTTTGTGACTCAAATTATATCTTTGTTTGCAGCTACACCAAACCCAAAGGCCAGCTTCCCGATTACACATCCCCTGTTGTACTTCCTGATGAACGAACTGCAGTTGAAGATTTCTGCTTAAAGATTCATAAAAACCTCATCAAAGAATTCAAGTAGTGAGTACTCAAAACTAGGTCCTTCTAACTCTCTTCTGTGCTCTTTCGACCAGAGACATTTTTTGTCTATTTTTTTTGTTTATTCATTGGTTGTTTATTCCAGGAATATAATGCTTCTTTATAAAGGAACTGTTAAGTAGCCAATGAAGGGTTTAAAACAACAGTTGCTTTAGTCATGGCCATTACTCCTTCTTATTGAGATAAGCCAAAACAGCATGAATCGGAGAGTCTGGATTAGAGTGTGAAGCAGTGTTGCACCAGCATTTCCCAATGGAAGAGCTAAGCTCATCAATCAGTCAATGTGTTAGTGCTACTGAGGACTACTAGTCCTCTAGGGAATAAAACAGTTAAACAGTAACACATATGATTAGAGTCTCTGTAACTAGTGTCATTCGATCCTATAGACACTTCAGTTTTTTCTAGGGAAAGTAAGTTGTGGATTACAGCATGATAGAGCTGTCACTTTTTTTCTTGAAAGGGCATAAAATCCTGTTTATTGCCTTGTAGATATAATTAATGCACAATAATTGTAGTCATTTTAATCTCTTTCCTTTTCAGTGCTCTTGTGTGGGGATCATCTGTGAAACACAATCCGCAAAAAGTGGGCAAGGACCATGTGTTGGAGGATGAAGATGTTATCCAGCTGGTGAAAAAGTGAAAAGGCTCTTAATTCACTGCATGGCCTTTGTATCACACAGTGTTCGGTACAGTTGCTCAGTAAATCACCATTCATGTCATCGGAGCATCTGTGTCATGTGGTTCCTTGTTTTTGCTCTAATTTAAAAAAATTGAATGAATTTGAGTGTCGCATTTAAAAGGACCTATAGTACTTGATACCATGAATAGTTCATATTGAATATTGGTTAAGGCTTGCATTAAAACCTGAAAAATCTGTATAATAAAAATATGAAAGGGGAAAAAATGGTTTTATTCTTGAGGAACAATTGTCTTTTCTCGTTCTTTATTTACTTTGTCTATACACATGTTGACATGTATTCAGCGTTAAGTATACCCGGGCACATTCTTTTATTTAATCCAATATGCGTTTTAGTTCTACGTGTGGTCTGCTACTAAAGCAGCGTGGAGATGTATCGTTAAATCTCATGGTCTGCCTCAGAAACACAGTAGCACTAAGCAGTAGCTTTATTTCTGCGTCTAGTCTAGCTGAGGAAAAAAGTCTCATTTAAAAGCTCTGTCCAGCTAAGTGATTTATGTGACATTGATGATGAAGGCAGTTGTTCAGACTGGTGGCCCACCCCCTCTCTTTAGTAGGGACGGCCACTCAGGTTAATCAGTTCATTCACTCAGATGCAGTCTGGGGACATCATACGCCAGCTGTTCACAACTAACAAGACTCCACACAAAATGGAGAACTTCAGAAGGATAATATTATCTAATTTCAATACGTTTCAGCTTGCGTGAAACATAGTGGCCATTTTGTCTAACCACCTGATACTTGCCAACGATTGCGGTGGATGACACCAGTGAATCCACAAGTAAATGCAGAAGTGAATGATATTTTTAGAATTGAAAACTGGCTTTTTTCTTCATCTTAGCCAGCAATACTGTATACAGTGAGTATGGTATATGAGGATTAGCAGTTATTTCTACATTTGTATGCATTTCAGTTTTGGTCTTTTATCATTTTCTAAATACATTTCTCCTAATACATATAAAACATAGCAATACAAACTATCTAGAATAGACAGCTGAAATATTAATTAACAATATTTGTTTCCCTTTATGAAAACACAAGATATGTATGATCTCAATTCCAATCCTGATTTAATTCAATCCAACAGAGAAAAAGAGTTCTGCATAACCCCAATTGTGTTTATGCTCATATGTAAGAAGGCATTTAATTGCTGAAGTGCTATCAGTATAGTCCATTACTTACTTGTTACACTGTGTCTGATAAAGAACAATGTCGGACGATCAGTTAGAGTAGACAACCAGATTCAAGTTAATGGATATATTAAAACCTAATGTGCAAGTTAGACGACATACTCACGCAACAATATACTGGTTCACTAAAGATGCAATTAAGCGTATTTAATGTTATAGACTACAGTTCATACTTATAGGATAGCTGTTTCTAGAAATAACTGTGGCGGTCGAGGGTGCCTGCCTGTCCAGCTGTAGCAGGATCAACCCTCCTTAGACACCGCCTCTTCCCCACCCCCTTTTACCCTGTAAATTATAGCAGCACTTTAGCTAATGAAAGAGTTGAAGACTGGGCACTAATAAAAGCCATTAAGTGAATAAAGCACTTCCCCCTCTAACAAAATTAAAGAATCTACCCATTTGGAGAGGGAGGTCTCTGTATTAATATTTATGAAATGCGGAACCAGTGGCCCCCCCAAATTCCCCAACCCACGTCCAATCCCAGCCTGACCAAGTTCTCCTTGCCCATGCACCTATCCCAAGAGAACATCACCAACCCCTCCTAGCTTGAAGGAGGGGCAGGAGATGGGGACTTGAAGGGTGCTGAGGACACAGCCAGTACAGTCTGTCTTCAGTGGAGCGAGCTTGAAGACCCCAAGACACAGCTCAGAGACTCCGGTCTCCTTCATCACCCATCAACTGGCTGCACCCTGACTTTGAAGCCAACGGATAATCAGGTGGGTTTCCTGGAAAGACCAGATGTATAGAAGTAACTTTCCAAAGACAGGAGTGGAAAATTGTTGGCAAAATTTAGAGTAAGTTTTGACAAACTCTCAAATTTGTAGTCGTGTTTAGAAAATGTGTTGCGTTGGTCAATGTGACACATAATTTGACAAATATTTCATGCATTTTTAAAAATTGAAATAATATTCTTTCACTGATAAATGAAAACAATTAAACACTTTGATCAAATGTTAGAATTTAAAAAGTTTTCTACACAAGCTTGCATTTTTTAAGACCATGTACATTTTTAAAAAAAGACAAACCACCAAAAACAAGGTAAGAAAGCATCTTTATGTATCACAATCATCCATGCATAAAAACCATCACACCATCCCATCAGCCGCACTGCATCCCTCTGAAACATCTTCATTGTTCAGAAAAACAGAGGTCTGTTTCACCGCTACCACCCACCGGTTTCACCCAAAGTACTCCCATTTTCGTGCCATTTGGTCCCTAGAAATGCTGGGCTTCTCCATTGCGCATAAAAATGCATCATGGTGTAATTTCATCACACAAAGTGGTTCAGTTGCTTGAGCTCTAAGTTGATTATCGCACCAAGACTTCTCATTAGTAAGACGTCCCTGGGGAGCTGAAAGAGACAAGAAAAGGTAACGAGATTGTCAAACCTTTAGGAGAACAGCTGTCTTAGCTTGATGGTATTTTGACTCTTGACATTGAGCTCAGTGACCGTTAATACAGTTAGGGGTAAAATGTCAGTAGCTGTATCTTTAGTCTGAGAGGGCCATAAATGCCTTCGGATGAACTAGAGACATAGTTCACTAGTGTAACTGGCATCATAACTTTGTTTGTGTCAATTTCAAGTTCAATTTCAGAGAGAGGATTCTATGAAATGCTGCAGGTCTTAACAAGATCACTGATAAATTATCCAAACTGTGTTGCCATTGATCAGTTGAAGGACACTAAACAGACTGATGGACAGCTCATTTGATTAAACCTACATTCCTCAGGCCCTCTGTAAATTCTTTCTTCAATAATGAATTTTTGAATGTTTTACAAAATGTACAAAATGTAAAGAAATTTTGATTTTTTTTCACGCCTGTTCGAGTGGATGCGAAAGACAAGAGGGTGGGGCATGGCGCAGTTTGGGCGGAGAAAGGGTGTAGCCCTTCTTTCCGCAGTGAGTATGACCTATGACTAATCGTTTTGTTTTATTCTCCAGACATTATAAACTGCAGCCGTGTTACAATTCTTTCCTAATCATTTTGTAAACCAATGGTGACTTTTTTCTTTTCTTCAGTTCAAAGCTATCTAGATTGCCGCCTTCACACATTTGGGACTTTTTGTCTTTTGGACTGGTGATGCCACCAAACTGTGACAATGCCCTTCAGCTCCAAGAACTATATTAATACAATGTTTTTCTTTCAGGAGTTTAAAAACTGTCAATTATATTTTTATGTCTAACCGAAAAACAGAAAAAACTGATAAAACAGATCAATTCTGTTTTATTTTTACGTTCACATAGTCAACAGAGTCCATCCGACGCCTCACACTGAGCTGGATCTTGTATTAAATGTTGGGTTTTTGCCCAGGACCCCATTGTGCTTGATCTAACCATGCAGTGCTTCTTCTGTCCATGGTTGTGCCAAGCACCTTGGAGCCTTGCGAGCACTATCTGCCTTCTGCTGTGATCTTCAAAATCGAGAAAATTCTGATTTACTTGTTGTCATTCATGACACTTGGTAAAAAATACAAAAGAAACAATGACCAAAAGGTAACAATTTTCTTAATATATCATTTAAACATGCGTATTAACCTTTTTTTGTTGTTCACCTTGACATATCTCGGGATTTACTATAAAATGTAAAAATATGATCAATAAATATCATCTAAACATATTGTGTGTTTTACTGGCATCAACATTTTTCTTTTCCTCTTGAAAAAAATTGATCAAACAGCAAGAATAAATGTGGATTTTGAACTAAAACAGTTATTTCCTACAAGCTGGTTTGTTCCATATGGGAGATTTGTGGTAACGATCAATTACAATAAGTGCTCAATGGCTTTTAACTATGGGTAATATTTTCAGCTGGGTGAGGTCACATATTAAAGCAATGTGCACAAGACTGCGGACACATCACACATCTGTAAATCAAATGATAAGACACTGCGCAATGTCTGAGACATAGCCATGTGTTTAAGTCACAGCTTATGTTGTGGAAATGATAAAAAAATAAATTGTTTAGTTTCAGTACTCAGCTACTGACTGTATATTTCAGTCAGTCATTCAATAAATGAAATAACTAGTGCATTTAACTAATAAATGTGAAATGTAATAAGACTCGTCCTTTCTTAATGACTCCACTTTTATAACACTTCATGTGCTGCAGGTATCAAATGATGAAATACACTATAAATAATTGCTGTAAGATTTTCTTGGTTTGAATCACTGTCATGAAAATTATTACAGTGATGAAGTCCACCAAGCACCCTGTGTAGTTACTATTGTTATGATGCATCATCTCATTGCGCTTATACCAGTCAAAGTATTGATGTATGCACATGCATATGTCTAACTCACATTATTTCCAGACAAAATACACCTGCATTTGTTTTGGAAAATTTTGCTGCTTCATTCTTTATTTACGGGCTTGCTGTGTGTCACTGTATGTCTGGTGGACATTGTAATGGTTGGAAAAGCAGAGGTATCAATGATAATATTAACAATGACTTCCAGTAAGCAATGACATTGAGACAGTTAGCCAACATGGACAACAACACGACTCTGAAACCAAGGCTCCCAATGAAGCTAATATGGAGTGAAATTTATTGACTCAGAGGAAGCCACACATTTCTCATTTAGGCACAGCAAATGATTTTGGCACAGCCAATCTCGTGGAAATACAAAGTGGACATTTACTTAACTGCAAATCAAGCTGTAAAATAATTTTAAAAATGTATTAAAATATATAGAATGCGTGTCAAATCAGTACAATTTGTACTAGATGAGATATAATATAACTAAATCAGACACTATATGTACTACTGTAAATGCAGTTTATTTTCTGGTATCTAACACATTGTCAGTGTAAAGCTGAGAATGGGGTGAAGTAATAATAAAAACAGTAAATTTCACTCGAGTGCAGCTAGTTTGTACAAAAGTTATGTTTAAATCACCACATTTGAATGAAGAATTAATTATATTTTACTCATTTCTTGTTCAAAAACTATTGTCTAATTATACTGAGAAGATTTTTAATAAGGAAGCCCTGAACTTTATTGAGCTCAGGAACAAGTCTGTGTTCCTGAAAAATTTTAAACTGGGATTTTCTGTCTGCAATGTTCCACTTCTTCGTAAGACTAAACTTCTTTCACAAGTGGTATGTGTAATATAGTTAACCATATGAAGAATACACATCTGTTAATCTGCTTTGCGATGATGTATATTATTAGCTATACTGCAAAAATTGTCCTTAGCTAATTATTTGATAACATTTGCCTTAGTATTTATTGGATTGAGTTTTCACAGTACAGCTGATGTATATGTGTTCATGATTTTGGCGGGAGGGCTTGGTCACAAAACCCTAGCAGAAGACCCTGTGACATGGTCATACTGTGGCAATTACTCTTTGTACTACTACTATTACTACTACTACTAGCAACAAATAAGTAGCATTGATTGGATTTTTCTACGTGTGTACAGCTGCTTTTTGTTCCAAGCTGATCAGTGGTGCAGACAGTGCTCCCGGTAAACCTTAAAGGCTCTTTGTGATCTCTTCCGTCACTGACCTCATTCTCAGACAGGAAATACGGTGTTTGCAGATTATCCCATTAGACTGGACTATGCCAGTTGACTTGCACGCACACGCAAGGCTAATCACCTTTTTATCTAACAAACCAAAGTGCACAGTGAGATATTTTTTATTTAATCTGATTAGTCACTTTTTGATTTCAAAAAGTCTTAAAATCACAATCACAACTGTTGGAAGAAAAACTGTATGTGAGAATCCATTTTGGACTACTGCAGGTGGCACACCAGCATGTACAAATGGCAGAACATAAAAATATTACATTCTCAAGCTGAGCATTTGCAAATGCATAATGTGTGTATGAGTTATCATGGTCTCACAGGTGTTTGTTTGAGCATACAAGAGATTAAAAAAAACTAAATCCAGCTTCACATCCATTAAACCGTCTCAATAGCAAGGCATATTTCAATGCATTGTAGAATGACAGAATACACTTTTTTTATTGTACACAAAGAGGATACATTGATTCTATGTGGAATTTCCTTGTGTATTACTTATCTCAAATGGTACTGCAGCTGATTTACAGTGCTTTACAACTTTTAGGGCATTAAATTTTAGGCGCAATATGCAATGGGTATCAATACAAATTATTTTAAGAAATAATTTGGAGTCTACCTTATTAAGAGACTTTTAAATCCACAACATATCGTGCATCTAGTACATTAATACCACCCCGTGCAATAAGTGAATTAAAAAAGCAAAAAGAAAATTCCACAAGTATCAGGACCCACATTAATGGCAAAAAGCTTTAAAAATACAATGCATGATCTAAAGTAACAAGGGAGAACATACCTATAATTCTAGTGCAAACTAACATGACAGCTGCTAACACTAGGGTTCAAAATGAATTGAACTCAAAACAAGGGGTTACATTTTAAACTCATCAAATACAAATGATTGCGAAGTGGCACAAGTGCTTTAGGTTTCTTTAAAAAAGGGCACAGGTTTAGGAAAATGCATCTCTGTGGGGTTGGTTTGCTAGAAGCACATTACTACAATTGTATCTGAGGATTTCTGTGGTTGTGTTAAGACACTATGCCCCTAATGCTGAAGGACTGGTTTATCTTTAGAAGGCTGATTTGTTAGTGCTGGTAGTCAAGAGCAGTCAGAATGACACTAAAGACAGACAGTGTAAAACTTGAACTATGCTGACAGTAAACTAATGCCATCACCAAAACACCAGGAGGTTTCATTTTCAAACAGTAGGGCAACTAACAATGCCATTTTGTTGTTTCAGGTTTTATTTTTAAAACACATTTGTATGAAAATCAGTCACTCATGCTGCAAGCAAAAAAGAAGCCAGTTTCTTTAAATCCATGAAATCAAGAAACATCTTACAAAGGGTTCCCCACAGAGGCATCGGTTTATCAATTGTCAGTGCAGAAATGTTGCCCATATTTTATTTTTGTTTTAGTGATAATATCGACCACAACTTCAATGATAGTTACCATTCTATGTATAATACTGCACAAATATTTCGTTGAAATCACATAACAGCCAATAAAACAGTTATGTTAGCGCTGACGTTCTGAACAGCCTTTAAACTCAAGCTTGTCAAACAACAAAAAAACAGAACATTAAAATGAGCAACAGTGCTTTGGCAAAAGCATCTGTACAATTAGAACTTTACCTCACTCTTTCCAGTAGTTGAATGACACATAATTACCAAAGGAGACAAAATAATAAAAAATAAAGCCATGTTGCCTTGGCCATGAAAAACCTGTGCCAAGGCCAGCAGTATGGATGGAAATTTCCATGGCAGCATTTCTTTCAAATGACATGTTGTCACCAAAAAAGCACTTTGCTCCTGGAATAGCTCATCTACAACCAACATAACTGTCTATGGACGGACTTCCAGTATATTTTCCTTACTGCAGGCTGTAACTTCCATTTGCAGTTTAGCCCACGTACCCAAAAAGCCAGGGTTGGAGAGTTTGATTCTGGTTCAAATGTGAAAAACGCACAACCACAATCTATAAAATATCCATCTCAAGCATATATCTGCCCAGGACCACTTGTGTGTGGGTTTTCTCCGCTGAGGCGTTCCTGGCTCGGCTGGCGATTTGTATCACCGGATTTGATAACACCTGCATAGTCATGGATACCTACTTCCAAGTTCTTGGCCCTCAAGGCAGCGGTGTGCAGTTTCTCTAGAAAATCAGGCATTCCTGCCAAGTGCAAAGGGAAAACCTCCTTAGTATGACATAACACACACACACATAAACATAAAAAGCATCTAACAAGCAAAATGCATTCACAGAAATTAAAAATGCAAAAAAAGCCAATAAATTGCTTTAAATTATATTGATGAGTAAATTGAAAATAATAATAAACAATATAATCATTATCTGCAGTCATGACCACTTTAGACCAATGAAAATAACTCACCACTTGACACCATCCAGCTCACACAGTAACGCGGAAAGACAGTCTGAGGGTCATCACTGTAAGTCAGCAGGTAATCGAATCCATTCTGTGACAACAAAGAAAGGATGAATAAGTGGACACAAAACATGATGCTGAATGCAATTTTAACCTATATAATCTGTGTAGCAAAACATTCACCACCAACCTCATCAAAGTTCTTGTGAGGACGAATGACCATCTTTGATTGGTATGAATGTACTCTTACAAATTCCTGCGTTTCGGGGACTCTAGGATGCTGCACAGCTCTGTACAATAGAATTACAAATATGTCGAATGAAGTGATCGAAAGTAAATTGTTTAGGAATGTACAAAAAAAAGTGCAACTTTTACAGTCTTACCTAGATATCAAGATCATAAGGTTATTGTTGACATCAATTTCATAGCGGCGTACATACACATAGTCCCTCGAGTACATGGGATACTGTGAGGGGAAATTAAAGTTAAATAAGAACTCTCAGTCAACAACACATACTGATGTAAATAACCAGGCTAGTTGTTTACTGGCCAACTGTCAGACCTACTGTCCTTCACTAGGACAATAAGAAGAAGTGTCCTGGGTACACACATTATAGAAGAAAATAGCCTCAGCTATATAGCAGTCCCTCCAGGAGTTCAGACATTTTTTCTTTATTACAGCCAAAAATGCCTGATTTCGTGACAGTTTTGTCAAAGACAAATGCACATAACAGTGATTTTATGCTGTGTCAAAGAGCAACGACTACAAAGTTTTAATTAACTATGTTTATATGAACTTAAGTAACCAGGTTACAGTCGGCTTTCCCTGGAAAGCTGATTTCTAAGTGTTGTGTGAATGATGGTTGCTGAAATTGTAGGGGGTTAGGGAAACCTGTTTTCCCTCAAGTAGATTTCTGTCTGAGAACATGCATACGCTTAATCAGGTTTCCAATCCACTTTATCCAACTGCACATATGTGTAACCAAAGGCTGCAAACAGTAAGATGCATGCCGCTGAGTGAAAGAAAAGAGAGACTGTTAATAAGTTAACAGGGTAATGCCGTCTCAATTTAAAAATAAATTCCTCCTAAGGTCCGAAACAAATTTTAATTTACACAAAGTGTCTTGTAGAACTCTAAATAAGACACTTTCCCTATTGGTTTTTAATATTCTGACTGTTGTGGATCAGGTGCACGTGTCTTTCGTTACTCTCCCCCTGTGCAGTCATCCTGCTGTGTCACAAACACACACACAGAAACATGTCGAGAGAGATAGAAAAGTCAGAATAGTCTAAAATAAGTCAAAGGTGGAGGAGAAATCAGGTTACACTTGTACTGCATATATACATTGATTTCCCATAACCAGGTTTCTTAAGTGCATATAAACAACATCCCCTGGACTACCAGACAACCCAGTTACTTGTATGTAGACACAGTCATTTTGATTGCAACACTGCAAACTCCTGGAGGTACTAATTTAGGAATAATAAAGAGCAACTCACAGGAAAATGTGTAGCCCAGTGCACAACTTCAGAGCCGGTACTGACATCTCGGTCCACCACTTCAAGCTTGATAACCAGAGAATCCCACTTCTTCCTGTACTCTGTATCCAGCTGGGAATCAGAGGAAAAGATATGTCACGGGTAAAGTGCCTAGTATAGCAGACACAGTATACTCTCATTTTTATGCTCCACAAATACAACGCAAACATGCAGACTGTGCAAAACAAAGGACACCCATGAAAAAAATAATTACTATAGTCTAACTTCAATTTCATTTACCCAAAAGGCTATTTTTGTCTTATAATCTACAACCAAATTACCTCTAGTTTAAAAAAACTGCCAACTTACCTTTTATAGTTATAGTTATAGTGAATTATTACAAACATTTTTACTGTCTATTAGTTGAGACATCAGAAAGGAGGAGCTGCACACAAACACTCATGAAAAGGAATTAAAATGTGCCATGGGAGAGGGCACTCTTTAATTTAAAAGAAAAAATTAAAAAATATATATATATATTTCAATTTGAAAAGGCTTCACCTGTACATTAAAGAACTGCCTCGGTGTAACGTCGCTGTAGGAGCCCAACACTGCAAGGAAAACAAATAAAGTATGGTGACTCTTCAAACTAGTCATACCAATATCAAGACAACCAATGGAAAACTTAAAAGCACTAACAAAAAAAAAGAAAGAAATATGTGCTTTATCTGCATTGCAGAAAACTGGCTGCACACTAGATTGTGAATTGGCTGACCTCTGTACTCATAAAGATGACTGTTAGGAATGGGTCGCCTCCACACTCTGAAATCCTTCTTCTCCATCACAATTTCCCAGCCTGAATCCTGTTGTCCACTCACAGTACCTGAGGACACGTTGTGACGTTTTACTGCCTCTATGGCCTGTAGTTCTAGTCCACACCTTCAATGGGATGGAAGTATCAAGACAGATTGTTTAGCATTCAGTTGAAGTGACATGAAATACATCACTGCAGAAAAAACTAATAACCGTGTAAAGTGTTGACCTTAGTGCAACTCTGAATTGACTGCAACTGAAAATTCACAATAGTGGTGAGGTTGACATAATTACTTTAATGTGTTATCTTATATTATGCCTGAGCACACGTGCATGCATATGGGAGTTTAAAGAAAAATGTCCAACCTGCGAATTTCCTCATCTTGAATCTTTTCATTTTCCCACATAAAGACACCAGCCAGTGCCGCGAATAGCCTGCCGGTGGGGGCGTGTTTGCTCTGAAACCTGCGCCATATGTTTCCAACCAAGGTCCACCTGGTGCGCTCGGAGTACAGGTTGGAGTAAAGCTCGCCTATCTGGCAAGCTCGCCTGACCTTTTGCCCGGTCACAAAGCTGCAGTGGTCCGCGAATATGGAGAGCAAACCCTTCCTCTTTTGACCAGATCCCGCAGTCTCCCTGCCGTTGACAGCTGCTCTCTTAAGCCAAGACAGGAGTAGGCCCATACTGCTGTACAGCCATGGGGCGCTCTCAAGCTTTTCCCTTGCCCCCTGGACAGTCCTGAATGACCTGCAGCTCTGAAACCTCATTGTTTGCGCACTGATCTCGCAGATCGGACGACGGGGCACAGAGTGAAACATGACAGCTGTGACCGTGACAACTTCTCAAAGACAAATCAATGCCAGGGTCAGCAAAGTGAAGCAGCTAGCTAACGCACTTCGTTGCTAAACCTAATGTTCTGCAGAAATGTACAGCGCATTACCACCGTAACGATGAGAATATGGACATTGGGTTAACAAATGTCACAATATTCCTTTGGCTGTAAATCAGCATTAATGTTGGTTAGTTATCTACTTAGTTATCGAGCAATATGCGAACATGCGACATGTCATGTTAGCATTAACGTTAGCTCACGTAACGCTATCTGTGAACTACCTCCTAGTGCAACACACACATGGACAAAATACACCCCAGAATGTGACCCTTATTCCTGAACCTGTGAAACACTAACATCTGCACTGTAGCATTACTATCGACAACTCCTGCACAATTGTCTACCTGTGTATCTTTACTGGAGACAGCGTCACGTTTTTCAAACTCTTCAAGTACATTTGACCTCCTCTTCCTACTCCCGCAGTCATTCGTAAACTCCGCCTCCTAGACTCGGAAGTGCTCTCTGATTGGATGTTCCTGGGGCAGAGTAAGATTGATTGGGCCATACAGGAGACCGTCTTTGACCCAGAGACTAGCAAGTGTGGATTTCGTTTGTGGTTCAGCCCGTTGAAAACAAAGCTCCTCTTTCCAGCGTCTTCGCTGAACTCAGATCAGATTTTGCGTGGCAGCTGCTCAGTTTAGCGGCCATAGTTTAAGAGGAAGTGAGTCCAGGATCAGTGTATACTTAAAGCTAAAACCAAACTGGAAAGAGGAAGTGAATGTTGACTGTCATTGTTGTTCAAAGTCACCAGTAACGACGCACCACGTGCTTGGAGTAGTCGTACATGAGTCGAAGAGAACGCGTGACAGTAGCACTTAGATTGCTCTATTAAAATAAACGTATGTACGCAACAACAGGATCTTGTTTTAAAATGACGTTGTCATTACTTGTATTTTGTCAGGGAGAAAGACTAATAATCAAACGTGATTCCGCAGCGTGAGGGTGTGCAGTAGCTGAAAACTAAAAGAAAATACCAACATTCTACACTGAGTCAACACGCACACAAAGATCCAGAAGAGTAAATGTAGTTGTTGTTATTGGTCCTTGAACGCCAGGTGGCGCCGTTTAGCCATGAAGGCACTGGGAAGTGTTGCGTAGATCACACTAGAAGACTGGGCATGTGATAGAGGTTAAATTCTCAACTACCATTAGTAAATGGCCACTTGTACAACGCTGTACAACGTTGCTTCTCATTCACCAGTTCGCACGCAATGACTGCCATGCAAGGTGCTCAACAGGAGCAATTTGGGGTTCACTGTCTAGGCCCAAGGGCACTTTGACACTTTAATATATAGCCAAGAGGAACTGGGAATCAAACAGTTTATTAATCAAACAATTATATACATGCCCTCCATTTTGGTTTAACCATATAGAACTGCTACCACCGTGAGCCGGATCTGGATAAGCAGAAGATAATGGATGGACTAATACATCAAATTGTATTAGGAAGCTCATTAAATGTTGTGCAGAATGTCAATAGACTGTGACAGAATTTGAAAGACTTTGTACATACATAGCAGGAAACTCTTATTTTACTCATCTCTAACGTAAACAAATAAGTTTTCTTACTGCTTTAGGGAGTTAGAATAATTGCCTACAAACTGTAGTTGCATAAAACCCTAAAACACTTGCTGCAATACATTGTAGCAACAAGTAAATGATGAATAAGCATTTTAAACTGTCCATCCTTTTTTTCTGCATGTGCACTGGCATTTTTATTTACAGACAATATATTGAAGGATATTTGTAATGGTGTTTAGCTTTATTTTGGTTTGATGTCAAACACGTCACAGGTAGGCAAGGTTTATATTATTTGGCTGTGATGCTACACGGTAAAAAAAAAAAAAAAAAGATAAGCGGAGGCCTTACCCAGTGCTTCGCTTACTACGTTGCCACATCAGTGCATGTGTGACGTTGTCACAACATCTTCAGAAAGTAGTGGCTGGCACAACGGAACTGCGACATGTCCAATAACCTGACGGTGACGTACCTGTGTTCACTTTGTAGGTTGAAGTAACATGCAACGTTTCAGCGTCTTTATGGTTTCGTGCTGTATATTGTGTTATATTTAGGAAAGGGGTTCTTACGATTGAGCATAAAGTTAAAAATCTGAATTAGGTGTCAGCATATTCATAAATGTTTAAAGTGATAAATCTAATCTTTAAGATGAGGTCATCTTTCTGTAACTGACCTCTGGTTACTGGTAAGGGAAATCATAGTCATATCAGTAGCAGTAACCGCGAGGTAGGAGTTAAGCGACAGGCAGATGATCCTTGGAGTCACGAACTCAGTTCTGGAAATTTCTGGCTCCCTGGTTGAGTAGTTTTGAAACAGACGTCAACAGCTGTACATGTCACTTATCTGTTTGTAAAAAAATACATTATAATAACACATCGTTTCCGAGAATACATAAAATCGATTAGTGCCCAGGACGTCTTCACACTCTTCAACAGCAGTGACGTCACGTAGGGAGACTACAGAGAGCGGGCTTATATAAAATAACTAATATGCTTGCTGCATTATCTAATGTAACTTGCAGTATAAAATTACAAAGCACTTTTTGGCCTAAACTAATAATAACCACCAAACATTTGCGTATTGAGCATTTCTTCCATTCAGCATATTACGTTTCTCTCGATGAACAGAGTACAAAACAATCACCAAAGAAAACCGCTTTTGTTCGGGATGAATGTTGCTGTAATTTCCGGTAGAGTGCACTTGAATGAATAACAAGTCTTCTGTAGTGCAATCAACACCGCCGCCACCGGGCGTTTGTGTTAAAGTGACAGTGTTTCCCCATAAGCAGTGGTTTGTGTCATTGTGTCTATCTGTGCGTGAACACACGGCAACTTTGTGTCTATTTCTGAACACACGACAACCTGCGAAGGAGCTTATAAAACCACTAGCCCTTAGAGATCCCACATATGACAGTCTGATTGTGGGGTTTTGAGCTAAAATTGTTTAACCTAGGTTTTATAAAAGACAATAGCTTGATCTTTCTCTCCCAGATCTGAAACAAATGTGGCCTAGAGCGATTGGACGGACATTTCCCTCTGGAGTCTAGCAAAGTAGCAGCAGTGTTGGAAAGTATTTGAGTTACTAAGTTACCGTAGGAGTCCTTAGGTAGGCTAGGGTTTAAAATCACTTCTAGCCTAGATTTCAGTGCTACTTTATAGGCTACCTCGTCTCTCCTACATTGCAGGAAAATCTTGTAGAATTAACTGAAATACATTTCATTAGTGAATAGACTAGAGTATTCGTTACGAGATGTAAGCATACATCTTACAGCATAATCATTTTTAAAATACATTGCATTTATAACAGTCAGTGAAGTACTGTGGCCAAAATCCGTGTTGTAAGAGATCTATCCTTCAGTAACACGCACTACACCCATGCCCAGAACACATGACGAGCTAAAAAAAAAAAGAGGGGACGCGGGGGAGTGTTACTCCAGCTGGGCGGTGGTGGGGCGGGCCCTTGTGATGGGTGTAGCCAATAATAAAAGAAACGTCCTGTTCCCCTTCTACCGGCACGAGCAAGTTCTAACGTTACACATGCGGCAGCTGAGCTCCCATTCAAATTGAGACGTTTCTGGATTTAACGGGACCAGTTTATTTGACCAATCTGCTAATCATATGTATTAGTATTGTAAACTCGAAGTAGCTTTTTAAGAGGTTAAATTAGATAATCAGTTTATTTTTTTTATTATCCCGCGCGCGCTATCGCAACCTTACGGTGGGTGGGCGCGCTAATTAGCTTAGTGGCTAGCAAGCGCCATTCTTCACAGGACTGACAACTGCAACGTGTGGTAAGTTATATCATTTATTTGAACTGTTTATCAGCATAAATAGCTATTTGTGGCTTAGCATTATTCACCGACCTCTGAACATCATTCTTCAGTGTGAACTTAAAGCTAATGCTAACGTTAGCCCGAGTGAGAAAACCATTGTCCCAACGTAATGTATGCCACTCGAAATGCTATGACTGGTCTCTTATGCTAGTTAGCGCAAGTGAAAATATGAATTTGTTGTGTAGTTAACTCGGAATAAACATTTGTTTAATACAGAATAGACTATAGTTTTTTGAGTTGCCGATAACACCTTATCTGTAAGCTAACTCAAAGCGGGGTTTAAAGCGCATTGAAAATCGTCATTTTCGTTTATGTCAAGCTAACGATAGCAGTACAATGGTCCTGTACTAAGCCCACACTTCAGGTCAGTGACGCTGCTCGAACAGGAGCCCGCCCGGTCAGACACGGACAACCCGCCCGGTCAGACAGGGACAACCTGGCGTTACCGCATCGATGGCTTGTGTTCCACAAAGTGACTCACATCCGGTTGCGTCCCCCTTTTTCGAGAGAAAAAAAAAACACGTCAAGCGTATTGAAAACTGTAGTAAATAGGCAATGCGGCTATTATTCAAACTGTAAGGACAGATTTGAGGCTCGTAGTGAAGTCCAGAGTGGCCGAGCGTTTCCTACAGCCGCGTGAATCCGTACAGGAACGCGCTCGTGCCCGGGGTCGTTTAACAATGAATGGATGACAACACGTGCGCACTTCAGCTGGAACTAAGATGTGTCTTACAGAGACACCTTATCGACCTTTGTGATCATAATTTAAAATCATAGGCGCAATAAACAATAAAAACGTAAAGTGTCTGTGTTAAATGGAGAACGTCGGTGTTTAAGTGTTTGCCGATTCTTTCCTGCGGCAGTTACAAACATGGCTTCCCGATAGATTTTCAGAAGAGGAGGGGACTAGATCTCCCCTTCCGGTTTATACATTTACTATGACTTTTTTCCCCCAACGCTTGCGTTACTTACGTTGCTGTCTGCTTTCACATGATCCTGCCTATGACTTTGGAGATGAGGACGGACAGTTATTAAAGAAACTTTCTTTTTTTTTTCAGGATGTACCCCTGCTCATCTGCAGTCACAGTTGCACAATGGCTGTCAGCTCAAACTGCTTGATACCACTGCACCCAAAGAACAGCAAAATATTTAGTTTAATTGCAGGATAGCAATAAGCCCTCCCTGTACCTCTATTTTCTGGTTAGTCCCAGAGATACTTTTTTTTTTTGCAATTTGCACTGCTAAATTTAAGAAATCCCGTTAAGTCGGGTGGACCTAAAGTAAAGGTCATTATTTATTTTACATTGTACCTCCTATTTTTTTTTATTAGCCATATTTAGAAATATCAAGTAGCGATTTTCAGGCATTTATTCCCTTTAAGATTGTGAAGCAGTTTCTCATAGCCTACAATCATGGTTTCTACAACTGCAACTGCATTACTACTGGTCAGCACAGTAGCTGCAGCAACCCAGACTGCTTTAACAGATTACATGTGGCTGTTGATTGTTGGCTTCATCATTGCCTTCATCTTAGCCTTTTCTGTGGGTGCCAATGATGTTGCCAACTCGTTTGGCACAGCTGTTGGCTCTGGAGTGGTCACCTTGAGACAGGCATGCATTCTGGCAACAGTGTTTGAGACTCTGGGCTCCGTTCTCCTTGGGGCCAAAGTGAGCGAAACTATACGAAAAGGCATCATCGATGTGGGCATGTACAATGGCTCTGAGCATGTATTAATGGCTGGGTCTGTCAGCGCCATGGTTGGTGAGTATCAGCAGTTTCTTTCATGTAATTAAACATGCAGTCGGTGAAACTTGTCAATAGCTTGGTGGCATGAATGCAACTAGGAAAACTCCTAGTTGTAGAGTTGTGAATAATTCTTTTTTGTTTTTTTGTTAGTTTTTTTATATTTAAATAATTTCTGAGTTTTTGTGTGTAGTGTTTGATGTGGCTGTTTGTATGAAAATGTTTGTGAAAAACCCAGATTGAGGTCATTTTGACTCTAGTGTTCTAATTCTTATTAGGTTCTGCTGTGTGGCAGCTGGCTGCCTCTTTTCTTAAGCTCCCAATCTCTGGAACACACTGCATTGTTGGTGCTACTATTGGCTTCTCGCTAGTTGCTAAAGGTCAGCAGGGAGTCAAGTGGATTGAACTCCTCCGTATTGGTAAGTCAAACAGCATACTCAGCTACGTAGCTGACACACTAGTGTCTTGCAAAATGTCATAACAGACTAAATGAAACAAAATGCAGTATTATCATTATATATTAGCCTGTAAATTGACTGTAGACTTGATATAAATTATTAAAATGTAGCCATCATTTAGGATTTGAAACTTTACCTTGAGCTCACGGTAAGAGCTCTTATTGATTCAACAGTTCAATGAAGTGTAAATGCTCCATTTTAACTCAACGTGACTTGTAACTATGTTGCCAAAATAAACAAAGAATGTCTACATGAGAAATACCAGTAGTTACTTTAACATGTCAGCGGGTATTACCTAGTTCACAAACTGAGTTGCAGTTTCCTGTTTAGACCAGACTTGACATGAGCGCTTCCTAACAAGTATTGCACTTTCTAGGGAAAACAGTTATTGCACTTGCTCACAGACTTTGGTTGTTGTTTTTAAGAAGACTGGAAGAATTTGTATCTGCAGTTTTACCTAATCACATGACTTTAGTATTTTTATTACTAATAAGGCATGACCTATCCTTGAGTTGTTAAAAATTTTCTTCATAGGTTTGTCAGATATTTCATGTCCATAAAACTGCAATGGTCCTTATTGTGTTTTGTTTGTTTGTTTCCAGTTGGTTCGTGGTTCCTGAGTCCCCTATTGTCTGGAATAATGTCAGGTGTTGTTTTCTACTTTGTGAGCGTGTTCATCTTACGCAAGGTAAGTTGGCTGATGTCAACTTGTATAATAGTGTGTTCGTCTAAAACAAAAATCTACTGTGACAGGTTGAACAATTTTTAACACTATATTACTTGAAATCACTTTAAATAAATTTGAGGAAATGTTAATTATAGCGAGAATCAAATTACCACCATGCCCTAGTTATGGTTATTAACTATAATCCTGTGGCAAAATGGAATACTTTTATTCCTCTGATAGAATTGTTTTTTTATTTTTTTTAATGCTTTTTGTCTATGTAGAAGGACCCTGTTCCAAATGGACTGAGGGCCCTACCTGTCTTCTATGCAATGACCATGGGTATCAACCTGTTCTCCATCATGTTTACCGGAGCACCGGGTGAGTATCATTGTTTTTAGTTATTTTGCCTTGCATGGCTGGCTGCAGCCACAGCTTAAAATAAACTGCTCTCTCAGACAGCTGGATGCCCACACATATTCCAGACTGAACCAGACACAGGGGCAGTGTTTATTATAACATGTTTTTTGGGCTGTCTTGCTTGTGGCTGTATGTGGGTCATAGCTGGAATTTAGTTTTAGAGCGGTGCACAACAGGGAGATGGAAATGAGATTTCTCTGTCACTGTCTTTGCCCTTCAGACATAGAGAAGGAAAAGAGAAGTAAAAAGGTGTTGAAAGTGGTGATAGTTGTCTGCTGCCAGTAGCTTTACTGCTGCTCAGAATTAGTATAGCATATTGAATACTCCTTTTTTTTTCTCTCTCTCCTTTCTTTCTCTCTTTACAGGGCCTAACAGTTCAAGATGTTAGCTGGCCTAAGCCAGTAATGGTTGCTACAGGCCAGTTTGACCAGATATGGTGCGTTGATGTGTCCATGCACATCAGCACACTTTGAGAAATCACTTGCAGTTCCAGCATAGTCCACAACACTGTTTAGTCTGACACATTTTGTACAGTTGTACAAAAGTACAGGGGAACTGTACCTCAGTTCCCCTGTACTTGGGTACATAAAGAATTAGATTTCAGACATACTAAACCCATTGCTTTTTTTAAAGCTGGGTGTGGATTTTGGTTCGCATTCTCATGGACACATGACCTCCAAATATTGCGTAAAATTTAGAAGGACTATTTGTCACGATTGACAGCCTCATTAGTAAAGCTCACTGAGCACACTGGTTCCCAGTGAATTAATGCTACGTTTTGAATTACAGCTAATACAGCAAGCACTATCTCTTGTTTCATTAAAACGGGCAAAATGGTATATTGCCTATTCTCAGTTAGGCATCTCCCATTTATCTGGGCCCCAGTCTCTGTTCTGGCATGTAAAACATCGTCAACTTATTATTGCTGATATAAAGACTCTAATTCTCAAAGTATCTACAGCCAGCTGAGAACAGTATGTTTGGTTTCCTGTGATAGGACTCAGTGTTCCCCTGATTTAGCGGCTGTCATGGTGGTGAGCTCTGACAAAGGCATCCCACAGCACATTCCTATACTCAGAATATACGTCAGTGCTAGACACTTAAAGTCAGCATGTGGAACAATCATTCCAATTCAGGTTAAAGAATTTGAAGGTCAGTTAGTGATTTTTTTTATTTTTTTTTTTTTTTAACTTATAAGGCTTGGTGTGAGTGATTCTTCACACTTTATAAATCGCTCATTTGCTGTCACACCAGACAACCTAAATGATTATAAAATGAAAAGGTTACATGATTTAGTTCCTACCCATATACCGTATTTTCCAGAATTCTTTTTTGGGCGTTTTGAAATACTTTTACAGAAATACTGGCTTTTCTATGAATTTTTCTGCATATATATATATAGTTTTATTCTATGCAACCCAAGACGCACAACAGCAAAATATCTAATATTTTTATATATAATATATATCAGCTGAAGCCAGGTTCCTGTAACAAAAACCTGAATGTCTTTGGAGGTTGCTGTTATTTCCTGTGAAGTATAAGTAGATATTTGCAGTGAAGAATTACACTTACAAAGACTGTTCCCCTCAGTGCTGACACTTGATACAGCTGTCACTTAATACAGCTACAACAGATATTATTTCTCACTGGATATAAGTCCCGGTTTAGTGAGTGCTAGTCCAGAATTGGTTGTAGACAAAAGAATGTATTTCTTGTGAAGTATAAAAATAAAACCAGAGGCTTGTTGTTGTAGACAAAAGAATGTACAAAATAAAACCAGAGGCTTGTTGGCAAGCGAGGCATAAATATAACTGTTGGTTGTGAACTGCATGTACAATACTGGTGATAAAAAAACAGGTTGTGTAATGTAGGCCATGGGATATAAAGGTTTCAAGGAGGGTTCTGGAACATGGTTAAATTCCATTTCCTGTGTGTGCCCATTCATCCCACTGCATGGTTGTGGTATAATACACTCATAAATGGGTGGATCAACCTCTAGACTTGGACTAGTTTTTTTTGTTTGTGTGTGTATGTCTCTTTTTTTTTTTTTTTTTTTTTTTTTTTTGCGAACGACTATGAACGATTATCTATGAGCATGCATTTCCTGTTGTTGACTTCCTGGAATTTACTTTCCTGCAATGCCCAGAAATGTCTGACTGGACCACACCGGTTTCTGTATGTCTCACTCTAGTAAAACATACAGTTACAAAGCTACCTTCTGTTTTTTCCTCTTACGCCCATCCTGGAGGGAGAAAGCTTCCATTGCATAACTGAAACAGTGAGGTGCTCTGCAGTGTCATGCTGCAGTTTGGCTCACTGAAGAGTGCGTGTGCTTTCAAAAGAACATGGACACTGAGATGCTTACTTAGCCCTGGCCCTGATTTCCTTTTGTTCATCCTAAACTTCCACAATGGTCTAGAACTGGAGGAAGTGTTTTCATTGTGCCTGGCCAAGGTCATTTCACCATAAGTTTTGTTGCAATTTTAAGCAGGTTTTGTTTTTCTCCTTACTGCACTGCTGACTTGCATCTTCTTTGCATGACAGAGATGACGGAGTCCCCAGGGAAATTTAAATATCCGCATTAGCTGCATTACATACACCTCTGTTGCAGCAGCTTTGCTGCATGCTTGGCAAGAGAGGTGCCCTTCTTGCTACGGCAATTGGTTCTAGTGAATGACTCCCATTTTCTTTTTTTCTCGTAGTAATGTGGCTTTTTAAAGGAACTAATTGCACACATGCAGTTGTTCACAGGGCACTTGGGGTCATGGTGACATTTTGCTCTTTCACCTATTGGGTGTTTCATAACTGTTCACATGCTTTCCGTATTTAACTAGTACGTGGAACAGTGAAGCTGTGCAGCTGGCCATGTAATGCTCACCTCTACAGCCAAAGGAAGATTCACATGATTAATTTATTTATCACTTTTTCCATTTATTTTATATTTATATACTAGTGCTACCTGAAACTTCATTATGCCTTCCTTTCTTGTCTTCTCTTGTAAATATACATTTTATGGTTTTAAGTCATTTCACTACTAAAACACAAATGTATAAATATGTTTTTCTGTCTGGCACCTTGTGATCCCACAGTGATAGGATTTGACGGTATCGCTTGGTGGGGCATCCTGCTCATCTCATTGGCCTGTTCCCTGCTGACTGCCATTGTGGTTTGGTTTATTGTCTGCCCACGTCTCAAAAAGAAGATTGAACGTAAGTTTACTTTACGTTCATATAGACTTTACTGACTAATTTTTCATATGTTATCAGAAAGAACAGGTAGGCATTTAATGCTTTTCTTTCATACACTAGTAGAAAGGAGGAGGTTGGGGTTAACATTGCACCTAGCCTTAACGTAGCCTTAACCACACTTTAGGGCTTTATAATCCAGCAAATTGAGCTCTGGATTATTTTGTCATTATTTATTTGCTGTAATGAAAATCATCTGGAAGTTAATGCCACTAGGTTTTGTCCTATAATCATGGATTAAAATCAAAGTCTTTGGCATTTGTATAACAGTGCTTTTTTTTTTTTTTTTTTTTTTTTGAGAGGCACACAATTTAATCTAGACCTTTATGCACTTCTTTTTAAGTGCTCTTATATTTAATCGTCTGTCTTAAGAGGTTTACTCTCTTGATCATTTGAAACTGCAAAACATTAAGAAGTTTTACATATTATATCCTTTGGAAATAAATTTAAAACTTAGTAAAACTGGATCTTAAATTTTACCGACTTATTCTTAAACCAGTTTATCAGGCAGCTTTATCTCTCTCTGCCTAGTGTAATACTCATTTACATAATCTTTGAATGTTGTTGCATAGTAACAATGGTATGTGACCAAGCCTGACCTGTCTCAGTCAGGTTCTGTCAGTGCACAAGAAGCCTAATTGGGTCATAGTGATCCACTAATGAGTCTTTTAATGCCTTGACTAAAATGAGCCTAGGTTGGCTTAAGGTGTTGACATGGCATTTGCAGGACATGTGACTGAGGTTAAGTGCTTTAGTCTTGACCAGTTTGGATGATGCAATGTGACCAACTGAGACAATGCACCTAACAATGATTGCATTGGAAATATAAGTTCCAAATATCACGTCAGTTTAGAGCATCAAACATATCTCGTGAACAACCAGGTGTATTGTGTGAGATCTTTCATCGGTTAAGCAGCTGGGGTAGTGTAGATGTGTTCTTTTGTAAGGTCATAATCGATTCACCTGATCTCACACCTTTGAACACATACTCCATTTATAGGACAAAGGATTTTTTATGTACTTTTTAAGTCTGTGATTGATAATCTGTGCTTAAGATTTCTATGCAGTTAGGTGTACATGGTGAGTAATATTGCACTCAATCTTTTCCCCCAATAGGTGATATCAAGTCTGCCAGCCCCTCTGAGAGTCCCCTGATGGAGAAAAGGGAGCTAAGAGAAGCCCACTGTCCAATCCTGAAACAGACTTCCAAGGAGTCTTCTATGTCTACCACACCAGCTGTCAATCAAAACCCCTCTGCTCAACCCCAGACTGCCCCCGAAGAGCGCAGGGTGGCATTTGACATAGGAGATTCTGATGATGTTGACAATAAGGAGCGCAGGGTGGCATTTGACATTGGAGATTCTGATGACACCGACTACAGCAATGCAAATGGTGGTAAGTATGCCCAGAAACACTTGGTGCATTTCATATGTAACCAAGCTTTTTTTTTGTTTGTTTGTTTTTGGTTTTTTGGGGGGGGGGTTTTGCAGTTCAACATATTTAATTCTTTTTCTCTAACTTAACATCTGGCACAAAAAATGACACATGACGTTGATACTGGTTGATTCAAATTAACAAGTTTTGTTTGACTTTTATCTAGCACACAAACAGGTTCAAACAAACAATCAGTTCCACAACCAACAACTTGCACAAAGCAATGGTTCCA
The DNA here is from genome assembly GCA_033026295.1 of Channa striata. Taxonomy (NCBI): domain Eukaryota; kingdom Metazoa; phylum Chordata; class Actinopteri; order Anabantiformes; family Channidae; genus Channa; species Channa striata. The sequence continues at coordinate 14,073,487 of CM065187.1, forward strand.
CAAATACTCCCCATCAAGTCCAATTCAGCGACCAGGTTCAGTTCAACAACAGGCCAGCACAAATGCCAAGTAACGGTTACACACAGTACCACACGGTCCACAAGGATTCTGGGCTCTACAAGGACCTGCTACACAAGCTCCACCTGGCAAAGGTTGGCGACTGCATGGGTGAGACCGGTGAGCGTCCTATTCGCCGCAACAACAGTTACACTTCCTACACCATGGCAATCATTGGCATGCACGGAGACTTTAAACATAGAGAAGGGGACTTCCGTGCCAGCGAAGATGGTGACAAAGGGCCAGGATCAGGCAGCCAGGAGAGAAAACGTGTGCGTATGGACAGTTATACCAGCTACTGCAATGCTGTGGCAGAGCATACAACCCCTGAGGGTCTGGGAGAGGGTGACGTGACGCTGGAAATGGGGAAGGAAGATGCAGGTAGCAGCCAAGGCTCTTTGGAGGATGATGGGCTTGAGTCAGACAAGCCGGAAGTCTCAACTCTCTTCCAGTTTCTCCAGATTCTCACTGCTTGCTTTGGATCCTTTGCCCATGGAGGAAATGATGTTAGGTATGCATATACACTACTTCATGAAGGACAATTTGAGTTTTACAGCCCATTATCACAAATGTGCCTGAAAGGGGATTTACCATTTGTACAGCATAACATTTTTTGTCACTTTTTGGTGACATTACTTATCGCAGTTGACCCTTGTTACAATTTTTAGTCTCTGTTGAAATAGTCTCACTGTTTGTTCTGCAGCAATGCCATTGGACCATTGGTAGCACTGTGGCTGGTTTACACAACCAGCAGCGTTTCTTCAAATGCTGCTACACCTATTTGGCTACTGCTTTATGGTGGTGTAGGCATCTGTGCTGGACTCTGGGTGTGGGGTCGCAGAGTGATCCAGACAATGGGCAGGGACCTCACCCCCATCACCCCCTCAAGGTATGGAATCATAGGAGAAACAGATTCTGTATTTTCAAAGTTATAAAACCACATCCTTTTGAGACTGACCAGACTTTGAATTTAGCAGACACGTGCAAAGCCATTAGTGTTGTTTTTATTTCTTTACAGTGGTTTCAGCATCGAACTGGCCTCAGCCTTAACTGTCGTGGTAGCTTCCAACATTGGCCTGCCTGTCTCCACCACCCACTGCAAGGTAAATTATCCAAACACTGTGGTCTGGGAACTAGACTGAGACATGTGGGAAGAAACTATTTAGTATGAGGGAGGTTTCAGTAAACAGTCTGGTAGACGCTCCAAATGTGTAGCAACTTTCTTCATTCTGAAATTTGATATTATGTAACACAGATACTTTGAAGTCAAAAACTTATAGCAGATAATGGATTTATCTGACAATTTCTGTGATTCCAGGTGGGCTCTGTGGTTGCAGTAGGATGGCTGCGTTCAAGGAAGGCTGTAGATTGGCGTCTCTTCAGAAACATCTTCATGGCTTGGTTTGTGACTGTGCCCATCTCTGGCTTGATCAGTGCTGCAATCATGGCCATTTTCATTTATGGCATCCTGTGAGCATATGGCTGAACCCCAAGCAGGGGATGAGAAAGATACCGCTCCGGTGTGTGCCAGGAGTAAAGGAGGGAAATCAGAAGGCCAAAATATATCGCTTACCTCAAACAACTTTGAAGAAAAAAGAAAAAAAAGGATTGTTTGAAATGAATTGTGATATGGGCCTGAGGTTCTTGTCTGCACCATTTTCCACCTAGAATATGCTGTTTTGTTTTTTCTCTTTTTTTTTTCATTTGGGCCATGTTCCTTATAATAGGAAGCTTGCATTTCTTTGTTCAGTCTTGCATTTTCATATCTCATTCTGTAAAGAGGTAATCTACAATTATCAAAATAATTACTTTGCAATTGTGTATACATTATTTTCATATTGTTACATGTTAGAAAAAAAGAACAATTAAAATGCAGTATTAGCCTTTTGCAGAGTAACTCTCCAGTCATAACACCTGCTGAACATAACATAGATGCAAAAGCAGTATTTTAGGTGAAACTTTAGGTTATTGGTGTGTATGTATGCGTTTTCCCCCCATAAGTATGTTTAATGAGTGAATCTGACTTCCTATAATTCCATAAACAGGAGTGATGATCTTCTTTGGCTTAGTTCAAAATGTACTTGGCAAAGGTTTGTGAATATCAACAGCTTTCCATCATACTGACAGCGACAGTACTCCAGTTAGTCCGTGACATAACTATCTGAATTATTGACTGTGGTGAAGGCACTAATTGTACCCGCAGAAGCATGAGGGATGCTGTATCATTATGACAAAGCCTGAATTCCTAACAATGAATTCTATTACCCACTTCTGTCATCATAATCACCTGGGGGTCCACATTTGTAATCAGGACAGAACTGCCTGACATATCTTGGTTACTTGAATTTGAGCAATGTTGCAACAGCATGTCAGCTAAAGCAAAAACCTTCTCTTTAACAAGACCTTAAGTCTCCTGTTAAAACTTGATTGCATCAACATTTATGGTAAATGCTTCAGGTCTGCCTCAACATTGTTTTTAATGTTCGCCTTGCATTGGCTACTCCACGTCGTGTTTTTATGTTGATCTAGCTATCCTTGTTCTGAAATTAAGGTTATAAGTAAAGAGGAACAGGAACCTAAAAACTAGAAGTAATCAAGCTGGTTTCTTTGCTGTTGAGCTGGTCTTGCTGTTGTGTGCAAACATGCATGCCACCAGCGTGTGGTCATTTAGCTGCAGTTCTAAATGCATTTGTGACCTATATGCTGTAGTTGCCTTAATTTTATTTTCCCTTAGGTACCAAAGAATTTTTTTTTATTTTTTATTTTTTTTGCACATCAAAAAATAAAAAAAAAGGGAAAATAAATACTGGTGTTGAACTTGCTTTAGACTTTTGAAATACACGAAAACCTCTATCATTTCTAACAAGATAATTCAATAGAATTAACACAAAAATCACCACAAGTTGTAGAGATAGGTGGGATTGTTCCCTCTTTTTATTGAAAGTAAGCTTCGTGTCGCTCAGGCAGTGGGTGTTGACTGAGCTCTGGCATCCACGTGCTGCTGTGCTTTCTCACTCCAGTACATCTGTGATGCAGGGACAGACACAGGGGATTCCTTTACGCTAGCTTTACATGACAAACACTGCAATTCAGTAGTTTTCCAGGGCTCTCTAAGCCAGTCTGTGAATCACATCTCCTAGGTTTTTCTAACCTGATTCACTTCCCTGCCTGTGTTTGACTTTTTTGCCATGAAGCACAAAGTGGGGTCCAAAATAATAAACATTTGCTTTGACGAGCTTTTCTAACATCACACAAATCATGAAGATTGGTTTTAATTACTGACTGCATCAACGACCTGGTATCTCAGCAATTTGATCGATTTAAACATCTTTTAGGACAGGGGCAGTGCATCCTTGGTTCTAAAATAACCAGGAGCAGATGATACAGTATAAATCAAGCACAATAAGCACCTGGGAACAGATTTCAGAGTGCCCTGGATTCTTGTCCTACATTTACTCATATACAAGGAGGACTGTGTTAAATAAATAATCTTAGCAACTCATTTTTGAGTTGAAGTGTTAAAATTATGTTTGTATAAATAAAATTGGAACAAAAAGTCAGTTCAAAATTTTTTTATAACCTGACTGGTTGTAAAATTTTAATTGGTCTTGGAGAATTTTGTTGTTTACTAGATTTAGAAGCCAGTCTATAAATGTTATGACATTCTTTAAATCTAGCTTAGACTGGCTGTGACTGGCTTCTTGCATAACCTGCTATTTTACTTTCATTGGGTTTCTCAAAACTTCCTACCACATCTTGTCTCAGCAGGTACTTTGGTGTCAGCCTCAAAAATGTTAACCTCCACCTCTGATCAGTAGCTATGTGAATAATCCAATAAAGTGCTAAATCAACATTTTAAAGTCTGTAAACTTTTTCAGTTTTTTTTAACAATGGTGAATACTAAGGAAGACTTTTATGTGAAAGTCAAAATGAGTATTTACAAAATAATGTCAACTACATAAAATTATCAAATAAAAATAAGCAACTGCATATACAGTATATTTACTCCCCTCAAATCAGGATTTTAGTAGATTTGCCTTTGGCATTAATTACAGAACCTGACTGATCTGTGTGGACAACCTCAATCAGGACACTATAATAATTCTCCACTCTTCTTTGCAAAACCGTCCAAACTTTGCCAGGTAGCGTGGGGATCATGAGTGAGCAGCCCATTTCAAGGCCAGACATAAATTCCCAGATGGTTAGAGGCCTGGGCTCTGACTCAGCCAGTTTAATTCATACATTAAAACCTTGTGCTGCAGGTTGGGGGTGGTGTGTCGTGGTTGGTCTCCACCACATATTGCGCCTAACTAATGAACCTTGCCTTTGCACACTACCATAAAGCTTTGACTGTTAAAAAAAATCTACATTTCTAATTCAAATCTCTAATTAATTTTGATTATTTGGTTAAAATCTGTTCTCTGTTCTAACTCTGTTCTATCAGAGGTTATAGTGGGGTAATATTCCAGACATAGCAAAGTAAATATAGAAAATAACTGAGAATAAAAAAAGTATCATTATTATAATTACCAGTTAAGTGCTTGGGATGAGCAGTAGATGTATCTGTTGGTTTGTGACCTTTACTGCAGCTGTGTCTTAAGATGGTGTCACTTATGGGGAGCTGTCATGTTGTCCATCCTTATCACTAAGTAGTCATAGGGAGTTATTTTACAGCTATGATTCGTGGTTACTATGCAGTAACTACTAGGTGTGTATCCAGGTTACTGTAGCTCTTGGTGTTAAGTTTGCATATTATCACAAAAGTGTCATTAGCCTCATATTTTTTTAATGTACTTGTTGCCCATATTAAAATATTACCTGTTTTTTACTTTAGTAATTACAATGACAATAATACTGTAACTATTGTATTATCACTACTATAACACTGTTACAGATTTGTAAAAAAAATCACCCTCATTTCAGGTTCTTGAAATGGTTCTTAAATATTACAAACATTTTACCTTATCACCAAGATATTACCCCACTTTTTATTATGCTATTCCCTATTCTTGCTCCATATTACCTTGTTATTTCCAAAACTTCACCCCACTACTACCCTCCTTATTACTGAGCTGTAAAATAGTACCAGCATATTCTTCTGGTGATCGTTAAAAAAATGAATACATCAAGCAGAAGTCAGTGTTAAAAACAGATGAAACTTCCAAAGGAGATAAATACATTTTATAGGCTCTGTTTATGTGGATTCTCTGTATATGCTAAATATCACTGTTGTGTGTGGTATTTAGAGGTTTTCACCTTGTTCCTTGGTTGAATCCTGTTTGACTTCATCTGTAAAAGAGAAATTAGTCAAAGGGGAATTACAGCATCTCACAGTGCGGGTAACTTTCAGTAGCTTTTCTTTTTCAGCTTACCGGAGGTGCTCACAGCTTCTGCCACTTCCTCAGGCTCCTCTGAGAAGACATTAAAAATAAAATGTGAATTTTGAGATGAAAAAATGTCTCATTGTATTTCTAAATAGTTTACAATGAAAAAAAAAAAACTTTCACTAAATTCAGATCTGTTGTATGATTCCAAGTTCATGGTGTAGTATTTTTACTAATGGTTAATAATTGTTGTGTTTTACTGAAGACAGTAAAATAAGATATAAAAGAGTTACCCAGCCTCTGTCTCTCTGCTAAAAACACAAAAATAATTATAAATTACTAAATTTTTAAATTAAAGCTTAAATATAGTCAAAACAGTTGTTTAACAAAATGTCAATATCTCACCATCTGGTTCCTCAGCAGATTCAGACTCTGCAGATAACAGAGGAGGAAACCAGTCAAGACTGTGCCACTTTCTACAGTGTGTTAATGTACCAAGAGCCAGTGTAATCCAGTTCTTTCCGGACCTTTTCGTTTATTGCCACCTACAGGATGATGTCTGAACAGTGAAACCTTTCTTACCCTCCTGGATTGGAGCCTGAGATGTGTCACCTCCCCCTGCTGGAGAAGGATTACACAACGTTATTCATCCTCAAGTAAAGAAACATGGCAACATGGCGTGTTTTGTGTTAAAGCCAGGAGAACATAGAGAGATGTTTTACACACCTGTGTTGTCATCCCCAGCTTCATCATGCTCCTCCTCTGTTTAAAAAACATTTTAACAAATGAATGTGACATTTAATCCATGATCTTTGTGTGTCTGTGTGTTCACCATGTGATTTGATCTAACTCACCAGACTCATCCTGAGCAGCCTCTGTGAGTTAGAGATTTGAAAGTGTTTTACCAACTGAACCTGGATCTGTCATTATTGGTTTTGAGTTAACAGATCATGTGCTGTGTCTCTCACCAAGATAGCGGGTGTCCTCATTCTGTTGCTCTGTAACTTGGGAGGGAAGTGTAGAAAATGACCACTGATCATTATTTTACATAGTATACTTAAAGATAATAGAAGAAATATTTGCTGATGAAGTCACCAACATTTGGTTTAAACCTACCATTCATCTGAGCGGCCTCAGCTTTTTGAGCTGCCTCAAACTCCATCTGGTCTAGAAAGACAAATGCACAAATGCACAAATGCATGATAGCTAAGAGCTGTTACAGAAAATTATTTTAATACAAATGTTACAGAAAACCTGTGTTAGTCAGTCTGTACCTGTGGTGTTATAACAAAAATTCAGCAATGCATGCAGCCAGCTGTATTGAAACAAGCATACTTGAACCAAAATAAAAATTATTAAAGCATATGTAGCATAGTAGAAGTCAGTTTTAAAGTCAGCTGTCTTAGTTTGACTGATGTACTGTACCTATTTTCTGTAATTCACTTAGTCCATCTGCAGGACAACACAAGACATTTGGGTTGAATTACATTAGTTTTGGATCGTACAAGTATCATCACCTTCACATGATTATCACTGGTAATATTCCTCACCATAATGCACACTGCTTTCCTCTTTCTCTGCAGATTCCAGAGATGCTGAAAGAGCTAAAAAGCCAGAAAAAAATCATATCCCCATCGCAGTGGAGATCAGCATCAAAACTGTAGTAGTGTACCAGTTTACTTTAAATCATGATTGTATTTATTGTTCTTACCAGTGTGAAACGCTGCCACAGCAATGAAGAAAAACACAGGCACAAGAAATCTCATTTTGGTCACTGATCTGTTGGTGTTGGAAGATTTTGGGTGTCACTCCAAACTGCGTGTTGCCTTGTTGTCACTGCACAGCTTCTTATATCTTCAGTGCCATCACATGTCCTCCATGGACAGGCGGCTCTGGTACCATTGTCCCTCCCTACCTGACAGAACAGCTGTGTGGACCATCACTGCACAGAAGTATCATTATTTAGGCCATCAATGCCACCTATTGTTGGCTTCTCAGTCACATGGGCCTTTATTTTGGATGTTATTGTGTCTGGTTAAAAAAGGGAGTCCTTGCATCTGAGCTGAAAACAATGTCCATTTCCTTTTCGCACTGGAAATGATAATTTCATTGTGCATCCTTGGCAAGACATGCTGTTTTATATAACGCAGACTTTATGTATAAGGAGTGTTTGGAAATTGCAACAATGAAAGTGAGAACTATACGTGTCCTCCGCAAATATCAGTGCAGCATGTTAGTAAAACTGATTCATTATTTAATTAATGTTTCACTTTGTAGTTGGCAAACATAGCAACATACCAAAAAGCAGCACAAAGCAGACATGGTCTTATCACTTTTACTATGACTATAATCACAGTTTGAATTGTGTTATTATCAAATTTATTCCAAATTTTATTTGAGAATTTCAGCAGGATTCTAAATACTTCTCATAGTTTTTATTTTAGCAAAATGATTTTAGTGTAGACAAAAACATTTTAATTTCATTAAAGTGCACAATCAATGTTTTTGCAGCCATATAGTTTCACTCAAGCTCACAGCTAGGACACACAAATCTACAAAAATACATTTTTCTGCTTATAAAATGGTTCACACCTGTCCTAGTTGTCCACTATACATGAGAGTGGCCTCGATAGATCTTTAAGCAACATGACAGTGTTAAGCACAGATACAGAATCTCCATTAATTTTATCAAAATGCAGAAATGCACTTTCCACTTCATTAAAAGTGGGATAGTAGTCCAGAAGGCAAATGATTTCTACAAACGTGAAAACTGATTAAATAAGAAAATTAATTTGTTAAGGCACAATCTTTTTAAAAAGCTGGGCCTTTAAGTAGTCAGTGTGATCAGGCTCTCACCAAAACCCTTACATAATTCTATCAGCCTACCAAAACAGAAAGAAAACATTAGTTTGCTAATGAACATCAATTTCAGTCCAATTTACCAGGCAAATGTCATGGTGCATTGTACTCACTGACATGTGCAGTAGTCTGCACGTCCGATAAACCGAGAAAACGTGACATAATGTGAAGCCACCAATAAAGGGAGATCTGCAAGAACCGATATAAAGGGTAGTAGTGATGGCTATTTTTTGTGGCAATAGCAAGCTGATATCAGATGCTGGTTGTGTTCTATTCATAACAACAGCCTTGCATGAAAGAAACAAAAATACACACATTTCTGAATTCGTCAAACACATGTTGACAGAGGAGCCCTTATGTGTCGACCTGGCAGTGTAGGATAGTGCACAGTGTTTGGAAAATTGTGTTGATGCTGTTAAAGCCATTTAAGGATTATTCTAGTTCATTATATTGTTATTTTTTTTAAGTTATGATCGAACACTGCTCTTTATAAAAATAATAATAATACTGCACTCAGAGTGAAACATGCATTGCTAATAGGAAGTTAAATTGGACAAGAAACATGAGGAACCAGAAAGGCAGACTAGTTTAAACAAGCTCTTACATTAGCCAAACTTATTTGTAGGACAAGACAAACACCTGCTTGCGCTTTTTGCCCTGTCAGACTTTATAGAAATGACACCTAAGCTTGCAACTAATCATTATATTCACTATCGATAAACTGCAGATTTATGTCAAAAATTTAACTGATCTATAAGATTGAAAAAAGAAAGATAATATAATCACTGTACAAATTTTCTATAGATGTAAACCAAAATTTTAAAAGGTAATATAATGTAGGACAAATGTAAAATGTACGCATGTTTGCAGCCGAAACTAATATTAGCATCTTTAACTAAAAATGGGCTTAATTAAATTATGAAAGTTGATGCAGATTAACTAACTAATGTGGCAGCTCTAACGTCAGGGTGTTTGCAGGCCAAACAATTCAGTGAGTAAGATAAATGATGACTACACAAGCATGTTTGTAGCTGAACCCTTAGTGCACACGTCACATTATCACATCTTTTTCACTTTTCAGAGTTCTCCTCTCAGTCGTGTATGCAGATCTTCCTGATCGATCTTACCAACCTGTTCGTGCCAGCGGTGATGTGCCAGCAGAGCCACATTCCTGGCAGAGATGGCACTCATCTCCATGGCACTAGCTGCCCACTCAAGAGCACTGAGGTAATAGAGCCTGTTGTGCAGGATGAAGGGGGGGGTCTTGCGATGTGGCAGGCGGTACACGGGATATGCTAGCCAGCGAGTCTCAGACACTGAATCCCAGGAAAGAAATATGTTCTGCAGTTCCTGTTGAGACAGTGGCTTTGGAGAGAAAACCTTCCAGACTTTGGTCTGGCTGGCGGGGGGTTGTTTGTATCCTTCTGGGAGGTGCACGGGGTCAATAGAGGACAGGCTGTTGATGAAAGAACCATTTGAGTCTGTGGTGAGGATGTCAGAAACTGTGAACTTAGAGGCTGGTTCTGTTGTCCCAAGGTAAGACATGTTCAGCAACCCGTGGACCAGTGTGGACACAGTTTGGTGGTAGTGCCCTGGGTAGTGAGACGGGATTGGAGGAGAGAACCCTGAAAAGGTGATGTCGGACTTTCCCTGGTGAAGTGGTGTTGCTATTATCACAATATCATACAGAGAATAGGCTGGGCCTGATTCTCCAACATAACTGACTTCATAGAAAGTGTTGGTGGTGCCTGAAAATGAGACACAGATGGAAATATTTTAACTTTTCAGATTCCATAGGAAAAACTTATTGGCGAGGGAAAACTAGTAACAAATTATGTGGATGTTACCTGTCTTGGAAGGTCGAACCTTTACTGAAATGGAAGTCACCTTGGCAGGGATGAGCTCACTTTTACTGTGGTACAATAGTCCTGAGCAAACTCTCTTATTGCCTCCATCCACTGACCACAGGCCTGAATCTGCTCCTGCTACTGAAACTGCTCCTAGAAGAGATAAATGTCAGCTTAAATTTTAAGTTCACACCTTTCAACAAAAACCATGTACTCATCCATCCATCCTTCATCTTTACCAAATTATCCTGCTAAGGGTTTATGGGGGGTGGAGCCTATCCCAGCAGTCACTGGGCAGGACAGACCCTGGACGGGTCGTCAGTCTATGTCAGGGCCAACAAAGAGAAACATACACAGGCAGACAACCACTTACACTCAGATTCACACGTATGGGCAATTTGGAGTCCACAGTTAACCTAACTTATACGTCTTTGGAGTGTGGGAGGAAAACTGAGCACTATGAGGAAACTTATACGAAACAGGGGGAATATGCAAACTCAACACAGAAAGGCCACAGCCGGTGGAGGAGTGGTTAGTGCTTTAGACTTTGCATCCTCTTACTTAGACAAAGAGGTTTTCAGCTACTATAAATGTTTCTCCATTTGCAGATGGAACAAAAATGGTCAAGAATGAAGAAAAAGAAAAAATAATGAAAATTACATAATAAAAAAAATGTGCAAATCCCCTTTTTATTAAATATTTTCAAATACTTTGTTTTGTTTCAGTTATTTGTCTTGCACTTCCATTTCATGGAAGAGTCTTTGGCTGTGTCTGAAATCCCTACCCACTTCCCTATGTAGTGCACAATACAGTGCACGTCCAAGAAGAGTGTGTTTGCCATTTTGTAGTAGTGTCTGAATGTTGAGTGTGCAAATGTATTCACTACATAGTTCACACAGTGTCCCACAATGCAACACTAAAAGTAGTGCACATGGCATGTACACTTCTGTTTGGAATCCTACAATGTTCCCCATTTCAGAGATGAGAAAATTAATGTGTGGCTCAAACAGCTGTAAGATATGACCCAACGTGACAACCATTGGTAAGTGTCTGAAATGTCACTATTGAGTGAACTAGTGTGTAAATTATATAAGGAGTAGTAAATGAGAGAGTAGAGGGTGATTTCAGACAAAGCCTCAGTGGATCCATGTTTCTTTAATTCATGGAATACCTATTTCATTTTGAAGTCGCCTGAAAGCTCTTTTCCTGATCCATTGTTTTTATCCTTTTCAAACTGCTTGAGACTGTCCCTGGAGAACTACCAAATTGAACATATTCAATTTGCAAGCCCAAAAACCTGCATTCAGTGTTGACTTTTCATTAAAGTCAACACTGAATGCCCAACATTAAGAGGGTTTATTAAGGAGGATGTGGTACTTCAGATGAAGGAATTTTTGTATTATGTGGCTGATTTATTAAACTGATTAATGAATTATTTATAGTTTTTCAGACAAACTCTTATAGCACATTGTAAAACATACCGACAAAGCCGTTGATGCGGACACTTTGGCCATAGTTGACGCGAGTGATAGGTGCAACAATATCATTGATGAAGGTCTGTGAAAATCCTTCTCCTATCATAGTTTCCTCCAGAGATTGATTCATCAAGGTAAGAAAATGATCACCACCCATGGCGTGCAAGAGCCTATCTACGCTGGAAAATGAGTAACCATACTGCTGAAACTGGTAGATCCTGTGAATGATCATTTTTACATCATCATTAAAATACAGGAAAAACATAACAAGAAAGAGTAATTTTGCATTGATATTGCTGGATTTCCGGCCAAAAAGGATGAGCCTCAACGGCAATGGTAGCGTTTTTTTCTCTTTACCTCATAAATCTGTCCAAAATACTCTCCACCCACATCTGCATTCGAAGGAAGTTGAATCCGTATCGCCAAAGCATGCGTAAGAAATTAATTATAAACCAGTCGCTCTCTTCAAATGTGAGCTCCTTCCCATCAAATATTGCCATTTTTGAGGGGACATCTTTTTTTTGAGAAAGACCTGAAAAGACAGGAAATATATTTAAAATGGATAAAATTAATTAGTTCTGGGTCTGTTTAATTTGTGAAATGGTGACATCACCTAATCTCTCAACAAAATGCTTCATGTGTAGGTTCAGAGGATGAATCACTGTGCCTCCCATCTCATATTCATGGTCTGCAATCTTTACGGTTGCTAGTCGCCCACCAACAGCGCCAGGTTCAAACACATCGATTTTCACCTCGGCGCCAAATTCCTGCCTCAGGTAGTATGCTGCTGCTGTGCCACCGATGCCTGCACCAACCACAGCTTTAAAGAAGCAGTGACAGAGAATTAGTCATCTAGCCAACAAGCCTTGTTGGAATTTTTCTCTGATGGTGAGTAAAGAACACACAAACGTTTAGGGTTCTGGACATATATAATGGAAACAGTGATTTTAATCATAACAATCATGCTAACACTGATGTCCAGTGTGAAATAAATTAATGTTCACATTTCACAATAAATGTTCCTTTTTAATAACACTGACAATACTGTATTGCATGTTTTTGGAATTTACTTGAGACTTGCAAGGTCATAATGAATTCACTTTTTAATAAATCTGCTTTTTAATATATATGTACTAGTTTTTATTGGTTAATACTCTGCTAATTCACTTTTTAAATAAACTGGTAAATTTTTATGTCTACAAAACATCAGAAATTCAGTGTGTAGTTTTCAATCTGCCTTTAGGTCTGACCCACAGTTCACAACCAAAGAAACATTCAGATTACATTTTGATCAAAATAATTTGAAATGAACAAAGGTAGAAAAACTTTATAAATAGCATGTGCATATTTAAGATCACTGCTCTTGTTCTTTTGGGTCAGTAATGGTGTACATCTTGGAGTTCTGGCATAGAAACCTTCAAGAAAGAGTAGTTTTTTAGTATACAATTATGCAATTTAGGGCTGCAGGTAACTGTTACTCAGCTTTGTTATTATTTGCTTAGTTTATAACATTCCAGAAAATAGTCAAAAATATGCATTCTCTTCCTCAAAGTCTAATTTGATGTCTTTAAATTTGTGTTTGTTTGTTCCACCAACAGTAAAAATGCCAAAATATTAAGTTTAAAATTATATGAAACTGAGAAAAACATGGAAACTTTTCAAGATCAAAAACATAATTCTTTAAACAGTTATGTTGTCATCAAACTAGATTGCCTATCAATCATGTAATTGTTGCTAATGGAGCTAATGTATGCAAAATGGGACGTCTGATAATTTGTTTGCCAAGTTTCATGAAGGAAAACATATTTTTAAAACCTACCCAGTTTGGTCATAACAGAAATATGAAAGAGAGAGACCTGTTCCTTTTTTGAGGATCTACAGAAGACACATTTAAGTAGGCTTGCGCACACTTGTAATGCTTCTTTTGTGTTTATGACTCAGAGTATGCATGGAAATTAGCACCCTGTGTCCCTTATGTAATAAGAAAACGATCGTCTGATCTGTCATTGTGATGCATATTGCGGTTCTGATACAGTGGTACAGTGGTACTAAAGGTCATATAATCTGAAGGAGATAGATTCAATTAAATGTATAATTTCATTCAGTTATAGGAGCAGCACAGGACATGCTTACCTATCTTTTTGGGTGATTCTTGCAGCTCTGGAACTGAGGCTAGACTCCTCTTCGCCGTGTGCCACAGTCCCATCAGCAGCAGAGCTCTCAGTGACATGGTGTGTGGACTCATCGTGGAAAGTTCTGCCTCAGCTCAGGAGCATCTGCATATGAGACACAAACACAGCCATGATCGCTTCAGCTAATGTAGGCGAGCGAGACAATTTGGGGTCAAAGGTTATTCATAGAGGATCACGCTTCCAATCCACAAGTGAACTGTAACACTTATGATCACAAAGCGTTAAGTGAATTTGTAACATATAAAACTCAAATATGAAAACATGTGGTGCTCGTGCACACACGGTGGACTCACTATAAGTTGCGGTTGATCCGGAAGTAGTCCCCGCGGGTTTCTCTTCAGTCCTTCAGTTCAGCTCCAGTAAAGTTCGCTAAAACCTGCTCCGGCCAACCGAAAGACCACTATGAGACACACACCAGTGGAGAAAACTCAGAGAACCGGTTTAACGATCGGATCAGCTCGGAGCAGAGTGAAGGGCTCCACTGAGCCACACTTCCGTGCAGCACTTCACAATAAAGGCCTCCCAAAGTCCACGGCCTGTGGAATGTACAAAGTTCATTTAATGGCCTCAGAGAAAAAATGTGGACGGACTCTACGAAGCAAATTGGCTGCTGACAAATGAGTCAAATTAAATTATTTATTAGTTACCACATACCAAACTTATTGACATTGGGTTTTATTTTATCAGACATGACTGCAATGCTTGTTTGGCCCAGTAGGAAGCAACAATTACACATATGCTATTATTTATGCTGTTGCATGCAAAATAAGAATAGCTTATAAATATGATGCAGTATAAAATACCTACTACTAACGAAATGCTACTGCAACTTTGAATGATGTATTAGCTCCCAGCCCTCTCTACTTTTAAGACTCGGCTCCAAACCTTCCTGTTTGATGAAGCTTATAGTCAGTTCTAGTCCTGCTGTTATAGGCTCAGACTGCCGGGGGACCAACCCCTGATGGACTGAGACACTTTACATGTCACCACTGTCTGACATTAACCCTGTGTCGTCTTTCTCCTGTAGTTGTCTCTCTGCATAATGCATAATTTAGTGTATAACCCTAATAGGAAGGCAATGATGTGGAAATTTTTCCATACTTTCCTTTTGCTGATAATGCTGTTAAAGCACCATTTTGGAATTTAAGTGCACTAATATTCCCACTTTTACTTAAGAGAAGATAATAGCATAATATTACCTTTTATTAAAGCAATGTCACTAAAATATCGAAATACAAGTGAATAAACATTTACTCATGTGATGTTTTTAAAAGGTTTTTTCCAAATCCCGATTTCTATTTTTTAAAATTATTTAAGTATTTCCCGTGCTGTGGGGTGTTTGGTCAACCTCTAAATAATCTTTTATTTTGAAAGGTCAATTGACCTGATTCTAAGGGGAAGTTGTTTTGTTTAATCTCAAATAAACAAACATTGAGAATAATTAATGTCAGAGCGCAAAAATATAACAGACCAGTGACACTTTTTTAAATTATTAAATTGAGTTAGAATTAACCTTGCAGTTCATTTTGAAGTCTCACAAAACGGAAGAGGATTTCTTTTCAAATCTTATCGCGGAAGAAAAGCGGAAACGGTCTTCTCACGTTGAACCATGCTTCAATGGAGGTGACCTTAGTTTTTATAAATCCGTAATTTAAAGACATTTGCAGTTTGCCTGGTTGGGTTTAGGTGCAGAACTTGAATTTAAATTGAAATCGTTATAAATACTCTCGGAGTGAAAGGGACGAGCAGAGATGGCCGAGGCTCATCAGGCACGCGTGCAGAATGGGGTGGAAGAAATGGTCCAAAGCCTGGAGAGAGAGCACATCCGTAAAATGCAGGTATGGGTCCTGTCCGTCTGTCTGTCTGTCCCCCCCCGTCAGATCTTGGCATCGCATGCTGAACGTGAGTGTGGTCTCCTCTGCAGGGTCGCATGTTCAGGTGCAGTGCAGACTGTTGTGATCGGCCCACAGACTCAATGTCCCAAGTGCATCAGTGTATCGAGAGGTGTCACACTCCTCTGGCCAAAGCTCAGGGGCTGGTCACTTCAGAGCTGGAGAAGTTTCAGGTGAGAGACGTATAATGTACTGAGGGTTTTCTGTTGTCTTGTCTTGGTTATTGTTCACACAACATCCAATTATTGCAATGGCAATGATATATTTCAGCGTGTAAACTGGTGGCATAGTCCTGTTTATCAAATCTGCTGCATTTTATGGTCTGATTTTCTAACAGTATAAAAATGGAGCATTATATACAAAGTGTAATATGTCTGTGTAGGAACAAGCACACCTTTTAACTTAAACATTAAGGATAAAATGAATAAAACTACTTTATGATAAGACACCTCAATATCATTTTATAAGTCAGACACTGATGAGGCTCATTAGAGTGTCAAAGTGACAAGTATAAAAAACTGTTATAAAATTTAGTATTTAAGGCTATACTAAAATTAGAATAGTTTAGTTTCAGCTATGCTGACCATTTTTTCTGAAAAGAAATACAAATTAGGTTTGCAGCCAGGAAATCAAAACTAAAGTTTAAATTCTGAAGCTCTTTAAAAAATTCTGTTTTCATCATGAAGAGAAAAGTAGTAAAGCTCTACTTTGTGCGCTTTTACTTATTGGGGCCCAAATTTTCAAATGCAGCTTTACTGATTAGTAAAATACAGCCTTTTTCCAAACAGAGAAATTTTCCAACTTAATATTACTATCATGAACAAAGAAAAAAGATATCAATCAATGACAAAGTGGTTTTCAAAGAAATAGAAATAAACATTCCAGCTCTGACAGACACTACAAAGGCATAACACTCGCATTGATAACAATATCATCAACTCATCTTTTTGCTTATGCGTTTACAAAAAATAACTTACTTCTATCTTACAATTTACATTAGTGCCTAGTAATCCTTTAACTGTTTTTCTACTCTTTTTTTTCCCTTCAGGACCGTCTGACCAGATGCACAATGCACTGCAATGATAAGGCAAAAGATCTGTTTGACTCTGGTGCCAAAGAGCCAGCTGTTCGCTCTCTGATGGACCGGTGTGTGGGCAGTTGTGTGGACGACCACATTAACCTGATCCCCAGCATGACTCGACGACTGAAAGAGAATTTGGACTCTATATAATGTATAACAGTGAGCAGCGGAGATGGATGGCTGTGGTCAGTCCTGGGCATAACTCTGGATTATTACACACATACAGCAGTGCAGAGTTGGTCAACTCAGCCAGTGTGACCAAAAAACAACAAACAACACAAGAATGGAATAAAAGACCATGAAAGGGCAGGGTGGATGAATGTTTAAATAATAGTTGTTCGCAGTTTTGGTGTTGTGAAGACTTATAATGGCTCGAGATGAGATTTGGTATTGTACTCTGTATAATCTTGATGCAGTAACGTCCCTGGACAATTTTGGCTCCTTCGATCATCTGCAATGAGCAAGCTGTCCAGTGATGCTTCTGATGTCATTGTGTGTGATCAAGACTGCAGCTCAAAAATGCGGGTAGACTCACTCAATATAGAGCTAAGTGACACATTTCAAAATATACATTAAATCAATGCTAACAACATGATTTAGATGTGCATTTATTTATCCATGTCGTTTTAAATGTTCTTTATGTTCAGCTCTGCTCAGCTGTATTTAATCCTTTAAGTTACAGTAGGAGCCCTCTTATCCTCTCATACACCTGTTTTTTTAAGACTTGTTCACTTTCTCCTGTGGTGAGGTGTGTTTTTGTGTGTGAAATAAGTAAAGAGTACTGTTTGGACCCCAGTTCTTCCATTATTCAGCCAAATCCACTAATTTTCCTTTTTCACATGTAGTTTAATAGCTACAAAGCAATACTCTCAAATATGTACAAGTAATAGTACAATAAAGGCATCAATACAAGGTTTTTGTTGCTGTGACTGCAGCAGAAAACTGCTCAAGAGTAATCCCAGGAAGCAGTGAACACAGATTTAACTGATCACAATCAACATGTTAATTCAGTTCACACCTGGTTAAAACCTTGAATGATATAGTCTATTTGTCAGACTGAAATAAATTGATGCTTACCATAGTTAAAAAGCACCCTTTGATGAGAATGAGTTGTACATAGTTAATATTAAGCAAGAGTATCCCCAAAAATATTACAAGCCTGAGAATCTTTGTATCAGCAGATGATACAAAGTTAATCTAGTGAAATCCCATCCATCAGTGATAGAACAGCTTGTTTTTCGATAAAAAGTGATGGTTGAGGCACTATAAACAGAAATAAGACGTGAAGCATCTTAAGTTAAAATCCCTGAATTATTCTTGTAAGTGCTTTACATCATATAATAGTATTGAAAGCAAAGCACCTAGTGGGGGGGGGTGTTCTATAAAAGGGTCTTATACCTAAGATTCTCTTTACCCAAATAATTTGAATAACATTTGTTTGTCCAGGATTTTGCATATTGTAATATGCTTTAATCAGTTTTTAAATTGCACGTTCACTCCAAATTCACAGCGAAATGTTTGAATTATTTGTTGCAAGCTTGAATGCCTGGAGGGACTGATTTGTCTAGGGAAATGCTTATGCATACATATACTTCACCGGAGAGACTTGAATATACTGAGGAGAGAAGATAAAGTTATGCCATTTACACACTGGTATTTAAGCTGCTCCTCACAGACTGGATGCAGTTGCATTTGATAGAACTTAATAATATATCAGAATAGCAGCAATGAAGATGTTAAGGTACCACTGTTGGTCTTTAGTGATCACCTGATAGAGAAAAATAGGTACATAACCAATTGAAATAGACGTCATTACAGGATTAGTCATCATACCACAGTGTCCATACTTTGTCTATTTACATGACACTATAGGTAGTACAAAGACACATATTGGGCTAAGCACTAAATGGACAGTCAGTTTCAAGAGACTGTGCCATCAGATAAAAGGTGCAGTACTAATTCAGGGGAATAGCTACTGACATGCAAATACAATAGATAACCAGTTAAAGCCAATAACCGTGCAGTTACAGAAGAGCAGTTACAGAAGAGATCATGTCATAGCACCACAGCCCATGAGATTGGGCAGTTTTATTGGCAGTCAAGAATGGTATACATATATATATATTCTTTTGGAAAAATCAATCAATACAAACAATGTAAAAAATAAATAAATGCCAAATAAAAACAATGTTCAACTTGTTTAGAGATTCAGTTGCAGCTATACAGGCAAATCATACCGACTAGACTGAGTTAGCAGTCTGTGTCTTTGCTTTACAAGTATTATTCCCAAATTTACTAGTTTTCAAAAACAACACAATACAAATTTCCAAAATTGCCAATGAAATATTGACAAAAACAATAGTACAACACCCTGACTGCAAAAGCACTTAACATGGTGACATGTGAAACACAAAAGCAGGGAAGTGATCTTAGCAGTATTTGATGTTTGACATTTGACAGTGTGGCTGGTAAACACTTCAGAAAGTCTGACATGAACATTCCTGTGTTTCCACAGTAAGTAAAGAGCATCAGAGTGCTGGTGTCAGTGACAGGTCAAACTGTAAACTGTATCAATAAGGAACCTGGATTCCTGAAGGCCCAAGTCTCATTAACAGAGATTCTAGTAGTGAAATCTTGAGTTTTGGTGTCAGGATGCTGGGTTATTATGAACGCTCATATTGGACAGCATGAATTAAAATTTGTAGTAAATCACATTTTGTAAAGTCCAAGGGATCCTCAAGCAGTGGTGCTGTTGTTTAGATTCTGCCACATGATGTAAATATTAGATGCCTTTATGATACCGTCAGTGCACATGGTGTTTTATTCGATGCACAGAGCTGTTGACATATGAGTACAAACAACAGGTTCAGTTTTGTTTGCCAATTAGCAGGGAAAAGATGTTCATCTGGCTCCACTGTTATGGTCAGGTTTTTGAGCGTAGCCATCAGACACAACCCTCTGGCCAACCAATAAGAAAAAA
Organism: Channa striata; assembly: GCA_033026295.1. Lineage (NCBI taxonomy): Eukaryota > Metazoa > Chordata > Actinopteri > Anabantiformes > Channidae > Channa > Channa striata. Next base: position 14,093,194 of record CM065187.1, read on the forward strand.
GAACAACAGGCCTGAAACGTACAGGTCAGTGCAGCCACTTATCACCCCTGATGTTCAGTTATTTTACTGTTCTACTGATAACTGAGCAATGGACACATTTTATTGCTCTGCTGTGTAGATCTTGATAGATCAGCACTTCAGTCAATCTCACAAAAGTGACTGGGAGTAAGGATTAATGCAGACTGTGATGAACCTTTTGGTACTGATCCCTTATTCCATATTCCAAGATAATACCCCCTGACATATGACAAACCAAATACTAAGGATGAATCCTTCCATGGTCCTCGAAATCACCAGGTCTAAACGTCATGTACTCGTTACTATGAGTTCTGAAGTGCAAGGTTGAAATCAAGTTTCTGGACTGGAGCATTTCCATCATGATGAATATTCCATCATTTCAGTGCAAAAAGTTCCTGACAGAGATCCCAGGAGTAGTACAGTTGCTCTAATGGCAAAGGGTTGCCTAATCCTTCCCGACCACTGTGGTTTGTCTCTGTCATACTTTAAACTACATGTATAAGTAACTCTGAATATTCCAAAGTAACAACAACACAGATAAAAAACATTTCCCTGTACACCTTGCTGAGTTATGGAGCATGCAGAAAATATGTCCAATGGCAAAATGGTGTTAAATATGATGGTGGATTGTACATACAAGATTATCTCAGTGTCTCGATGTTGTCACAAGAATTGTAGCAGTTGAACAGGCATCAAGACACAGTGCGAGCTGTGCTTTCTTGTTCTGAGGAATCCGGTCGGTTGTCTGACTGGGGCGATGTATACAAGAAGTTGCAGCAGACATATAGGGGGAATGATAATAACCGACTGTCCAAGTTCATCACCACATACTCCTTAAGTAATTGAAGAAAAAAGATGAATTTTAAATAAGTCTAGAACAACACATTTTTATGATAGACATGGAGTAATAACTGAACTGTCTACCCATTATCACTGACCTGGTCTTTCTCAAGTGTGAGAAGCTGGTAACCTGTTGAGCGACTGGAGATGAGCTTTCCACGATTATCAAATGAGGCGAGACGTAACCTGGACCAAAAAAAAAAAAAAAAAAAAAATGTTAAAGATGAAGGTGCAGATACACGTACATAACATCCTATAGAACGTGCTTGTTCATTTTCTTGCCAAGAGTTATACATTAAGACAGACACAACTCACATGGCTGAAATGTAAATATGAAGCTACCACCAGCAGCTGGCTCACAAGAAAGTGCCACTAAGTCACACTAAGTAAAGACTAATCACACAGGTAAATGCATAATTATAATAATTTATAACAACCAAAAAAAATAATATGCACAAATCTACCTGTGGTCTAAAACACACTAATATATAATAATATTGAATATTAAATAAATAAATTAAGCACATGTTAAAAGTAAAATGTGCCTAATTTACTTAAAAGTAAAGATATTAAAATACCTTCTAATCTGATGAAATCTTTATAATTCAACATTCACAAAGCACTTTATTTTAAACTGATGGCAGTACAGACCTGTACGCCAGATGCCTCCGAGGCTGCAGACTCACAGCGCCCCCACATGGCTGACTAAGAGTATTCCTTTTAAAGACTATGAAGCGGTTTGTGTAGGTCACCAACAAGTCAAACCCAAAGTTAAAGCCTGTCCACCGCCAGCAGTACTGAGAAGAGAAAAATATTAAATAGTTTTTTCTTAGCAAATTTAAAAGCATATTAATTGCATGGGATCAAAAAGTACTGTCCAACTCACATCTCCATCTTTAGTCAGTTTCCTGCCACACCTCATACTGTTCTGCTCGAACTCCTCTTTGTTAGCTTCCTGTGGACTGATGATAGACAGAAACCGGTGTCATCACAACTTTAAAATCACTGCATTTCATTTACGCATTACATCTACATCCTGCAATATTGAAATCAAAATGTCTATTAAATTATTGCAGGTTCTTACCCATTATCATTGTCAAATTCTGTACGGAGCATAGCAAACCACTGGTTTTTGTAGACTGATGTTAACCAATCTAAAATAAAAAGTATTCATAGAAAATATTAACAGTGCATAAACACAAGAAAGAGACTGCTCCTATAGATGTAAAACAGGCTAGACAATGTTAATAATAAATTGTTTAGTGGTTTTGAGTTAAAGTAATATTTCTACAATGAGCCTAGTCATGTGAAACTCAGTAAAAAAAGAAAGAATTATTAATTTATTTATTAATTTTAAACACACCACAAAACAGCAACCAAAGGTATAATGTCAGACAAAAATCTTACCAGGGGGTAAAATATTATCTCTCTCCAGTATACGTGCAGATGCGAGATCATTGATGATGTACTGGAGACGGACGTGTTTGAACACTGAACAATAAGGTGCACCGTCCTCTGTGTTCAAAAAGGGTTCCTTCTCGCACAGGTCTATAGACCAGAATCAGTGTGAAGACAGTCAAAGGTCATGTGGCTACAAAGATGTTTGGCATTAGGATACCATTTCACAAAATGTAGTCTTACTGTACCTGTTCTGCGTTTGCAAAGCCAGGCATCAGCATCAGCCAGAAGCTGCTTGATGGGGCCATCCCAAGATGGATTGAGCTGAAGAAACACCCACTAGACAGAGAAAAAAAAATTAAGATCTCTCAATCTCTCAGATACTACATCTGGGAGATATGAGATATATCACTCTATCCTGTACCTTTTTCAGAGCTGTGTATACATCCATCTCCACCTGCATAACAAACAGGTCTGATGACTGGATTAGCTGCTCCATCAGTTCTACTCTGTAAACGCAGCACAGAAATGTACAGTACATAAGAGACACAGTAGACATTTGATTGAACTAAAGAATTGAAAGCCAGGCAGACATACCCAAGTTCTTTCATTAGCTCTACGTTTTGGTGGGTCATCAGGTTGTTCAGAAGCCACTCAAGACACCTGCAGAAGAAGATTCATACACACATCAATAGTGCAAAGTACACAGAGTACAGGTCAGGTGTAACCTCTAATAACTATGATTTCATCCAAAGTGAATTTAAATCTGACTTTTTCATGACTGAGTCCAAGCCATAGACAGTGGCACAATTATAGTAACCACACACGGTCTTCGCACTGATGTTTTCCTTCATGGTCTCGCCACACTGCTGGATCAAACCATCCTGTAAACATCAATACACCACAAGGATTGATAAAAATGAATATCACATGACTGCATTCACACATCCTTAAAACAAATGATTACTTTTTTTATGTACTGACCAGTTGTAGCATACAAGCAGCGGCAAGTATACTGACAACTCTGCTAGGTTTGATCAGAACATCGTCCCGGTACAAGGATCCAAATACAACCTGTAGTGCTACACAGACAAAACAGAGCTTTCAAAAAAACAAAGAAGTAAAATAAGTTAACCTTTTCTTTTTGGTAACTGAGGTCCTCTTACCTTCAGTGTCAATGTTCTGGTCTGGGATCTCCAAGTTAATTTCCATCATGTTAGACTCCTTCCAAGAGCCGCTGAACATGCTGGAGAAATACCCTGACTGCAAAATGCAAGAAAGTGAAAAAAATATGGAGGATAAGCGTTAATCTACAAGCATAATGCCTACAGTATGTAAATGTATGCCGATGACAGTCTTTCAGGATTTGTTTTATGTTTCACCTGGCACAGGTACACTTTGTGGAGGTTCCACTCCTGTCCCAGGGCACAGATGCGAATGTCACTGTTCTCCCCATTCAGGAACAATGTTTGATAAATATATCTTGATGTACTTTTCAATTTCTTTCTGCTCAATTTGGGAAATCACGCACAAAAAAATAGGGAAGGATAAAAGTTAGGGCAAGAAAGAAAATACTGGTGACTGAAAGATATGTGACATCGAATTCAACATTTGTGATATGACTAGACTTGCCTACGAGGTGTATCTAGTATGGCTTCGTCCTCCTCTTGTTCACTGTCACAATCACACTGAGCATTTCGTTTTCTCTTCTTACACTCACAGCTGTGTTTGTGGTTCAAACTTGAGCCCTCTGCAACCTCCTCAGGTCCCTGAGCAGGGGACTGGAACCTGCTGCCCAAACTTCCCATCACTGTGTTTGAAAGAGACAAATAACAACAAAAAAGAAAAGTCAGAAATAAAAAGTCAGCTATATTGTGCCTTTGTAATTGCACTCCTCGGCCCTGTATTTCTAGCCAAAGATACTGGAGCCATATGCAATCTTCAATTCAATTCGATTCAACTTTATTTATATAGCGTCAATTTACAACAAAGCCATCTCAAGGCACTTTACATAATAAAGTCAAGACTATAGAGACATTTAGAGGAAACCCAACAATTCCCCCTTGAGTAGCCATAGGCAACAGTGGAGAGGAAAAACTCCCTTTAACGGAAGAAACCTCCATCGGAACCAGGCTCAGGTTGGGCGGCCATCTGCCTTGACCGGTTGGGGTGAGAGGAAAGTGGAGAGAGAAAAGAGCAAAGCAACAACAAAACATTGGGCAGGTTGGTGGGATCAGTAACTGCGCACTAGAAGACAAATGGCTCTAAAGCCAGGTCCACTTGAAGACAGGGACACAGAGAGGGAGAAAGACGACTACGGGATAAGACGACACAGGGTTAATATCAGACAGTGGTGACATGTAAATGTGGGCTGAGAGGATGAAAGTGTTTCAGTACATCAGGGGTTGGTCCCCCGGCAGTCTGAGCCTATAACAGCAGGACTAGAACTGACTATAAGCTTTATCAAAGTGGAAAGTTTTGACCCTACAAAAGTAGAGAGGGTGTCTGGTTCCTGAATCTGGACTGGGAGCTGGTTTCACAGGAGAGGAGCTTGATAGCTAAAGGCTCTGCCTCCCATTCTACTTTTGGAAATTCTGGGAACCACATGTAGGCCTGCATTCTGAGACCAAAGTGGTCTATTAGGATGATATGGTACGAGGAGATCTTTTAGGTATGATGGAGCTTGACCGTTTAGAGCTTTATAGGTAAAAAGAAAGGTTTTAAATTCTGTTCTACATTTAATGGGAAGCCAATGGAGAGCTGCTCTTGAAGGTGAAATCTGATCTCTCTTACCAATACTAGTCAGTAATCGCTGCAGCATTTTTGATTAATTGAAGGCTTTTTAGAGAGTTACTGGGGCAGCCTGAAAGTAGAGCATTACCAATCCAGAAGCAACAAAAGCATGGATCAGTTTTTCAGCATCACTTTGAGACAGGATGATCCTATAACGTTAGCGTTGAGGTTTTGCTTAATGGTCTCACCAAACTGCTGGATCAGACCATCCTGGCAACATCGATACACCACATGGACAGATTAATTTAATAGATTCTATAATGCTGTAGTGGTATTTTAAACTCTTCATTTCCAAAACATAGACACATATTGTTTATGCTGTTCTGTTAATCAATCAAAGATAATCTTCATCACGTTCAATGCTGAACAACTATTATGAACTACGTTTTAATGAGAAGCCGTTATCATCCGCTTTTCAGCAAACCAGGTGTGTAATATGTTTCCCAAGAACAGGGAGAGAACCCAGCTTTACCTGGTGGTTAGCTGTGAGCGGGCTGAGGCAGATGTGCAAGGTTGATTTGGACGGTAAACACCGGCTGATTATCTCCGGTCGGAAAGTCTGACAGACACTGACGAGCCAGTTGGACAGAAGCTAACTCACAGCTAGCTTAGTTAGCTGCCGGATTCACACACAGAAGATCAACGGCTATGGCTCCACTGAAGAACGTCGAAAAACTGTAACAGCGCTTCTTCTCACAAGCTGCTACTCCGCAACGCACCACGGCCCTCATGTTCACTTACATTGTTCTAATTTGGAGCAGATATAAAGCCAGAGATTAGAGATGATGTGTAGGGTTCTAAATGTCTGTGGTTCAGTGATGCGTCGATCGCGAACGAATCGGTTCTTACAGACGATTCTCTGGAGTGAACGGGAAGAGCCGACTCCCGCCGAGGAGAGCCGAGGCTCAGCTTCTAACGCTCAGCTCGGCTGAACACCCAGGCAGCTAGAGGGATTTTATTTTGATGGGCAGACCATGCGGCCAATCACATGTGAGGACAGAGTAAGATCATCGTAATCGTAATCATAAAGATAATGATAAAAAGTTTTCTTTTTTCTTCTTTTCTGATGATTATTGTGTGAAAGAAAGAAGGGGGAGAGGTGTCATAGACTGGCCTTTATTTAAATTGTTTGCTGTTGTTCTGTGTTCAGTCGTTCATTTAAAGGTTCGATTAAAATGTAAACAAAACACTATGTATTTTTTGTAACAAAAAGCATAAAAATAAGACTTTTATGAAAACACTGAATACAAAATGGCTTACCAACACACAACCCTTTCATGACTGCTAGGCTAAAACATAAGGCTCAGAGTGATACTAAATTAAGAGCCATTTCGGAGCCGTAAGAGCCTAATTTAAGAGAGCCGAGCCAAAAGAGCCGGATTTTTGAAAAAAGCCGGACTTCCCATCACGTTGCTTTTGTTTTTCTTCTTCTCTCGGTGTTTAGCAGCAGCGTTTCCACGTTTCATTGGCGCCATCTACTGTGAGGTACGTATATTACACAAGCTTAAGAAACCGTCAGTCTGCCTTATTTGTTTAATAATCCCTTAACTATGCGCTCATACAATAGAGTCACAATCATTCACTACATTAAAAAAACACTAAACTAGGTGACAATACTACATAATAGGTTCTGGTAAACAGCAGCTAAATCTATGGACACCAGCCTAGTTATCCCTGAGTTTAAAGATCGTTTTCAATAGTGTTCATGATTATAAGCAAGTGTGGAACCTTTGTCTAACACAAACCTTTACATTTAAACGTCTGAGAGTCCAACACTAACGTCATGTTTTAATCAATTTGTACGAAATTTTTATTTTGGTTATTCAAAAGTTAATTTTCTTTAAATGTTCTATCACTTAAATGTGATCTGACTGAATAAAATTAAATCAACACTGAAATAAGAAAGAGAGGACAGTTGTTTTCTGTGTATTTGTAAAAACCACACGCAAGCATGTTCAATACTATGCCGAAAAAGTTTAACTTTTCCAGACTGCAAACTGTAATGAAATGAAAATTAGCAACTGCTTATAACTAAACATGGCAAATGAAATCCAAAAGTAGCTCAAAGAACTGTTTTCCTGCACAGTCTGTACGGTGGCAATGTTTTGGACGTCATGCTTCTCTGTCATGTTGAAAAGCCCTATTGTGTTGCATATACCTGGCTGCCTGCACGAGACAATGCCACTGCATTCAGTCAGTTGACAGTCTTTCTTGTTTCTCCACATTATCAACTTTCCTATACTCCCACACCAGTCTAAACATCTTGCCCAGATAAAACCTCAGTGATAAGAATCTACTGAAGGTAACTCTTTCTAGAGTTCGATAAAGTATTTTGTCTACAACCATCTGCAATGTGCAAACAGACAGAGTCATCTCCTTTCAAACCCTTAAAGTAAGAGGAGAAAACCTGAAAGACACTCTAGACTACACTAACTCAACCATACTACACAGTTTTAAGTTAGTATAGATGCAACTATGTGAAAATAATTTCAAACCTGTGTAACAGCAAGCGTTTCTTTTTTGTGGAAGTTAAGTATTAAATAGGTTTTGTAACATGGACTTGATTATGTTTAACATAAGTTATTGTACTCAAATCAAAAACATTTACTTTTGTAATTTTTTTTAGTTTAAGTTAATAATAATAATAAAAAGATGCTGCCATGTGTCTTTAGTAATAAAATCTGATAAATGTACTAAAATCCTGAGTAATTCCCCCATAGCATACGTGATCACTGGCATATCAGTGTTGACTGTCCTCCAGTGGTATGTTGTAGTACTGCAGTTTTCCTTAACAAATATTACTGTATTTCTTGTATTTCGGTCTGACTGGTATACAAAAATTAATTCATTTAGTTGCTGAACTGTTATTTTGTTTACTTAAATTGTTGACAAGTTTAAGTAAACAAAACAATAACAACAAAACCTGTGAGGAGCTACCGACGGCCGGATATGACGTTCTACATACTTTCTCTGGTGGGCGTGGCCGTAGATTAATGAGCCAATAGCCAACAAGCACCTCTTTCACAACATTCCGATCCCTTCCTTGCCATCCTCCTCCTCTGTTCGCCCAGCAGTTTGTGTGTGTGTGTGAGTGTGTGGAGCTGTGACACGTAAGTTTGACCGTTTCATTGACCAGCTCCACCTGGGACAGGAAGAGCAGGCAGAGCACGGAGATCTCAGAAATACAGAAATACAACCCGTTTAAATCCGAATAGTTCATAACATGGAGGCGAGAGACGCAACAGCAGGTGAGGTTGTTATCGGAGCGGCGCCGTGTGTTTGTAATAAGCAGTTAGTTCCTGAGTTTAACCAGGGAGAAGCTGGTAATATGATTGTTTTGGAAATCTAGCTGGGATTTTCATGTTTTCTATATAAAGCATAATATACCTTATATTTTCTTTTTTGTTTAATTCACAATTGCGTGCCCTCACTCATTAAAGAAAACGATATTGTATCATGTTTATGGTCTGGCCAAATCTAAAGGTGCTCATGTGAGCAGTGCTGCAGAAGAACGAACTGCAAAGAAGGAGGCAGCTCCTAAAAAAGAGAAACCACAGACCCAAACTAAGATGGAGCAGATCTTCGGGTTCAAGAAGGAGGATCTGACCTCCTGGCAAAGCCTGGTGATGCTCCTGAACCGTCCCACCGACCCGGCATCTCTGGGCATCTTCCGCTGTTTGTTTGGTAATCACAGCCGGTAGCAGTTTTCTCAGCGAATTCAAAACGTTTAGACAATGTTAAATTTATTCTTAAGCACGTGTCTTTCATGCAGGTTTACTGATGGCTATTGACATCACACAGGAACGTGGCCTCAGTCACTTGGACTATAAGTACCTAGATGGGGCCCCTGTGTGCCGATTTCCCCTTTTCAATTTCCTACATCCACTGCCACTGGATTGGATGTACTTGGTGTATGTGGTAATGTTCCTCGGTAGGTTCGACTACTTGTTTTATGTTTAATGCTCATTTCCAATAGATTTGAGGTTGAAAATTTTACCTCCCAAAGGCTTGAAGAAGAAAGAGACCCCAGATTTTCCTTGAGTCTAATCTAATGCAGTATTAGCCATGTGTAGGTGATTTTCTGTAGTAAAGCAGAAAGCACAAATACCAGCTTAGCAAATTTATTTTTCCCACAAGCCAAATAATTATCTAATTTTATTAGTCTGACAAAAAAACGCTAAGAAAAAACACTAAAACAGCCTATTTTGTAGTGTACGTTGCAAAACATCATAGTCAAAAAGGTCCATTGAATTGTCCTGGAGCTCAAGGCGATCAGATTTGAAAGATTTTGTTTTGTTTGACTTTCAGGTCAAGGTCTCAGATTATGCATTTTTACTATAATGTTAGACCAGTAAATGCCAATTATTGCTTTTGTGGACAAACCTCCAAATGTTTTTGCTTAATAACTTACAATTCCAGTCTACTACCCTCTCTGTATATGATATTTGTCACATTCAACTTATTACTAACATGCACATTGTAACATATATTACAGTGCATCAGATTTATACAACCAAAATAGTTGACACAATTCATTTATACAAAATAGTGGCCATAAGCATCCCGGACATAGTAAAAGACACTGAATATTCATATACAGCCAGTGATCTGTTAGCTTATCTTATCCTGTTGTGGGGTTTGTTGGAGCCAGTCCAGTTGGAAATTGAGTAAGACATGGGGTATACCCTGGAGAGGTCATCAGCTTATCACTGTGCTGACACACTGAGAGAGATACCAATAATACTCACAAAGAACATGTAGAGGCAATTTGAAGTCACCAAGTTGCAAGTTAACCTGCAGCACTGGAGGAGCACATGTAGACATGGGGAGGTCATGCAAACTAAACTGCTTCAAACCTGTAACCTTGGTGCCATGCTGCTCTTTTCCATTTACATATACATGATGTTCAGTGTCTTCCTATTATGTTGTTGTATAGAGTTTTGTGCAACCTTATTGCAAAAGCAATAAGGTTGCACATGGTGAAAATCCAAACAGCAGAGGCTGAGATATACTGACCTTTAGAACTCAAGTAGGGTTCAAACTCCATAACGGGTTTCATTATGCACTCTCTCCCCCCCTAAGTTTGCATTGCCGGCCTGAACCACAGAGGAAATTTTTATATTGTTTTCCCAAACTGTGTATGGCTCGGCATGGACTAGTTAACAGATCTTTCTGTGTAAAAATAATGAATAGGTACTAACAACAACGTATTATTTTATCATACTAGTTGCATAACTGCAATTATGTGTCTAATCAAAGGGGCCTTGGGCATCATGCTTGGCTTTTGTTACCGTCTCTCCTGCCTTATGTTCATCTCAACGTACTGGTACATCTTTTTTCTGGACAAAACGGCCTGGAACAATCACTCTTACCTATATGGCCTCATTGGATTTCAGCTCACACTCATGGATGGCAACAGATATTGGTGAGATGATCTTTGTTTTTCTGTGTCAGTGTGTGTGATTGTAGATTTCTGTCCTCTAATATGAATGAGCAGAACAGAGAGAGACATTTTAGTCTCTGTCTATTTTAGGTCAATCGATGGATTACGTAGGCCTTCTATAAGAAATGCTCATGTGCCTCTGTGGAATTATACTGTGCTGAGGACTCAGGTTTGTGCATCAGTCACTTTTCCTGACATCATTTTAAGTTATATGTAAGTAATATGTGTAACAATTATTTAACATAAATGGGTATGTATAATCTAAAATATTTGTTTGTTGCTTCTCAAAGATATTTATTGTATACTTCATCGCTGGAATCAAAAAATTGGATGCTGATTGGGTGGAGGGATACTCTATGTCATATTTGGCACACCACTGGCTGTTTGATCCATTCAAGTAGGTGTTTTCAAGCGCCACAGATATTAGTCCAGAGATATTTTAGCTTTTATTCACTGACAGTTAACCTTTCTTGACTTTTCACACATCATTTTTCAGAGTGATTCTTCCTGTAGAGTTGGTTAGCCTGCTGGTTGTGCATGGAGGCGGCCTTGTTCTGGATCTGACTGCCGGCTATCTGCTGTTTTTTGACATCACACGACCTTATGCATTTTTCTTTGTCAGCTACTTCCACTGTATGAACTCTCAGCTTTTCAGCATTGGTTAGTCTATCACTTTGCTAACATCTTTCCTGTTGATATGCATCCCTTTAAATTCTGCAGTTCACTGCTAATGAGTTTCTCATCTTTCACAGGGATGTTTGCCTACACAATGTTGGCCACCAGTCCTCTTTTCTGCTACCCTGACTGGCCAAGAAGATTCTTTTCCCATTTCCCAGAGTGTGTCAGAGTAGCCCTGCCGATCACCTCAAACAACACTCAGTCCAGCACCTCCTGTGCTTACCCTGTCGTCCAGGCCACAAGCACTGAAGGCCAGGGGGCCCCACCTGTCACCAAAGCTTCCAAACTCAGACTAAGGCACAAACTGGGAGCCATATTTACCATTATCTACATAATTGAACAGTTCTTCCTGCCTTATTCCCACTTCATCACACAGGTACATCTACAGAATTCATATCACAGTTACGAAATTATTACATACATTTCCATTGGTACTCTACAACGAGCCAATAGCAGTCAATATTGGTCCATAGCACATGAATGTTATTAGCTTAAAGGGTGAACGCCCTACAGATGAGGAAACTCCTTTCAATGTGCAATGATTTGTTTTTGTCCAGGGTTACAACAACTGGACCAATGGCTTGTATGGCTACTCATGGGACATGATGGTTCATTCCCGCAGCCATCAGCATGTTAAGATTACCTACAAAGATGGGGAAACTGGTGAAATCGGATATTTGAACCCAGGGGTGAGTTAAATTATATGAGAACCAGTGCAAAGCATGTTATGTAAATTTGACAAGTAGTGTCATGGTTAAATGCATTTATTGTAGAAAATTTGACTTTCAGTTAATCTTAGCTTTGCCCATTTACAAACAAGTATTTACTAGGAGTTTCCTGTAGGTGTTCACACAAAGTCGTCGATGGAAAGACCATGGAGACATGCTGAAGCAGTATGCCACATGCCTCAATCAGCTCCTGCCTCGCTATAATATCTCAGATCCTGAAATTTACTTTGACATATGGGTGTCCATTAATGAACGTTTCCAGCAAAGGTACTTGATTCTTTTGTTCAAGAAAAAAAATTTGTTAATGAAATTACAGCTTACTTGTCAAAAGTCAACAATCTAACAATTTTGTACAGTATTGTTATAAAGCAATTGTGGTATGGCGAGTTGAAATTTGCTCTGGGCTCTTCTGTAAGGATCTTTGATCCTCGCGTGGACATTGTGAAAGCTGATTGGTCACCGTTCCGACCAAATCCATGGCTGATGCCTTTACTGGTGGACCTGTCACCATGGAGGACCAAGTTCCAGGAGATTGAGGGCACTTTGGACAATCAGACTGAGATCGTCTTCATCGCTGACTTTCCAGGTAACAAATTCCTCAGCTTTTCTAGTAATGATGTATTTTCATCTGCTTACTGTGCAACCTGACCTGTGTTACTCATTAGGTCTCCAGTTAGAAAACTTTGTGAGTGAAGATCTGGGAAACACCAGCATCCAAGTATTGCAGGGCAGGGTGAATGTTGAGATAGTGGAGGAGAAAAAGAACTACACTCTGCAGCTCGGTGAGCAGATAAAGGTACAGCTATATGCCAGCCTTAAAATTAACATTGTACTGTTTAACCATTAAAGCGTTTGCAATAACGTGAACATAAATGTGTGTAGGTACCTGCTGGGGCTTACCATAAGGTGTACACATTGTCTGAAACCCCATCTTGCTACATGTACATCTACGTCAACACCACAGAGGCGGCACTACAGAAGAATTTCACCAAACTGTCTGAGCTCCAGGAGCGCATTCGCAATGGGACAGGTGAAAAAACAACAAACATGTCAGGCAGCTGACATCATGAGAGGTCGCACTATGAAGTGGTTAAAAAAAAAGGCTGCCATTCAAATGTTGTAAAAAATGTGTGTTAAATGTGGCTTGTCATGTCATTAACTACATAAAATGCAGTCTAACCTACTTGAACTAATATTGTATATATTGTGTACATTTGTAAATTGATTTTGATTTTATTTAATTCAATTTTTTTGCATTACAGTGCACTTCTTAATGTTGTTTTCATTGCTTTTATTGCCTTGTATACTCTGAGCTCTGTAATAAGTAAACTTCCCCCAATGTGGGATCAATAAAGATTTACGATACCTCAAACATTTCATCACATGCTCAGTAAACAATCTCATCTTGCAGAAACGGAGCCTCTTCCTCCTGAGCTGCAGCCACTTGCTGCAGATGATGACGCAGGGTCGGAGGTCAATGCCACTGACCCAGTCGTGCAGCTTTTCCTTAAGAGACAGCGCCGCATGAGGGAAGTGAAGAAACGCAGGGAGGCTGGTGTGCTGGAGCGAATGGAGCGCTTTGCTGTGAAGAAGTACTATGCAATACGGAGGGGGTGAGTTTTTGAATGTGCCATGTTTTGATATGCACTGTATATACATAAATAGAGAATGCACAGCTAACCACTAATTTGACCTGTAAATGCAGTAATCATTGTACTTTTCCAGATTCTTGATGACAGCTATTGCTTTAAGAAACCTGGCGGTAGGTCTTCCTCCGCTAGAACAACTGACAAGAGAAGTTGCTTTTGCCAACATGAAAGAACCTCAGGCAGAAACCAGTCAGGACGAAGGGATGAAAGATGAAGTTGGTCATGGAGAACTTTAAAGCAGCTGCTGCGTCCAAAGATACTATGTCAAATTTCACACATTCTCAGGCAGATGTGTGTTATTACTACTGGACTGTTACTATTATGGGAAACTCTTCCCTGGAAATCAAAGGATTTTACATTTCTGAAATATTGACATTTCAGAATATTTTCAGTATTATGATATTTTGTTGATGAATCTGAATATTTGCTGAGGACACCTTTCTGTGATAGTCACAGCAAAACCAGACTCATTATGTCATTGGTTGTTATTTAAAAATCACTGCTGTGTTAAACAGTCTGCATTGTAATGTACTAGATCATAGTTCATTTATGCTAAGCTATAAATACTGCATCTGAAAGATACTGTAGAAGTATGAATCATAAAAGGGGAACAGTTTTTATAAATACTAAAGTGGATAGGATCAGATTGGTCAATTATTCCTACTTCTTTTGTTACATTTTCATTTTATTGCCCCGCTTTAAATTAAACATTTCTTGTCAAATAATTCTCAATGTGCAGATGCTGAAATTTGCAGTACACTTGCAGGGTTCCTCTGTCTTCATCTCTCTGAGAAATGATATTAACTGTATAATGTGAGAAACTCTTTTATATTCACTTTTCTAATAAAGAGCTTATGATGTCAAACCTGTATATTTCAAATAAAATTCAATTATATTGACAAGTTAGTGGAAATAACAGAATTTTATTGGTGTCAGTACAAGTGCTACAGTAGAATTCCAGTGTTCACTGTAGGTTGGCATTATGGTGCATTAATGTTTTTCACATAATCAGAGCACAAACAGAACAATGTTACACTATATAAATACATATAAATCTATTATATTGATCTGTAGGAATTTATTCACTTCGTTAAAACATAAAAGCAGAGTGTTTAGCTGAGTCACTTAATGTGTAGTTATAACTGCTGTAGTGGAGAACCAGTCACATGGTATCATGAAGTAGTATCCATGACAGATAACAAGTCCTTTAAAGTTCACAACAGGAAAGGTTTGTAGTTTCACAGACATCAATTTACAAGGAACAACATAATCACTATTGGTGTTTTAGTTCATATTGCACAGTACTTTACTTTTTTGCTCTGTGAAATTAAACATGTATCCCTTTGAGTGAGAGGAACAAAACTAAAACTGGCCATGTGTAATACGTGTAATTTCAACATTATGTTAAAAAAAAACTGCTATTAGTGTTTGGTAGTGTTACCTGTGGCCTTTAGCAAGTGTTCAGTCTCTCTCCTACTCCTGTACATGAACATTTACATTTAAACTGAAACCTTGCTGTGAAAACCCACTTATACCTACAGCTATTGAGCAGAGTGTGAGGCCAGTCTGTGTGTAACCTGGGACAGTTTAACTGGCTCATGTCCACTGTGGTTAGTGACAAGAATTATTTCTGTTTTGTAAACACATACGATTAGAATATACATTCTTTTCTTTAGTTAACATTATTTTGCATAGACTAGAACTAGATTCAAATGTTGCACATACTTTTGTCTTTGTGGTCTAAGTACAAGAAGCTGTGTATAGTAATTCAAGCTTTCATTATTTCCAATAGGACAACAGACAAATCACAATAATACTTTTATCATTATTCTGTCAACATATTTTCTGCAGTTCCACTAACACCCATGTTTTGCTCAATCTGTCTTTCCTCACTCACAGGTTATGCCGCATATTTCTGTCTGCTGTAGTTGACTTTGTGCCCAAAACATCACCTGGTCACACTCAGCTGCTGTCTTAGCAGCTCATTAACACCACAATGGTCCTTCTCAAACGGCTGATGCTAAATCAAAGATGCTGATGTCACTGCCTAGTCACAAAGCTCAAATCCTTTCAACCCAATGATGTGGCACCAAGCTGTCAACTCCACCAGAATTGTTCAAACACTCTCTTCAACTTCATCCACGTCATCCCACTGCACTCTCTCTAATGGCACCATTTGGAAGCTCAAAGCACGTTAAAACACACACACACACACACAAATCTGTGGTGCTACAAAGGGAGTGGCACCTCCCTGTTTGTAGGCCATAATCCATCTCTATGGTTCTGACACTGCTTTCTCCTTATAGGCAAAAAACACTCATTTGTCCTGGCAAAAGTCTCACTCAGTCTCTCAGAAAATCAGTTACAGCCTCGCCTACTTTGATTTATTGCAAGGTACTGAGGGATATTGTTCCTGTAAATAATATTTTATTAATTACTGTGATCTAAGCGCCTTAAAGCACCTAAGTTAGCTTGCTTCATAAACAGGTTAATGTAATAGCTTAAAATTGTCTATAAGTTGTTATTACAATCTAAGTTCAAAGGTGTGAGGTCAATACAATATTACGGCTTTATGTTTACAAAAGTGGTGCCAGTGGTGTATAGAGTAGGCCCTCAAAAAATCAGCTTCAGACAATGAGATTCAGTTATTTGGTTGCTGATGTACACCTAAAATGGTGTGAAAATATGAAGCATCCGTTTGAGGTGACATTCCTTCAGATTCAGCTCTGCAGCTCTACCTTGGTTGAAGATCAGAGCAGAAAACTCCATGTATCACACCTTCAATCACAACATTAGAAAATGCATCTGAAAGTAAAGGAAAAGATGCAGATTTTAAGATGTGTAATGCCCATTATGATCTATACAAATATCTGCTGTTCTAAAGTTCACTTTGTACAAAAACTGGAACATTAGGATTTAATGCATAATGGCAGCCAGAACTCACCGTGTGCAGATGGCAGCAGGTAGGGGTCTCTCAGAAACAGCATGACTGGCTGATGTGAAAGTTTACTGAAAAGAGTCCACAGAAGGAGAAATTAGAAAATCTCTGGTTTCTGCTTTTTATGACTAAGCAGTATGAAGAAACAATTGCTGATTAAAGTTCAAGTGCATAGCAAATAGTGGTGAGTGAATGTTTAAAGTGCAAAACAAGAAACTGAGTTGATGTTTCACACAGTTTTTGATAAAGAATTTAGTGAAAAAGAAATCAAAATTACTCACGTTGATTCCTCTGATTCTGTATCAAAGGACCTTCAAGAGAAAAATAAAAGGTTAAGCCACACAACCTTTCAGTAGCCTGGGAACAAACGCTCACAGATACAAAAAAAATAATACAAATTGTATAGAAAACCTGCAGTTAAAACTCACCCACAGCTTTCTGTTTTTGGCACTGAAGGAAAATGGCGGATATTCAGGAAATCCAGGAATATCTTTGGAAGAACCTCATTTTCCATAATTATAGTCTGAAAGGAGACAAAACAAAAGCAAATTGCAACGTGTGCATGAAGCAGTGGCACAGAACTGAAGTGACCTGGATGACCTGGTTTTTGGCAGCAGGGTTTATTTCACTGTTCTACATTTGTACTGTAGTTTACGTGTTTACTTTGGGTTTGACAAAATGTTTATTTGGTAAAAGGAGAAAGACCATGTGACTTCATAGAGAAGTGTCTCAGGTCTTTACTGACAGATGGAGTGATGGTGAGTTAAGGTACCTGCAGGTAGAACTCCAGACCTTGCCTCCTCTGCTCTAGGACTTTAGGCACCCAGTTCCTAACATGTTTTGAAGGGATCTCAGGAGGTTTTATGGTCTTCTTCAGCTGGAAGCATTTGGAAACATTGTTTAAAATATACAAGGAAAATCAGATGCAAGGTAATAGACCTAGATATTCTACAGCCTGACTAGCAGCTCTGTGCAACTCTGTTCAGATATAGTAATAAACTGAATGACCAGAAGGTCAGGATGGCAAATCAGAAACAAACCTTAGGTGTTAACCATAATATGCATATTTTAATGCAGACATTTTACTTGGAAAAACAAACATATTACGAATACAATTTACAATGAATTGATGTACAATAATGTGGTCAAAATTAACACCATTATGTCCAGCAAATCGTGACTGTGATACCTATTTTATAATTGTGCCATTTAGATATCTACAGATTTACAACATAAAGAAATGGTTTTGTAGTTATTGCATTGTACATTTTATACTGTCCTCATTTGATCTGATATTTTTAAAGCACTGGTAAACCTGTACATAAGGTGCAATAAAATATTTCAATGATTTTTGTTCTGATTTTTCTGATGTGTGAAGTAGTGATATGTTTATTTATTTATAAAATTATTTTAGGGCAGTAACCAGTGAGTGTTTGTTCCTGTTTTTATACTTCTCTAATTCAGTCTGTAAAATCTCAAACACTGAGGCAAGACAACCACACATCCAAAAGTGTCATGTCCAGTTCAACAAACACAAAAGGCCATGGTGGTTTGAATATTATACACCAATAACTGACCATAAATAAATGTTCATAAACTGTGGGGATGCAGCAGATCTCACCATTTTATGTAAAGCGTGGAATTCCCTGTAGCGCTTCTCTACAGTGTGTTGCCTGCCACTCACCAACACGTCAATTTTGAATACCTAAAGGAATAGAAAAAAAGTTGGTTTTACTTGTGGAGAGTCAGTTGGAGAAATTATGATTCATCAACAGTTTCGATTAGCTAAAAATGCCTCCTCGCAGTGCATTCGGGGAGTGACTGACTGACCAGCAGACTGTTGAGCTGTCACTTATTGTTCACATGTACTAGTTATTAACAGGAAACATCTGGCTGCTGACAAAAAATTCACGCAGACTGTCTTCTTTCCCATGTAAAAGTGAAATGCAGGCAGCGCGTCACTGCGCTCACCCGTATAACGTAACGGAGGAAATCCAATGACGGCAGCGTTGTTAATGCAACTTTGCACTGGTAACGTAACACACACTGTTACTTCTCCCAGCACACAGAGTGCGAACAAGAGATTTCTCAACAAATCCTGGAACAGCTCAGAGGGTTTTCAACAGTGTCAACAGCTCTTTGATGAAATGCCGTCTACACCTTGGTAAAAATGGAAATCAGTTCAATGTGTGACATCAACGTCTTTAAAATTCAGTGTGTGGACACCAGCATTACACCTGTCTGCCACTAAAATGCTTCTATGCATGACTTTGAGTCCTGGCTGTGAGGACTGGCTCCTTTTTATCAAATCCGGTTTTGCTCACTGAGATTTTGTCATGACAAATCATAAAAGTGCCTTCCTCAAACTGTTGCCACAAACCACAAACTTTTGTCTATAACACTCGCTCCCAACCAAGAGATCTCATGACTGATCAGAGATGTTGAAAGATGAAAGCAATAAAACTAAACTCACAAACAAAAAAATTTAAATCTGTTCATTTTCTTTGACTTTTCTTTTGTTGCTTTTCTCTTGTAAAATAGAGCAGAGCTTTAATTTGTCAAATACAGTTATTTGGGCTTAAAGAAGGACATGTTGGAAAATAAACTTCGCATTCTTGAGTAAGGAAACTTATACCACTCGGATCTGCATTTTAACACAAAGCTTCCATTCTCAGCTTAGCTTTGTATGATACATGTAGTTTGTGGAGCTGCTAAATAGAGACAAGTCCCAGAGACCAACAGATCTGACACGTCTGAATAGACTGACACATGTTTCTAATGTTTTGCCCTGAACATTTGAATCTATGAGGCAAAGCTAAAACTTACCGTTCTAACTTTAATAAAGGGGAGATTCCATTCAGGAATCACCCTCGTACTGAATAAAAGGATCTGCCAAGAGACTAAATGTAAATGCTGATGTTAAATTTGCTGATGTTCAGCTTTAAGGAAAAGTTTAAGGGGGAATTTTATTACATGAAGTTCAACGGAGCTTAAAGGACAAGTTCATGACATTTCCATTTTGTCTAAAAACAATAATCAAGTGCCCATATGAACTGCAACTGCTCTTACCACTGCTCCTGTTCAACAGCTCATATGGAGCTGACAGGCTTCAGACAGCTGATTTATTAGACAAATCATTGTTTTTCTAACAAACACATTTGTATGTGTGTGTTTCCAGTCGCTTCATATTAGGTCCAGATCCATTGATCATATGGGGTCCAGACGACGGTTTGAAGAAAAACTATGAACTCCTCGTTCCCCAGTCTAAATCAGGCAGCTGATGACCCTCATTAAACCTGAAGACCCGGGTTGACCGGTTTGTACTTGCAGCGTTTCTTTAATTAGATCCAGATTTAAAAGTCAGCCGGTTTCTGTGTGAAGTCATGACAACAACTATTAATCTCTGACTAACTGATGTGACCGCGCAGACAACAAAACAGGGCGCAGTCGGGCGGATCGGGGACATCGGAAACCGTTTGCGCCCTCGCCCCCCTCTGGTAAACATGACGTTACGTTACGTTACCGCAGCGGGAGCAGAGGAGACCGGGCCTGGCCGTGGCCGCCGGTGACGACGCGCCGCGGTTGTTTGGGAGCAGCCTCGGACTCACCGTGTATCCTTTCTCCGCCGAGTTGTTCTCTGAACGGAACGACGGGATGGACACTCGCACCGGATGCATGTTCACTCCACAGACGCGCAGTTTTCCCAGCTGATGCTTAACGCTCCGGGCACACACGAACACACACGAACACACACTGACACACTCTCTCACACGCTGGCGGCTGGTGGTTTACTCCAGTTTCTGTGGCAGCCCGATAAAAATCCGTGAATTCAAACTAGCCGAGCCGAGTCTCAGTGGTGCGCCCTGCTGGAGCGGAGGGCGCGTCAGTGCGCACGGCCGCAGGCGCTTTATGGCTGCGGGGTTTTTTCTATGGCTGCGGATCGTGTTGTGAAAAAAGGGGAAACACGTGTGCACGCGTGTGTACATGACGGACAACGGGTTGTGTCAGCGTCTGTTACACTTCAGGGAAATGATTCATAATCCCTTCGTCATATTTTATGTAGCAGGCCATGTTGTTTAATTTGGTTTTTAAATGAGTTAAAATCATTGCAACTCCCATTATTATTATTATTATTATTATTATTTACAGGCAGTATAAATACATTTAATATTATGTATGTCATGTAACAGTCAATCGGAACCTCTTGTCAAGACCTTTTTTAATTGTAAATTGTTACCTATAACCTTTAGTTACAGATGCCCACAGAAGGTGGCATACATTTTTCTGCTTATGGATACTTTACAGTGAGTTTAACTGCAAAAGTTAAACATAGAGACACTAAACATAAAGGCTTTCTAGAAAATAACTAACAAATTTGAACAAATACTTTTACAATGTAGAGGCAAGCCAATTCAAAACCTGACAGATCAGTTAACAAATGGGTTATTGTTAGTATTTGAAATATTTGTATTGAGAGCACAGGATACAGATGTGATGTTCACCGACATGGGTAATGACAGGATGTTGCATGCTGCCAAGATACACATTTCTGCCATTTGTTCAGATTTTTGCATGATGGGTTTAATGTGTGGTTTGTGATTGCAATTCAGTGTGTGAACAGACACACAGAAGTCATTCCAGACAAAAGAACTGATAAAATACCACAATTTTTTTTATTCAAGTAAGTTTCATCAAACAGAATTTCTTCTGCATACAATTTTAACAATTCCACTTGTTGGTTCATTGTACTGGTATCAATTGTGATATATTTGATATTTACTTATTTATGAGGACAACTGGTTCATGTTTATATTTAGCTATTTTAAATCTCAAAAAGTAATAATTTTACTTCACGTTAAAATCTCTAAGTATTTTACCGTGGAATAAAATACATACAGTATAATTACTATAGAAATAAGAAAAATGAAAAATCTCAAGGAAAAGTTAAGATAAAAATATGCTTTTCAGCAAGCAGAAAAAAAACACTTTCCCAGACAAGCAAAGGAGAATTCAATACTATCTTACACTAAGAGTGATTTTTTTAAAGTTGGGAATATATAAACTTATAAAATAATGTATATCTTAATCATTTTATTTTGTTTTTTTATGCTTTATTGTGCAGTCCTCTTTATTGTCATTGTTCATCGTCTCTACTGAGTTTTCGTGAATGACTGTTGTTTCTTAATATCTAAAAAAAAAAAAATTATATAAACATCAAGAGGATTAACACAAGAGATTGTAATTATTCAGCCAAACGAATTGTTATCACACCATTCAGTGGGGCAACATCGTGTATTCATCAGCTTATGGTTCAGTAGCCTTTTACCTTCCACACATGCACTATTGAGGTGACACCTAGTGGCTGCAGGGAATATTAGAGGAGTAGGAATGACTGTTGGTGACCTAAGCCATTTTCAGACATGCACTGGAATCCTGAGTTTATCCAGATATTATCCAGAAGGGCTGTATGTGAGAATGCAAACATCCAAATCAGCTGGTTAAAATCCACATAAGGTCAGCGCTGACGTGATGTGGATTTTAACCAGCCAGCCCCCTAAAGTACAAAACCTGTATAATATCCAACTCAGCATGTGTGAATAAAGTGTGTAATAACTTGGAAAATTTTCAGAGAGCAAGTGGGTGTGTTGATGATGTCTATACCCTGCAAACAAATATCTGATGAAATAAAGAACACTCATTTTTACAAAGATGACAAAATTTGTGAACTTCGGTTTGTAAAGGCACATCAGTGTAGAACAAAAACATGAACGTGAACCATCCCAGTGGATTTATCTTTTTTATAACTTGATAAAAACGTATTAAACCTGTTAGAGGTAGAAGGTTACCCACTGAACTATAATTATGGGCTGATAAGGGCTGAAATTGGCCCACTGCATGGCGTGATTCTTTGGACGTAAGACAGAATACTTACGTTGACATGTGACAACCTGACACGTGGGCGTAGTTGCCAGTGTACTGAACATCACAACGCACATTGTTGTTGCTGTAGTCTGATTCTGGGACCTGGTAGTACGGATTTACACTGATCTGTGGTGAACAACAAAAATGTAAACGTGTAAGAATTACAGCAGCAAATGTCTAACAGCACATATTTTAATCAGGTGTTGATCTGATTTCACAGTAGTGAAACTCTGTTAAAGGTGTTTTTAATATCTCAGCAGGAAGCCATATGTCATCTGGCATTTTTAACAAACCTTGAGAATATAGTTTCCAGGTTTCACATCTGTGATGTCAATCCACTGGCAGTCGATGTCTGCGTTGTAGGTATCATAACATCCTGGGCTCAGGCCCTGCACATCAATGTAAAATATGATATGAATCAATAAGGTTATTTTATGCATAGCTTTGTAACTGTTACTGATTACAGCCTGACAATAACTGAATTGCAAAAACACCATATATTTAGGACACTAAAAGAATAATAATTCCAACAATATTTTTGGCTCAGTCTCAGAATAGTTTTTTGGTTGTCAACAAATTGTTAATGAAAAAGAAAGAAAACATCAGCCATTTAAAATAAAATTAATAATTAAAAAGAAAAAGAGAAAGAAAGGGACAGATATGGAAGAAGAAATAATGTGCAAAACAACTGATGGCAGACACGGAGACAGGTGGGATCATCTTACAGGAAAAACAGGAAATCATTTAAACACCATCATCCTGGCTGCAGAAAGGGACCAGCTGTTCTCTAAAAGACATCTGCTTTAGGAAAGGAGCACTTGTTTATCTTAGCTCCTCTCTCCCTATCAGAAATGTATGAACCAAATAGTTTTTATCATAGAGAATATAATGAGATGCAAAGAAACGACCAGGTGTAAAACATAAAACTAACCATGATTTCATGAGACCCGGTATTGTGAATACTGCATCATTTTTAATAAACTAAACAGAAAAACAACAACAAAAAAACATGTTTATTTACAGCAGCAGTTATTTTAATTATTTTGCAATTATTGCTGTTGCTGCAATTGTTTGACTCTTTCTGGAAATTAACACTCACATATTACCACCTTGTAATGATGATATGGAAAAAAGTCTTACATGCTCATCCTCCATAATGTGAATCAAAAATCCTCAAAAACATCTTTTGTATTAGATTTTACTTTACCTTTTTGTCTCATTGCATTTGGTCAGTCAGGGCTCTGCGTTAAAGCTTTGTGGTCCCTTACCAAAGAGATTTAATAAGTATAATAAGTATAATTTACATATCCAGCAAGCATGGTGCAAAATAAGTTCTTCTACTCTGTTTAGCTATTAAATGCTACTGTAGGAATACCACTATCACCAGGTGAAGTTGCTCACTCGGGCTGTATTGCTGGGCAGTTAGTGTTCAGACGACACTGACGACAGTAGCAACTGTGAAACCAACAGTACAACTACAAAAAACCAAAATATTGAGCTGAAAGATGCTAAAATACCCTTCAAGTGTGACAGGAAGTGTTGGACTGGATAACAATGTCTGTGATGTGATCAGTCTGAGCTGTCCCATTCACATATACCTGTATGTGTGAACATGTAAAGGCCCTATTAACATTTGCAGGTGTGTCTGTAGGAGTTATCTTTGACACCTGGGTATGCGCAGTGCAGGCATAGCGTCTGTAATATCCATAGTCGCAGGAAGTGTCCTCCAAGCAGAAGCTGGCCTTGTGGCCCTCAGCCACCGAACGATGAGTGGATGCATCCAGTAGGTCGTAGTGGCTGAACTCATCCATACTGTGGTAGTGCCTGTGGATCAGCAGCACAGTGTTTAAAGCCTCCAGATCCACATCCGTCTGGGTCTTTTTTTAATCAACAACCAGGTAGTGTTGGTCACTTGAATCTGGTTTCACTCCTGTGTCTAAAAGTGTTTGCTTAGTGAGACAAAAAGAGTCTGGATTTTAGCAGTTCAGTTCATCTGTTGACTTTCAAAACACTGACAAAAAATCTATACAGTAAACCTCAGCAGTTTATCAGACTCCTGCCAAATGTGCTCCATATTGGGAAGCAGCTCAGTGGGCTGCTTGTTTCACAACATAACTATGGGCTGAGGTAGTTTATGTGGAGCCAAGGAAAAACTAGGCACTTTCCCATAAGCTCAATAAAAGGAACAGACTCACCAGCAGTTTTCCTTTTTGGCTTGTTACCTTCAACACATAACTTTATTTTAAACTGTCTGGCTTTGCAGTTGTAAGTAAACTGAATTCAAAGGTCATATGAAGTTCATTCAGGTAATTTTGTGAAACCTCAAAGTAGGTTTACTTTGTCTTTGTCCTGAGGCTGAAAAAACAGCAAAAGACATCTTCAAAAGAGTAATGATAGAAATTGCATAAGGATTTTAGTTCTACAATCAAAGAACTAAAACAGCCAAACGTAGCACAAATGTGGTTCAACAGGGGGTGCCATACTACAACTACTTACTAAATACAAGTAATGATGGATGTGAGATCACTACAGAATAACTGATAGAAAGAGGTGCACAAAAACAAGTTGAGAAAATATCACTTTACACATAAATAGGCTGTTTTAGTTTATTCCTTGCAAATTT
Organism: Channa striata; assembly: GCA_033026295.1. NCBI lineage: Eukaryota > Metazoa > Chordata > Actinopteri > Anabantiformes > Channidae > Channa > Channa striata. The sequence continues at coordinate 14,118,224 of CM065187.1, forward strand.
CTGCATTATTTGTGCATGTAAAAACTGAGTGATGTGAACATTTCATGTGTCCCTGTGATATTCTCGGTTGTATTTTGGGTTCCTGACAGCTTTGTTCTTCACTAAATACAAGTATTAGTTGAGTTTGTGATAAAAAAAATTTACCACCCATGAATGTTAAGGACCATTTAAAAGCTCAAAAAGTTGGGTGGCAAGAACTAAAACCGGACTCCAGAGGGTTAAGGGCATCAAGTTGTGTGATGGTGATGTGGGCAGCACTGACATGACATTATACTCACTGGTGACAGCTGTGCCACTCCCAGGAGTAACGTGGCCTGTTGGGGAGGAAGTCGGCTGTCCCCTGGTTCTTGACTCGCTGAGGGAACCTTAGCAGCATTCGGGTGTCGTAGTCTCTAACACTGGATCTGTAGGCTGAGCTGCACAGAGGATGTGTGTGCAGAAAAAAGCACAAGTCTTATATGGACACAATGACATCACTAAGATTGTTTTTCCTGCTAAATCCCCTCCTCTGAGTGGAGCCGAGTGAAGGCAGCCTGTGTGTAAATGGAGGGTGGAAAATAGTTTGGGGGCATGTGGTTGTTTGGGTTAGTTTTTGATAATGTGTTTACCATTCGGGCTTTCTCTCCTCAGACAAACTATGATTAGACCTTTACGAAAATCCACTACTCCACCTCTCTCCACCATCAGTGGCAGGATTTGGTTAATTTTACCTCATCTTATGCTTCCACTGCCCTCACCCACAAACACTTTAGATGGTTGTTATGGCTTAAAGCTCACTCTCAGAAGCGCCTGCAAACTTTTCTTTTTTCTCCCTGTGGATTTGTCCTGACAGCAGTCTGTACCTTGACAAACAGTTTTCCTCAGCTGCACATCTCAGGTTGTACATGGGGACTCTCTGGGCATAAGCAGAAGCTTGAATGTAGTATGGGTCTGGTACCAGGTCAGGAAGACCTACAGTAACACACAAAAAGGCAGTAAGAGTGATATTAGCTGAATAACACATGATGTAAAAGTCTTACAGTAAACATAAGTCAAACTATATAACTATGAAGTGAAAAATATCCCACAATTTCATATAAATATAAGCAACCCCTTTAACAGATGGAAGACACACATGCAGACATAAACATCACTTTAGTGACTCGAATGCAATTTGGAAACCACTTTTCCCTCTCTTACCGTACTGATGATACCTTGTGCCATATCCGGGTCTCGATCTTGGCCTGGGTCTCTCGTAGACGTCATAATAATTGTAGTATGGGTTGTCACTGTCAGTAGACTTGTAGGGGTCATAGGGGTCGTCGCCCACCATCACGTCGTCTGATCTGGGCAGAGGCGGACGCCCGGTGGCCCCCTCCTGGGTCTCGTTGACCCTGTGGCTCCTCTGCGCGCCTGTGCGCTCGCCGGGCCGGTTTTGATGATGCTGCTGCCCTCTCACCAGCCGTTGCAGCGGAGGCGGGATTGGCCGGAGAGGCTGCTGCTGTTGCTGGGCTGCCGGCTGACTCTGGGTGTCCGGGTGTCTCGCGTTTCCATCACGGATGATGGTGACAGGTCGCGCCTGCACTTGCTCCTGAGATGCGCCTCTCCGCCTCGGTGGCTGATACTCCGAGCCCTGGCTCAAAATGCTGAAAACCTTGCCGTTGTGTGACCACTGCAGCGTCTGCCGGAGAGCCGCTCTTTGGTTCTGCTGTTGTTGTGTCCCCGGGTTTGTCTGAGACTGGGCAGCTTGCAGGATAAAAACTAATAAAAAGACGCACGCATACGCGTAAAATGGCGCGCCAAGAATGCGTAATGCCATCATTAATCCAATGAAATGAGATTGAAGGTGACAAAGCAAGTATTTCAAATAAGCTGCTGGCACTACTTGTTGCTCACTTAGAATTCATTCATCCCTCTTTGAAGGATTCCCAGTGAGCCGAGAGGAAAAGCTACGTTTCAGAGTATCCGTGTGAAGTCATATCGCTGTGATCCTGCAGCTCGCAGATGCGTCCAGCGTGATGTTGATGAGGAGGAGGAGTCCAGCTCTTGGAGGTTCTGTGTGCGTTACCAAAGTTTGCTGCTGCTGCTGCTGCTGCTGCTTCTCATATAACCACTGAGTACGTGATGTCTGAACTTTACCATCCTGCCTGAGAGTCGGTTGATGATTGTTCACGCAGAGCAGCTTATTTTCTGTGTAACAAAGAACACATTTCCACTCTTGGGGTTTATGGAATACAGGCAGACACACCAACAGATACAGTTATGACAGCACACATTAAGAACATGACCTACTTCCTGGAAGCCTTTTTATACTATCTTTGTTTTTTCTTTCTCTGCCAAATCAATGAGACAACGTGATAACTTTTCCTCTGACTGTTGGATAAACTCCCAACCAAATTGCAACACACTCTGCCAGAAGTGTCTACACTCACCCATTTATCTCAGAAACCCAAACATGACTCTTTGATGGCCCTGTAACATTTTCAGTTTTTTCTGGGAAACCATCTCCCACAACCCCCCTCTCCACCCCAGCCACGCCTCAACCCTGTCTGCTGGAGCTCTGCTGAAAACGTGAAAGCCTCATCACATGCATCTCCCAGTAACCTTCTATAGAGTCATAATTAGTCCACTCTGAACAGTAAACAAAATGAGGGTGTAGTGATACCTGATATCTGCATTACTGTGTCTGGTGACAGGCTGCTGACCCCAAGCTCCTCTCCTGATATATCTAAATCATTTGCTGCAGCCCAATCAAGTCACTACCCTGCCGTTAACACAAGGGGTATAATGCATAGCTTCGAAAACTATACCCAATGTTTTTCATTTTCCTTCTTCTGGGAAACCATAAAGTTGACCACATGGCTGTTGCTGAACCACAGCAAATAGTCACACAGATTGTTACAGTTTTTCAAATCACACAGTTTCATGATGGAAAACCAAAATGCCAAAAACCTTTACTAACTGTTCTTAAAACTTGTCAACTTCACAGATTCCTAATGGATACAGCACCAAACAAATATCAGGTTTAGAATCCTGACGCTAGGAGGCAGATGACTGCACACGATGTCTCAATATATCATTTTCTTATCAATATCTAAAGGAGTTGTTCAGGAATTAGAAGATTAACGTTGTTAATGTTACATTTTTCTTCAGAGTTTGGTTTTTGTCTATGATAAAAAAGCTAGTGTCTAGATGCAGATACAAGAAAAAGCACAAATACAGTTTATAGCTAATGTCAGCATAGACCATAAATGTTGTCCAACTCTTATTAGTGTCTCTTATTGTCTGCCAACATGAGAAATGATAATAGCAGCATTTGAAGCAGTTTTCCAACACATTTACATCCTGCTGCTAACCATGCTCTGATCTGTTTGGCTCCTCCACTTTTCCTGCTCCACATATTGATCCTGTTAGTCCTGTGACTGAATTGGTGACAAATCAAAAGTCTGCTCCTGTGCCTTTAAAGGACTGTGCTTACAGCTCCTGGCAGAAAGCTGAAATAGAAAGAAAATATATACTAAAAGAATACAGTCAGCTGTATCAGCTTAGGTTACCACAGATCCTGACATTATGTGGTTATGATTTATAGCTTAATATGGATATTTATGTATAATTCTATTTTGCTCAAACACTAGCTAAGAAAGACCTCAAGACAAACGCAGACTAAAACCCTTTATAATCTGAGACGGGGTTCTACATAATGGAAACATAAACTAATTAAATCCCACTGTAAATCACAGTTAAGCCACATGAATTGTTCTTGCATAACAAATAGGAACATACTGTATAATCTCACAGTCAGAGGAGGTTCGTTTCAGTTGTGTAAGATGTGGGAGTAAATCAGCACCGAGTAAAGTTATATGAGTTCCCAAAAATTTCTTTAAAGATAAAATGTTAAATACAGACAGTGGATGATGATGGGTCATCAACCCCAACAAACAAGAAGAAATATTAGTACAACCAAGACTCAAACACAATAAAATTCTCAACTCCACAAAACTTTTCCCAACCTGAATCACCATCAGAAACTAATCATTCGGCTCTTTTAAAAGGCTTTTCTGTTTTGCTTCTAGCGTTTTTTTTTTTTTTTTCATTAAACGTTGTATAATTTGGTTTTAATAAAAAAAAATCTAACTGCTCTGGATGCTCTTTTGCCTGGCCAATATGTGATTGAGTTTTTTTGCTTAGAGGAAGCATACCAACAGTTACTCCAGAGAGTGAAAACTATGTGCATGTGTTCCTGGGTTGCCTCCTTTCTCCTCCCTGAAACACCAGACAGACAGTCAGAACCAGCTGCACTGGTCACTGATGTTTTCGGCTCATAAGTCACTGAACTTTTTCCGTGCACAATTCTTTTCTGTAGTTAGGGCAGTACAACTCAAGGGCACATCTGTAAGGAATTAGCGGAGTTATTTTATCCACGTTGCTGGAACTCACCTTCATTCCTGATTTTCTGGGCACTCAAATGAGCTAAAGGAATTTGAATAAATCTATGTGTGAGTTACACAGTGAGGAAGGAAAACAGTGACAAGGCATCCTGCATAAGACACATTATTAAGTAAAGAGAGAAGAAAAAAGAACTCCATCATTACATGATGCTAAATTTACCCTATATCCAACACAAAATTTTGCTTGGGATGTAAAGCCTATAATTACAGCAGCCAATGTCTACTTGTGTAATCATTAAAGCAATAGTGATAAAAAAAAAAATCCACTTTGCTACGATTCTGCTCCTTCTTTTCCCTAACGTTCTGAAGGAATCTTTAAAAAAAGTTTCAGATCAGTTTGAAAGTAAATGTTGAATATAAGTGAATACTATTTTCTCTAATTGCCATTTTTGTTTCCATTTGTTTAATTAATAATTTTCATGTCATTGTTAAGACATTTCACCACAGTGAAGCAGGACCACACACATTTCTCAAAACAACCATGGTCTACATCTTCTAATGGACTACTCCTTTATGTTCTTTATGTCTTTCTGTTATTGTCCATTACAGCTTTTTACAGTCTTTCGTTTTAGTCCTAGACTTTCCCTCCACAAATCTCAGCCTATTCAAATAAGCTCAAGTTCAGCTCAAAGCTCAATGACAGAAACAGACAATTTAAATATTTTCTTCACTTTCATAAATACTGGGTTTCCATTACTCTTTTAGCACCAAGTTGGGGCTTGCACTACACACACACACACACACACTTTCACTCACCACACACACAGTCTACTGGACTACGTGGCAATCTGCACATGCACTGTAGCCTCTGCAACCAGGAGGAGGAGCACTTCATCAAGACAAAAGCCAGTAAACTGTACATAGTGCAGTGACTCATGCAGTATCTCCTCTCATCCCACAACCACAGAGATGCAGGAAAATGTTCCAGTTAACTTGGTGATTTGTCTGCTCTTCTTTTATTGTGATGTTGTGTTATTTGTTTGGGGCAGCGGCTCATTGGCTCATTAAATGCAAAAGTAACATAAAGACATTAGTCAGACTACAAAGAAAAACCGACTTTTAACTCCCATTTTTACAACTTTAACTGTTTGAGTGGATGTTATTACTGTGCATATTACACCATTTAAAACTATATCAAGGTTAAACCAGTGATGCAACAGCAGTTGTGAAACATCATTATCATTAATTTACTGTTTTATTGTGTGAGGGAAATATCTGTTGTTAGTTGCTGAATGCTTCACAGTGTTCCCCAGACAGTTACTAGTTTTGTCTGCAGGGCAGTTGATAATTTCAGATTTTTTCAGAGTTGTGTTTTTGCTAAAAACGGCTGCTTGTTGCTGTTGAAATGACTTAATTGGTGCAGACAATAAATTAACAAATGTTCACAACCAGGTGGCTGCTTGTGCTCACAACTTGACCAGCAGAGACAGATCAAAGACACAATGATCATAATCACTGCAGCATGGGTCAGACTCATAATGTTCAGAAATAGTTTAAAATCAGAGTTTACTGTTCAGAATGACCCTTTAATAAGCGATTGAAAAGTTGGAAACAGGATAGCTGCAGGTGAAAAAATATAATTTCAGATACTGTGTCTCCCCAGCATACTTGTGAAAATAGACATAATAGTATAATCACTTCGTGTAAGATAGATTAAGTAAAATGGCTCCATCTACTGGAGGCACACAAAAAAACGTGTTAAAGTGAAACCAGTTAAAGTGCAGGTCTGAAAATGATCTGCAGTGTAATGTTTGTGCTTGATGGAAATATTATATTTTATCAACTAAATACAAATGTTACATAAAATAAATGCGTAAAACATAAAAACCTCAAATCTAAAAGGATTCAAATGAGAAAACTTTGCACACTTTGCAGCTTCACATGATACATTTCTTCCCTGTAGTTACAGCAAATAAAGTCATTCTAGCACAGCAGGTTTCTTTAACAGATGTTGAAGAAGCTGAATTTATAGCTGATTTGTTATTCGCATAAAAGTTATATGAAATAATTCTTGACAAATAACAAAACAAACTGCAGCTTAGTTTCCTTAGTTTTTATTAAATGAAAAATACAATCAGTAAGAAAGTTATTATTAAACAAGCCTTGCTGACAAAGTACATAACATAAGATTTTAACGCATGCTTACATTTCAACAGTGCATAAACTATTCATAAAATAATTATAAATTCTATTAATAATAATGGCTACTGATGAATTTTGGATCCAACAGACTAGATGCTGTAACAGAGTTTGTCTGATCTAAACCTCTCAATAAAGTGGTTTGTTTTTCAGTATAATGTGTCTTGTTGGATGGTGTGTGGAAGAGAAACTAAGCACAAAACGGTGTAACTCGGTTATGGGAAAGAGTGGCTTATTGCAGAGAAGCTGTTTATTGAAACACACAACCCAAAGCAGAGACACCGCTGGTGTGTTAGAGAATAGAAGAAGCGTTTGTGTCATACACTGAATAACATGTGTCCTGAGAAGAAGCTTTTGTCCAGGCTGGTGGTGCCACCACTGGCCACCTCACTGTGTCCTCTGATGACAGGTGATGATTTCTCTGATAAACCTTCAAACTGTGCAGTACAACACCAATGAAGGATGTACAGAGAATCGGATTGACAGCAAAGATAAGGCCCATCTGCAGGCTGCTGTTTGGGTTCTGTTTGGTGACCTGATAAAAAACAAAAGATTTCCTCTGAAGATGGGCATTACTCGACCAGGTAGATGAAAGAGGCAGATTGTAGCTGTGCGGCACTGATGTTGACTTGTGGTGGTCCAGGTGGACATTTCAGTCTAGAGGCTCCTACTGGATCTGCCGGAAAAGAAAAGTACAGATTCATCCAAGTGTGAAAAACATCTAGTAAGCCATGTGATCCCACTGCAGGTTTGAATCAGATCTACTACTTAAGAATAACTATTTTGATGGCTCACACCCAGTTAGCTTACTGTCTTGTAAATTATAGCATTATGCCTCATAATCCAATTTTTCTTTTAGATGTTGACCATTAATATGTTTTCATGCACTTCAAATAGTTGGTGCCTTGTTGCCTAAAAAACAAATATGAATTGATTTGCCTACTTAATACTGCTGCAAAAGATTCAAATAATATATATATATTTTTTGAATGACCGTTATTGTTTTCATTGTAAAGTTGGATGGGTTTAGTTTTAATTACACGCTAATTACACAGTGTAGGAAAGGATGGACATTGTGCATATTACAGCACGATGATTAGATTACCTCATTGGTCAGTGGGCCCTGGTGACCCTGGGGATCCCCTTGGTTTAAATTCTGTACAGGAAGAAATAGCAGAACATAAAATGTGCTTTTATTGTGAAACCATAGAAACCATAAATGCTTTCTTTAGCAGTGAAGACCATCCTGACTATGGGACGGAAAGTGAATAACAACTAGTTTTGCCTGGTCTGAATGCGTGCTTTGTAAGGTGGGTTCATTGTGCATTTAAAACTGACCTCTGTTCCACCAATCTGGTTTGAAAGAGTCTCACTCAGGCCTGCAACATAAAAAGCAAGAAATCAAGAAATACACCAGGTTACATTCAAATTAAACACTGTTTTACCCCCATGGTCTAAAAGTCTGGTCCAGGGCTGTTTCACCTGAGTTCTCAGTCCCGGATCTCTCCCTCCAGGCGGACAGGTCCAAGCGTCGGAGGTTCCTGCAGTTGACGAGCCGATTTGAGCTTGAGATGACGTTGTAGACATTAGTTGGGACAGATGTGATGCCAGTGTTGTCACAGATTATCTTGGACAAGGTGACAGAGGACAGTGCGCTTCTCTGTCTTGGAGTGAAGACGTCTCTTTTCTCATACCAAAATCTGAGCAAACAAGAGGGGAAAGGAAAATATAAGTGTCACTAAAGTCTGTATGTGAAATGTATTTTTTACTGATAGAGTCATCAGTGTAAAGTTTATATTTTATATAAATGATCAGAACTGAAAGCCAGCTAATGCTCCAGGTGACAAGAACTAGTGTCAAAACCTCCAAATGCAGAGCAAGAACAAGATTCAAATATTTATATTTGCTCAAGTTTTCTAGTTGCATTAAGTTCCAATGTTCTGGAACCAGAGTTTAATTTGAATAGTTAGTGAAATGAACACACACTGTCATTATGTCACTACAGTAAGGGATAGAACACAGATTCATGTTGCTGGTTTTCTAGGTGAATAAATTAAGACTAAAAGTCGAACTTGAATGCAGAGCATGGATCACACTGACCTGTCACCCTGGCGGATGTTCTGGAACTGGCGTGCAATGAGGCAGGCGAACAGGGGCCCCACACGACCGCCCGTGACAAACGGCTCTGCCACACCTCCCAGCCACACATCGATGTTGTCAGGTGTGTTGTAAAGCTCCAGCAGTTTACGAGCCAGGTCGGCATTGTTCAGAACTTGAGTGAGCTCAGCGAGGTTCCTGGGTTGAGACAGACCACAGAACCTGCGCCAGGCATTGTAGCCTAGAGAGGTAAGCAACAAAAAAACAGGGATGAGGCCAATTGAGAAAGGGATAAAAGATTAGAAAGAACATTGAAAATATTTGAAGCGGGCCAAGTGATGTACCAGGTATGGCATGGTCACGTGACCTCTGCATGTTGAGGGAGCCCAGGTCCAAAGCCATGTGCTGCACAAACTGGAACAGTCTCTCCCTAATAGCATCCACCATCATGTGATCCTGAGTGTTTAGTTTAGCGGGACGACCGACCAAACCGAGCAGCAGAGGGTCAATGCCACCTGCAGGTGTAAGTATAAGTCAGGATGATGGTTTAAAACTGAATGATGGGCATGAAGGTTGAGATATTTACTCTTTGCAGCTCACCCTCAAAGATGACTCTCCAAGGGGTGAAGAAGGCCTTGAACAAGGGGACACTGGGGAATGCTGGGTGGTCCCTGTAATTTTGATCCAGACGGGGCACAAATGGCTGGATGGCCAAGTGGGCGAAACGGTAAGCTGCTGTTGCAAAGACATTGGAGATGCTGGGGTCGACGTTGGGATTGTAACCAGGATAACGGCCAAGCTGTGTGCGCATCGCATCTACACCCACAATGTGTGGCAGGTAGTCTCTGAACACAAAGATCTGAGGCAGAACGAGAGTGTTAGAGATGTAAATACTCAATACATTTACATTCCAAATGATTCAGTTTTTGTACCTGTGTGTAAGCTCCCATGATCTTGCGGGCCTCTTGGTAGAGTGTCTCACCGTCCCATTGTGGGTTTATTGACTTCAATTCACGGGCCAGACGGTTATGTTCACGCACAAACAGTGTGTGGAGGGATGTCAGAGCGATGTTCTCATCCACACGACTATCACCTGCAACAGAGGTGTTCATTTCCTCTTCAGATTGACATTGTTCATTGGGGGTGATGACTTTTAAAATATCTATACTAAAACAAAAAAATCTGTTTTAGCTTTTGTAAACGACTTTTGAAGTAAGTGTGTACTGCTTACAAATGCCAAAAATGAAAGTTTAAATAAATCTATAACACTGTTTGTTGCTAAGGTACTGGTTAATAAATTGTTAATCAAACAGTCATAGCAGCAATTAGTCATAAAATAATGTGCGAGATAACTAACCTGCAATGAAACAGGGCACCTCCTTGGCGTTGGTGTCGTTGGTGACTCTTCTACGAGTGGCACACATTTGAACCTGGAGAGGGTGGAAGGGCAGCAGCTCACGGCCGTTATCTCTGAACTCTGAGTTTACAAGCATCAGGCCATTATCATTGCTGAGGTCACGAAGAGAGAGGGCGAGCTTTTCCTCGGAGCCGTACACCTGACTGAGATCCAGGAAGGCTGTCAGGGCATTGATCTGCTCTCTCTTGTCGGGCTCTCCGCCAAAGTTGTAGGCTGAGTAACCTGTTCCACATGCAGGAGCTGATCTAAAAGCAGGGATGCAGGTATCTGGGCGGGAGGGAATGCGGGGGTCACCAGGAGGAATCTGTAGAAAACAGAAGCTGAAGGTTACAGAGAAAATCTTTTACTGAAAACCACATTGTCGTTGTTTGAGCTTTGACACCTACCGGGATGGGGATGCACGGCTCTGTCTGCTTACAGCTCTCGTCACAGTTCACCCCATCACTAAACGAGCGGATACTGGGCGAGAACGGCGTAAAGGTGAGGTCATGGTCATTCCACTGGCCGAAGAAGGTTATCATGAGAGTGTGGTTTCTGTCACTGACGACGCCGGCGTCTGTTGTGCTCAAGATGTTGTTGGACACCTGTCGCACCTGAGAGTGAAGAAGAATCGGACGGTTTCATTTTCAGTCAGCGTGTACATACTGGGTAGCAATCGAGGTGAGTGGAAGTCAAGGTTTTACCAGTGGGAGGAGGAAGTTGTTGAATGTTCGGTTTCTATTCCAGCCTTTTGGTTGAGAGATGCCATCATCATATTCTGCAGGCAGCCAACGTGTGAAAGCAGTGTTGGAGGCTCCAAGCCGAGGATTTTTTCTGAACGCAAAGAAGAAACGTCCAAGTTTGGAAACACTGATTAAGACATCACAGGGAAGTGTGCACCCGCTCCGTGGTGTATGGCCTAAGATGTTTAGGTTTATTTCACAAGTATTTCCTCTAAATGTAAGCACCGCTCAATCTCACAAAGCCTGTCACACAATCAACTGGTTCCTGCCAAGTTTCCACTAACTCAACGTTTGGAGAGAAACCATGTTATTTCTTCTTTTCTACGGTGATGTGGGAAACCGTATTTTGTTAAGTGAAAGGTTAAATAGGCAAAAAGTGTATCTCAAAATACAAGGGAAAACTCACAGGTTGTTGCAGACGCTGGTGATTGTGCGATACTTGTTAACGTTTTGTGTGGTGCGACACTGAGGAGGACGAACTCGAGCTGCACATCCAGTTATTTCAGCCAGCTTTATCAGGTCCTCTTTAGAGAGTAAATCTGCAAATGTACACGGGACAGTTCATGTATTCACAGTTTATAATACACGTCTGTAAACCTTAGATGTTTAGTCCTTTTTTTACACTCCGTGGCTGCTACATGTCTGACCTGTTGCATTGAGTGAGCGTTTGTGTACATGATGCACCCGGTCGTGCAGCAGTCGAAGGGTTTGTGCCATGTAGTCTGCAGACCTCACAGCTGAGCGCGTGTCACCACGAGGCTGCTTCAGGAGACGAAGAGCATCGTGTGGATTTACCACCTCCTTGCGAACTCGCCTTAAACTCCTGGAAAACAGTCACATGGGTGAACAATAAAAAATGTGATTTCTGTTATGTAAGGTGTAAACTTTTTATATGGATTCTGTTCCACCTACTACAACTATTCAGCTATTCGATGGATTAAGTTATTTAGCTCTTAAGATTTCAACTTAAGAGCTAAATTTTGGTGCATAGGGCTGATAACCACAACACAGCAACATCTAATCTTCTCCAAACTTTGTGGAATGGAAATTGTTTTACATTGTAGCTTATATTCTGCAATGTTCTTGGAAATGTACATGAATGATAAGATTAACTCACTCTTCTCTCGAGTACGTGTATGCATCATCCACAATTTTCTTTGCATCCTCAAAACACTGGTGAAGGAAAGGACTGCCAAGAGCTGCAAAGAGACACATCCAGCAAAAAGATGTCAAAAATGACAGTGCTGCAACACAGAAATAAAATCAGACATACACAGGAATTACAGAGTTAAGGATTGAGCGTACCTGATGGTTTGGAGTGAGCAGGCACCAGGCAGATGCCAAGCACAAATAGGACAGAGTAAAGCATCTCTGAAACACAGAATCAAAAAAAGAGTTAGTTTCAAAACTGGAGAAATAGCTTAAAAGTCCAAAAGCATGTAAGCCCATCGCAGCATAAAAGAAAATCCACTGAAGGAAAAACATGTTACCTGCTAGTACTCAGATGTCTTCCAGATTTGCAGTTAGTTGTGTTCTGTCTGACACTGTGACCTTCTTTATATACAGCGTGAGGACCCGAGGCCTCACCCCTCAGGTTGTCCAGGTGGAGCTACTGTCAGTAAAGAGCAGTTCCTTCTTCCTTCTCCCTGTGTTGTAGGAAACCCCTCTTATCATATCAGTTAGTGTTTTTCATCATCTGATAAGGGTGATGAAACTGTGTAGAGAACCATAAAAATTAGCACAACAGATATTACCTGTGTTGATTATGATAACAGTAATTCATATGTTATCAGCACTTGTATTTGTAATGCATTGGTATAAACTTTTACAAGCTGTTTCATTTTGGTTGGCTATAGTTATGTCAACATATTTTCATCTTGTCTTTATTTATTTTTATTTTTTACTCTTTCTAACATTTTCTGGCATTTTGTTTAGTTATGAGTAGCTGAATGGTAATATGTGACTGCACAACGTTGGGAAATGTTACAACAAGACAGCCCTGGCCACTTGCCCTCTAGGTCACCAGTGAACCACAAGGTAGAGAGAAGTTAGTGTTGCCTCATTAAGTCGTTTTCACAGAAAGAACTCAGATGGTTGTTCTGTCTGCTAGATGTTGCCATGCTGTGGCTGAGGACCTGCAGTGTTACAACACAGAAACTGATCATCTTGAGAAAGTATTTTTAAAGAGGAAGTATTCACACTCTTTCCTAACGACAAAGTTTTATTAAAATATAGAATTTTAAAAAGTTTATACATCTTTTGGTCTGCACTTACAGTATATAGTGCTTTTTTTACCGTATTGGTACTAAAAGTGTTTTGCAGTTGCTCTGATCTGCAGTTGCAACTTAGGGTTTTGTTTCTTGTCTGAAGGCACTTTAACATGTAGAATGGAGGAGACAGAGCTCAGACGTCCAACATCTCTGTGTCCTGATGCACAGTTGCACAGAATCTTCGGAATGATTAGGAAATCACTAATTGCACTTTTATTGCAGATTGAGGTCAAGAGATCTGTATTAACCTAAGGTATGCCACATAACCGCTTACTGTAGGAAAATAACTAATAGGTCGCATGTGTGGAATGAGTAAAAGCAAATATAAAGTCAAACAGAGGTTTACCTTGACACTGTTTGTATATGTGTGTGTATGTGCTTGGGTGGGGAACCCTGTGGCTGCTGTATCTAGGAAGGCGTTTTCAAAAGAACAATCGGTGATAACAAACGAGGAATAGATTGTTGGGAAAAAGTTCACTGGCCCATAAAGGACAAGCTAATAATGATCAACTGATAAAACGTCTGGAAGAGTTATACGTCACTATACTGCAGATTGATCATTTATTACTGAACATCAAACATAACCCTTGACAAGTTTGTCAACCAAATCACATGACCATGTAAAACAACTCTTTGGACATTAATAAAGTAAGCACTAGCCACAGACATTTTATTTTGTCTGTGGCTAGTGTTAAATGTTTTCTTCAGTTAATCCTTTGTTGTCAGTAATGTCAGTGAGAGTTAATTTTGTCTGATATTGTCAAAGTAAAATGTCGCACTTCTTTAAAATAGTGTTTGCAACACCCACATGAGAGTTGCACTACTCTTCTCAAGTTTCCTCTTAAAAAGGAAGAAAAACGAGCAAAAATAAACAGTACTGGCTGAAATGTTGTTAGTCAATCTCAAGGTTTAGCAAGAAATCACATTTCACCAGTGGGCTGTTAGAGAATCAGCTTCTTCTGTATTTGGCGATAGTGTGCTGTTGGTAAATTCAGCTTTGAAAATCAGTCAGAAATTGAATCACTTCACAATAAATTAAAGATAAAAATGTTTAGTGGTTTTTTGTAAATGATTTCCTAGTGAGATGGAGCTTCAACAGTGTCCTACAGTTCTGTTGTAGATTCTTGTAATTCCCCTTGTTCAGGAAGCAGAGTTTTAGACAATGCATGAGTCATGTGTACACTTAATGATAACAATTACTTAGTATCCAAAGTAGAACGAGGCAGACATCACCTTAGAACATAAGGAAGCAGTTTCATTTGTACACTGCTGGAGACAATAAATTCAAGTGTTTGTCTCTGACTAATTACAGTAAAAGGAGTTTCCAGCAGGCAGGAATTCTTCCATTATATTACCGATGATACTGTCATCAGTGTTGTGGAATTCTTACAATCACAGCCAAAGAAAAAGTCTGTTTTTACATTTCTCAGACATTCTGTCTCTCACTGTAGCAAAAAGAAAGATGACTGCAAATGCACACAGCCTGACAACATCTGCTAAGCATTAAGAAATATTTAGTCCTTTGTCTGTCTTTTGAATATATTATATGGCCTGAGTAAATGGTAACCAGCAGTGTTATTTAGTTTTTCTGTGTCTTACCAAACTAAAAGGACACATGTTTTTCATGTACATTCACATTTTTTAACTAAAAACTAAATTTAATGTGAAGACAAAAAAGGATAAATTGGACATATATCTGTACATCCATTAAATTATATTTTAACCTAAAATATTGAATTTAACAAAGAAGATAACTCACAGCCCTTCCTGACCAACCTTTGGCTTTGACAGTATTAATTCATAGTCATGCCACTAGTTTCATTGACTGCTTATGTATGTTGCGGTTTCTTTGTCACATTTGTCTATGTAAAAAACCCAAACCACAAAATATAGACTAAAATGCAATGCAGAATGTTTTAATCATGAATTTGTTTCCTGGAGAAGTTAAACTAGTAAAGACTAGAAAGTGTTAAAAACATTTTAACATCTTTTTCATAGATATCACACACACACACACACACACACAATAGATTTAACTTGCATTTTTATATGCAGGGATTATAAACAATTACTCTTTTTTTTTCCTGTAGGCCCATCCCCTCTACAGGAAATACAATTCTCTGTTGTAAAAGGGGTCAGAGATCAATAATATAAACCAGGGTTGCAGTAATTTTTAACTGCAACCTGGTTTATAATAGTGCACAGTACATACTTCCTGATAGAATTGCTGCAAACAGGAATTACTGGAATGATCAAACGCAGGTCATAAAGATAATGAAATGATAGATAATGAAAATATATGTTTTGGAAACTATTTCAGTCAAGATTTAACTATTTAAATCATTACTATTAAATAAATATTGGGAATGAGGGAAAAGCCGCCATGGAAACAGAATAAAAATATTCCGCACCCACGACTCATTAAGGCGTGGGAACGAGATAATTTATGTTATGTTTTAGTCAGGAGGTTTGTTATTTTATTTAAGTAAAGTTGTTGGATAAAATTGGATAGACTATCTACAGTCAATAATGATGATTGGACGGGCTTTCATATGCCACTTTTGTATTGTGTGCCTGTATGCCACCACTGATGGATTTGAACAAGCCTGTTTAACAAAGCAGCCTCTCACTCATCAGCCACCCTAGTGTTTTTCATGACAATTATAAAAACTTGACAAAAATATGCGTATTGCTCCCTTATTGCTCCCTTTCTGCTGCATTCATGCATTAAAAGTAACCTGTTTCCATAACAGTCATCTTAAGATAACAGAATAAAGCCTATAACATTGTAGATTGCATAATATTTTCACTAAGACCTCAGCATGATTTGCTGCAGATGATCTATTTTGTGTACAAAGGGGATCTTGGCTGCTAGTCTTACAGCAGTGATGTTTCTCATGCCCCTCCACACTTTCCTGTTCTTGCTTGGCTACAGTTTCGGTTCCAGCTTGCTCCCATGAACCTTTTTCTACTACTTGATCCTGACAGGCAGCAGTCTCTGGACCCTTTTACCTGCCTGACCTGAGAACCTTCTTTTTCTCATTCAGGGTTTGTTGATAGATAGAAGCAGCAAATGAGTTTTCAGGGCACATGAGTCTGTCAGACCATCCATCCCAGGTGGTTCACAGAAGACCTTCTGTTCTGTGGCCACAAAGCAGCCTGCAGATCAGCATTGTAGGACCACCTTTTCCATGTACACATTTTGTAATGTTCGCCCTTTTATTCAACTAAACATGGATCAAATATGTTCAGTGAATCAGAATTTGCTTTGTCTCCCCCATACTTCACCCTAATCTACAATGGCACCTGCAAGCTTGTGATTGGACACACTTAATACAGGTAATAAGCAGTGCAGGGATAGTTGGAAAGGCAGCAGGACAGGGGTCCCTGAGGACCAGGGTTGGGAATCTCTGGTCTGTGTCACAACCAGCTTAAAGAGCAATGACAAATAACAGGACACCAAAAATACACCGAAAACTAACAAACTTATTTGTAACACATAAATTAGGATTAAGTAAAACAAGATGAGATGTGTACGTACATCTGTGTAACATCTAGCTAAATAATCTGCTCCTATTTGAACAATTATGAATAAATATATAATTGGACTTATGCTAAGCTTTAAAGAAATCTGCCAGTATAAAAGACTAAGGCCACTCCTTTGAAAACAGCCATGTCCACATTCTGGCCGATGGCATCACTTATCAGAAACAATACGGTTCTTTCATCTTTCCCAGGACAGATTCACACTTGTTCAAACTTTAACTCATCTGACTCTGACAACACACAATTGATGCTGCTAAAACGAACAGCCAAAGGTCAAAGACCTAACGTCTCCACAGAGTTGAAATTCCTGCCTCTCTAGCCAGCTGGCCACGACTGACGAAGCCTTTCGGAGCAGAGGTAAAGGTCTTCAAGAATAACAACTGAGTCTGGTTGCCAAAAGCAGCTTTGGAAGGACTTGGATTACTGAGCATCTTTACAGGCTTGTTATTGTTTAAGCAAAGAGCTGCATGACTGCCAAACACAGTTAGTTTGAGAATAAAAATGTAAAGAGTTTGGACCGAGAACATAGATGGTTTGAGATGAGACAGTAGTCAAAGTAGCCATCTATGAGGAAAATCCTTCCTGCACTGTTAAATACACTTAAAATGCACGTTAAAGAGACGTGAGCTGCATCTAAAAGCTGCAGGAGGTAAGTCATGAGTGTAGGGCATCTATCGATCTACACTGATGAGTCAACATACACCCTAATACTGTATGACTACATCGCACATGCCCTGTGATGTCTGCACCTCGTCTCCAGCAGCGGAACCGTAGACTGAATTCGCGTTAAATCCCACAGATGTTTAATCAGATTAAGATCAGGGGAAAAGGGAGGCCAGGGCAAGACTAAATAATTCTCAGGCCCTGAGAGGGAATGACAACCTGTCCTGGGTGAACACCAGCACTTGATCCGTGACAGCTGGGATAAGCCAAAGTCCGTGTGACGCTGAAAAGGATTAGTGGGTACAGATAATGGATAAATGAATATATTTCATCGGATTGTTGCAGAGATGTTCCAGTCAAAACCAAAAAAAAAAAACAAATGTGAACCTCATGGTGGCGTTGGAGGAGAAGGTTGTGTGGGATTCATCGATTAACAGAGACAGAAATTCCTATGTAGCCTTTTGTTGACTTTTCTTATAACTTCTTCTCATTTTAAATATTTTTTGATTTGTTGAAAAAATTACTTGTATGGTAAAATGTTCACACTATTCTCTTTTACCCATTCAGCTCATAGTCTACAGAGCTGGGAGTATGTATTGCTCCCCAATTACCACCAGGGGTCACCCCAGTAATATAACAATTTCTACAACAACAGTCTCAACAAATGTAGAAACTGGACTTAAAAAAAGTGAACAGTGACTCCCCATTATGCACGGCTTAATAAACTGAGCTACAACTCGAGGTGAGCTGAGAAGTCTTTCATGGAAGTTTGATAAAAAGATTTGAGATGGTGCTGACTGCTTTACATGTTTTTTCTATTTGCTAGTACAATACTTTTTTGGAAGCTGACAGGTGGACTATTCTTAGATGAAGACCGAAATTAGAAATCAGTCTGCAATGAAAAACAATTAATGGTAAGTTTTATGAAGATGAACAAGGGAACAACAACACGTATTTCCCTACTTAACTAGGTGGTCAAAGCAGTCAAGAAGGGGAGGAGCGTAGATTCCAGAATCTTAACAAGGATGATGACGATGACGAAGATGAAAGGCAAAGGGGGAGTGGACCAACCAGTCAAAAAGGGGAGGAGCGTAGATTCCAGAATCCCAACAGTAATGATGATGACGATGACGAACATGAAAGGCAAAGGAGGAGTGGACCAACCAGTCAAAAAGGGGAGGAGCGTAGATTCCAGAATCCCAGCAGTCATGTTGATGATGATGACGATGACGATGGTGATAGGTAAAGCACGGACACACACACACACAAAAACAATGTCAATGCAAAAAATAAGGGCAGTAAAAACGTAAAACAGGACAAAATACATCTAACTTATAACAGGACTAAATTACTATTAATATGCGTATCAATGAATAATGTATTTTAAACATAAAATGCGGTCGGGAAATATGAAATAGTCTGTCTTTATTACGTTTAATCAATGTGCACATTCAAGGACAAAATTTAATTTCTGAGAATTTGTATGAAAAACCAGCCAATATTAATTCAATTTATTTTATTCAGAAATGAACCAGAATAAAAAAGCATTTGTTGGGCTCTACAGATCAGTGAAATCTTCCATCTATTAATTGCGGGGTACTAGACTGGAGCCTATTGCAGCTGTATATGGGTGAAAGATGGAGTATTTAGGATTCATAAAATCAATCTAAAGAAAATGCTGTAGGCAGTGGACAAAGCTACAACCTAATACTAAATGGCTTTTATTTTAGGAGCTGGCATAAATGTAAAATATTTGTTACAATTTTCCTTTTATATTTAGCCCCGTAGTCTTTGTTCTATTTACAACCAAAAGTAGGTTTCACATAACTAGCAAATTACGTTTTTAACAGGGACCCAGTTCTTTTAAAAAATGATGTTTCCACTGGCCAAAAATTATATTTACGTATAGTGATTGAGTGACTTTTGTAATAAAAGTGCTGGAGATGCTATTGTAGAGAGAAAAAAAGCAAGTTTTTTTTTTTTTTTTTTTGGTCGGAGGGTGCTTCACAGTAGATTTCATATCATATACAGGTTTACAGTTCGCCACTTCGAAGAGGATGGCCTTGGTCAAGTACGCACTTCTTCTCTCCATTGCTCTCCAGGGCTGCGGTAAGACTTAAACTAGTTGTACGAGTCATGTTAACATGGTCAATACTAGTACAAAGTCCATTCAAACAATGTCAAGTGATGAGCTAAATTACAGTAAGGATTTTTAATACTCAACATTCATCCCTGCAGGTCTGACTTCAGCTTTAAATATGGAGGAGTTGCTGAGTGTTCCAGATGCTCGGACATTAGTAAGTGATGATTTCCAGTTTCCTATAACATAGGTTGTGTTGCATTCGATACATGTTTGTAAGGTATTTTTATTACAAGAGAATATGAATTGTGTGTGCTCTTGTACAACGGGTGACAGAGGCTCATTTTGATCCGAGGCAGGGCTGCTTTGATTTTTGTACCACTGAAATGAGAACATTTTAGAATTAGGTTTAGGTTAAGGCACTGCTTTGCTGCCGGGGATGGGGGCGTGTGTGACCCTGGGGAACATGCTTTTTTGCCGTACTAGGATAAAGTGTAATTGCAGATCCAGTCCAGTAGTTGGCAGTGGCGCTCTCATTGTCATGGTGTCGGGTTTATTTTGCACCGAGCAGGCGGCATGAAGTGAGTACACGAACCTGAAGACAACATGAAGAAATTTTAACAGGGATGAAAAGAAAGGCGGAGAGAGATGAAGATAATGAGACAAAAGAAAGTCACCGAAAGCTAAGACGGGGAAATATGACGAAGCATATATAGCGCTTCCAAACCCCCCCCGCCGCAATTAGAGTCGAGGGGGGAATTGTTTCCTTTTTGCTAGGGGGGGCGTAACAGAAAATAACTGAGAAGCACTGGGTTAAGGTAAGGGGAAGGGTTAGGAAACTTGATGGAGCTACATGACCAAACAAATATTCACTGTTCCACTCACAATATACTAAAATTAGTGTGACAAATGTGAGTTTCTTCTCCTTTTTTAAAATGTTTTTTATTAATGTTTTAACTCACAAATGTATGTCTTGCATAAATGAGCCACTTGATGTTAGTAACTTTAAAGTGTTATTTTCATTCTTTGACTTTGATTTGGACTCAGAATGGGGATGTCTGTCATGACTGCATCAAAATATTTGAACTCCTTGCCGACCGGATTTCCAACATAGACCTCGAAAGCACATTCCTATTATTTTAACTTTCTCACTCATATTGTCCACTTTTGGTTATAAACATAATACAGACTGTGCTATTTAACAGTGGATGACACAAAGTGGATGATGTCTCCTCTAAATCTAATGATTTTGGTTTATTTTTTTGAGGACCGACATTAACATTTAACACTCTCCTTTATTCCAGAAAAAGGTCATGAATGGCATCGAAGGTCTGTGTGCTCACCTTCCTGGACCAGTTAGTGAAGCCTGTAAAGATAAGGTGGAGAAGATGTTTCCACTGGCCATCACCTTCATTACTGGTTTTGTAGTAAGTTGCAGGATGGATTCTTCTTCACTGGCTTAAATTTAATCAGACATAACAATATTGATGCAATCGAGTTTCTGGATGTTTCCGATGTTACTGAGACGTCTGTTCTGTCTCTCTGTAGAAACCAGCACATCTTTGAAAAGAACATTTATATGTGGATCTGTCTAAATTCCTCTGCTGTTTGTGTCTATCGATCAGGTGCAGCCCACAAACCAGTGCTCTTTCTGCATTTTTATTACTAAGTCTTTGGAAGATTTGCTGCCTAAAGAAAGGACTGAGGTGAGTCACATTCACGGACCTAAGAAAAGCAGTATTTATTTGTCTTGAACACGGACATTTACACTAAATCCCAACAGACGACACTGTTCACACACTGTGGTTTGTGAACAAGATGCACAATCATTCACTATTTTATATTCCTTCCTTCTACAGGAAGGTGCAGGGATTTAGCAAATATTTAAATAGCTTCTCTGCGTCTTTGGTGTTTTGTCTGATAGGATTTTTTGTTTCAGAAACATGTTATCGCCGTGCATTTTGTGTATACCAGTGCAGAAAACTTGTCTCAAAAACAAAACATTAAGGAACATTGCAAATGTTTAAAAGCAGAACAGATTAAGTAACTACACGTTTATTTCTATTGTTAGTACTAATTGTCCTCTGTTATACATATTTGAAGTTTCATGGCTTCATTAGCTGTTAGGGGATTTTTTTTTTAATCTTAATCCCATATGACTTCAGGAAATGTATTCCTCCTGCACACACACATTTGAAGGCCACCATTTAACACTGCTGACAATACTCTCTGCTTTACAGAGTGCTGTGACCAAGCTGCTGGAGGAAATCTGTCTCATTTTGCCTCCTACCTACCGGGATCAGTGTGAGAATGTCATTGAAAAGTACGGGAAGACAGTGCTGGATGCAATCCTGAGCTATGCCACCCCTCAGCCCATCTGCAGTATCATCCAAATGTGTAAACGCTGTGACGCTCCCATAGGTCAGTCTGCTTCTCCCTCAATGATGTGCACAGGGTTGTTTTAACTGATTCATCGCTTCGCTTTAAGCATAAAAACAGAAACAGAAACTCTGAAAAATATACAACATAATTATTTAAAGCTCTAGGTGGCAGATGACAAATAATTTGTCCATTCAGTGGTTCAAAAATCAAAGCAACTCCTTTTACATCAGATTTGAACTGAGTAATGAAAAACACAAGTGTAATAAATAGTGTTAACAACAGCTCTGTTTTCTATCTGAGCAAGCATGAAAATTATATGACTCTTACACTAGTAAACTGAAATAGAAAATAGCAATATAAGAAATGACTTTTCAATCTACTGTGATTAAAATATAATATAACACATGTGTTCACATTGATAGAAGCAAACATTGATCAGTGATCATTCACAACTCTCTCCTGTTGCTCTCAGACCCATGCACTTTGGAAACATACCGCTGCAAAGACATTAGGACTGCCTTCAAATGTGGAGTAAGTGAAACACTATTAAAATATAAATATTTTTGGCTTATGACTGATCGATAGTGAACACATCTGACCTGTGTCGGTTCTTTACAGAGTCTTTTCTACTGTCACAAATTTGCCTGGCAACTTCGTGATTACATCAAAATCTGAAACAGGTAGGTGAAAGTATATGTATATAGAAGCAGCCTTGTCCTGTGCCATGTACCTCTGTTATTGTTAAAAATGATTAAAAACACTTCAGTCAAACACACTGTTCCTACAAATGTTGCTCCACATGCATTAATTTGTCTATTTGTTGTTGTACTGTTGTATCGTGTTATGTCAATTCACACCAATTTGGACAAGATTTTAAATAATACGATTGCTGACTGAATCCTTCAAATCTTAAACTCATATAAACATATAAATTATATTTGATCTTTTCTTTTCAGGATGGGCCAGAAGATATGAGTACATGGATATCCCAGAATTTCCAACATGAAAATGCAAACTTTTGTGTAAATGCTCTACACGTGTGGCATTTGTGACAGATGCTGATTTGTTATCTTGATGAATTTGGTGATTTTGCTTTACTGTCTGCATTAAGTGCAGCAAACCAGTACGCAGACTGACAAAATACTTAATGTTTCACAATTGTTTTATATACTTGATTGGTTTTTCCATTTTTATCAAGGTTTTTTTGTTGTTTGTACTAATCATCCTTTGTTACATATATAAAGCTTTGTGGCTTCATCAGCTTTAATGAAGTGTCTTACAATCTTTTAAACAAATCTCAGAAGATTTACCTGAATGTAATTAGCCTGATATGGGCTGTGAAACAACACTGGCTGTATCACATGAGGTCTGACTGCTTCTTTGACAATTAAAAATGCACTTACCAAAATATTTTGTATATGGAATTTGTCCTTGACTCAATTGTCTATTGTACAACCCCAGTTTCAAAAAAGTTGGGAGGATGTGTAAAATTTTAATAAAAACAGAATGCAATGATTTGCAAATCGTAACCCATATTTTACTCACAATAGAACATAGACAACATATCAGATGTTGAAACGCTGAGAAGTTTTACCATTTCATTAGCAAATTTTTTATTTGATGGCAGCAACACATCTCAAAATATTTGAAGAGGTGCGACAAAGGTTCAGGCAAAGTAATTGCAGCAAATCAAAAACAATTGACAACAAGTCAATAAGTAACATGGTGGAACCTGAACTTTTGAGGTTTCAAAGTCTGTTGAGGTGTTTTTATATTTTTAGTTACTGATTTTGAGTAAGTGCTGAATGTTAATCTGCAGCCTGGGTGTGGTTAATTACAGCATTTCTTCTCAAACACAGTAAGAAGCAAGAAAAGAAGCTGAGCTCTGAGTTTTGTGTAAATCCGTTTCTATTCTGCCAGCAGAAGTGATCATCTTTATCACGTCTTTCCACTGACGCTCACTTCTCCCTTCGTGAGTCACCATTTCATTTACATTAAAACATTTAGTCACAAAGTTTAAGAGAATGTAAAGTTACATTACATCATGTGAACAATGTGTGTTTAACAGTGCTTAGAATAGCTTGTCTGCATATCTTTTGATTGACAAAAATGTATTTTAATTCTTCAAATCTGCTGGAGATGGGAAGAGATAAAGAGAATGGAAAGGGGCCCTATATGGAATAATTACATTTCAATAGCAAGCATTTGTATTTTCAAAGGTATTTCGGTGCTCTTACCACAGCAGCATTGACTTATTGTGGTGCCACTTTTCAGAATCTCCAGTATTCATGTAGGATGACTTGAAGACAAAGTAAGAAAAGTGAGACTTAAGTGGTTTGGGTATTTGGAAAGTAGGCACGCAGTGACAAGAATGTGAAGGATTGAGTTGCCAGACAGGAGAAGAAGAGGAAGGCCAACGAGGAGTTTGGGGCTGCTGTGAAAGACAACATGAGAGAAGAAGGTGTGACAGAGAAAGACGGGGAGGACAAAGTCATTTGGAAATGGAGGATCTACCGTGGTGATCGTCCACTAATTAATCAGAAAGAATGCTCCTCAGTGCAGGTCAGTCATGCAGGTTTGTTTCTCCATAAGACACCAGCCAATCCTTTGATTTATCTGTGGGGAAACTACAGGATGAAAAACCTTGATCAGATCCTGAGGTCTCTTTAGTAAACTCAAGAAACTACAAGGTGGGTCCCAGAAGAGCCAAACTAAAGACGAGAGACAAAAAACTTAATGACAGGATTGTATATGAGGACCCAGTGCCACCTAGCTGCACAATGAGGACATTTATTAGCCACTTCACAACAACATTACAAATACTTTACTCTAAAAGTGCGTAAATTCTGGACTATACACCTAAATTTCTAAAATTTAAAAGAAATATATATTTTGTCACATATAAAAATCGGACTATGCCAATATCCAGGCTGAGAAATAAGATATTTACATAGAAAGATTTTGTACCATAAGTGTTTATTCATACACCTGAACCTGAATTTGTAACACTGCAGTAAAAGTGCTGATGTTTGCTGTTAACCTTGGGTTGATGCGCTAAGAAAAAAACTGGCGCTTTTTTGTTTGCACTGACTTCCATCTACAGTGCCCATCTGAGGGCTGCAGAAAAATTCATGCATCTCTGTAAAAGCCGCATGGTTCAAAACGTCGGAAAAAGTAGCGGCTTTTAGTCCGGAAAATACGGTATTAAATACATGCCCTAAAGTATACTTAACTATATTTTATTTCTCTGAACATTAACCTGACTAAAAGCTGTCTAAATACTACTGAACTTGATGCTGTTGTCATGAACTGTGCACATTTAAAATGTTCAGTCTAGGCTAATTAGCGTAAAGATTTTACGATGGATCTTACAGTTATTTCTGGAGTTTTCTATTTTTTCTGTAGACAATTCGTTCAATTTTAAAAATCAAGTTATCCTTTATTTAGTAGCATCCATCTATTATTTATAACCTCTTAACCTGTTTAGCTTTGCAGAGGGCTGGAGCCTATCCCGGCTGTCCTGGGGTGAGAGGTGGAGTACAACCCTGGACAGGTCACCAGTCTGTCTCAGGACCAGTGCAGAGACACATTCACAACTCATATTTACCAAAAGATTTATAATTAAGCCAAGTTTAACGGAATACTAACTTTTCTTTGTTAATGTGAATGATTTGAGGCCTGCTTACGTTTACCATTTAACTTACTAAAATAAGGAAACTAAAATCAATACTATAAATATTGAAATAAATACTAAAATAATGAACTTCAAACATATGGAGGTTGGAAGGGTAGATGGGGTCGTGTTGTTGATTTCTACACGAATACTGTGAACTCACTCCCACAAAATAATGCTATTCAATGACCTTAAGCTTTATTTATTCAGGGTCTCCTGTCTTTTTTGTCTCTTTATCAGGACCCCCGATACATTCATAAAGTTCCACATTGACACTTGGAAGCTGCCCAGTACCACCACAATCGGACCTGGTTGTTTGATCATTTTGTGATGATGATAGGTATCCTGCTTTTGAAATGGACCACAGTCTATGTACCTCTTGGGACAACAAAACTGCAGATTTGGAGGGTTGTCTCTGTTCTGGGCATGGAGCTGGATCCGGACTCTCTACGTGTTGTGGCTGAGAGGAGGATGCTGGGTAAACTCCTCCCGCCTACACTGGCTAAACAGAGAAGCACGTTCAACCTGGGCCTGTTCACTGTGTTCCACAGACGGCCACAAGAGAGCCTTGTTTTCACGTTTAAGACATTACTTCAATATTTTGTCAAAGAGGCCCTTCAGGCTGCTGTGAAGAATGAAAATGAAAATGAGTTCAACTTTGAGAAGCACCTTTGAAAAGAACATTTATATGTGGATCTGTCTAAATTCCTCTGCTGTTTGTGTCTATTAATTTAAGCAATCTGCAACCCAGTTCGCCACCTGCCTTTATGTTTTCAAGACTTTGGAGGCTTTGGTGCCTAAAGAGCTGATTGAGGTGAGTCATGTTCATGCAGGGAAGAAACAAACACAGTAGATCTCCATTTTTCACACAGACACAGTAAATTCCAACCAGACACGGTCATATATGTGATCAGTCATAACCTTTTAACTATGCTGGTGTGAACAAAATGCACAAAAACTTACTCTCTATACATCATGTTCTCTACTGAGTGCAATGCTCAAGTTCAAGTTTTCAAGGTGGAACTTAAATGTGAGCTCTCCTCAGCCAACATTAACCTGTTTCACACCAGTGTCTGACTTTGGCTGCTGTTATCCTGGTGAGTTTTACCCTTTTTCCATTGTATATTTTGTCTGCACTGATTGTACAAAACCAGCATTTATGTTGACAAAGCACAGTTGACAAATGTATTACTCAAGTTAAGTTACTAAGTAACATATAAAGATACTGAATGATAACATAACTTGGCCAAAAAACTTAAATTGCTTCACAGGCATTCATTATGCTAGATAAGATTTTTCTATTTGGAAAAGTTAAATGACAACAGCAAAGAATTTACCGTACTTCTTTACATTCTGCTCTTTTCCAGAATGCTGTGATAAAGCAGCTGCAGAAGGTTTGTAACATTGTGCCCTTCTACCAAGATCAATGTGGGACTATCATTGAAAAGTATATTAAGATGATGCTGGAAGTTATCCAAAGCTACATCAAACCTCAGACCATCTGCACTCTCATTGGCATGTGTAAACGGGAGGACGGTCCCATTCAAGGTCAGTCTTTTTCTCCCCCAGGGATTTGTGGGGCTGTGGTTAAGAAATTATTAGTTATAGAAACGTGAATGTATGTCACTTACCTGAGAAACAAAGCACTGATCCGTTAACAAATGATACTTTATCTCCTGTCTAGCATCAAAATCACTGATCACTTACTTGTCTTTTAGTCTCAGACCCATGCACAACATACAGGTGCAGAGACATCAAGACTGCTGTCAAGTGTGGAGTAAGTGAACAGCTATTGACAAGTTTTCTGATACTGGTGAGACGTGATCATATTTGACCTGCATCTGCTCTGTACAGACTCTGTTCTACTGTCGGAAATTTGCCTGGAAGTGTCTCAACTTCAACACACTCTAGAGCAATAGGGTATGTGGAATTATTTTACAATTTTGGGACAACTTAAATCTGTAATCATAATAATAATTTCAACATAAGATATCCCTCTATTGCTCTTTTCAGGTTGAGGCCAACAATATGCGTCAACATCTGTGTCCCCCTGGATGACCCTGGGCTGTCAACATGAAACATGCTCCACACCTGTGGCATTCTGTCTGATAGGATTGTGTTTTTTTTATCTTGCTGTCTTTTATGTGATTTTATGTTCTATCTGCACTGAGTGCAGAAAATGCTTTTGTTCTATTTACAATCAAAAGTAGGTTTCACATAATTAGCAAATTACGTTTTTAACAGGGACCCAGTTCTTTAAAAAAATATTATATTTAGGTATAGTGATTGAATGACTGTTTCTAATAAAAGTCCTGGAGATGCTATTGTAGAGAGAAAAAAACATTAGTATGAACAAAAACAGCAGCAGAACAGCTCAGTAATGAAGAATATTGACAATAGTTCACATAAAAGTGCAAAACATCTCGGTATCTAAAGAATTAATCAAAATACAGAACTGGATCATATGACACATTGCATTGCATATTTGAAATACAAATTTTATATGTATCTGTGAGCACATCTGATACCCAAAAAAGAATGTGTGAAGGGTTTGTCTCTTAGTTTGAGGAACTGAATATGAAACTTGACTAATAAAAGCACATTGAAAGAAAGAAAAAAAATGTTCCGCAAGACTTAAAACTAGCACAAGTTTTTTTTTTTTTTTTTGGTTGGAGGGTGCTTGACAGTAGATGTCATATCATATACAGGTTTACAGTTCGCAGCACAGATCTGAGGAGAGTCATTCTGCACACAGCCTGGACTTCACAGACGATGGCTTTGGTCAAGTTCGCATTTCTTCTCTCCATTGCTCTCCAGGGCTGCGGTAAGACTTAAACGAGTTGTACGAGTCATTTTAACATGGTCAATACTAGTACAAAGTCCATTCAAACAATGTCAAGTGATGAGCTGAATTACAGTAAGGATTTTTAATACTCAACATTCATCCCTGAAGGTCTGACTTCAGCTTTAAATATGGAGGAGTTGCTGAGTGTTCCAGATGCTCGGACATTAGTAAGTGATGATTTCCAGTTTCCTATAACATAGGTTGTGTTGCATTCGATACATGTTTGTAAGGTATTTTTATTACAAGAAAATATGAATTGTGTGTGCTCTTGTACAACGGGTGACAGAGGCTCATTTTGATCCGAGGCAGGGCTGCTTTGATTTTTGTACCACTGAAATGAGAACATTTTAGAATTAGGTTTAGGTTAAGGTAAGGGGAAGGGTTAGGAAACTTGATGGAGCTACATGACCAAACAAATAGTCAGTGTTTCACTCACAATATACTAAAATTAGTGTGAGAAATTTGAGTAAATACATTCACAACAGGAACTGAAATTTGCATTTCTTCAAAATCAGGAAGTCTCTAGGCATGTTTCCATTTCAAGAAAATTTAAATTAAGTATCAAAAGTTGACATTTCCCTGTTTTGGTTTTAATTCCTTTTGCGTTTGAGCCATGAAGAAAGTTTCTTCTCCTTTTTAAAAATGTTTTGTATTAATGTTTTTAACTCACAAATGTATGTCTTGCATAAATGAGCCACTTGATGTTAGTAACTTTAAAGTGTTATTTTCATTCTTTGACTTTGATTTGGACTCAGAATGGGGATGTCTGTCAGGACTGCACCAAAATATTTGAACTCCTTGCCGACCTGATTTCCAACACAGACTTCCAGGTGAGTGCAGAAAGCACATTCCTATTATTTTAACTTTCTCTATCATATTGTCCACTTTTGGTTATAAACATTAAAATACAGACTGTGCTATTTAACAGTTTTTTTATATATATATATATATACACTTCCTGTAATTGTTTTCCACTTTCTTTTATCAGTTTAAAGCACATTCTTGACTTTCAGAAATGGACATAACTTATAATCAGCCATGCATGCAGTGAAATACACACATGTGCTCACACACACTCAAAACACATCCCCTTTTCTTATTGTTGCTAAACCACTTCCTAGTTTCTCTATGTGTAGTTAAAGTTGAAATGAAATTTTGTTGGTCTTGCCTGACCTCAAACGTCCTCTTTGGACTAAGTACTTTTAAAGTAACTGAAGACAAAATAAATCAACAACGTTAAATTGAAATTAAAGCAGACCATTTCTCTGTTCTTGGTGAACAATTTTGAATCACATATCACTATAGACAGTCAGGAAAACTGCAGCTTAGGGTGGGTAGCTGTAAAACAAATTTTAATGAATAAAAACAACCTCAGTTCTGCAGTTATATCGAGTAAGAAAAACTTTATCGACAATATCAAGTTTGCTGGCCAAAGTCTAAACGTTAACTTTTTTTTTCATTTATTTCAGAAAGGCTTTTACAAATTGAAACTGTAATAGTGCGAGGTACAGTGGAAGCATATTTTAGTTTTCACTCTGAGTTGTGAGAAAGTGTGGATTCACTGTGGTTGGCAAAGTGGATGATGTCTTTTCTAAAATCTAATGATGTTGGTTTATTGTTTTGAGGACTACCATTAACATTTAACACATTTATTCATAACTCATTTATTCCAGAAAAAGGTCATGAATGGCATCGAAGGTCTGTGTGCTCACCTTCCTGGACCAGTTGGTAAAGCCTGTAAAGATGAGGTGGAGAAGATGTTTCCACTGGCCATCACCTTCATTACTGGTTTTGTAGTAAGTTGCAGGCTGGATTCTTTTTCACTGACTTGAATTTAATCAGACATAACAATACTGATGCAGTCGAGTTTCTGGATGTTTCTGATGTTACTGAGACGTCTGTCCTGTCTCTCTGTAGAAACCAGCACAGGTCTGCAAAGTCCTTGGGCTCTGTGGCTCCTGTGAAGAGCGTGAGAGGATGCTTCAATATTTTGTCAAAGAGGCCCTTCAGGCTGCTGTGACAAATGAAAATGTGAGTTTAACTTTGAGAAGCACCTTTGAAAAGAACATTTATATGTGGATCTGTCTAAATTCCTCTGCTGTTTGTGTCTATCAATCAGGTGCAGCCCACAAACCAGTGCTCTTTCTGCATTTTTATTGTTAAGACTTTGGAAGATTTGCTACCTAAAGAAAGGACTGAGGTGAGTCACATTCACGGACCTAAGAAAAGCAGTATTTATTTGTCTTGAACACGGACATTTACACTAAATCCCAACAGACGACACTGTTCACACACTGTGGTTTGTGAACAAGATGCACAATCATTCACTATTTTATATTCCTTCCTTCTACAGGAAGGTGCAGGGATTTAGCAAATATTTAAATAGCTTCTCTGCGTCTTTGGTGTTTTGTCTGATAGGATTTTTTGTTTCAGAAACATGTTATCGCCGTGCATTTTGTGTATACCAGTGCAGAAAACTTGTCTCAAAAACAAAACATTAAGGAACATTGCAAATGTTTAAAAGCAGAACAGATTAAGTAACTACACGTTTATTTCTATTGTTAGTACTAATTGTCCTCTGTTATACATATTTGAAGTTTCATGGCTTCATTAGCTGTTAGGGGATTTTTTTTTTAATCTTAATCACATATGACTTCAGGAAATGTATTCCTCCTGCACACACACATTTGAAGGCCACCAGTCAACACTGCTGACGATACTCTCTACTTTACAGAGTGCTGTGACCAAGCTGCTGGAGGAAATCTGTTTCATTTTGCCTCCTACCTACCGGGATCAGTGTGAGAATGTCATTGAAAAGTTTGGGAAGACAGTGCTGGATGCAATCCTGAGCTATGCCACCCCTCAGGCCGTCTGCAGTCTCATCCACATGTGTAAAGGACAGGACACTCCCATAGGTCAGAGCATAAAGCATAAAAACAGAAACAGAAACTCTGAAAAATATATAACATAATTATTTAAAGCTCTAGGTGGCAGATGACAAATAATTTGTCCATTCAGTGGTTCAGAAATCAAAGCAACTTCTTTTACATCAGATTTGAACTGAGTAATGAAAAGCACAAATGTAATAAATAGTGTTAACAACAGCTCTGTTTTCTATCTGAGCAAGCATGAAAATTATATGACTCTCACACTAGTAAACTGAAATAGAAAATAGCAATATAAGAAATGACTTTTCAATCTACTATGATTAAAATACATTATAACACATGTTTTCACATTTATAGAAGCAAACATTGATCAGTGATCATTCACACCTCTCTCCTGTTGCTCTCAGACCCATGCACCTTGGCAACGTACCGCTGCAAAGACATTAGGACTGCCGTCAAATGTGGAGTAAGTGAAACACTATTAAAATATAAATATTTTTGGATTATGACTGATCGATAGTGAACACATCTGACCTTTGTCGGTTCTTTACAGACTCTTTTCTACTGTCAGAAATTTGGCTGGAAGCCTCTTGATTACGTCAAAATCTGAAACAGGTAGGTGAAAGTATAAGTATATAAAAGCAGCCTTGTCCTGTGCCATTTACCTCTGTTATTGTTAAAAATGATTAAAAACACTTCAGTCAAACACACTGTTCCTACAAATGTTGATCCACATGCATTAATTTGTCTATTTGTTGTTGTACTGTTGTATCGTGTTATGTCAATTCACACCAATTTGGACAAGATTTTAAATAATACGATTGCTGACCGAATCCTTCAAATCTTAAACTCATATAAACATATAAATTATATTTGATCTCTTCTTTTCAGGATGGGGCCAGAGGATATGAGTACATGGATATCCCAGAATTTCCAACATGAAAATGCAAACTTTTGTGTAAATGCTCTACACATGTGGCATTTGTGACAGATGCTGATTTGTTATCTTGATGAATTTGGTGATTTTGCTTTACTGTCTGCATTAAGTGCAGCAAACCAGTACGCAGACTGACAAAATACTTAATGTTTCACAATTGTTTTATATACTTGATTGGTTTTTCCATTTTTATCAAGGTTTTTTTGTTGTTTGTACTAATCATCCTTTGTTACATATATAAAGCTTTGTGGCTTCATCAGCTTTAATGAAGTGTCTTACAATCTTTTAAACAAATCTCAGGAGATTTACCGGAATGTAATTGGCCTGATATGGGCTGTGAAACAACACTGGCTGTATCACATGAGGTCTGACTGCTTCTTTGACAATTAAAAATGCACTTACAATAATGTTTGTATATAGAATTTGTCCTTGACTCAATTGTCTATTGTACAACCCCAGTTTCAAAAAAGTTGAGAGGATGTGTAAAATTTAAAAAAAAAAAACAGAATGCAATGATTTGCAAATCGTAACCCATATTTTACTCACAACAGAACATAAACAACATATCAGATGTTGAAACGCTGAGAAGTTTTACCATTTCATTAGCAAATTTTTTATTTGATGGCGGCAACACATCTCAAAATATTTGAAGAGGTGCGACAAAAGTTCAGGCAAAGTAATTGCAGCAAATCAAAAACAATTGACAACAAGTCAATAAGAAACATGGTGGAACCTGAACTTTTGAGGTTTCAAAGTCTGTTGAGGTGTTTTTATATTTTTAGTTACTGATTTTGAGTAAGTGCTGAATGTTAATCTGCAGCCTGGGTGTGGTTAATTACAGCATTTCTTCTCAAACACAGTAAGAAGCAAGAAAAGAAGCTGAGCTCTGAGTTTTGTGTAAATCCGTTTCTATTCTGCCAGCAGAAGTGATCATCTTTATCACGTCTTTCCACTGACGCTCACTTCTCCCTTCATGTGTCACCATTTCATTTACATTAAAACATTTAGTCACAAAGTTTAAGAGAATGTAAAGTTACATTACATCATGTGAACAATGTGTGTTTAACAGTGCTTAGAATAGCTTGTCTGCATATCTTTTGATTGACAAAAATGTATTTTAATTCTTCAAATCTGCTGGAGATGGGAAGAGATGAAGAGAATGGAAAGGGGCCCTATATGGAATAATTACATTTCAATAGCAATCATTTGTATTTGCAAAGGTATTTCGGTGCTCTTACCACAGCAGCATTGACTTATTGTGGTGCCACTTTTCAGAATCTCCAGTATTCATGTAGGATGACTTGAAGACAAAGTAAGAAAAGTGAGACTTAAGTGGTTTGGGTATTTGGAAAGTAGGCACGCAGTGACAAGAATGTGAAGGATTGAGTTGCCAGACAGGAGAAGAAGAGGAAGGCCAACGAGGAGTTTGGGGCTGCTGTGAAAGACAACATGAGAGAAGAAGGTGTGACAGAGAAAGACGGGGAGGACAAAGTCATTTGGAAATGGAGGATCTACCGTGGTGATCGTCCACTAATTAATCAGAAAGAATGCTCCTCAGTGCAGGTCAGTCATGCAGGTTTGTTTCTCCATAAGACACCAGCCAATCCTTTGATTTATCTGTGGGCGAAACTACAGGATGAAAAACCTTGATCAGATCCTGAGGTCTCTTTAGTAAACTCAAGAAACTACAAGGTGGGTCCCAGAAGAGCCAAACTAAAGACGAGAGACAAAAAACTTAATGACAGGATTGTATATGAGGACCCAGTGCCACCTAGCTGCACAATGAGGACATTTATTAGCCACTTCACAACAACATTACAAATACTTTACTCTAACTTAAGTATTAAATACATGCCCTAAAATATACTTCACTATATTTTATTTCTCTGAACATTAACCTGACTAAAAGCTGTCTAAATACTACTGAACTTGATGCTGTTGTCATGAACTGTGCACATTTAAAATGTTCAGTCTAGGCTAATTAGTGTAAAGATTTTACGATGGATCTTACAGTTATTTCTGGAGTTTTCTATTTTTTCTGTAGACAATTCGTTCAATTTTAAAAATCAAGTTATCCTTTATTTAGTAGCATCCATCTATTATTTATAACCTCTTAACCTGTTTAGCTTTGCAGAGGGCTGGAGCCTATCCCGGCTGTCCTGGGGTGAGAGGTGGAGTACAACCCTGGACAGGTCACCAGTCTGTCTCAGGACCAGTGCAGAGACACATTCACAACTCATATTTACCAAAAGATTTATAATTAAGCCAAGTTTAACAGAATACTGACTTTGTTAATGTGAATGATTTGAGGCCTGCTTATGTTTACCATTTAACTTACTAAAATAAGGAAACTAAAATCAATACTATAAATATTGAAATAAATACTAAAATAATGAACTTCAAACATATGGAGGTTGGAAGGGTAGATGGGGTCGTGTTGTTGATTTCTACACGAACACTGTGAACTCACTCCCACAAAATAATGCTATTCAATGACCTTAAGCTTTATTTATTCAGGGTCTCCTGTCTTTTTTGTGTCTTTATCAGGATCCCTGATACATTCATAAAGTTCCACATTGACACTTGGAAGCTGCCCAGTACCACCACAATCGGACCTGGTTGTTTGATCATTTTGTGATGATGATAGGTATCCTGCTTTTGAAATGGACCACAGTCTATGTACCTCTTGGGACAACAAAACTGCAGATTTGGAGGGTTGTCTCTGCTCTGGGCATGGAGCTGGATCCGGACTCTCTACGTGTTGTGGCTGAGAGGAGGATGCTGGGTAAACTCCTCCCGCCTACACTGGCTAAACAGAGAAGCACGTTCAACCTGGGCCTGTTCACTGTGTTCCACAGACGGCCACAAGAGAGCCTTGTTTTCACGTTTAAGACATTTCATACAACATCACTATGGAATTATTAATGCCCTTTGATCCACATTAATCATCACTGCCCTTTATTGTGACTGTTGTGAGTTGTTACCTGAGATTGTCCTATTATCTCACTCATAGATGTTGCTGTTTGTATTGAGTCTTTTCTGGGTGTATTTTTTCCTCTTTCTTTAGGAACAGAACAGCTGTATCAAGGCAAAGTAATTTTCCTCTGGGATTAATAAAGTTCTTTTAATCTTGAATCAGTTATTGGTGACTATAAATCTATCTGTATTAACAATTTGCAAACTAACTAAATGCGTTAAATATGTTTAGCAGATTACTTTCCTTTAAAGTGGAGTAAGAGTAATAGCAACATAAAATGAAAACATTCAAATAGGGATTGGACTTAAGTACAAAACTTGAGTAAATACACTAAACAATTACCACTGCAAACTCCAGTAAAGAATGTGGGACATTCTTGCACCTTGGTTTGAAAACCTTAATATAATAGTTTTGTTGATGAGGGAGGGATCAAGTGACTAAAACAGTAATATTAATGACTAATATTAGCATATTGCAAGAAAGAGACAAACTGATCTCAAGGCTTCCTTTTCTTTTTCTAAATCTGGTTGGACAAGGGGTGTAGGTGTCAGGTGGGTCATATCAAATAAAAGCTGCAGTCACACGTTGCATCACAGTTCTGAGGAGGAAGGTTATTCTCCAATAGCCTGAAATTTACAGAGGATGGCCTTGATCCAGTTTGCACTTCTTCTCTCCATTGGTCTCCAAGGCAAGTTTTTATCTTTCATTCTAACAAGTGAATAAGTTTACAATCACAAAGGCAGCTAATATGATAAATTACAGGATTTTGAATGCTGAACATTCATCCTTGCAGCTGTGACTTCAACTTCAGGTGGGTTGCTGAGTGCACCAGATGCTCCAAGAGTAGTAAGTGTTGAATTTTTAATTTCCTATAACAAAAGTGTTTGTTGCACTGATATAATATATGTAACATGAATTTATAAATATTAACATTCAATGTACTGTTGAACTACTTCAAAGTTTAAGAAAAAGACAAATAACAATTGTTAATAAAAAATTACATAAAAGTATTTTGCTGCTGCTGCTGTTAAATCCAACATTTTAGATGACAAATAAAAGGTTATTTTCATTCTTGGACTCGTATTTAGACTCTCGCTGTTTGTGAGGACTGCACCCAAACATTTAAACTCCTTGCTGACCTGTTTTCTGATGATGACATCCAGGTGAGTGCAGATATTTCCCCGGCAGGTTTTGTGTCCTCCCACTCACCTTCACTTACATTTTTATGAAAACTGCAGGATAAATTGAAAAGCTATGAATAAGTTGTGTCATTAGATCATTTAGTAAGCATTTCATCAGCATTTATTACTGTTCAACCAGCCCATTCATCTTTTATTTAACCAATTGAGTGATCCTGGTACAAAGGAATTACTTTTGTTAGTTGTGTTACTTTTAATTGTAGGCTCCTGAGGATTATGGTTTGTAAATGACAGCTTGATAATGTCTCTTTTAAAAACAATTGTTATTGTTATTACTTACTTCACATTGTGCCTATTGTTTTGAGGTCCGACACTAAGATCGAATGCATGATAACACTCTCCTTTATTCCAGAAAAAGGTCATGAATGGCATCGAAGGTCTGTGTGCTCACCTTCCTGGACCAGTTAGTGAAGCCTGTAAAGATGAGGTGGAGAAGATGTTTCCATTGGCCATCACCTTCATTACTGGTTTTGTAGTAAGTTGCAGGCTGGATTCTTTTTCACTGGCTTGAATTTAATCAGACATAACAATATTGATGCAGTCGAGTTTCTGGATGTTTCTGATGTGACTGAGACGTCTGTCCTGTCTCTCTGTAGAAACCAGCACAGGTCTGCAAAGTCCTTGGGCTCTGTGGCTCCTGTGAAGAGCGTGAGAGGATGCTTCAATATTTTGTCAAAGAGGCCCTTCAGGCTGCTGTGAAGAATGAAAATGTGAGTTTAACTTTGAGAAGCACCTTTGAAAAGAACATTTATATGTGGATCTGTCTAAATTCCTCTGCTGTTTGTGTCTATTAATTTAAGCAATCTGCAACCCAGTGCGCCACCTGCCTTTATGTTTTCAAGACTTTGGAGGCTTTGGTGCCTAAAGAGCTGATTGAGGTGAGTCATGTTCATGCAGGGAAGAAACAAACACAGTAGATCTCCATTTTGCACACAGACACAGTAAATTCCAACCAGACACGGTCATACATGTGATCAGTCATAACCTTTTAACTATGCTGGTGTGAACAAAATGCACAAAAACTTACTCTCACACCAGTGTCTGACTTTGTGGCTGCTGTTATTGTATATTGTTGTTGTTGTATATTTTGTCTGCACTGATTGTACAAAACCAGCATTTATGTTGACAAAGCACAGTTGACAAATGTATTACTCAAGTTAAGTTACTAAGTAACACATAAAGATACTGAATGAAAACATAACTTGGCCAAAAACTTAAATTGCTTCACAGGCATTCATTATGCTAGATAAGATTTTTCTATTTGGAAAAGTTAAATGACAACAGCAAAGAATTTACCGTACTTCTTTACATTCTGCTCTTTTCCAGAATGCTGTGATAAAGCAGCTGCAGAAGGTTTGTAACATTGTGCCCTTCTACCAAGATCAATGTGGGACTATCATTGAAAAGTATATTAAGATGATGCTGGAAGTTATCCAAAGCTACATCAAACCTCAGACCATCTGCACTCTCATTGGCATGTGTAAACGGGAGGACGGTCCCATTCAAGGTCAGTCTTTTTCTCCCCCAGGGATTTGTGGGGCTGTGGTTAAGGAATTATTAGTTATAGAAACATGAATGTAATGTCAAATACCTGAGAAACAAAGCACTGATCTGTTAACAAATGATACTTTATCTCCTGTCTAGCTTCAAAATCATTGATCACTTACTTATCTTTTAGTCTCAGACCCATGCACAACATACAGGTGCAGAGACATCAGGACTGCTGTCAAGTGTGGAGTAAGTGAACAGCTATTGAAAAGTTTTATGATACTGGTGAGACGTGATCATATTTGACCTGCATCTGCTCTGTACAGACTCTGTTCTACTGTCGGAAATTTGCCTGGAAGTGTCTCAACTTCAACACACTCTAGAGCAATCGGGTATGTGGAATTATTTTACAATTTTGGGACAACTTAAATCTGTAATCATAATAATAATTTCAACATAAGATATGCCTCTATTGCTCTTTTCAGGTTGAGGCCAACAATATGCGTCAACATCTGTGTCCCCCTGGATGACCCTGGGCTGTCAACATGAAACTGCAAATATTTCTGTGGCTGCTCCAGACCTGTGGCATTCTGTCCGATAGGATTGTGTTTTTTTTTATCTTGCTGTCTTTTATGTGATTTTATGTTCTATCTGCACTGAGTGCAGAAAATGCCAAACTTAGACTGAAAAAAAATATTATGGACTTGAGCATTATCAGACTTTTAGTTTTAAGGAATGTAGAAAAGATATAAAACCTTTTTTGTGACTTTGCTTTGTATAGTCTGAATCAAGTGGAGAAAACCAACATAGGCGAACAAAGGCCTTATCTGAATTTATAGGAAAGAAAAATTTGAAAGTTTAAATAGTAAAATGCTTAAGGTTTCAGTTTTTGGATAAAGACCTGATAGAATTTTCGCAAAAACCTTTTTAGATTTTCCTCTATTGTTTCATCGGTTTAAATGAGATGTCCTGCAACCTCTTTGGTGTGAGAGAAATACAACCTTAGAGATTAAGTGATTCTTTATAAACATTAACTTTTGAGGTTTCAAGGTAAAGTGGGGTGAGTTTTTATTTTAAAAGCCTGTTACTGAGTGTATGTACTTAAAAAAAAGACTGGTTAATAAGCAGCAGTTCTTCACACCAACATTAAAAGAATCTGTCTTTTTGGTTTCATGTGAATTCTGCTTGAATAAGTGAGCATTTTTAATCACTCTTGCCACTAAGAGACACACCTGCCTTTATGTTTCACCATTTTATTTTCATCTAAGCGCAAGTGTTGCTAGAACCTCTAGAGACAAGTTACTAAGACTTATAATATATAACCTAATAATGGATGGTACATAATCACATTCCCAAAAACACAGCCCATAAGCACAAAGCATGAGTGCAGTTTATTTCAAGGGTTTAAAAGAAACTTAACAAATCAGACTTCTACAACCTTAAAGTGAAGGTTTGAGGTGGTAAGGAGCGTTTAGGGATATGGACTTGCAGGAAACGAGAAAAGGCACTTTACACACTTAGCAACCAGAGTCCCAGGCTTCCCACCACCCAATTACACAAAAATGTACTTATCAGGGAAAAAAAGGCTCCTTAAATTCCCCCACAGGGACCATGTAAACAGGTTGGTTTCTCTGTACAACACCAACCAATCATTGGTGTCATCTGTGGGTGAATTACAGGAAGAAAACGTATTGTTTAAAAGAGAAGAGGGGGGAAAAAAAAAAAAAAAAAAACACCCTTAGGAGTTTAATTCTGCAGTAGTTGATACACGTCAGGAATAATGTCAAGGAAAACTAGGAAAGCAGTCAAAGGCATATTTGTGCACACATCTTTCCCAGCTTCATCTGCATTTTGTTTCACACGAGTAAGCACAGGGGAACCCTGTGAGTAACTAAACTGTCGGTTGTGCCACCAATCATGCTTGGTGTATTCTGCAAAGAGTGATTTCATATAAAGAATGAAAAACTTCAAACTAATAAATTAAAATAAAACTTTCACCTGTAAGAGCAGCATTTGACAACTACTGTGCAGTCCATGTACCACTGAAAACAGATGACGTTTCTATTTGGGGTAATTTCAAGAACTATGTGCTGTGCAATTCAACTGGAAGATTCAACTTCCACAAGCATAACTTCTTATTTTGTACATCCTTATTTGTACAACTCACTCACTCGTTCTCTTGGTCTGTCTGTGCCTCTGATCTTCACTTTTTCAGTCTATTTTTTATATACGGTGCAGGTATGACTGAACGTTTCAGGACACAACATGTGTAATGGAGTGGAAAACAGTCTTACGATACAGAAACAGGTGGCACACATTCTTTAGTTGTCCTTCCTTGCTGGTCAAACCATTACGTCCCAGAATAGTCAAACAGCATTACGGAAATCTTTTCAAGTACTGTTTTTCTATTGGATAAAGGCCACTCTTGTTCAGAAGAGAATATGGATTTCACCGTAACTACATCCAGATTCACTTCCAGGAAGAATAAGTAGCCTTTATCTTTACCTACATTTAACATTGACTGAATCATTCACATAACATAAAAAAAAAAAAAAAAAAAAAAAAAAAAAAAAAGGAGTGACTTCAGGGTGCAGCCCAACACAGCCACATGATCAATAGCAGCTTCTGACTTCTCTGTAAAACATCAGAAAAATGTGGCCGGAAGGGACAGCACCAATAAGAAAATAAGCAATTTTAATGCGTTTGGCTCTACTGATGCCATCAAAATAAGAAAAATACATGTGTGAATGGTGTTCAAAAGTGATATTTCTGCTATGCTAAACCACAACTAAATCCACAGTGTTAAACAAAATGATATGTTGCCATCAAAAAGAAAGCAACAGAAGATGCCAAATATTACAAATATATATGTTTTTATACTGCTGGTATTATATAAACATGGTTTAGTTGTAAATCTACAATTATTTTGGTTTAAATATCTAGTTAGCAATACACTTTAGATTTTTGAGGAAATTAGACAACAATTATTTACCCGCCAGAACACACATAAATAAACATTGGCAGCAATGTGGAAACTTGACAATTTTACCAACATGCCTGG
Source organism: Channa striata (assembly GCA_033026295.1). Taxonomy (NCBI): domain Eukaryota; kingdom Metazoa; phylum Chordata; class Actinopteri; order Anabantiformes; family Channidae; genus Channa; species Channa striata. The sequence goes on from CM065187.1 coordinate 14,159,035, forward strand.
TCAAATGATTAGCTCGGCATGTTTACTACTACTGTTCTCTCTTCAAGGAAGAGTACAACACTAATGTAAGGGGAAAGGCATCAACTCATGTAGAACAAACTGCTCTGGTGTGGCTGTGTGTGTGAGGACAAGAGGGGGAGGAGCAGAAGGAGGAGGAGGAAAAAGGGAGGTAGATGAACGTAGATGGGTTGTCTCTAATACACCAAATACGTGCAGGGCGAGAAGAGAAGTGGCTCAGTATTTCAGCTTCTTGGGCACCTCCCATGAAAACACATCCCGACCAAAGTGACCGTAAGCTGCTGTGCGCTGATAGATGGGCTTCTTTAAGTCAAGGTCCCTGAAACAGAAATTAAATGGTAATTAAAAAACATTAATAAATTGGTCAAAGTGTGTACTGTGGGTTTTAACTGTATGTTTGTTAGGAAGATTGTGATACATATAATACGGACACTAAAACATACCTCACAATAACTCCTGGGCGAAGGTCAAAGTTCTTCTTTACAATATCCAGAAGCTCCCTCTCGCTCTTTTTGGAAGTCCCATAGTGAAAAATGGAGATTGAAAGGGGATGGGCAACTCCAATAGCATAGGATACCTAAAACAGTTGTCACAGAAGACAACAATAAAAATTTAAACCGCACAATGGACCTTTTCAGAGCTTAAATTACACCTATTTTTTCAGTAACAACAAGCCTAGAATGACACAAAGATTTTTTTAAATCTAAATGTGAGTTTAAAAACAAAACAAAAAAATATAGAAGCTAGGCTATAAAAATATATGCAATGTATTTGCATATATTATGACAGAGATATGCATAGAACAAAGCTATTGTATATAGCTGTGTTTTATGCATATCTATCCATCATAATTTTTACTCCATTCAAGCAAATGTGTCAAAACGTTTATATTTATGAAAACAAAAAGGTATAAACCAAAATTAAAGCTTTGCGATTTTTCTCAAAATAAATAAAAATAATTCTACATTTAGTCATTTAGCAGATGCTTTTATCCAAAGCGACTTACAACAACCTTCCATTGTGACATCTCATTCAGTCTCAAAAAGGTCCATCAGTGAGTATAGTGTCAACTGACACATAGATTAATAACTGTGATGTATGGACACTAAAAAATTAAACACACCCAAAACAGAATGTGTGCTAAAAGACAGGTGATCTATATGCAAAGAATGTACCACATTACAATTAGTGCTGTCTGGTGTAACAAACAATGAATGGCCACATAAGGCTTATATAAGTTTTCCATACTAATGCATTTTAGAGAAACTTTTTGCTTGTGTTTGTGTGTGTTTCCTTACCTGGACCAACACACGCCTGCAGAGACCAGCTTTTACCAGTGATTTTGCCACCCAGCGTGCAGCGTAGGCAGCAGAGCGGTCTACCTTTGTGTAGTCCTTACCAGAAAAAGCTCCACCTCCGTGTGCACCCCAACCACCATAAGTATCAACAATAATCTTACGCCCAGTCAGACCAGCATCACCCTGTGGAAAGGAACAGTCAGATTAAATACCAGAGAAAAGCTTGTTTTTATACTATGGACTTCTCATAATTTTGTTATGTATCAAGACTTTGATTGAGGCAAACGTGTTTACTGGAACTCCAATCGGAATTCTTTTAATTAATTTGTTAATGAATATAATTTTTTATTTTAATATCCTTGAGTGACTGTGAAGAGCACAGAAGAACTGGAGAATTTAAACAAGCTCCTGTCTCACCTGTGGTCCTCCAATTACAAAGCGCCCACTGGGCTGCAGGTGGAATATTGTGTCATCATCAAGGTACCCACTGGGAATCACCGCTTTCACCACCTGTTCCTTTAGACTTTGACGCATCTCCTCTAAACTTACACCTTCATCATGCTGCACAGAGACCACAACGGTGTGGACACGCAAGGGCACCATGGCACCTCGATCCTGCCTATACTGAACCGTCACCTGAGGAGGGGGAAAAAAAAGAAAAGAAACGTTTACCATCTGGTCCTATTTAAATGTATTTTACATCCAGCAAGTATAAACTCTACATTTTTTCCCATTAAAATAACAAGCAGCTCGTAGAAACACTCCCTTAGGTGATGCAAATAATTTTGTCACTGTAAATTATGAAAGCAGTGTAGACTGACTGTAGAAGTGGGGACAGTTTATTTGTCTAACCTGAGTTTTGGAATCGGGGCGAAGCCACGGCAGTCCTCCATTACGGCGCAGTTCAGCCATCTTGGCATTGAGCTTGTGCGCTAAAACAATCGTGAGGGGCATACACTCCTCAGTCTCATCAGTAGCATATCCAAACATCAGACCCTGTCAGAGGTGCAATTGCAGCATAATTAGCAGTCAGAGGAAGCCCACAAACTTTTTTATTACCGTATTTCTGGCTCCAGTGTCCCAAGTATGTGTGATGTTCATACTGCCCAAACATATGAAACTTCCAACCTGGTCTCCGGCACCCACATCCTCTTCTTTACGATCCAGGTGAACACCCTGAGCAATGTCGGGGGACTGCTGCTCCAAAGCCACGAGCACATTGCAGGTCTTATAATCAAAACCTGTAGAACAAGAGAACAAAATTATTTCTCCTACTCGCTATTTATGAAAATCGAAGAACCATTTCAGACACTACTGAAGTTATAATTCAAGCCAAACAACCTTCTAAACATACATGTTCACAGTTCATTTGTACACAACAAAGAGGCTTTAAATGTATGAAACTCACAGCTGTCAGTTTGTATTACTGTACCTTTGGAGGAGTCATCATAGCCGATGTGCTTGATTGCCTCTCTGACAATCTTCTGGTAGTCAACACTGGCCCTAGAGGTGATCTCCCCAGCCAGCAGGATCATCCCCGTCTTAGCAACCGTCTCTGAGGACACAATGACATACAAGTGTGACGGATGAGTATCAGAGTATGTTTGAGACCATTAAGAACAAGATGGTTAAATGGAAAACAGGACACAGCATACTGAAGCATGTTTAAGTGAATAGGTTGGAAATTTGTGTTTTTAGAATTCTATTTGAACAAAATGTGTTTTTTTATTATTCTTAGTGTTTACACAGCCAATTTAGCTTTGTGAAGAGCCAGTCTGTTAAGAAATAAAAAAAAAAAAAGAAATCACAAAATTATGTTAAACAGCTGTTCTTTTTATATTTTAATCAATATTTCAACTGTCCCCGTGGACTGCTGCAACTGTCCCGTAATGGGGTCAGTTGCAACATTTGACTTTGTCTATTCCAAGTATAAATTTTACATAAATCGTCACATGTAGCAATATTAAAGCAGTGAGTTTAATGTATTTACATTTTGTTTCTCTAGGATAAACTGTCTGAGAAACTAAAAGCAATGCAAAAAGTTTTACAACTCTTCCCGGTACATATAATTTTTTGTAAAAAAACAAAACTTTCATAAACAGCCTGAGGCTGATATTAATACCTACAGGCAAGGAAAAACTGCAGCTAATTTGCAATTTAAACAGCCACTCTACAGAACATTTCTAAAACCTGCATTTCTGGTTTATTCATTTCCGTGTCCATGGAAAAGACAATATTGTGCATAGACAGATAGACACTAATTTCCATGGACATGGCTCAAATGAACAAGTATATTTTAACAATAAATACAATTTCTCCTTCCCTCGTTGAAAGACTTACCACATGCAACTTTGGCATCGGGGTCTTGGCAGAGGTGTGCATCCAACACTGCATCACTGATCTGGTCACAAATCTTATCTGTGAAGTAGCACATGAGTAACTATAATATAAACATTCTGGTTTACAATTGGGCATTTCAAATCATTAATGTAAAACACATTCACAGTCCTGGGGACTTGGCCTGTCTAAAATATAACAGATTTTTTCAGATGGAAATTCGTACTTGTCCAACATACTTTACCAAGACTTAAAGTCATTCAGATGTGTTGCAAATATATAATTTACCTTCAATAAATGTCAGTACATTTTACTTTGCTGTCCTAGACTTAGAAAGTGTGTAAATGTGATATTGTTACACTCATAACTGAGCAGCAGCTCCTGCAGTGCCTACATGTAGAAGCACTGGTAAGCCTATTATCTAAAGCAGTAGATCTTCTGCCCCAGTGTTAAGGCGCAGTCAGACCCAAGCCTGCCTGGTAAAACAGACTAAAGTAGTCGGGCCAAAAGCACACAATGACAGGAAATTGTCTGGGGAGGCCAGCAAAAGAACTAAAACCTGTATAAGACCATAATGAATAACTCTATAGCTACAATATTGTACATGTGTGCTTGATTGGCAGTTTATTGAGCATATATTCATTTGTTAAAACTAAAACAGTTTCATAACAGGATTTTATTTATTTTTTCTCTAAAGAAATTGTTTGTTTTCCCTGTGGAGATTGAGATGTCATCTGATATTTAGAGTCCACAACATGCAAAATCATCATAAAGCTGAATCACCACATTTCTAACACTAAATAATATTACCTATCTGCAAGATTGACATAATAAACTAGATTAGTAGCAAGGCATGACTAAAAAATGGCATATTCAGCGTATGTAGGAGATGGCTGGTCTAGGTGAAGGTGAATTTTCTAGATTGATTAAGTTACACTTTAACTCTGGACTTGTGAAAGGCAAGAAACTGGCTTTTAATTAACAAAGAGGTTGGTTACTCATTTAAACACAGACGTTGAGACACTGACATCTTACACCCAGTGGATTATTTTAAACGTTTAACCCGGAACCAGGTTCTCACTTGTTTTTATGAAGTTTGTTGTGAGGAAATTGTCGCTGCTACCGAGCACGTGTCGCCTCTAGCGCTGATGATTTCATAATAATGATGATGCAATACCGTGCGGTAGTTGGTTGATACAAAACACATATCTATATATATTAGGTTAGCTGTGTTCTTACCAGTTAAAGCCGACAACACTGTAGTAGATCCAATTTTTTATTAGAAATTCAGATCCCAAAACCATGCGGATCTAACGTGGTTTGACTGACAGACGCCAGCGGTATTAACCAATTAACGTGCTGGTAGCTTTGCAGCTAACCGCTGTTAGCATGCTGACGCTACACTACAAAACAGCTAGCTTAATCCAAAGAAATGTATATAAATGTACACAACTATTTAGTTAGTCTTGTTGTAAGACAGATAGTTTGAAATACATGTAGGTCACTCATACACAGCGTGGGCACTGACAGAGGTAAACAGAGGATGAACGGATGAACCAGCTGACTCAGACACAGCTCCCTGAGCTAACAGTCTTGAGACGCTAACACGCTGCTATCAGGCTACTTATCACTGTTAATGAAGAAGCTCCCGCTCAGACAGGCTGTTCCACATGTGAAAATACCTGGATGTCCCTCCCCGACGGATTCAGAGGTGAAGAGGAAGCCGTCTTCCTCGTTGAGCGAGTCGTTGTAGAAACCGTTCAGATGGCCGTTCATCTTCCTCAACAATGACCGTCAGCTAGGAGCAGTTTACGGCCTACACCGGAGTCACAACGTGCACACAGCGACTCAAACCGCAGCTCGCCGGCGGAGATGAGGAGCGGACCGGGTTTCTCTGCCTATTTGACTGATCCACTTGTTCCGAGCCTGCAAGTCATTTCTCTGCAGCCAATGTTGTTGTTGAGCCCTGACCATGTGGTGCGGAGGGGCGTGCAAGGCAAACAGGATCCCTCTGCAGGATCCTGGGATCCTGATGGATCTGTTTAACAGCTAAATTAGCCAAACTTGCTCAAAAAATGTATTGCTCATTATCATCTGTAAAAAATGTAAACAAGGTACTTGTACCTTTGATATTTTAAGTATATTTTGGTTTTATTCTGCCTGAAGTGAACCTACATGTTTTGCCTACAGCTTTTCTCACAGGCTACACCTGATCTTCTTTCTAGCTGCCACCATACCTACTATATTATTTCATAATACATTTTTTCCCCAGCAGAACCTTCAGGTGGGTGGTTTTGTTTGAAAGAGTTTCTTTGCTATCAGCAGTTTTATTTCCTTCAAACCCAGAGAGTCCTAATAACCAAGCAAAAACCTACGTGACCTCCCATATTTTTAATCAATAAAATCTTTTGGAGCACAGCTGCTTCCGTCTATCCACACTGCAAGTTGTTCAGTGTCCAGCTTCTGACAACTGATTTTAAAATCCTGCCAATGAACATAATGTCTTCCACTGCTTAAGAGAAAAATAATAATAAACTACATACCCAATGGCAAATTCTAAATGCCTCTCTAAGGACGATTGAAAGTTGACCCCTTAACCTTCTTCAGCTTAGATTTAAATTCAGAAATTAAAACTATTCTCTGAAAGGGGATCCAGAGGATGATTTCTCCTTGTCCGAGCAACTTGTCCCTGCTGTCTAGCTTAGGTTTTAGATCCGCTTACTAAGCCAAGTGATTATCTTGATTACAAACATCAGGAAAAAGGAATAAGCTTTCTACACATTCACATCTCTGTAAAAAATCATAAGCTCTTTGTCTAAAGTAAGTGAATGCATGTGATTGGAATGTTAGTTGTTTTTGCTTTAATATTGTCTCCTCCAATACAATTGTTTGTGTAAAGCATCACCAGCATATCATTAATTTGAGCTAATAACTAATATCTGTTGTTGTCCTGTATCTGATTCTCATGTTATAGACTTACACTCACATCCAGAGTAGTACAAAGTCTCTGTTTAATATGTTTACAATCTGTCAAGTCAAGGGCAAGTCTCACTGCTCTCAGATTTGATGTTGCACATTTTAAATTTGGGGATTTCGGATTGGTTTCAAAGTCACTTCAAAAGGCTAAATGTCTAAATTAAGTAATGTGTCATTGCTGTCAACACTGAGGCAATTTTATCAAGAGGAGTGGGTTTGAATTTGTGTTTGTCCAATAAAAACATTTCTTGAGTTTATTTTTCTCTGTTCTTTTTTATTTGCACACTCACACAATAAACAGTTTTTACCTTGAAGCAACTTGACCTGATCCACTCACTGAGCTCTATAGAGCAGGGGCTGTATTCACAAGGCTGCTAAGAATAAGGACATTGCTCTAGGATTACTGCTCAAGTCAACACGCTCATATGTAAATTTCACATTTATTGAGATGGTAAAATGCTCTATCTCTATCCTTTGATACATTAGATTAATTTTATGAATACAGACCAAGAACTATAGAGTTTTAAGGTTTTAAACCATCTTCTGATCCAAAGTGCATGTTTCAGATGTTTATGATTTATCACAGAGGTGATACAAACACACACTCTCTCTGCTGTGATACTATCACTACCCATGGATCCATATTGCTGTCTGTAGTAACTGCTCACAATTATCACTTTGATTTCACATTCAATATGTTTGTTTATGTATGATATAGTTTATGAGTCTATAAAAGCACTTGTCAGGAGTCTGGGGACATTTGTGACTCCAAGATACACACAGTTTATGAGATGATGGTCGATTCATAAACAGAACTGCATGGCCACAGTGTGGAATGTTTGCAAACTACATTAGAAGTCAGTAAATGTGCTGCTGCTAAGAGCACAGGGACAGTGTGGGGTCAGATCAGACTCTGAATGCATGGATATTGCCATCATTCTCAATGGTCAATGCCTGCTTTTAACTACTGATGTTTATCTCTACACAGTATGTGTTTCTCCTGCCTTCCTTATCTGTTTGACCCCTGTAGGGCTAACCTGAGCTGGTCTGTGTTCTCCTAGGATGGCAGCGATCAGGGCCTCCGGTGCAGTTACCCCACTACCTGGAGACACAGGGCTGCGGGGGCTGATGATAGGAGACGGCACAGTGTCGGGGGACACCAGCCGCTCTTTCTTAGCAGTAGAGCAGGGTGAGCGGCTTCGTGTTTGGCCTTCTTTGGAGCGGGGACAAAGGCTGAGACCCTGAAGGGACGGGAGTGGGTTGGAGGAAAGAGCAGGAACAGCAGGACTGCGGCTACGCCGGTGGCGATGGTGGTGTTTACCAGTTTTAGGGCTCGGGCTGCGGGAATTCGGAGCCAGCAGGACGAGAGTGCTGTCATCTTCTGAGCTGATATCTGAGTTGTCAGACTGATGTACAGTGGGGCTGTGAACTGGTATCTTGATCTGTTGAGGATGGAGGATTTTAGAAAAAAAAACTATATGACCAAAAGTTTGGCTGCACACTTTCCTATTTTCTTAAATAAAAGATGGACCACAATGTAGAATCCAAAGTCAAGCATTTAAATGAAAACTTCAGTAAAAGTACACAGTCATCAACAAAAGGCACTTAAACCGTGAAAACAGTATAAGTACATCCTAAATGTGCAGTTGAAAGTCCCTTGTCATTGTTATATTACTATATAAGGTTATTAGGAAATTACTGTTGAATGTGTTTTCTTAATTAATAAGTCATAAAACAGGCTCTCTGTCTCTATGTGTGGCCAAACCTGCTGTTTGACCACTGACAGCTGGGACAGATAGTTACGATAATGGAGTGGTATACTTTGTATATATATATATGTGTGTAAATATACAATATTTATAGAGTGGATAGAATTTTAAATGTAGTACTGAATGTAAGTAATGACATACAGAATCGGGAGAACTGCTCCTAATGAAAACATGTGGGGTCATGGCGTCATAGTTTAAATATTGACTATCAATATTGAATATCAAATATGTTATTTGTTAGTATTTACATATTAACAGCCTAGTGACTGTGGCACAGCTAATTGCTTCAAAGAGGCTCCGGAACTACAATTTTATTTCTTTATTTTTTAATACTTAAAGTGGAGGATTCTGAATAGAGAAGACGTGTCACTCTTTTTTAAGAATTGTTAGACTAGTGGGTGACTGATATGGGTTTGTCAATGGCTGATGCTGATCTTAAGAGAGGCGGGAGGCTCTTTTTTAAAACTTTTTTAAACATAAAATACACTTTACAAATATGCACATAAACACTTAGCACCGAGCAAAGTAAATAATTTCAGAGACATATTAGAATTAATTTCTACTTTAAAAAATATTATTTGTAGAGCAGCAACAGGAATAACTGATAAAACTACTGCATTTTAAAATAATAAAATACACACCTTCAGTTGGGTACACGTCCACTCAAATAAATCCTCACTTGATAAAAGACAAAAATATTTAGTTTCATCTGTATGATCATTTTAGTGGCTGGAGTGTTTGATGCTGCGTTACATTCAGCAGCAGTGTTTTTTCCAGATCTGTATCAATGATGCTATGCTAAGTACAGAAACACTCTGTCTAACACAGGTCAACAGCAGTATCTCTACAATGATAGAGATACTGCCAAACAAGAGAAAATTAATTCATTTCTGCAACATGGAGTACATATAACAACACATTTTATTCCTCCTGCCATCAGTTTAAATCATGGAATAACCATTATTAACAGGTGATCTGAGCTGCTGTTTGAAATTTAAAACTTCAAATACGGAGTCAACAGCTGAGGCTCTACCTCACCTAGTTAAACGAGTGTAGATGCCGTTTTCTCGGACAGTTGTTTAAAACAGGTGGACAATTATACTTATACTTACTATACTAATGTTCCCAGTTCATAGCGTTTTTGGCCATGTAGTTTCTATCTGTGAAATATTGTACCTTTTTTTGACTTTGACATCTATTACCTGAATGGGAGATGATAATCCAACAATGCTGTTCAAATTATTGCTGTAATAACCCAGGATGTATTCACAATCATCTCTTGGCAAATCTTCCTCCGTAAATGTGACCTGTGGAGAGTGAAAAAGAAATAAATCAACTGTGTTACAAATATACATTTTTTAGTTTCAGTATTTGGCACACCTGTGTCGCATGTTCTCCCTTTGCCCACACGTACACCTGGTAATCTTTGTGATGTCTGAATCCAACCTGTGCAGAAAGAACCCTTTATCCTGTATATAGTGACACTGAGAGTTATATTGTAATTATTTTAGGCTTGTGAGAAAAGTAAACAAAAGATCATTCAATTTGTACCTTGTATATTGCTACCCAGTCCCATGAGCTGCGCTGATAAGTTGATGCAACAATAAATCGGACTGTAGCATCAGAGATTTTATACCACTCCTTGTTTACCTGCAGCTCCACCAGGGGCATGTCCACCTTGAATGGGAACTATAAGAAACGACCATAAGTCACGGAAAGAGAAATAAAGGTGGAGTGATGCTATGTAGGCTGTTAGCGGAGGAAATGTGTAAAATATTGTCTTACATGCAGTGAAAACAGGGCAGAAACAGGCTTGTGGTCACTAACGGTGAAGCCCATGTGACTTCGGTATGCACGCTGTGTCACTTTTGTTGCCCCACCCAACCACGAGGTCAGACCCCGCTGCAATGCTGCATTGTGGGTAGGAACTGGGGAACCAGTGCGGCGGAGGCGCCAGAGGATGCGATCTGTCCAAGCAGGTTTCCTTTTCTTAGCACTGACAGAAATCAAATCAAAAGAGACAGAATGACACGGAGGTATAAAGTTGATTTTTGTAGTAACAAATATCTATTGCAGGTCTTTTCTGACAAAGGGAACTGAACAAACCTGGTGTCATATGTATGAGTGCCCACATCAAACTTATAAGTAGGTGGAAAATTGAGCGGTCCCTCCACGAAGCCTTCCAGGATAGACTCTGTATTTTTAGCCATGTTGAGCTGTAGAGCACATAGAAACAACGGAGCAGGTGACATGCCTGAATGATTTTTATTCAGTCTGACAGAAAGTGGAGCAGCTCCCTGTTTTCCACAGTGCCCTCTGTTGGTTGCTCTTCAACACACAAACAGGTGGCATGAGGCTTTTCATAATAATTCATCTGTGACGCTGAAGTTGCATCACCTGATCCCGCTCCCACAGAAGAGGCAGCTTGTTACTGTCGATGGCACATTTCACCACATGGATGTCATAGTCTTCAATACGGAAATTTAAATCCCCAAACCAAAACACCACACTGAGGACACACAAAAGAAGTGATAGACGAGATTTAAATATAAAAAAAGCATGTGATCAGCGAACTTGTTTATGCAGTAGAACCTTAGATTTTTTTATTACTGTTGAGCAGATGTTGCATTTTATAGCTCAAGCTGATTTGAACCATTTAGCTGTAAACAAAAACTAAACCATATGTTGGATTAATAGGTGGTTGTTCCAGCTCATTGCATTAGACTCTTAAGTAAAAACTATGTCACCCACTCATGGTCCAGAACGCCAGTGGCAGTCCCTCCTTCAAACTGCTGCTGCTGAAGGATGCTTTCAAAGTCCTCCATCCTCTGCTCCAGGTTCCTCATGTGAGCTGGCAGGTGACAGTTTAGAAAACACACCGGGTGGCCAAACACTGTCATCCTTGCGCTGACACCGCCTTTATTCCCCTAACAAAAAGGGCAAGAGAGGCAAAACTGACAAGTGAATTCCTTATACGTTCATTTAGAATATAATTTAGTAACACACTGACTGGAATCCAGGAGTGTAAAGTAACTAACTACGTTTACTAAAGTACTGTACTTTAAGTACACTTTTGACGGAGTATGCCCATCTTCTGCTACCTCTTTGCAATTTAGATGCAAATGTCATCTTATTCCACCACATTAACATGAGAACTACATAGTTACTGGTTATTTTACCAGTTTGGATTGATAATTAAAAACTTTACTGATCCCCTTTTGGAAATTCACAAGCTACTGCTCCTGAGTCACAGAACCACAAAGCCAGACAGCCTGCTGCTGCACTGACCTCAAAGAGAAGGAGACTGCACCAGCACAGCGAGGGGTGATGCTGACATCAACATGCACGAGAAGGTCACACACTGACATATGCACCCCCACACATGCACGTGTCTAGCACGCACGCCCCTTTCAATACCCCATCCCCCGTAAACTCCACTGACACAAGCCCACCCCCGATAGTGCACTGTAATAAATCTGATGACTGGATTTACCGCCGTGTTCTTCAATGCTTAGCACGTACCCAATATCCACCAAGTCCTGTGCGTGTGCTCTGTGTCTGCACACCTCTGAGAAACGGAAGATGGCAGAACTTAGAGAAAACGAGCAGCAACACTCCCTGCATTCGCTGGGATGCCACCTAAACAGATGAGATAAGAGTAAAAATGAAATGGGAATAAAGCAATGGCACAAAAGGAACACAGGTGAGAAAAACGTAGCATAACTATACAACAGATATATACAGTGTCAGAATTAGCCATTCACTGACCAAGACATATCCAAAGGGACTGAGTGTGTCCATGCACAGATCACTCCACTGGTCAGAAAAAAGAACATCCTTCAGCCTCTTGTTTATCATAGAGTTGACCTCCTGCAGTCTGGAGGGTGCCCAAAAGCGGAGAAATGTCATTAATAAGTAAAAGCAAAAGAGTAATAAAAAGGACAGTGATAGATAACAGGAGGGGACGGTTCAAAATGAACACAGATGACTGAGTGGGCACTCACGGCTGTCTCTCTGGCACTGCTGAGCCTGGTAGAAATACTTGCTTACCCGATGATAAACATGTCAATGCTCCCATCTGAAACATTTGGTCCAAACAAAGAAGTGATGTCATCTGGTGGTACAGCTGATCCCACGTTCCATGTGACGATGTAAACCCTTTCAAAGAACAGAAACAGTGAAAATGCTGCATTAGATTGAAGTAATATATTCTTTAGGATGAAAGAGGTCATCGTCCATGGTGTAATCCTCAGGGAAAAGTCTTTCATGAGGATTTCTGCATATAGAAAAATGATAAGCACAATTAAGCACCTCTTTGTACCTCGATGATGACTAAGTATTGTGTGTGAGTGTGCAAGCACTAAGAAGAGAGGATGACAAAAAGATGGCACAAACTGTCCTCTGAAACTAAACAACCAGCTTCACGTTTTCATTACAGAAACAAAAAATTAATTAGTCAGCAGTTGTTTTGTTCAGCAAATGTTAAAAATGTCTTTTGCAGTTTCTCACAATGCAATGTGATGTCACAGTCTAAAAATCTTGGACAAATTTAACATACATTCACCATATCTGGTTTACTTTCAAATTAGATGAAGACAAATAGTCAATCATAGCTCTCAAAAAGCAGGACTTTTATGGAAAAATTACTTCAATGACCACTATGATGAATGATCACTATAGTATTATTGTTTTAATTTTTCAAAATGTTTCATTGTTCTTATCAGTTTTATTTTCTGCCTTTTATTTGTTATTGGTGTCTATTGTATCAGTTTTATTATAACATTTTCATTCCTTTAAGGTCTCAGTCTCAGTTTTAGTTTAGTTTAGTTTAGTTTTAAAAACTGAAGCCATTGTTTATAAAGAGAGAAAAAACAACACAAGTATGACTTTGGGAGGTCTGCCAATAAAATATGAATTGGTCAGGTCCATAAACAGCTTAGTGAAATTTACAACTTTCAAGGTCTGGCACACATTCGCTGTCTTGCAGTCACTGACTGTAGGGCAGCTTCTGCAGCTGTTTTTGGACTTTGCAGAGAACAACATCCACTGTCATACAGTCCAGAATAATAAAGGATCTGTCTCACCTGAAGTCATTGCTCTCTCCTCCCGACTTCTCAGATTGCACTTGGCTCTGTGCTATGCTGCCAGGTGAGGGGCTCCTGCGTGGCTGAGGACTGGGGCCAGGTTTGGAGGTGAGGGACGGGGGCAGGTTTGAGTTTGGTGGGGGCAGGCTGGGAATGGGACTCAGGTAAGGCTGGCTGCTGTAAGACTGAGGGCTGTGGGGGCTCTGAGGACTGTGAAGAGGGAAGGAGGGCTCTGTTGGGGAATGGGGAAGGATATTGGCACTCTGAGGGCCTGGGATGCAAATTGGGATCAAATCTATTTCCTTAGAAGGGTCTGCTGTTAGTCTGGTTGGCTTTGGAGCTGGTTTAGTCCCAAGGGCAGTCGGTCTTGGCCTGCTGATGCTTGCCAGTGTGGCTGGAGCGGACCCAGACTTGGACTGTCCTGGTTGGATTTGGTCTGTCAGTTTTGTAGGTGCAGCCTGGAAGACAGGGCTCAAACCAGACTGGTTCTTGAGCACGTCTGACTGGCTGATGTGAGGTGGTTGGTGGATTGGGAGCTTTGGAGGTAAACCTGGACTCAACACACAAGGTCCAGGTTGCATTTTGGACCCACAAGGGTCAGTGCTGATTTGTTTTTGCTGCATGTGATCCATGTATCTGCAACAGGCCATATATGGAGGGTTACATAAGCACAGAACCTGATCCTCAAAAAGGACAAAAATAACAGGTGACTTTAATGTTATGCATCTTCAACTACATCATGAACCATTCTTCAACCAAAGTCACAATCAGTAAATCCTGCAGAGGTGACAGAGCTACAGATTTTCCTTCATTATACTGAGCACCTGCCTGCATCCTGATCCCCAGACAGTTCTGATGATGTTATCATGAGTAGGCAAATGGACTGAGCAACTAACTTTGGACATGCGTCCTGGATTACATCCTCGTTACTTAGCAACATTAATTAGGCCCTGACCCTTTTTCAAAGCATAAGACACAGATGTTAGTAGTTGTGATGGGGTAAAAAATGCTTTGCAAAGTGCTTCACCACTTTCTCTTCTAATATTTGATCTGTTTGTCGTCAGAGAGACCCTGGGCAAGTCTGAAGGGATGCATGAGATGGGACACCAAGCTGCAGATAATGGAGCACACAGACAATGTCAAAAGATACTGGAGGTCACGAGGCGTCCCAACACTGGGTGTCCTCCCACACAGACATCCTACACCCCTTTTTAAGTATTCATGACATGCAAATTAAGACCTCTTTGTAACTGAGAAATTCATGTGACCACTTTGACCTGCAAACCAGTGTTTGAGTAATGGTGGCCAGGTTTGTATCAAACATCCTGCAATTTAAACGTGACAACGCAAGTTTCAGAGCTTGAATTTGTTTATACAAGTGGCCTTTTTAATATTTCACAGTCCACGAGCCTGCAAGTCTGAATGACATTAATTAATGAGTCTGGACTCATGCACAACACCTCAAAACAGATTCCGATGCAAAACCGGCACAAACACGAAGCTGCAGCGGACGCTGTGTCTCACGCATCTTACCTGTCACGCGTTTTTGTTTAGGTTCAAGGTGAACGGAAAAGGTGATCGCAGGGGAAACGCATCAGTCTCCTTTTGTCAGAGCGACACATACAGACGTAAACAGGATTGATTCCCGGTCCGGAAACAGACCCACACAGCCGGACTGAAGGACGGATGCGACCCGTTGGTACCGAGGACAGCGGACGTTTTCGTCACGGTGCAGTCCGCGCCACCGGGCTGTCAGGACAAGAGATGGTCACGCTTGATGTGTCCCAATTCTTGCATATTAATGTTTGAACTACAAGTACAGCAGCTGAGTATTCATCATCCTACTTATTTGCACTGTCTATATTGAAGCGCAGTTGGCCGGAGCAACTGTGCACTTTTCCGTCAGCAGCCTGCACCTCCTGCACACCGGCCGTGCACCGAGCCACCGTGCGCGCTCCCTGTGCGCCTCCCTCCCTCCCTCCGTCTCTCTCTCCGTCTCTCTCTCCGTCTCTCTCAGTCTCTCTCTCCGTCTCTCTCCCTCTGTGCCCGGTCTCAGGTGTCTGTGTGTTGTTCACCTGGGGTAAGAGTAAGACAGGCACAGCAAAAAACAACTCCCAAAGTGCAGCCGGCCGGAAATAATTAAGCATCTGCCCCATCTGTGACGCATTCATCTGACATTAGTGCGTCACCAGTAGAAAGAATTGATCAGCATGTCAATAATTAGGATTTAAAAAAAAGTCAATAATTAGGATTTCAGTTTGGCAACGCAATGTGCTCCCTGTGTGATATCTTGAAACACAGTATATCTAACAAAAAACAACCCTGCAAATTAATAAGCTGCTATATTTCATTTGTGTATGAAGTATGTGTGTGTGAATAGCAACATAAAGCCTTATGTTTGTGTCATGCATCATCAAAGAGAGATTTTCCAACAAGTGGCTACAAGAACACAATGGTTGGCCTCCAAATTGCATTTATTAAAGAGCTGTAACAGTCATATCCTGTCCTGCACAAGCAAAATCTATTCAGCAGTTTGTGTTGCATTGTGTCTATACATCATTTGGAAACGC
The DNA here is from genome assembly GCA_033026295.1 of Channa striata. NCBI lineage: Eukaryota > Metazoa > Chordata > Actinopteri > Anabantiformes > Channidae > Channa > Channa striata. The sequence continues at coordinate 14,175,087 of CM065187.1, forward strand.
TGTTGCGACTGCATGCCTTCATTTAATAAAGCTGACAGACATAGCATAAGTCAAACAAAAGTTTCAAACAAAACAAGAGGAGCTGCTAAAAATGGTATCGGGCATTTAGTTTAAGAAGGTAGAGAATAACAGTTTAATATTGGAACAGCAACTTATTAAATGTGTGTTTAATACTCACACAATCAGGCCCTCAATACCATCACCATAAAATTTGTTCCCAGACTCTCTGTGGCTCTGACTAGGATTAATGCAGATGTGTAATCTCGGTGGAATGTCCTGACCCCCAAGCGCCAGCTGTTCACTGAGAGCAGATCAAGTCAAATCTGTAAATATTTGGACAGTGACACAATATTTTTCATTCTAGCTCATCACCAAAATGCATTAACAAAATGCATAAAGTGCTGCAGATTGTCAACTTTAATTTAAAGATTTGGTCAAAAATATTATAATAAACCATGTAGAAATGATGACAATTTGTTTACATTGATCTCCAATTTTAGGGACTCAAAAGTTTTAATATTTGGTCGCATGTCCTTTGCCGTCAATGTCTGTGTCTGTGGCCTACAGACATCACCAGATGCTGCATCTTCTGCCAGGCCTTTCCTGCAGCTGTCTTCAGCTCCTGCTTGGTTTGAAGGACATTCTAAAATCCGTGCTCTGTCCCATTCAGTTCGGGTCAAATTAGCCATTAGAGGCTTATTTTCTTATCTTCCTCAAAAAAGACTTTGTCTGCCTTTACAGTCCAGTCATCTGGAAGATGAGTCAGGCCACAGCTATTGACCCATGTTAGATGTACCTCACCTGTAAAATGAAGAATCTTCACTGATATATCCTTCCAATGAGTTTAGAATAATTTGGCTAAATCTGAGCAGATAACATAATCCTAAAAAATCGAGAAACATCAATAAACACAAGAGCAGCATTTCCTTTGGCAGCCAGTCATACCCACACCAGATGATGCAGTATGTTTCAAACATGAGCAGTTCATTCCTCTCTACGGATTCTTCCAATTTTTCTGGTGCAAATTGATCTTGGTCTCATCTGTTCATAGCTTGTTCTTCTAGGACTGTATGTTGGCAAAATTGAAACCTTCCTGTTTTTTAACTTACAAGTGGTTTACAAATTCTGGGGTAAACCTTCTGTATTTACTCATCTGAAGTCTTCTTAATCTGGCCAACTGCTTTACCTTCTGCAGTTTTTCTTCCACAGGGAAATCATTTTTCGGTTACTGAAGCTGACAGTCGGCACTTCATTGTGGTGGGGTACAGAGCTGAAAGTGATGAATGATGATGCGTCACTGTCCGAATATTTACATACACATGATGCATGTGTATGAAAATGCATGTGGACAAACCAAATACATAACCTTAGTGCTAATGGCAAGTCTAGGATCACAGACAAAATGTTACTATTCTGCTGGCTTGTGTACTGTGTGTAGAAATTGCGGACACTAAAATCATGAAAGCTAGTGTCTGATTTCTTAGGAGTCTATGGGCGCTTTTTGGTTTTGACCAAGCCTTTCTCCACCAGACAGCGGTAGAACTCCTGAATGTATGTGTACACACACTTCCAGTCAGGCTCTTTCATCCGGACTAAGTCATCAGCATCCAGCAGGGGAGGGCAACCTGCCAGCCTCCTAAAGACAGAAACAGAACGTCAGTGAAAGATTAGTAAAGACAAACAATGGCACAGTATGTTGTCAGGGTTAAGTCGCTTTTTTCTTAGCTGCAATTTACTGCTGGAGTTTATTTCAGGTAAAACACATCTGCTTCCTCATATAAGGAATGAGAGCTCACTCTGCAGTGGAGAAAGCCAGCTGGAAGTTTTCCTTCGGCTTGTTGGGGTTGAGGATGGAGTATTCAAAAGCATCAGGGAAGAAACGGTGGACCAAAGCACAGAAAGCTATGCCGTCTTTCCAACTTGAGGAGAAGTTCTGGATGTCCACCCCCTGTTCCATATCAGAGAGGGAACAGTTTAAAAGTAATGGTGGCGGAGAATGGGGCATAAGTGGAAGAGCTATGTATAGCTCCACAGGGCAATATTTCACAGACACAGAGACCTGGGGCATATTTACCTCATATGGCTCTGTTTTGGCCCTGCACCAATCCAGAAGCATCTGTTTGACATTTTTAGCATTGGGTGCTGCAGCAGGAAGAGTTTTCTGGGCTGATGCTACAGTGGGACTGGCTTTGCTGAGGAGAGAAAACATAGATACACACTGGATGTACAGAGCGTTGTATCTGGCAAATGATATGCACAAGAAATATTTTGTTTAACAAAGTTACTAAACATACAAGAGGCTTTGCTTTACAGCAGTTAAAGTCTTATTATGCGACACACATGCTGACACACACCAGTTCAGAGGCAGTTCATATGAATACAGGTGTGTTCTATAACTTAGAATTAACCACATAGTTAACAAACATAGTATGTCTCACCTGCCTGCTGTGTTGTTAAAGGGTGTGGAGGTTGATGGAGACAGTTGGACTGTTTGTTCTAATAAAATGTAGAGAATTACATCAAAAGCAAGAAGCTCTGAGAATTTAAATATAACTGATCAGAATTTTTAGAAATATATATAAATAAGTGATTATGGTGAACAGGAATCTCAGTCAAACCAGACTTACTGTTTATTGATGGCTGCTGATTCACAGACCCTCTTCCTGTGGCTCCGCCTGTTGGTCCCCCTTTGCTCAGCCCTTGATGTCTCAAGTCCTGCTGCCTCGAACCTCGCTCCAGTTCCCGTTTTTCTGACGACAGATGGTGGAGTAAACACAAAGCAAGCAAAGTGTCAGAGGAGAAAGAGATGTATTATTATGATCACTTTATTAGACAACAAGCGAGCAAATGATTTCTCAGGTTTCACCTCTCTTTTTCTTGAGCAGGTCCCTTAATGCACCACGAATCATTCGTCTCTCCTCAAAATCTTCAGCACTGTCCAGCTAAAAAGATAAAAAAAAAAACTTTGCAATCAATTTGCACTAGAATCACTGTACAGATTTTTATTAAAGATTTAAGTAGATCAGAAAATTAGCTAAAAATGGAAAACTGACTCTTTGTACAAGCTTTGCTCTTAGAAAAACAGTTTGCATTAGACAATATATAGGATGATGTTTTGATCAACTCAGAAAGAGGTTTTCATTTGCATGAAGGTAAAAGTTCACCGGCTCACCATCTTGTTGAGAACATCTTCATCCTCAATAGCAGCCAGTTCTTCACTAGTCAGTGATGCTGGTCGACCATCACTTTTGGAATCCATGTCTACGGAGAAAATTTGTTTGGATGGTGTAAAAACACAGCTCTGGATAGTTATACGCATTTCCTAATAATATTTGATAAAAAGATAAAAAATCGAAAGCAAGTAAAGACTATTTTAAAAGTCAACTCATGTCTTTCAAATTTATAAATGCAACAACTTGGCTTGTTTAATCATTATTTCATCACTTTTTACAAAAAATGGACATTTCTGAAATCCATAGACTGCTTGTTTTGTACATTAAATATTGTAGAAATATAATAAAACTTATATTTATTATTACATTATTATAAATAAAATGCTGAAACTGTCTGTTCTGCTAGTAATAATTGTGCAAATTCTAAGACACTCACTGTATAGTCTGCTGGAGAAATGTGTTTGCCTAACTGAAGTGCCTCTCAGTGCATCTCAGCAACAGCAGGACAGAAGAAGCAAAAACACGTACAAATATAGTAATGCAGTGGAACGAGAGCATTACTAAAAGAATATGATAAGAGCGCACAACTATGTGCACTCAGACACAGGGGAAATGAGCCAGGGCCAAATTTAATCAAACAGGATGCGAGAAATTATATAATTCCAAAAATAAAAATTAAAAAGAGAAATTAGTGCCATTTGAGGTGCAATGTCACTCACCTGTTGTCAGGATTAAAACTAAATCTGGGGACGGCTGTCCTGTCCTCTTCTCTTAGTCTGGAGAACTGCACTTCACAAGGATGTCTGTTTGAGGAGAGTTTAAAGGCTGCTTACATGATCCACTCAAGTTGGAAATAAGAAGGAGGAGGAAGAAACACACAAGGTCCCTGTACATAGGTTTCTGCCACCTGCAAAGTCCTCCTCTTGTCACTGTACCTGGACGGTATGTGAGACTTTATGGGGCATTACCTCAGCCAACCTGTCCTTTACACTTTTGATTTTATTTGTCAGTTCTTGTGAACAGGGCTGCAGAAAAACACTGCTCAGAGATGAAAGAGTTAACAGGGACAAAAAGTGAGGAGCACTGCCTTATTCAGGCAAAAGGCTGACCAGGGAACACTGTTTACAGAAGCAGAAGAATCTCCAAGAGGGAGTACAGAACACGCGCACATACACACACACACACACACACTCTGGAAACAATCGAAAAAGAACAATTCTTTCATTAGCTTCAGCAGTAGTTATTTTGTATTGATGGTTAAAGTTAAGGCAGATGTAATAAATCAAGAAGCTGGAAAATTGCTCCACCAAGTGGTGACCACTCATTAATGAACCACAGCTGTGATGACACAACGTGCAGCAAAATTAATTGTTATAAATTGTTTTATCTTTTACCATGTCACTGTATTGTATACATTTCTACATTAAAAAATTCCCCCAAAAAACAAAAACAAAAACACTGATATTTAGCAGTCAATTTTTATGCATCTATCCATTGAGGCGAAACAATTTCTCAATGGGATCAGTAAAGTTGTTCGAATCTTGAATCAGTAACCGCTTATTCTGTGTAGGGTTGCGGAGGGGCTGGAGTCTATCCCCACTGTAATTGGGCAAGACGATGTGTAAACCTGGACATGTCACCAGTCTATCTCAGGGCCAACAGAGAGACAATACACAGTCAGAAAACCGTTCACATTCACACCTTTTTTTTTTTTTTTTTTTTTAGAGGCACTAATTCCTCTAACGTGCACGTGTCTTTGGACTGTGGGAGGAAGCCAGAGTGCAAACATCCCACAGAGGCCACAGCCTGTTGGGATCGTGAACCTGCAACTATCACAAATTTCACCCAAAAACAACAGCAAAGTGTCACGTTCAATTTTACGCCAAATATATGTGTTGACTAAAATAAGGCAGTGGAGTTAGAACATTATTTAAGCAACAATGTAGACTCGGGAAAAACTTGTTTATTGTACCAGTTAATTTGTTTTCAATTCAAGCAACTGCAGGTCATATATATGAATTACCCATTTCTGTCCCCTTAACAAAAGCACCTCTGGCTGCTGTTGGCATTGAAAGGATTAATTTAAGAAAAAGACATATCAATTCTGTCTGTTCTGCAGTATAACCAAATAAGGCATGAGGCAAGTGTTTCATTCTTAAACAGTATAGTTTACACCAGCCATATGACAATAAAATACATAAATATAATAAAATAACTATTTACATCCAACTAGCTTTGCAAACAATCAAAACCAGTATGTCAACAGGAACCCTTAACTTCAAAGGCAGCATCTTCATATCTTTTCAGTGCAAATGTTGCTTTGCCCCCAACTCATAATATATTCAACATGAGTTTAACTAAGAGCGTAAGAAATGTCAGTTTAGGTCATTCTGATCATAGCACAACAGGAGAACATTTTAAAAATGCATTTTAAAATATCTTGACGTGTGATCAAATTACTCAGAGGAAAAAAAAAAAAACATCATTCACACACTGCAGTTCTATAGGAAAGCTGATGAGCTCAGTCTGTTAATAAGTTAATGAACTTAAGGGCATAACTCATGCCATTATTAGTTGAGGTATTCAATAATGCAAAAAAAGTCAACAGCAATTAAAGAAATAAAGCCATTTATCAAACTGCAAGATAGAACGTTTTCTACTGTAGCATAGTCACGCCATTTTCAATTGACTGCGTATATGTATTAATTTTCAATACAACATGATGCTTGGGATAATTTAACTTGAATGGCACGCTGGAATTACAAATCTATGATAAATAAATATTTTTATATTATATTATGCATGCTGTTGTTTAAATAGCAAAATATGCAAAGAACATAACCTGTGATAAATCTGTATGGCTGTGTTTCTGTGTGAGGGCTCAAACTGTAAGTAAACAACAATCATGTCTGGTAACTGACAGAATTATTATACTTTAACTGAACAGCTACAGTAGACTTTTGGCATTTCAAATCTATAGCGTAAAGTGTAAAAAACATCCTAGATCATTTAAGATGCTTTCAGGGGGGGTGGTGGCATGCAGTCTTCTTCTTCGTACACCTGACTTTTCTCTAAAGAAATGTACAGGAGACACCAGTGCTGTCTAATATTACACGTGCAGGACAATAAAGGCCCAAAATCTACAGCATCACAAAGCCAATGATTAGCATGGCCAACAACTATGTTCATATAAATTTAACAGGGGTATAAAATAGGTTTTGTCACAAACTAATTTCAATCAAATATTTGTCAGACACAAAAGAAAACCTAACACTGTCCAGCAGAAAATATGTGAAGATGTTCCGGTCAACCAACTTTTCAAGATGTCTTCCACAAAAAGATGACGCTGGTTACAGATCCAAGTAACAACCTTAAAGGAAGGTTTAATCTTCTTTTCCCCTCAGCTCTTCCACAGGGAAAAGACAGCTAATGTTGAGTGACACTCCTTAGAGACACAGTGTGAGCCTAATTATCGAGGTATACTGCAGTGCTTGTAAAAGATGAAAATAATTGAACTAATTCCACAAAGAGATTGACTTTTCAAGCTGTCTCGAGGACAAAATGTAGGACTTAAGAGGAAGCCAAAGTTCATTCTGAAGGACAAAACAGAGCTCAAGCTTCTCAATAAAAATGTACATCAGTAGAGGAAAACAGGCCTCTTATTGCACAGAAATGTTGGCTTTGTCTACATAACTTTAGACAAACAATTTAGCTCTACAACAACAGCAGTGGCCTTATTAAGTGAGCTTCCCGCTTCACATAAAATCTTTAAAAAAGCTGCCAAAAAAACCCAGTCCCTTACCACGAGAGCACTAGGTATAAGTCAGGTAACAGTGCCATTAGTGTGTATTTTAATACAAATGGTGCCCGTTCACTGGAGTCTTCTCTAATTTACTTTAATGTTACACAAACTTCACTGAAACTGATCTCCATGACAGCCACTCTAAACATTAATTTCAGCCCTCTGTAAATGTGAACAGTTTCACAGTGGTGTAGTATGAGTGACAGTGTAAATACCCCCATGAGGTATCAAACTGTTTCGTGTGCTCATGCATGTATATAATGCTATAGTCCTGTATGTGTGATTTACAGCCCAAGGAGAGACCTTAACCAAAGGCAGTCTTTCTCTCTCCACAGACTCCAAGACCTGTGTGACCAGAGGTGAAAAAATTGGCACAGTGAGCAAGTAAAAAAAAAAAAAAAGTCAATTCAGCAGTGATGACAGCCTTACAAGGTCAGACCTCTGCAGCTCCTGACCACTTCTTGACACAAAAGGGAAATAACTATAGCTAGGCTTTTATCAGTTCACCCTTCAACAGTTTGCTCTCTCCTCCATCTGCTTATTTCAGTCTAATCGGTCTTCCTGTTTTCTGTCTGTTCTCTGCTGATGATATGTTGGTTCAGGTGCACTAGCTTTATCCGAGTCCACTTCACGTGCACTGTGAAAATCCACCTTCTTGGACCTTTTAGCTTTGGCTCTGCGTGCATCCAGGTAGCTAATGATGAACTCAGAGTTCTGATAGATGAGCATGCCAGATAATGTCAGCACTGCACCTGCGCAGCTGAGGGCAGACAACTCGCTGCCAAAGAGCAGCTGAGATAATAGCAGGTTCCCCACCACGCTCAGGTTGCCGAGGATATGCAAAGTGACGGCAGAGGTGAGTGTGATGACGCAGCTGCTGGCCAAGTTGTACATGACGGAGCCCAGGCAGCTGAGCAAGATGAAGACCCACAGGTGGCGGTCGTAATGCAGCGGCGACTCTAGCATAGCCCAGTTTTCTAAGGCCAGTGCTGCCACAGCCAAGATGCAGAAACTAGGAATGGACATCAGATAGAGCAGAAACACAGAGTTGATTTTCTCCTCCTGAAGTAAGATGCCTGAGTGGAGAGACACACATGCATTGGTTACAAAGATGCTATATTGAGAAAGACGCATATCAAAAACAAAACCCATTTATCTTCCTTCCACTGCAGTTTCTACTTAAGTAGATCAAGATAAAACTCGATTAACAGACCAGGTGAATAGCACATGTATAAATAAACTATTTAAGTAAAATACACTAATATTAAATATTGAACAAAATAGATTTGTCTGTGATAAAGATTTTGTGTTTCAGCAGTTCAGTAAAGTCATGACTAATAATTCAACTACAAATATAGGTAAAAAGTTATTAGCATTACAAAGATGTTATATTGTGTTTAAATCGTATTACAAATAAAATAACAATCCTAACCTCTAATATTTTGAGAAACATGGATTATTTTATTGAAAATTTCAGATCATATTACGAAAGGTTCCTATGTTTTCCTAGTCAAAATAAAAGGAACAGGCTCTCTTTGGAGCTGTTCGATAGAAGGAAAATGGCTAAATTATGCAAAACTCTAGGTTGGAGGATTTGTATGCCTTGATGACTGAACATACAGAAGGTAAAACATGTCAATAAAAGTGTATGTGTCAGTGAAAGCCAAAGCAGCCAATGCGTCGGAACATCTTCAGTGTCAATACTTTGACATATTGGGACACCTTTACACAAGAATACAGGCAGAGAAAATAAACTGTTACAACAACACGTGAGAGAAGATGAAAATAGCTCACTGAAACTTGAGCCAACATCTCCCAGCTAGTTTGGCATCTCTGTGGTCATTTAAAAAAAAAAAAATCATGATTAAAACTTAATGTGTTATGCAGCAATTTCCCTCTGGTGGACCTTGTTTAAAAATCATGCACTGAAGAAAAAGGTCATTTTTATATTACTCTTTAATTTCTTCGTACAATGTTATGGAAACTAATGTTATTAGTGAATTTACTGCACACAGAATCTAACTAAACTTTAGCTTAAAAAATATATAACATTAGATAAATGTGTAAACCTGACAAACGTAGAGAAGGAGCTGCTCAGCCTAAATGTGTTTAGAAAGGAATGCATCCCATTCCCATGACAAATGTGCTTTGTACTGAATGATTTAAGATTACAATGCATCACCCAATGGCTATACTGCTCTTTAGTGAGTGATCTATTCAAAACAAAATAATCTTGAAATTAGCTCATTGTAAATAGTTTCATTTTCTTTCAAACTCTGAAATATACTGTATTAGGGGAAACATTCTCTTCTGAGTGCAGCCCCTCTGTTATTCTATTATTCTGTGTATCAGGGCCTGTCAATTTGTTCAGGAATTGCTTGAATGCAGTCACTACAAAGAGGCTATTCAAAAACAGAGACATGTGGCAAATACATTACCAGTCAAAAGTTTGGACACACCTTCTCTCTCTAATGGCGTTCCTTTATTTTCCCAACCCCATTAAGGCATGAAATTCCACAAATGAACCCTGACAAGGCACACCTGTAAAGTAAAGACCAATTCAGGTGATATCCTCATGAGGCTCATCCGGAGAATGCCAAGAGTGTGCAAAGCTGTAATCAGAGCAAAGGGTGGCTATTTTGAAGAACTCAAAATATAAAACATGTTTTGAGTTCACACTCAAAGTTTTGATGCCTTCAGTGAGAATCTACAATGAAATAGTCATGAAAATAAAGGAAAACAATTATTGAAAAAGGTGTGTCCAAACTTTTGACTGGTAGTATAAGAAAAAAAATGTAAGTAAGTATCAGTACTAGGGTTCCCGAAAATGACAAACTGTAATTCTCACTTACAAAAAGTTTTACCTTTATTTATTTATTCATTTATTTTGAGTCCATGACAAATCTGTCAGTCAGATTGGCAGCATGTACAGGGCCCTGCCCCTTTAAACACACACACAGATGTTTGTATTATGTCTTCTTGGAAACCAGAAAATATGCCACTGACATTCGCCCATGATGTGTGGGTGAATTACTAAAAGGTTCCAGAACTGCAGACGGTGCGGTTTTCTATGGAAAGCACTAAAATACACTGATGTCAGTGGCATGGGAAGTTTGCAGGTCAAAACTTAAAACTCTGTGGCTACAACAAAGCCAGTTTTCAAACAAACAGTCTGCAAACACAAATAGAAAACAGTGAAGTTAAGAAAAAAATAATCAGTACACTATAACCAAAGGTTACTCACTCTGCTGAATGGACTTGACACCCCTCAACATGGTTGCTGCGAACACAAAAAAGCAGCCAGTCTGATCAAACTGGACCTCTCCCATGATGCTGAAGGAGGCTCCCAGGCAGATTGGCATCATGGCTGTGTATTTGAGGATGTGATGCTGCTTGCCCAGAATCAGCGTAGAGATGGCCAAAGTGAAGAGTGGCGTGGTGGTATAGATCATTTGTGCAAATGACAGCTGGACGTAGTTCAGACCCATGTTCCCAAAGGCGATACTCGCACAAAATGTCAAACTCAACAGGAACACCTTACATTTTGTGCTCGGTGTCAGGTCCTGCTCCCCGGCCCCTCTGTGGCGGATCACCCGCAGTTTGATGAGCCCATAGTCCACCACTATGGCCGTCAGCATGTGAAGGGCCGACAGCAGCAGAGGGTACCTGAAGTTGTAAACGGCAAATATCCATTTGTTGAGGCTGGAGATGGTGGTGCCTGTCACCAGCCAGACAAAGACTGCTGACAGCAGATGAAGCATCTCTGCAGGTGGCCTCCTCCTGCTCCTGCCTCTCTCTTGCAGAGTCACCTCGCATTTTGAGTAGCCATCCGCACTGATCATGTTCTCATCATTGTCCTCTCTGTAAGGAAAACACATGACGTTAGCGTTTCATTTGGACCTTTCGCCTCCAAATAAACGCATGAACAAACTAGCCGATTCTGGAATACAAATGCTGGGACTCGGTGTTAATCAGTCCCTGTTGATCACACGGCAGCATTGCTTAAGACACGCGTATCTGTTTTCCTCTACGGGCTGGTTGAGTAACGTACCCGGACCACACAGAGGAAGGACATACGCTGCTCCACGAAGACTGACAGGAGGGAGGGATCGGGGGGGACAGGAGCGATGATCGGGGCGGGCTGGAAAACACTGCGCGTCTCCACGACAGGGACTCGGACTCGCAGAAAGACACGGACTGCCTGGCGCCTCAGGGCAGTGCAGCATGACTTCCGCACTGCATGTGCCTGTAACTGGAGCCCACATAAATAGCAGACAGCGCAGCAGGGGCTAAGTTACGGCTTCTTCCTCAGGCCGGCTTTAAATAGCAGATTACCTCAGCCGTGACTCCCCTCCACCCTCACAGCTCCACCCGTTCCCACGTCCAAACGACAACTGCTAACTCGGTAAACCGCACAGCGCGGAGCTAAAGGCGGCGCGTCATTCGGGATGTTGAGCGGTGCCAATTAAACACAGTGCGGCTCGGTGACCGCCGACACAAACGTAAAGCAGCGCCTCAGGATGAAAACACCGGAACGTAAATAAAGGTGAAGCGGGTTAAGCTAACTGACCTCCGCTGTCGGCCGAGCTGTCACGACACCCGGGCAGCTGAACGACTGATGCCGGGATTGTGTCATGCTAACGTTGGCTAGCAGTCACGTTCGCTAACGTCAAACAGCAGCTGTCAGTTCCCTGCTGACTCGGCGTTGGCTTCTATTACACATCATAAACCAGCTGCCGTAACTGACGTTCTATGTCAACATGAGCATCACTGTTTCACCGTGTTCTTCACCAAGTACCTTCCCAGCGCTGGTAGCATCCGCACATCTCCGTCAGTCGGTCAGCGGGCTGTGGACGCTGCTCACCGCCATTGGCTGGTTCCCTTAAAGGGCAGTGCCGCTCATTTGGGGCCCGGCGCAGCCTCTGCTGTGCTGGACGGGAAGTGGTGGAGGCTGCAGGAAGAGTCACCTGATCATCAGGCATCCGACGACGTCTTTATATGGTCAGCGTGCGTCAAGGAACGTACAATAAGTGTTTTTTGGGCATAAAGTAATTAACTGGCAGCATTATACATACATATATATATATATAGAAAGTTAGAAAGTCCGTGTGTGTGTGTGTGTGTATAAAACTTTCAACTTCCCTTTTTTCTACAACAAGAAATGGGGTTTGTTGATGGTTCTATTTCAGGCCAAACTTAATTTAAATGTATTTGCATAGATGGCAGTTAACTTCATATGAAAGTTAATCAACACAAATTTATGTAATGATTTTAGATTTTCTTTTGAAACATTGGATTGGAAACAATAAATAAATACTAAATCTGGAAGATTTAAAGAGCTTCAAAGATTTATTCCCTATTCAAAATGTCCCGTTGTTTCTTTGATTTTATTCAACAATACAAAAAAATCTCTTTTTTATGCCAGTATTTCGTCATTCTGGGAAAAAGGCAATGAGATAATTCAAAATATGGACATCAGTGTATGAAAGTGTCCATATCCAAATTTAATTTATTGCCAGATGAGAATTTTCTTATGTCTGATTTATTATTTTACACTTAAGATGGAAACATATAACCTTAAACCAAACATAATCTTTTAAAGATATATGTATATATTTATATACATATATGCACCTTGAGAAAGACTTGACCAATAATACTTGACAATAAACAACAGGACAATGACAGCTTTATGTTTTTATTTGACCTCAAAAATGCTACATTTTTGAGGTCATTGGGCACAAAAGGTGAGTTCACATCGTGTTTCAGAAAGCAATAGTCCACAAACAATTAGCTAGGTAATGAGGCTTCTCACTACAGAAGTGCACAAGCACTCTAAAACCATGCATAGCTGTACATTGCTATGGAAACCTTTATTCATGTAGCATGAATCAGTACCTGCAGATAAACATATCATTGTGCTTTATTTGAACAACACCTTATTTGCATCATTAAAACTACACCGTATGTGTATTTTATTATCTTAAATTCACAATTGAATTTACTAAACATCATAATAATATACACACAATCTTGACTCTGCTTAGGATTATTTTTACAGAAATAGAGTTTACATTGTGACCAGAATATGGATAGTCAAGTAATGTGAAAGAATATTTTTATACAGTAATTAGAACTTAGGTGATTCTTTTTCCATGTTCTTGCTATATACAAGCCAAAACCATCCAGGCAGTTGTAGATCTGCATCATGCCCTATTATTTTACACAGTCAGCTTAAAACTATAAATAAACAAGTTATTCTTGTTTATTAAGATAATGTGTATTTACTACTAATGTACATCAGTGCACTACCTTAGCAAGTGTATTGCTAATGCTTTCCTTATCTCTTTCCTGGCCCTTGACTGATCAGAAATTTGATTTTTTTAAAATACCATTTAGCTAATGGAACACTGTAACCAAAACATAATATTTGTGCTGCATAAAACACCTTTCAGACCTATGGGAGTATTCTCTTCTCCAGTGATTGCGCAGTTGTGTTATTGCCGTTGTGTCGAGGTAAAGCAACACAGCTTAGCTAATACAAGTCATTAAATGCAATTACCGACTAGGCTAACAAAACTGTTCCTATCTACAAACACAACAAACCCTGATATTTTCAGAAGATTTAAACAAACAAAAATAAAATCACCCTGACTTATACATGTAGCCCCAGTGAAAAAAACAAACAAAAAACTGGCATATAATCTGTAATAAATCACAGCAGTTTGGATGCAGTGGTTAGTAGGGATTTACTGCTTTATTACATAATTAAGGCTAAAATTACCATCGAGCACCAACATAATCCCTTGCTAAAGAACACCCCCAGGCTTAGCAGATTTATTCTTTAAAACTATGGCTGAGTCTTCAGATATTTAATGTTGAAATGATAGTCTAGCAATTTCCTATCACACTTTCATAACGTTTGAAGACTTATGGGAGTCACATTTAAAAAGAAATTACTGAAATAGCGGTGCCACCTGATTTTAGCCCCAAGTATGATTTCATACAGTATGGGTCAAGCTCGAAAAAATGCGGGACCCTACATTTGCTGTGATATACAAAAGTGTCTTTAGTTACACCCTTCCACCCTGGTACAGTTTCTAAGTACACACACCCAGTTTGTGAAACAGAAATTGTGGGTAAATTGGTGGTGTGCCAATCTGATGCAACTAGAAACAGAACTTCAAGGTAATGTGGAAAACGGCAGTTTCCTATAAAACAGCATGGTTTTCAGTCACTTTTCCATCCAAAGAGAATAATATCTACTTTGGTTTTTAATAGCTGCTCTTTAGAAGCCAGTAAGGCTGGACCATAACTGTAAATCCTTTGACATGTAGTTTGTGCAATTTTAAGAAACAGATTTGTAAACATCCCCAGGAATTAGGGGAGATCCATGTATTAAGTTCTCCTGTGAAAAAGCTGTTTAGTGCAGAAGAATGCTTTGTTCTGCTACAGTCTTCTCAAAGCCTAGTATCTCTGTCAGACAATGAGGAACAAGGTTGTTCACGCTTGAAAGAGCAAATAACATTCAGTGCTCACAAAACACTCCTTGCCCTGAAGTTATCCCCCACCACACACTTACACACACACCTGTCTACAATGACAACTAACTGACAAACTAATCGATTAACTGTACTCACAAACTAATACCATGCATTCTGACAACACAAATTATAATAGAGCAGAAAAGAGCAGTTTAGTTAGTGGAAGCGGGAGCTTGTTGTGTGTTTGAAATTCTGGAAGTGAGGACTACCTCTACAAGTGTACACTCTCACAAACACGTGTCCATCACTCACAATGTATCCTTACATCATGAAGAACCACTCAGCCTGTCCGAAGCCATTGTCTAAGGAGAAATTTTGTCTTGGAAAATGTTGGGGCAGTGCCTCCACTCCTGTCTCTCTTTGGCCTCCCAGTAGCCACCTTTGTAGAAGTAGGTGATTTCCCCTGTTGTATCATCTGTTCTCTTCTCAAACCACATTGGCTGGTAAACATCAATATCTTGCCCTATTGATAGAAAATTAAGTTGATGACACTGACTTAAATGTGTATTTTTTTTCAGAATATCACAATGTACCACTTTGTACAATTTATGCATTCTTCTTAGGTATTGTACAGTAAAAGAGCTCTGTCGAAAAGAAAATTAAAGATTTGCATCTTAAATCAACTTCTGTTAGCTATTCATCCAAACTGAAGATCATGAATCTGTTAGGTTCTTTAAATACTGGATATGGTCCATTTTAAAAAATAAAGAACTTTTACAATGCAAACCAGGGTTTCTTCCAAGTGTCTTACTTTTCTAACACAGAACCTAAATTACACATAAAAATCCTCATTCTTAATTTAAATTGTATTATATTATGTAATATTTTGACAGATTCTATAGTTGCTGTTGGGAGATATACAGACATTAGCAACATAATATCTAAAGATCCACGAACCACGTTGAGGTTAATGCATATGGTGAAAAGTGGTAAAAGGTTGAATTTCTCTCTTTCTTGTTGTCATTGATCTCACCTTCCTCAAGGGCCTGATTGGCTTGCGCCTCCCTTTTTTTCCTCTCCTGCCTCTGTTGCTCCTCCAGACGCTGCTTCTGGGCATTAGCTTCATCCCACAGACCTTCCTCCATTAGCCGTTGGTCTGGCCGCAGCCGACTGTCGGTGGGTGCAACACCCTCTTCTGGCTCATTCAGAGTCAGGGCCAGTGAGGAGAAAAAATACATGTTCTCTGCATTATCTCTGAAGAATGAAACATAGAAGAGATGGCATATTATGACAAAAAGTCAGATAGAAGTGTGAAAAAAACAGAAGAGCACTGTTCACATAGGAGGCAGGCTGAAATGCTACATTCAGTCATCAAGATGTGGTTGAAATGTGTTTTGAAGATAAACATACGGGAGAGGATATTTCTTCCACAACAATTTGGGCTGAAGAGTCTGATAAACAGTTTTTTGTTTGCCTTCAGAGCCTCCACATCCTTGGCTGCTGTCCACTATTTTGGAACTCTCCATTTTTTCATCCCAAGTCCCTGACAGGATGTAATGAGCTGTGCCCTCGCTGTCCTCTACCACTCCTGTTACCTAGAGACACCAGAGAAGATGAGACACAGAAAGGGATCATTACATGCACAGGTTATTAACATATTTATAACTGGTTAATTTAAATTTAAATTTCCCCTTTTTTAGTGTTTTAAACTTCTTCCTATTCATCAATTTTTCTATGTAGATTCAGATTATCAGGATTAATGCATTTTTTGAAGATGATCTACAAAAGTAAGCACTAAGCACAGCGGATATAATATTTGATAAGCACACTAATATCAGGCCAGAGTAACAACATTGTTATACATTTATGAAACAGACCTGTGCTTTCTGGTAATGAAGACAACCAACTAAGATGCTAGTTGTCAACTACAGAATAAAAATGTTTAGCAGACTTACTTTACGTGGAACGTCTCTCGAGAAATAGCTGTAGGGGGAGAATTTGAGACGGCAGGTGTCCTTGGTTGTGTTGTTTACGATGTCAATGTCCCCAGACTGACAATGGGAAGACAAGAAGAAAACAGATGTGACTTCAAAGCGTACAATGACTCAAGTTACTTAGTAATGCAACCCAAACATTCACATACCTTCTGCAAAGCAAATTTCCAAACACTAATCTATTTCTGTTAGCTAATTCAGCTTCTTCTGGTGTCAACTGTTTTTTAAAGGTCTCTACTTTTAAAATTTGCATTATAAGTTTAACTATTTAACATTTGTACTTCTATAAAAAAGAGCACAAACACACAAACAAAGTCATAGATGTGTTAGAAAAAAAACCCTCAGAGTCCCACACCTGATCAATCCATAGTTTTCCCACAATAATGTTGTGCACAGTTGATGTCACTTTGCTCCAAACATAGTGGTTCCCGCTCGAGTGGAATTGCAAATGAATGTTTCCTAGAGTAAAATGGAAGAAGACACAGAAGTAAGAAACAGTACATTACATTTTATGTTTGTACTAGCTCATATTTGGCTTGTAGAGGTATTTATTATACTGTAAGGTGATGGTTTGCATCAGTGACTTCAAAGTAAGTTTTAGATTTTTCCTTTATCTTACCTAATGGCACGACAGATATATATTTCCCCCGAAACTTGCTATCAATAGTAATATGCTGCCACAGGGTCCATCCCCGCTGTGATGTCACATGGAGGGCAGCAGCTGGTGGGTGATGACTGACCTAAGGATGAATGGTTATCAGCTGGTGTCAGGAGGGGTAATACATACTGTATTTATATTTTAGTCCGCAGGACAATTTGATCTCTTTGTGTGTAGAACAGTTGTGTAAGGATCTCCATGTAAATGTATTTTATATTATCTATATGTTTCTGTCTCACCTGCTCAGCAATTGAACGATAACCATACTCCTCCAGACGGTCCAGCTCGTAAGTCTCCCCCTGCAAAGGGTTAAAAGGCTTGGCGGTACGATGGACTGTAGTTGAGTAGGAAGAGACAGAAAAGGCAGCCACCAGGCACATCTGCTCCAGGGAGGAGTCACAGTGAGCTGCTCGGTCCAGAAGCTCGCTGTACTCCAGATCCTCAGTCAGACGCTGCAGCATCGACAATGGCTCGTTGAAGTTTACCTACAATCACAAAAAGGTCTCTTTAAGTAGTGCAAACATGTAATTCCACATGTGGAATACCCTTTTACTCACGCACACTTAATTCTAAAAACTATATTAAAGACAATTAGTGTGTTTTGATTTTACTGGCATGGGTATCTTGCACAAATCTTTGCCAATACAGTTCTTCATGATGCTCCAAAGGTTGAGGGAGTAATTTGGTTTGTTAGGAATACGAGTGCGCCTTGGTCTTCGTAGCTGCATGTGGTTTGTGCTCGAGGTGTCCTGAAAAAAAAAACAACAATAAAAGTTTTAATTTATGTAGAAACTGAAACAGGAAAAAAGTTACATTTAATAATTAAAGAGTAGTTTGTTGGGGACCTACATTCTCATTGTGAGTCCAGTCATTAGGTACCCCTCCACTCATCATACTCTGATTACTGCCTGAGCGCCTGAAAGAAAGCCACATACTTTAAAATCAGTTTACAGTAACGGTACTGCTGACTGATGTAGCACACAGCTCTGAGATTACTCTGAATGCAAAGCGTGTCTCACTTGTGCTGTATGTTGCCACTAGCAGTCACAGTTATAAACGCAGAGTCCTCCATGGCATCGAAGAACTCTGCGTCATCATTCTCATCACTTGCATCCCCCTCCTGAGACCGCTCCACACCTATGGAAACAAACACAGCACAAGGGAATGGCTTAGCTGTGTGTCTACAAGATATACTCTATATGCATGTGAATCATACATAGACAAATTCTAATATAAGAATTTAATATATACAGACAACCCTAACAGCAAATGTTGTAAGTATTTTCAGTGAAATATGACAGACATGCACTACCAATACTGTCCAGAAGAGGGCCGTATTGTTACTGTGTAGAACCATATTTCTCACGCTGGATGGAAAAGCTGGCACTTCTAGGAGAGAGGAGTCAGGCGTATGATGTGTCTCACCTGTATATGTGGTGGGATTCTCCCTCCAGGCTCTCTCTAGGCTGTTGTGCTGTTTGGCTAACTGCTCGATGGTCTCCTCCAGATGGTGACGCTGTTCTCTCTCATACTGCAGGGCCTTTTGCCACCTCCGGCTGTGAGATTCAGCTACGTCCAGAAAATCACGACAAGCCTGAAGTGTGAAGACAACACACAACACAAGATGCAGGCAGTGCCCTCATGAAAAAAGACATTTGCAACTCATCTGTCGACCATTTACAGTGTTTATCCACAACGTGCACTCACATTGATCATAGCATTGGAAGTGATGCGAAAGAGGGTAGCACGCTCATTGACAGCTTTCACTTTGTCTGTGCTGTCAGTGGATCCACGTAGATCTTCAAGTTCACTGAGGGAGCGCTGAAGGGCAGCACCATGCTTCCCTATGAGCTCATTACAGGTGCTCAGGTCATCTAGCTTGTTGGCCAGAGTCTTGAGCACCCCTTGGGTTAGGGCACTTTCCTCCGGAGGTACAGGACCTTCATCTCCTGAGTCATCTTTGCACAGAAAAAAAGCAGTGGATATATAACAGACTGTATAGATTATGATTAGCAGTTATTATACCAAAACAAATGGTGGTGAAATTATATATTGTAGTTAACACTATATGGGAACGAAATATCTTACCAGACAGATTGAGAGGAATATATTAAATATTCTGAATTTGGACTGAGGCAAGTTGACAAAGTGTTTTTGGGGAAGGGATGGAGGAAGATAATAACACTTCACACCCTGATCTCCCACACCCCTTCCTATACAAAATCGGGAAGCTGTGAATGAACACTGTTACCCTGGAAACGCAGGCCTGGGCAATCAGAAGGCTAGGCTATTTTTAGAAAAGAGAGAAAAAAAAGCTGACGCACTACCCTTTTCCTCTTTTCCTTTCTCTTGTTGGTATGGAGCCATCAGTCTCGGAGACTGGGCTCATTACTAAAAATCATTTAAACCCTACAGATGTTATCATTCCAGACAAACAATATTTTTTTCAGTATACTTTATTAAAGCTAAATCATGTGCATTATTTTATCTCACATATATACATATAAGATAAGATAAGATAAGATAAGATAAACCTTTCTTCGTCCCACAGTGGGGAAATTCCACATTACAGCAGCAGAAAATGTGCATTGTACTGCAAAAAACAATATTAAAATACAGTATATACAATCTAAAATGAAATAAATTAGTACAAAAATATATTATATTTAATATTATAATAAAAAATATATTATTAAATATGTATTGATATTGCTGCAATAGTACATCAAAGTTATAATGTATACATGTTTCGTGCATAAACACCATTGGTACTAAAAAATGGGTTCCTCACTTCACTTTCAAGCAAATTCTGAGGCTTTGATTTGTCTTGCCTACACAATAATTCCAGACTGGCCAAGGACTAACCTCTCACTGAAAAAAACATGACTTGTTTGCTGTGATTTTCTAGAAAATTAGAAATGTTCACACAAATGATCTTCCTTTAAATGCAAATAACTGGCAATGGAAATGGAACGTTTCTAGGTCAAAACATTTCTTCTCTGCTTAAAGAAACAGATGTGTGTGTAATCTGCACACTCCAGAGCATGTTGTCTGTATCTAGGCCAGTGTCTGCACTGCCTGCGAGTACAGACACTAACTACTACACCCAGTTTGAGGAGTAAAGAAATAAAAACAATCAGGGCAAACTGGATTAGCAAACCCTCAGAGGGAGAAGATTAAAGTGAGAGGGTGAAAAATTCTGCAGCCATCTGTAATGGTTTCATAACCCATATGCAGTGGATGCAAAGGTTCTCATTTGACCTATAGTGCTTAATGTGTCAGGACATTATGAATTTGAGAGCTGGCTCCATCTGTCATCCAATATATTTCTGTGGCAGTGTACTTCTCCGTTTACCTGTAATAATGTTACAGTAATGTATGTACTGTATACTGTAGGGGAAAGGTATACTGGCCGAGTCTGTGTGCCAGCGTTTCGATTTTTTTCTACACAGGACACTGGAGAGTCTGATATGAATTGGTGACTCATCGCTGAATCATGAAAACACACCCACAGGTGATAGAGGGAGCACCAATATGAACACAGTGAAGGAAAAGAGAGCTAGAGTTGAGAATCAGGGGATGCACCGTGAGCTTCTGCAACACACATAAATCAACCAAAGCCTGACTATAATATACCAAGATCTTGCTTGTGCACCTTTTTTTGGATTCACTCCCCTGCTCTGCACGTTGTGAACTTTCGACTTTGCATTTAATGCTTATTAAAGAAATTTAAATTTTCTCAGAAAATACTTTTTACTTATCATTATATGATATGATACCTACCACTTATGGGGAAACTATCATATCAGACAAATAGGTGCCTCACAGCACCTTAAACATCTTTTTAATTGCTGCTGCTGTAATCCACTTTTATCCAATTAATTTGCCCTGCTAATATTGCCACTAAGCCCAAAAACAAAAGCTTAAGTAATATTAATCTATAATCACATCACACACTTCACCAAAATACATGAAGATTTGTGCCTGTGCTTACACATGCATAAAACACAACATTATGTTTAGTAGGACTATAACAGTTTGTTCGAGAGTAAGACATTGGATTAGTAGGACATGAACACAGGTGAAATTATAGATTTGTGGTTAAGTGATTGGCTGAAAAATAATCACCACAAAGCATACAGTACCATGAACCTCAGAAAGAAAGTAATGATGTATGAAATAGTCTAACCAGTTGTGATAACTACTAGTAAGGTGGGTGCATTGCATTGTGCATCACACATCAGTCAGAGTAACAAAAATAATTTCTATGTTGCAGACACATGCCTCATGGGTATAGGCAATTCTAAGAAAATAAGTGTTTAATTTACTTGCAAACTAATAAGACAAATATGGCACACTTTACTAAGTCTGACTTAAACACTTTCTATTGTTCTGCAATCACCTTGAAAAGCATGGTGCCATTTTGTTAAAGTTATAGTCAATTCTGTCTAATCAGACAGCTAATCGGCACATTTACACAGATATTTGCACATAATGCAGTATTAGACTACTGTTAAACTTATAAAAAAACAAAAACAAACATATACATTCCACAAATATTACAAACACACACATGCGAGCATACACAGCAGAATAAAAACAAATATGTTACTTACAAGGTGACATTCAATGAATTGGCTGCACCCATTACTCCCTTTTTTCCACAGAGTGGATGGTGAAAAATCTTTTCAATGAAAATCCTCACACCCTCCTGCTCTCTTTTTTTTTTCCAGCCCTCCTGTTACCAGTATAGGAGGAGGAGTCTAAAGGAAGGTCATTTCATTCAGCTCTCACTGTCGTCATACTGAAGGAGACAGGGAGGGAGGAAGGAGACAGAATGGTCGAGAGGTGGTAGCTGCATGTGTGTTTGTGCAAAAGAGAGGGAGAGTCAGGAGGAGGAAAAACCCTGCATGGATGTCATACTCCTGTATTTTAAATGTGCACAAAAATGTAAACATAAAATGTCTTCCAGATGCAAAGAAATACGATAACACTTTGCTTAGATGTTTTTCTCCTTGCCTTATAATTTTTCTTGCATTGTACCTCACTTGTAAGTCGCTTTGGATAAAAGCATCCAAGCTAAAAAACATCCAAATGACTAAATGATATAATACGACAGCACCAAGAGATAGAAAGAAATTATTGTATGTATACAATGATCTGATTGAGTAAGCAATTTCATAAGACACGATTGAACTAATTTTTGATTTATTGCTTGGCTTGTTCAGCTGAACATCTTGAACAATGCTGCCCTCTTGTGTTCTGCTGTTTACAGAACGCTGAAGTCTACAAAGAAATAAAATATGCATTTAGGTAAGTGGGTCCTGGAAACATGAGCCTGCTTTCAGGTTGCAGGGGAGCTAAACTTAGCTCATCACCCTCAGACCTTCCCAGAAAACTATTTGTTCTTTAAAGACAATCTACAGGGATATGATTACCTGAAAGGTACACCAGTTTCAAATGTATTTTCTGGCTGTAAGAATTCTTCCTTGTGCCATTGTCTTCAAACATAAATAAAGCCAAAAAGCTTAAAAGGCTATACATAAAAACCAAATATTGTACTGTATGGATGATAAACTGTCCGTCTCACCTGAGTGATGCATGAGGAGCGTGGCATTGGCCTTGGCCTGTTGAAGAGCTGACACCCATCGCTGACACTCTCCTTCAGATGTGGCCTTGAGGTGGTAGCTTCGGCCTCCGCTGGTCAGCACCAAGTGACAGGTGTCCCCCACCTCGATGTGTGCCGTCGCCAAAGGAATGGTGCCCCGGCAAGTGTGTGCCATCTCTGCCTGAGTCCTGAGGGAAACCAGCATAAACCGGGATTTTAATCGCAGTGTGTGACAGCAGAACAATAGAGTGAAGACATCAGCCTCTCTCAGTTCCGTGTTCATAAGCAACATTTAAGAAACAGGGAAGGTCTGTGTTTACCGTGTGTAAAGCCCCAATAACAGAACATTTTCACTACACACAGTTTAAAGTCTAGAGGCTTTGGACAGGATGCTGTAATTTAACATGTTATATATGCAATCACAGACTCTAATACAGATTTCCCTTGTTATTGTACTTAATATTCCCTAGGGTAGTAGGATGGCGTCGTATATTGTTTGTATGTCAAATTTGACATATAGAAAATTAGAAAACATTTTGTTTACTTGTGTGTATGAGATAGGGGTTTGGAAGATCCCTGAATCTCCCTGAATTTTACTGGCAATAACAAAAAAATAATAAAACCAGCTATTCATCTTCTTAAACCACTAAGCTTAGTATGAAACAAGTCAAAATACAAACGGCCAGAGAAGGTTTGTCTGACAGAATTGTAGTTCCTGAAATATATATCATGTAGCTATGACTCAGGTTATTTTGTTTTCTTGTTGCAAAATTTAGATGAATGCCTTTATTAAAACTGACAAGAAACGGGCCACAGCCTCAGACGCTCCAAGTTTCCCGTTACCTGTAGTAGGACAGCAGGCCGTTGCTGAGGACGAACCAGCGCCGCTGGTAGCCCTTCAGGTAGTTGGTCCACTTGAAGAGCCAGCCCCTGTAGGCGTCCGGACACGGCCGGTGCAGCCCCGGCAGGGTCGGCGACGGCAAACTCTTCACCAGCTCGTTCATGGTTCGCCCAGAGTCGGAGCAGCGTGTGCGGAGCCGCCGCTGCCCGTCAGCAGCTGCAGCGCGTTAGCTAGCTGTTAGCCTGCAGCTGTTCGCAGCAGCTCCGTCACCGTCCCGTCACCGTCCCGTCACACACTTTCTCTACCGCGGATCTTTGAGCCGGGACGAGTCAGCAAATATCCCGCTGTTCGTATCCGACGGTGGCAGCGCTTGAAGTGCGTGTTATGAAAATGATGCAGCCCGTGGACGTGAGAGGGGGGTCAGGATGACGTCCTCCTCACAGGACTGAAGCACAGGGGGCAGGTCTGTGCGCGTGTTCTGGGCTCACGTTCTGGTTCAGGTCCAGTTTTGTGAGGACATTTAGTCTCGGACTCAACCTCAGACCAGGGCTGGAGCTGTGATGTCAGGTTAGACTAAAGGTCACAGTCATGGTCACAGCTGGACAGGGACGCAGCTGTAGGTAGGAAGACAAAACTAAAACCCAGTCTACTCCTCTCTGTTTACATCATGTTCCAGTATATATTATCTAGCACATAACTATAAGTGAATTAAGTATGATCAATCAAACTAACCAAAAATGATAATTATTAAAGAAAACTTTCATACGAAAATATGAAACAAATATGTCAAGTCATTAAGTTGGTGGTTTCACTCTAAACTTTCAAAAAATGCCTTATGTATTTGAATGAATATAGACAATTTGAGGTTACTACTTGCTGAAAAATAAAAACACCCCTATTATTTCAGTTCTGAGTAAAAATCAATTTAGATTACATGACAAGAAAATCACGAATCGGGTTTATTATAATTACTTGTCAGTGCAACGTTCAGACAGTTTGTCGGTCAGAGGCAACCTGAAAGTTAAGAATAATAAATTGATGATTATTGAGATAAATTCCTGATATCAATAAAATCAAAGAATGAAAAAGCCAATAACATGGCATTATATGCGAATGCTTTATTTGCTTGCATTTTTCAAAACCTTTATTCAACACATTAGATGATAAAATATTAAGACTCTTGTACAGACAATAATTTAAATAAATACCATGATTAATTATCAATAACAAATGCAATAAGTAGTATCATCAAAGATAGACCTAATGCTTCTTGAGTTTGATATTTTTCTATTGATTACAGGGGAGGTTACGTATAAATAAATGCATTAATAAGTAAAGAAGCAAACAGCAGTCAACAACAGTTGATTATTTTTCATTTGGCATCATCACAGTCATTAGTGAAAACCTTAAATTGTACAATCATTACTGCAAAGTGCTTTGTGACAATATGTCTCACAAAAATCATAATGATTTTAGTCTTTGTTTAGATTTTGATGCCTATAGCTATCCTATCATCACATGGAGGAGCAGTTTTAAAAACCCAAAGACATCCCAATATCGTCATCAGAAAGAAATCTCTATGGCACTACATCGGGATGCTTTATATGGTTTTTAACAGAAATTCTTGTAACATATTTAAACTTTACATTTGCACTGTAAAACTGCTAATTTTAAATACAATTTAGTAAATAATACAAAAACAGTTTAGACAGCACAATGCAAATTAATAGTTTCAATTCACTCAACTGGTGTGACAAGTAGTGTTGAGCAACATGTCACTTACAAAATGTACTTATTAACAGAACAAGAATTTTGAACATCTGTATATTCAGAGGTTTGCTGGGTTCGGTAGTAAGGCAGTCAGCACAGCCGATAATCTTTTAAAAATTGTCATGGTGAAAAATGTTGCTACAGGACTGTTTGTTGTTTGTTGTCCCTATCACAGTGTGAATCGTTCCCACATCCTGTTTCCTTCACAATTATAAAGTCTGCTTCCACGCATGTCCGGCAAAGTCAGAGTCCATACATTTTTAAAGCAAGCCATCTTGCTCAAAAACAGAGGGCAGAAGAGAAAAGTCAAATGGCACGAACTTGACACCAGTCCCATGATAGAATTTGTTCTGAAACTCCACCCTGAAATCAAATGTAGATGCAAACAAAAACACTTTAATGGAGCAATATATAATGAAGCAGGTCAATGCAAAACCTTTTTTACACTTCATTCAACACTTAATATAGTCAGTGAGTGATATGGTCAATTTAATGAATACAAAAATGTCTAAATTTACCTTTAGTGCTGACTGACAGAGTAGAAAAACACAACACACTGTTCTATACATGCCGATTCTTATTTGAACCTTTTCTGCTTCATGTAGATTTTATTTATTTTCTGTTTTCATCTTAAAGCCTAACCAGGTACACAGGGTGCAAATGAGCTTTTTGCTATATGCTGTATATACACGGCATCAGTTGCCTAGTTGAAACAATTGTCCCTGCAAAAAAAAAATATTGCTGAACAACCGCAATGGCTGGTATGACGGAGACTCACCAGTGGAGGCGGAGAGCATGGAGGAATGCTGATAAGCCTTCCATGACTAGTAGAATAGACACTGTGAGCACAGCGAAGAGGCCGAACACAGGGAACAAAAGCACTACCCCCACTCTTGCAGTAATCCTCAAACCTAGGCGCATCACCATTGCCCACAACACCTCTGACAGCTCTATAACCAGTTAAAACAAACACCACAGAAGAGGAGGAAGAAAAATCTTACTGTCAGCGCAACTCGTAAAATGTTAAGGACAAAAAGCCTGTTTACACTGCACTAAAAGTATGATACTGAGAGGAGACGCTTACGGGCATGGGCCAAGCTGAGTGCCCAGAGACGCAGATACGATGCAGTGTTAGAAATGCAGCCCAGACAGTACTCTATGGTGTGGATAGCCTGGTGCAGGAGCACATCTGCAAAATCAAACTGTAAAACAATCCAAATAATACGCAAGCATTAAAAATACTGAAGCATAATTGGTTACTTCCTGTTGCCTTCTACTACTGCTGTTGTTCTATTTCAACTTCATCTTGAGAACCACAGCCCATGTAGCTGCTATGCTGCATAATCCTAAAATGCCACATATCATTACAAAAAAAAAAGACAAATCCACTAGAACACATTCCTAAACTTGTGACAAATGTAGGTTTGATGTGAAGTCATTACTTTAACCTCTCTGACCTCTTTAGGGAGAGCTTCTCTGCTGGTCACTTCATCAAGGCCCTCCTCTTCATCATCTTCATAAGGTGCTGCTGTGGAACTGTCATCCTCACTTACACGCCTCACCCTCTCATAACCCTGGATGGTGGGCAACAATGTTGGTTTAATTTAAGTACTGACAAATGAACATAGGAAAAGTGCGAAGACAGGAAGCAGACACGTAACTAGACTCACTCTGCGTCGGCGCAGGCCTTTGCCTCCACGAAAAAGCCAATACAAGTAAAGCGGTTTTCCTAACAGCAACACGGGGACCGACAGCAGGGCTATCACAACTAAGAAAATTTGCAGCCCGGTCTGAAATAAAGACAACAAACATTAAGTAAAGTCAGAGCTGATAAACACATCATATTTTTGACAGAATCGATACCTGTCCTGGGTAGAGAGGTGTGATTTCCTTCCCCTGCATGACAAACATATTGATAAAGTGGATGAGGATGCTGGGAGCCTGGCTGGAGTCCCGTGCACTGAATGCCAACCACTTGTAGAAAATCATGAACACCAGGTACCCAAAGAGACAGACCAGGAAGAGCAGCTCGGGAAGAAATACCAAGTAGACATTACATTTCTGTCCAAAGTGCCTGAAGAAAGAGAACACAATATTGGAATAAAGAAAGTGATAAGATGATTGTAATATTAACCTCTTATTGCTTAAACAAAAGGGAGGTTTTCTTTGCAACAAAACCTAAATGGGAGTGCAACATATGACACTGGATCAGAGAGGCACATGGCATGGGTGCCAATATGAGCGTGATGATTAGTGCATTGTTATTATTGTACAGTTAAACCCTTGACACTTAATGGTTACTCATTTCATTTCTTTTTGTAATTCAGTGCTTATTAAAATGACACCTGTAAAAATATTCCTGGAAAGTGGGTTACGCAAACACCCACTCACTGACTTCCAGAGAGTCCTTTACCTTCAGTAATTCTTAATTAAAATAATTATTATTTAAGATGCCTTTAAACCTCTTCTCCCATTTTATACGTAACTTTATTTTATTAATAGTAACACAACAAAACATATTTTAGATTTTTGCATGTTCACCTGTTGTTGTTTTTTAAAGCTACTCATTAAAAAAGAAGAAAAAGAAAGTATGTCTTCATTTTTTACTCCATGCATTGGTCACTAGGCATGTTGAAATGGCAGGTGATAATATATAGTTATTGCTTAAGTCAATGAATTTTATTAAAGGACAAAATAGAAAGATTCTCTGTGGCTGCGAAGCTCATAGTTTCTTTCTAAATCTTTATTAAAAAAAAAGATATATAGTTTTATTCATTCATATCCAGACGTTGATGTTAGCTAGATCAGTTTGTTGTGTTTTTTAGTCTTTCAGTAATATTTCTTAAGGATAAGATTAACCAGATTTATCCATTGACTGTCACTGCTGTCAGCACTATGTCTTTTTATATACATATCTAATGCCAACTGGAGGCCAATTTAAATATTCATTATTATTATTAGAACAAACAATATTGTTAATACACAATAATACTGCAGGTTGCAATGCAAGTATAAAGTATATGTAGCAGTTATATGAGAACACACAAAAACTACAATAAAATGTCAATCACAGTGCACAGAATACTGATATATATCTGTCCATTACACATTCACTAATAAATGATATCCTGTCTATGTGATGACGTCTGCCAGCGATTGTTGCCCTTGCTGTCTGTAAGTAAATGAACTGAGGTGATATACTGGGCTACAGACACAGGCTTACATCTGGAGTCACTCACAAGTGATTGAAGACACTCAGCACCACTCCAAAGCTCATGTGGATGACACCAATAATAACAGACATCTTCATCTTGTAGGAGTTGAGGAAGGACAGTCGGTTTACTGCCATGTTCCATATCTGAGACAATATTTAGATGCATTTCAGTGAAAGTGATACATGAGTGAGTCAGTTTCATGATCTGAATATATTGTCTGAGAGCATTTACTCACAGGATCAATGCCGAATGGGTACGGTCCACCAAAAACTCCACTGATATTAGGGTTCAATGTGAGCAGAGCATTTGTTTGGAGAGTTTTGTTTCTGTAATGTAAGTAATGCATGTAATGTATTCGCATCAATTCGAAACAAATGAAGAAGGCATTAAAACACAGCTTTGACCTAAATACATTACACAACAATGATGCTTTTAAGTGTGTGTAATCTATTGCGTTGTATTAACTCACGTCCACTGCTGATTGGAGAACATAGCCTTAATGCTCCAGCCAGAGCCAAATATATTCAGAGACTTAGAAAAACAGTCATTGTAAATCAGCCCGGTGTAGACGGAGAAAAGCCCCATCATTAGGATGATGTAGCGTCCATTGAAAAATGTCGCCCATATCTGGGAGCAACAGAAACGCAGCTATCAGCTAAAATGAATTTACAATAATAAGACTGTAGTTACGTAAGGGAGCATCCAGTCATTCCCACCTCATTACTGGAGCGTTTCTTCTTCTGCGTTTTTTCTGTCAGCACCATCCACATAGCAAAAAGAGTCATTACCATCCCGTGCCCGAGGTCACCAAACATTACAGCAAACAGAAAAGGGAACGTGATGATGGTGTAGGGAGCTGGCGAGAAGAGAAACATACTCAGTGTACTTACTCTCACATTCAGCAAAGCCAACATAGACGAACGTTACTGTTCTTTACAAAGCACACATGGAGTTCTTACCTGGGCTTACCTCGCGATAGTCCCCCACCCCATAAGCCTCCACAATGCTCTGAAAGCCAGATGTGAACTTGTTGGTTCTTAACAGGGTAGGTGGAGTGTCGGTGCTTGGGATGCGGTTCACAAAGGATGGCACAGTGGCCTCACCTTTTCTCTGGTGATAAAACACATATACTGTATTTGCAAATGTTGGAAAATGGAGCATTATTCAACAGTTGTTCCTTTGGAAAACAGGGCAAATGCGTACTTTAAATGAAATGAAATGAAATGATGGTTGGAGCTGTCCATTTAAACTAATAATTGGTTGTCTGATCAGACAGAAAATGCAGTAAAAAAATGACAGAACAGTCATGCAAACTCTCAGCTGCTGGCACTACATGATGGGGAAAACGTATCTTTTCAGCGCTTAACATTTCATAACCAGTGATTGTGATAAATACTTACAAAATAATGAGCTACTTCTCAACATACAGTACTTTCTACTCACTGAACCCTCTTCTAGCGCCCCCCGCAGGTTTGCCAGGTCACTGACGGGACACCACACCTCAGCAATCAGACACTTGTTGGTGACGTCAAAGCTGCAGAGGTTAAGGATATGATAGATTGCCTTCATCTTTTTCACCTGAACAACCCAGGTGTAGGCTGACTCTGAGGCCTTCTGCAGAACCTGCCTCAAATAGTCCTCGGTGCGGTGCAGGACCTGCAGGAAACGGCAACCATCACCCAAGACTGTGAGAATGTGATCATGTCTGCGATCACAGGCTTCATAAAACTGTATGACAGTCCTACATTGTTAAGGTCTTGGATGCGGGTCCTTAAACTATCTAACACATCTGCCCTCTCCTCGTCATTTTCAGGGTGCGGATAAAGATGACAGTGGTAACTGGGGACATGAATGAAAGGTGTTATTGAGGCAGAATACATTGGGTATTTACAGATCGTACGATACTATGTCAAAGTCACGTGATGTGGATTCTTACCAATCACAGATCTTTTGAACTTTCTGTCCAATCTGGTCTCCCCAGAAAGAGATGAGAAACACAACACTTTTACTTATCTCACCCTGAAACAACAAAACACAGAAAGGTGTTAACACAGTCTTACAAGAAAATGACATCTGTTTTGCTCAAATATGAGTAGGATGTTTAGAATTTATTTATTTATACAATACGGTCAAAATTCAACTGAATTCTGGTCATTTATTTTAAGTACCTAAAGATTGTGGTTTCTATTTTAGATATTTCTCTATTATAAAGGTTTCCAAACGTGGTTCTGTCTCTTTCAGCTTCTGATTGACTGAGCACCTGATCCAGACGAAAAACAAGACAGGCTGTGTCACTGAAGTTTAGCCGCGGGAACCACTGCTCTATTACACAAATTATTTTTTAAGAAAAAGGCAGTTGTCCAAGTTATAAAAAGAAGTATTAGTTGATTAGTTGTTAGTTGTTTGAGTTTGAGGGAGGAGCAATTTTGCGCTATTTAAAACCAATTGGACTCACAGTGTCGAGATCAGTCAGATTCTCATCCACCTCTGCATAGCTGAGGATGGTGTAACCCTTACACACTCTCCACAACATGCGCTCAAAGGCCTCGACCTTTACCCGCTGGATAAGACCTGAAACAAACCTACAGAGAGGAAAGAGCAGATCAGAATTATAATAGTGCCAACATACATTATATGGGTGTAAATTAGATATATTGCAGCTCACCCTAGTTTAGCTCCAAGTCTTTGCATACCAGTGCATCCTGTGACCGAGTCTGTCTCCATAGTGGGAAATTCTTCATACTGGGGACCAAGAGCCTCATGCTAATTATAAAAAGGAACATGTTTAATGCCGACACCTACAGTAATTTCCCCTTTCATGGTTCTACACATACCCGATCTGATGTTCACAATCTTGAATGTGATGTTTACTTTCCCAAACCTCTGTCTAACATTAACATCAGTTTTGCTCTTCTCTGTATCTCTGTTTAACACGGCAGCCTGGATGAGTCAGGTGCTGCTTGTAACGGCTGGATTGTGACCGTGTCATTAATTAAAATCAGCTCTAGTTCCCTGTCACCCAGGGAAACAAAACACGTCAGCAACAAGAAAACAAGATGCTCTGTGCGAGGTAAGGGGAAGCGCCTCGACTTCGAGATGCAAAAAGAACGGGACTGGAGAATACGATTTATGTAAAACAGTTGCTGAGTGTGATGAGAAATGAGCAGCTGAATAGAAATCCACTTACTCTGGAGCGGCTGTGTATGAAGGTCCGTGTGATCTTTAGCATGTGTATGTACTCTGTGAGCTCCAGGAGGTTCCTCTGCAGCTTCTCTTTGTTTCTGGCCACCTCACTGAGCTCCATCTCCAGCCTCTGGAGCTGCTCCTGAACATCATATGGAACATCAGCTTAAGTCTGAGTTCAGCATTGAATGGTAGAATCAGTTCACCTACACAGCCAAGAATCACCAATACATGTGGCTGACAGCAGAAAGCAAGAGTATATAACTTATGCTGAACTACGACTTTCAAATGACAATTAAAAGCTACTGTTAAATGTGGAACCATTGTTTGTTAAGCTATTACAAGAGCAGCAGCAAGTGGAGAAAGTCAGCCAAGTCACCCTGTGTTGT
Source organism: Channa striata (assembly GCA_033026295.1). Classification (NCBI taxonomy): domain Eukaryota; kingdom Metazoa; phylum Chordata; class Actinopteri; order Anabantiformes; family Channidae; genus Channa; species Channa striata. The sequence continues at coordinate 14,207,204 of CM065187.1, forward strand.
CTGTTACACAGTAATATTTACCACAGGTCACACAAAAACAAGGGAAGGTGCCTTAAGTCTTAATAGACTGATACTTCATTATCTTAAGAGCGGGACTTGCATTCCTATAGTATATGAAAAATGAAAAAGAGTCCACAAATTAAAAAATACTTAATAAAAGCTAGAGCAGTATTTTCCAATCCTACTTTTCTGATGGCAGGACAGTGACCAAGCTGTGTACTAAAATTCATTAAATCTCAAGGCTGTGTGGAGTGCATTCCAATAAAATTCCAAATCTTTACTTTGCAATTTGGGAAAATCTGTATGAATTTATACAAAACACAATTTAAATAGTACTCTTTCAACATTCGTTTCAAAATCTTTACTGAGTTTAAGGTTTTACACTTCATACACGTGACATCATCAGGTAGTGTGGAATAAGATTATTTTCCAAGCATGAGGCTAGTTAATGTAAAACCGCATATTAGTAGAAGTCAACAAAATCTGTGCACCGTAGCATAAAAACCCTTTATGTGACATTTGACTATGAACACAGTAGCCAGGTTCGTCTTTTGTTAATATAAGAATTTATATGATGCACTATGATGAAATCATAAAAACTGGGTTAAAATGATGCTTGCCATGATCTCAAGGACTTGTCTGGGGGGAGGCGCGAGTGGACTTTCATCCTCCTCTGGAATGGCTATATTAGCCTTTTGGATCTCCCTCAGGAGGTAGCCTGTCAATGAAAAAACAAATGAAACTGATGGTTCGTTTAATGGTGATTACCACTAAAGTGTCAGAGCAAGCTGTGAAATCTGAATTCCTGAGGGGAAAACAAATCACAGTCACCCCTGAGCTACTTATGCCCTGATGATTAATAAGTAGCTCAGGTGCATATAACCCACCCCAGGTGCTCTCCTCCCTTACCCAGCATTCTCTCCATCTCCTCACATCTCTTGATTTCGCTGACAAAGCGCCGCTGGAATGAGCTGACACTGGGGTTAAGCTGAAACCAGAAGAGAATCACAGGTCAGGTGGATGCATTATTCAGTGCATGTGCAACAGCAATACTCAACGTGGCATTTATAATTTGCTTAAGGTTCATATTAATTATTGTTTAAATGGTAAAAAAGACCAATTTCATCTTCTCCTAAGGCCTATATTTAAGTTTCTGGAAGAAATCTGATATGAAATTGGGTCATAGTGTAGATAGATAGTAGGTAGATGGATAAGCTGCACCCCTGAACATGTTTAGCCTTCACATTGAGACAGCAAATTAGATACCAGGTCGAATCTATTTATTCTGCCACACAAGCACCCAGTCCTTTATATTGGTGCTGGAGTTGATCCATTTATGAACATGAGTGTTTGTGCATCATCAGCCTCTCTACTTACATCTCGAAACTCGACCAGCCCCAGCTCTCCGAGCTCACTAATGCAGTCATATTCAGAGCCGGACTGCAGGAACAATTGCGCCAAGCACATCTCCTCACTCCGGAACACCATCTTTATCTGCCGGCCAGTCTGATCTCCTTAAAATCTGCCTGTGCTGTAGCCTACAGAAGCTGAAAACGAGCCGTTCACCACAAACAACAGAAGGACATAGCAGAATGACTTTAAACCCCTTAAACAATTAACTCCCCGCGAGGATTGATTATTGCTCAAAGATGTTGACGATATTGAGATGGGGAAATATCCTCATCCTGACTCCTGCTATCGCAGCGATCTGCTTCCCTTTCCAGCCGCCTGACGTCTACTGGATGAGCGACATGAACACAAAGACTGAAACCTCCCTATGCGACCACGGAGAACGGCGTCATCCCGAGCGCTCTTTACCTTGAACACCTGTCATTACAGCGCACAAACGCAGCGACGACGCAGCGCCGGTCCGGCGGAAACGAGCGAGCAGCAAATTAAAGCATAAAGCATAAAGCGAACATGCCGACAATTGTGGAGAGAGGCAGCCTCGCGCCTTGGAAAGAGCCACAGTCAGAAATAGGCGACGGCCTTTATTCGCGCTACGTCGCCCGGCAATTGACACAGATTGCGTCCCGGGTTGCCAGATATGGCAGCATCCTGTGCAATAATTTTAATTCATAGTTTAAGAAAAAAAAGATAAATTTCGACCGCATTTGACTTATATGATAAGTAACTATATAATATCTTCTTACAAATATTGTGAGACTGATATTGTGCACTTTACACACCCTCCTGATTTTTTTTTTGCGATCGCACCTAAGCTATATTAAAATAATTAAGTACTTTTTTGTTTTTTAAAGAAAATGACGCTTGATGACACTGATACACTGGAGTCCACAAAATATCAATGACACGTAATTATTAGGACTTCAAATAATACACGTTTGTAATAAATGGCTTTAAAGCTATCCTACTACTTCCATTACCTTGTTCTCTCCGTGTATATTGCTCGTTTTAGGAGTACAAATAGCCCTGGTATACATGTGGTATATGGATGCGAACAAGTGGGTTCACTCTTTTTTCTCAGTTAAATCATATTCATGTTTTTTTAAAAGGAGGGTTATCTCTAACCTGGCAACTAGCCTCTCGTCAATCTATTTTGTTCCCTCACCGAAAGCGGACCGACCATCTGCTCTCCTTTGTGTGAAAACATTCATTTGGGATATTTTAAATATTGAGTGTTTATACAAAATGTATATATTAAATAACAGCACAAAGTATTTTTGTACATTTTAATAAACCTGTAGATCACACAAGAACATTCTCAACACAAATGTTGCACAGGATTGTATATGTTTTTTAAATAGACGGTATTGCACAGAAGCTAGTCTTTCAGTGTTTATTTCAGAAATGTATATAAGCAAATATAATAATAATAATAATAATAATAATAATAATAATAATATATGTTTTTAATTATTTCCCAACCATTTACCACGCTAGGAACATTTCAGTTTAGCACATCACTCAGGAGTAGCTGGGAATCAATCTATCAACCACATTCTTACTGGCTAATCCTCTCTATAATCTAAAATACATTACTTACAATTTATAAATGAGTAGTGTAGAAGACAATCTGGTGTGCAAACTTTGGTACATTTGTACAATGATGGAACTAAATGTGTGTACAGTTTCGTTAAAGTCTAATTACATACAAAAATGCAAATAAATTAAAATAATATGGATTGTTAAATCCGCAGACTCTGTGCCAGTCTGTTGAGCTCCTGTGACAGAGCTTTGACTGTATCCAGGATCCTCTGTTTATCCTTCTCCTCTAACCGAGCTTCACATCTCTGGGCAAATTTATCAGGATGCCACAAGACTTGCTGCTTCCGCAGCATTTTACGAAACACAGGCACATCGTTTCGGTCCACACCGTGCAGCATCACATCCACCATCTCATGCACTGTACCACGTGGAGCTGGCCAGGGGATGTCACTGTAGCTCAACTTTGTGCTGCCTGCTGAAGATCCGCCATGAAAAGTAGCTGCACACCTCTCATCGTACTGGCGCTTCTTGCCCTGTTGAATCTCATCTTCTTTGCGTGCTGCTCGAGCCAGATACTCTTTGTGTTCCCTCTGTAGCCTTTCATTCAGCTCCTTCTGGCGTTGTGTTTCTTGCTCTGTCTCTGCTTTACTCTTCCTACATTTCCACCTAGAAGATGATGCTGCCAGTCTTTGAGCTTCAGCATGTTTTTTATCAAAATACTCTTTTCTAATACGATCAGCCCAGTCACCAAAGTCTTCTTCCTCTTCATCAACAGGAAGAAAATCATCATCTGTAAAACAAATACAGCCCTGTTATTATCAAGTGGAGAATGTCAACATTAAATTCTGAGTAAGTACAGAAATTTACCACGATATCTTTCAAAGGTTTCACAGAATTCATCCTCGAATTCACCAAAAAGCTTTTCCAGCCACTCCTTCTCAGCATCTGTTTCAGGTGGTTGGCTCATGTTTTCTGCAGTCTGGGAAGGATGTTACACAACATGTAAATATCAATCAACTCCCACAGGTTTTTTTCTGTAATCTGTAATGATCAGATGGAATATTTTTAAAAAAATGTTTGTTGTAGTGTGGCTAGTTTAGGAGGCAGAGCCAGGAAGCTTCATCCACTCACAGAAGAGAGCTTTTTATTTACAGGAGAGCCACCGTGCTACACATATCCCGACATATATACAAATAACCAAAAATAACTTGGCTTAACCCAAAAAAAGAAAGAAAAAAAATCTATAATTTCGATCAACAATGTGCACAAAGCTTCACTCCCTAATCCCTTAGCTGACCCTGAGCTACTTCTTAAATACCCTCCTCAATCCAGCCTACTCTGAGGGAGAACCATTTGTTCATAGGGTTTCACACCTTTTTCTTAAAAACTGACAAAAGACAAAGTTACTACTTGAGTTACTACTTGTATGAATAGATATCCAAACACAAATTCACCTGCTCTACTAAATCGCCCAAAATTCTTTAACCATACAACTAAAGCACTAAAGCTATTCCTTACACTAAACTCAAGTCCCCCTCTTAATTGGTCTTAGCCCATCAAATCACTAATGACATCAAATAGTATAAAATGTAAATAGGTGCCTGATCCCTTTCTTCCCTCCAGCAGGGTACGTACCAAAACTCTACCTATCCGATTAACATGGAACTTGTAACATTCCTAGCTAAATCAGTTATCATCAGCTTACATGATTTTTGTCGCTGTTTTATTTTAACCACTAGCAGATGCTGATAACTGTGACACAATACAATGTTAAACACAAACAAAGCTGGGATGGTATGTGCCTACATTACAATTACAACTTCAATTTAAAAAGCCAGAATTTGGCCAAACAAACAACAAGTATGATTCCAAAAAATGATTAAACATAAGGAATGAAACTAAGAACACAGATTTTAATGCAAAATTTCAACCCTCCCACTTTTGCAGCATCTCTGATTTATGGATTTGCCTCATTCCTGTTTGCTCTCCAGCAAACTCTCAGCTCTCCAACTTTTACCTTGGTATGTTTCATCCAGTTCAGCAGGTCCTGAGGAGTGACTCCGGCGGCGTTGGGTGCATTCATGGCCTCTGGACAGCTCTTTTTCAGGGGCACAACCAGATCATCATAGGCTGCACACAAATGAAAACAAAGGCCAAGATGAAAATGTGTGTTCTGATTATTTTTACAAAGGTAAATAAACAGAACCTAACGCCCCTCTGTCTTACCCGTTTTCCCGTGTTTCAGCGCTCTGTTGACCGCTGTGTGCAGCGCCGTGTCTCCGTTCCGGTCCTTGTAGAGAACATCGGCTCCGTGCTTGAGCAGCAGCCGCAGCACAGCGTCGTCCCCCAGCCGACAGGCCAGGTGTAGCGGGCACCTCTTCCTCCTGCCTTGGTGGAAGTTGACATCCAGGCCCCGGTGCTTCCGCAGATACGACTTCAGTCTCAGCAAACTTCCCTCCTCCACGTACTTCCACACCCGCTGCTGTTGACGAGATAGCATGCTGTGTGACGACAAACGTTAGACTGAAGTTACCTGGGGCGGATTTTTACTAGTTCTTCTGTTTTCGCCTCAGCGGGCGTTAGCGGGGCTAAGAAGCTAGCTCGGTCCGTCCGCTTAATATTTCCGACGCACACACGAGCACACGCACGACATTTCCGGGGAACGTTCTGTTCCCAGGCTGTCACTAGGTGTCAGCGTTGACTTGCTTTTAAGTTGGCCATTATTGACAAAAACCTCGTGTTTTGTGTCAGTCTTTGTTAAGAGCACAGCATAATACACTCATATGAAACTTACATTAGCATATCTTAGTAGGAAAACAAAGCCTCAGATCTCAACCTGTAAAGTTCCTGTGTGGTTTCCTTTCAGCGTGCCACCTGTCAGCAATACTTCATGTAAAATGGTTTTCTGATTGCTTCTGTGTGTGGGCTATTGTCCATCAGCGATTACAATTGTTTGAACTGGTCATTTCCGCCTAAATATAATAGACTAATAAAAAGAGATGTCTTGTTTGCCCTCTACAAAACTTGGAGCAACCCGTGAAAATTTAGATCCACTTACAAATATGCTTATCATTTGGGCTGATTAAATGTTTGAGCATCACTGTGTAAACATACGCCTACAACATGTGAATGTTTTCAGACATGAGGGCTGTTGTGTAATGTTTATTGATATCAATACAGATTGTTGTCCAATATTTAAAAAATGCTTAAGTTTTTGTTGCATATACAGAATTGACATTTGAATAATGCTTTTGTATGTGTATGACATTTTTGAGTGTGATCTTTATCAGGTAAACGTTATAGTTTTGCTGGGTTCATGCAGTATTTTTTATGACATAATCAACAGAAGTATTCCCTCAGAATGATGTACAGCTGATGAAATATACTAACTGTATCAAAACATAGATTTAAAAGAATTCCGATTAATCTTCTACGCAGGTTCTTTATAAAATTTTGAAGAACATTGCTGTCAAAAGTACTAAAAAGTTAACTTTGCTTTGAAGGCCTGCTCACAATTTGTTGGCACAAATTGACAAAATGACACAACAGCTGGTTGATAAAGAGTCCGTTAATACATAATTGCAATAAACATTAAAACGTGTGCTGAAGACTACTGCTGACAAACATTGAAGATACTGCTGCATTAAAAACAGCTTCCTGGAACTGTTCTTATGTCACTAAGTTGTCGCATATGCATATGCATTGTTCTCAACTGTGCAGTTATCTTTACCTGTGATGCCTAAATGAGTGCAGCTGAGCCTCTCAACTGACTTGGCCTGCTGCAGATGACAGGGCATCCATTTAGGCCTAAGGGAGAGAAAGATGCACAAAGACGGTGATAGAGGAGGCAATGAAGGGACACTTTGTGCCCTGTAAAGGGGATGATCTCCTCTGAGTCCCCATAACCTGGGATCCGGAGTCACCCAAAGCTTGGGCACTTCCGCTCTTTTTTGCTTCGGAAACGACGTGTCTCCACTAATGATTGCCGCCTTGTGTGAACCCCTTTGAAAGTCTGCAATCTCAGGAGAGACAGAAAAAGGGTGAGAACAGAGGGTGACGCAGAAAGAGGCATCTTATTTGTCACCTCAGGTGTTTGAGCCACACATCTGCTGCAGAATTGCTTTTTTTTTCACACAGCCCTTAAGAGCATAATGTTTCACTAAACCTGGGTGTCTCCTCACCCTTGGAAAGCACCCTTATCCCTCAGGTGGAATCTGCATTTCTTGCAGAGGGCCCAGCAGAGAGATGCATCTGAAAGACAGGATATCCCCAATCAGGAACCACTACCTTGCCCACCCTCCCTTTGCCTTTCCTGCTCGGCCTGCTGACTCCTATCCTGTCCGTGAGGACTACTGTTCTCCTAGGAGAGTGCTGAGGGGAGCGCCGCAGGAAGCTGAGGGTCCTCCAAGATGCCACAGAGGTCAGCAAGTCATCCAAGCACATTATGGACAGACCAGGTCCAAAGTCCGGTCTGCTGGCTATGCTGATCAGTGTCCATTGTTTGGACAGAGGAGAAATTTGTGCAGACTTCCTCTGTCTATTTTCAGCTTGACCTGGTTTATTGAGCTTTGATTTATGACAAATGGACATGTGGCTGTAACACGCCGGTGGTAGGCGTGGCTGCAAGCCTGATTTAAAACAACACAAAGGGATGGGCTGTTTGCCACCCACTGATATGAAAATGAATGAGTTAAGGTAGGGACCCACATAGAAACTCTGCCTTCCTCTTTCCTTCCATCTTTGCCTTTGGTTTCAATTGATTTACATAGCAAACATTAACCAGTCTAGTGAAGAGCTTAACTGTTTCATAATGTGTATTGTGTTCTAAGTCTGGGTCACTCCAAAAGCCAGAAAAGTTAAACACAACTTAATATTTGTTGGTATGTTATAGATGCTTTCACTTGACAGCATTTTTTGTTAAAACAGTGTAGTACTTTGAGATGGAGTCAGTTTTATGATGCTTTTATTTTATATGATTGTTCTGTTTGAAAATTTAAAAATTTTGATAAGACATTAAATGCAGCTACAAAAAACTGCAGCATTTCCTTCTATAATAAATCAGCGGTATCATGTTACATACATATCATGATTATACAACATAGTTACATTTTGCTCCTGGAAAACAGTTATTATTTAGGCTGCCAACACAGGCACATATTTCATTTCTTTAGTAGAAAAGATTTGCTGACTGACACTTTAGTTAAATTCTTCATTTCCACTGGGGGGTGTGTGAAAATAACCAGCATTAGACATTGTATAACATTCGGTCCAAATACAGTTGTTAAGGAACCACTGTGGTCATCAGTTGTTTTATAAAGCTTAATTTTATTTCTCTTTTTTTGACAATACTCAGCACTTGTGTTCCAGTTTCAGTATGTGTCATTTCTTATAAAGAGAGAATGCTGAGCTTGTTTTTGCCAGACAGACACAATTATGTCGAAGTTGCAGTATGTATGATTTCCTATAAAGAGAGAATGGTGAGTATTTATACCATCAGAACTCCCTGAGGCGACTTACTGTAGACTCAATTAATTTGCACACTCTGTTATTACAGGGAAGGAAAACATTTGTGGACAAATTTCTGACTCAGTGAACTCAGACAACCACTCAGCCTTCAGTGGATCAAGGGCTATAAATCACTTTTCTCTTGTAGTAACTTTGTTTCTAGCTTTGTGAAGGTTCATGCAATGCATGAAATCTTTGTAACTCGACCACATTAGGGTCATAAAACTTGAAAACCAGTGAAAGCAGATCTGTCCAGATTATCTTTCACAGCAGGCTTTGAGTTTGATGCTGACAGGTGGGGGATAATGTGAAAAGTCACATTATAAAAATGAAGAATTTTAAAATGTACTGTATGCTGTTACATCAATAAAACATATTGTAGTACAGACTCTTGAGTGGATAGATTAGGACACGGTGCTTTGATACATATATGGGAGTGTTTTTATAAATAAAACGTTTGTCCACTAATTCTGAGATGTATTTAAGAGATTTGCAGACAAACAAACAGACAAAGATTTGGTTTACATGCTTGTGTTTGGGCCCTGGCTTGAATGAGATTTAGGGCAGAGACGGTGATGAAGAACGCAGAGTGAATGTCGCTGCAGCTGTTGGGCTTCTTTCTTTTCACTGGCAGTGACGTTTTCACATTTCACCTCTTTAAGATTAAAGACACACAAGAATTCATACTAGGAGTTCAGCTTTGTTCACGTGCATCCAATGTTGCCGTCTGTAGGTTTCTGTAATTGTAACTCATGTCGACTAAGCCTTTGTCCACCACAGGTATTACAGGAAGACAGACAGTTGACTCCTACTACAAATCAGTACCTAAGGATTAGTTCAATCCCTTTATCTACCTGCTGTTGCTGATTAGATCCTGTAAAAGCCAATTAGTCACAATTGGTTAATTTTATAGCATGGGAACAGCGTGTTGTAGTGTTTACTTGCTGAAACAACACATTAAACTATCCGTAAAATGCATTTTTGATGCATTCGGGATATATTTATACAGAAACGTAATTATGAAAGTGTGGTAAATAACACGTAAAGGGCTTACATGTCTCTGGGACAAAGCCGAATGTTCTTTAATGATCCAATTTGGAAATGTTTGTACTTGCTGATTGTTTGTGCGAGTGAATTGTAAGAGGAGAAGAAACAAATATGCTGGACAAGAAAACTAGAAGCTGAACATGCATTTCCTGTAGACATAAGCTTTGATTTCAGCCCTGCGAAAGACAATGGGAGGGAGACTGCCTCCCCTCAGCAGTGCACCAGCAGGAAACAGCACATTCACTGGATAGGAGAGAATACATTCCAGCAAGACTTAACAAGCTATCGCAAGTAACAGAGTGACACCAGAGAGAGATCATTTGTATGTTTCAGAGCACCGTTTTATTATTACAAATCATAGACATTGACTCAAAATCATGTATATTCACAAAATGTATTCATCAGAACCTTCATTCAGGAAATTCATTGTCTTTCTGACATTCTACAAACACATGTAAAGTCATTCCTTCACACACACACACACACACACGTCTACATCCACACACCAGCGGGCTGTTAAGCAGTCACCTTTTAATTGGGCCCTCCGCCAGCCTGAAAACATTGGTCAGCTGCCATCTGTCTGTCTGGGACCCCCACCCCCCAAGCTATCCCCGTCTCTCTTTACAGCACTCTTATCAGACTCCAACACCTCTCATCGACTGGCGCACCCTTCCTAAACACACACATACACACACAGATGTAACACTGCTGACTTGTGGTGCAGATACTACAGACTGAGCTGGAGGCTGGGGTTGCCCAGACGATATCACACCTCAAGTGCTTACAAATGAAAACAAGAACAGCAGGGGCAAATGCATGAATATTACACTTCGCCAGGACTTGAGAACAGGGTGATTTCCTCAGGAAACACATGAGCTTATAATGTCCATTTAAAATACATTCCAAAATAGTCTGCCTTATTTTTGGTCCCTTGGATTAAGTATTTCAGATTCGCTCTCCCACTATTGAGAGCGAGGCTGATGTTGGCAAGTGGTCAGACCCAAATCCAAAAGCCTGACTGTTCTCTTAAGGCAATGACCAGAAGTAGTCCACAGAGTCGGAGGGGAGCAGTGTTTGCATCCTGACGCTGACCTCGGACATTCTGCGAGGAAGCACCCAGTTCTGTAATGTTTGGATTTACCTGCATTGTCCTGCATTGTTCACATCTTTCCCAGCATGCTCCTGGGCCCTCAGCTGTCGTCACACCTTTGTGGCCAGGGACTGAGCTTCTGTCTTCTGAGAGGACAGGGAGCTGGCGGGGCTGGCGTGCAACGATTTCTTCAGGTTGAGCAGGCATAGACACTGGGATCTGAAGCGCAGGTCGAAGAAGGCGTAGAGGAAGGGGTTGAGGCAGCTGTTGACGTAGGCCAGGCAGGTGGCGTAGGGGTGAGCCAGCAGCAGGAAGCGCAGGAAGGCGCAGGTGTCAGGGAACAGGTCCAAGTAGGAGAGGGCGTCAGCGCTCTTGACGATGTGGAAAGGCAGCCAGCAGGCGGCAAACACCACCACCAGCGTGGTGATGATCTTCAGCAGCCTCCTCTTACGCTGGTCCTCTTTGCGCAGCGTGTTGAAGTGGCGCGTCACTGTGCTGCCAATGAAGCCGTAGCAAACCATCATCGCCAGGAAAGGCAGGAGAAAGCCCAGAGCGGACGAGGAGATGCTGAGGCCGGCCACCCACAGGTTCTCTTGCCGTTTGGTTGTGGCCACCAAGCTGAAGTCCATGGCGCAGGAGGTGCGGTTGCTGGCCGGGTCGTGTTTGGTGGTTCGGAAGATCAGCGTCGGCGCCGCCAGGAGGACGGACAGCAGCCAGATCGCAGCCAGGGAGCCCCGCATGTGGCCGCGGGTGCGCAGCTGAGTGCTGGACAAGGAGTGGACGATGGCCAGGTACCGGTCAAAGCTCATGCAGGTGAGGCAGAAGACGCTGGCGTACATGTTGAGCAGCACCACGTAGCTGCTGATCTTGCACAGGGCCACTCCGAAGGGCCAGTGGTAGCCCATGGCTGTGTACACGGCCCACAGGGGCAGCGTGACCACGAAGGTGAGGTCAGCCAGGGCCAGGTTGCCGATGTAGACGTCCGCGGCTCGCCGCTTGGCCTGGGCTCTCCACACGGTGAAAATGACCACCCCGTTTCCCGAGAGGCCGAGGATGAAGATGAGCATGTAGAGAACCGGGATGACAGAGTAGGACGGCGTCCACTCGGAGTAGTCACACATGGTGGAGTTTTCTGTCTCCTCGTAGTCGTAGTAATCGTAGGGACTGTCAGTCGAATCCATCGCTTCTCTTCTTCTCCTTTGCTAGAAAGAAAAACTTGGCTCGGAAAGATCCACAGCAGCTCTCAGCACTCTGAAGTCTGTTGCCACAAGTGAAGTCTCTCCAGCCTTATATACTTCGCAGACTTGTGCCCTCCCAGGACGCCCCCTCTCTTCCCACTGCCCTCCCCCTCTGTTCTGATGAACATGCCAGTCCTTCTCTACATTCATATCATGTGCATGGTTAAGTCATTAAAATACAGTTAATATGAGTGGAAATTCAAATGTTGGGGCGAAGTCTATTCTATTATCTCAAATTTGACCAAAAAAGTCTGGTTATAACAACAGTTCACTAGTTTCTAAGTAAAACAGAACAGAATAGACTCCAAGGCCATTGCACAACAGGTGGGTACAGCAAAATTGTAGGTGGGTTATAGGGGTATTGTTTCAACTTTTATATTTGAAAACTATTTTATATTTTTTACATTAGGGAATGAAGGTTCATTAGACGTGTTTGGACGGCAAACCCCAGGAGTCACGCCTGGGCAAGTAAAGTTTCATGAAGTAGTCAATTTGAATGTCAATTGGGAGTTGTTCTGGCACAGGAGCACTACAATCAGAGTGGAGTAAAGCTTATTTTATATGATGTATCTCTGTCTGTACATGTTCAGACAAGACGAACCCCAACTGAAACACTGAAGGATAGAAAAACAAAACTTTAATTTACACATAAGTAATGAAACAAATAAAAAAAACATTTTGAATTTCCCCACAAATAGAATAATAACTGATTAGACTTTATATTCATTCAATACAAGTACTGCTTAAAACAAAATATATATATAAAAAGACATAAAACTGTTAATATAATTAATAATTAATAAAACACAGTGATATTAAAGTAAAGTCTGTTCTAAAACTGTGCAAAAAAAAAAAAAGAAAAAGAAAAGAAATACTGGGGCAAAGGATTTAACATCTCACATGTGACACGTGATAAAGAGTTCCTTGTGTTTGTGGGTGTCCCAGAGTTTTGTACAGACAACAAATTCTGTACTTTTGTGGTATAAAACAGAAATGTTTGAAGGCATAAATGATAATGCAAATGTCGAATCATTTCAATTTGTTAATAAACAGAAATACGAATTAAGTTTTTCATGCACATGTTAAACCTCAACAGCTCACGTGTCAAACACACACTGCACATTCTATGCAGCCAAAATTCACAAATTAAAATAGACATACCAGATCCAATCTAATTTTAATAATGTACCCCAATTTCCAAATGACAAAGATGTGAATAAATGTGTTTAAATTAATGTCACTGCCTCTGATTGGTGTGAAAATGATTCGTGGTCTTGAATATTTAACTGTAAACTTAAAAATCATATTTCTAGCATTAGTGAAGAGCTGTGAGCTGATGGACAACTTTAAAACTACTTGAGGGTAGACAACAGAAGAGAAACTCTATATAAAATGGTTAAAATAGTAACACTCTTCCTCTGTCGTTCTCTCCTTTGTTGTCCCTTGGGTGTGTTTGTTGGGCCAGGTGGGACAGCTCAGGCCTCCTCCGTCTCTCAGCAGCACAGCAGCAGTGGCGCCGGGGCACCGACCTTTTAGACACAACTACTGTATCACTCAACAATCTTTTCCTCCACTCATCCCTTCCTCCACCCTTCCATCTTTGCCTCCTCCTTCCTCCTGAATGACTCCCATCCCCTCTGCTTTCACCAGTGTCATTTATTTTCAGCAAACATTTTGTTGTGGCCAATTATTGTGATGTGAGCTTGTGTTGTTTGATAATCAAGCTGATGAGATTGCATTTGTGCCCCTCCACCCAAACTTCTTCTGCTCTGCTTTCTTGTCCATCCAGCTCTTTGTCTGTGTGGCCCTCTGCTGCAGGACGCAGGGCAGAACAGGAAAAAAGCAAAGTGAAGTGATTCAAAGCAGGCTTCCTATCTGTACTCTGCAGGGACTGAGATTTGTTCTTAGCTGTGCCCATTGACGGGAATGTGAATATTTGGATAAATGAACACCAGGCCTTAATGAGTAATCAACCCACCCACTCACTTTTACCAAAAGTCTCCTCGTCACGAGAAAAACAGATTTTTAATACACAGTGACGTTTTCGTGTCCCAAGGCTTTGCATCATGACACAAAATACTGGCAGTGACTACATTTTCCCACACATGGTCCTATTTTAGGGCCCACGGGATGGAGCAACACTTGGTCGTAGTGAGAAAAGCTTGGAGCTTTCACTCAGCAGACCAGAAACTCTGGTTCTACAACATCCAGCTCGTGTTTTTCCTTCTAATTACCCACCTGTGTCTCTGTTTTTGTTGGTGCTGCTGTCGTCTCATGTGTGGCCGTGTGCTGTAAACCACACACCATGAAGACAACAAGAAGGTCTTTTTTTTTTTTTTTAGTTTTAACCACTAAAGGAGTTTCATTCATCCTTCACTCAATTGTCTGCCAACAGCAGTGGGTCAACTACAGAAATCCAGTGGATGGAAAAGGATGAAACTTAAACACACGGTGACAGTCCCACTGCAGAGTCCTTTTGATCTGTGTCTTTGCAGGTTTATGAGCCTGGTTTTGGTGATACTTGTGCAGCAAAAATACCATGAGGTGTGTGCTCTCGTTTTTTAGGTGTGTGAGGGTTAGTGGGGGTCTGACAGTTGTTTGATGTGTGTGTTAAGCTGTTACAGACCACATGCATGCTACCCCCAACCTCCTCCATGCTGAGACAACTGGTTCCTTGGAGCTTTATTTTTTGTGAGCTGAGCAACTCTTGAGTCACACTTGAGCTCCTCTAAAAATGTATGCAGTCTCATATCATAGCAACTGATAATGTCTCAACAGCCCTGAAGATAAATAGCCCCTCAGCAAATAGTGAGTCACCAGTTCCAGTTACTTTATATCATATCAACAGTCGGATCTGAGCTTTTAATTATCCAAAAGCTGTCAGAGTTAACACTTAGAGCACAGCTGGAAGGCTTGAACATTTGGATGTCGTTGGTGCCTACTCCACTCCACTATCTTCTCTTTACTCATTTCAGCGGGAATGATGAGGTGATTGACACCAGCTTGTTAGACACAAAGGCCACCAGAGCAGGCGGAGTTTGTGTCTTTTCTCACTGCTTCGAGTAATGTGGCTTTCGTCTGACTTTTAATGGGACAGGCTGTGACTAGAGGACATGACAGGAGTTAATAAGACATAAAAAAGACAGGCCGTAGCACAGTAGGATCCATTTATATTCTGTTAGAAATATAATTGGGGAAATACTACGACATTGCACTCATAAGTTGCTCGGTTGCACCATCTGGACATTGATTTGTGAACCTCCAAATATGTTATAAATGAATGAGCCTTATTCTCTCCTTTCAGGGGTTCAGCGATCCTTTTGGGATTCCTCTGGGCTAAAATGCCTGATTTCCAACATCTTAAAAAAAAAATGAATAGAATAAAAAAATGTATGTTTTTAAAGTCAAAGTCACAGAAGTGTTGTGATCTTGAAAAAATAATTGTTGAGGAGTCTATAACTAGACAAGCAGGACAAATTCTATCCAAACTTGTCGAAGTCACCACACCAGCTCTGGTACAGAACATGTCTGGCTTATATGGCAGAAGAATAGTCCTTGTATCATGTAGCTTGTGTTGCACAGGGAACATTTATTAGAAAATTGGTTCAGCGCCGGTTTTGTTTTTGTAAATATATCACTTAATGTATCCTTAAAGCCGCAGTAGGCCAATGTCTGGTGGGACGGGACAGCTGGCCCACCATGATTACTGTATGAGTGCGGAATGTCAAAACACGATTATGTTATCTGCTGCTTTTCCCCGTCTTATATGTTGTGTTTACATGTTTTTACTGAGTTTTAAAGGTAAAAAGTATCTGGGTCGTCTGTGTTACTCCGTCGTGCTACTGTTGACTTTGTGAAAAGTCAGCAGTCTGTGTGCTGACTTTCTGTACGATAGCAGTGCACTTTCTCTAACCCCCCTCAGCACATGTGCAGGAGGCTGGAGGATGTTTTCATCTCCATATAGTTAAAAAATGACCCCACTGCACTTCAGCCCCAGAGCAGAGCAGTGCAAAGCAACATCAACTATTTCCAATATGGAGCTAACCCAATAAGTATTTAAGGATGTCTAATTTCAGTTTTCTGACCGGGGATTCTGTTGATGTGACTCTTCCTGCTTTGGATATGTCTCTGAACAACAATATTTAACATATCACCATATAAATAGCTCTGACTTGCGCTGAAGGTCAACAGTGAAAATATAACATTTATAGAAAGACTGAGCTCCACCTAGTTTCTTATGCAGGAAGGCTGAGAACAGCTTAAATTAGTAGGAAAAGAAGGGAGAGGTTCACTAATTTATGCTGCAGGTTAAAAAGGACCAGTAAGCAGGCTGCTGGGTGAGGGTACAGTCTACTGAGATAAAACCGGATTATATAAAATGTTCTTCATAAGCTTTGAGAGCAAGACAGACAACACACTGACATTTCAGGACATGATGAAGTAATTTTATCTTCTTTTTAAGTTAGTGGTGCTGTTTACATTGTTAACACTATAGAGTTAACATTTGTCCTATTATTTGCTTTCATTTATGTAAGTGACAAAATAACCTTTCTAATAAAATAATTATTCAATTCAAATTTCACTATTAAAATAATAACATTTCTTAAATAACATTTTTAAACATTTTACATACAATGCACTGGTGCACTGACTTTGGAATGCAAGTCCCAGCGTGCTCTCTTACATAACGGATGACGCCTCAAGCTAAACCTGCACAGAAATAATATAAGGATTTATGAAGCCCAGAGATAAACACCCTCTCTGCTGCGTAAACACCAAAACAAAAATCTGAAATAAAATCTGCACACACATACATTTCCTCTTCCTGTACGTCCGTACGATGAGAATCTTCCTTTTGTTACGCTCCATCTCCTGCATGTAAGACTGAAATTTTTCACAAAAATGTGTGAAAGAGCAATGGGTCAGAGAACAGGAGGCGGGATAAAAGCTGTGAATTATTCTAAATACACTGAAGGACTTAGAAAGTGTTTGAGCCCTTTATCCCTCACATGCAACATGAGCCCTTTCACAGATTTTTACGCTGTCTGTCTGAACCTCACAGAGTTTTGAAATATAAGCTTCCAGTTTAGTTTCAAGGTTGTACACATACGCAGTTGCACACGTGCAAACTCAACAGTCCTGCATGTTCACACACCATGTAACACCCATGTCTATGCTGCATACAATACAATAAGCTATTGTAACCTTAACCCAAAGGTCTTGACGCCCATATGTTTTTGTCGTTAGTTTAAATTGTAACAGGCTATGAGGTCACATTTCTGTGTGTGTGTGTGTGTGTGTGTGTGTTAACACATACATCCCTTCTTTTTTTCAAGCACACACACAGCAAGTATTTATACAAAGATAAGGTTATGTCTGTACTTTCTCAGTGAATGACAGAATCCTTCAACTGACATCAGGAATTAACTTAGGCCTAATTAACGTAGGTCTGGATAATTTGGCCATAAATTCAAAAGTAGATTGTTTCTTTGATTGTGTTCATGACTCACTTGCATGTATTATAGGCTGACAGAACCTTACACCTTATATGCAGGTATAAGTTTTAGCAGCTCAAATTATTGTACAGAGCCTTTTTTTCCCAGTTAGATTCCAGTAGACTTGTATTTTTTCCTTTCGCCAGACAGCTAATGTCCCCAGCTGTCATCTGCGCTACTTTTTGACTGTCTATAATATTTTTTGTAAAAACAAAATAACAAAATAAACAAAATATTGATTGCTAATTGAACTAATATAATAAATTGTTCAGCCCCACTTTTGTAATAATACAGGATTACTCTTAAGTTGAATTTAAGATGAAGATGTAAAAGCAAGTATGTCTGGAGCAGTGCTGCAGACATGTATGTGATCACTGCTTGATTGATATTTTACAAGCCAAACAAATATGTTACATTAATATTTGGAAGCCAAAGTTCCAGCTTTTTTTTTTTTTTTACTTTATTAGCTTTTTCAATTGGCTAATATTTCCGTTGTTTTACTGCTTCTCCTGCTCTGCATGAAGTTGAGTCAGTTTTTTTGGGCCCAGAGCAGGTCTCCCGCTCTCCCTTTCTCTCTCTGTGTCACACACACATGTTACAAAAACACACTCGTAGCAACCACTGCCCCCTCCTCTATGTGCATCCTTTCCTCGCTCCCGGTTTCCTTGCCGGGGAGAGGGGGGACTAGATGGACGGGAAGAGAGGAGACAGTGAGGATGTGACACAACAATGACGGGAAGTGACTTCACATCAATACAGATTAGTGCAAAACACATCAGCACGAAGCCAACAAACATCCCCGGTGAAGAGATAAACAGGTAACACAAACATTGCTCTATTTTGCAAGACATAAAGTTGAAGACCAGGCATAAAGGCATCCTCACTCGGGACATAGATAATGCAACATTTCCACACTAAACATGTATTTTAGCACAGTACTGCTATGATATGTTTACTTACATACTTGGAGTCTACTTCTCTGCAATTGTAACTGACTGCAAAATAACACTGAATGAATTTTATAAAAGACACGTAAACATGAGCAAATTTAGATGCACAAATTAAATAAGTATTTACAAATGAAAAGCGAGTTTTTAAAGTGGAGAAGAGAAAGGCAGGTCAACAGTTCATAGGTCACAACAAGGTGAAAACCTGATAGGTCTGGATGGTGTATGGTGTGTAACCATGACAGTGCCAGCTTCAAAGATACTAAAACCAAGTGAAGAGATGCCAGAACAAGTGGACGAAATGAGATTTGAAGACTTAAAGCATTTCTGGGGTCTAATTGGCCAACATGGACAGAGATCTTATGAAAATATTGCTAAATGAGTTTCGTTATCACATGGATGGTAGTGTTAGGCTTGAACTGAGTCCACTCCCCTGCTCCCTGCTTTGCTATACTCAGCTATGCTCTGCCCTCCCTGTCAGGTGCTAATAATTGTGCAATTGCAATAAATAAACTACAAAACTTTCTGTACCAGTACAGCCGAAATGAGGATGACCCCTTCTTATGAATAAGAAGCCTCCCTCACAAATATTTTGTGGAGACTATCTTCTCCACTTAACTATGAGTTTTTACACAATGAAATTTAAACAGTGGAAAGAAACAATTTTGCAATTTAGGCAGATTTGTTCCCTGACCTCAGAGTCACAGTTAAGTGTTTTGTTTATGCGCCTTTTGGCTGGGAATGACTATTTCAATAAAAAAAATTGGACATAAATGGGAACAACAGTCTGGACATTGACCTGATGTACTAAAGGTTTAAATCAGTCTTATGATGATTTATAACACATTCAGCTGCTGTAAAGCAGATCAGGGGATCCCCAGCTGGAACCAAACAGACGAACATTATCATTTCCCATTACAAATTATAGTGTAAAAAAAACTCATGTATTTGAGATCATTAAGACTCTTTGTCCAGCTACTGTCAGGACCATACAAGGATATGCAACACTTCCTTTCACTGTCCATTGAATGAGCATCTGTCTGACCCCTGACACCTTCCACCCCAACTCTGTTTCCTGCCCCACACGTGCAGCTCTGCTGCTTGAAACTTTTCATCAAAGCGTTTTCCCCAAAACATGGAAAAGTCCCAAACGGGAGCATCTGCAAGACCCCAGTCCTCTGTTTACACACATATAATACTGTGTTTTTGGAGAAAATAAGGTAAACGGGGACATTGTCCAATCAAAATAAACATTCAAGCTTTGCTAAAGTGGCACTTATGACCGAACTCATGCATATCAACAAACAGTAAAAGGCATAACAGCCAAAACCCCAACATAGTCTTTTCTTGTTTTGTGCCTCTGACCTCTCTCGCTCGTAATGCCCCTTTTGGGCAGAGGGTATGATGGGGGATGGCAGGCCAGGGATAACGGTGCAGACCACCAGTCCTTGTTACCAAAAAGCTTTAGAGGAGCTTTACAGCTCATGAAGCCAGACTATAATCTCCCAGACGCTTCACACATATGGCTTCGTGAGATCATCCACCTCTCTATACTCAGCCCACCCCCCATAAACACCTACAGAGTATAAACAGATATCACGTGTGTGGGGTGTCTGTTTGCACACACCCCACAGAAATGCTCAAACCAAAATAAAACCACAGTGTCGGCACATCTCTGTACGAATAAGTAAAAATGAAGATGAAAATCTGTCTTTGACTTTGAGTCCAAAATGTTCTGAAGAAAGAAAGAAAAAAAATCTGATTATTTTATAGATGTTAAACTGTAAACAAGCTGGTGTCAATCACCTCATACTCAGATATAGCTGATTCAGATATTTGATCCATCATAAAATTAGACCTTTTTCTGCCAGTAAACAACAACAACAAAAACGCTTAGTTTACGCTGCTGGCAAGCAGCCGCACTACTCGAAGAACAGGAGTACATGCTTACAAATGTTCTGTTTTAAGACAATAGTCAGTTGTCCCTTTTCATAATAGTTTGCAGTTAAATGAAATGATATTATTGTTTCACTGTCAGCCATGTTTCCGCTGTGTCTCCTGCACCATCTGCAACTCTTCAGTCAATTCAGCTAGAAGAATTTTGCATCTGTCCATCTCTAAGAGAGACCCCCCCGATTGGCCGTACAGCTTTGCTAATCAGTGCACAAGATGAAACTGTGGTGTCAACACCAGAACAGTTTGTAGCTTATTATCAGACACATTGCTGATTAGATGCACAGTGCAAAGCTTAATGCAATGGGTGACTGAATGCGTGCTGTTGTGTGATGCTGTCTCCTGTAAAAATAAACAGAAGAGAAGGACAGCATTGCAAATCATTGTTTACATGTACACTGTGGCCCATTAGTTGATCATGGAGGTACATTTGAAAAACCTAGGATCATGAAACGTAACTGTTGGAATGCAACACATGCACTATTACACTGCAAACGATACAGGTTCTGTGATTATGGGGGCACATCTGGGTCAGATCACGTCTTCATTTGCAGATCAGCCCTAAAGACAGCATCCCATTGCACACGATTTCATGTGTCCCTGAACACCCGAACAGTGAGAGACAGACAGGTGGGGGGTGTGGAGGGGTAGGGTGCGGTTGGGTGGGTTTGGTTTGGTGTGAAGGGTGGAGTTGGGTTACAAGAATGGGCAGACAAGCAAGCATTGTTTACAGATAGCAAAGGGCACTAAATTGATGATGAGGCCCAAGAAATACAAAAATGCACTAATGACAGGCATCCATTGTCAAAACAAACAAAATCACATAAATAGAAAAGCCACTGTGATGGCTGGGCGGGAGTCGCTGGAACTGGGACATGAAGAAAAAAACGTGTCTTGCTATCATTTGATTGTTGGGTGTAATGAATTAAAATGCTCTTTCATCTTTGCTACCAAATGTATGCATAAATAACAGACTTATTTCTATTTAAAATTAGTGAAAGGAAGACGAAAAATTAATTTGGTAATAGTAATGCAATTACAATATATCCAAACTTGTACTAACATGAATAATGTGTTTGTGTTGAGGTCTGACTGGTTGGGTAAATTAAAATGTGGAGGAGACCATTGTTGTCTGTGATGTTCTTGGACTGCAGCTGAACCTCGTAGAGGAAGAAGTAGACGGCGTTGAAGAAGAAGGCCTGCATACATGCAGAAACTTCCATTCAGAGACCAAAGGCAAATGGATGCGTGAGGCGCTTTGGATGGTGCTGTGGGAATTCGCCCCATTTGAGATGCAAATTCCTCAAAGAGCTGAAAGAGCCGGAGAAACAGGTGTCCAAGGAAGTGTGCTGCTGTGCAGGCGAGTGTGTGTGTGGGTGGGTGCTGAATGATAACACAGTGTGTATTGAAATCCTGCTTGTTCAGTCCAGTCTGTGTGGCACTTGTTCTCTTGTCTCATATTCTTTGTTAAATATTAAGTAATAAAAAGGGAAATTACGATGGCGTTCAAAATTTAAAAGCTTTAATTGATTTGAATGTCATCTTGTACAAAAATGTAAATGTGACATGATTTAAAAGCAATTTAGCAAACAGATCGTAAATAAAATCTTATGCACAAAGAAAAAAGCAGGGTACGTAACAAATGTACAGGTCTCCGACTAAAACAATGTAAAATAGCAGCTGTAATGAACATGATTGAGATTATTTAGTAAGTATTGAAACAGAATAACAGAAAAAAAATTAACATAAAGGTTTTGGAAAGCAAATCACATTCTGTATACATCAGAAGAACTACTTCTTCTAATGCCTGAATGAAGTTGATTGGAAGCATCTATAGACAGTGTAGAAAGGTCAGTACGAATGAATGCACTGCATGTTAGTTGGAGGTGGCTGGTGTCTTTTTGCTACAGATTAAAACAGAATCATTGCAGGTCAACAAAACAAATAAAAATAAACCTGCGGCATGTACTTCAAATACAACAGATCAACACAAACCTTCAACATCACCGTTTATAAAAACTACAGAGCAAACGAAGCATCCCACAGCTACACAGAGCATGGCTAACTGAGCAATTTATGGGAGCATCATTTGCTCTGGACCCAAACAAATTCTTCATTTGCAGTGTATCCAATGTGAACACCTGTGAGCGACACATATCATATTGTCATTACCAAGGTTTATGGCTCTCTTGACTTTTAAACCTTTTTTTTTACTATTTTTTTAAACTAGTATTCAAAATACTTTAGTGTAATTTTGTCAATTCACATTTTATGTTGCCTTCATATGTGATCTGACTTATAAAAGTTTTGAAAACTGAGATATAATTTTGTAGTTTGGATCATTTAAAAATGAAATGAAATGACAATGTACATGTATTAACTTAATTATTCAATGAGGACTAAAAAACATGTTGCAAATCAAATTCATTTTTATGGCAGAAGCCATAAAACTTTAACCATGATTGTATAAAAACAGCTTTGTTTGAGCATTTCTTAAAATGCAGTAATACCAATGTCATGTATTCAATTCAGAACTTAAATATTAACCACACGCTCTCCCAAATGAACAACAGTAAAATACTGTACAATAATTTGACAGAATCAACTGCCTGAAAAAACATACATCTTAAAAACATGTATTCAAAATCTTTGGCTTGGTGGCTAAAGAGTCCCTGCACCTTTTTCCTTCATTTCAGGGTCCCACAGCTGGTATCATGTTAGTGCTGCTCACTGCTGAGGCTGAGACATACACCCACAACGCCCTCGTGTGTTCAATATCAGCAGATACAAAGTTATGGATGTACACAATTCTCAGTGTTGGCAATATGGTAGCTAACCTAGGCAAATCTGAATGAATTTCAAGGTATCCAAAAAATAAAACGTGGTCCATCAAATATTAGGAGTTGGTCCAGTGAAACAACAGTTAGTGTCACCAGAGTTAGTGAGTGTGTATCCCTACATGTTCAGTCATATGAAACTAATGGCACCTTAAACCCACAAGTTATAACCTCCTATATGGGACACAAGCTGCACATTCTTACCATTTGCTGTTGCTCCCTAGGAATTACACATTTATGAGTTCTATTACATTTGAAATCTTTACTATAGTGTCATGATAAAAAAGTAGAGGAACACAGAATGTGTTTGCATATTACAGTAATTTCTCAGTATGTTGAGTCGTCACAGTTTTGAGATTATTTTATCAAAAATAAAATTTGTTTCAAAATTTCACAGATTTGTCTGGCAATTCATAACAGAATAATATAATTTTGCTAAAACCTGCCTCAGTCATAGTTGCTAGAGTAACATTACTGTAAAACGTATGAGCTGTGACTGGGAACTGTGCCACTGTGGATAGTGAAGGGTAAATGGAATGACAGGCTAGTCTGTTACAGGTAAGTATCATGTTCTGCACTGCTCAGACTCTCTTTGGATCCTTGTTTGGTCAGATGTTTGAGGAGGGGTGAAGAATTCCTGGCAGGAGAAGAATAAACTCTCTCTTCTACAGGGAGGATTGTTTTCTTCAGCATCTCCTCTTTATTCTTCCTACTTTCTTCTGCATCTTCTGTTTTTACCCCATCTGTTGTAGGTTCCAGGGGAGACTGCACAATGATCGTGGGCCTCTGCTTCAGGTCCTGCCGGCTGTGTGGCTCTGCACTTATGATGGCCTTTGCACCATGCATCCGTGGAGGGGACTTACAGTGTAGATCCCCATGAGTCTCCTTCCAGCGACGCAGTTGAATCTGATGTTCCTTCTCAATGTCTTTCTCAGACACTGGTAACTCTATAACCTGTAACACAAGCGGTGTGAAACATATGCAAAGTCAAATAAGGATGCTGCATTAAGGAGGACACCGGAGCAGGCAGCAGGTGCTGGGCCAAAACAATAAAACATACCTCATGCACCAAAAAACCTTCTTGCATGTACTGCGGCTTAATCGCACGGAGTAGCTCCATTGTTTCATACAGGCCCTGAGAGGCTTTCAGTTTCTCTTGGGATCCCAACATGCACTTCAAGAGGACCAGTCCCACTCGGAAGAGGATCTTGACTCCTGAGAAGAACATCACATTAGACAACATGCGACTACAGCAGGGTCCATCAAGAACCTGGAAAAATTTGCTGAAATCCAAATAATGTCAAGATCATAACAGTGATCTTAACAAATTTTCCAATTTGCATATTCCTCATTCCAAACTTAAATAATAAGGAGACTTTGTGTATTTGCCATGTGTTTACAGGTAAAATTAAAGGAATGGATGTTGACAGGACCTGGTGAAATATTAAATACTACTGTGAGTATTTAACTAAAGTGTTGTGCATGGTGGGGAAGGTAAATAATTAAAAAACATATCTAATGAATGAAGTTAAAGGGTTGTTATTAATATTTGTGAGCGGGTCATCTCACCCTCACAGAGGAACATGTCCCAGACACGCAACACTGAGGCCCATGGCAGAGTCCGGGAGAAGGCACACATGAACCACTCAGTCATGTATAGGATGGGTTCCAGCTTGTGCTTCTTCAGGTGACGGTGGGCCACAGGAGACACCTTTCGCAGCAGAGCGTACAGGATTTCCCCATCCAGCTGGATTGCTTCCTGTGGTCAGTGTAATTCGTTTGTCTTATTAACTTATCCTCATAGCCTGGTTACCACCTTGTCTTATTAGGTTGCCACCCCATCATACTCACATGGGAAGTTTAGCACCACGCCAATATTATGTTCCCTGACTATAAACTGAAGTTTACTAATCATCAAAAAAAAAAAACAATAGTCCAAATATACCCCCAACAGACCAAAATAAATGTAGTAGTACAATAAAATGGCAGTATTTTTGGCATACTTGTGGTAGTATATTGTTATAGTAAACAAGAGATATATTTCATTTAGATATAGCACAAAGGATTTGGGTGGTTAATAATAATGTCATGAGCACTCTGAAGATCTAATCCTATTATAAGTTGTACAATGATGTTCTCTTTTCTTTGGACTTTTATAGTGACATGACCATGTGTTTGTCTGGACGCTTACCAGCCCTGTGCTGTAGTATCCAGGAAGGTATTTCTCACAAATTTGGACAAGAACCCAGAATGCATCCTAATACAAAAACAAACAAACAAACAAATAAATGATTTGTAAACAGTAAATGTAGCATTTAAAGATTCACATAATGGCTATATATATATATATATATATATATGTATAATAATCGAAGTAGAAGCAAAACTGTGCTTTTAAAAAATTGTTTCACACTCTGTCTTGTTATTCCTTCTAACCTTAACGAAGCGAGTATCCACTATGAAGTACAATTTATTGTACAATAGAATAAAATATCTAGGGTGTGTGTGTGTGGTCACCTCGGCTGGCATATGCATCAGGAGTACAGCAGCGATGGGAGCCTGAGCCTGACAATAACCCTCTTCAGGACGGTGCACGGTGTAAGCCTTTAGGACACGGAGCAGGTCCTGCTGTCTGCACGCACGAGCACACATAGCATATCTGAGAACTTCTACTCAGCCACAAGCAAAATAATTGGCCTTCAGTTGGTGGCACTTACCCATGACCTCCCCTTGCTGCAAACATTTCATGGAAGGGGAACTGTCGATGGAGGTCCCTCTCAATAACATCTACCCATTTGGGGTCCCCTGGGTGGTTGTCCAGTTCCTAAAACACAAACTACGTCATTTTTGCAACAAAAGCACAAGTTGCATTTTTGAGTAAGTTCTCACCTGGTACACTATTTATGCTATTTAATAAACTCCTAAAACTAGAAGATTATTAAAACCATACTGTCAATAAATATAAGAAATTGGATAACTGAACAATCAATATGGACATATCATCAGTATATGGTCTAAAGCTATTTGCCCACAGCAAAAAATGGGTGCAGAACATTTCCCCGTGACTCAGGCACGCTACACTTTCTATACAATTATCCAACTGACCTGAAACCTGCCCACGTTTTGTTCCCTTTTTACTTTTCCCCCGGTGAGGTAGAGCCAGGCCCGGCCACGCAGGGATGGGGGGATACCTTTTTGACAGCGATCTTTCACCTGTTAATCAACACATACACAGTTACTAAAAAAACTGCAAAAAGCAAGTAAAAGGTGCAAACATGAATGTTTACAGGCAGTTCTACGGGAGTGAGGGCTTATGGGATGTATGATTTTTTTTTAAACTGTGTGTACCGTAAATTCTGGACTATAGAGCGCACCTAAATTTAAGCCGCACCCGCTAAAATTTAAAAGAAATATATATTTTGTCACATATAAACTGCATCGGACTATAAGCCGCCAATATCCAGGCTGAGAAATAAGATATTTACATAGAAAGATTTCGTACCATAAGTGTTTATTCATACACCTGAATGGTGCCTGTAACACGGCAGTAAAAGTGCTGATGTTTGCTGTTGTGCGTCTTGGGTTGCATGCGCTAAGAATAAAAACTGGCGCTTTTTTGTTTGCACTGACTTCCATCTACAGCGCCCATCTGAGGGCTGCAGAAAAATTCATAGAAAAGCCGCATCTCTGTAAAAGCCGCATGGTTCAAAACGTCGGAAAAAAGTAGCGGCTTATGGTCTGGAAAATACGGTAGTTTTCTTTAAATTGTCTTTATCTTTTACACCTTTCACCTAACGTTTTTGCAGGTTTGTTGTAAATTGAATGTAATGTAATTTGTTTTGAAGGAATCAACTGTAATATATGTGTGAGCTTCAATTAAATAAAATAATTAATAAAACTATGTCAATAGCCCAAAACACACTAATCCAAATTGGATAAACTCCTGCAATGTGCACATTTGAATTAATACAGAACTTTAAGCTGAGAAAAAAATTAAGTCTGATATAATTTAGAGCTAAAATGCTGCAGACCTTCTTGTGTCTTTTGGCCATCCACTTATCCCAACTATTGAGCATCTCCAGCCACTTTGCCTCCCGCTGCCTTAGCACCTCGATAGGAATTTCTTCAGCGCTGTGAAGATTGGACACAATGTCACTGATAAAAAGTCAATCTGACACTGCATTTACAGACCTGTCACTAAGCCGTACTGAAGAACAGAGAATCGTGTCATCAGATAAGCAGGCACAGTGGCTCGTCTCTTCCTCGTTCATAAAAGAAATCTACTCTCAGTCAAATCAGTGAAACAATTGCTACTGGCTGCAAATCAAAAGCAAAATAGGAAGCTTTGGGAGAAGTTTCCCCTGCAACCTCCCACAAAACACACTACACACATATACTTTACTATAGTCATAATGACAACCAGAGAGGAAATATTGTCATACAAACACATGCATGGTTTCTCTAAAAATTAGAAGGAAACTCACAATTACACATAATATGATTGAAAATACTTTTCCATGTTGGCGGTTCATATAATACAAGCGTGTGTCCACGCAAACACACAGTCATAAATATAGCCTAGACAAATTTAATAATTCAACTCTGTCTTCATTTGATTTTTTCCTACCAACTCTCTCCCCTTCTCTTCCCTGCACGTTAGTTGGTGCATAAATCAATTGAAAACACCATCAGCCTAACATTTCGTCAAGGTTCTAGCTGACGAACATAGCCACTGTCATGTCGACAGTAATGTTTTCCAGAACTTTGACCTTAAAATACATTGAACATAACTCAGTGTTTTGATTTCTTTGTATTGATGCCCTCTCACAGTTTAGCCACAGATGAATGTTAGATGATACTTCGATCAACTGACTCAAGGAGCATTTGCATTAGCAGACATTTCTTTAAACATTAACTTGTCAAACTACAGCCCAGTAAACTTGTTTGTCTTCATCTCAACTCACTCTCTTAAACGACGACTTGCCTTACCAACTGAGCTACAGCCGCTCCATATATACTTGCATTACATTACATTACATGCATTTTAAGGAGATTCCTGTCCACCTCCTCTTTTGGCCAGCTTATTGTGCCAGTTAGGTACTTGATCACCGAGAGGGCGTAGGTATTGTTCGCCCAAAATTAGCTTTTCCCATTCAGCTGAGTTCTCAGGACTTGCCTAACTCTTTGGAGGTACTTAGTGGTTGCTGTTTTCCTTTGTGACGTCTTTGTGGTTACCACTTGCCTGTGGGATTCCAAGGTATTTGTAGCTTTCCTCAATATGTCTTGCCTTCTGGTAGTACAGTCCCCTCAGTTCTGACTACCTTTCCTCTCCTTGCGACCATCCGACCACACTTATCCAATCCAAATGACATCCGATGTCTTGGCTATATTCTGGTGGTATGTATCAGCGAGTTAAATGCCTTGTTCGCTCCTTGACAGCTTGATGTCATCCATGCTCTAAGAGTTCTGTTGTACCTGCTCATCTTAGCCACTTTGTGTCTGACAGGAGCTTCCATGTTCTGCAGAGGCAGGTTATTGGGCGGTAGTTGGATGGGACTGCCACCTTCTCGGGGTCCTTCAGGATCAGGACTGTTGGCCTTCCATTAACCATTCAGGGTGGGTCCTAGTTACTAGTAAGTTGTTAATTTTTGCTGCCAGGCACTCATGGAGTGAGATTAGCTTCTTTAATATTAGGCATGGATCATATCAGTCCCTGGTGCTCTCTTGGATATCTGCCATTGTGATTCTTACTGGATTTATTCAGGAAGGTTGCTGTGGACTGCTCTCAAGTGCACAAGTCACTGGGCATTGCCGTTATGTGATGCCTCTTTGTCCCAAATTCTTTTGCAGTATTCTTCATCCTCCAGCCTTGGTGGGTCTGCTCTCGTGTTATTACCCTGCCACTTTGAGTACACCTGTGAGTTCACCTAAAGGATCACAGCTGCTTTGATGTACATCAGCTTGCTGGTCTCAGTAATGGTCGTAGATGGGATTGTTTGTATTGCTGTGTTTACGTCTTCTAGCAGTCTTTCAGAAGGCACAGAATGCCATGGGGGTGTCAGGTGTCCATCTTAGGCATGATCTTCAATCTCTGCTCAGCTACTCTTGCATTAAGCTCTGTTATTGGGGCTTGGAACACAATCTCCAATTGTGGGGAAGATAATGATGATATCTCCTCCTTGTCATCCTGGCTCCCCCTTGCCGTAGCATTTGTGGTTATATCTTGTCAATCTCTAGTTGTGATGTCAGGTGTTTCTTGCAAATATTATAACATTAAGATACTAGCTGTTTCTAGATGTTGGGCTTCGAAGTTCCCATAGGTCCCACATCCTCTGCATGTAATCCTGCTAACTAGGGTTACTTGTATAGTAGCATTCCAGTAGTTCTCGGTTTTTGTCTCTTTTCCATGAATATCTTCTTATTGTTCCAGTGGCCTACTTCTCATCAGGTTGGAATATACAGATATGCCAAAAAAAATGGCCAATGTAGAAGAACTCAAATATTTCATTTTTGGGTTTCATAATGTTTACTTACTGTAACATAGACTAGTATTAATCAACCTTGATACTTTGTGTCTCCTTTTAATCATCCTCCATCAGATTTATCTTATGACCCTGCTCTGCAATTATGGCAATCACATTGCAAATCACTTCCCTACACTGTGAAATCTCTGTGAAAACAATCTTTGGCCAGAAGCCCTTATGACATAGAAATAGAGGAGAGATAAACAGCAAACATTAGATTAGATTAAAATAGATTAAGATTTCAATATAAATTCAGCACATATTACCAATTCTACACAATGGCCCATTAAAAGTTAAAGTTGTTTCTTCTGTTGGTCTCATTGAGAAGCAAAGATTAGTGACCTAGTGCTTCTAAAACTCGGTTTTATGCACATGGTTAACTAGAAATGCCACTCCGGGGCAATTATATGTGCTTCAAGGAATCCTTCTTCTCTCACACGAAAGATTCCTCTCAGTCGAGTATTTCATAAAACAATCTAAGAAGGAAACATGAGACTTGAACTTCACAAAAGCACAGCAGCCTGAGGGTTAGGATCAGTTGATGCACGTCATAACGAACTAAGCTGTACATGAGGGCAGTCATCTAATGCTTAATTGTCTGGGGATATATATTTATTGTTTCCTTCTTCCACATTCAAGTGTTTCTCTGAATCACACCGACCCACAGCACTTTGATAAGTGCAGTAGTTACACGTGACATTCTTCATTAGCTTTCTTCTTCCTTGTGTGTACGCTGTGTGTGACGTGTAGACACAGTTAGATCTGATGTACCTTTTACCGGTTTTACTTGTCTTCACTTACAAAAACTATGCAGTTGTAGCAGCCTAATACCGGTACAATCACTCCTGCTAAAATAAAGAGATGGAGCTTTAAAAAACTCCTTTTTCAGACTCACTTGGCGGAGTACTGCTGGGCTCCACCGGTGAAGCCGTACTTGTCCACCTCTTTCTCCACGGGGATGCCATTGCCATTCACCTCGGGCTCGGGTTCGGGTTCATGGGAGCTGCCTTTCCCATGATCTGTCAGCTTCTCTGTGCTGCCCCGCAAATCAAGTCCATTGCCCTGCTCCGTTTTTGCCATTTATTAAGCATCTATGTAGGCAGATGTTGCCCGTCTACAGCGTGGCTAGCAGTTTAAAAGCCTCCATGAAGACGCCTGCTGGAAGCTAACCCGCTGTCCCAGCTAGCTAGCTAACTATCGTTACCACTGCTGGGAAGACTTACTTCCTAGCTGTCAGCTAGCTTGTTAGCGTTTTAAAAAAGCCACTGGTGTGGATAGTTTTAAACTAAACCGAGTTGGTCACATAAGATTTCCAGCAAACGGCAAAAACCCTTGAGGGGTTATCACCGCTATTTAAAAAAAACCAACCTTCACTAGCTGCTTGCTAGCTCCGACGTTAACATGCTAGCATCACACAACTGTCAGCTGACACACACCTACTTGAGCCAGAATCTGTGCTGTCAGCAGGAATGAGCTTCAGCTGCAGGCAACGAGACGAGGAAGCCGGAGCCGATCAGTGGATCAAACTTCCATGGCATCCTGTGACTTCCTGCTGCCACCTACTGCTGGAAACCACAGAGTAAAATTACCACTTTCATAAATGGTTCACACTGAAGTGCTAAACTTTAGAAAAATTTGGAGGTAAGCAATTTGCATTTTATGCTACTTCTGTTATACTCGGGGTTACAGGAAAGTTTTGCAGTTTTTACAGCACTACATGTATTTCACAGCCATAGTTTCTACTTCTAATAAAAAAAGAATATAAAAGTTGTCTGGCTCCTAAATGGAAAAAATACTTAAATTAGCTATCTAACTGCAAATGAATTAGGTAAAAGTAGCTCCAACTCTAATGCTTAAACTTTTATGAGTTATTAACAGTTTAATTTACTACATTGGTTACAGCAGCCAATTTCTCTGGCAATACTTTACGTATAGTCTCTTGATATTTCTGCTTTTCCTATAAATAAATTGTAGATAAGTATTTTTCCATTGTTGTACTGATTGTTTACTTAAGCAAACCATCTAAGTACTTCTTTAAACATTTTTAACAGACTAACGTGTTCATATAATGTGTGCAAATAATGTCATTTCTCTATAACGAACTGAAAATGAACAGTGGATCAGAGCTGTGGAAGGCAGAATATTTTGGCTTTAACAACTTAATTTGACAACTGAAGGTGACATGCAGTAGTTTCCTTCTATCCCATGTTTAACTAAATACATTTAAAAATATCGTATGCTTAAGTTACTTCTTCTGAAGTAGATATAACCAGTGAACATGTAATGACATTTGAAGAGCAGGAGAAGTGAAACTACCAATCACATATCTTTCTGAATACAGTAACCTACTTTCACTATAGAACTGTAAAGAGTAACTTATCCTCCGCCAGAGTGGAAAAGAATCCACCTTCTAGCCTTTTAGGCTTACAAAGTGCCACAGAATTTAAAAGAAGTGCAAAATGAAAGTATTGCAAAATTATAACTCAGTACAGTTCTTGAGTAAACCAGCAGGTTTGTCAAGATAGAACTGTTCAAACGTAAAATGCATCATTAAAAAACAAGCGAATTTAGTATAAATACTAGAGTCTTTATTTAAATATTGTACATATTTTTAAAACATATTTACATAAATTAGACCTGCATTGTTACACTGTAGACATAAGTGTATCTTTCATACACACAAACATTGCTTGCTGAAAAGAGGACAATCATACCATACAGACTGCAAAAGCACCTTTAGGAACAGCTTTACAAGACAGAAACGTGGGGGGGCAGACCTCATTTACATCAAACACTGGGCAACATGACCAACACACAACAAGCTTGCAATGACAGGAAAGGCCTCTAGATTACAGGTCTTGTTAAGGCTGAAACTGTGCTCACCCTCAAAGTACAAGTTCACAGCACCATTACCTTTCTCGGCACCCCTATTCCTGCATATAGGTTACATCTCTGTCAAATATAGGAGTATTTTTGAAGTTAATACGAGCTTATTATGTAAACCATTCCAAACACAAGAACTATGCTAAAATGTGTGAAATTGCCTTTGTGAATTGGTGCTAATAACTATCACAAACCGATAGTATTCAAATAGCTGTCTTTACTATGTGTGATGAAGCACCACATGCGGAATGTGGAATATCAGTTATTTGTTGTACTGCTGCTTCTTCACATATATAAATTAAAGAATCTGTTGTATTGTAAGACACACAGGGACCAGTGGAGTCAAGTATATGGCAACAAATGTACAGTTTTACCATGACAGTTAAAAGAACAACACAGTGACAATATTGGTCTTTTCAGCAGAGCTTACAGAGCAGTGCCCCAGTTATGTATTTATATATGGCTTTCCTTCTTTGGTTATACTTTGTTACAGGTAACCAGTTACATACAACTTGATACAACCATTGTTCTCAAACAACATTTAGCATAGAGAAGACATCTAAATGTCCCTCTGTCCACCCACACGTTCTGCCATGACACAAAATTCAGAGCACAAAGAGTTTACAGTATTGCTGTATGATATTTGTAACAACAAAGTATAATGAAATACTCAAAAATGTGTCTTTGATGCACCTGCTCTTAAACTATAATAACAGCTGTGTAGACACGATGGGAAAGCTGTAGTGAGTCCCTACATGCTATCATGAGAAAAACCGGATTATCAGTGTTGTTTGATTAATGATAATTAGATTCAATTCAGGGTGACCACACACGTACACCCACACTACAATCATAATGACCATTTTTATATAAATCATGTCAAGTTATATACAGACTTGTGAAATACAAAAGAGCAGCAGGAGCAAACACATAAGGGAAATAATAAACAAACAAACACCCACCCAAACCCAGAACATCTTAATCTTATTAAGATATCTGGATCTTTTTCACGTGTCACATATTTCATGTCAGCACACACTTAAAAAAAAATCTTAAATTCCTCTGTTGTAAAAAAACAAAACAAACAAAAAACACACACACAACTCTCATGCCTCTTCTATCATTGCAGTTGAAAGCATTTCCAGATGCCAGGCTTAGCTTTGTGACATAAGAAATATTAACATTAAACACAACACACACCAACGGCATCTTACAGGTACAACACACACACTGAACATCCTTCCTGCAACAGTGATTAGTCTCAGCAAATATCTTCTTGTTCATTTCAGTGAAAAATGTGGAATTGATAAAGCTTACTTCAAAATTACCTCCTAAAGATGAAAATATTCTCCAATCAACCACAAAATTGAAACCACTGACAGTTGAAGTGCACATTGATTATCTTTTTACAGTGGCACATGTGAAGGTGTGAGATATATCAGGCAGCAAGGGAAGTCGTGTCTTGTTGATGTGTTGGGAGAAGGAAAATTGACAAACTTAAAGATTAAGAAAACGTTTACACTGGCTGTGATGGCTAAATGACTGGGGCAGAGCATCTCTAAAACTGCACGTCTTGTGGGGTGTTCCTAGTATGTATTGGTAAGTACCTACCAAAAGTGGTCCAAAGGACAACCTATGAACTAGAGACAGGTTCATAGGCACCCAAGACTCACTGATGTGTGTGTGACTGGTTAAGGATGACACTTGTAGTCTAATCTCACAAAAGAACTATTGCAGCACAAACTGCTGAAAAACTGAATGGCAGCCATGAACAGTTGTCCAAACACACAGTACATCACAGCTTGTAATGTACGGGGCTGCACAGGCGCAGAGTGCCCATGTCAGTTATAATGTCGTAGTTGATCGTCGCATTTATAAATATGTACATCTTTCATAACAGTTACAAAAGAGCTTATTTTTAAAACATTAAAGCAAAACAACTAAATGACAAGAACCCTAAAAAAGAAAACAAAAAAATATTTACAACTTATTAAGATGTGTGCAAACAGATCCCTCGTCCATGTGAAAAACTCATTAACCTTCACACGTGGGCTGTAATAACTGTTTTCTCTATACAGATTTTTTATGAACTGAGTAAATCACTAGTTAGCTCGCCCATTGTTCACATCCCCAAATATCCAATAACACTCATCCATTCCCACTGTCAGCTTCCTCAGTCCATCAGTATGTTTTGTTCATACACATTTACAACATGGAAGAAATTAACAAATAGAACAACAGAGACAGATTTGTCAACTAAACCATGACTCTAAACAAGCCAAACCAATGGCTCATTTCTCTTATCAACTTTTATAGACAAGGGCAAACAGATTTTATAGTTTACTGTCTATAGGACACATCACCTGCATTGATGCCACATAATGAGAACTGGCAGACAGAGGATTCCTTAGCCTGTCACACTCCATTCATGATCAACATGAAAATATCTTCGCTGGCTGCTTCCCCTTTAACCCCATTCAAGCACCAAAACAAAACAGAGGCAGAAAACTAAATGTTACATGGGTGGAGGTCAGTCGCACATTGAGGAGTGTGTGTCATGTTGGTGAGCCTCCTCTGTCAGCCCACAGGACACAGTGTTTTTTAGGAGGCCTGCAGGTAGAGGACTCTGGCAGACATGAAGGAAGGATCAACTCTGGAGAAGGGCATACACACTCACACTTTTAGTCTGTATATTCAGCCACAATTGATAGCAGCACCGTTATGTCATCTGGCTTTCCTCCTGCAGAAAAAGACAAATGAATTTAAAGAACTTGCTGTGCCAATCGTAATCACAAATTTATGCATTGTGGAGCTGGAAATTTTACAATCTTATTTGAAACTAATAGCCACCGTGTGCAAAAGCATCAACGCATTTCTTGTTTTATTTTGCTCTGTACAGTGTGTTAACTAATCTCCTGTGCAGTGAAGACATTATAACCCTTATTTTTGCATCTGAGCATTGTAATGTGTATCCTCTTATTCACGTAACAAATACTGCCACTAAAAGGTTTTAAATATAACCACATAAATATGTGTAAAAACACTTAAAGAAATACAGCAATGACAAAGCCACGATGAAGAAAATAAATATAGCCTGTTCAACCACTAGTAGGGTTTGTAACTTTTTAAATCTGACATTTCCACACTTAGAAATA
Organism: Channa striata; assembly: GCA_033026295.1. Classification (NCBI taxonomy): domain Eukaryota; kingdom Metazoa; phylum Chordata; class Actinopteri; order Anabantiformes; family Channidae; genus Channa; species Channa striata. The sequence goes on from CM065187.1 coordinate 14,242,827, forward strand.
CCTATAAACCTTCTGTGGTGAATAAGAGTGGTGTGAAAATGTTAAGGAAACGCTGCTTTGTTTGCAATTTTTATTTAATCAACTTCATTTCTGCTAGTTCTTTTGATGATAGCTCACTGTATAACAGTTCTAAGGGACAAAACACAACATGCTTACCCCTAACATTCAGGCCATTGTCACAGGCAAACTGTGCAAAGGGAGACATGTAGTTGGGGTCGTAAGCAAGATCATGAGCCTGTTTTGCAATACTCTGTGCTGTCTGCAGGATGCTGTCATAGTTGGTAGCCTGAAATCAGCAGAAGTTAAAAAGTATTAACATTGGAAAACATTTTTTCCTACATAATATTTTTCTAACTATGCAGATGCGGTGCATGTGTTAAAAATGACCATGCTAATATTCTCAAAGTAACACCTTAAGTTTTTTGAGCTCCTGAAGAATCATGTAGTCTGGCATGTTGTCGAAGAGGCCGTCGGTTGCTGTCAAAATAATGTCACCAAGCTGCACGTCGAAGGAGGAGCTGTCAGCTGCTTCAGGACTATAGGAAACGGGGCACGGCAAGAGCAGTCACAAATGAAACAGGAGTATGCAGAAGCTGGGGTGCTGTCAACAGTCTCCACTGTTGAATTAAGCATTTTAGAAGTCACTCTGCCAAAGTGGATAAAGCGTGGGCATTTAATCTGTCAGCTGAATTGGAAGCCATCTGCCCCATTTGTCCTTGCCAGACCTAGAAGGTTCCGCTTGTTATTGCTGTAATTAAAACTCAAGATTTAATGGGAGTACATTGCATTGTGTTATTGCTTGGTCTGAAAGTTTTTTTTTTTGTTTTTTTTTTAATTTTAAGGTTACACATCACCAAGTCATAAATGCACCTTAAATGGACTGGTTACTTGTTGAATACAAAATCTTACAAGATTAAACTAAGAAAAACAAGACCTCAAACCTGAGCCAACTGGATTAAAAAAATGTTCAGGTTAATCAGGTTGTCATAATCAATCATCAAATGTGGCTACATCCCTAAACTGTCATCTCATAAAATGTTCTTGCCACTACTTTGTGTATACTTTAATACTGCCATTGTCAAAAAACACAATTGGTTTTGCTGCCTACATTAATTAGATAAACCCAGTTAACAGGCTTCCTTATCAATTGGATTTGCAGATCCTTTATTTGTATTTTACTTCATGGCACAGAGATTGAAATCATCACAATTTTTTAGAATGGCAAAAACGGAAAACAAGACTAAAGCATTTAACATTGTGTGTTTGTTCTATTCACTTATGTATCCTGGCGTCATTACTACAAAAGCTGCTATCTGCTTACAGACCAAGTTGTAAAAGACTGGATGGGGCTGTTTGAAGCCAAAGAATCAAATTACTTGGTGCCAAGGGCAACACTACCTTAAAAAGATGCACATAAAGCAGTTCCTTTCCATACAGTAACAAACACAAGTTTATACTTTCTTGTTTGCAGTTTCTAATGCACAATTCTTCTTTTATGTATATATCTAAATTTATACTTGCATCAGTACATATTTATCTGATGTATTTTATCAGGCTGCAGAAACAATATTAGGCTTAAGTTAAAAAAAGACAATGAATTCGAAACAACAAACTGGAAAGGAACATAATTAAGTCATTTTCCATGATGGCAATATTAGAGATGATAAAAATGATTGTTATGTAGCAGCCTTGCCTGGTTTGACTAGCAACCTGTGTGCACATATTTTTGTTTCTATTTTATTCCTTAAAGTACTCTAGCACATTACAACGTGTCTAACACAGAGCTACTGACCTGTCACTTAGCACTACCCCCTCAGCTCCGGGAGGAGCAATGGACAGCTGGAAAGGTGTGTTAAAATAATGCTGCTGTTCGTCTGAGCGATGAACAACCTCTCCCCCCCGAACTACCAGGAAGCCCGAGTCGCCAAGGTTACATGTGTGTAGCCGATGACTCCGTCGATCTAGAACCACGATACAGGCTGTGCTGCTCCCTATAAATAGATAAGAGTAAAACAACATTAAGGTGATAGATGAAAATAAAGGTAAAAATATGACTATTGTTAAGTTGAAAATATTGTACCACCAGAGTAAGCATAAAACCATTTATTTTTTGTAGACTGACAGAAAAAAGGTCATAAATTCACTTTTTAAAATAGGGAGAATGTTACCAAGTCAATGAATTATAGGTTTTGTGTAAACCTTCTTTGTTTATTTTATGCACGCACACACACACACACACACACACACATCCCTGCTTTTCCCACATGACAGCAGCTTTAGCAACAACGTTGAGAAGAGAAGGTCAAGTACAGAACTTCCTAAAATAAAAGCAGGCATTTTTTATAATAATTATTATCTGTCTTATTTGCACATTCTTCAACCTTGCATTCTTGAATTTTCTGCAATGTTAAAAAATGCAATTTAACTGGAGATCCTGCCTTAACTTACAGCAGTTCTTATGCTTGTAAGTAAAGCCACTACTCACAATCTGACTCATCCTGCAGCTATGTTATTTATTTCTCAGAGTACAGCTGTTCACATGGGATGCATGACTCACTCCACTAGTGACTGTGTGTTTACAGTAATGTATTGTCTTTTGTGTGGTTTTGTGTTTGGGTGTACTCACCTAGCAAGGGAACTTTGTTCTGTAGGAGCTCATAGTAGCCAGAAGTCAGGATACCCACTGGATGACTGGGAGTAAAGCGTCCTTCCTTTACCAGTCGCTCACAGGTTCTCATTAGGGTGGCAGAGAACTGCGATGGGTCTACACCATAGTCACGCCAACCGCCTACACCATCTGCTACACCTGATATGGAAAATTTGAAATTAATTCTCAAATTTAATTACCTTTTGGTATTCACATGTCACTTAAGTAATGCTTAAATTTCTGACATGCTGGGTGAATTTACATAATGAGCATTGCAGAGCTGTTTAAGCAAAACATTATCCAATGTTCTGTAGTCTTACTGCTAATTCAACACATTCAGTTAGCAGTGATATTACATGCATTTAAATGTGTGATCACCATCTGATTCTGAAGGCAATGGTATTAATGCAACTTAAGTATATTAATATAGCACATGTTATGAACTGTTGTATAACTATGTGACAAAAACAAATATATGCAAACAAATCATTGGATACTTAGTTCTTGTTATTAAGTTGGGAAAAAAGTAGCAGCCCCCAAGCAACAAAGGTAGAGTAGTAGATGATAGAGTTTAATGATTGTGAACATTAATAGCAATAACAATGACATACATAAAAGTCACATATTAACACTAATATGATCTTTGAATTGTAGATTTGGTCGATTCAAAATGAAACTGAAAATACAAAGGCAACGCCTGTAATCTCCAGAAATCCCTGGTTGCGTTGCTGGTGAAAGTACCATTACATGTCCAGTGATGAGAGTCTGTCTCCGTACACCTGATTATAGACTTCGTTCACCACCATGTGCAACACACGTGGGATTTTGTTCCTCGAACGTGGTTATTACTTTATATTTCTGAAAATAATAATAAGGCTGCACGTGGCTTTTCCATACAACACAGTTAAATGACGACCAAGCCACGTGTTGCGTCTCCTCCTGTCAACGAGGACAAAGCCAACGACACTGTGCTAAGCTAACGGGCTAATGACGGCATTAGCAACATGGCTGCCTCCATGCTCAACCATTCTGACCTTTGCAAGACATTGTACCGTTTCGTCGGATACGTTTTAACAGATGCTTTTGCACTCACGTCCACCTTTAATAAAGCTCATCTATATCTCCTTGTGTAAACTGTTTAAAATCTTGCACTACCGACGTTCAATCTTCGGCTTCAGCTTATCTGGGTGAAAGGTCATTACTGTTTCACATTAAAAAAACTGCCGATAATCGCACAAAATCGCTGTTTGGGCAGAAGACACGTTGACTGTCGGTGCACTGGACGCATTGATCTCTGTAAGCGTCTGCTTGGCTTCTAATTAAGCAGAGACAGCTGACGTTCACCTAGTAGATAACGGGGGGACTGCAGTGGGGAAAAGTTTTTGGGAGGGGGTGGGGGCTGTTGTGTTTTTATCCGGTGGTCGGTACACGTGTAGACTGCCTCACTGAAGGTCACCCGGCTACAGAGAGTGTCTTCCATGCCTCTCCAAGCCAGCTACAGTGTTTTATTTGGGAGGGATCTTACCCAAAACGTCGGCGCTCCTGTGCCGCGCAATGAAGCAAGCATCGTCCCCGTAGCACATTCCTTTCTTCAGGATCCCTTTACGAAAGTCTTTACCGAATCCATAACTGGCGGTGATCAAGCTGTAGTCCCGACCGTCCGTCTGTGAGAGTCCACCCAGGACAGCCCTGGCTACCAGTCGTCCATAAGACAGAACGGATAACATCCCTAGGACGGAGCAACTCTGTCTTGATTTGAGCCTAGACCCGCTGTCTCCGTCTCCCTATCTGGCCTCTCTGCTAGACCGCTTCTTCAGATCAAACACCTGGCTCGGTCTTTATCGGTCCATTCGCTCCCGACTGGCCCGCTTCGGTGAAATAGTAACGTGACCCCGACAGCTCCTCTAAAGTTGCACAAAACGCCACCGTCTGGCCTGACTGTTTGCCGGACTGTTTAGGTCATTGGTGTGTATTTCATGAACGCAGTTCCTCCGCTGAGCTCCCTCCTTCCCGACATGTTTCCACCGTGTACCGGACGGAGCTGCGAGTACATACGGGTGTTCGACCGTTAACAACATTGACGTCACGGCGAACTGCCATCATCCAATGGCGGAGGCGGGCGCAGCCCGCACACACTGCAGATCCCAGACCAGCCGAGAGCTCCATCCGATTTAGTATTCAGTTGCGCAGCTACTCGTATGTGTGTGTTCGTTCTGTATAACGGGACGGAACGAACCATCGCCGGATCGAGCTATCGATAGAGTTTACCTACAAATTATGCACATCTCAGCAAGTTATTTCCCCGGGCACCAAGATCTCATACAGACGAGCTGACTGAGTAATCATTTCGGGCACTGACATAAACCCAACTGGCTTTTATTGTAATAATAATAATAATTTCCCAAAAATCACTAGAACCAGCTCCTCGAATTTGAATGTATTTGCTGGTTTTCAAAGTTTTTAGTTGTTGCCCGATCTAAGTCAGAAAAAATCTAATTCAAAATCTGTAGAAATTATGATTCTTTCAGAAACAAATAAAACCATTTCAGTTGTCAAAATGAAAGTAGGGGAATTGTTGATGTTATTATGATAAAAATGTGAAAACCTTTTTTGTCTTATAATTACTTACACACAGAAACATGGAAACAAATCAGGTTACTAATAAGAAATTATCTTAAGTAATATAAGATAACTAGAGTCCTACTTTTGATACATGGTTGCTGTAAAAGAAAATGCAAACAAGATGGAGGACGAGGGTCTACCTTAGAGCTGTTTTTGGAATTTGTGATTAATCAAATTATATATAGATGGAAACTGTGTTGTTTTGAATATATGTCACTAGGCTTGTTCAAGCCGGTGTCCATCAAAGTCGAATGTTTTTTTGCTTGGTGATCAGTGTGTTGACAGATACGAGCCGCTTCACCTTCTAGGACACTTGCTGTGCAGCAAAACGAGCGCGCCCCATCTAGGCGAAACCACCCTGATGCAGCGCTGGGAGAGGGGACAGAGACCAGTGGCCATCTCCTGCCGAATTACCATCGAGACACGAAAATAAACAACCACTCCACGGTAGGAAATTAACGCGAAATCAGTTTTATTTGTCTTTGTAAGAAAACTCAACGGAAGAACAAGGTCCTACACAGTAATATTAGTATAGTGGGTATTTGAAGCTAAGCGAATGTGCTGGATGTTTACCATACGATCATAGTGTTTTAAAAATAAAACTGGTCCCTTTTTAGATCCTCATAGTAGCTTCGATAGTCATTATGTGCCAATAAAACAAACCTAAATTAATATATAATAACTATATAATGAGAGAAAATGAGAATTCTTCATTTGAAGTATTTCTTTATTAGCATACATTTTGAAGGATTGCATGAACCTCTTTGTGGCCTTTAGGATATTATAATACGTACACTGGACACTGGAAGGAGAGCATGGACATCAAGCTTTGACTTTGAGCTTCTTGTTGAAACACTTCTCACTCTCTTTAGGGCCACGATGGGGAGATTTTGTGAAACGGTGCTTGTCTCCTTTCTCATTATGTCTCTTCTGAACACTGATTCAACATGGGCTAAAAGAGGTAGCAGCAGCAGCAGCAGCAAGAAACCCTCAGTATTTGGCAGCAAAACTGGGACACAATCCAAACCATCCAGCTCTCAGCCGGGTAGCTATCCCCGACAGCCTCAAAGTCCCAATCGAAACACCAATCCATATCCAGCTGGTGGAAGCTACCCATACCCAGGAACAGGCAACACTAACCCAGGAGGGTACCCCAGACAAAACCAACCAAGTTATCCAGGAGCTGGTGGTAACCCTAACCAGTATCCTGGTAGAGCTAATCCTGGAGGATATCCAAATCAGAACCCTGCAGGGGGATACCCAGCTGCTGGAGGTTATCCTAACCAATATCCACCTGCTGGAGGCTACCCAGCAGGAGGTGGTTACCCCAACCAACATCCAGGCAGAGGTGGTACCAACCAAGGAGGGTATAATCAGTACCCAGCTGCAGGAGGTTTTCCTAACCAGAGTCCAGGAAGGAATTATCCTAATCAGTATCCAGCCGCAGGTGGCTACCCAGCTGCAGGTGGCTACCCAGCCGCAGGTGGCTACCCAGCCGCAGGTGGCTACCCAGCCGCAGGTGGCTACCCAGCCGCAGGTGGCTATCCTGTCCAAAACCCAGGTAGGGGAGGCTACCCTTACCAGTATCCCGCAGCAGGTGGTTACCCAGTCAGAGGGGGAAATACAGGGCAGGGTTGGGGTCAGCCTGGTGCAAATCCAGGGAGTTACCCTGGTGGTTATCCTGGTAGTTACCCCGGTGGTTACCCTAACTGGAACCCAAATAATAAGATCTTGAGTCCACGCTATGGTGGAGGAGGCTATGGATATGGTGGTTATGGAATGGGGGGTTCTCCTTTCTCTCGTTCTGTGCAGAGTATGGGATACCAGCCCAAATCTACAGGCTTTGCCAAAAAAGCCATGATGGCAGCAGGTGTTGGTGCGTTGGCTGGAATGGCTGTTGGATATGGACTTGGGCGCTTCCCACGACCGCATTTCAGTTTCCGCAACCCTGAAGAAGAGTACTTCTACAACAACTATATGTACAAGCAATATGGTTCTCGCTCCACAGATAATAAAGACTTCGGCCGTGATTACGAGTACAAGCCTCCGCCACGGGCAGAGTCTTATGAGAGCTTCATGGCTCTTTGTATGAACAGGACTGACATTCTCAAAGATCAGGGCAGCAGCTCTAACACTCCTTCAACCAACAGTGATAAGGAAGATGATGAGACGGTCAGCATCGAGGAGATTGGATACCCAGCACTAATTGATCAAATGAAGACCCGGAGATGTCTTGAACAGTACATGGTGTATTCTGAAAGGTTTCTGCAGGAACGAAAAGCTGAACAACGCTCCCAGCTTAGTCACAGCAGCCCTCTGAGTTCTGGGATGATTCAGCTTTTCACTTCCTTCCTTATGCTATTGTCCAGCATGATCCTGCTCCAGTAAGAAGAATCTGTCTTCCTTTCACCACACCTCAAACTCTTCCATTAAAACTGCATGTCCACATACAGCACTGCTAATGTACATTATGCTGATAGAACGAGCCATGGCCGTCTACATACAAGCTAATCGAACTGTATTTAGTTAATCATCTATTGCCATAGAAAACTATTAGAAGGTAATAAAATTCTGTTGTTTATAGTAACTAAAGAATCATATTTGAAGAGGCAGCAATCAAACCGTTTTACAGTTAATTAGGTTTCTGTTGTGCAAACTGCACTAATTTATATGTTAATGTCTTTAAGTATTAATTTTGCATTTGGTGTTTTGCACTTTTTACTTTCACTACTGAGCATTAAATGCAGAGAAAACAGATTCAGGGCGTTTAGTTTCTGTGGCAATTTTTATTAAAATATATCTGCTACTGTGTAAAATAGGAATGTGACTTTTTTTATATATGTACAGAAACATCCAGCTAAAATCTTTATCATTCACTTATCCTTTTCATCACTCAACAGATGGACAAAGAAAGTTTCACAAGTTTCCACTGTTTAATTTGTACTTATTTAAACATAATTTTAACAAGAGCTGAGCTTTTGTTTAAAAAAAAAACATTTTACAGGTGTAGGGATTACTGTCAAAAATGCAAACAAGCGTTATTTTTCCTAACAAACAGTCACAAAAGTGGAAAAAAGCAGAGAAGGAGCACTTTTGTCCATTTTGGCTTTTATCATTGAAAAGGAGAAATATTCAGTCCACAATGTGGTTTGACAGCAGTGATCCTTTGGGAGTGATCAGGTTTCATGTTTAAATGGCCAAGATGAGGCTATTAGATGATCATTAAACTGAGCAGGTGCATATTTTGGTACAATCACTTGTTGCTAATTGTCTTGATAAGATGACAATACCCTGACACATTCCTCGCAAAGTAAAAAATTCAATATGATCTTCATATTTGTGAACATAATTTAATCATACTGGGAAATGTAGGAAGCCATCTGAGTGGAGGATTTCCCTGTGGACAAATGTTTTTTATTCCTCGTTAACAAATATAACACAATGGTCATAGAAATCATAATCACATAAGAGGAGACCTACTCCTCCCAGGTATATGCTTCTCATTCTATTGTTCATTGTTCACCTGCCGTTAAAATAATAGACTGCATGTACCCGGTCTTGACAGAAAGGAACAATTAGTCAACATGAGCCTATTGCTGAGCAGCATGATGTCACTGGTGCTGTTGCTGTCTTGCCTGCAGGTGTTGAGAATAAATTGCATTTTTCATGATAGCGCCTGATGCTTTTTGTCTGTGCAGTGCTAGCCTGCTGGGATGTTAGCTGGATTTTGAAAATGAGGTCCATATAACAATTTAAATTCTGACGTCCCAGCACCAGCCCTGCTACACATTTATGTCTGTACCTTTACTGGAAACACTGGCTTAAAGCTGCCTGGAAATGGTGGAAGTTACAGATAGTGTTGCAGCACATTGTACAATAATCTATCTGTCTCAGTTAGTACCAATTTTCGGTGCCAGCCTTGGTTTGCTTTTTGCTCATGCTTCTAGGCATAATTTGTGTTTCCAGAAAACCTTTCAGACTTTTTCGCTTTTTCTGGTCATTTTCCTTTTAATAGCCATGTTTGCATTTCCCAAAGCCTCTGTCGTCAAGATGTGTCTCCAGTAATTAATGTTCTGACACTTGTATTTTATGACATTTATGGATACTTTGCCTTTTTGTGAGTTGGACTTCACTATTCCAGCTTCTTTCCTTTATTTGACTGTTTCATCCTTTCCTTGTGAGTTTTGTAAAGAAATTGCTGTGTAAGAAAGGTTTGCAGGGCATCAGTAATCCAGTTGCTTAGGAAATTTCAACTCAATGCTGTTTAAGCAGGACTACTACTTAAATGTACAACTACACATTTTCTGTAAAATTTACCAAAATATAAGTAATAAAGAATATCTCCCACTTGCTAGGTGGATAATTCATAACAATACACCAGTTGATTGGGTTTTTTAATAAAGATTACTGCAAAAAGCATAGCAACCAAGACAGCAAAAAAAAAAAAAAAATCTGTATTTTAATATGAATTTTACTGAAGTAAGCTTAAAAGTAACATAAAATGAAACCACTCAAATAAAGTAGGAGTACTTTAAGAATGTATTTAATTACAGTACTTGAGTAATAGTACTTAGTTACTTACAATCTCTGGTAATGGGTTATTTTGTAAAGTTTTTGGTTCACAAAAATATTTAGTGTGTGATGTATAAACTACCCAACTAGTGTAAAGTACAGCTGGATGTTATGTTATGCTCTATTTTTTCCAGTTTCAGTTCCACAAATTATTTTTATCCTTAAGTGAATTAGTTTCCAACCAGCAAAGTTAAAATATTCATAATATCTAGGCTGTAGAATATCTGTGAAGTGCACTTACAACCCTATAGGTTTGGATATTGTGTAACTGCATTAATGTTGTCATTCATGAATTTCTATGATGATTATGGTTTCTCATGTTTTGTCATGGATCTTTGTGTGTATTTATGTGTAAAATAAAATGAGTAACAAAATAAAGTTCTCTGCCTCAATTTGATAGTTTACACTGTCACAAATTCCCTTAAACTAATAAAATATCGTACAGTTTAGTATAGAAGGAGCTTCATTTACTTTTATGTGCTTGCAATTCACTCACCATTTTGATGCCAATTGTCTATTCTGCAAAATGTGGTAATATACCATCTTTGTTACTTCTGATGGTAAAAGAATATTTGGACTGTGCTAAATGCACACTATTATTATTTCAGGTTAAGGGTTAAGTTTGCATCCCCTTACACTGAAATAGCATGTAAGGGGATGCAAAATTACACACCAAATAGCAAATAGCTGGTACAAAATTTTTGCCATGAAAAGTAACAAAACGGGTTGTAGTAAAATAATTTAACTTGTCATTGCAAATGTTTTCATTTCCCTTGACAAATTCCTGGCAAATGAACATTTGTACTAGCCGAATGTGCATTGAATATTATATATACAAAAAAGTTTGACACTTTTTGCTATTTCAAAATAAGGGCATAACTTATGCACCCAAACGTTGATAAGAATAGTTTTACTATTCTCGTCTACAAGTTAAGCAGAGAGTGGTATAAACTCCAGTAAGACAAGCATTCACAGAAAGTTTTGGTAAACTTAAATTCTTATAGAATCAAATTAGATTTAGTTGTTTTAGCAATATTACTGAATCTAAATATATGATCACCAGGTTTATTTCCTGAAAAAGTTGGGCAATCATAATCATAATGTACTAAAACAAGGACAGAGTATTTTGTTCGAAGAAAGTTTATTTGATGTAATTTGTTGGTTGATCCAAGTAACAGAGGTCAGATTAAATGTGGTTAATCCAGGCTACGATAAAGAAAGACACCACATGTCCAAACTTGAGAAGGATGCTTGTTGTGGGAGCAGGTGCAGCTGCCTTGACAAAGGCTCGCCGCAGAGACTGGTTCTGAAATCCTTGGTTTTCTTTGTAGTAAAGTCGCTGATTTTCTTCATAGGACGCTGTCTTGTGGTCATGGTGATTCTTAGATCCATGTTTTGGCCTACCAAGGAACCCCAGCTTATACCCAGTGCCTGTGCCCCCCAGCACACCAGCTGCTGCTGCTCCTGCCCACTTCAGACCTTGCTTGGGGAGGCCTTGGCCCTGGGAGGAAGGTGCTTTGTTATCATGACCTTTTCCTCGACCTCTGAAGCCATAACCACGCTTACTAGATGCATACTGCACACCAGGGCAGAGTGCTGCCATAAGCAACAGGCAAACCCACAGTGAGAGAAACTTCTGCTGGCAACTCATTGCTGGAGTTTGGTGCCCTGCAAAAACACGTCTTGTCAGAGGTGGAAGCCCTGCATGAACAAATGTAGTAAAAATACAAATCTTAGTTTTGACACATATTCACTTACAGTACATGCTGTGTGGATGATCCTATGTTTGGAATTACCTAATGTTCTGGCTGGTACATTGTGACTTCCATTTTGAGATCAATAGTCTTATGAATATATTGTATTTTGTAATATTTATCTAATTCTAAAACACAACTTAGTTATTTGCCTCGAAAGTTAAAATATAAATTGTCTGAACATTCTAATAGCACTATTAGTATTACTAATAGCAAAATTCTCCATTTACCTTGGGGGAGATGTTGAGAGCAACAGAAAAATAACAGGTTTAGTTATTCAATGGGAAATTGCAGCAAAGCATTGATTATTCCAAACCAGGAGAGACCCATTAGGGCCATTGAACTATCAAACCATATCGTTGACATCACATATAGTTAAGATTGTCAAAAGAATGATCACTGAAATATAAATGTTTTACTTGGAAACATGGAATTTTAGGTGTAGAAGAACTACACAACCCCATTATATACACCAAAATAAAAGCTGGAAGTAGCACTGGCCCAAGCCTTGAGACGGTGTTGTGGTGCTGACAAAAATAGCGATATGTGAAATGTGTCTTAGATCTAGTAAGTTACTGTATGGTGAGTTGCTGGCCAAACATACAAGGACATACAGAGGATAGAAATCCAGCATTTCAGGTGCTCCTCCCATGTTGGTAAAACGAAAGAGCAAAAAGGAAATGTTTAGCATGGGCAAAGTTTTTAACAGTTTATAAAAAACTATACTGCAATTCAGTAGACAGATCTAAAGCTTCAGAAACATGAAGAGCAAGATATACTGTACATTCACTGTTCCAGATTTAAATGTGCTTATCAAACGAGAACGTCAGATCACCGTCCAGTCTATACAGTTGAACTGTTAGCAATCACATTAGTGTTAAAAATGGTGGGGGTCGTATGGTCAGACTAAAGTTAAGCATGATCATCTCTAAAATCTTTCTCATCCCAGAGTAGACAGGTCATAATGAAATATGTGAAGCACTAAACTTAAAACTTCAGAAATTGTTTATAATAGAGGGGGGAGGAAGAAAAGATGTAAAGACTATATTTAAACATTATGTTAAGAATTAGACATACTGTAGTAATCTAAACAATACATTAAATATAAGAGAAGAGCATCCAAATGGGAGGTGCGAGAGTTGTCAAGAATTAGAAACAGTGGAACATGTGATAAGGTGCAACAAATATTCATCAGAGGATAAAAATGCTAAATGATCTTGGTGCTGAGAAACAATTTTTAAAAGTTTACTGGACTTTTGAGAAAAAGGGAGGGGGCAATGGTTTTCAATTTCCTAAAGATTACTGGAATGTAAAAATAAAAACGTTAGTAATGCAAATTATGGGACATTTACTATGGTGGGTAACTATGGCCTCCACAGCCCATCTGTATCTTCACTTTGAGATTACACTTCAAACACTTTGCTCAGCTCTGTTTACGTGATAATGTCTGTCACTCTCATTACAGACTTTGTTTTCTTCATGTCGTTCTACCATTTTGGCTATAGAGAGACGTTACCTACCTGAATCTAGATCACAAGTTTCACACCTAACGCTGTTACCTGGTGAGTGTTACTACTTGAGTGTAAGCGACCAGTTGAACTGATTCTGTGACCTTTTGAAATAACCTAATTATGTATTATCTGTAGGAGTTAGAGAATGTCTGTAGCTGCATACACCTGTTCCTTTGTTTACCTGTTCATTAGCTACTTGCTTGTTTAATTGAAGTCTTTTGTAACTTCTAGTTTTGTAAGCTCTTCAGACGATTTTCATTTAACAAACCAAACTTTAACTTGCCTTCTCTCTGAACAGTCACGCAGATGGAACATGGCACATTTATTGATGTACAGGTGGAGTTCCTAAAGCTGTTAAGTTATCATGATTTAGCTCTGTCCTGTTTTCCCACACAGTATTTTTTTTATTTATTTGAGAATCAGAGATGAGTTACTAAAGCGTTTTGGCTTTCATTCAAAGTGGCATTGGCTTTTGATTTTGCTCACTGCACATTGAAAGTCACATGCTCACCAACACTAACACAACAGACGTCCAGAATGATCCACCTGCTCTGTACACAATGGGATTACCCAAGCATGATGTGTGCGATGCATATCCCTCCTTTTTATGATGCATTTGTTTTTCCTGGCTCTGATTAGAATTATGAATTGAAATATTATTATAAAAACACCAGTTCATTCAGAATCCAAAACATACATTATGTAGATAAGTATTATGGGAAATACATTTGGAAAATGCTTAATTACAAACTTTAGATCTAAGAGGTAAAATGTGGTAAAAAAGTATTTTGACATGACACAAACCATCTTGCAGGCAATAACAAACGTGAAGAATATTAGTTAAAGTTGTTATTTACCTTCTCACACAGAGGTTGTGATTCTGGAGCTGCGGTTCCTTTTCAAACTCTGACACCTACTGCACAGCAGAGCAGCATGTTGGTTTTCAGCATCTTTGTTTCATACCACCAGAGCATGCACCACCTCCCCAAAACAAATCCAGCTTTGCTATTGGTTCTACATCAGTGATACAGGTTTAGTGAGATTTGCTGATGGTGGCATTTCATAGTTGTGGCACACAATTTCTCCCATTCAAAAAATACGGAATTGTTTTCTATTAATCGTAGGTATATCTTTGCATCAATGCATTTGTACTCAATAAAAACGTACTGACTTATGGTGGATTTATACTATTCAAATCATAAACAGTGGTTAGGAAAATCCCTAATTTGTCCTCTTAACGTCTTTGTGAACTGTCCCTTGGATGACTTGAGTAGAAACACGCAGATATCAGATTTGTTACCATGGTAAATTTAATGTCAGGATATTCTAATGCAGCATTCTTATGCCTTATTGCTTTTCCTTGTTTTCTTCTCTACTGAAAATACAATGTCCAAATAAAAACTTAAAGCAAAATTCCTTCATGATGCAGATTATACAATTTCATACATTTTCTGATTCACAAATGCACTTTAGAAATATGGGGCAAGAGAAATGTTTTGCTTTGCATCATGGGTTTAGAGGATCTTCTTAAGGCTACACATTGTACAATTGTAGTTTTGTACATTTCACCATCTACTATGGTTTTACGTAATTAGCTGCATGTAGCTTTAATTGCCAGCTATTAAAAATCTGTATGCCCCAAATTTTGTAGTTTGATGTTCAAAATGTGTAAAAATCAGATTGGATTTAACACATTTGAAGGCATACTTCAGAGTCACTAACATTTTATGACGAAATTAGGACATTAACAAGTTAAAATATAACTGAGTTAATAGTTGGTGAAACATTTATTTCAGCAGATTTTGGGTCAACGTAAAAATGACACAAAACCATAAAGAACTTAGAAACATTTTTACAGTATAATACAGCAACAAAGCATTATCCCATTTAAAAGTGGTCAACAATAAAAAACGTTATTCATGTTTAGTGTGATTCACATCACATGCTGTTAAATGCAAAAACTCATGCTCATCTGACAATGACACGTTTTTTTTTACATTTCCTTTCTGTGCAAAAACAACATTAGAACTTTGTGATGCAAAGAAATATTTCTTCTTGACGTAAATTCTGCACATTTCACAGCATGAAACAGTTTGAATGAATAAAATAACAGTGTTTGCCATATTAAATGTCTCAAATGTGTTGCATGAGCCAGTTGTTCCTTTTCAGGGTGAATGTAGTTATTTCAAGCTCAAAAAGCAGATGGAAGCACTGTGCACATACCACCTAATAATAAACTAGATGACATTCTCAAACAGCTGCATGGAAGCCATTATATTTTCATCCTGTTGAAAAATGAAAACAGATGATAGAAACACCTGCGCTGTTGTGCACAAAGCTGCATAATTCAGTCAGTCAGTAACACCTGCTAAAAACAGTGGTGATGATTTACCTTTTGGCAAGTTTCTATGAATTCATCTATAGTCACCACTCCATCTCTGTTACGGTCCATTTTCTAAAAATACGTCAGATATGTGCAGGAGAGAGAGACTAAGTGAGTATATTAATGTGAGTGAGCTGCTGAAAAGTTGAGACATGATTGTCCACTGCTTGTGATGCAGTCAAAACAGGCTTTTATAATGTCACTAGAATTTCAAATATAGTTGTGTTCTCATCTACATTATCTCAAAATAAAATGTTACACATTTTGAAATCAAAGCTGTGCAATTTAGTTTCATTGACTCAAATTGTATTTTGTGTTGAATCAGATTTTACTAGTCTAAACTGTGTTTGTTCAAACAAACAATATTAATGACAAGTGTTTTGAAAGCAATGATTAAGCAGAATCAGAATCACCTACCTGAAAGAATTTTTCCACATGCTCAAAGGGGGAGTCGTCACGTACACTAGGTAATGTATACCTGCCCATCATGTCATAAATAGATGTCATTATTGCCAACATTTCCTGCAGGAACAACAAACAGACATACTCTACTATACAGCTGCATAAATCATAGGACAACGTAGGCTTTTTTCTTTGAAACATTTTGACTGTACCTCCTTAGTAATATACCCGTCCTTGTTGATATCATATAGATTAAATGCCCATCGCAACTTTTCAGTAACAGAGCCTCTAAGCAGCACAGACAGTCCCAACACAAAGTCCTGTAACATAAAATTGCAGTCCGGTTTGAATACTGAATGCCACAGACAGCTGATATCAGCCATACAGATGCTTCGAAGCTCACCTCAAATCGAATGGAGCCATTTCTGTCCATGTCAAACGCGTTGAACAAGAAGTGTGCATATGTGGTTGCATCTGAAAATTAATTACAGTGATACAGGGTTGAATAATAGCATGAAATCTCTAAAATACTATATATTGCAGCTGCGACTAACTCTGCTTGTCTCCTGACTCTGATTAGGGAGTCAGATAAACCACTTTGTGAAATTAGTCTGCAAGGAAAAGTAGAATCTTTACAAAAATATAGCATGTGCATTATTGCACTGGCAAGAAAATCAGTTCACACCTCTTAATGTTTATCAAGTAAAATGCCATACCTCCTTGAGGGAAGAACTGTGAGTAAATATTTTTGAACGTTTCTTCATCCACGAGCCCGCTGGGACATTCCTATTGAAAAGTAAAATAAATAACAATATTAATCGAGTGGCGTCTCTGGTTTTCACTTCAAACTTTGGAATATTTTAAAATGATGCAGTACAGGGATTTGGTCACTAGAGGGTGAGAAAAACTATTCAAATGCCTGACAGGAAGAAAAGTCTGGGTTCAGAGGGCAGAAACTCAGATATCGGACAGCACTGAATTTTCTAATGGCACATGTACATATGCTTTTATGAACGTACCCCTTGGCTGTAGTTGAAATTGGCAAAAAACTGCAAGCAATACAAAGAGTAGAAAGCAGTTCAATGACAATAAAACACGCTGATGTAGGACAAAGCCATCATGGTTTGGTTTTATATTGTGGATATTTTATTTTAAAGAAACACAGTTGTATATATATTTTAAATGTAACTTATTTTCAAAAATAAAAAAACAACTGCAAACACTTTTAATGTTGCAGTTTTGTTGTGCTTGTGCTTCATCCTGTGACATTTAATTTTTAATGGCATATTACTGCCACAAGCCAATAGTTATTCTAACTTATTCTAACTCAGTTCACTTTACTTTAGTTTTCAAAAAATTTTGCTAAATCTTACTACTTTTTTTTTTTATCAAGTTTGAGATAATTGCAGGCTGGAAAAAACAGTAATTCACAAAAAAGGTGCTTAGTCTACTGGAAGGATTTTAGGCAGGGTCAAAAAGGTGTATATTAATAGTGTCAAAGCATCCTGTTATAATTCATAAACCCAGTGCAATTGACTATTGACCTTTTTTTGCTCAGGTCTTCTGCTGACATTTGCTAAGGATGGACGTAAAATGTATTTCTTGTTTGTGAAGTACAATGGTGGGATTGATGGAATGATTGGAAGGGTGGGGGTCTACCTATCTTAGCACTGTAGTATATATAACATCATTATATTGTGAGTGTAGTGTCGTTACAATAGTAAAATTATTCATTTTGTGGGGGGGGCGTGGTTAACAAACCCGAATGAAGACGATGTGACCAAAGTAGAAAATCATGCATGACAGGAGTTTGGAATATTGAAGTTATACAAGTAAGCATTACTTTAATTTTTTGATGCAACGGGTTTGCATAGTTTTAACAAGTAAATCCAGCTGCTGTTCAAGTGACTACAATTAAGGCGTTCAAAGTTGTAGGAAATGTCACGTCAGTATGGCCCAATTTAAATAAGAACGTTATTTGAAAGACAGCCCACAGTACAATCAACTTGAAATTACCTTGTTTGAAATAATAATTCTGAGTACTCTATACTGGGTTACTCTGGTTTTAATTGTGTAAACTAAATTGTAAGTCTACTACACTTAATAAGCATTTTTAAGTAGAAATGGAATTCTTATTCCAGTTTACTTGTTTTTTTCAAGGCAATCGGTTTGCATCTTTTTATCAAGTGACCTCAACTAATCAGAATTTACAGCGTAACTGTCGATGTGCATTAACTGGACCTGCAGTCGGCAATAATGATGTTTATACAACATACAAGAATGAAAAAAATACATACACCTGCAAGTCACAAATTAAAGCTTTACATTTATTTCGAGTGGCAGAGGTTGATCTGCATAATGGATATTAATGCAGAGAAACAAATTTTTTGGTTTTGCTTGCATTTAAATGTTGTTTGGCCAATATACACTCTTTGGACAAAATTTACTGGATTTACATGTTCTTCTGATTTTAGAATGAGCCCTTGCTTCCAGTTAAGCTAAATCCTTTGTAATGTTCTGCATATAATCATATTTTAGATGATGAAGTGGAAAACAAAGAGCCGGACATTATCTCACAGGTCCGTGCTTAACCTGACTCATGCTCTTGGAGCTGAATGGGAAAAACAATCTGTATCCATGTTACAAAATGTTGTGGAAACCTTCACAGAGGAGGAAACGCAGATTTTTCTACACAGTTTTTGAGTGGTCTTATACTTTTGGTCATCATGTTTACATTTAGACAAATATTTATACATCTAATTTTTAAATTAAGCTAACTTTAGGATTTTTAAAATGCACCCTAAAACCACCATTGCCTTTAATTCCAATTTTCTTGACTGCTTTAACTGTTTTCATACATTTTTGAAGCCTCTGTAAAGTGACTGCAGCTCCTTCTTGGTGAACTGGGTCTGGGCTTGGAGCTGATCCAGGCCCTCAGGTTGATGACGCACCATGGAGAGCTCGAGGTCACTGTCATTGCTGTCTGCCAGAGCAGAAACATAGAAAAGAGAGCGGGTGGGATACAGGGGGGAGGAAGGAAAGAAGGAGGAAAAAGGGGTAAGGCAAGAAAAAAGAAAGAATGGAAGGACAGGGGAGGACTTGAAAATACTACGAAATCAAACGGATGGGAGGCAAAAATAAAATGCATACAACACAAAATGCTCACCATCTATATACAAACAAAATAAATACATTTAAAAACAGAAATGGAAAGATTTAGGAAAGAAAGGTGAGACAAGGATAAAAAAGCGGTAAGAAGAATGTCCAATACTCAGGGAGAGTAAAAGAAGGTGAGGCAGAAGTTGTCATGAAAAATTATAATTAAAAGGAACTTGTAAGTTGATGAAAGGTGCAAAAAAAAAAAAAACATTTGTGCACTGTTGAGGACATTTTGAGATCATTGTGGCATAAGACATTATCACAGGTAACAAAACTCGTGTGAGTTTACACACAGTATTTGAGTTGCTATAACAGCAAGTGTCACAAATGACCAGTGAGCCAGTATGTCAAACATCACATCGAAGTTCAATAAAGTCATACTTGGATGTGTTTGAGAAGTCTATACTGGGAAAAGAGGTTTATTGTCTCAGCCAAAGGTACACAAGTCAAATTTATTGAAAATATGTCAATGTAATAAGTTAAAATGACATAAATTGGATTAAATCCACATCAGTCATTCATCTATCCATTATCCAAACTGCTTCTCCTATTATAATAAAAACTCTCATTCTGAAATTTTTGTAATTAACTAATAGTTTTTAAAAACTTAAAATAAATATAATTTATTGGAAAGACTTTAGTATTAGTTGTTTTGACATGAATTTTGTAACTTAGAATAATAAGTTGAATAAATTAATTACTGAAAGTTCACTTAACTCGTTAAATTGAGTTGACAAAAATACAGTGTTTGTAGACTTGCCAGAAAAAGCTCTCCACAAATTTTGACTACATAACTACATAAACTATCATGTTAGGAAACTGAGGTCTGCCTTTAGTAAGTAGTACATTTTTTATTATTAATTTTCACAATACCAAAAACTTAGTGATGAAGGTTGGTGTTGAATTTACACTAGATCTTGGATAAGTCGGATGCGGACAGCTTATGCTGATTTATTGTACCGACTCTACAATGTGGCTTATAATAAATTTAGCTCTGGAACTATGGTTCTTTTTACACTTTGAATACTTATCTCTTCACGTGAGTTTTACACAAAAGATCATTCTAATGAAGCTGAAGTACTGTATTTTTAACCTGATATAAATTTCAAGGAGTTCCTGTCACTCATATTTTCAAGTTAAAACAACAATTTATGTTTTACAGTGTACTCACCATCTTTACAAGACCAAAAGAAAGAGAAAGTTGAAAAAAATGAGGGAGGTATTGAAGAGAGATGATGAAGAAATGAGAGGGGAAGAAGAAAGTCACAGGTCTGTTAAAACACTCTTCACACATCAGCACAGTAACATAAAAAAACACATCGTTGTGACATTGTGTGATGTGTCTTTGCTCATTGTGACTTCCTGTCAATGCTGACCATTAAAAACATCTCATTCTAATACAGTTCTAAACTAAAAGATCATTTTTTACCTAAAAACATTGAAACATTTCTATATATGATATATTTTTGAGACTCTTTGTGGGACTACAGTTACGAATAACTTTATCACTGTTGTTTAAATCTGCAGAATAAGATTGTGAGTTTGAAATGATGTTGGTCTAACAATACACAGCAAAAACAAAAGCTTTGAATTCCATCCTATTTTATGGTCTCCAAACTCTTTGTCTCTTACCTTCCAGTGACATGGGCTCCCAAATTCCAAACTGTTTCAGCACAACAATGAACAGTCCAATTACAACAACGATGGCAATTACTTCCATGCCCTCCAGTCCCATTGTTTCCTTGCATTAGATATCACTTGTACAAAAAACTTTCAAAAAAACGTAATTTTAACAAATGCCTGTCCAATGCAAATAGGATGAACTTCATAGAGGAACTTGCAAACCACAAACATCACCATCGCCTACTGCCTTCATCACCTTCCTCCAGCTGCCTCCTTTTTATCTGTGATTTTGTGAAGGCATCAGCAATTATATTCTCTTAAATGAAACCCCTCACTTTAACCACTAACCAGGACGGACAAACGTGCTATTAGACTGACTGCAGAGCTCTCCTCCAGTACATAAACTGGTCCAAAGTCCACCATGTGCTCTTGCAAAAAGAAACTAAAGCCAAAGAGTCTGAACTCCCCCAACTTATCCAAAGCTATCTCCACTCGCAAACGCCCTTTCTCTGTAACCACTCTGCAGCATTTTATGTCCTTGGCGATTCATTTTAGGATCTCTCCCACAACTCCATGAACTCAGGGGCTCCAACCGCACCCACTCCATCTCCTCTCACTCTGCCTTGAGCTGCATGTGTGCATTTGAGGTTGCTGAGGGGGGGCTGTTACTGAAGGAATTTCTTTGCTAATAGTCTTTGATTGACAGTCTAAGCTGTGTGTATTTGCTCAGTCATTTCAAGGATGCAAAGCTGTAAAACCAAGCATTGATCCACATCCACTGATGGCTAGGATATGAACAGCACTTAGAGTGAAAGAGCCTGCCCTGCCCTGTGTGGCGCTGCTTGTGTCTAGTGGGCCGTTCAGTGATACACATGGTCAATAACTCAGATTGTTGTGACTGTAAAAACATTGCTTTGTTTATGACATAGTAGTTAAGAATAGTAAAGTGAACACAAATGGTGTGTGTGCTGCAAAGCTGCACCGCACACAACATCTGACCCATGTTGTGTTTCTAGCTACTGTAAAATGTCTGACATACATGTCCACTGGCACACTAGAAATGTTTTTGCACGACTCACTGTTAGGTCATAAGTGAGTCTTTGTATGATTATGTTGTGCTGTGAGACAATGAGAGTAAAGATTAATATGAGCATAGTTCACAACTGATGATGCTGCACAACATAATGGAGTTTAAAAGGGGGTGGAGGGCAAATCAATTGTTGAGAGGTAAAATACCGGTCTTTGAACAGGCAGAGAAAGCAGGCCAGAAATGCATTTTGATGGCCAGGGAGGGTTTCTGTAAGTTAGAGACTGCGAATGGACTCAGTCTTAATGTCACAGTCAAACAGCTACAGAATGAACACACATGCCACCTGTGTTGGGCAACTTACTCAGAGTATCAGTGACATGTTAAGGTTTAAAAAGAGAAAAAAAAATTCCTATAACTTCAATATAAAATTGTGTATTTATGTAAATATAACTTTGTTTATTACTCTGAATGAAGAGTCATAAATTACTTTGCTTGTTTTGTGACTGATCATGGAAGAAATTAAGTGGATTGTTTTGGAAAATATAATGACTATATGACATTTTCAAATTGAATCCACTTTAACAGGAAAGTAATTAACCTAGCAGGAACTGTCAAATTAGCCTTTGCTTATCTTTGAAAAAGGTTATTGACATAAGTGACTTCAAGGGTCGGCCCTTAACATGACTGATGCTGCTGTGAGCAGCCTTCTGAGCTTGTGTTAATCCTGCAGGAAATATTATTCTTGCAAACTGTGGGATCATAGAACTATGGATGTTTGCAGGGTTTTGATGTGTGCATTTATTCAACTTCACCAGAAGAAACACGTGCACAAACAAAACTCAAACATGCAAGATGTATGAGCTCATCTAGGAACTCTCCTGCCATAAAAATAATGCAACATTACGCTGTTTAATGCACCCTAAGTGCTTGATCTATCCCTGTTCTTCTATTAAATACAGACAAGAGTGAGGTGGCTTAAGCCCGTGCAGATGCAGACAGTGGAGCCATCAACAACAGGCTTTAATGACTAAGGCGAGAGCAGCATTACAGCTCAGAGCATGAGCCCATTCATCAAAAACTGTCACACGGGTTCTCGTCACACAATTAAACACCATTAACTTGCTTTGGCTAAGCGTTTTTTTCAGTGCACTGTTATTGTAACTCTTTCCTTTTTTCTGGCATTTTATTTTTAGCAACAGGCTCATACACACACAGAGGGGATCTCAATCACACACACACACAGACGCACACAACTAACAACAAAGACACAAATGAAATATTTGCTGATTACATAGTCTAACAGGTTGTTCACTTATACGTGAACAATAAATGAGAGAAAGCTGACAAAGCAGTGTGGAAGTTTAAGCACAGCCCCTGACGTGCAGGCATTTGCAAACTTATGTTTTTAGATCTTACATAAAGTAAACGTGCAACATCTTCTGCTCAGGCCTGTTGTGTGATTTCAAAAGTGTATTTTACTTGCATCTGTATTTTCCCGAAGCTAGAGATATAATAAAAATGTATAAATCATGTTCTGCATTTATTATGCATTATTAAATAATTTGACTTTATTATTTGTTGTGAGAGCATGAAAGTTTCCCATGGTTGTTTCAATGACTACACACCGCCACCTAACGCCCACAGGCAGAACTGCATGCAGGTGCTAAAATGTCTGCAGACAGCAGGTGGTGATCAAGTGTTTATAAAATGGAGAAGATAGTTCAATGAGAAATAATGATTTATTTGAGTTTCAAATGCAATGCTCACTTTTCAGTTAAGTTAATTATATGTAGTTTTAGTGCAAATATATAAAAACGCCCAATAGACTGAATGGTTATGGAGGAGATTCATTGCTGTATGATACAATGAGCACACATTTAAAAGGTGGAATCATTTTAAGGGAATGATTTTGTGGTCATTGGAGCATTCGATGTGTGTATGTTTGTGTGTTGTTAATAGACATGTTGTCTATGCATTTGTGCGCTGGTACAAGCCGATGATACAAGCAGGTCATTTCAGGAAACAGTATGTAATTTTGTTCAGTTAACACAGATTTTTCTCTAAGTCTGATCAAAGTATGAAAGGAATCTAAAAAGATACCTTCCTCGTTATTTTAATAGTTGTTGGCAGATTGTGGAAATGATTGTCTTTTCTGTCTGTCATATGCATGCACACAGCACACTGTCTACATGGTGTGCCTGCACAGAAGGGCATGTCAATAATTTAGATAAACCAAGAAAACTGGGACATGTAAGGGCAGCTAGTGCAAGATGATGTGCTCTTCACCAAAAGCATTATAATTCATGAGCATGGGGAAAGGTAAACAAAAAAGAAACTAGAGAAAACAACAAATCATACATTATTAAAAACAATGAGAGTACATCCATCTGTAGTAGTTATGAGTATTATTTAAGAGGGAGATGAAACAAAATTTTGTGAAGCAGAATGATAAGTAAACTTTCTTTAATTGATTCATTAGCTGTTAAAGTGAAGGGACATTTATTGAAAAGTAAGATCTAGACAGAAAGAAATAAGGGAGAGAACACAGTTATTAAATGTAAATATTAATTATACTTCGAATGGTGTCGTGTTAAAAAATATGGATTCTTCATTGTGGGGGACTGAAGGCCTGTGCACCTTTCTTGCATTGCTGTTACAGCTTCAGTGTATTGTCATGTAGATATTAAATACATTCATTTGCGGGTTTTTCTGGTGGTGTCTCCGTGTCTACCTGGCCCTTGTTGTGTGGTGCTGGCGATGATCCACTTGACGAGACAGCACTTCATTAGAGACTTGCGTGAGATCCGTGGTCTCTGCCACTTGGAGCCCTCTGTCTGCCCTCCTGGGTTTGGATCCTTTCCGTTCGCATCTGGCAGCAGACCGCCATCCACCGCCTTCTCATCTGCCTGAGGACACACAAAGAAAATTGTACTCTGAGAGAGGAAATGGAAGGTCACCACTGACAGAGGACATTGATGTTTCGTCCGAAACACTTCAGCCAGAGTAGCACCCTTATCTGATCTCACAAGAATCCAAGACCAGAGACCAGAGATTCCCAACTCTGGTCCTCAGGGATCTGCTTTTTCTTCACCTATGCCTGCAGCACAAGGAAGATGATGATGAAGACAAACTGGGTTTTTGAAAGGTTTCACAGGACCTCAATGAGGAACTCATGCAGCATCAAATGCTCCACAACCCAACATATAACTTTTAATATTTCCATGCTTCCCATGCATTATGCTTCCCACCAGGGGATTGGTGGGCTCCGGTCCTAGGAAGAGAGGAGCTATGAGGAGATTATCCCCTCAAGACTGAGCAGAGAACACAGCGGTAAGGACACAAACAGCTCCATTACCAGATGGCTCCTTTGCCTTCAGCCCCACTGTTTCTCCATCCACTTTCTGACAAGATAACATAGCTGCGTTTCTATCTCACAGTGGGACAGTGAGCCTCTTGTAGGGTGCACAGGGGAATATGGACATGACTTACAGACAAATATCCTAAGGATCAGTGCCTCAATAATCAATAATTGTATATTCAAATGTTGCCCATTTGTTCAGAATATTAATTAAAGTGAATACATCAGTATTTAACTGTACGGCTGTCATAGAATCTTCTGGACTTACAGTCCCACTAAATACAGTGTTTGTGATAAATATTTACATAATATTGCTGTAATAGCATTATAGTTTTGTGTGGGGATTTCATGTATTGTATTATGTAAAGGGAAAAAAGAATATTCCTGTAACAAATCCACTTCTGAGAACAGGACATACAACATCTCTTGTTTCCAGTTATTTTCAGTATCTTCTCATCTGACACAGGACATATTCAGTCTCTGTGTTTCTGATTAATACTTCAGTGCAGCTTTGAGTGAGATAAAGATGATCCTTTTATCTTAGTATGCGTTTCTCCATTTTGAATAGTTTTTCATTTATCATCATATGTGATGTCTGATTGTCACTGTTCTGCCACATGTTTGGGTTTTCTACATTTGACCTACCTACAGCATTTCCTTTTCTTTTATTGATTTCCTCTTTAAACCTATTTTGTTTTTTCACATCCTTTATTTTCACTTTTGTCCACTTTCTCTCTTTCACTCTGCAAAATACATAACTTGCTTGTGACAAAAGGCTTCATGAATAAGACAGTTTTCTTGAGAATGTAATATAAAGATTTTCTGTAGAAAACATACAGAACCACTGCCTGGGAAGGTCCCCTCCACTGTATTGGAATATGAAAGGATGTCGAAGCATAGAGTGTTGAAAATGTAACTCAATAATTCACACATCTTAAAACTGCATCAATAAAAGATCAGAACTGGCTGCCATGGGATGAGATGAATGATGACTAAAAGTAAAACACAAAGACTGATACTGGACAGACCATCTAAAAACCACATGAACACTCAGATGCACATATTCAGGGTTGGTGGAGTGGTTATTGCTGCGGCCTCACAGGTAGAAGGTTGTGGCTTTGCATCCCTGACTGACTGTGATTTTTATGGCTAGAGTTTTCATATTTTTCCTGTGCTTGTGTGGGCTTCCTCCCACAGTCCAAAGACACGTCAGGTCAATAAGTGACTCCAAATTGCCTGAAGGTGTGAATGTGAGTGTGAATGGTTGTCCATGTGCGTATGTTGGACATGAGACAAACTGGCAACCGCTCCAGGGTGAACTCCACCTCTTGCAGGTGGTTAAGTGGTTACAGATAATGGATGAATGGATGCACACACGCACACTAATTTAAAGCACCATGCAAGACCTACAATCACACTAAAAAACTCTATTTGAATAGAAACATAATAAACTACATTCTCATAAATACAGTATAAGTGACATAAATCTTATAAGATTTTCTAAAGCACATTCTTTGAATACTTTCTGATCTTTGATCTTATTTTACCTCTCCACAACTAGAGATGTGTACATTTCAAAATATACACCTTTTTTAAAAGTCTAATGCAATTTCATTATAAAATTACTTAAAAAAATATTTAGAAAACATTGTAAATCATCCAGTTGTCCAAAAAGTCTAGTTGAAATTTCTGCAGGTGCTTAACATGCGCAGAGTTACATCTTAAAAATAGAAAGAAACCGTGTGGCAAGCAGTGAGATGCTTTCAGTGATCATCTTGAACACTGTAGGGGACCAGCCTCCACTGAACATTACATATGTTATCTTTGTAATTCATTCTCATATTTGACATGACCATTTAATGGTTACTTCGAAAACGCAAAACAAAAAAACTGTTGTTTTCCATCATCTAGGATTCAAGTCTGGTTTCCTGTTCAGATTTTTACCACCTTCTTTATGATCTACTTTTATAGAATAAAATAAAACTGCATTTATGCCCTTAGCTTAACACACAAACACGCGGAGAATAATAAATTAAAGAAATAAATGTTTATAGACAACTGTGAAGACAATCAGGTGACACAATGTTGTCTATGAACACAAGGAATTAACTAACAGGTGCAGTAATCCATTTTGACGCCCGGATGGAGGCAGAATTCCTTTGCTAAAACATGCACCCATGAGTTTATACTTGTTGATGTCCAGAATATTTGCTCCTCACAAACCGCTTCATTGTCCTCCTGTAACTTTAACTGTTTGTCTATATGCTAAAAAATGTTTTCACTTCAAGTCACTGGTCAAACTCCATTAAATGCAAAACATGCTATCTATGTACAGTATATCTGCCTTGAGGTCAGCGTGACACCTGAAGTGCATGAACCATTACTCAAGTATGGTCCTCAGTGTACTTCTCATTCCAGTACATTTATCTGGAAGCTTCACTTGCAGGCGACAGTTTCATTTACAGTTGAGACCCCATCAGGTGGCTACAATATTAGATATTGGTTTCATGCTAAAGCAATAAAAATTTCATATGGCAAACCATGCATAATGGGCATTCTCTTGACTTACAGGATATTTTATTGACAATCCTGATTGCTCAAGTTGGTAAAAAGTACCTTATGTGTCATAATAAGTTTGCTGTCACGTGCAGTGCCGAGGCAGACAGCAGTATTTCTATAATTAATACTTCTGCATTTTAGTAGGATCTTTTCCATTAACAAGTAAATGAGAACATATGGAAATAAATGTTTACTGTACCTGCATTGTGTCTGGTTTGCTGTTGCTGCTTTGCAGAAAAATCGCTGCAGTTCTCCTTCGCTCGCACTCCTCAGTGCTCCCAGATCTGCAGCTGCATGGAGGGAGGGGGCGCAACTGAAGGAGGAGCAGAGCTCACACCGTCAGCTGAGGATGAATACTTTTATTATTACTTTGACCTTCATGTCTGCATATCTAGGTCCACATGTGGCAGGTCAACAAAAGCTCAAAGAAAAACAAGTCACTCAGTGATTTACCACAGAGTTGTGATTTTCACCAGATCCAGTTGGAGCATCAGATGTGCTGAAGCATGATCTGTTCTCAACAAGTGAATTTACAGTCACAGATGCAGCGAGGTGTGGAGGAGATTCTCACCATGACACATGTTATTAGAAGTGCCAGACATATTATAACCTGCAGTGAGGGTAGAAGTCTGACAGACTAACAGTCAGACTCTCTGTGGAAATTAAGGAAGGAATTGCTGTACTTCATACAGCTCACACAGTGACTAAGAAGATGTAGTGTTGTGAAGCTCAATGTGTTGACTTTCTGTATAACCACACTCAGATTTAATAATAATACCAACAAGAGCAGCCTTATATTTTCATTTTCCCATTGGACAAACTCCAAACAACATTAACTTTCTGGAACATGTCACTTTTATCTTGCTGAGAGAGACGTACACAGCTCACAGACTCAAACTCACAGAAATATATAACGATACAGTTCAGAATTAGAGTATATTTTATGTTTGTGGAGAGAGGATGAATTAAAATGCATTATTTGGTTCCCTTTGTTCATAACAACTCAGTTATATTTAATTGCTTCAATTTACATTTATCACATTATTGATTTATGGTGAATACTGATATTAATAGATGGTCAACTTAAAATGAAAATGTGAATTTAGGTTGGTTAATTTGTTCCTGAACAAACAGCAAAAAGCCTTTTTATCCCAATGTGTCAGCCTTTACATTTGTAATGGCCTGACACCATTATGTCAAAAGATGTCATGCTGTAAAATTCATTTGCTGATGGTGTAATTTCAGCGAAATGTGAAATTACAGCCCATGGTGCCTTTTGTAGCATGCACCTGTTTCTATCCATGGTCTCACATTAACCTGAACGGTAAATGAATACCAGAGCATGGAGCTGCTTCCTGTGCCTAAATATGCTCTGACATTGCCTCTGCATCTGTTAAAGTGCCTCTTCTAAATTCTGTGGAAGTCGTGAGGAGGAGGGGAGCCTTTTGTTGTCAGGAGGAATAGGAAAAACGAAAGAATGTGAGAAAGGAAGAGAGAGAAGAAGAGAAAGATGATGCATTTCCACAAATAAATATAGTTAGTTTTACTCTGGGCTTTTTAAACTGTTCTCATTAATGAACACTAGACTGGTTATTAGTGGTTGATGATATCCGTGGTTGATATAATCATGGCCAGTTGCCTTTAAAAATTTGTATGAAGGTGTAATAAGAAATTACGGATTCATTCAAGACTGTCTTGGGCTCAGTGGTGTTAACACCAGCACATTCACTGTGAAAATGCTAAAATGTGAAGAATTAATTAGCAGATATATTTATCCTGTTCTCTCTTCTCCTGTGTTAGCATGATAACGTATGCTAATGGAAATGAAATATTTCCTGTAGATATTTGGAGATAAATCCAAATATTGGACAATTTTGCCGTGGTGGTGCCAAAGACAGCAGGTTCCATCATCATTAATCATCAGATAGATGATGTTTCACAGTAACACTGTCGAAGTGTGTTAGTCATTTCTTTAATTATGGGTTATTAACTTGACTTAATTGGCAGTAGTCAGAAAACAATTCACAAAAAGATGTATAATAACTTTGCCACTGTAAACACCATCAACAGGAAGCCAGGGAAACTCAATATTGTTGCACTGTGTGTCCTTGCCTTTTATCTTCCTACGGGTCTGCCTCACTCCTGCAGTCACCAAACTTATTTTTAGCCACACGAGATCCAGAGAGACTCTAGTTTCCCTGGTGGCTTACACATCAGCTCAGGGTTTAATTGAGGGTGTGTGTTCAGTGCAGATGCACCTTGTGTGTGTGTTTGCGCACGCATGTTAAAAGAGGTTTCTTTTATTTTCTGTCTTTCCTCATAAATGTTGCATTTTTTTCAGAATTTGCCACAAACACTCACATGCATGGCTGCGCACATTTGTGCACATATCCACACATTGTCTCCAGCCGTGCCACAACTATCCGCGGCAACGCGTCCTTTTTGCATGATAAGGGACATGAAACCTTAAAACTTAACTGTAAAAACTTTGTACGATTTATTAAAAAAAGGTAAAATATCTTTCAAAAAATATCATATGATTTTACATTCAGATCAAGGGGCAGATGAGGTGACAAAGCATCACATCAACGACAACAAGTAAATTGTTGAGCTCAAAGGTCCAAACGTATAAAGGAAATTCATAGATAGAAACTGAAATTAAAATCTCTATGGTTATCCCAAAGAACACAAGGGTAGGATTACATATTATGGTACAGAATATCTTTAAAATCATTAATATGTTTGATTCTGGGTGCAATGTCTGAACAATGCTTTTTATCATCAGTTAACTGGTTACGGGACAAAAGGTTTTCATTTCATTGAAGACTGTATTAGAAAGCATGTTTTATGTGTGATTGGTGACAGGGACTTTCAGACTCAGGGGACAACTTCTGTACTCTATTATCTTCTTCCTAATTATCTTCCTCTATTACATTTGCTCTTTAAACTTTTGCCACACAGTCATTTTCAGTGCTTCAAAAAAAATCTAACTATAAAGTACAAACTGTTTGGTATTTATACTCAGCCTAAACAAATGTTCTATGTTCAGTATGTTCTTCAGCATCTACGCAGTTTTTGATTTAATAATCCAGCTAAACTTTCTCCTTCAAAACTGGATGTGATATTGCTGAAAATGGAGTAGAATATAATCATTCACCCTTTGAGGCATTTCATTCAACGTTTTCTGGACCCGTGAGGTTTACAGGAATCATAACGTCAAATCATTTCACCATTTTAATTAACTCAGCAGTGCTAATCTGTCCCCGTGTTAATCATGTATGTGTAGCACTAAAGATGCTGTCACAGTCTTTTCGACTAGAGAACACTGAAGGTCACAGGTTAATTAGGTGTGTGCCTTCATTTTTTACCCTGATCCCCAGTGAAAGTTACAGCAGAAAAAACTTTAATTTCATATTTTTATTCTTTCAGTCTATGTTTGAGAATCATTCCACATCATAATTCTGTGTGTCCAAAATCAAAGTGATCAAAGCTTTTGGAGAAGAGTTAAGAAGCTGTTGATTTTATACGTATATAATAATGCAGCAAAAAGTTATTTTGAAGTAGCACAAAGAGAAAAAATAATCTTTGCATCAACATTGTTTTTAATGCACATTCAGCTAGTTAATTATTATTAAAGAAGAGGAATGCTAACTTTTTCACTAGTATAGCGTTCATTATTTTACCAGAACCTCCTTTTGATACACACTTTGACCATTTTTGTTACTTCTGGCGATGAAGGAACTTTTGTAGTACATGTGTATTTCTCAGATCACTTCTTCATTCAGCTCACAGTCTTCATCTCTAGACCGTCTCCTATCGCACTGGTAACATCTCGCCCTTCAGCTTCCAACCCGTGGCTCACTGAACAGATATGTGAACAACGCACCGTGCTCAGGAGTCCTGAGAGGAAGTGGCGCAAACCAAAGAGTCAATCTGCTCTTGCTGATTATCAGGATTTGCTTACATCTTTCTCTCACAGTGTCACTAGGACAAAGACTGAATACTACCAGGACAAGCTCAGCATTACCACAGACTCCAGAAAGTTGCTCTCCACTTTCAAATCATTGCTCTACCCGCCTCCACCTCTGCCATCCACCTGTCTCACAGCCGACGACTTTGCCTCCTCCTTCACAAACAAGGTGGCTGCCATCAGGTCCCAGTTCTCTCCACCAGATGATGACATCCTTTCAGACGATCCCTCTCCAATCGCCTGACCACCTGCTCTCTGGGTCTGATTCCCTCCACTGTTCTTCAAGCTTTTGCACCTACACTAATAGCAGCCATTACACTAATCATCAACACTTCTCTCACAACAGCCACTTTTCCTAACTCGTTTAAGCAGGCCCAGGTTACTCCGCCGTTGAAGAAGCCTTCTCTTGATCCCTCCCTTGTGGAGAATTACAGACCAGTCTCCTTCAATTTCTGGCCAGGACCTGGAGCAGTAATTCTTCAACTCTCAGACTTTCTTTCCCAGAACAACTTCCTCAGTGTCAACCAGTCTGGTTTCAAGAGTGGTCACTTCATGCAGAGGGCACGTCTGACTGTTGTGGAATCCCTACGGGCTGCAAAAGCTGCAGGTCATTTTTATGCCCTAATCCTAGCAGACCTGTCTGCAGCCTTTGACACTGTGAACCTTCAGATCCTCTTGTCTGCACTCTCTGACTTCGGCATCTCTGGATCAGCTCTAGCCTGGCTTTGTTCTTATTTGTCTGGACAAACTTTCAAGGCATCCTGGCAAGGACATGAGTCTAACTCTCATAACCTCTCCACCCGTATACAGCATGGCTCAGTGCTTGGTCCTCTTCCTTTTCCATCTATGCTTCTTTCCTGGCCTATATCATCCATTCATCGTGGCTTTTCCTATCACTGCTATCTGGTGGTTGCAGCACTACACAGAAGACACCCAGGCAAACTCTTCAGCTCAGTGATCCCAAAAACTGCTGAAATCCATGCTGAAATCGCATCTTCCTTTGCACTTAACAAATTAAATAAAATTCTGCTCTTTGCTTTAAAGTTTTCGCCTTGACTTAGATTTTTGGTTTCTTTGTACCTCAATTGTAAGTAGTGTTAGATAAAAGGGTCTACCAAATGACTAAATGTAAAAGTAAATGTAAATGGTTATTATGTTATGTTTAGGACTGAGTTTCCAGCCACTATGAGGCCCTCATATTTAAGATAAATGAAAGACTAAAACACTAGAACCACCTCTCAGTACACCACTGACTATAATAGATTATCACCGTCTTCCTTTGGCACAAAAAGGACCCACCACTTCATGGGGACTACCTGTTTAGCACCACCGACAGCTCTTCAACGGGTCTTCAACACACGTGATTTCAGTTCAGAGGTCAACAGTGATCCTGAGGCACATCTGCAATTATTACAAGATTATAATGCATCAGAGGAGAGTAAGATTGCTTACCATTTGTGCTGCAGCACTCACTCATCCTGCTTTTTCAATGCCAGATTTTTTAAGCTTCATTCTCCTCAGGTTTCTCACAGTCCTGTCTTTTCATTTTTGGTTGATAAGAAATTAAATTATAAACTTGCATTCAGAAACAGAAACATGGCTTTTTGACATCTTTATTATTATTATTTTGTGTTTGAAAATGCTAATTCAGCATTTTGATAATTTATTCGATAAATAAAATGTATTTACAAAAAAGTTCTTTAATGACCATAAATGTTATGCATAAAATCATGCTTTACATAGCTCCTATTTTTTTCTTTACTGTGCTGCGCGTACTGTTTTGTTAATGTTTGATTATGGACACCAGATGTCACTATGTGATACTGTTTACAGAGCACAGGCTCCACTTCTGCTACACAGGACTCAGACAAACTTGAGATATATCAATATAGATATTGTCAATAATTGGACACATGGAAGGTAAATAATTTCACTTCATTTATTAGTCTGGTGTCGATCTTCCTCCTTGTGCTATCTTTGCCATTTAAATGGCTAACAAGTCATAGCTCGGCAAGGCCAAATGAAGCTAATGACCTCCTCAAGGGTATTCCAGGCATTTCACGCATATACATTTTTACATTTTGATAATCCTAATCTCAAGCAAGGTCAAGTTATCCGTAAGCCACCCACACATAAAATACAACACAATATTAAAGGGTCTCTCTCTTTAACTGTAATTTCAATCTCCTCACCAGTGAATATTTTCTAGTGTATAATTACGGGGTGTCTGTTTCTAGTCTGTTTGTGTCTGTTATTATCGTGTTGTAGGGAAAGTGTTTATATGATAATATGTTTTAGGGTGTACTCCCTTTTTTTGATAATGAAAAAAACCTACACCATCAACTTGTATGTTAAAAAAAAAGTTCTCATTTATTGGACAGATATCCCTGTCCTTAGGGAGACAGGCTGTAAATATCTAGAAGGGAGAAGTATTTGTAGTATTTGTATTTGTCTATGGTGGAGCTTGTTCTTGCAGGGCATGTTCTTTCTTTGAGTAA
The DNA here is from genome assembly GCA_033026295.1 of Channa striata. NCBI lineage: Eukaryota > Metazoa > Chordata > Actinopteri > Anabantiformes > Channidae > Channa > Channa striata. Next base: position 14,276,915 of record CM065187.1, read on the forward strand.
ATCTTTTAAGGATCTTGTTTACCTTTCAGCAACGATGATTACTTAGTGGGCAGAGAATGTTGCTATAAAAAGAAGGAGGAAATCTGTTTCTGCTCTCTATGTCTCACGCATGGAAATATAGTCATGCATGGAAACAAACACACACACACACACACACACACACACACACACACACACACACACACACACACACACACACACACACACACACACACACACACACACACACATACACACTGAAAGTCACATTAAATGGATTTAAGTTGTTTTGCTGTTAGTCGACAGCAGTTTATGAGTTTAGCGAAGGGAATTTTCTTTGAGTTACTAGAAGACTTCAAAAAAACATTCCAAGGATAGAATATCCATGGTGTGCCTCAGTTTCCTGACTAAGATGTGACATCAGCCTGAAGAGAAAAAGAGGGGGCCCAATGAGATCCCTCCACTATCAGCTAAGGATGTGAGAGGCTGAAGCTGCTTGAGCACCACCCCCTTTCATTTCCCCACAGTCAACAGGAAGACTCGAGGCCACTGAGAGTGGCCACACTCTGAAGCAGAGGAAGGACGCAGACGTCCAGCTGTACAGTCTGAACAAAGAAAAACAAACAAGGCAAAGGAATGAGCAAGAATCAGAAAGAAGTTAAGAAAATCCAGTCAGTTTATCTGCAGAACTTGGAAAAGATAAACCAGGGGATAAGACCAGAAAAGAAAAATTGGAAAGCAAAGGAAGGAGAGTTTGCTGTGCAAACAGCAATGGAAAAGCTGCGACAACCTCCTATAGCTGGACAAGTAACCAAAAGCTCAGCTCACAGGATCAGCCGAGACCTGACATGCTCCATCTGCTTGGATCTTTTCAAGCAGCCTGTGTCTTTGCCCTGTGACCACACCTTCTGCCAGGGGTGCATTGAGGGCTACTGGACTGGTCCCCGTGGCCCTGGGCAGGGAGGCACGGGCTCCTGCCCCCAGTGCAGAAAGGTGTATCCTGGACAAAGCTACAGGCCCAATCGCATTGTTGCCAACATAGTGGAGAGCTACTGTCAGGGTCTGGAGGAGGGCGCCACTGGAGCTCGCCTCGCAGATGTTGTGGTGGCAGAGAGGGTTCCTGCTCCGGTCCCCCACTGCAGCAGGCACAGAGAGGAGCTGAAGCTTTATTGTGAGGAGGACCAGGAGCTGGTGTGTCTGGTGTGTGGGGTCTCCCAGGAGCACAGAAATCATACCATGATATGTGTGCAGGAGGCAGAACAGAAGTACAGGGTGAGTTAATCTTGAAATATATTTGTGTTTTTGTAAAAACTTACCAGAATGGTAAGATTTTAAAATGGATCCGTTAAAGACCTACAACAAAGAACTTGGCAAATACAGTAAGTACTGACTTTATGATTCATGCAACTCAAGAAATGTTTTCCACATAGGGTCATTTGGCCGACAGGGGACACTAGTGCTAATGTTTTTTCACATGTTTTGCTCATCGGTGCAGATATGAATGTGAAGGGAGAAGGAACAATGTTTTGTCTCTGTCCTGTCAGGCATCTCTGAACGGCTCCATGGAGTCTCTCAAAACTGAGCTCAACACAGCCCTGCAGTGTGAGAGGGAAGCTGAAGATGAGGTTAAGAAGCTCAAGGTGAGAAGAAAAACTTCCACAGCAAGAATACCGCATGCATATGTATACACTACAGTCAGTACATTTTCTCCATTATCGTAAATATTTCATTTGAACAGACGTACGTGTTTATGTGTCATTATGATGACATTATTATGATGTTATGCTGTCACTGAAAACAAGTGAAACTGACATTTATCACAACTTTAAATATGAGTGTAAACATTAAATGTCATGGAGAAAATTTCAAAATGTGCAAAAGTGTCTTGTTTATGTGTAAGGCATGAACTTCATGCTTCCCCTGTTATCCTTGTTAAATGTAAAGGTGGTTGCATCCAGTGACCGTATCCATGTTTTTGGACTGACTTAGGAGCACACGGCTGACCTGAAGCAGCGCATTGAGGCTCAGTTCAGCGACCTCCACCAGTTTCTGTACCAGGAGGAGAAGCTGCTGCAGGTGAAGCTGAAGACGGAGGAGCGCAGAGAGCTGATTCGTCTGGATGAGCACAAAGCCCTGCTGTGCGTGGAGATCTCCCGTCTGCAGAGAGCCGTGCACGAGATCGAGGACAAGCTGAAAGAGCAGGACCCATTTACTCTGCTCCGGGTGAGTTCAGCTTATATTAATGTCATACACAATGAGCACACTCTGTCTGGTAGGCATTAGCAGCATGCTGAGTCAGCTCTGGGGATGATTAACAGGAAAAATGCTGAGCTTTTCATTTAAGCTTTTTTCACCCCAAAACTCCAAAACCATTTTATCACATTAAAGCTAAAAAAAAAAAAAGAGGTAAAAATTTGTGTGAAAGTGAGTCAATCTGTGATGAAGTAGACATGTGTTTCTGGGCCAAAATGTTGAAGAGGTTCCAACACTGAAGATGGAGCTGAGCAGGGTGTAACCATTTTTGGCTTTCCTGTTGCAGATTGTACATCATTTTCATAGTCCACAAACATGTTGCTCACACTAGTTTGGAAACATTTGCAATGTAGGTGTAAGGTTTCACAGTATTGCTCCTTTTGTATAACAAAAGACTTTTGCTCACATTGAGCACAGACAGGATGTAGAACAGTGATCTCACCCGTTGATCTCGGGGGATAAAGAGTTTAGTTCAGGCACGAGGCCACACTCTGGCCTGGCTTTGGGACTTTCCCCCAGCCACAGGGAGATCCCACAGGGTGGGATAGCGTGAGCTCAGACATTGATGTAATGTGGAAAACGCTTTCTCTTCTTTTGGATTCAAGAAAACCTAATCACCAGTCTCTGTCTCCCCCTTCCTGTGTTTATTCCTGTGTCTCATTTCAGAGCATCAAAGTCCTGCTCCAGAGGTGAGTGAGGGAAAAGTTCAACTGATTTCTCTTGGGTAGCTTTTGTTTTTATTCTGTCTCTTTGCTGTTCTGACTTTGCTTTTGTTGGCAGGCCATCGCTGAAGTTTGAGAAACCTGCATTTACGCCGCCCAGTCTGTGTGAGGGCCGGTTTGCAGGGCCCCTGCAGTACAGAGCGTGGAAATCCATGAAAGGAAGCATATATCCAGGTAACTACAACGAGTGAAGCCCCATCTCCCTTAAAATAACTAAACATCTAAGCCTTAACATGTATTTTCACATGAATTGAATTTTTTCTGCATTAGTTCCAGCAGCGATCACATTCAACTCCAGCACAGCCAATCCCTGGCTCAGCCTAACCTCCTCCCTCACCTGCGTCCGCTACCAGACCTTCAACCACACCGTGCAGGACAACCCTTACAGGTTCAACGCTGCCCTGTCACTGCTTGGGAGCCAGGGCTTCACCCACGGACGTCACTACTGGGAGATTGAAGTCTATAGCAGCACGGTGTGGACAGTAGGGGTAGCTCGAGAGTCTGTGCCCAGAAAGGGAGTCATCAAAGCCCTTCCAGCCAACGGCTTCTGGACTCTCTCCCTTTCTTATGGGATACAGTACATGGCTGGAACATCTCCTCCAACTGTCCTGTCTCTGGATGAGCCACTGGCCCGGATCGGAGTGTATCTGGACTACAAGAGAGGTCTGGTGTCCTTTTACAATGCAGAGAGCATGACACATCTCTACACTTTCAAGGAGACCTTCACAGAGACTCTGTATCCTTATTTCAACTTAGGCTTCCTGGACAAAGTGCATGAAAATGAGCCTCTCAAAGTTTTCCTACCAAAGATTTAACCAACAGAAACAAGTTACCAAATCAACATGCACATGAGAAAAGAGAGAGAACACATTTATAATGCAAATACCTTAGATTTTGATACAACAATGTATTTTTGAAATACACAGATGATCTTAGTTTTATCAAAATAAATGTATTTGTGGGAACGTTGTTCAGTGCGTAGAGTGGATCTACTGCCACACAATTTCACAAAAGCTGTGTTTCATTGAACAATGTGAAACTGTCTGTTACCTGATTAACTGTTGAGATCGTTATAAAATGATATTACTTTATCTCTTTAAGCATATCTATTCTGCATGATTCACTAAGAAAGTCCATGAAGTATCTTAATCATTTAATACTGTGATTTTGTGACATAACAGAAAGGTATGTCAATCTTTTTTTGAGTATTTGAGACTACGTGCTGTTTGGTGCATTCAGGGAACTTGGTGCCATTTTTATTGTTGCTGATAACAGGACACACATACTGTAAAGCAACTTTTTTATCTTTTTTCAGGTTCAACTGCATATTTGTGTGACCAAATGGTTAGAAGTTACTAACCTACTTTGTACTTGCTGTGCGAATAGCCTGCACCGATTTACCGTTAAACCTTTGATGCATGTTAAGTGGTGCCTAATATCACAAAGAATTATTTACATTTTTATTAAAATAATTATACATTTTTTATTTTAATAATATAATTATTGAATATATTCTCCAAACTTAAGATAGCTTTCGTCAAGAGTAAATAAAAAGATATGTTTTTACAAATGGGTTCTGGTTTTGTTTGTTTCATGCACAAGCATCAGCAAATGTGTGATGTCATACACATTCCTGCAGCTGGCTCATGTATTCACTTGACAGAAAGTTGTGCAAATACACAAAGAAATGTTGCAATGTGCCAAGTTGGGCAGCGGAGCGAAAACTGCAACTTAGTAAACACATTTACATCCAGTCCAGTCTAAAAATGTTGAAAGTAACAACCACTGGCATAATCCATTGCTCACATTACAACACAAACATCACATCATCAATAGTGAGTAATCAGAAGAATATGGTGCTAATTTAAATATTTTATCACAGTGTGATGTTGTGTTGATTAACCATGCAGTGGGAACAACACTTTGAGGAAAAACAAAAGGGAGCTCAAATTGTACCGCGAGGTAATATTTAGTTTTTTCCTTTGCCGAACATAAAGTAAAGTAAGGAGCAGTCAGAAGAAAATTAAAATAACAGACAAGAACAAACTGGGCTTTAAACACGGTTTAAGGTTCTTCCTGTTTTCTGTCGTGATTGTGTGATTTAACATAAAGTGCATTACATTCATTAGAAGTGATCAACATTCCCACCTCAAACAGCTGATAAGATTAAAAAAAACAAGGCAAACTATATCACAATATATACATTAGATATCTTAACACAGTGCTATGACCTAATCGGCTCATTACAGGAGGTGGAGAATTTCAAACTAGTCTATGCCTTTCATGGTATCTAGCTGGGGAAGAGCAAAGATGGTTCAAAACAGAATCAAATGTGAATTTGAGAAAAGTGAGCTGATGCCTGTGGTCTCACTCCAAGTATTCATTCCTCATCTGAAATAGGGTGTGTCCAACCAAATGTTAGGAGAGAAGCCTCCATTTAGGTTTGGCGCAGGGTCACACAGTCACTTGCTTGCATGTAACGTGTCTTGGAACTTCGTGCTTGTGTAGCGCACATGAAAGCCTTTTCTATTGATGCTGTCGTCTGAGTGAAACTTTAAAACGATGGCATCTCCAGCTGAGTAGACTTCCTCTGGAGTCTGTGGAGAACAAACAGAAAACATTTTAAAAAAACTGTTTAAGCTGCGTTTCATCTACACATGACTTGTATTCTTGGTCTTACTCCAGATCCGCAGTAGCGTCCCAGCCTCGGAGACTTAATGTCACCGCCATCATACAGCTCCACGTAATCATACCCACAGTCTGCCTCCTCCTCTATCTCAAACACTTGGAAGATGATCTCCACTCCATAGCCTTTCTCAGCAGTGACCACCCACATACAGTCGGAGCCACTGGGGTAGTTGTTGTCTCCAAACTGAGCATGAGAGAACAGATCTTTTGTCTTGACCTCGGCTTTAAGGTTTCCTCCACATTCTGGGAATTCAAACCCACAAAATTAGAGGGTTAAAAAAAAGGGAACTCATAAAAGTAAAGGAAAATAATGCAGCTTTCACAGACAAACAAACCTATAGTTGAAATGGCATTTTTAGTATTCTATTCTTTCCAGACTTTTTTAGTTTTTTGAACCAAAACAGTAACTTTAGGACTGTTGTTCCCACCAGCTTTGTATGAAGCCTCAAAGCCTCTCTTCTGCACCGAGTTATCAGAGAAAAATCGCAGAAACATTTTGTCGCCGCTGGAAACGACTGGAGATGGCTTCTTGGTGCCACAGAAGCGTCCTAAACTTGGTGCACGGGTGCCTTGCCCATCATAGATCTCCAGATGGTCGTAAGCACACTCCAGATGGGTCTCCATGTCAACCTCGTTAAAAACCTGCAAGTAATTTTTAAAAAGCTATAAATGACCCCAAGACGTTGACTGCTTTACTTAAATTTGGGTCATAATGTTTATAAAAAAAAAAACATCCATTAACATACAAGTTTGATTCGATGACCTGGGGTTGTGGACAGAGACCAAGTGCAGGCCTTCTTGCTGGGGTATTCATCAGGCCAGTTAGGGCTGCTGATTATTCCCGATATACTGTGTATAACAATATCACAGCCAGCTGGAAAAAAGAAAAACAATGAGAGCCGCATCTCTGAGCACTCACATCATTTCCTTTCCTGCACATATGATCTCTAGAGCATTTTCCTGGAAAAAGCATTAACAAAAAGTGACATAACAGTAAAAAGCAAAACTTCTGGAAGTTCTGGAATTAGTTTAGGCTGTGTACATTTCATGTGTGCAAAGACTGTGCCACACCTTGGCCTTATACCAAAGGTCCCAGCAGGAGTCAGCAGACATACTGTACCTTCCTTACAGTCGTGCTTGTTATCGTGCAGCGCGAAGCCGCTGCGGCACTGACAGCTGTAGCTTCCGAAGGTGTTCACACATTCATGCTGGCAGCCTCCATTTTCTTTGGAGCACTCATCTATATCTGTGGAGACATTTAAAGAATTTTAGTTGAAAATTGTGTTTTCTCAGCATGTGACTCTGCCACAATGTGCTGCAGTAAAACCTGTAGAACTTATTGAGTTAGCGTTTTAAACCATGAATTGCTGCTGAGCTCCAGGCACAAATGCTTTTTGTGTTGTTGCAAGAATGAAGAAACACCAACAATAACCTGGGATCATCTCTCAGCAAAACACTTCCCGGGTTTGCCTGATTTTAGAATTTCAGTTTTTACTTTATTTACAGGCAAATGAATAAATGTTTTCAAACAGAAAAGTTGGAAAAGTTCTGGCAAGAACTGGTCATTCAGCAACAAATGAAATATTCCTGGTTGGATTTTTAGAAAGGCTATCGTGGGGAATTTGTAGTAGAACAGACAGTTCTTTGCGTAGCAATTATTTTATTTGCAATTAATAATGAAATAACACAAATAGCACAAATCTAAAGTTTGCTGATAATGTAATGTACTGAACAAATGTGAACACTGCAAAATGTAATTATAAAAATGAACATACATAAGAAACTGATTTGAACATTAAATTAAGAGTGTTACATTGAGTTCAACACATTCTGCACTACTCAGCTGCACTGCTCATTCACAGTGGCAGAAATTGAGAACAGCTGCTTGCTATTGTTGAAGTGGCGTGATCACTTTGCCCTTTTTGCCACGCTGGAATTGGATGTTAGCGTGCAGTACAAAGCACTTCCTCAATACTTCCTAAATACGTGCCTCTTCCGGTCTTACCAGAGAAGAAGTGAGCCTTGAAGCCTTTCTTTGAGACGGTGTTGTCAGACTTGAACTCAATCCTCATGTTGTTATGTTGAGAGGTGATGACCTCAGGTTTTTCTGCTCCACAGAACTTCCCATGAAGCTTCAAGTCAGAGCCCAAACCACTGTGCACCTCAACGTAGTCATATTTACACACCTGAAGAGAAACAGAATTTTACATACTACAGAGGAAAATGAGGAACTGCAAAACTTTGTCTTGTGCAATTTGTGCTGTATAATAAAACCTCTGCAGGAAGAACGCTTTAATCATAACACGTTAAAAAACGTACATCATTGCCTTCTGTCTCAAAAACATCAAACACCAGAGTGATGCGATATGGAACGGGTGCAACCAGCTGCCACACACAGTTCTTGTTGGGTGGGTATTCTTTGGGCCAGCCGGGGGTGGTGAGGGAGCCATTCAGCTTGGTGATGAACCCGCCACAGGCAGCTGCTGGTGGGGCAAAGCAATAATTTTAGTGGTAGAAGTGTGGAAAAAAAACATTTGCATGACATAAATCACACAACCAAATGTGACGCAGCAAGCTGAAAGGCTCATGATTTGATTTACATTGTTTAAATGTATCCAACCAATGATGGACTGGACAGTTGGGACTAAAATTAAGTTGCAGTGAGAGGGTGCTGTCCTCTTGTGGTGAAGCAAGAATCTTCAGCTCTTTTCGTTACAAACATTTGTGTTTGTTTGTTTTTGCCGGAAATTTGAATCAGCTGATGCAGAGTCTGCTGACTGCATTTAGCTCAGCTGTTCAGTGGGAATAATGTGAACACCAGGTTGTTTACCCCTTTGGTCTTGTTCCTGTTCTTTTCTCAAACGTGATTTCTGTTTCTTTAACTGTTCTCCAAAACAATATCCATGTAGAGTTACACTTTTATCAGTGTCAGAAAGTGACGGCATCCAGCCACCCCACATGGAAAAGATAACAAGGAAACACCCAGCACAGCAGTGATTTAACAGCCTCACTGGGGCAAATTCAGAGTCTAAAAGTAGGAAAGTTAACAACCAGCTGATTATGATTATTATGATGATTTTCTATATATATTTTGTTTTTTAGATCAGGTTTTTCTAACATGCATGCAGATGTTTGACTTATTTTAGTCAGTGACACTTTCACCTTGTATTTTATCCATGCCATTAAAATATCTTGTTTTTGCAATAGAAAGTGAAATGTTACGAGTTGACTTTAGATATGGTAGGAGGAGCTCTGGTTCCCACGGGAACTGCTTAGGAAAAAGCTGGAAGGTCAAGAGACTACACAGTGTTTTTCTTTTTTATTAAGTGTACAGACGCCTGTTGGTAACTTCTCTCATTGGTGAACAATAAATACTGAGGACTGACTTGTTGCAGTGAAGGCGAGTGCTGCATGAAAGATAAATAATAAATAATCAAATTCAGTATTGATTCTCATGCCCATGAATCAATAAACCTGAACCCGGACTTTTAGAGTACAACTTTCACTTGAGTGAATACTTTATATTACAGTCTACAGGTGGATACTAAGGTTGGAGCTTGGTGTATATGAAACACTACATGAACAGCAACAGTGACAGTTTGAGGTTTTAGGTTACCGGCGTGACAGAGGACGTGCAGAAAAAGGCCAAACAGCAGCTGATTAGGGAGCAATGGATAGATGTTGCAGTGAGACTGGTTTTCCACGGGATGGTAGCAGCAGACTGCAGTTGACGCCTCCCTAACTGGTGTATTTATGTTCGAGCCTTGGAACAGCTCTAATGTTGGGTATTTTGTTGGTTGTGCGTAGATGTGCTTTATACTCACTCTCACAGCTGTGCCTGTCAGCTGCCAGTTCATATCCTGGGTCGCAGCCACATGTGTAGCTGCCTAGTGTGTTCACACAGCGCTGCTCGCACTGACCGTTGTCCGGTCGGGAGCACTCATCCATCTCTGGCAAACGAACAGTCACAGAATGAATTTTTCCTGACACACTAGTGCACCATCTGACACATGTGCTTACAAAAAAACTCGTCCTCTTTGCTGGCAAGGCTAACCTTTGAAAAAGTTTGCTGCAAACCCAGCTTTGTTGACTGATCCGTCAGAAGCAAACTTCAGCCATAGTTGGTTGGAGCTGCTTTTGATGTCGCCTGGTTTGTCATAGCCACAGAAACGGCCGAGCAGCCGGCTGCTCTCTGAACTGCCATCCCTCACTTCCACATAGTCGTAAGAACAGCTGTCATGTCTTTCAGTCTGCAGTCAAAGCAAAGACAGGAATTTTGCAATAGATAAGTAAGAAAGTAGCAACGCCTCTTCTGGGTTTGTGATAACAGGAGAGTAAAAACTATAAAAAGGGACAAACAACTTCAACGAAATGAGATGGAAGCAATAACAATTTTCATCGCAGCACAAATTAACATTTTCTGCCAATGTTGGATGGACGTTTGTCACTGAGATAATCATCTTGTTGTCTAAATATATTGTCAATAACAATGAGTGACGTCACCTCAAAGGACTGAAATGAGAGCCCGACAGTGAAACCCTCTGCTACTGTAATTTTCCACACACACACTTTATTGGAATGGTAGTCATCAGGATAATTGGGAGAGTGGATCTGGCCACTGTCCTGTTTCACCTCTCCACCACAGATGGCTGCAATGGAGGTGAAAGGTTAGAGTTATGGTAGTTCGTTTCATTCACAGGCGTAATATTTTATTGTTTATTTATGCCTGCCGAAATGAAGGGTGTATTAAAACCCCCAGGATAAAAGTGTTGTACCTTCATAAACAGCTGAAAAGCCTTTGCCCACCCAATTGCTGCTGCTTCTGAATTCGATCCACAGCCGGCTGTCAGTAGAGATGACTGGGTCTGGAAGAGTGTCTCCACAGAACCGGCCTGCCAAAGAACACAAAGGAAATAATGACATTACCTGTCAGTAGGTACTTAACAATACTCAGAAGTGAACACAGAAGTATCGAGTTAACAACTTATTTATGGATGATACTCAGTGGAGATGAAATGTGTTATAAATTCAAGTTAAAGACCTTTCAGAGGAGCTTTTCTCCAGAACCCATCTCGAACCTCCACGTAGTCGTACCAACATAAGTGACTCCTGAAGAGGTCCATGGAAGTAAAATTCAAAACAATCTGTGAGTAAAAAAGCGAGAAAGTGACACATGAGGGTTGGATAATCACAAGGAGGCACCTGTAACAGACACAGTGCTGAGAATGATGCACTCAAAGCAAAACTTCTGATTTGAAGTAAAGACACATGTAATGATCACCAGTCATATTTGCATGTACATGTCTTCAGTGTTTTACAGCCTTTGAAGAGGTCAGGTGATACATGCTTATGTATTGCATTTCATAATAAGTGCATCATATTTGCTTTTTCAAGCTGGGTAGTTTCTGTTTGTTCCAGTTAATGACCTTATGACCATCTAGTGACTCTGGACTGATATTCTAGTCAAAGGATTTAATATTTTTATACATCAATATTGTAGGACACACGCAACATGAGAAAACCTACCGCCCAGTTTAGAGTATTTAACAAATGTCCTGCATGTCCCAAACCTCTTAGCTTCCATTTCACTACTCACTTTTTCTCCAGGAGTGACAGAAATCCTCCACACACAGTGAGCGTATGCCGAGTACCCATTGGGAAAACCTGGAGAGGAGAAGTTTCCAGCACTGTCCTGCAAGCTGTCCCCACACTCTGTCACAACCACACAAAAATAAATCACTATTGTTGACAGACCGGCAAAATAAATAATAAATATCTAATATTCTTAATTTTATAGGAATAATCACTGGGTGCTTAAAGTTTTTCTCACTTGCACATTTGTAGAGTTTGCGAGCTTGTGCAATATCTCCTTTGCTTAGCTTTGTCCTCTGTCCAATAAATGGCCGGACTCCATTGACATCATAGCGGGGCAGGATTGTGTCCATAAAGATTCCTCTATTCCAGAAAAAACAGAAATATTCACGTGGTTCACTCAAAGCATCTGTGAAAATCGGTGACGGTACAAAACTCCTGATAAGAAACCCTCGCTTGTGCGTACACTGATGTGCAGGTGAACGTGGCTTTTGAAAGTTCAAACAAAAAGACTGATAAGAGTCCAGGATTTTTCCGATCCCGTTCAACACCTTGATACTTTATTGATTCTGATAATCTCTCGCTGGGGTTGGAGCTGGCTCTTGTTCAGTTCCCATGGTGATGCGCCCATGAATGGCAGGCATGTGCTAACTGAGCACTCTGAATGGGGCCTTTCGCCTGTGCCAGCCGGCTCAGTGGAGCCCGCTCCTGAATGCCAGAGAAAAAAGGCCACTCCAGTCCAAATTGTTCAGCAAAGCCTAAACTTAAACTGCCAGGCTTTTATTTACTTTGGCCTGCCTCCATGACCCAGACCAGCAAAACAGTGATGGAGGTTAAAAAATAAATAAATCACAAAAAAAGCAACGGGGCAACAACATGCACCAGACCAAACTCCCTAGAGGATTCCTATGAAGTTTGCTTAGCGGATCTTAGGTCAGTGTGTCGTAGATCAGCTGATGATGCAGCATAGTGTTATTGGCAGATTGTTTCATCTGGTTGCAGCTGCTGGATTCTCTAAACGCCTTAAAGAGTGTACAATGATTTTAAACTGTATAGAGATTTTAAACTTGGACATTTACAAACCCTGATTGAGGACACTGGAAGAAAGGCGGTGGTGAGGATGGCCTGGGGTGGGAAGCAGGCGGCTGCACTGTATGTTGCCAGTTCAAACACACAGACATGTTGAAACAAGTGAGTCATCAATTCTCAACTGTTTCTAGAGCAAGCCAATCCCAAGTTTTGGAGCTGGACTGTGTCTTTTTCCCAGGACATAAAACTGAAAACAAACTTAGGACACCATCACTGATATTGAACTTGCTTGTTTTGGACGCTGTTCGGGTAGGACGTGTAAATAAATGCCATCAAACTTCCCTCTGACTTCCCTATAAAAATATCTCTCGACTTCTAGCTGAAAAGGGGGGACACTGTGGAGGTTGGAATGGTAGATAACCTGCTTTTCCAGAGCTCCTCCAGATGACATCATCTGATGAAAAAAAACTCAGAAAAAAGTTTTTTGCTAAAAGCACAGAAATGTTTTAATACAGAGAAGTCAGTGGAAGGTTAAAAGTACTAATTTACATTTACACCATAAACTAAAGCCATAGAAAGCAAGTTAGAAATTGTTGGGATGCCCTTTAACTTTAGCATGGAAAAGTGTAAGAAAGCTTCATACACCAACCTGGAAAATGTATTTCTTGCATAGTGCATGATGCTGCCAAAGTCATATACTTCTCCGAGTGAGTCAACCTCCCCTGGCTCCATCTTCAGGAAGTTATATTCCTGTCCTACACAGACATACAGTCAACATCTGGAGGGTCATTGAGCTCACACATCTGTTCACACCTATTAAAGTCAACGCACATAGCATCAGTACCTGGCTGAATGTTGTCTCTGATGATGCTTACATGCTCATCACGGTCCGGACGTGTGTGTTCATGCCAGAAGCCGATTACGTGACCGAGCTCATGTACCACGATGCCGAACTTATCGCAGTTCTTTCCTATGGAGATGGCCTGAGGGCTGCCATCTCTCCTCCCCACATAGGAGCAACACCTGCAGGGGGGTGATACTGTTGAGCTCCACAATCTGGACAAACACTGACTCTTTGTTTACAAGATTACATTTTTGCTGATGATATTAAAAAGAAGATTTCCCAACAGTCCAACCAGCTATGTGTTTCTTATATTACGTTATCATCAGACAAGAATGGCTGGATTCCAGATCTTTACTGTTGGAATTTTAAAGCTTTTCAGTTAAACCAGCTATTCGCAGTAGGTGAAAATATAATTTCGAGTGAACCAAGTTGTAGGTGAAAACAATGAGGTAAAGAAGATTCAAAAACTCGGCAGAGCTAAGTGAAGGTGCAGATTTAAGAGATTTAATTCTGTGCTCATCAATATCACCGTGAAAGCTTAAACTGTTTAGGCAGAAATTGATATAAAGAGTCTTCATATCATCACTTCAGGATAACGTACGTGTTTGATTCTACTAATTCACTTGAAATCATACAAAAATGATAAAAAGCAATGGATGTTGGGAACATATTTAAGTCTCTGGACTAAATTAAAAGAAGTAATGAAGTCCTTTCTTTTTAATTTAGTTTGCAGACAATAACCCTGAAAGGCCTTTTAAAATTTGAATGAGCTCTCAACTGACCCACAAGGTCTGTAGGTAAAAACAATGTAGCTTTCCTCAGTTGTCCTCTCAGTGAATGTTACACAAGTGTGTTTCTCCCAGTGGCGCATCGCCTGACGGAAAATGGCTCGCTGACTACCTAAAAGGAAAGTGGGAGTTAGAGGTTGACAGCTAAAGGATGTTAGAACTCCAGATGGCAGTGTGCACATGGATATACAGTGTTCAACAGGCAGCTCCTCACTAAGAAACAATAAAACATTTATAGATTTCCTTCAAAACCCACCACTAAAATTCCCACTGATGACATAAGGGATGATGCCGTCTGGCCACATGCGCTCAGGTCTGGAAGTGGCTGCTCTCCTCAGACGGTGAATGCTCCGTCTGACTGCAGCTCTGTTACCACTGACGCTCACATTGGAAGTGGAGCTGTTACCTGTAAGAACAGCACAGAAATCTGCATGAATGATCATTTTATTTAATTGTGAAAAATCCAAACATTTTTGAATGAATAAATACCCAAGTCTGTTTGGTTGGCCTGGACAGCGCTGTGGGTGTGTTCAAACATACGCAGGTCATCTTCATCCAGAGCAATGTCTCCCAAAAAAGCAGCTGGGGCACATGTGTTATAACACAGAAAAACAGAAGCAGAAATATTAAAAGTAAAAATAAAGAGTAATGTCAATAATTTCATTATATGCTGTTGTATTCGTCATCAGCACATTTGCAGACTTATGTGCAGGACACATTTAAACTGATGTGTATGTACATTTTAATTTGTTTAGTTGATAATAATTAATGAACCTTCATATTCACTGGACGCTTTTAGCAAAAAGAAGAGGACTGTGCTGTTACGTACGGTTTACGTGGAACTAGTTTGCAAACACATCAACTCGTCTTATCAGTTACGGAATTACACAGAACAGCTCGTTTTTTAACAGTTTTCAATCAGAATCTAAGAGTCATTTGCGGCAGGCTTTACCACGTGTGTTAGTCCGAGTGCTGAACAGGACTCTGTGTCTGTTTGATCAGCAAACACTATTTTTGAATGCACTCTGTATTGCACATAAAGTGAAACATGCTGTATGACTGTACTCTGCCTTTTACCGACTGAAGGCAGTTCAGTCATTACACTGTGCCACACAGCTTTAATTCAACTACCACCTAAAATACTATAAACATCTGTGATAAAACTAACCCTCACAGCAGAAGTTTCCTTAAAGCAATGCACAGATGTCATTTTCCCAAAAGTCTACTGTGGTAAAATTAATTCAGTAAGAAAGGATATGATATCTGATTTGCAAGTACAAACATATCATTTGTCCTGGTTAAAAGTGGCATTGATTTTCATTTAATATGCATTTTATTCAGATTTATACTGCACTTCCAAACTACTTTTTCAAAGATCATGTGTTGGTCATTTTCCTGAAGTGCAGTGTTTCCTTTTCTACCACAAAATCCTCCTGAATCAGCAACTGATTAACCAGGGAATGAAGTCGTGTTCATGGGAGCAAAGACCTTTACGTACCTGATAAGGGGACCTAATGCATCAGCAGCTTTATTATATGCACTAAATGCATTTCTCCACCTGTTAAATCATTTTGTGTGCTGTAGTCAGCAGGACTGTGATTATCTAATTATATGCAACTGAGTATTTAGGGAAAACGGCACGTTTGTTTTGTGTGTTCAGCTCCCAAACACTTATCTTCAGTGTGAGGCCCAAAGTTGTTCTTGATCATGTGTAACAAACTATATAATGTAATGATTATCATCTATATAACAATAATGTTGCTTTAGAGTGTAATAACTGAATGCAGCATCACCGTAGGGCTTTCTGTATGTTGTGACCATTTAAAGAGAAGAACCAGTAAATATGAGGGACGGTACAAGATCATAAAAACCAATACATAGTGGAGTGCAAAGCTGTGTAGGAGTGTTTCAGACTAATAAGAGAGCCTTAATCATCATCATTAACATGGATAGGGCTCTACAATTGTTCCTAAAAGGATAAAGTGCTGAAAAAATGAGGCGCATCATCAGAGGACACTAAAGCAGAGCTTTGTCAAAACAGCTGTAGAAAGAGATGCCGTGTTCCTGATGACACTGCCCATATGAAAATTAAAGAAGCAGCTATGGTAAGCAGAAACTTTAAACAAAGTGTGACTCTGAATCAAGTCTTTGTCTGTGGCAACCTGTCGACAGTACAGCCGCCTTTCTGCCCAGTGACAGCTGAGACAAACTCCAGCACCTTTGCAACTCCAAACAGGCAATGGAACATTTTCCTCTGCTCCAATAAGTTAAACCATCAGTCAGTCTGTCTGTTTAAAATAGACTGCGGCATCAAAAGGCAGAACTCCTATCCACGTTTAATTATTTCTGTTTGATTGATTGTTGACCTGCAGGGATGTTGCACTGCGTGACAGACAGCAGAAGAACACTGCGAAGCAGGGAGATGAAGAGCTCGGCAGACTTTTAGTCTTATGCTAAATCAACTTTCCCCTTAAAACAGTCATACAATTTTCACATTTAGAACAGGGAGCATCTACTGAATCAGTGTACCAGTATTTGTTTGCATGCTGGGATGTTGGAATTGCTGTGGAATAAGTGAAGTTATGTGGCTAATAGTTTACCAGTTTTTTGTTTATTATTTGTCCTAAAATACAAAGTCAATGGATTTTATGACATTGAGCAGCAAATTTCAAACTATTTAACGTGACACTGAGACTTTAAATAAAACACACACTTTTCCCGATTCAATGAGAGTAAAATATTGTTTCCATCATTTAGAAAACACATTAATCCAATATAAAGTCTGCATCCTGTATTGCAGCATTCGAGCAGATCAGCTCGCTGAAGTCTTTCCCATTAAACAGCTCATTTAGCCATGTGATGTAACAAGCTTTGAAAGTCCAAACCAAAAGACATAACAGGCCCTGTGTCGGCCTTTGAAGTGAATTCACTCATGCAAAGGGTGACTGTAAATGACGGTCGCCCTAGCAGTGTGCACCCCATGCCCTGAAGCCAGGGGGATTTCACCGGCGTCCAGCCGAGGACGGCACTGGCACAGCCTCAATGACCTCTAGTCTCCAGGCAACTGCCTCAAAGAAGAGCACTGTGTTTTGGAAGTTTCTGAAGTCACAAGTGAAAAGGGACCCCAAACAGTTGCAAGCCCCCTTAATCACCAAAGTAATTGTGCTCCAATGTTAGATGATGGGAAAAAAAAAAAAAAAAAATCACTTGAGAAAGCTTATTAAGTCTTGTCCTGTGCTCTGTGTGTTTTGCGTTCTCTGTGTTTCTGTTTTGGGATGCTGTTGAAAATGAGATGGCACATCTCATGGGCTTCATCCGGAATTTCTAGAATTGCGGAGGCGTGGCAGAAATACTATAAATCAGACGCACTGATTTTAGATTGGACATTTAATTTATTAAATAAGTATAATTTAACTCATCATCAATATGTTTTATTGAGTGTGTGTTAAACGGGACTCACTTTAAACATATGTATGATCACTTTAACGAAGCATTGTAACGGTACCACACACACATTTGTGAAAGAGTTAAGGTTGAAATAAGACACTTAATATTAATTTGAGGACTTTTCTTTATCCATTTCAAGCAAGTATGGTGATCAAATGTATAAGGCTTTGACTTTGTCTATGAAAGTACTACTGCAGTAAAATCAAATGCAGGTTGTCACTGCAGTACAACAGTCTTAATCAATTAAATGTGACGTCTGATGTGTATGAAATTAAAAGGATGATACAAGTTTGAACGACTTGTACTTCAATACACTTTGGAGGCAAACAATGTAATTTTCCCCACTTATATTTATTTTATAGTTAATATCACTATCAACATTGATAAATGAATAAAAGATGATTAGTCTTGATTTTTTTTACAGAACATGTAATTGTAATGCATCGTTTACACAATGCGGGGTTGCTATATTCGTGCGCCAATTACAACTAATTATAATGTATTTATTATGTAATGGTTGATTAACAGTAATGTAAAATATAGACGTTATATTTTCCAAGTAAACGTTATTCTTAATTTTTCAGTGCATCCGTGTTATAAAGAGATCCATGCAAGTCTAACACATCAAGGCTTGAATTAAAGGCTATAGCAGTGACCAAGAGACATCATACACTAACAAGAAAGGCAAAAAAAAAAAAATCAATAATTTGGCAGAGGAGGTAAAACGCACTGTACCAGCTTTGCAGGGATCCTTGTAGTCGATTGCATCACCGACAAAGATAAAATTAGAGTCCACAAACTCCCAATCAGCCGCCTGCGAAACGCGCAGACCGCAAAGCAGGAACAAAAACGCCGGAGAGACGGCCATAATCTGAGAGAAATTAATAAACCAGCGTCCGTTATTATAAGACAGAGGGGGGAAAAAGAGCAGAAAAAGTTCCTCAGCTGCGGCGGTGGGATTTTCTGAACACGGAGCCGTTTTCTCACGTCTCCATGCTGCAGCAGTAATTCCCTCACATACAGGACAGAGAGCAGAGCTCACAGGGTTCACAGCAGAGCACACATCCCTGCACGGAAGAGGGGCATCACCTGGAGCCACAGGGGCTGCAGGTGAAAGCAGCAAGGCTTCTGCAGTGTGGTCTGATGGGATTGTGGAGCCAAAAGTCTAAATGGATTAACATAAATCCCGGGCTGTCTATACTGATTTTGAGTCTATACCCCACCTGCAGGTAGATGGGCCTTTTCCACACACATCTCCAAAAACATAATTCATTAATTAGTGAAGGAGATGGCTTGTGCTGGTTTTAACTTTTTATTTCATTTATAAAAAAAAAAAAAAGAATAGTTCACTTACCGAGTGTGAAGAGTGACTCATCCTTCCTCAGTTGTCCATCTCAGCTGTGGATGCTGTAGTTGGTTTGTTCATAGTCTCTTTGAAAAGTGATACCTCTTGTTTGCGGCTCATCAGCTGAGCTTGTTTGCTGCCACACAGTGACAGAGGATGCAGCCTCCTCCATGAGCTGCTCTTTATGCTGGCACTGACATGCAGGACCTCTGCCATGATTTCTTTGGATGGATTGTCTAACAGGATCTTTGTACAGGAGCACCTGTCGGTATATTTCATAACCTTTTTTTAAAACTCTGAAGCCACCCTGGAAAGGAGACAGTTCTAAATGGTAATGGCCATATAAATGCTTAAAGGAATAGGCATGGTGGAGAACAGTTAATCCATCTCTTAGTGCAAGTTAGATTCAAAGACAATCTTAAATGTGTCTTTGAAACATGAAGCAGCCAGCAGCAGGCAACGAGGTTAACATAAAAACTTGAAACGGGGTGAAGAGGCTAAACTGGCTCCGTGCAAAGGTATCTGGCAGCATCTGTGAAGCTCACAAATTAAGATGTTACATTTGAGTTGTACAGCTTTCATTTACCTGTCAGCAGAAAAGCACATTTGCCAAAATCCCAAACAGCAGATGTGACACAGCCCTGCAAAATTAAATCAAAGTTCTTGGTATCTTGGGGCCTTGTGCTGTTTGAACATGTTCCCACAGGCCACATGCTTCTTCTCTGATGTCCTTTCACTCTGCAGCGAGTAAAACAGACTTCCACAAACAAGTTGATTCGACTTTTTTTTGTCTGAAGCTTAAACTATTTTACAGGCTACAAACAACGTGCTCTGTTGAGGTTTTGAGACTTGCTAAATATGAAAAGGTCTGTGATGCTGACACTTGGACGCCAACTCACTCTACAACCAAATTTGTAAACAGGAAGCCAAGAGTAGCTCTGACATGACTGCAGCTAGGCAACACAAACACTCACGCAAAATAACCACAAAAAACATTTTTTTTCTTGTACATATATAAACTAATTGGAGAATGCAGAGCTGCTGGGAGGGAACAAAAGACCAATGATGAGGCTCAGGTGTAAAAGGAGAGAGGAGCACATGGGGACACCTGGTGGACAGGTAAGGAACACACAGGCAGGAAATGCAGTATAAGACAGGAGGGTGGGCTGGATGTCTCTATCTCTCTATAAAACCTCCTTTGAGATTTCTTTTTGCAGCGTTGGCTGTTAGAAGGTATTGACAGAGACTTAGGAGAGATGTCATCAGTTCAGTTTTCAATGGGGTCAAGTTCTGATTTTGGCACTTACTTGCCCTATGAAATGCACATAAAATGAAAGTTAATTTAATGTTCAAGTGCAGCAAGTTGCACAGTGCACGTGTTTACCACTAAGTGGCACTGATGTTCAAGCTGAGCGAGCCTGCAAGAAATGTCAAAGAAAACTATGAGAAAGAAGAAAAAGTTTTAAGATTCATTCACAGAAACAAATAAAAGACACAGGAGATCACAGACTGATGTGTTTGTTGGACTGAACTTGGAGCCTGACGTGCTCAGATGATTGACTTTCACAGTGAGGGAGTTGATGACTTAGTCCCACCAGCTTCACTCCTCCTCTGCCAGCAAACATCTGCTGCTGAGAAGATGGGACACTGATCCAGAAAGGAGCACTTTATGTCTGGCTCACTGCGTCACTCTGCTGTGAGGCAGAAGGTGAAGGGAAAACTCCAGCACCAGAGTATTTATGTTTGCCTTCTCTGAGGCTGAGCTGGGGCTTTGCGCTAACTTTGGAGCGATGTCCCAGTGCTGGTGCAGGCAGGTCCTGCTCGGCGTGGAGCTGGGCATGCTGGTGGCGGTCCTGGTGGCCGGCAGCGCAGGACAGATCCCTGACACCAGGGAGGCAGGGTCATCTTGCTATGGAGGATTTGACCTCTACTTTGTTTTGGACAAGTGAGTGCTTTCCATTTTACTTGAATGCAAAAGATGGATTTTGGTAGTTGATGCATGACTCATTTGAGAGAATGAAACACAGGTGCAAGCATCATTCACGTTCTCCACGGGGGTTATTGAAGTACTACTTGCTTGTAAAGTTTGGGTGACAAGTTATAGCATTTTAGTTTCTATCAGTGCCTCTAGATTTTATGCCGTTGGTTTTTGAGCCTGTAGAGGCAAAGAGAATTGTGAGGGACTTGAAGCCAGAACCACAACAAAGCTCAAGTCGTCAAACCATGCAGCACAGATGTGGATATATTGTTTGTTTATTTGGAAATTCCACGTCTACTTTTCTCTGCTTCGAGTAGCATGATGGAGAAGTTTCCTAAATGTTAAAGTCAGTTGCAGATTTTTGCATTGACTGAATAGAGAGATTTGGAACAAAATGTCAGAAAATGGCAAATAACAGTTTCACAGAGTCTGAGGCTACTTCTTCCAGTGGCTTGTTGTCACAAAGGAATTCACAGTAGATTAATTAGCAACTAATGAGCCTTTGTTAAAATAGTTGTTGAATAATTCTAAACACACAATGGCTTGTATAAGCTGACATAAGACTTCAGTTTCACTGTCCATTAATGTGTCATGCAGCTAACCTGAAGCCCCTGAACATTGCTGGTTAGGGTAAAATCTGCAGTTTCATCAAATCTCTTTTAATAGAGCCATTCAAAAATGAAACAGCAGCTGTGTTTGTTGCTTTTCCAATTAACATAATAAATGTGAGTGATTTAAAGTACTAACAATTGACACAAACTGTGTTTACACAGTGACATCTACATTTGCTGCGTGTTTATAAGTTCACTTCCATGATGAAGTATACTGCAGGGATTCCTGGTGTCAAACTGCAGCCCCACTTCACCTCCCTCACATCTAGTCCCAACTGCAGCTCTCTGCTTCAGTCTGCAGAACCCTTTCTCCATCAGAGCCAGATGTTCCAGAGATCCCGGGCCCTTGGCTGCGTCTGCACCGAGACTCACATCACAGGATAAATGAAAACATAAGGGAGGGGGAATAGGAGCAGCACTGCAGTTATTGTTACAGGAGGCTGTAGCGTTTATGCATATTCGCCTCAGAATGCTACTTAAATTCTGACTGCCACTTTAAAAGCTGATTTCTTCTTCTTGTTGCTTTGTTCACCGTGTACCTGCAAAAAATCCAGGACCTGACATGAAGAATATGTCGCCTGAGAGAACGGTGTAGCACTGCAGTTTTTGTGTGGCATTTACAAATTGGCAGGAAAGTTGCAGGAACACAAACAACAGGCTAATACAGTCCATAATGTGATGAGGCATTTATTGACATGTAGAAAATAGACAGCTCGGATATAAATAACACAGATACAAGTTAATAAATCATTAAAGTTTGGAACCTAAGTAATTAAATAACAAAAGCTCTATAAAAATGATTACGATTGTCAACATTATTTTAATCCAGGTTAACAAACAAATTAAATGACCTTTCTTATGTGAAGTTCGCCAACTGATCAGTTCTAAATAACTGAACATCACTTTAGCAGTTTATAGCATTGACTCAACGCGAAGATCGGACGACAGCTTGTGTTTAAGTTTTGAATTATTGCTCGTGTTAGATGGTCTCCACACGAGCAGTGAAATGCAGAAACTACATTTAGGACATAATTGTCTTTTCAGGTCTGGCAGTGTGCAGCATTACTGGAATGAGATATACTACTTTGTTGACCACCTGGCTCACAAGTTTATCAGGTATGTCCACACAGAAATTCTGATTTGAAGCGCAAAGAGGAAAAATAATAGAATGGAAATACAGGGAAAATAATAGACTCTTAACACAAGACTATTGTCTTTTCTTTTTCCCAGTCCTCAGCTGCGGATGTCTTTCATTGTATTTTCTTCAGAGGGAAGGACTCTCATGCCACTAACAGAAGACAGGTGACACACACGCACACTCAGACCGACCTTGCTCAGATGTATTCAAGGTTTTATTTGTCTGTATTTAGTGAATTTTAGATGTATCATTCTTTTGTCTGGAATGGCTCCACAATCAGAGAGCAGATCCGGGCTGGACTGGAGGAGCTACGCATGGTGCAGCCAGGTGGAGACACATTCATGCACAAAGGTTTTCAAAGAGTAAGTTAATGGGAAAGGGGTCTGCCTTACCCAACAGCATGACATCCAACTCCTCAAAGAGACCCATTTAAATTTATAGCCACTGACGCCTCAAAACTTTCCCCGCAGGCCAGCGAGCAAATATACTACGCGACCGGAGATGGTGAGTAGAACGGTTTGGGTTTTAGCACTTAATTATAACAAAATATGTTTTATCCATTAGAAGTCATTTCAAATATAATGCAACTGTTATTAAACGTGCTCTTTCCACCAGGTATCAGTCATGTCCAACTTAGGATTTCAATGCATGAGAAGTTTGTTTTACTATTTCAAAAGTTTTTTCCCACCAATCTGGCTCTCAATTTCAGGTTATCGGACAGCCAGCGTCATCATTGCTCTAACGGATGGCGAACTGAGAGAAAATCAGTTTGATCTGGCACAAAGAGAGGTGAGAGTGAAAGGAAAATCCCATGGGTTTTTCAGCTAAAAGTAAAGCATATTTTCAATAGGGAATGTGTATTAAAAAATCAAACCCACATGAAAAATCTGTAATGCATGTATCATTTTCATGATCATTTATCATTATACAGTAGTTTATTGTCTGTTTAATGTGTTAAATCAGGCTGGCAGAGCACGCCAGCTGGGTGCCACTGTGTACTGTGTGGGAGTAAAGGACTTCAATGAAACCCAGGTAAGCTCATCAGTCAACCGATAAACCAGTAAACTAGCGAATTAAATACTCAATCAGTGACCCAAAAACACAAGATTAATAATTCCGTAACGTGCCTTGACAGCTTTCAACAATAGCTGACAGTCAGGACCATGTCTTCCCAGTGAATGATGGATTTCAGGCACTACAAGGCGTCATTAACTCGGTACCAAAAACACAAGCGTGACACTCTATACAAGAGAGATATCCATACTCCTGATCAAATACTTCATGTACATTTAGTTTAAGCTGTTATGTTATTTTTCGCTCAGATCCTGAAAAGATCTTGCATTGAGATCCTGGCTGTAGAGCCCTCGAGTATCTGTGAAGGAGGTAAACAACACAAACATCCTACATGTTGGACAATGGCTTTACTCTGATAGTGCTGCCTCTATATAACCGGCTGCAGGAATGACTGATATACTGTACATGACATAACTTTATACCCACTCCAGAATCCTTCCAGGTGGTAGTCAAAGGAAACGGCTTCCTTCATGCTCGGGATGTACAGAAAGTCCTCTGTAGCTTCCGCATCAATGACACAGTTACCTTGAGTAAGTATCATCTCCGCATGTTTCATTCCTAAACTTTAGTTCTATTTAATGGAAGAAAATGACACAATATTTAAAAGCTGAAAATTAGATTATTATGTTCAGTTGATAGTTATGGTTTTACATGCAGCCACTTTACTAATGCAACACTACCCTACCAGCAAGAAATGACAAGTTATTCTTGGTGAGCATTACAGCTCAGTGGCCATATACAGGACTTCCCTCAGACGGTGGTAGAGACCAAACAGTCCACAATATAATAAACACGTTAAATTCTTCAGATTTATCAATGACAATTACAGTTCAGTGCCACTCGTGTATATAGTGTCAGTTATATTGTGTTTTTACATTCTTATGAAAGACATTTTTATAGGTATTGAGAGTTTGGCTCCTCCCGCAAAGTGATTGAGGGAAGATAACACTTTGTGGGTGTGTGAAACCAAATGTTGCATAAATTTAATTCAACTATTTATAGACAGAATAGAAAACCAGCAGTTTTCTAAATTCTCCTCAGTAGCCAAAGCATAATTGTGCCAAGAATATTTTGGCCAAACTGACGGGGCTGGGTGGGGGACAGCAGCTTTTTGTGGCTCACTATGATTTAAATCCCTGTCCTCCTTAAAAACCATCAGCACTATCATCCTCTGTTTTAAATCAGCTGGTATAACGCTCAACACTCCTAAGATGTCGGAACAGGAATGTGGATCTCATCAGGGACGAGTCTTTGCATATACTAGACACTCACTCACACTCAGCCAGGGTAAACAAACCACAACCCTCCCTCATTTACTTCATTTTCCATAAGGAGAGGAAGTCCAGGAATTGAATAACAAAAAGAATATTTTTCGAGCTAGGCTGATATTTCAAGGCTGGCGGAGAAATGTGATATAGGCTTTTCTTTGAATTCACTGCATCTCACCACTGATACAGACTTACTGCCACTTCTAAATAAGCAACTCTCCGTTTCGATTTCCACAGTGAAAAGACCTTTGGTGGTGAGAGACACCTACCTTTTGTGCCCAGCTCCTGTTCTGGAAAAAGAGGGAATGTAAGTGTTACACAAGCTTCCTTGGGTGAAACAGTTTCAAACTGAAACTTTTTATCTTCCCATCAGCGTCACGACCTCAACACTCCCCAGTATTGTGATGGTGTAATAGTTTTACACAGCACAACATACTGTTTATAACCTGGTTTCTTTGCATTGTTATCATAACAAAATAACCCTAAAAGGTAAATACCTACAATTCACATACTTTAGCTGAGTTAGAGAAGCGCTGGACTCTCGTGTGTCTCATTTACTCTCACACTGTTCTGTTTCTACAGATCTGCCACACTGTATGTCAGCATGAATAATGGCCTGAGCTTCATATCGAGCTCTGTCACAATCACTGCAGTCGCTTGTGTAAGTACAGTGTAAAATATGATTTTACTACAAAGTTGAAATGTATGCCCACTGTAAATTACATCATGTTCTCCTCACTGTAACGTCATGGGGTTTTATAATTGTGTCCTTCTCACTATGACCACCCCCCGGTTGTGTCTTTTATCTATTTCTAGTCGGATGGGACATTTGTTGCCATCGCCCTCCTCATCCTGTTGCTTCTGCTCACCATCGCTCTCCTGTGGTGGTTCTGGCCTCTCTGTTGCACTGTGGTATGGCGGCCATCTTGGATCACTTAGGGTGAAGTGCATGCAGTTTTAAATGTGTTTATTATCAGGCACCAACTAAACATCGCCTCTTTTTGTTCCTAGGTCATTCATGAGCCACCTCCTCCAGTTATAGAGGACATCTCTGTAAGTGCTTTTATGTTTTTTCACCAAAATAATATTAATTTCATCAAAATGATGCAAACTGTGTTTTCCATAATAACAAATGAACACATGCATAATCTGCTGTGATAAAAATCGTGGAAAAACAAAAGACTTTTACACTTTATCAGAAGTATCACCTATTTAATATAGTTTTCTTTTCGTTTGTAGGATGATGAGGATGGCTTTCCAAAGAAGAGGTGGCCCACAGTGGATGCCTCCTACTATGGAGGACGTGGAGTCGGAGGCATCAAGAGAATGGAGGTAACTCAGATAGCAAAGCGTAACTGAATTAATATGTCATCGAAATGGACAAGACACATGGTGATCTAGAATCTACAGCTCAGCTTGTTTGCAATTGTTGAAAGATGGGAGTGAGAGCAAACACAAATACTGTACAGAAGGAATACAAAGCAAAGCAGGAAGCGACTAATTTCTTAAAACAGATGAGTATGCAAGTCCAGGCTGGAAGACCCTGAGTCACGCTGTTGCTGGAACTAGTACTGGAACTCAGTGAGAGTTAAGTTGAGGCCATCTGGCCAGTAAACTGACAACGCTTCAGCCAAATGTGCGGTAGAAGAAAAGAGTAGGGGTGTTTTAAAGCCCCCGACTCCACAGCGTGCACATGTTAGCAGCCAATGCGAGCTTGCATGATTGATCTGTGGCAGTTACACAACTCGCCAGTGCGTCATTTCAGGAAGGTACAATAGACAACTCAGCAGTAAAAAGTAAAAAGTGAAAGTGAAGTAAAAAAGAGAATGAATTGGAAAAGCAGCGATAAAAACAACTCGATCAAGATTAGAGCCAGAAAAAACTGTCTGACATCTGAACCCTGAGATAGAAGTGAACAAAAATGAGACTGACACATCTTCGGGTCGAAAGGGACCAGATGTGTTTGTTGTTAGAACAAATGAAATCCAAGGAGAAACCAGTCACCCCAGTGCGAAGTGCTTCACTGACCAACAAATCTGTGCTGTGAACTTGCCTTGAAGTGGCACCGCTTTCAAACAGGGCTATGGAAAATATGCACAGCTTCATTTAGGTCCAAACTCTGCCAAGTTAAAGCTTTCATGAGACTAATGTTGCAGCTGCAAGGGAGTTCATGTGATTAATGAACTTCTAAAGTTGCTTTGACAGTTTTGCTTTCATTCGTATTGTCTGATAACCATCCAGATAACTAAGCAGTAAAGAAGTGGCATACCTTATATAAATTACCTGTGGCAGTGAGTCTAAAATGGTTTTATGTCATGAAACAGGTTCAAAAGAAAATGTAGAATGTGCTTGCAAAGGTTTAGGAAAAATCCCAAATGTGAAACTTTAGAACATAAATTGATGCAATTAAACTTTGTGGTTTGGGAAGCAAACTTCTGTCTTCTTGTGGATTTCAGAGGACTGCTCTTAATTAAAGTTTGTGTAGACATGCTACAAACATCTGGGTATGCTTAGAAAAAGTTATTTTCTGTAGACAGTGATTGTATGATCTTAAACCTTTACAGCCATTTAATGCAGATTATAGGTGAAAATGTTTCATGCAAGCTACATGAAACATTGCATGAAGCGTAAAGTGTGAATTCCAACTGAATCTCACGGAAAATGTCATAAATCAAAGTAGCTACGATACTCATTTAATGTTTGACCACTTGATAGATATGGACAAAGTTGTAATAAAAACCCTTGTTTATTCAATACACTGTATGACTTTCACAAGAATCTATCCAAAACCTGCTGAATTATTTCAGTAAAAAAAACAACTCACAATGGTCCTAGACTAAAACTCAGTGGTTCATCAAAGTGTGTAGGATTCATGGTAGCAACAATTAATGTTTATTCTGTTATCTATACAATATTTTGGACCACAATTGTTTCCAACCAGTTGACAACCATGATGCTTGCGTGACTTAAAAATGATCCTTCTGTAGTTAATGTATGAAAATGTGACGTTTTCCTTACAGTCTCAGCCACATGCACTGTGCACTTTGTTTGTAAAGCGCTTTAAAAATAAAGCCATTCTTATTGACATTATTATTATTTATGCTCATTGGTGATTGCAGAATCTGTTTTTTTGTAGGTCCGCTGGGGAGATAAAGGCTCCACTGAAGAAGGAGCCAAACTAGAAAAAGCTAAAAACGCTCGAGTTGTGATGCCTGCACAGGAGTTTGATCCACCTACACCAAGGCCATACTACAACATGCACAAATCTGTTCGCCCTCAAAAGTGGTATTCTCCCATTAAGGTTCTTAAAGTTCTTACCTTTTTTTTTTATCTCGCAGGACACATTTTGTTATGTTCCTTTTACCTTATTTCTTAGCTCAAATATAATTCTGTAATTCATGACCAGGTGTCTGTTATAGATGGGTAGGTGTCATAATTTGCTTGTCCTAAAGTTTTACCATGTGTATAACAAGGTGTATGTTTCATCTACTAGCTTTTCCCAGCATGTCTTATTTTTCTTAGAAATGTATTACTGTCACTGAGTTTCCAGACATGGCTCACATAATGTGAACATATGTAGTATACATTATGACGCATTTTCCAGATGTTTCAGATCTAGTTTTTACATTACATCACAACAGCATTGACCCACCATAAAAAATATATATATATATATTTGAGTGTCTGGAAATGATATGTTACCAGGAAATAGTTAATAAATTTTGTTTTCCCACATATCAGCTGGATGAATGGTAATAAGAACCAGACATGAACTGAACTAACCCCTGAATATGGAATCTGTTGAGTGGGTGTCAGTCCTAACTAAACACATTCTTTATTTATTTGTCTCTCTACCACATAAGGCTTCCTATGCATGAATTAAAGAGAGATAGCTGGAGAGAAAAAAGGAGCACACACAGTCCCAAATAACTCTTTGTGTTAGCTACTGGCTACTACACAGTTGTTTTGAGTGCTGTGTATTTACTGGTGTAACACTGTATTTCTTAAGGTCATTTGTCATCTACGCTCATCTGTTTGCAGGGCAAACTGGATGCTCTGTGTGTATTCTTGAGAAAAGGCTATGACAGAGTGTCCGTGATGCGACCTCATCCGGGAGACAAGGTGAGGCATGAGGCATGTCAGAGATAACAAAATAATGGAAACTGAAAACATCCTCGGTGGACTAATGATCAACAACAGCTGTTTATGGCCGTAAGATAAACAGGCATGCAATCAAAACCCGATAATCAATATGATTAGGAACAAACTAGACAACTTTTGGCAAGCAGATGTTGAAGAATGCGCCAAAGTCGTGGAAATGAGGGATAAAGGTTATTAGGAATGATGAACTCAGATTCAAACCAATCTGAACAACAGTTTTTCCATAGCAAGAACACTTTTTTAACCAAAGCTGCTGCAAATCATAAGAAAAGTGACTTTGGTGAAACCTGCGAGTGGCAGAGGAGTTAGACAAAGGTAAAAACAATTGGAGTATTGTCTGCAGCAATGCTCTCATCTGTAGAAGTCATTAGGAGTAGATGCAGCCTGTCTCCTCCAGCTCCCGGCGTCAGCACGGCAGAGCTGGCAGGAATGCTGTTTTCTTCCATGACACTCACTAACGGAGGAATTTCCTTTTTCCATCAGTTGAAAGCTGTACCCCTCTGAATGTGCCAATTGCTGTGCCACAGTAAACTTGAAATATTCATTGAACACACTGTAGTTTCTTGTTACTTTCTTTATTGCAGGGGAAGTGCATAACCTTCACCCGAAGTAATTCGTACCCTGCTCCTCGCTATCCCATCTACAACCATCCCTCCACACCTGTCTACACTTTGCCCCACACATACCCGCGCCGTCTGTCAGAAGGCAGCCTCTTCAATTTGCCCCCCTCACCAACTTCAACCCTCCCCCCCCTGCCGTCCACTCCGCCCGAGTCCTCCACCGGCCCTCCCATGTACACACCACCTCCAAACAGAGCCCTGCCCTCAGCCAACACGAGTACACTCTCTGCACCCCCGTCCCCAACTGGCTCTCTGCCTCCTCATCCTCAGGGTCCACCTCCTTGTAGAGCGCCTCCTCCGTCACGCCCTCCTCCACGCCCCAATCACGAGAACCCTGATTATGAAGAAGAATGGAGAAGTTGAGGAGCAGGATCCAAGCTCAGGATGGAAACCGGAAAAGACCTTTCCACTGTGGCTGAATTCGAATGAAATACACTGACTCTATAATGTCACCCCTTGATGCTGCAGCAGGGAATTTATCTCCTGCACAGTGAAAACATTCAACACTTCTGCCTGTTTTCCACAACAAGTGGCTTACACGTGATGTGCCATGAACCAGCCTATTTTTAAGTCTAGAAGAATTAGTGTAGAAAGCACCGCTTTGGCTATTAAATGCTGTTGGAGCTAAGCAAATGATTGTGTGTACAAAAAAATCTTTAAAATATCAGGCGAATTGGTCAAGCAAAACAAAGTGCTTTAGAGCTATATGAAGCTGCGTTTTTGCCTTTGTCCGATGTGAATTTGTTTAATCACTGACACACAGTGATCAAAATCCACTGAAACAGAAACCGCGTCATGTGTTTTATACATGCAAGTTTGTTCGGCAAGTGATGTAAGTGTATATTTTGGAATCCAATATTCATTAAATGATGAAGAAATTATGAAAAAAGTTGCATTTAATGTCTGCTTCTAGTGGATGACAGTTTCCCTGTCACATTGTAGTATGAAGTGAATAAGTCTGTTTAAAAAAATGTCAGCACATTCCATTAAGATTAATACTGTACATCAACACCCTGCACATTTCAAGAATTCCCTGCAGAAAGACTTGCCCACTAATTCCTATTATTAACAGTTTAGAATAATGCACAATGAAAAGGAATTAGCGTTATTAGGAACATCGTGTCAAACATTATCAACATGGAAATAAATCTTAAAGTTAGAAACCAGAGATTTGGATCTGTAAATCTGTCAGCAGGAAACTCTTAACACAGGAGTTCAATCTTTGGCAGTTAAGACTGACTGTCAGGAACTGTTTCAGCTTTGTAGCACTTTTAAAAGTGACCTCTAGAAAGTCGACCTGACGCTGATGTAGGAGCCAGAATGGAAGACCCAAACTCACAATATCGTGTAAAATAGATAAAAGGTTGAAACTGCTGTGCTCCCAGGTGCTCAGACTAATGTTGGTTAGTGGTCACAGTTTAGTACTTTATAAAAACTCGAATGTAAATCATTTTAGCAGTTCAGCATGTGAGCAAAGGAATAAAGACATGATAAAACAAACAATATGAGTTTTCTTGAGAGACTGACTTCGTGTTTTTGACAAACTGAGGGGATGAGCTGCAGTTGAGGTGGTTGTTACACGTGTTAAAGCTGCCTCCCTAAACTCAAACTGAAGGGATTTGTAGTCAAAGCAAGACTGAGCTGCACTTTGTTTCTAACTGGCTCTGCTAGGATGTGGATCAACAATTAGGTGAATGAATTACATGTATTCATTTCTAACAATATTCTTAATAGTTTGAAGTAAATTGTTTCCATTTTGGACAAGAGTTTTAAAATAAATTAGCTTTATTTCCATAGTTTGGAACAATTATGCAACAGACCGTGGAGCAGCCGGTCAGCTGAGTCTCATTCCACTTACACTTATTAAAATAAATCGAACCATGTCTTTGCCATGTGCTTTCCATAGTTTCAGTCCTTTTCTTCATTTGCAAAACTTTTGCAGACACACAGAGACAGACTTGAAGTCCTGTGGGCAGTGAGATCATGGAGGCGTGTCCAAGTCAGACACAGGCACACAATAAAATCAAAATCCAGCAGTGGTGCCATAGAAAGCTGGAAGAAGAGTTTACCCAGCTCAATATCAGAATCCACTAAAGCTACATAAAGTGAAGCCATGATAAAATCTATGATAAATGGTGCGCATGCTATAGTGTAACCTAAGATTTTGTATTTTTAGGTTTTTCTGTAGGTGTAGGTTTGCAGCTTTGTGTTGACAGAATGTTGGTCATTTTTATGTTATCATACATCTGCGCAGAGTAAACGTGTCTTAACCAGATTAATTTGGATCTGTATTTTATTAGGATGCTGCAGAATGTTTCACTATTTCTAATTTCTATTTCTCTTTCTCACCTTCATCACAGATTCACAAACTTCATTTTTGATGTGTCTGAAATCTCCCAATGTGCCAGTTGTAAATTCAGACCGTGCTGTATGTCTTACCTCAAATATTTGTGGGAAGAATGTAAAAAAATTCTCTACAGTGACCCTAACGTGTCTAACAGCACAGTTTTCTTTGGCTGCACAAACAATGCTGACGTCACACAGCTAATCAGCTCCAGTCGTGCGAGTGCACGAACCAGAGCAGCTTCTGCACAGTTTTAAACTAATGTATAGTAAATCCTCAGACTTGTATCGTCATGGATGCACACAAACCCAGACATGCTTGTGGTGATAAAAT
This sequence comes from Channa striata, assembly GCA_033026295.1. Classification (NCBI taxonomy): domain Eukaryota; kingdom Metazoa; phylum Chordata; class Actinopteri; order Anabantiformes; family Channidae; genus Channa; species Channa striata. The sequence continues at coordinate 14,309,129 of CM065187.1, forward strand.
TATATTAAGACCTGCTTGTTCCAAGATCAGGTAAATTAATCTCTTACTAAACCTATGATCACATGATGTTTTGCACAGAGCAGAACAAAAACAAGCTGATATTTGACACAAGCTTAAATGGACTTTTTTTGAGCTGTAATTTGTGCTTGTGTTGACTCAGTCTGACATGAAAACTATTGATGACATAGCAGACATACTTTCCACTTCACCACCACATGTTGCTTAATCTGCTTAATCTGGTCTTCACAAAAACAGAGATGAAACAAACACTTTCCTGGACACATAAAACCTATAACCTCTGTGTAAGCTGTGTTTTAGCTGGACCTAAAAAAAATAAAAAATATATAAACTATTCAAATTATCATCCATTTGTGTTAAAATCTTAATCCCATGAAATGACAGTAAGGAAGCGACGTGACTAAGATGTGATACGAACATACCTTGATTACTGACAGGTAAACTGTAGATGACTAAATCAATACAATGCTGTTATTTTTAAGAAGCTTTAATTCAGTTTATGTTACTGTTATATATGCTTATGTTAAGAATTAATGACAAGATAATATACATTTATTAAAAAAATACTATGCATGAGCAAGATTCTGCTAGCAAAGGCAACATGGTTTACAAAACATCTTCATTACTGCCCAAGTATGGAGGCAATTTAAAAGCATAATTTAGAAGAAGCACAGTAAAAAGCCTGATTGGTCGAGCTCATGTTTTTTCTTTGTTTTTATTGCCTCTTTAAAATGCCTTCTGTAAGACACCAGTAGATTTGAATCATTTGAAAGTGATATGTTTCATTAAAAATATGAAGACGAAAGACAAAATAGTAATTATAAAATATTTAAAAACTTAACCTACATTTAACATAAAACAAACAGCAACCTCTTAACAGATTATTAGAGTTTGAAATCATTCCTTTAAAGTCCTTGAACAGCCATTTGGATTATTGTTATTTTTTGTTTCCTGCCTGTCTTGTCTGACTACATTTGTGAAAAGTTGCATTGCTTTACTCCGATATGTGTAAATGTAACAAATGCAGAAAGTGTTTCCCTTCTTAAACTGCATCACAATGTTTCGCACCATTATACTTGATTTTCCAAGGAGTTTTTTGACTTGTCATAAGAATTTAGTATCTTTTGCAGCACTGATGCTAAACATTGACAAGTGGTCTGCTGTGAATGTTTTTCTATAAAAAGTGATGTCTCTAAAGGTTTGGATAAAATACAACCAGCAGAGAAAAATACAAAAACTTAAATGTATGCAGCCAAACACAGACAGAACTCCTTTGATTTCAAAAAGTGAGTTTGTAAAGTGCTGCAAAAACACACTCCTGTGCTCAGAATAAAGACAAATCCGATGACTGAGGTAGAACATAAACTTAAAAAATACATATTTGGTAAAAGCCTAACCCATTTAAATACTGCATCAATTATGAAAATACTACAACTAATGGAAAATGGGTTAAGTTGAATAATACTTTGGCTCCTTCATGTTTTTAAAGACCATTACATAATCAAGGTTTCCCCTCAGACCATCTTGGCTGAAAAGGTGCCGCAATGAACGGGTCATCCGATGCTCTTCCCCCTATGGTCCAGGAATGGAGAGGCCCCACGGCCACCGAACACACGGCGGCCTGCTGACCAATCCTGGAGACAACCCGGTGAACCGCCAATGGCTGCTGGACCAGACGTGTCTCCATGTGCAGGGAAGAGGCCTGAGTAGTAAGAGGCTGAGCAGCAGCAAGAGATGATACTGGGCTACGGTGACACTGTTTGCTAGGTTGGATCTGCTGAGGACCAGAAGTAAGTATGTGAGAGTAAGCAGAAACAGCTTTGGTGGTTTCCTGCCTCTTTCCGAACGGAGCCTGAAGGAAAACATCAGATGCCTCAGCAGGTTTATAAGATGCACAAACGGCAGAGCTGCTGAATGGCATCTTGCTCTCTTTTCCTTGGGTTTTAAAAGGGGCCAGCTGGAAAACATCAGAGGTGACTGAGCTGTTTTGAACCTGCAACTGGGGTATAAAATGTCGACTGGTGGAAGTAGTTGATACGATATGGTGTTGTACGTCATCGTGTGACAAAATGTATTTATCATAGCCACATGACGCAGTCCTCTGCTGGTTGCTCAACCGTTCACTCTCCACAGATAACTGCCCAGACGTCCCGGCGCTCTGCAGTGCATTACTGGTGAGCTCCCTCTGCAGGTCTGTGTGTGGAAGAAATGGGGAAAAAAGGTTTCCTGTAACAGCGTATGAGCAGCGAAGCTTAACAAAACAAGGACATTTATCAAAATGTCCTCGATACCTATGGACGAAAGTAAATAGGCAGATACAGATGAAATGTAACTGCAATAAGTTAAATCTCTGTCTGATCAGGCTTTAGTGAAAGTACAGGATCCTAAACCCACTCAAAAACAGGTATATACTATACATAAGTCTGCTCTCTTTAGGAAAGTGAGAAATGATTTTTTTAAGCAGGCAAACACACAAAAATGTAAAAACAAAATTGGACTGACATTTTAAAAGGGCATAAAGCTTGTGTGTGGTCTTACCTGAGTGGTCTTAACCTGTTATCCAAGTAGAATCAGACATCGATTTGTGTATTAATGCTACACCAACCCCCAACTGTATGTTCAATACTAACATATAATTTACTATATTAAATGAATAACTTTATGCTCATCCTCACATGCAAGCCTATGAGAATCAGTTAAAATTATTTAATAATTTCGAATTGTACTATTAACACATTTTCAGATTCATGATAGAAAAATATGAATAGACAACTACGCTTTTTTTCTCCATGAATTTTTCTTCCTTGACTAAACCTGATGCCACAACGCAATGCCAGACTTTGTTCAAAAAAAGCTAAAAAATATTTTAATTTAAAATATACATTTATTTTTTTCTAATGAACAGTATGACCATTATGAAACCTATATTCTGTGTGAATACTGTAACAACAGTTTTTGTTGACTTGATATTAAGATAAAATGTCCAAGTTGAGCTAGCGCTTGTACAAGAATCTCAAATAATTTTTTATTTTATTTTTTGGTTTTAAAAGTATTTTCTTAATACCAGCGGGGAAATTGTTGTGGACAGAACGCAAGATTTAAGCTTTAATGTCTTATTGAGGACCATATGACACATGCCCAGCAAGGAACTAGAAATCAAACCACTGTCCCTGCTCTTCATGGACAACTGCTTTATTAACTGATCCACAGCTGGCCACATCTGCTATGCTTGTTCTAGCCTCGTCTCTTTCTGCTCTGCTACGCTCTGCCCAATGGCTTCAAGCAGCCAACATTTTGAAATTAAAAATAAATAAGAAAGCTGCAAAATTTAAAAATCAAGGAGAAATTGTTGATATTATTGAACTGGCTAGTGGGTTACAGGAGGCTTTGACAACACCCGTTTTAAAAAAGTTTTGGAATATATAAAATAGAAAGACATACTTTTACTTGTAATGTTAACATCGATCACACCAGAAAACTTAACAATCAATACTCAACACACTGACATTCACATTTGTATTTTATTTGCCACCCCTTTATAGTTCTTTAATTATCTCACAAAAATAGAAGGAGCACATGATACCACGCAGGTTTAGGCCATAAAGACAAGAGGTGTCTCAAAACACTCAATAGTATCAGATAATTGACAGCTTTCATTTTTGGCAAAACAACAGAGAAAACGAGGGGCTTCTGTTTCACATCAAGGACTAATCTTATGACCTGTTTGGCTTTACCGATCACAACATCACGCAGGCGGCTACAGGGGGAAAAGCTCAGGAGTTGCATAGGTTCAAACAGTAACTGCAAATGACTGAGCTGTTCAGTGGAAGGATTATAAAGAGGATGATTGAAAAAACTAAACACAAAGCTTCAGTTGCACATGCAGTACCTACAGTAAACACGCCCAAAAGAGACTTTTACTTTGAAACTTACCACTCTTACAAGTTAATTTAGATAATAAAGAGGATATGTCAAGTTCTAAGTCAGTGAGCTCTACTCAAAATACTCTCAAACTTCTTTATTGCCGAAGGACATGTGGGTAGGTTACTGACTTTGCTTCTCCATATTTTGGCACTTTTCACGGAATCTGGGTTTTAAGATTTATGTAATGGTGCAAAATTTATTTTGTACCACTGCTTTGACTTTGGTCATTGAAAAATGATTTTATTCCTTACTACATGTGTAAGATTTAGGCTTTTACCAGCATTAAACACGATATACTTTAATTGGTCATTCGAAATCTTTGTTAAAAGTCACAAATTCTGATTAACGCGCTTCCAACGAGTATTTTCAATAGATCTAACAAAACTAAATATTGTAATGTATAATAAATGCTATTTTTATTCATCACAATAATTAAGATAACGAGACAAAAAATGGGAAAAAAAAGAAGATGGAGGGTCTTCCCACTGTACTCAGCATGGGAAACATCATGACTTTGTTTGATCCTACAGGAACATTTATATTGCTGATTGGAGCAGCTTTTCAAACCCTGGACAGCTCACTTACATTGATGCTTGACAGTTTTTGACTCCCTTACAAATCTCTCTATTTCGCCATAAATATGACCTAAAACAGGATCAGATTTTCCTAAAACTACATATAGGGAACTCAAATAAACAAAAGACATTTAAAAAAAAAGTGCTTGATAACAAACTTTGAAGTACAACAGTGAATCTGTCTCATAATCAAACCCACTGCTACAGCAACAGTGTATTTTCACTGTAAACTGTTTTCACCCTTCACAGAGCCCCTCACACATTACATGTCAGACAAATTCTCATAAATGTAACATGGAGCACAGACGTCCAGAGGACAGTGAGACTGGGGAGCAATAACCCAATATGTATTCAACTCTCAGATAGAGTGACGTAGCTCGGACTACCTGAGAGAATTTAAGGGGGTGTGTGCTTTCAGAAGAGACTCTAATGACGACGGGACCGTCGCCATTTTTGCAGCAAACAACAACACAAGTAGGCTACTGGAAAACACATCCAACAATTCTGACTCCACACACACATACATACTTATCATAACACTGTATACCAACACACATGAACATAACTTTCAACAACACTGCCATGCTGTGATATGAACTCTGTGTTCACTAAAACCGGTAAAGCGAAACAAAGCTTTTACAAAGCACAACTTCAGAAAAAGTTTAGCAATTAAAAACAGGACTAAGATTCAAGAAGTTAAGTTCCCACTTTCCAGAAAACTGTCAATTGTTTAGAATAAAAATATAATCCTTCATCACTCCATGTAAACACACATAACACAGGCTCACTTTCTTTTCACAAAGGTAGAGTAAGACATGGGATTTAGCCTAATCTTTAAGGCTAAACAGAGACTAGAATTATTATCTATACAATTGAATGTACTGACAATTACTGAGTAGATATAACCAAGAAAAAAAAATGTCTCAATGCACAAAGAAGAATGAATTTTTATATATATTTATATATATATATATACTGTATATAGAATATTCTTCAATATTATTCAGAGATTATGGTGTTAAGAATTCTAGATATTTTTATTATAGACTCATATTTATTTCTTACATTCATTCTCTAACACTCTATTCATATTAACATTTATTAACAGAAAAACAATGTGATGTTTTATATATATTGTGTCATATATTTATAAGTATATATGACAGATTTCACAAGTAAAGCAATATGTTTTCCACAAGTAAAGCCTTATGACAATGACTTCTTATGTACATGGGAAGATTAACCAATTGTATGGTATGGATGAGAGCCTGGTGGGAATGCAGTTATGTATTTACAGAAATCAGGAGTAAACAAAGGACAGAAATGTGAGGAAGGATTGCATGATATGGAATGGATGTTTGTGTTGATGTTTTAAACATGTCTAAGTGAGAACTGTTTATATGCCACATTAGTATGTCTTTTAGTGCCAACAAATTACCTGAATATTTATGAAGATTTTTACTGGCTGCATTTCTACTATTTCCTATTATTGTAGAATATTTAAACTGTGTTTCAGGTTTCATGCATTCTCTATTGCTATGGCACACGGCTATAATCAAAATAAAAGACTAAGTTATAACTTTTGCACACATTTAGAATAAAGTTTTAAATAAATACAAAATAATAGGGAATGCGAACATATCCCTGTGTTAAAAGCAGCCTAGACTTTGTCTGGAAATAAACTTCGACTTGAATTGATTGGACGTATTTGTAAGACATTTTGTGGTGTAGTTCTATTTAAATTCAGCAGATACTGTACACTAGGACTCCATCTGTCATCAGTTTGCATCATAGATTATTTTATGGCACTTCACTGTTTATTCTGATAAGGGAAACTTGTTTCCTGCTTTTAGGTCAATCACAATAACTTCGTGCAGTGTTTGTGCTGCAGAGGGAGCAGCAGAAAAAACATGTACATGTATGACATATATATGTGGCTGTTCTGTTTCCAGACTGCAAATAAGTTTGATATATTTTTTCAGTCTAATATATAGAAGGTATAACTGTTCAAGATATACCATCCAATGTCCTTAGGCTGGCAGAGGTAACGTTTATGCTATTGTGCAAATCAGGCGGCATTGTGTTACATTAAGTTTCCCTTTTATAGAATAAACTGATTTAATTATGGTTTAACTTTAAAATGTGCAAATAATTCCAGGGAGGAAAATTTAAAAAAAAGGCATACAACAACAAATTCACTTGTGCACGATAATAACTACAACCACTTATAACTATGCCTATTGCACACTACAACAATGATCTTCTATTGTTTGCTATTAGACAAAATGCAATATTGTTTAAACAAACTGGATAGCAATATTATATTCTGATTGACAGAAAGACACAACGTTTAATGTTTGCGAAAGGATGATGTTAGTGTACTTTTCACCTTGGAAACAATGGAGTGGGTAAGTTTTGTAGAGGCTACAACAAAGAGAAAAAATGAGCAAGAGATGAGAGATGAAGAGAAGCCAGAAAATGCAGTCTGTACAGGGGAGAGGGCAGGAATGGAGAAGCACTGAAAGGTGAAAGACGTTTCTACTGTAGGAACTACAATGAAAACGACAGCCAGGGGATGCAGGAAGCTAGCTATGACAACAGTGTTGGTTGCTGTTATGTTGTGCCAGTCTATAATCCAGTGGTACAGCTTCTACAGGGGGCCTACAAGTCGATGAGCTGGTCCACCAGCAGCAGGGAGCGGGCCAAGCTGGGCAGGCTGGATTCAGAGCCGCCACTGTTACTGCGCGAGTGGCCTCCTGAAACTTGCCGAAGAGACAAGGACGAGGCAGGGGGGACCAGACGAATACGGGCAAACAGAAGGGAAGGGAAGCAGAGGAGCGGGAGTCACAACAAGCACAGCAATTGCAGAAAGAGGGAGAGAGGAAGAGAACAAGAGAGAGAAGAAAGGACAGAATTTACCCATTTACCTATACTGATTTCCAAACATTGTGAGGGTGTTAAATAATTCAGACAACACATTCTGTAATCGGTAAGTCTGACTGCTATTAAAATAATGCCTGTATGTCTATAATCGAAAACAATCTTGACCCACCTTGTCGTTCTTGTGGAATCTTACCTTGGGAATTCTTTCGGCCTGTGACAGGAATAGGATCAAACTCATCCTCGGTTCCTGCCTCTGCACTAATTTGCTGGGGCTCAAAGTCAGAGATCAGTAGAGATGAGTCTTCGAGAAAAAAAACATTGGGTATTGAGTTAGAAACAGTTTTAGGTGAAAGGGTGAAATGACAAAAAAGGAACTTTATATTAGGTTAGACAAAAAAAAAGTAGCAATTGCTTTTCTTCTATATGATAAAAACTTTTTTAAAAAATCAGCAGCTATTGCCAGAATCCATCTGCTGCTCACTAGTGGAACAAATGCTGCTTGATCTAAAGATATCAGTAGTAACTAGGGTTACACAGCTGGTGCACAGGCAGGCTGTGTCTCTGAGTTGTCTCCACAACAGTCAAACGCCTTTGTTCCACAGCTGAGAACAAACAACTAAACCACATCTGTGGATCCCTAAATGTGATTTAAAGTAAGCACTTTCCTTGAATGCCAAATGTTTATTAATTATTATACTTTTAGAAACTTTCTGTATATGTCTCAAAACATTTTCACCACACAAAGTCACCACTACATTTTTTAGAAAACAAAAAGGTTCACAAATCTTAGGAACATGGTTTTGACGTTATCTCTGCCTTGTTTTACAAGATTCGTTCACCTTACCTGCTTTAGGTTGGGCTGAGTCTCCAGACAGAAGACTGAAATCGTCTAAGGCAGAGGCAGTGGAGGTGGGAGCGGAGGAGATGGAGGAGGTGGCACTGCTCACTGCCTGAGGGGCGGAGGGACCAGAAATCAGTGAGCAACTCAGGAGGGAGTCATCTGCCGCAAGATGGTCTGGAACAGATCAGGAGAGGTCAGAGGTAAACAGAGAAGAGGGTGAGGTTTAGTTACGTTAAAGTACAAAGAGGACAAGGACACACTGAAACCACCACTGTCACACTGACACACACGCATGCACACACAGAATTTTTCCCATTTGTACTCAAATGGACTTTAGGACACAGACGCCAGCTCATAGATCAGGGTGCTCACACACACACACACACACATTTCTACCTCTATATTTATGAGGCCACTCACTCAGGACACATAATGCAATCCAAAGCCCCAACCCTAACCATTACAACTCAATGCCTAACGCTAACCCTTTCTCTAACTCTAACCAAAACCTAATTCTAACCCTAAAACCCGAGGACTGGCCAAAATGTCGTGTTGTTAAAAAATGAAATTTGGTCCTCACTAAGTAATATCTACAGGAACACACACACACACCTTTAGAAGACTCCTCCACAGAACCACCGAAGGGATCGGACAATGACAAGAGGTCAGGAAGCATAAGTGAAGATGTGTCTGGAGATTTGAGTCCTTCAATCAGCTTCTCTAAAGGCCAGTAAAGAAAAAGTAAAGACAATTGAGCAAAATCCCATAACAATATCAGCTCAATAAAGAAATGTCACTGGCTCTAAAGAGAAATATATAGAACAAAAGCGACCTTTAGGCTAACAGTAAATACAAAGTTAAATATTTTATTAGCATTACATTTTGACTATATTTCAGGTGTTCTATATGTGCAACATAACATGTCTGGGTTTCTCCTGGGAGATCAATCAATCATTACATAACAAAACTAAGACACTAAAAATGTGTATTAGTTTTTATGCATTTATCTAACTAATTTGTTTAATAAAAGACAAATAAAGGTGTGTTTGTTTAAACAGTATCAAGAGACTGTGACATTTACCTGGTGCATCTGACAGTTCCAGGGTACGAAAAGGATCTGGGACGGTCAACAATGAGGATCCTGAATCCACATCAACAAGGGCTGATGGCCTTTCAACTGGGAATATGAAAAAGATGTTCTAATGAAAAAAAGCCTAAACATACATTACTCCGGTCTACATAAATAAATAACTTGTGCAAATGAGGAAATTTCATATGTGTATTTTAAATATTTTGGGATGACATGAGTCTTCAAGCTACTTTATTACCCAATACAAATATTAGTAAATCAATCCCCAAACTTGATATTTGCTAAATGCAGGATATCTGTTCTGTTCAGAAGTGTTTACATTACAAATCACTGAAAGGTTTCTTCATAAAGCTTTGTCTTAAATCAGAGAATCAGGTGCATTATGAGGTTCCTTCCCTCGCTTGACATTACCTTACATTTCTTAGCAATGAAGTTTGCAGCATTGGAAAGGCAGTTAATGGGGACATTTTACTGCATTTCCCAATTCAAGTGACCTTGCTGTAAATCTGTTCTTGATATCAGTATTTCTTACTATACTTTGTCCACAATCTAGCATACTAATGACCAAAAACCTGAATTCAAGATGTGGAAAATCATTTATAAACTATTGTGCATCTGCTTGTTCCAGTTCCTAATTGGATTTTATCGCAGTCTTTACTGTGAGTTAAAAATACATGCCCAAACACATTGTTTTTGATGTGGTTATGTTTCCAGTTCATTATGACTTTGTAATGATGGTACTTATTAGTGCAGACATACTAGTTTCTTGGGATGAATTGTCCACAGCTGAGGCCTGCAGGCCGGGTATCAGCTCTTCAGAAGATGATGTCTCCATTTCTGAAAGTAGGTCTGGTTAAAAAAAAAAAAAAAGCAATTACAGTCATTTCCTGTGTATTACATATTTAAAATAGCATGCACACACAGAGTTTACCATTAGTTTGTTTGTTATCAGTTTTTAATTGCTCAGCAGTGAGGTTGCAGAAGTTGTCGTCGTCGAAAGGGTTCCATGCTGGCTGTGTGGGGGTGCTAGTGCCACCACCTGGGACAGGAACAGTGGCTCCAGTTTTACTTTGGTCCTGCACTGCATCAACAGTTTTGAGCTGGGTGTTGTTTGGTTGAGGTGTAAGTGATCTGCAGACCCAAACACAACATACCATATTTCCAACAATCAGGAGAAGAGCTGTCTTTGAACATCTTTTTATGTGTATTCCCTTAAACTTCCTTACTGGTTGAGGGCAGCATCTCCATTAACTTCTTGTGGCTGCTGTGAATTAGTAGCTGGAACTGCTGAAACACTGCTCACTGGGGTGTCACTTGGGACGTGTTGGAGGCCTGCTTCTTCATTCGTCTTTGGGGAAGCAGGTGGTGTCTGATCAAAGAGCCATGAGGCAAAATGTGATATCAAAAGAAAAAAATTATGTAACTGAAAAAAGCACAACTCCACAATATAAAATTGATGATGTTCAGACACTGTTCAGAGGCGAAGTTGGCAGTAAAACTTACCATCTCAACGGATTTTTGGCTGATCTCTGTAGAGGCAAATTGAGCTTGGGCATCTGACAGCTGAGTTATCTGCTGCTGCAAAGACACAGTCGGCTGACCAGAGGCCAGCTTGCTGGGTGAAGGCTGAACTGCTGGCTGCTGAGCCAGGCTAGCCTGCTTACGTCGAGCTGGGCGCTGCGGTGGAGCTGGGCTGGATGGAGTCACCGCTCCCTGTTGGGAGGTTGAGCTGACTCCAGGAGGGGGTGTGGTCTGTTGCTGGACAGTTGGCTGTGCTTGTGGCTGTATTTCAGGTGTGGTCACTGGTGACACTCCTACTGGTGTAGCCTCTGCTCCTGCCATAGTGGCTGGCTGCACAGCCTGTCATAAAATAACAAAAATAACTCAGTATTCCAGTTTCCAAAAGCAACTATGAACTTACACAGTATGTGCGGGGCTGGTGCACTAATTTCCTGATTTCACTTAATGTACATTAATGACCAATATTCTCTTTTCTGAAATGTTTTAAAATGTCTATGTAAATGTATAAAATGCACATAGTAAATAGATAAGAGACTAAAAACAACAACATCAAAAAAAAATTACTTACATTGACATAAATGATCAATTTCATTACTTCTTATTAATAAAATCAGGACTACTGTAAAGGTGTGTATCAGTCGATGATGAACTATACTTTATTAAAGAAAAAAGCATGTTTTTCATTTATTGGCACATTTTGAACAGAAACAGAAAAAATTCCAACTGCAAAAAGTAATTCAGAGTAATTGATCACTACTTACCTGCTTCTGCTGAGCTGTAGCATGAATGGAATTGTTTTGTGGCTGGAGGAGTGGCAGAGCTGAAGTTTGCACCTTCTGTGACTGCAGAGCTGCTGCTGGCTGAGAGAGGTCTAAGCTGACTCCTGTGGGATGTTAAAACAATGTTCTATGAATGGAAATATGTCTACATATGCAGAACAATGCCAATATCATTTAACATATTTTGCTTTATCTTTATAGGAACGCTGACAATAACATCAACTGAAGCAACATTTCATAATCACTTTGGGCTAATGGTTATATTGGCTTAATTTGCAGTCGTAACCTTCATAGTTGGTCTGTTCCTGGAGGATTGCAGGATTCACTACGCACAAAGGATTACAGGCATGCACGTCTTTGTCTATATTAAAAAGCTGCTTCTGTTTTTCTGTGATGAAGAGGAGAAGAGGAACAGGGACGAGTGCTGTACATACCCACTGGCTGAGCTCCACCACTAGGGAGATTAGCCCTCTTCCGAGGAGTGAGAGCAGCAGGCTGGATGGGTAGGATGCCAGCAGCAGGCTGGGTATGGGCTGCTTTGGGCCTCTGGCGTGGGGTGATGGAGGTTTCAGTGGTAGGAATTGGATCTGTCAGTCTGGCAAGAATAAGAGGATGTTGGCCTTCTTGTTAATCAAGGCAAGCAGTGTTACCATAATTATTTAATGAGCATCAGAATATTGACTTTACTTAATTACATCCACAAAATTTAGTGTTGCTACAGCTTTAATGCTTGCCTGGGTTTAGTCTGGCTCTTCTTTGCTGCGGCAGCCTCACTTGCTTTGATTGGCTCAGGAAGTTTAGAAGGAATTGGAGAATTCTGGAATACAAAAGAAAATTAAAAACTTACAAACAACAAGACAAGACAAAGTATCAATGACAAAAGTACAGTGGCTTCTTATGATTAAAATGTGCTTTAACATTATAAGGGCTAATAAATATTCCACTATCCAGGAAAATCAATTGACCATTAGTGAAAGCAAATCCAAGAATTTCAGCTGACCCTGGTGCTGAAACTGACTGACCTTCACATTCTGAACAGGACAGGTCCGCTGAGCTAGTTTAAAAGCAAAGTAGGACACCAGGTAGATATCTGGTCTTTTGTCTGGGTCTGGCTCCAGCATGTACCCTGAAGAGCACCATAAAGAAACAAAAATGACACTGATGATGTGGAGAGTCGATAAATAGACATTCACAATCAAAGCACAAATAAAATTTTAATTTGTTGTGGAAAACATGAATAGAAAGATTTAAGGAAGACTAACGAATGAGGCAGTGAAGATCATAAGAGTAGCGCGAGTTATCTGGAATGGTGAAACTGCCATCACAGATGGCCACCTGGCTTTCACCGAAGGGCAGAGTGAAGAAGCACAACTTGTACAGCAAACAACCCAGTGCCTGGAGAAGACAATCGCATGCATGCCCCATCACACCAAACACAACCATAAAAAGGATAAGAGAGCAGAGATTAAATCACACACAATGAGCTTTTCCCATGTAAACACCAGAAATTACAAGATTACAAAAGGGGTTCAGTCACATCACGGAAGCAAACCAATTTTACTTTTACGTAGAAATGATCTCTAAAACCAGGTCCATCATCTGTCATTCAAAAAGCCTATATGTTTGATAAGTGAACCACACGCCAAGATGTAAAAAACTCACCCAGATGTCTGCTTTTGTGGTGATAATCTTGTTATTGTAAAGGTTCACCATCTCAGGTGCACGATATGATAAGGTTGTGTACCTAAAATAATATAAATAAGCAAGATTAAAGCAGTAACAAATTAGAAAGAAAACATTCCTCTGAAAATTTGGCAATGAAATAACAGCCTATGAAATAATAAAAGTATTGTTTTTTTTTGTTGCATGTTAAATTTTAAATCAATGAAGACCTCTATTGCACACACATCATGATAAGTTCAGCAGTGCTTAGATGAGCATTACAATAGTTTAAAGATTTAGAATATTTAATTAGTCCATAAAAAAGAACAAGGCATTAAGTAAATAAGTGCTAATAAAGGAAAGCTGCAAATATTTCCGAAGCAGATGTAAAGAGCCACAAACTTTTTGATCTCTTCCTCCACAGCGGCCACTCCTTCAGTCTGTGGACTTTGGAACTTGTTAGTCGCACTGCCGAAGTCACACAACACATAATAACCCTTGTCGTGCAGAAGGATGTTCTCCACCTGCAGATACACAACAGGTGAAACTCTCACAGAAAGACGGAGGTAATTTGGTTGAGTACAACATGGGGTTAAACATGAAAGGACCCCACTGGGAATTTTAGTTACAGGAGGTGGTGCAGTAATTCAAAGTAAGTCAAACATCACAGTTCCTCACCTCCTGCAACATGTGCATTTGAGATAATGATGAATATAAAAAAAATAATCAAAGTCCAACCACAATAACATCACAACATGTAGTTTTAAGGCTTTCAAGTTTCAAGTCTATGTAATCTGTTGGGCATATGTTTTCATATGGGTTATATATACCCATTAAAGTATATACCAAACTGCAGTTTGAACTCTGCGCTATTAACCCAACGCATATTTAAACTGAGCATCATCTCACACAGATGTATCAATCGTGATTCATCAAACAGTCATCAAAGCATAATGACGTAAATACGTGTCACCCCTGGGTTGAATGAGAATGCGATGCCTCCTTTAACCTACAGGGAACAAAAATGACTAATGTATCACCTTAAGGTCTCTGTGGATGATAGGTGTCTTTTGCTGGTGCAGGCGGGAAACAGCATCACAAGTGTCACAGAATATCTGCAGCACCTCGGCCTCAGTGAAGCCAGTCTGCAGCCTCTGGTTCATCAGATTGACCACCTGCCCTCCTGCAAGTAATATCCAATTGTACAGAAGCACGAACAACATGGTAAATTAACTTCATTTTATAATCCTATAAGGTTTGTTATTCTGTTCCAATACTGATATTCTTCGGACCTATTGCGAAATAAAGTTTTAATTTTCATCATTCATCACCACATGCATACTGTAACACAAACACTTGCAACAATCAACATCTGTAGTGGCAGCAGCACCTTATCTCTCTTTCGGCACTCACCTTTGCAGTAGTCCATAAGTATGAGAACCTCCCATACATCCCTTGACCCCATGGCTGTGATACTGGAGTCCAAATAACCAACAATATTCTTGTGACCAACGAGGTCTTTCTGCAAAAGCACCCATTAAAAAACATTAACACACAATCGGTTGCACAAAGGTTTGCATCTTCTATTATTAAACAATTTTCTTCAAGTCACTGTCAGAAAATATGGCTTGCAATTGAAAAACAAATCAAACGAAAAAAAATCTTTTTATATTGGACAAAAAGAGGTAATACAAAGATTAATGTCATAAACAATTAATTTGATGTCATCAGGGTGAGATGAGATGCATCGTGAGAACATCGCCTACAGATGGAGCTACAATGAAGAGATGAAATCAGGAGTCTATTAGGTAATGAAAAAGCGTCAAGGACTGCAACTGATGTGCAGCCCTGCCTGTCTACGTCTTCGTGTGTGTGTTTAAAGAGGCTTCAACTTGTGTGTGTGTCCATGTGTCTGTGTATGAGTAAGCGAGGAAATGAGTAAAACTGAGGGGGAAAGAAGAAAACACTGTATACTAAGAACTCAGAGAGGGTAATTAAAGTATAATGTATTCAAGTACAAATTTATAATTTTTTTACTTATTTTGTTTAGGGTGCATTTACTTGCACTTCACTACAATCAGAGGAAAATATTGTTTTACTCTAGCACATTAGTTTTACAGCTTTAGTTACTAGATACTTTTTCAGATGTAAATTCACTATACAAAATCCAACTGATTAATAAATTGTGATGTATTCTCATGTTTTAACTGCTTGTCAGTACTTAAACGCGTTAACAGCCTAATATATGTTTAAACTTTACACTGCTTTGAAATTTTGTCTTTCTTTTAAAATAATTACAATAACCTTTCTTTGTCATAATTTTCAACTTGCAGAGTTTGTCGATTTTTTAGGGAAATACGTGCACCTTTACTGAAGTATTAGGTGTGTGTACAACTACCACCTTTATGAAATGTTCATGTTGGCTTTAAAACCAAAACCCGGCTTGGATTTTACTACGTGCATGCACTGTTTGTAGTTCTGTTAAATGTACTTTTTAGTATCTTGCCCATCTATGGCTTCCTTCATGAGTTTTCCTTTAAATAGAAAGTGAGCTCTATGAACAGACCCTGAACTCAGTGAATGCTGCAAGGGTGCGATAAAACTACAAAATGACTTTTGGAAACAGCTGCTGCAAATTTTTATTTATTTTTTATAAACTAATCATAGTTTTGTTTCTCTCTGTTACTAGCATGTGAGCCTTATGAATTTATATCTGGGACAGAGATATAATTTATTATAAATTTGTCAATGGCCACTTTGGGAACCATTACAAGTTCAAGAGTGGAACAAAACTAAATGCAAAAGCAATAACATTCTAACCTTCATTTTAATAGTAAATGTTATAAAAAGTTTGTATTTTCCTGCTGCAGTTTTCCACTTTTAATAGGTAAGCATGCAGCTGTGCACGGGATCTTCTTTCATAAATTAAGAATTTATGTCCGTATAACCTTATTGTACTGCATATCACAAAGGGGAGCAGAACATGTAAAACAAGAAAATGATAACAGAATACAATCCCTAACAAAATCCAGATAAATATATAAAAACAACCATCCAACATGCCTTCAGCAGGCTAAATGTGTACTGAACTCAGCATTGGTCAGTGGTTTCTGGACAGAATAAAACATTTGTGGATTTCTTAGAAATGTCTACATTCAAAGAGAATTGCACATGATATCTGTTTTCTAGTTGCCTTCATATGTGCTTTTACCCAGCATGCAAAACCACAAGAGCTCAGGGCGAGAACAAGGAGACAAATGTTTCATCACAGGAACTTACCATTATTTGAATCTCACATTTGCACACCTGCAGATCATGCTCATTATTGACATACATCCTCTTCAGGGCGCAACGCACCCCTTGATTTGTTCGCACAAGGAACACAATTGCAAAACCACCTGCAGGATTGTGAAAAGAAACAAAATTAGTAGTCCTCAAACTGATGACAGACGTGCCAGTAAAACTGGACAGTAAACAGCTAGGCAAAAACCTAACAAGACAATGCTTTTCTATGCAGACAGATACAAAATAGGGTCTAGGTGAATATTTAGCATCCTACTACTCTCAGAAGTTTACTTAGAGCATTTAGAAGATGTCAATGCCATGCTAATGTTTTGATCCAGTTATTTCAACAACTGTTGCACAGTGTGTCAATGTAGCCTTACATCAACGGGACCAAATGGTGCCTTACAGTGTTATGTATTAGTTATGTTATTGCTGCGGGGTTTATGTAGAGGCCTACATTGGGGCCTAACCATCTGGTATAGCTCAGACCACAAATGCACTTGGCGGAGTTTAGATGTGACAGAGTCATCAATTTCAGGCAGACACTGCGGCTTATGCCGCATCCTCAACTTGATGATATGGTATTATATAGCACAGTGACATTTTAAATCTGCAAATTATGTCCATGAGTGTGAGTACACAAAGAAAATTTATGCATGCATTTCTGCTGCAAATATTGAAGTACAGAATGTGGAGACATTCTCGCTGACATACTGCATAAACTAAAAAAATTTTGTTCCTCAATCCATATTTGATATTTGTTTGTAAGCAGTATTTAAAAAAACTGCCATGTAATGTTGTTTCATATCCCAAAAATAGTTGTTTAAACACTACAAATTGAGGAAAAAAAGAATGCATTTCCCTGTTTAAATAATGAATTAAATGAATGGTTTGGTCAAGTACAGGCCTCTACTTCAGCATGCTAATTTGTGCTGATGTCTAAGAGTCTTAGACAAGTTTCTATCCTGTCTGTATTTATAAAGAAATCCAACAATCGTGTGATCTGTCATACATCTTGTAAGCTACACTAGCCCATTCATTCATTTCAAAGAGCTGCTCTGACTACTGACGCCAGATTCTGTAATCTCCATCTCCTTGAATCACACTCGTGAGTCACAAAGCAGCTAAAAAGAAACTTGTGCTAGGCAGAGTCCAGCTGTGGACTCGTGTTTTGAATATACAGTGTGCATCAATGGATGTAAAGCTCCATCATTCCTGTGGGTATGGCATAAGGTAACGTTCCTGTATTTGTCATGTGACTCTCGCATGTGGCCTGAGCATGCAGGACACACGTCATACCCCCAGTTTAACGACACACAGACAATTTAAAAGCATCATCTGGTCTGTACAGGCGCTTCTCACCTTCAGCAATAATCTCCTCAACAGTGACTTGGTGGCGCCCGACAGTGAAGTTTCGTCCAATGAAATTTCCGCCTGCATGGCTGGACCCAGAGCTGCCACCACCTCCTCCAGAACCAGGCCCAGAGCTGACCAACTCCCGACGAGAATCAAAGAACTTCCTCATGGTGTCGAAACGACAGGAGGAGTGTTTGCGACTTCAATCACAGACGCACAGACGAGGTTCTTGTTTCCTGTATACTGACTAACGGCACTGGTAGATAATACAGGTCAGGCTGTAAATCTAATCAACCTGACCCTTCAAGAAAGTCTATTTGCAGCCTGGAACACGCAGTGGTGCCTTTGCCACTTATGATTATGTTGAAATAACCCAGATTTTTGGTGGCAAATTTCCCATTTGTTTGCAAACACAAGCCAGTTGGTGACAGCTAGAACGGCTACGACTAGCTGTTATGTAAGTGAATTACACCACCCAGGAGGCTAAAGCATCTCGGAGAAAGTGTTTCTTTAGCTATCCATCCAGCTGTTCATGGTCGAATGATGCTGACGATAACATTAGCTCCTTCTCCATCTCGTCCAGGCATTACCAAGCTAGCTGAGTGCTAGCTACTTACGCGCTATGACATTTCGTGTAAGGTTATCCAGGTTATCCTCTGAAGATAATGTCTCCGAGTGCGATGTGTCCGACGGGTAACTTGTGTAATAGCGTAGCCCGAAAAAATATTTCCATCCTCATTCAAACGAAGCCACTGTGTGTTGCCACATAGCTGCCCGTCAGGCTATTTAGACGCTTCCATCTTCAATAAAACTGTGATTTTTTTTTTTTTTTTTTGTTAGCTAACGCATTAGCGCGATGCAGCCTCTCATCAACACGAACAAGCGCAGTCGACAGGAAACTGAAGCGCCCGCTTGCTGCAACAGCGGCTGCAAATGACAAACCACGGAATGTGTCACCTATCGACACATTAGACAGATGTTCCAACCCAGCAGCCTAATCTCTGCAACCACAGCAATCTTTGGCTGCCAGCGATATCGCAACATCCTAGCTGTTGCTGTTGACGCGCGGACGGAATTGTGGGTGTTGTAGTTTGGCGTGCAGCTGCAGACTTCCTCCCCCCTCCTCCCTTGTGGTCATATGTTGCGTTCAATTCTGTATCTGAGAAGCGGGAAAGCTCATGTCAAACCACCATCCGCATAATTTATACCGGTCAGACAACCTGTGCAATTTAATGTTATTAACGGAGTCGTACTGGTGTGCGTTATAGGAAAGGTGGTTCTGATGTATTGGCCACCTCATTCATTTTAAGTAGGTGGGCGTCAGAAATACCTTTTCTTATAATGCACACCAGTATTATAACTCATTCAATTTAATAGGGTGGCTAAAACATTACAACCACCTCTGCAGTTTAGTACGACTCCACTACCCACTTTGACTTCAATTAAAACCTTGTGACAGTCGAATTCATGGCAGGGCCGCTGTATTGGATTGCATTAAATTGTGCAGGTCGTCGTAATTGATTCTGATTTAAATGTATCACAATTTCCATAATTATTTTTAAAAAATAACAATGCAGACACATACCAATGATCAATGCAATTGGCCAACTTGAATAGAAACTAAAACACCATAAAATCCCTACCAACAGAAAGTATGTGGCTAAAAATTTCCATGACAAGTAAAAGTCCTGTTTGTTTACTCAAGTTATGGTTTATGATCTAAACTTTGCGCTAAACTCCGTGAACGCAGCAGGAGGCGAGAAGGAGGGTCGTGTTGAAATTGGCGTCCCGGTGGGCGGGACGTGAGACAGCGGGGACTTAAAAGCTTTCCCGGTCCCGTGACGCCTCGTTCCTCCTGTCGGACTCCAGCTCGTCTTCAGCACAGGTAGGGCGAAGGTCAGTTTTACGGGAAAACGTGTTTGCCAAGGGTTCTGGGAAAGTTTCAGAGCAGAGTTCGGGCTGTAGACGGGTTGTGTGTGCAGGGTGTGTCCACGATCTTTATGATATGTTCACTGGGTTTCACTTCCTGAATGACATTACGATACTTTTCTTTCTATGAATGTTCTGTTTTTAACATGTGTTACGCCCCGGTGTCGTCGTGACATCGCCATGCAACTTTCGATATTCAGCTTCAACCCTTATAGTTAATTATAGAGTAAGCTTTATATTTCACCTTTTGTTTTTAGCCTACAGTGGAAGACAGCTGCTCAGCTAATGCTTTAGTTTAAGTTAAATGACGCAAACGTCTCTCCTCCAAAAACTTAACAGTGTGCGTAAAGTTTCATTCGCTGTTCACGAGCTGTTTGCCGGAACCAGGATTATATAGTATTTGCATAATTTGTACTTCAGCAACAAGATCCATTTTGTATTTTTGTTTGCCCGTGAAGCTCTATTTACATTACACACTCCTCAGGTGTGGCTCTATCCTACACACAGACTTCCGGCCATTTCTCTGAGTCAGTGTCTCCGCTGTGAAGCTCACGTTTTAGCTTGAGTAGTAACACAGACTTTCGTTGATCTTGATTGTAATTATAGAGGCCCTGTTGATTGACTTCTGCACTTTTGGCTGCGGCACTATATACTGATCAGTAATCTAAAACTCGATGTGTTTTTAACTAAATTGATTTTAGTTGGGGGTAGGTTGATCCTGACAGACTGGGAAACAGGTTTGGAGTAAAACAACAATATCTTAGTTCTAGGATCTAATACAGGTGTTTCCAAACACACTAGCTTAATGAGATCAGTTTCTGGGACACCAACGCAGATGTGGAGCATGAGAGTATCCACGACTAACCCTAAAAGTGTGGGACAACGAGCCTCTCTGACATGAAGAACTGCATACAATATTGATGACAGTATAATAAGGGTCGCACTCAAAACTGAAACCATTTACTGCCCCTAAACCCGATGCTAGAGGTTATTGTGCAATCGACATACAAGCATTCTTTGTTGTTTTGTAGCTTTCTGCACCTCCAGTTTGGAAAACCACACTCTTCCTACAATGGCTGCGGTAAGTTTCTCCCACATCCACTGTTCCACCTGTGCCCAGGGAAAACAAGCCATATATTTGAAACATTTACATTTATTTGCCTCCCCAGTAGAGAATCAACCCTGGATGCAGGACAGTTCAATTGTGCTTGAATTTGAATAGGGTCAAAAGGGGATTTGGATAATGTAGAATTACAATGTAATGAGAGAGTACTGCTGCCATACACTATTGTTATTATTTGGTGGGTAAAAGTAAAGTCTGCAGTTTGACCTTAATTATTTTCAAAATTCACAATGCAATATATTTATTTGGCAAAAAAATATTTTGGTCATTGTGACTTCTAATTAACCTGCAAACAAGTTAAGCTAGTTTTGTAAGTGTATAATACATGTATGATACTTTGCAATGAAGTTCTCAAAAAAGATTTTACAACTTTTGAACTTTGCTCTGTATGTTGAAATCATAAAATTATTCTTGAATGATTAATAGTGCCGTGTAACATACTTTCTATACTCCTAAGCATAATGTGTGGCATTTCCAATCTCCCCATGTATTTAGATGTAAAAAGTGCTATGGTATGAATGACTTTTTAACCTTTTGACATAAAGGTTCAGTAAACCACTTATACATTTGTCCAGTCCTTCTTGTCAAACTCAGTGCATTGAAGGACAAACCTTAAGTAAAGTAACAATAACTCATATGCATTGTGTCTCTTTTAACAGTTAAAGTGTTGCAAATGAAATAATTTTTCATTACTTGTGACTAGATTGGAAACCGTGGAACAGTGACTGAGGCGGCCGGTTTCAGTGCCGATGCTGATGCCCAGAAGCTTAGAGATGCCATGAAGGGAGCTGGTGAGTGATCCAGTCAATGTCATCTAGAATCAATCTTTAACTCAAGGTATATTGGAGTCTGTTGTTGAGACCATGCCTTCTTGGAGATTAAATAATTATTGTCTTATTTTGCTTTGTCACTTCTTTCTGGAAAAGTTTGAAAACTAATTCTGCAGTAGCTCAGAGCTTGTGTTGTCATGGCAGCTTGTTAGTTATTGAGTTAGTTATTCTGCTGCAAGCAACTTTGTCTGACCTTTTACACACTAAAGATTTTGATAGCTTCCTCTTTTCTCTTAATGAGAGAATGTGAACTTAAATTTTGCTGATCTTTCAGTGGTCTAGGTGAGTATAAATTCATGCGTAAGAATCACATTTTTCTCTTTATGACTTAATGTTATGATGTGGAATGTTGATGCTAATGGTCATTATCCCCTGACTCTAGTTTGGGCTTCATTGCAAACAGATGGTTTCTGTGCTGATGTGAACAAACAGTTTTTTGTTAGGATCATCTGTTAGGTTGCAGTGCCTGATTCTATGTCTACCTGTCTTATACGATTTAAATTTAATACAGTTGATCTCTTTCAGGCACTAATGAGGCATCAATCATCGAGGTCCTAGCACACCGTACTATTGCCCAGAGACAGCGCATCAAAGAGGCCTACAAGCAAACAGTTGGGAAGGTGAGCATTTTGAATGAGCTGTACTAAAAGAAAGCAAGTCTAATTATAGAAGTGTGTTTCATTGTAAACAAACATTCATATTACAGAAGAATCAAAGAAATGACAGAGGATTATGAAAGCTTTTGGCTGCACCCGTGTCCTCTTTTTCCACTATGTATTCATCCTTTTTCATTTTAGGTGGGGTTTTCTGTGCTAACATAATGCTGATAATCTGCACGTTAACTATTAACTAATAATAAATCAATAAATGATAAATGAGTACTACTATGACAAAGAGCAAAAGAAAGTGGGCATTGATGTGTAGGGAAGAGAAATGTTCCCCTCTATAAAAAAACGTACACTGCTCCCACAGAGTTAAGCTCCCCACTGACAGCTTCTTTGTTTCGTGATTATATGGATCAATATATTAACAAAAGGGAAGTGTGGGATGTTTATTGTATTGACATGATGGGCTAATGGCCAGCTCATGGCATAGTGACCAGTAAGAGGTCAAAGTTATCTAAAAGTTCCACTGTGGGAGCTACAGAGAATGCAAAGACTGAGTAAAGTCTCTGCAGGCAGAAAGAGTGAGTCATGTAGCACACGGTGACGCCCACATGTGGTCACACAGGCAAATTGTGTGGAACAACCCCTCTGTTCACCAGAGAGTGTGTCCAGAAACCACACCCTCTAGTGGTGACCAGTAGTTCTGCTGCTGGAACATGTGAGCTCATGTTTTATGTCCACGCTGGCAATGCAAGTCTAGTACATGCAGACACAACCAACCGACTTTAGTCCATGATTATTGATGTCCATCCTATTAATATATCAAAGCACTCTGAATGACTTTATGGACCCTTATCCTTCTGAACCCCCCACCCCTTGCAGGACCTTGCTGATGACCTGTCCTCAGAGCTGAGTGGGAACTTCAGGAGTGTTGTTCTAGGTCTGCTGATGCTGGCACCTGTGTATGATGCCTATGAGCTGAAATATGCAATGAAGGTCAGTCTCCCTGCCTACTTGTATTGTCTTTGAAGAAAAAAATCATAAACTGTCAAATTTTGAAAAAGGGCAAAACCAAAAACAAGAAGCCATATATTCCTTTGAGCCATCAAATAATCAGAAATGATTAAAAGCACGTCACTGAGCATAACATTACACAGGCTGGCTTACATGAATGAACCTGCTCATTGTAGTATATTTTTAGGAAGTCCTATACACACAGTCTTGCAACTCAACATAAAATCATTTCACATGTGTTTTTACCTGATAAAGCAAATAATTCACAACAGATACATAATTTTTCATCTGTTTCATTGTAAACAGCAACTATTTTAGAACATTGCTCAGTTAAAAAAAATGATAAAATAATGATAATAATCCACATTTTTTCTCATGTAGGTACATGTAGTTAGGAGTGGGCTTGGGGCTGAAACCAGAAAGTATTAAGAAATTTAAGGGGATTTATTTAAAACCAAACAGTAAATTGCCGCTAACTATTAAAGCTACTTTTCCCTCAATTCATTGAAAAGCCCCAAACATGTGTGTGTGTATATCCTCCACTCACAGGGGGCTGGGACAGAAGAGGCTTGTCTCATTGATATTCTCGCCTCAAGGTCAAACGCTGAAATAAAAACCATCTGTGAGGTCTACAAGAAAGGTAAGCCGTCATTTCTGTAAATACAATTTCTGACATTAGGTCATATCTCAGTGCTGGTGGGTTGTGTAGATCTGATACTGTATACAGTTACAAACCTCTTCTCTCTGTTTGGAGATGCAATAACGTCCATTATTAGAAAAAAGGACATAAATTATTCATTGAGACATTGCTTCTTTCTATGTGCAGCTGTTCTGTTTGTTCTTTTGAGGTTTCAAAAGCCGTAATTGACAGAAAGTTATAATTGTGTAGGACTTTGTGGTAAATCCTACAGTACATGTATTCATTTTATACACATTATGTCAGTGTAATTGTTGAGTACACTTGATATTGATATTGATGGTGTTGTTATGTAAAATCAAATGTAACCTTTCCTATCCAAACCTCATCATTTTCACAGAAAGCATGACTTATATTGTTAAACCTATAGTCTTATATTTGCCTTCTAACTCATAAAATTTGTTAATATGTAAGCCAAGCTGAACTCACAGAGAACCTGCTGACTTTCTTTATCATATTTGAAGTAATTGTTTTGATTTGTAAAGGAATTTTAAAGCATGCTTTTTTCCAAAGCTCTATGCAAACTGTCCAGCACTAAACTAAAGAGAGGCATTCATTCATCTTTTCCAGACGTTACACACAGCTAAAAGGAGAGTGAATTACAGTATTTTTGTCAGGTACTCAGAAACACTTGTAGATGTCAATATATTTAACCATTGACATTTACTGTAGTTCATAGTGGCTGTGTATCTGTCAGCTCGTTTTGATTTTTTTGTCCCAAAATGTTCTGAAATTAATTGACATTAGTTTACGTGCTTATTTTTTGTTTTTGTTTTTGTTTTTCATGGCAGAATATGGAAAAGATCTGGAGGATGCTGTGTCTGGAGACACATCTGGAATGTTTCGAAGGGTTTTGGTCTCTTTACTAACGGTGAGCAAACATTGATCAGCAAGCCTGGTTTATGTTTAAATGGTACACAATTATAGATTAATAAAACATAGGCAAGAGGAAATGATAGTCACTTCTGTATCATAAAAAACAACAGTTGGCCATTCAACATTTTTTTCTCTAAAGCTGCTTTGCCTTCTGCTTTTCAGGCTGGACGGGATGAAGGCAATACAGTGAACGAGGCCCAGGCTGTTCAGGATGCCAAGGTAAAGGTTTAGGTCTGTTGATGAATGATAGTGTTATAATTATAACTCTCTATGTGTGTGTATATATATATATAGTGATCCATATATTTTATGTTTGTGACTCTAGGAAATCTATGAGGCTGGAGAGGCTCGGTGGGGCACTGATGAGGTTAAATTTCTCACTGTGCTTTGTGTGAGGAACCAAAAGCATCTGCTGCGAGGTACAATTCTTTAGAGCCGATGCCTTTATTGGTTTTGTGTGTCATATCATTATACTTCCTTTTTCATAAAGTGGATAATAAATCACTTGGAGCACTCTGGACACTTTTGTTAAGCACCTTTGGACAGTGTCAGTGAGCTGATTACAATGAATCAGTTTGAGGTCATATATATTATTTTCCCTTCGTTAGTAACACAAGAGGATTAATCATTTTGTTTGCTTACCTCAGTGTTCCAGGAGTACGAGAAGATTTCTGGACGAGACATTGAGGACAGCATTAAGAGGGAAATGTCTGGTTCTCTGGAGGATGTCTTTCTGGCCATAGGTCTGAACCTTCTGTAGTTTATTCCTACAAATAGAAATGTCATAAATCTTATAAAGGACAGCTGTTTATGTTCAATTTAAAATGAACGCAAACAGAACAACCTACAGTTCAAATTCTGTAGACAGAGTATACAATATAGTATATTAGGTTTACCAAATTATTAGTGTAAAGGTTTTGTTACACACTGAAGAATACAAACACCTGCTGAATCTAATACAATCCAACCCTTTAGTAAATGGTTATCTTATATATCTTACATGTTGGGATTTGTTTTGCTTTGCAGTGAAATGCTTGAGGAACAAGCCAGCATTCTTTGCTGAACGATTGTACAAATCAATGAAGGTATTTTTATTTTTTTTGAGCTTGAAATGGGCACTGCATGTCTGAGGAGATTCACATTAATCTAGTGGTTACTTAAAACTGCTCTCATGTAAAAGGCTTCTTCATTGCGTATATGTTGAATATTCTTTAGTTCTTCTTGAAAAATGCAATAGAAAAACAATTTCTTGTAAACTGTATGCATTCAGTACAAATGCTTCCTTCTAACCTTTTCATCTGATAGCAGTACTATCTTCTGATCAACATAATTATACCCTTTTCAGAAAAAATACACACATAATCAACTTCATTTGATAGATTCTCCGTTCTTTTCTGCTATGTTGAGTAAACAGGCAATTAGAGTTATGGATAAACATAATTACAGTAGATGATATTGTACATAAGACACAATAAAATCAGACTGATGCAATCATTCTCCCCAAGGCATAGTCAAACACACCATAAACACAGTTTGTCTCTTGTGTCAGGGGCTGGGCACAACGGATAGTGTCCTCATCAGAATAATGGTCTCCAGGGCCGAGATTGATATGTTGGACATTAAGGCCCAGTTCCAGAAGATGTACGGCAAAACTCTCTACTCCTTCATCAAGGTGAGGCACTGAAAACTAGTGCTGGGGAAATTTTGTAATCTGTGAATTCTTTTATAGAACAGCTGTGTTGGAACAACAATTGCATTTTTAATTTTGTATGATGCTATAATGTTGTCTTGAAAAGTACTAAGACTCTAATTTTCACTACTTTCATTATTAAGTAATTATTATTTAATAATATTACAGTGTTAAGTTTTACAATCTGAATGATCTCAGTGTGAGTTTAATCAGACTGACTGCAGTAATTCCCAACAATGTTCCTCCAACGCTTAACAGATCTTTCTCTCACTGCACAGGGTGACACATCTGGTGACTACCGCAAGATCCTGCTGGAGCTGTGTGGAGGCGAGTAGAAGAAGAATCAGAAAAACATCCAGTTGTTTTTATTCTCCAGCTCTGAGCTTTTTTTCTATTAATCACTTTAAGCTGTCTTACCATTTCTTCTCGTACCCTCAACATTTCACTAATTGATCCCAGTGCCTTGTTTAGCTGCTTTTCATAACAATTAAAACAAAGAGAGTGACCTTTTACACGTGGTCGTGTTTTTGTTATCGATCCTGCATTAAGGAGTAATTTGTGGTATTAGATGGATAAATGTTCTTTACCAACAAAAGATTAATGTGGCTTCAGCGCTCAGCTTTTTACAGCTAAACATTTACATCACTGTCCAGCCACTGAAGTCCATTTGTTTAATTGGCAGCAATTCTTCATTTGTTTAGTCAGCCATGTTTCATTTGACTCAATTACATTAATTGGAGTCCAGTTTTATTTGGGAGACGGTAAAGTGGGACCTAATCAAGTTAAAGAGGATGCACATACATCCTTTATCGTACTGCTGCATCTCAGAGCAGAAAGCCTGGAAAATGATGTGAAGTGGTTGTATTCTAGGTGACCACTTGGTGGAACCAAAAGAACAGAAAAAGAGTCTGTCTTCAGCAGCTGTGATCCAAGCAGTGCAGGAGAATTTATCCGCATCTTTTATGATTATGAGCTCTCATGATTTTTAGTGAAGGACATGATACTGTCCTTGGGCCACATAAGAGCAACCTGTGCGGTACATACCTGCCTCCTCTCTATTGAGCCCAGATACAGACTATTTAAGCTTTATCTAAATCCTTATCACAAAAATCCTAATCAGACAATTACCATTTTAGACAAACTAAATTTCTTTCCCTTGGGGGCTGCCACCCTCTGTAGCCACCTGGTGAAAGCCTCATTTAGTCGTTTTTGAGTGTTCCGATATTTTCAAGGCAACTGGGTAGTTGATCAAGACCCAGGAAAGGCAAGGTATTGTTTTGGTGGTGTATGTTTTGTAGGAGAGCTGACTTTTTATCTTTATTCACTTCAATTATAGGTGCCAGTGTATAAATACTGTATATTATACTATGTCATGAATCTGATTGTTACACACATTTATATATGTATGAAAGGAAAGCTTCAATCAGCTGATGACCACCCCCAGAGCAACCACTTTCTACTTCCTCTATTCTTGATTTAACAATGGGCCACGGGCGCGATTAAAATTCCTTTTTTATGTTTGTACACTGACCTTTAATTTGAAAACTGTGTTTCTCTGAGGTTTGAGACGTAAAGAGGTTTGCTCGTACCTAAAGGAAAGTCTAAGGAACAATCAAGGCAACATAAGTTAAAGTGGGAACATGAAATGACAATCCACAACAATTTAGAACTCAAATTACGTACATAGGTTCACACTAGGACACAGTTTTTCATAATGATATAAAATTCTCTAAGTGAATCAACACAATAATGCAAGTTTGCCATGGCAACAGAAAATATTTTGCATTTCAAAAGCAGAAAAAAACATCCTAACGCATATTGTTAACTTGACCCGACTGCTCAAATATGCATGAAACAAGCTGAGACGTTATCACTTTTCTAACATATTGGTTATCCAATCGCTTTAAACTGCTCATTTACCCTTTCACACACACACACACACACACACACTGATGGGGGAGCTGCTATACACTAGGGGCAAGCAACTAAGGGGGGGTTCAGTTGCTCAAGGACACTTTGACATTTGACCAGAGGGATCCAACCAACAAACCTGGCGAATAATTGCTCTACCTCCTGCGCCACATTCATCATGAAAGCAAAGGATACCTAAAGTCTACTTTTTACAGTCACAGAAACTTATGAGTTATTTGGATATTTGTAGTAGATACATAGAAACGTGAAGGGAAATTAGCAAAGAAGCTGTTTGGAAGTAGTTCATAGCTGCAGAAAGAGGTACAGAAAATGTGTATGAATATGAGATGGCTTGAAATAAATGGCTCCCCCTTGATGGTGGTGAAGATGGTAGTTTGTTCTAGGATTAAATTATATTTCTGTACAAACAAACAAACCTTTATGTATGTCAACATGAAATAAATTAATACGGTCTTGGATAAATGTCCAACTGTATTAGAAAGAATTTCATTTTTCATGTACTTACCACTCATTTGGGGACATGTAGAAAAAGCTAAGCAAGATTCTAGTGCTCACATCTTTTTGAAGCTTTTGTTTTCTAAAATAAAATGTTTTTATTTTCCCCATAAATCATCTATTAAAACTACAACAAAGATACTGTGATTGACTGATTATATGAAGAATAAACATAGTGAATTATGATCCAACCACAAGCCCAGAGGCGCAAAGGGTCAGGGGGGCTGAGTCAAAGGTCTGTCTAAAGTGACAGATGACAATGGCAGAATTCAGTTTTACTGTTTAAAGTTCACAGTGTTTCCCTTACTATGAAATTAAAATGCTTCTGTTTAAAAAGCTCCATAATGAACAACAGGCCTTTTTGCTTTCATGTTTTTCTTACCTAATTTTCTTTATAAGCAGCTCTGAATCTTGAGAAAGAGTGTAATGAATGTGTTTTTACACCACTTGGAAATCACATTTGCCATAGACCTTGAACATTGGACAAAAAGAAAACCCAGCGTCCAAAAATTACTTTCCTCTTTATGTAGCTGCTTTTCATCCTAAAGGTGTTTTGTAAACATTGTCTACGACATTCATATGTACTGTTGCTGAAGGTGTTTTGGTGAAAGTTAATGCTTTCCAATGGTATTTGCTTCCCTGCGTGCTTCTAGCAGCCATCAGCGCTTTACTACTGATGTTAGTTGTTTGCCTGTGTTACTGAAAAATGCTTGATTTGCTGATGAAAAGTGTATATTTTTGAAAGCAAACAGAGTGTTGTATGATTTGAAACGAAGTCCTGTACTGTATATGTTCCTCAGCAAATGTCAATTACATCCGAGCAGACCTACTAAACTTTGGTAAGTCCAATTCCATTGAGAGATATGGACAAAGAGACGTTGGTTGAGAAAAGAGTTGCCGGTTACCTCGTCCTTTTGAGAGTTAATTTTGATTTAGCTGGAGCATGAAGAGAATGCAAAGCTGTATTTCATCTGAAATGTTATTACCACCCTTTCTGATCTACCTCTTTAACCTGATCATATGTTCTAAAGTGTGGTGATAGTAAGTTATATTATAAAATAATAGATAGAAAATCTTCCAGTTTATAAATATGTCTGAATACTACACTCATTTTCATAAATTCGTTGGAGCTATTAGCCTATAATTTATACTAACATATAAAAGCTTATTGTATTTTGCCAAATTACACAGAAATTACAAAAACACATCAGTGTCAGGGCAGATGAAGGGGAGTTCCCTCTGCAAAGAAAGAGATGACAGATGGAATATTAAAATGCAGTAAGATTAGAGATAGAGAATCTTTTAAGAGCCATTACTTTTGAAACTGTTCCTTCTTTGAAACCACAGCTCTTTATATGTAAATGAGCTTCTGGTTGTGGCTCAGATCTGGTCTACATCTGCAGAAAAATAATAATTTCCTATTATCCTTTGCATTTCCTACAGACCCTGATTGCAATCTAGATGCATGTGTATGAGTTCTGTTATTTATTTCTCATAATTTCACTGGTAATGTATTCAATATTTGGTGCAATGATCATCCACTCAAGCTGTCAATCATTTTGTAGATAGTACAAACTGGAGGCTTATAGGCACAGCTGATGGGCAATACACAAAATAGACATTAGGAAAATTCAGTTGCCTCAGAGAAAATTATTAACTTAACTGGTGACTGGGGGAGAGAGGGGGCATTTGGTGAGCTGTCCCATAAGGTTAGACTGAGGGTCCCCCATCGATAGGATGACGGGAAACATGTAATAACATATTAAATGAAATAGGGAAGGCAAAGGTGTTGCTGTGAAATTAAATACAATAACATTAAAGGCTCAGCAGATGCTATTTGCACATGTAGGGTCCAGCAGCTCTCAAGTCTGTAAAC
This sequence comes from Channa striata, assembly GCA_033026295.1. Lineage (NCBI taxonomy): Eukaryota > Metazoa > Chordata > Actinopteri > Anabantiformes > Channidae > Channa > Channa striata. The sequence goes on from CM065187.1 coordinate 14,340,130, forward strand.
AGCAAGTGAATTAAAATGACAGCTGCTTGGACACACTAATACGACACCTGACAGTAGACATATTACAACCAGCACTGTGACACTGACACACACACACACACACACACACACACACACACAAACACACAATTACACTGATCTGAAGTCTGAACACGCACCTTTATCTGTATTTGTGCAAGACTGGGCTGTGACTCAAAGTCGATAACGTCTTACTCCACTCTACCGCCTGGCCCTGCAGAGATTTCGCCGTCACTAGTTTATTTATAACTACTTACTACCAAAGAAATAGTCACAATGAATAGGATTCACAGCAAACAGTAGATTATCAGCAGCTCCTGTGAGAAGACATGCTGCTGTTTTAAGGCACCCTGGGGTTGCAGCTATGCATTTAAAATACAAAGGCAAAGCATTTAGTGTGAAGAGTCAGAGACTTGTCACTGAATAAATGATCACATAAATGAACAGTATGTGACTGGTGGTTGTTACATACTAAAATATAAAGACATAAAAACTCACTGGGAGAAAAATCTGGATTGTGAAACAAAATCTAATCGTGAAAAAGAATAAAATAAAAAGAAGCACAGGGAATTTGAACTGTATAGTGACGAGCTGCGTTTAAATGTTTTATTGGATAATAGCTCAAAATCTTCTGATGCAACTTGACAGCATCTCTGATCAAACCTTCACTAACTGGTGCAAATCTGTGTCTTTTAAATTCCACACCATTAGCGTACCTGGACTGTCGTTTAAATATTTTATACCTGCAATAACTTTTCCAAGCTGAAAACAACACTGACATATTATCATGTTTTTTATTCTTTTTTGAGTAAGTGTTCGTCCATTTACACATCCTGTAGACAATGAGCCAGTTAATCACAGTATCACAGCTGCCAAATGTTCCATCTGTTCACCGGTCAGTCCCTAACTTTATCAGCCTGCTGTTTGACATTGAGCGGTTAGTGGGTTTTTTGAAGTTTTATTGCTGAAAACAGCGGCCTGCTACAACAGTAAAAGCTACGAGTTGGAAAACCAAACTGATCAAATACTATGCAGGGCTTTGGGGAAGCTGCAAAAGCAGATGATAATTCTGGTCAACATCCTCACTGAGCAACTCATTAACATAGCAGTCATATAATTCATTTAAAAAACTGATTTGTGCCACAAATCAGTCTTGGACATCAGGCTTTTTTTAATATTCCAATAGAAAAGTGCCCCTCTATCAAAGACATTATAACAAGCATTTCCACAACTAAGTGGCGCTGTCACATGAGTGGAATACACCTTTAATATGGAATACTTGAAGTTAAAACGTAGCTTCAAAGCAGCAAAGCCTGTTCTCACCTTGGATCATTTCTACACCCCCTACATCTGCATTCTTGGGTCCAGCAGTCAGCTCCAATTTCTCTTTGTTTGTTCACACCCAGGTCTGATGTGGAGGTTGGACAAAGACTCCAGCAGACAGAATGACTTTTGTCATAAAGTGATGAAAGCGGTAGCAAGTCGGACGAAGGTGTGATTCGATGTCTGGGGAGACACAGCACAAACACATGTCCTGGAGTTGGTAGTTCATGTTGACCAGATTAACTCCCTAATCACTAATCTCCACACTGGGGTGTTATAAAATCTGCCTGGTGGAAAGTTCAAGCAGCCTCCTGTAGTGGGTGTTCATTAGCAGTGCATTACTCTGACATGTTGTGCAGTGGTGCTGTACAGCACACGGAAAATCGTGACTAACAACTTCTGCTTCTAGCCCCCTTGTCTGATTTTGTTGTATTAATGTCTAATAATAAAAATAGTTCATATTTTTTAAAATAATAACTCACAACTCACTTATACTCATAGTTAGCTCAAAAGTACATTTAATCTAGAAAATATTGACTTGCAGTACTGGTGTCAGATCTTTAATAAATGTTTTTTCTTCTAATCATTTGATGTTCAGCGAATCAGGAAGTCATGTAATTTTTGAAGTTAGATGTAACAGAAATAAATTTCCCATTTGAAACATCTGGCTACAAGCTTTATTGTGTTCACTAGTCGGTGGCTACCGGGGTCTTTGCATCTAGGGTGTCTCGGCAGAGTTGTGTTGCTGAGTTGCATCTCAGAACAACACTATGGGAGCAGTGAGTGTGAATGTCAGTTCACATACTGACTAGAGGATCCTGTTGGAACGCCTCTCAACAAATCATTAACACTATAGTTCAGCTATGATGAACTGAGGTTTTAATGTCTACTCTCCCGGGTAATTACCTGCCTGCTGACGTGAGAAGTGCATCGACATTAGACTCGTTTCAAGTCAAACTTAGGATGATTAGCCCTGAGGTTTATGTAATTAACATTTCACATTTGTAAAAGCAATTTGAGGTGCACCTTCATGAAATGAGTTTTTTAAAATACACTTGAATATTGATAATGAAGCGTGGGGGGCCCATAGCAGCAGGTGGTCCATCTCCTTGACTACTGAACTCTCCACTGTGGACATATTTGCATCAACAACACATCAACATATTTTTTCACCTTTTTTCAAATACTCCCACTTATGCAGATAACTCCATCTGGTTTGTGTATTTGGTGACCTGTGCCGCCTCATGGACGTTTCTCGGGGTGAAAGATCTGCACGGTCAGATGAACATGACGCGTCGCACATTCTATCTTTTGTGAAACAGTGCGACCGAAGACAATGCAAACGGTGACAGATCTGTCATTGTATTGTGTAGATTTTATGTGGATGTTTTCACAGTCTTGCTCCTGATCTATGAGCATCTACACAGTATGGCCCAAAGTTTCCAGCCCACACATGTCAAACACACATGTCAAAGTGCCCTTAAGCAAATTGGGTAAATTCGAGCTTGTGCACACTGCTGCAAAACTAAAATGACAGTGTGGTGTTTACTTCAAGTCCATCCCAGTTGGATAGCAAGAAAATGAGCAATGGTGGAGCCATAATGTTACCTGATTTCTAATATTCATCCTCCACTTAGAATGAAAAGGTTACTTTGTTATTATTTTCACCCAAAGAAATTAAATATCTTAACCTTATTCTGCCACTTGAGACCTACTGAACACTGTGAATCATTGCACACTTTAAAACCTTTTATCCAGTGAAGTTTCTTGGACAACAGAATTATGAAAGCACTCACCTGCCTTTACGGCTTGATGGAGACATTTAAAAAGCCTTTTTTTAAAGCAAGAAGCTCTGCACGCTCTCTTCATCACCTTGTTGATACAGAGGCCATCAAGTTATTATAATAAAAGGTGGAATATAATAATTCTATTGAACACTCATGTGTAAAAGCCATGCCATGTTCTGTACAAGATGAGCTTTGCTTAAAAGACAATTAAACCAATGAATAGCAAGTGTAAACACCAAAGGGTAAAAGGTGACAGCTCACAGTTATAAAGTATTTCTCCATCCATGATAAAATGTTTTAATTGTTCAAATGCCAATGCAAATTTTAAAACACAACTATTATAAATTCAGTAATTAATAAACATAATTTTTGACAAACAGTGCCTTAATACTAACTTTAGAAGGCTACTCGCATCTTTAAATTCATCATCTCAAAACCAAGCAAATGAATAATTACTTATCAATGAAAGATCAGTAGTTGCACTGAAATCAATCAGCCGTTAACTAATTACATCAAGATCAAACATCATCAAGTCCAAGCCAGACATTAGTCTTTTGGGGTCTCTGCCATCTTATTGGCAAACTGTCATTTCCACAGACGTCTCTTTCTCTGTCTCCACTTCCGCTCTCTCACCCTCTCTCCTTCTGCAACAGCAGCAGCTCCAGCTCACTCACTGTGGAGAAGTGCAGAAGAAAGGTCCACTCCTGATACTCGTCACGCTCCTGCACATCACATCTTTTCACTGGGATACAACAACACAGGTAAATTACGTATAAGTGATTTGTTTTCTCAGTACTGGAACGCTTAGTCAATCATTGTAACGCATGCTTCTTAAAATATGATCACTCTATGATGTTCTTAATAATGTGAATAAAACGCATATTTATCCCATAACTCTGAAGGTCAGAGTATTTATGGATTTTGTGAGTGTCCTTTTGCTTGTATTGTAAGCCATGCTTTTGGGGTAAATATTGTTAAAGGAAGCATTTATATATATGTTTATAAATATAAGTTAAATATCTGTATACTTTTTGTTTCTTGCTGCATGTATCACCAAGAAACAATAATTTCCAAACTTCACCTAAATCAGAATTGTTCTGTTTGTACATAGCAGTGGTCAACTTGTAAGATGAACAAAACAAAGAAAACATCCAATATGCAGCAAATATTATATTCTACACATAGTGAAAGCCGTTTTATACATAAATAAAGTTATAGTAATGTACCAGTAATATGTATATGTATATGTACATTGCAATTTGGTTTGCTTTTAAGACTTTAATCAAACTAAACTTTTCAGCCATTAGATAGAGGTCAAAATCTCAAAATATGCAATTTACTTTTCAGTAAAAACTAATTTGCACACTGGTCATGAATATTATAATGAGCTGTCAGTGAAAAGTCTTTGCATCAACTGTAGCATGAAATCATTTCATATGGAAAAGCATCTTAAAGTCGTGCTTTGTACCTGTGCACAGTACAAAGGACGTCCTACTAATTAGCAGCGTGAGTGTCAGTTGTAACAGACTCAAGACGGTGCAGTGGGGGCTGTAGAACAGTCACTAACAGCGCAGCAACTGCAGATTGTGCAACACAGTGAGGTGAAAAGGTCCAAAAAGTGATGATGAAATTTTATGCAAAACATGGGAAACTACATTAGCAAAAAAGGAATCGTGCTCTCAAGTAGACCCTCACTGGAGATGCCTGAATGATTCTTACAGTTACAAGCAGCTAAGCCAACGGCGGCGGTGAATCCTCACAAATATCACAATGGAATTTTAAATATCTCATAAAATAGCTTTTTAATGAGCGAACATTACAAGCTAATTAGAAATTGAATTTAATAGGAGGTGTTACATAACTGCTGATAATGTAAATCAGAGCTATGGTATTTCATTAGATGTAGTTGGAAATTTGTAACATTCAAAATCTTGAGACATCTTACAAAGTAACACTGTGTTAGTAATCACAAACCTTAGTTTCACATTATCTATCATTATCTATTTTTTATACAAAACAGGCAGTTTAAAGGCAACTATCTTATGTGATATTGTAATAGTCAAATTTAGACATCAGCCTAATGCTCTAAAGTGACTCTGTAGTACAGACTGAATATTTCGTTCCAAAGTTAAATATTTCCCTCCTGTTGCTTGCCTGATATTCTCTGTTGTAAACAAAGTGTGTTAGGTTGGTCACTAAGTTACAACATGTTTTTACCGTCTAATCAAAGCCAAGCACCTCAGTGGTGCTGCATTATTCTGCATCGCAGTCCTGGTCAGTAATCACACTGATACTGCACAGTGTGTCCTCTAAATGTCGACACAACCCTGTGATTTGACGTTTTTTTAAACACGTTGCAGTGGAGGATGCACGGTATGTTGTTCTATTGCTCATCTTGGCTATTCACATTTAAATGCCTTCATAATCATAAACCCTTTAATAACGTGCACTTCGCCTCTTATTGTGAGACTGTGTTGGTGTTGCTAAAAGCATGTGTATTCAGTAATGGTCTTCCATTTTGTAAATGTCGTGACCTGCTTTCATTAGACTGTTTGAATGTTTTCACGTGCCCCGGGATTGAATACACTGATTTGACATTTGACCCTTTAAAAAAATGTGATAATTCTGTCATAACGTGTGAACTTGTTTTACTGTATTTTTGACCGTGCAGGCTCCGCCGCCATGGAGGGCAATTCCAGTGCCTCTGTTGGAGGCACGCTGGCGTCTGCGTCAGGAGGACAGGCAGGTGGACAGGTTTACGAGGTTGCAGTGCAGAGCAACGCCACCAACCGCAGCTCCCAGTTTGCAGATGTGGCCCTGCTGCAGATGTTCAAGCCTCTCATCATCCCCTGCTATGTGCTTGTGGTGATGGTGGGCATCTTTGGGAATTACCTGCTCCTCTATGTCATCTGCAGAACCCGCAAAATGCACAATGTCACCAACTTCTTCATTGGAAACCTTGCCTTTTCTGACATGCTGATGTGTGTGACTTGTGTCCCTTTCACTCTCGCATACGCCTTCAACCCACATGGTTGGATTTTTGGTCGATCAATGTGCTATCTGGTGTTCCTCATTCAACCCGTCACAGTCTATGTTTCGGTTTTCACCTTCACTGCTATAGCTGTGGACAGGTGGGTGGAACTCTCTGCACTTTTAAGACGTTATGCTAATCAGATCAAGTGCAAATTTGTTTAGTTTGTTAGTCTCTTGCTGGTTTGTGTAACATAACTGTGGTGATATTTTGGCCAAGATCTTTAAATAACATACATTTCTCTATATAATAACATAAATTTCCTCTTTATGTAGTTTGTTTCACATTTTACACACCATACTAAGTTTGAGGGATGGATAATTACCAAGTCAAAAATAATACAAATACAATTATAACCTGTCATCATTTATACTCATTTAGCAATTAGTTTGATAAATGAGTGCTTACTTATTTTTAATACACCTTAACAATAAGAAAACAGTTTTCCTTTTGCAGTTTTACACACAAACTGTTGATTTCTCTCTGTCTGAGGCTGAGGAGAGCAACAGCAACTGGAGCTTCTATGTGCTGGCTGGAAAATTTCCTTGGCTTTGGCTTCACTGAGAAATATCATATAATTTGTTGTGTGTTTCTAGTTTTGTTTAGTTTGTTTTTCCTTGGGTTATTCCATTGACAAAGACAATTATTCCTTAAGTAAGAGCTAAAAGCAAACTGGATTTTTATTTACGAGTATATAATTTACATTTATCAGCTCATGTTTAATCAGTCATTGGTTAAGTGTGTTGTGTACCCTTATTAAACTGTGTCACTTGGATTTTTCTCATTTTTATTGAAGATATTATGCAACAGTTCATCCCCTAAAGAAACGAACCTCTGTGGCTACGTGCGCCTCGGTCCTCACTGGAATCTGGTTGTTGTCCTGCGGGCTGGTTGCTCCAGCAGTGACCCACACCTACCACGTTGAATTCAAAGAGGAAGGCTTCACCATCTGTGAGGAGTTCTGGTTGGGGCAAGAGAAAGAAAGACGTGTGTATGCCTACAGCACCCTGCTGGTCACATATGTCCTGCCACTGTCAGCTGTCTTTGTTTCTTATCTTTGCATTTCTGTCAAACTGAGGAACTGCGTTGCACCAGGCCACAGGACTCAAGACCAGGCAGGTGCTCAACAAGCTCGCAAAAGAAAGGTCTTTCGCTTAGTAGCACTTCTGGTGTCTGCATTTGCAGTGTGCTGGCTTCCCATTCATGTATTCAATGTGCTGCGAGATATAGACATTCACCTCATTAACAAGCGCTACTTTTTACTTATTCAGCTGCTGTGCCACCTGTGTGCCATGAGCTCATCTTGCTGTAACCCCTTCCTCTATGCATGGCTGCATGACCGCTTTCGCGCAGAGTTACGGAAAATGTTCAAGTGCCATCATCGCATTGGAGTGCCTGCCAATCACTGTGCTGCCAGTGTGATCTTGTAATGATGTGCAAAAGATGATCGTTTCGTATTATTTTAGTTGTTGATCCATAAAGTCAAAAAGTGGTTGGTGTGTTAGCAAATTAAAAGAGTTCATCTTATAGCCACCCAAAAAAAATCCACAAAAACTTTTAAAGTGCAATTTGGCAGTGTTGAGTACAAATATGATAAAAGGGCCATGGAGAGATTCTGAGAAATTTTAGTCCTGATGGTACCGATCAGACGTAACTGATGTTTTGCAATCAAGCCAATATAAATCCAAGGTACAGTGTGGTTAATAATTTGAGGTTTGTGCCAGACAAAAGCTAATGTAGACTCCACAATGATCCATGTGTTCCCAGAAAACTTCATGATGTTGCTGCTTTAATGAGTCGATTCGTTGTCAGATGGACACTGGGCCATTTTGGGACAATGAATATCAGCAGTTGATTGAAAGGAATATATCCTTATATTTTAACATACTTTGTCACCATGTGTTGGATGTTTTTGGGAAACACTCACAACAGAAAATGGTGTAACATGGTTGTAAAATGGTCCAATCTAATGAATAATTATGAAGACAGGGTCAACAGGCCAGAGGGTAAATATGTACTACAGAATGTATTATTCCATGGTGAGGTAAATGCTTCAAGAAATACAGTAAGATTTTTATCATCTAATGTAACATATGTACTGTACATCTGACCTATATGGAATAAAGAAACTTTCTTTTATAATGTTTCATTATAAACAGGACGAGAAAATAATCGATTAAAATCTAGGTTTGTGATTGTATTGTGCATGAAGAGAAAATGAGACCGTCACTTCCAAAATGGTCCTTGCAGATGTAGTTGTTTCCACCCAGGCACTGATATCAGACCTAATCCTCATGTGGTGCTCCTTCTCAAAGCCTTGCGGAACAAATTCAATTTATGAACATGCTCCCCTGGGCTTTCATTTTCTTAAAGCCTGTACTTGATGAATATGCACATTAGTATACTATTTATCAGATTATTTCTGCCAGCGCTGTATAATGGCTGTAAAAATTAAACTGTAGTGCAGTGGTTGGTTCTGTTCTCTGCTTAATTTTGTTTTCTATTGCTTTTTAAAATGTACAAACTGTGCAGACAGATGTGGTTTGAAGGCTGCTGCAGTCCTGAAATACCCGGAAGACCCACAGCATTATGTTCTCCTGTACTCATGGCAGAAATTGCATAGTTTTATTTATTTATTTATTTTGTGGTTCTGTCATTTTACCTTTTCTCTGGATGCATATAACGCACTTACAACTATTAAACAATTAAAAGCATGTTTGAAAGCATGTTTACGGTTTGCAGTATACTTTAATGTGTGAGCTGTGCCATCATACACTGTGTAAAATTGTGAATACAAATACAGAATAATTTGCCTCTGTCTTTAGTGGATATACTTAGATGGTAAGAGTGGATGGAATTAAATTACATCCAACTTGGTCAGACTGTCCTTATGTGCCCACTACAGAATTTAAAGGAGGAAAGTGTTTTCTGCATCTTAACTACAGTAGGCTATAGTAGGACACTGAGAAAATGTTGAAATGTATTGACCTTTTTCATTTATTTGGTGCTTTTCAACAAAGTTCCAGGACCTGTTGTTTAACATGTCTAATCAAAAATATTGTGCAAGGCTGTAAAACGTTACTATGGACCTGACATTGCAACTGTTGATATTCTGTGTACAAGCAAGATTAAATCTATGATACTATTATTAGTTATCGTCAACCGTTGTCCGTTCAGTGCTTGCTGAAACAAAGCAAGAGAGTAAATCTAATAAAACCCAGCAGCTAATGCAAGTTGGTTTTTTATAATTATCTTATGTACCATGGCAATGAGAGAAAGCTTATACTATGAAAAGGTGATTTAATATTGAATCAGTCACGCCCAATTTTCAGACAGGCCGACTGACATTTTCAGTGGCCTAATAATGGAAAAGTAATATGCAACATTCATAGGTTCCTTACTAAGCTAATATTCAACCAATACAATTAAGGTTTTTCACTGAAACCTTGATAGATCTTTTTCACAGCAGACATTTTGATTTATAATAGGATAAGCACAGATGCCACTAATATTTGATGGCTCCATTTAATTCATGTGAATCTGACGGTGCGACAGTGGAGCACCATGCACAATATGCGAACCCTGAAACCAAGTCAGCTAAATCCAATTCAGTCATCCTTTATTTTTCTACACCTGTGCTTTTTACTGTGACATGTCAGGGTGTCTTCTGTGAAAAAGACTATGCAAAGGACGGTCACCCCAAGTGTGCAAAGCCATTAAAATGTCCAGCATCAAACTGTAAATGTGATAAAAGTGATAAAAATTCCACAGTTACTCTGACATTTATTTCACACTGTTTGTGAATCATGTGGGGTCTACAATAACCAATTCAGTATAGCTGTATTTGAAAACCAAATAATAAAAGGGAGACAAACAAAACATATGTTGGACAAACTACATCAAAAATGTTGCTGCATCACATACTCATATGAAAAAAAAAACAGCATCAAACTATATGCATCCTTCCTAGAATAGTCCTAAAACAAGAAGTGCAATTAAGCACAAAACTTTTTCTCCTGTCGAACCAGTAGCCACACAGGTAAACATTAGTCTGTACATAACTGCTTATGATTTGTCAGTGTTAGAAACAGACAACATCTTCTGCGTCAGAGCAAAAATTTTGGCTTCGCGAGGAGTGCGGATGTATGAGTCAATTTCACTGTCAGAGATTTCCTCATCACCAGTTACATCCTTGAACTCTGGCTGCTCCACTCTTCTTTTCTTTGCATGAATCACACACGGGGGAGCAAACAGCACTCTCTTCCCCCAGTTTTGTTCTTGATCTTGGCTCTCTTGTGTGTCACTGAGTGGCTCAGACACTGTGCATGGCTGACCTTCTCCATTGCCTGGCTGCCTGGTCTTTTCAGAATTCGGTTCACATTGTCCTAAGGAAGATGTTTTTGAGTTTGCTCTGCAAGCTCAGCGCTTTGGGATTGATTCGCCTCCTGAGTTAAAGCCCCCTCAAAGCTAACCTGACACTCCTCCAGCAGAGCATCCTCATGGGTTCTCAGAGCCCTCCTTAGCAGGGCATTTCGGTGCTGCAGAATATCCTCCACCTGCTGAACAACATTGTCTGGTGTCACCGTTTCTCTCAACCACGGAATCTCCTTACCCAGCTTACACAGCACCTCCTTTATCTCAGTTATTCTCTTCAATGCAGGCTTGTGCTTTTTCACTTTGGCAATCTGACAGAACCTTTCCAGAGAGAGTTTGAGACGGTGTTTGGTGGGTTTTAATGACTGCCAAGCCAAATAGATCACTGCCATCATTATAGGGATTGGCCTACGGCCAGTCACTATCCAGGTGTCTGCGGCCAGTTCCACGAGAGCAGCAGCACGTTTTGTCAAGTCCTGGATGTTCTCAACCAATTCTTCAGGAACATGGGGAGAGCTAATTTTGTATCTTAAAGAAAGAGGAAAATGTTTAGATGAAAACTCAATAGACAGAGCAATAGACTGTACTAGGAATTTAAAATAAAAGCAATTTGTGCATCATCTAGAGCACTGCTGACACTGTTCTGCATGGAAACTCTCCAGATAGATTATTGCCTTTCAGTTACTCCAGAGACCAAGCTTTTTTTTACTGTCAACATTGACAAAATGTGTTCCCTTGTTTTACTGAACAATAACTCATCCTTCTAAAAGTGCATTGCAGTTCCATTTCAGAATTTCTAATACAGCCAACGTTAATAAATGTTATGCCTGAAAGTTGCTTAACTATAGACCAAAACTAAACTAGTCTGTTATTGGGTTGAAGTGCTGTTTGCAGCCAGTTTCTATAATCTAAAGATCAACTTTACCACTTTACTTATTGTTGTTATTTTTTTTCTATCTTACACTCTAAATAAATAAATAATAAAATTCACTGAAAGACTGACTCACAGAAAAAATACATAAATATAAAATCTACCCACTGAGTTTAAACTGGCTGTAATTCTGTTGCCCTTCTACGGTATTTTTCTATATCCCTTTAAAAGGTCTGTTTAAACTTTTTTTAATGTTGATACCTTCAGAGAAACATTTAGAACACTGTCCTTCACTTACTCTTGACAGTGGGCCTCCATTACATCAGTGATACTGACGATCGGCACCTCAATGTTGAGAATCTTGACCATTTCTTGATAAACCGCACCCACAAGCATCGGATCAGCATCCAGCAGGCAGCTAATGGTTCCCATGGTAATAGGCCAGTTAAGCTGTCTGCAGCTTACCAGCAGACAGCAACCAGTTAGAATTTCTTTCTTCTGGAGGCTTACTTTGATGAAACTTTCATGCTGATAGGCCTGGCTGTAATAGGTCTGTGAGAAATCCTCGATTTCTTTGTGGACCCGGAGAATCCGACATAAGGCTTTCACTCGCTGCAGACCTGCAGTTTGTGAGCACAACAGGGTCAACTAGTGACAGGAGTTATTATATAATATTATCTCAATCAAGCAGAAGCTCCCGATAGTGACACAATCTCACCTTTTTTCAGGTTTAGACACGGCTTTTTGGCCACAGCTGTGGTTCTGCTGTAGGAGACATCTGTAAAACACACACAGATTCCAGGCAACAACACAATAAACATGGAGTGTGTGGGAGTTTGACTTTAGGCGAAAAAAAAAAAACACATCCAATAAATTCAGCCTCAGCATCGTGCTGTTTACAATGATAGACATTTTTGCATGTATATATTCAGCCATTTGGAAAAAATATAGTTTAGTTTGTTCTGTCGTATTAATTATAATTCAAAAGCTGATGACTCATAAATTAAGACAGATGTATTTGTTCAGGTATTAGAGCCAAAGATATTTTTAAAAACACTTTTAAGCTAAAATTTTGTCTCGTTCTAAAAAAAAAAAAAAAACACAGCGTGACTTGACCAGCCTGGTTTCTGAACATTGTCACAGTACAAATTTTTAGCTAAAAGAATCAATGGTCCTTCCCTTGACTCCATATATCATGTATGTATGTATACAGTATGTGTATTATGTTCATAACGCAATGTTGTCCAAAGACAAAGCAGAGTTGTCATGTGGTACCTGTCTTGTGGAAGTAGGTAATTTTACATGCTATATATGCCTCAATATGCTTAAAAACATTTACACTAACAGGGAGATGAATGATGGCACAGAACTTGCCATGGAGCTTCGTAGTACAGTGGTTCTCAGTCCTGGTTCTATAGGATCTCTACTTATCTAAATGATTGCCTGGATCAGGTGTGTTCAGTCAATCAGAAGCTAAAGAAACCAATTCCTTCATCTTTAATCATTACACCTTCACCTAAGATGGTATGTTCCAGCTTTTCATTGGCTGAACTCACCTGATCCAGGCAATCGGCAGTAGGTAATGCAAGGTTTGCTCGAAAAAAGCAGAGCAGCGGTCCTTGAGGAACAGGATTGAAAACCACTTTTCTAGGAGGTTAATATGCTCATGTTTTGAATCATGATACCACGGCTGCAAGGCCAGGGAAGATACAAGACAGTCTTCACAGGAACATGAAGAGGCTATGTCTATATGCATTCTGTTTCGAGTTAAAAGAGGACACTAAAATTATGATTAATACAAAGCCAGTTTACCAAAACGACAACATCCTGTATGTTTATATTCATTTGTCCTGGTTTAACGATATATATTTCAGTATATTATAACTATATTATATTAATATTTACACAAGTTTCAGCTGCCATTCCAGTCATGTTGTTTATGTTACTAAAGGATTAAAAACTACATTTACAAAATAAACAGTTATTTCCTTGAAAAATAGCCCTGATTACTCTGCATAATCCAAAGAAAACTGTGCACAGTGAGGACCACATTTAGGAGTAGAGAACATGACCATTGTTTGTGGAAAGACTAAACTGTTAAACTGTTTTTTCAAATTTGCTGAAGGTTCAGTGAGATAAATAAAATGCGTCGGACAGAATATAGAACATTACAACACACACATAGTGAAAGATGCTGGGCAGACAAACATCAGTGTGGAGCACCACCCAATGGCCGCTCTACATTAATGCTCTAAGAGCTGACCACTAAACAGTGAGAAGTCATTCAAACTATGAACTTTCTAGTTGTGACCAAATTTGACTTATTGCTCATAAAATAGGTAGGCTTAGCTGACAAATCATTGGCCAGCCCTGTAAAGAAAATGGATCGGGTATATTCTAGTGCTGTAGTAAAATTGGCTTTTCTGTTATAAGATAATTATAGTTCAACTTGTTTAACACTTCATAATAATTGAAGGACTGCCCAATGAACCAAGCATATTACCTTATACATTTGTATGCGTGTGCCTCTATAAACTGCTCAATAAATAATACTGGAACACAGAAATTAAAATCTGGTGTAATTTAAGGCCATGTTCATTTGTCCACAAAGTAAAGACAAGTTAATTGTCTATTGGCAAAAGCCCCATTAGGGATAATAATAAGAATAATCTAAAGTATTTGTTAATGAAAACTCCGACAATACAATCTGATATTCAGTCCAAAGTTTTGATATCAACGTTTGCCTCAAAACTCGTTTAGCTTCTTGACTGTGCTGAAAGGATGTGTCCGTTTTGAACTGGACTCCCTAACGTCGGGGCTGCCTCAGCGTCAGCGTTACTATGGCCGCCGTGGGACTCGTACCTGAACCCCCGACCGGATCCGCGGCCAGGACCCCCTCGGACACCACGGAGCCGCAGTCCACGCACACGAGCTGCGACTGAGCGTACAGATCATCGTCTATGATGTTGGAGGAGCCGCAGCCCGGGCAGCTCAAACCACCTTTGGACATCTTCACAAGAACGAAATGCCGCCGACAACAACAGATGACAGGTGGGAAGTTTAAAAAGTCGCACTCTGTTACTTCCGCAATATACGTTGTTGGCAGCTGCTGAACGTCCAATGAACGTCGCTGCTCTGAAGGGTAAGTAAATTCTGTCCGGGCGGATACAACGCTCGCGATTTAAATGGTTCCTTGTCCGAGGTTAGAACAGTAGGACTTAAATGCTGGAAACCAAACTACAAAGGACCAGAGGGTATGAATTCAGTCAGGGGGGTTTCTCTAAAACCAAAGCATGACAATGACACATTTGAGCCAGTTAGTAAGGTCACATTTAGAGCATACTGTAACACATCAAAAGCAGAGTTTTATACAATAAAATGTTTGAAACAATCAGTTTGCAAATTATATAAAATACCTTACATTTTGACACCGATGTCAAAGACAAGATAGTCATGAGGAAAACATGATTTAGAAAGGCACACACCTCTCAGCTAACAATGCAGACTGTATCAGAACAAAGGTCAAAGGAAATGCCTGCAGAGCTCAGAAACAGGATTATTGCAAAGCACAGATCTGGGAAAGGCAGATCTGTGCCAGAAATATGTCTGTGGTTTATTCATTTTTTTCACTTTGTTATTATGGAGCACTGAGATTAATGAGAAAAAAGTTCTAAATGTGAATATGAGTTTAAGAAACTGCAATACTGTATCTCACACACACACAAACTGTAATTCAGTGATTTATTTTATTTTGAATATTTTAATACCATAAAACAGCAACTTCAGTATAAAATAATAATTGAGTGCATATGTTAATATGTAAGCTAATCAAAGTGCTTTTTGTGAAAATCAAGTAAACTTTTTACATTCAGGACAAGAGCAGGAAAGTGCTGATTAACAGTAAATTAGCTCTTTTTCGCAGTGGACATGAAAAATAACAGTATTGATTTTTTGGCGATTATCATGTTGGCAATTTAAAATTTACAGTATCAGAGTTACACTAGACAAGATTTTATTCCAAACATGAATTCACTGTTACAAATACAAAACATAAATTCAACATGTACAAACTGTAACCAAGTGTCAAAAATAATATAAAATATTTTGAACTATGTTGAATATCTTCAAAGTCATTATCATCTTTCTTTTTCAAATAAATTTACATAAATTCTAATCATTGTCCGTCGCATTTAGTTTGTTCATGCCTGCTAAAGCTAGCTTGTACTGTACCTTTTACAATTGAATTCAATCATTTTCTGTTGTGGAACTGTCTTATTACTGGGACTTAACAGATTTGGTATATTATAAAAAAGTGTCATCCACCTAGACAGCCTTCTTCATGGAGGTCATGGACATGAGGATACTCGGTTTTTCTTCCATGACACGCACAAGCAAGTTGTCGATGTATTGTTCCAGTTCTGATATCTTTTTGTCTCTCTCTGCGAGCTGCTTCTCCTGCTTCAGCACCAAGGAGATGAGTTCCTCCTGAGTCAGCTGGGAGTACGGCCCATTCAGCCGACTGTCATTTACCTGTGAGACAACAGAAAACAAGGGGAGAGTCTATATATTAAATGGAGATATGGCTAAAATATTTATGCCATTTGAATAATTACCAGACAAACATTTAGATACAGACACATTTAGTTTCTGATAACTACTCTGTAAAATATATGAAGCACCATAAAGGCTCAGTTTGAAAAAAGTAGACATACCTTGGTTTTGTTCTGAACTTCACCAAATCCTGTGGATTTGTTATCTGCTTCCCCTTTAATGACCGAGACAGAGTGCTGGTCCAGAGGATTAAGAGGTTTTACAGGTTGAAGCCTGCTGTGACAAAAAATAGGTAAAGATGAATGTGGGATGGATAGAAGAGGAAGAAAATGAGGTAATTGTGAGTAAGTAGCACTATATCTGTTTACAACATCTACGTTTTTGCAAGATCAATAAGAAAGCAATTTAACTGATCGAAGCAACTTTATAAAATAACTGATCGAAACTACCTTATAAAATATAAAACACACTTATACAAGCAGAGGTGAATGAGTATAAATGATGGAAAAAAGGAATCACCAAGCTTCTTTTTACAACAGACTCAGGGTTAAATATTTGCAGCTAGTGGTGTGTCATGAATAATTTAGGAAGAAATGCATGGCTTGCATAAATAGTCTTTGAAAGAGCTAAACTCCCTCACCTCCGTGAAGCTGCAGGGTGTAGGTCCTGCCTCCCACATGCTTCCTCCATCGTACTGTGCACCTGGGATTCTTGTAGTGGTCTTTCCTGCAGAGATATTGTGGCCTCTGGCTGTGGGGCACATAGTTGAGTGGCATTATTCTCAGGTGTACTTACACCTGCAGGTGGCAGCGGAGCATGGACCACCTTTGAGGATTTGATTTTTGTTTGAGAGGCAGTCTGTGACCCAGCTGGAGACCAGCATATTAAACCTTTATTACTAGATGTACATATTTCAACCTCGGCTTCATTTTCATCTTCATCATCGTCAAATGGATTTAAGCCATAAACAACCTGGACTGGTTTTACCTCTGAGCCACCTTCACAAATGCTGCCAACACAAGGCCTGTCTGTTTTGGGTTCAGATGATGTCTCCTCTTCCACGGAACCAGGCCTAGGCGGTGCAGGACGTTTACCCGGTTTGGGTAGGCTTGTTGTGGCTTTGCTTGTGCTACTTTGCATCAGGCTCTGGGGGCTCTTTGGATCTGTGGGAAACCTACTCACAGGAGCGATCATTTGCACCGAGCGCTGAGGGAGAACACTGGCAGTTCTGACGTCTCTGTCGTCAGTTTGCTTGGTAATTTGAACCAGATGTCGCGTAGATACGTCGGTCTCCCTGTGACTCTCAGCTTGATTCCTTCCTGGAGGCTGAGGAGCTGCTCGCTTCTCTCGTTGAGGACAAATCAGATTCTTTTCATCGTTTGAAATTGTCTTAATTTCCACTTGTGACACAGTAGATTGACATCTGGAGAGGAGACACAGACTACATGTTTTACAAGAATTTAGCGATAAATTAATAAGAATCTTACATAGAAGCCAAAATACTCCAATCATGATACAGTTATGAAGTGGATTCCTGCTCTTTGATGATCTGAAACGTAGAATAGTAAAGCTCTAGAATGTTGCAGAACTACCCAATGAAATAAACCAAACATATTATACATGAGGAATCAAACAGAAAAAGTAGTGAAAAATGCGATGTAATTTGCTAAATTGTATCAATATAAGAGAAGAAAAATTATTTTCTCCAAGCATATCTCTTCCTGAGATCTTGGTGGAAATATGAGCCACTTTTGCTGTCAAACACGGAGCAACAACTACTAGCGAGCACACATTTCAACTCATTTTCACTCCGTTTTATGACACGATATGAAATACTCAAATTTATTATATCAAAACTAAACTAAACTGCTTTAGATAAATCTTCTCAATTTCAATATAAGTTATAAGGTATTAAGGTGTATATGTATTATACAGGTAAGACGATATTTTATGATGGGGACTTTTGGGCCATGCACACACCATGAGGGCTATTCCAACTACTTTCTATTAAAAAAAAAGGTTCAATCTTGGCTTTATGGATGACAATGTCAAACAGTCCAACACTTTGATCGAGACTGAAATATCTGAACAACTATAAGATGGGTTGCAAAGAAATTTAGTCCTAAACAGAACAATCCTAATAATCTGGTAACGCTCCTCTATTTCTTCTTTTAGCACCACCGTGAAGTTACCAGTATCAGGGATTTGTAATAACTTTTGCAACCATTTCACTTTTTTCTTTAACACCAGCAAGGGGTCAAAATTTCAAATTGTTAATATTCTGCTTTTTGACCAAACACTTGCAAAACTATTAAAACTCCCACTATACACTTGTTTAAAGGGAGCCAGGTAGAAGTGTGAGGTCACAGGGGCTGAGATGAAGAAGGTGCAGGAGTTTAAGTACTTGGGGTCAACAGTTCAGTGTGATGGGGGCTGTGGAAAAGAGGTGAAGAGGCGAGTGCAGGCAGGTTGGAATGGGTGGAGGAAAGTGTCAGGAGTGTTGTGTGACAGAAGAGTGTCAGCGAGGCTCAAAGGAAAGGTGAACAGGACAGTGGTGAGACCAGCTCTGCTCTATGGGTTAGAGACAGTAGCAGTGAGAAAGAGACAGAGGCAGAGATGGAAGCAGCAGAGATAAAGATGTTGAGGTTCTCCTTAGGAGTGACAAGGTTGGACAGAATAAGGAACGAGCTCATCAGAGGGACAGCGCACGTTGCCTGTGTTAGCAACAAAGTCAGAGAGGCCAGATTGAGATGGTTTGGACATGTGCAGAGGAGGGACAGTGAATATATTGGTAGAAGGATGTTGGAGATGGAGCTGCCAGGCAAGAGGGCGAGAGGACGACCAAGGAGGAGATATATGGATGTTCTAACAGAGGACATGAGGTTAGCTGGTGTCAGAGAGGAAGATGCTCAGGATAGAGTGAGGTGGAAAAGGATGATTCACTGTGTTGACCCCTAATGGGAAAAGCAGAAAGAGTAGTAGTAGATCCTGTGTTTTATTTGATATTCATAACTGGTATTTTTCGGAGGTTTATACCATACTATGACTTCTACTGTACAGAGATGGGCTGTAATGCTGTTTAATATAATGGGAAATATGTAAATGTAGTGCTGTTTGATTTGTATCATATCTATCAGTGTTGGAAATGTGCAGAGTGGCTTCAGCTAACCTTAGTTGGACATTTGAGACTTTGGCTGTGCTGCTGTTGGGTTCAGTAGATGAGTCAGGATCCTCCTCAAACAGTTGATGAATCATCCACTGTTTGAGTAGAAGTCACTTTCTCCAGCAGCTCCCTGGCTTCATCTTCTTTCCTCTCTCTTTCAGCTTTCTCCATTTCTGCCATTCTAACTTTCTCTTCTTCTTCAATCCTCCTTTTTTCCTCTGCCAACCTCCTCATTTCTTCCCTTTCCCTCCTTATCCTCTCCTCTTCTTCCTGCCTCCTCTTCTCCTCCTCTATCATAATCCTTTCCTGCTCTCTCTTTTTAATTAGTTCCTCTTCCTGTCTCCTCTCCTCTTCCTCTCGTCTTTTCGCCTCCTCTTTTTTAATCTTTTCCTGTTCCTCTTCCCTCCTCCTCTCTTCCTCCCTCCTCATCCTTTCCTCTTCTTCTCTTCTCAAAATCTCTTCTGCCTCAATCCTTTTTCTTTCTTCCTCTACTAATCGCTCATATTCTTCTTCAGCTCTTTTCCTCTCCTGTTCCTCTCGTCTTCTCATTTGTTCTCGCTCTTCTTGTTCCCTCCTAACCTTCATTTCCTCTTCCATCCTAACTCTATCCTGCTCTTTTCTAATAAGTTCTTCCTTCTCTTTTTGTCTCCTCTCTTGATCCTCTTGTCTCTTTTTTTCTTCCATCAGTCTCTCATACTCTTCCTTTTCCTTCCTAGCCCTCTCCTCTTCCTCTCGCCTCTCCTCCTCTCGTTTAATCTTTTCCTTTTCCTCCCTTTGTCTCTTTTCTACCTCCTCAAGTCTTCTTTGTTCCTCCTCCTTCTTCCTCTCTTCCTCCCTCCTTATCCTTTCCTCCTCTTCTCTTCTAAAAATCTCTTCTGCCTCAATCCTTTTTCTTTCTTCCTCTAGTTTCTTCTTTTCCTCTACTAATCGCTCATATTCTTCCTTTTCTTTCCTAGCTCTCTCTTCTTCCTTGTGTCTTCTCTCCTCCTCCTTTTTAATCCTTTCTTCTTCCTCCCTTTGCTTCCTTTCTTGTTCTTCTATTCTCTTTTTCATCTCCTCTTCTTGTCTCCTAACCCTCTCCTCTTCCTCTTGTCTCCTCCTCTCTTCTTCAGCCCTTTCTTCCTCCTTTCTAATCTTCTCTTCTGCAATTCTCCTTTCTTCTTCCTCTAGTCTTCTCTTCTCCTCTGCCAATTTACGCTCTTCTTCTCTTCTAACCTTCTCTTCCTCCCTCTGCTGTTCCAGGGCCCTTTCTTTTTGCATCCTAATCCATTCCTTTTCCTCTCTTTGTCTTTTTTCTTCCTCAATTCTCCTTTCTTGTTCCTCTGTCCTCTTTTGCTCTGCTAACCTTTCTTGTTCTTCTTTCCTGACCCGCTCCTCTTCCTCTTGTCTCTTCCTCTCCTCTTCCCTCTGAATCCTTTCTGCTTCCTTTCTTTTTACTCTCTCTTCAATCCTTTTTTCTTCCTCCTCTTGTTTCCTCTTCTCATCTGCTAGCCTTTTAAGCTCTTCTTGCCTTCTCACTCTCTCCTCTTGATCTGCTTTTTTTTTAATCTCCTCCTCCATCCTAATCCTTTCATCTTCATCCTCATCTTCCTTTATATTTTCTTCTTCAGCCATGTCTTCCTCCTCCAACCAGGGTGAATACTGCCGCACTGCTCGTAATGAATCAGTAGATTGGGGGGAACTTTCAGGAACTTCTTCCATGGATCCGTGGCCTGAACTGGCCAGACTGAAGTTGGAGCCAACGCGTGAGGTCCGAGATTGTGGCTCCTCACAGTAAACATGGCTGCCGTTAATGCACAAGTTGCTCTGTTCTGCAGCGCCAATTTTTTTGTGAGCAATGGAGGAATCTTTGCTGTCTGAACTGCCTGAGCGCTTATGCATTGTAAATTTGAATTTCTTTTTTCCTGAAACAACATTGAAAAATTGACATTTAGTTACAAACAAGACAAGCTAAAAAAATTTAACATTGTTGAAAAAAATGTTACTCTCAACCTTCAGAGCACTCCACATTCAGACCAGAGGACTGGCTGCCGCTCAGTGAGGAGTTCTTCCCAGGCAGAACAGACATAGACTGAGACATGTTCTTCTGCAGGTTAGATTTGGGAGAAAATAACAACTTCATTTTGTGCTTCTTCTTTTTCTCATCCTTCCCTGTAGTTACTTCCCCATCCACATGTGCCTCCTCCTCACTGTCTGTCAGAACCTGAGTAAAGGATGGCACCACGCTAGACACAGTATCTGATTCCTTCTTTTTGCCACGGACTTTGTCCTTGAACTTGCCCAGGCGGGAGCGGGATTTGCCGGCAGTGGAGAGGTCAAACATGCTGGCGGTCATGTTGTTTCTCATGAACTGAATGTCAAGAAGCACCTCTCCTCGGTCTTTGTCTGCCTTGCCAGTCTTGTCTAGCAACTTGAACCATCTGTTAAAGAGAGATATGCTATTAGAAGGACACACGCATAATCTCCACATACCATACTTACATGTGGCCACTTGGCGGCAGCATATACAACTAGTAACCTTTAAGCAAACAGCTGCTTACACCAAGTAGTTATGGAACAACATTATCAGCCCTTTACGATTGTATTTCTCCCCATCGGAAGCTGTTCAGCTTTTTCATTAAACAGCTGTTTGCTGCAGCTGAAAACAACATTAAAAGACCAAAACAGTAACACTGTGCATGGTCAGTCTACATAAAGATAATGGAGCTGCAGATTCAAGCTTTAAAATGTCTGACGGGGGATTTACAGAGTAATGAGTAATTTGTCTAGGGCTGAATAGCACAGTTTAAATCAATACCACAACTTCAATAAGAATAATTTATTAGACAAATAAATGGAGAAAAACAAATGAGAGAAAAGAGAAAAAGGAAAGGAAAGAAAATACAGAATGTTAAATACTAAACAGTCCAAAGGAGAAAAGAAATGAAGCTGTAGTATACACTTGTCTTGTTGTAGAAAGTTATTAAAAATATAAGTTGACTGTAGCTTAGCTGGGAGAGCAGCTGTCTATGAACCACAGGGGCAGTGGCTCCTCCACACCATGTGTCCTAGCATTGTGGTTGGTTTGCTTTCATTGATGTTTCCTTTATTATTCACATGTCTTTAGTGGGTCTTTTATTACACTTGAACAGCATTTAATTTCAACAGCTGAAAAACTATGATTTAATTTTATTTTTGAAGCACACAATAAAGAGAAACATATCTATACACACTCTACATAACAGTATATGCCAAATGTGTGTGAAAATAATAATAAAACTGATTTTTAGGTTATAATGCCCTTGGGATTTTACAGGGAATGATCAAATATACATGAATCAGTTCCACCATAAGCCCAATAACAAAGATTTAAATTTTACAGTCTATACTGGATTTAGCATCAAGTCATTCAAACTATACTCTCATTCAGCTCCAAACTATCCACAATTATACAGAAATTATAATAATCGTGCATTCACCCACAAATAAATATATAATAAATATATGAGTAATACAGAATATTTTAAAGGAATCATCCTTACTAGGACTGAGTTTCATGTGTAGTTTCTTTGTGGAAACTATGACCTATCCCATAGCAAATGGAAAGTGACTCAGCAGCGACTTGAATGTCTTTGGGAAGTCTATGGTAGGTTTATTTTTGAATACTGACGCTGTGGGGTGAGTTGCACCCTCTAATATGGAGACTTTATGACTACTTATGTAGTTTATACTATGACAACTTTAAGGAGTTCCTGAAGAAGGAGCAATCTTTTATTTATGCAGATTAGTCTTGCTTATCATAACATATAAACTGGTCAGGTCCACACGGAACTACTCTGCTATTAATCTAATCATTACCTTAAAAACAGAAAAAGGTACTGACCACAGAGAAGGAATTAGGCACATGTCACTATTGTGTTACCTTTGTGAAACCATTTGTTGACTTAGGTGCATATTAAAAAGAACCTTACATATTACATATTAAAAAGTTACAACCTTAGACTTAAGGTAAAATTAAAACATAAGCCTTGTGTAAGTAGGAAAGCAAGCTCAAAGCCAAAATCTCCACTGAGATCATACTGTCCAGTAGTGACAGAAAGGCCTCAAAATGAGAAGAATAATTTAACAGCACAACAAAAAAGAATAGTCAGCAAAAAAAAGTGCCTATCGGGCAGAAATCTGAGGCCAGCTCACCACAGAACAAACAACTCCAACTGAAATCTGGATTCCTGGAGCAATGAGGAAATGAGGAAGGGGCTGTGTGTGTAGTTCTCTCTGTGTGTGTGTGTGTGTGTGTGTGTGTGTGTGTGTGTGTGTGTGTGTGTGTGTGTGTGTGTGTGTGTGTGTGTGTTTGTTTGTTTGTTTAAAAACATATTCTGATTATGTCTAATCAACTTTCCTATAATGTGAAACACTAAAGTATCTTATCAAAATGAATAGTTTCAGGTTATACACTGAAACCTTACTGGTCTTTTTCCCTGTGGTTTACATAACACCTCTCCAGGAGACACTAGAGTAAACTGTAATGGATACAGTGCCCTCCCTCAATGGTCCTGAATCAGATAAGTCCTGCTCCTCCTCCCTCAAGAATGCTTCAGATGTGGGACACATGCAGTTTAAAGAAGGAAACTGCCTTTTCCTGGAATCTGCAAAATGGATCATTCTGTGGTCGCAGCTCCAGTTTCCTCCTACTGATGATGAGTATAAGGATTTGCAAAATCTAATCCTTGACAACACAAATAGTACACTGTGATGCTTGTTCATGATTTGCCTGATGAACGTCCTTCGAAAAGCACTGCCTGATACATAATGAATTTATTTATCATGCAAATGTAGGCAGGTATGCAGCTGTTCTCAGCAAATTTACATGATACAAAGTAATTAAAATGAATGTTTCTCACTACAGTATCAAAGTGTATTTATTAGAGAAGCAGAATGAATAGCTAATTCTCCTCAATCTTAAAATGTATGAACATGCTCATAAATGCCGTATATCGATATCAAAACATATCAATTAATCTCTGATTTCTGTTACAGAAATCAGAATATAGTAGAGAGTAGGTTTAATCCCAACTCAACCGTTGTATTTCACCAGTGCCCTCAGAAGTCACTAACACACATGCTAAAAAAAGAGAGAAGAGAAGTAGTAAACTACTTCAGTTAAATCACTAGGGAAGTTGCAACAGTGTTTGGGCGTTAGCACATACACAGTGTGCAGGAGGAGGAATTAAAAGTGACGTTCACTTTTCAGTGAATGGATGATGGTGTTGATGATGCCCTTAATATCTAAACTGGATCAGAAATATGCAGTCCTGTTAATAGAAGGGTGTGTGCAGCTCTATTGTACAGACAGAAGGAGAAAAGGATAATGCATGACTCAACGTTTTGCAAACGTATTCTACTTTCTGCAGACACACATCCTTCCTTGTTAAGCCTGAACCCCTGATAAGACAATGCCCGGAGTGGCCCAGGCTTGTCTTATCACAGAACACAGCTGTTGGGAGAAGCGCTGAGTGAGTTCAACAACTTGACAGTGATAATATCCAAAGCACAAAACTGTCCCGGGTTATCACATCAGTACAAGAAGTGTAAGTGAAGGCTGCTGTGAAGAAGCCACAGCAAAGCAGGAAAACAATTCACTTTCCGAGCAGGTGTCACGAACCCCTGCTTGGGCCTTGTGTCATTTTAAACTTAATCAATCAATGGCAGAGCGCACACTGTGTCAAGGGAAGATGAACTACAGTGACTTTGGTATAAATGAAAGCATACTTCTGTAGACTGAAGCTATTTTTACAATATTATACCGTGCACTGTTGTTAATGTATATACGCTTTGCAGATTAGGGCTGATCACATGATTCTTGCTTTAAAAAGCCACCTGTCGTTAGCCACACAGATGTGGGTGCTGTACCTTCATAGCTGATGAATAGGAAAACATAAAAACATTTTGACATGTCCTAGCAGACATCTTGGATTTAACATAGTTGATTCATTTATAAGGTTTTGTTTCAAGCATGCAGCCTGTTTAGCTGCCAAGATGAGAGGAATCATTAATCTAGGAAATATTAACTGACGGTGTTAAAATGTCTGCTGGACACATGAAAACTAGCCATTACATTACAATCTGGATTTTAATTATGTGGAATTAATACCAAACAAACAGTCTTTAATCTGTCATGGACAAGTACCTAGAAATAGTTACATTTCTGTGACAACTGGACAAGCTAAATTCTCAGGGAGATCATGAGCTAAGCTACTGCAGGTTTGAAAAACACCATGCACCTTAAACAGTGGAGCGTTTGTTCTGGCACCTGGTGGCACGTGTAAAACTGTTTGTGTGTCAGAGGGTCTGCACAGCACCAGTAGTACTGCTCAGTATACCTGACCTTGATTGACTGTCCGCCATCACAGTTGTTTGTTCATTGATAAAACAGCCAGGAATGTGAGGCTATAGCCACATTTAAACCTTAGAGGGAGGCAGAATTCACCAAGCTTCCCCCAAAATAGTCCGAAAACAAGCTAAACATTTAGTCAGTTACATCTAAAATAGGTTTAGTGGTTTTGCAAGAAAACTGTAGTTTCAGTGTGAGATGTCCTCCTGAAACTCTCGCATGTTAAAACATGCAACAGCACTAATGGAAAAGCGATTTCACACGTTGCCAAAAAGAGAAAATGTGTCAAGAGACGCACAACATGATACAAAAACACTGCATGATTAGACATGCAGCATACAACCAGGTGAAGTTCAGCTGAACTGGTCAGGTCAGACCAGAAGAACATAACTGTAGGGCACCAGCCAAACTGGTATTTGTGACAAGATTATCTAATTTAATTATGGATTGTGAATAGAGTCTTTCCCTAAATAAAAAAATAAGAGAGTTTAGTTGTTTTTTTTATGTTTTCCATTACATGAATTGACAGAAATTGTTTTGGAATTAAACAACACAACATCACATGTTGCCAATATAACAATTCATGCGTCTGAGCGAGACGTCACACAGACCAGAATGAAACAACAACAAACACCCATTTTCCACACACTGGGTTTTTTTTTTAAGTCCTTCAAAAGTATTTTTTATGTATTTAACTATGTTGTTCTGTGTTTGACACTCCAACTCCTTCAGTTCACCTTAAAACGTTTGCACAAACAAGCATAATATGTGACATCACAAATACTTTGGAAGCTAATCATAGTTTAATAAATAACAAAATTAAGTGTAATATTTAAGCCTAGAACTTCTAGCACACGTGCAGTGAGAACAGACATCAAGGACCAAGGTGAAGGGAGACAGCTCGCCATTGAGCAGAACTGATGCACTGAAAATAGAAAAAGCTGATGAGCTTTAGGTAGTTTTAATGAGTTAAAGGGAGTGTCTGTACAGTTCAAAGCGGAGTCATTTAAATGTCTTAATGGAAAAATGGAGGAGATGTTTAAATATTAAACCACCTTCCTTTGGCCAACGTGTACACTAGACGTTAGTGACACTATACACCAGTAAGGCCTGTAAAATCCAATGTCACCCACCATCACCACAAAGAGAGATGGGTGTCTACTTACTTTGCTCATGCATGTGTGTGTGTGGTGTGTAATTAAAATTCAAAGTTAGCCATGGTGTGGAAGGAGGAGGCCGCCTTCGACCTGCCGCCACAGGGTAAAGATTGAGTCTTTTTTTTTTTTTTGGGGGTCTCTGTTTCTGACAACTTCAGTCAAAGAAAGAGTGAATCTTTTGACTCACTTCATTTGCCTGAGTAATGATGATTGGCATCCTCGAAGGCTGCAGCCAAGGGAACAAATCCCTTAAGCTGCACTGGAGCGAGCAGCCAACATTCATGAGTCAAACCCACCAGAGTGGGCCCGTGCAGTGATGGATGCCTTCATGTGTTTGAATACTTCACACCCCAACAAAGAGGGTCATGTACCAGAAGGAAGTCACACTCTAACAGTGAGGGAGTCTTTATAAATATGCAAGGTCAGGAAAGACATACTCCTTAATCTGCATGTTTTCATATATCTTGCATATTTTATTAGAGTCTGGATTCTTGTCCTTGTCAGTTTGACTATCAGAGTCATTGTTACCAGGCAGTACAGATGAAAATGAGAGGTACTCAGTCTTGTTTCTTGCTAAGGAACATTTGCAATAAAATTAGATGAATATGCCTTCAATCTAATCATATGTAGTTGTAGGAAGCTGATATTCCTTTAAAAATACTGTACACTGTTCATTGTGTAGTTGTTTTTAAGGAGAAAGCAGGAGGTCAGAGGGTCTGCTGCTGTGCGGGAGTCACCTGATGTGTTTGATGGCTCAAAGAAATGATTACTCAGTTTATTTCAAAGTGACTTTTGTGATAAATAGAAAAAAAAATCTGTTTCTCCTATATTATTTGTTTCTGCTCTTCTTTTATGAATGAACGGAATGTTTGGCTCTGAGGTTGTTTCTACTGGTTTCTATGACTTTAGACACAACATTAGTGTTGTGCATAATACTACAGGATAATTATCCTCAAACCTAACATACATGACTGTATTCAGGGGACATTTGATGCACATATTTTTGCACTTAACAATGTGACTGCAGGACTTCACTGGCAGGATACACAGGGTGTGATTTCCTTTGACATCATCTGTATTTATACAATGACCTTTTCACTCCCTGCTCTGTGCACTTACTCTGTCTTGTTGCGGGTTTCGTCCTCGCCCAGCTGCAGCAGGTTGATCACAGCCTGTCCCAGCAGTTTGTCCGGACCCACTAGGGCCCGATGCAGGACGTGGACGTGCAGCGTCCCCCGCTCGGCTCCAGCTCCTCCTCCTCCTCCTCCGCCAGCCTGTGGCGGCAGGTCGAAGGCGGCCTCCTCCTTCCACACCGGGGCCACGCTCTTCTCCACCACCGACGTCTGGTACTTCTCCTTCCCCACTTGCATGACCGCGTACGCATCGTTGGTGCCGCTTTTGCCCTTTATCCTCAGGCCTCTTGCTTGGAGGACCGTTACCTGGACGCTAGTGGGACACCACTGCTGGTCCGCCAGGGACATGGTTCAGATGTCTGTCGCTGGGCTGTAGGAATGAAATCACATGCAGAAACGAGGCGCAGTGATGTCGGGGTGGACAGAAGCGAGACAAAGTTTTTTCCCAGGAGCTGAAGTTGAGGAAACAGCTGATTGGGCGTGGTTAGACCGAGGGGGGGTCTGGGTATTAGCACGAAGACACGCCCACAGATCAACAGGTTATACGACACACTGCCTCAAACAATGGGAAACTACAGGTCTCATCTGATGGTTCTTGACACCTGTCAAAGTCAGCTGCATTCACTGACTGACTGTGGCTGACTGATTTGGATAATTACTTTTAATAGTTCACATTTCTCGGTGCCTTCTCCTACCTCCACATTTGTGTCGTCTAAAAACATGAGATCTCTGCTTGAATAACTTTTCAGACAGGACCGGATCCCTGGCAGCCATGTGATAGCTGATAGGCTTTATGTGGTGGGGTTCAGTTTCACAATCAGCTCCAGTTTGGATCCTAATCAAGCTGCTGCAGCGATCCTGTATGGGGGCATTTAATCACACCTGCAGATCAGATGGATTTAAGGCTCTGAAATACTTCTTGAAATACTAAAATGTTTTTGTTTCATTAAAGAAGCAGTAAACATCAGACATGATTCTCCCCAGGAGTGCAGCTAGTATCAGGTAGGTATGAAACATGAATGGCACCTAATCTGTCCACTATGTTTATTGTCCAGTAAAATGTTCTTGTTCCTCAGTCACGGTGATGCTTCATGTCTGAACACTGACTCCTGCTGTTTAAATAGGGAACTAATAAAAAGGGAACTGCAGTAAATGAACACAAGTTCTGCTCAAGTTATTACTAACTTTTCCCTCTAAAAACCCAGAACACATATTGAAAAGTCCCTCTATGATAATGTACATTGTGTTCAAGGTCTATGAAAGGTTTGTTTTCACTGTCTCCAGTTCATGATGTTGAGCAAAGATTAAATCTACAGACACAAATCTACAAATAGCTCCTTGAGCCAATTACCAAAGTGACGCACAAAGGCTGGCTCCCTCTGAGTGTCTGACTGTGACGTAACTGTAGTACTAGGCACCTTAAATACATCCTCCTTAACAAGTTAGGCTTTAATTATTTCCAATCAATGAATCTGATATAGGCAAACTCACCGGAACACCAAAAAAAATTTCCTGGTCCTGCTCACCAATGAGAACTCTGCGGTAAAGCTTTGCTTCTTAGGAAGCATCTTTTACACACAGCTGAGAAAGGAAAAACCAAAACATCACAGAACCAACACACATTACTTGTCATGCAAATCATGAAGGGAATAACGCATGGTTTTTGTTAAAGCTAATTGCTAATTTAGCATTTAGTTTATGTTTTTAAAAGTCTACAACATTCAATTTTATACCATGGCATTTAAATAGAACATGACACTTTAACTCTGCAACGCATCTTCCCCTTCCTGAATATGGACAGTAATAAAGATGTTAAGAATATGTGGATCTACTTTATCCTCTATGTCAAGGGTGTCGAACTCCAGACCTCGTGGCCCGTGTCCCTGCTTGTTTTCCAACTACCCCTGCATGTCCCTCTGCTGATTACCTGGATCAGGTGTGTTCAGTCAGTCAGAAGCTGGAAGACATACAGTTTCAGCAACTCGTCATGGCTTTACAGAAAATTCACCATGCGAATCCTACTGCCGTTCCACAAAGCATCCCCAAACCGAGGATCATACTGCAAGGTAAAAATAAGGTCATATCAAATATATGTACACACAAAATGAATTGAAAAAAATACAAAAAGAAGGTTCCTACTGCATGGGCAGTACAGCCAATGTCAGAGCTGCGCTTTTAGAACATTATCACTGAAGTGTTGCTGATTCAAGTACCTGTGGAAAGTGTGAAGATGTCAAAAAAACTTAACAGGAATATTCATGCGCTCTACACAGGTGTTTATCAGCATCATGTCCACAGCTTTATGAAACACACCCTCAGGGAAGATGGGAATGACTTGTTTGGTTTTTGAACACCAGGTTGTGAAGATGGTGCCTAGTTTGAAAATTAAGACTGAACTGCAAGCTGCCTTATTTTAGGCCTTACAACTGTATTGTCAATTTCAGCTGGACATTATTGGATTTAACAGTAAATTGTCTATAGCCATGCACCAAATTTGGTAACAAATAGAAAAGCACTAGGGAAGCAAAATATGCATCAATTAACAAAAGAAATTTCTACGTAAAAAAAAACAGAAAACATTGGTTATTGGAGTTCCTGTAGTCGTAAAGGTGTTTTATTTTCCTCAAAACCTTCACTATTAGGTACAAACCCTGTTTTGAGTGAACAGTTTGGACATTAAAAAATAAAGACATTTTTTGGAAAATCATTTAAATCCAATTTTGGATTGAAATAGTACAAAAAGCATAAACATTTGAAATTATTTGCTAATTTTGAACCTAATTTAATGAAACCCAATTCACAAAATGAAAGATCTAGGTGCAAATGATAGTAGCACTTTATAATATGATACACAGGAATAATTCCTTTGATGTTGTCATCTTTCACCTCACTACTTTTTCGGTAAGAGAACGACGGAGATAATGCAGTGATGCAGTTTGGCCACTAGATGTTTGTCTTTGACTTCATATGTTTCAAACCAGATGTGAGGAGAGGATTTGACCACAGATTTTTGAATTATTCCCACTAATAGTCTGTACATCTGGCCAACCTGAGCGACAAATTCAGCTCAAAACATGTCACAGCAACAATCTTGACATTGAGTGGCAACAATCATTGGCCAAGATGATGACAGGCGTCGTATGATTGGCCACACAACCACCAATCTGTGGTTTGTTCTCATTGCAATTACATGTTTGTTTAATACACATAATGCACATACAACTAGCTGGCAATCAGACATTATACAAATGAATGCCACATGCAAAGTTCTTACAGCTATTGTTGTCATTATAGTACTGGAAATGGAGACATCCCTAACCAATGCATCACATAATTTTTATCTCTGTTCTGATAATTCTACTGTATTCAACCAATAAAACTGTCTCTAAGGAAGCTCATGTTACTGGATATTAACTATCCTGTACCTGTTATTGTAGGTGATAATGCTGTGAGAGCTGCAACACACATGCACATGTACCCTCTCACTTAAGGTGAACCTTAATCTGCTGACATCCATATGCATCCCTGCAGGAAGGAGAACATATCGTTGACCCAGGGCTGGAACATTCCCAGCTCTTTTTCGTGAGTAGAACCCTCTGCTGTGACCTGAGAGGCGGCAGGACACTGTAGCGGATGAGCACTCCCAGGCCCCACAGGATGATCTCAGACATATGTGAGAGAAGCTAAAGTTGCTCCAGGTCAGCAAGTTCAAGCTCTGCAGTTCCTCTGAAATAAGTTTGGCCACCTCGTCTTCCACAATGGTCTCAAAAAGAGTAAACTTTGGCTGAATGCCTGAGGTCCTTGATCTCTTGCTGGTTTAATAGATGTACAGTAAGAATTTGTGAATGATTAATATTATAAAATTACTTGTTTACCATTGCTATAAGATTTATGGAGCTCCTTGTTCTTCTGCTTTGCTCTTGTGTCAAACTAAGAGACAAAAACATGAACTGAACCAGTCTGCATAACATCTTCTTTCTTTAATTTTTCAATATACTGTAAGCAATGTAAGAATAACTAATATAAACATAAAGCTGATATGGCACTGACCAGAACATAAGAATATATATATATTATACATATATATACATATACATATACATACACACACACAAACATATATATATAATATTTTTTCTGAAAATATTTATACTGAAAGTCTTTTTTTGTAGTCATCTCTACATCTGAAGTCATCTCTAGATTCCCTAAAAACTAAAAATCTGGATGTTAAAATATTCACTTTAGCACATGTTGAAAATACAAACGTTTGAACGTTTTCCAAACAGAGATGGTGCCATGAATAAACTGTGCGGGAAAACGAAAGAATCGCCACTTAGGGAAAAAAGCATTTAAAATGTTTGATTGTGCAGCAAAAAAAATGTTTTCTCCAGATAGTCAGAAAAGCCTCTATGCATTTCAATAATATACATTTGCAATGCAAATTAATTTATAACTCTTTTGGAAACGCATTTTTCTGGATTATTTTTGTCATTGTTGTCTCTCACTGTTCAAATAAACCCACCATAGAAATTATAGACTGATCATTTCTTTGTTAGTGGGCAAACTTACAAAATCAGCTGGGGTTTAAATAATTTTTTCCCTCACTGTAGCTGGAGCAGAGGTAAATTCTTTTAAACCATGTTTTAGATTTCTTAAATTTGGTGTATTAATAAACTTTTACAGAAAGCGATGGGCAGCTCCGCTATCAGTTAGGCTCACTCTGATGTAAACTAGTAATGTGAAATAATCACTGACTACTGCAAACGACTCTTACCTGCCTCCGGGCACTGAGGATACAGGAAGAGGAAGTGTTAGTTCTCCATTGTTGATGAAAAGCGCTGCTGAGGTGGTCCCACCAGTCACTGCTGTGAAATGGCTAAATAGCACAGCTGTACTGACCTCAAGGACCGTTTGGGTTTGACACGACAAAATGAGGTAATATTATAAGGAGTTTTACTGTTCAATGTCCAAAAATAGCAGCTTGATTTATGTAGCGCTACACGTAAAAAGACAAAAACAACTGTCAGTTGTCCCTCAAATGTTGATTGAATAGAGCTACAGTAAAGAACCCATATAAACTGGGCAACCGGTTATATTTTTAAATGCTTATGAGTAAGGTGAAAATGGACTTGTTCCATTCCATTTGCCATTATAAGCAAGAGCACCTGTTATGATCATTTTAAATATTGAGGTTGCTTTACATTTGAGCAATATCAAACGTTGTGTTCCACAGCCTCACTGTTAGTTTGTGGAGGATTTAACTGAAAATATCTGGCTTCTAGATGACATAACTTCTTAAAGTGAGTACTGGAGATTAGGACGTGTGTGTTTCTGCAGCTCATTTGTTTAAACCTGGACACAGCTGGACAGCCTGGTCTGTACCATTCCATTATATGTATCACTGTGTACAGAATAGTTTTATCCACCTAAATCTGTATAAAGTGTTTTGTTTTATGAGACAATGTAGATGTCCTGCCATGTGTTATTTTACTTAAAAGCCAAGTTGGCTTTCACTGAGCAAAATTAGACCAGTGTGTTTACAGTACTATAAAAACTTGCCAGTGTGCTACTTAGGCAGGTTGTTGTGAATGTCAGGACTGTATTTGTCCCCATTTTTATGTGTTATTATGAGCCTGATTCCACACATCAAGATGTTATTCAGTGAAACATAAGATCATAGACAGGATTCTGTTTTGTCTACAGACTTTGCTGTATTTGAGGAGCTTAATTTGAATCATGCATCTAAGCCTTGACATTTTTTTTTTGGTCTCCATAATTGGTATCAAAGTTTGTATGGGTGTGTGTATGTGCGCGTACTGTATGTTTAAGCAGTTTTTATGAGAGGTTGTGTCTTACTACAGAACTCTAAACTTGCAATTTGTGTGGTTTGGTGTTTGATAAATTTTGTAAAAAAACACTGAGCTAGTTCCAGCAAACAATGAGAGTTTCCTGCAAAAGCCTCTGTTCATGTCATGCTGCTGGTTTTGTACAGTGTCATTCCATATGCCCAATATCTGCCTGAGCTTCTACCTGTATCTAATAAGTGTAATCTGAGCTGTGTTTATGTGGTAGGTTTTATTGAGCATTGTATATGCATTTTAAGTAGTATGTGTCATAGGTACACGGGGTGGAGGTGGAAAGGATTCACTTAAACTAGAGGGTTGTAAACCATGGATTTTACACAAGGACACCATGAAGGAAAAAATCATGACATTATTTCTGACTGGATGACAAATGCCATCCAATCAAAACTGGGAATTCTCCACATAATTCCCAAAGTATTACCCCAAAAAAATTATAAAAAAAAAACATGGTTTGGGCAGTAATGTTTTGTCCCCTTACTGGGGCTAAATTCCTATATGTGTGGGAGACAGATTTGTCTCCACAAGAAGACACACCTAAAGTACACACATTATTCTCAAGTTCCAATAAAACTCTTATTTACATCTCTAGATAGATAAATAGATAGATAGATAGATTCTGCTACAAATTGTTTTTAGCATGCATAGTTTTACACAGTTAAGACAAATAAAAACACAGTAAAAATTCTCTATAGAAGAATATTTTACCTTTATAACATGCATATATTGCCCTATCTACTCAAAAACAGTCCACTAATAATTTAGCTGTCCTATGAATCAAAGGGCATTTCAAACTGCCATTTTGAAAAAAATAATCCAAAGGATTGCATTTCCAAAAACATAGTGCATACACTTACTAAACTCAGTGAGACCTAATCAATGTTTTTGTAAACTTTCTTTGGCTTTTTTTCATAAAGAAGCTACAGTATAGTATGCTACAGTATGCTTCTTTATAAATATTATTAATGAAGGTAAATGGCATAAGGAAATCCGGGATTGTGATATAAGGGCAGTTTCAGGATGAGGTTGATTGCTTGATTGGGTTTTGAGGTATTAAAGTTACTGTAAAGGTGAAACTCACTTTGTTACTGTTCTGTGCACTCAGTGGACTTCCAAAAGCCCAAAAATCAAAAACATTTGTCAAAGCTCTCTGATGAAAATGAAACCAGAATCCATTTTCATCTATAGTCTTAACCAGTGTGGGTTACATGTAAATAGTCTGTCAAACTTATAGGCTGTTTTACGTATTCTGAGTATTTGTGCAGAGTAATACTCAGGATTAATAAGACATTTAATTAAAAAATTAAAAAGGCCTATCACAGCACTCAAGATTAGTAACTGCACCAAAAAAGAATTTCCTCTACGAAACGTTTCAGATGAATGCACACTGAAAATGACATATATCACAGTAATATAGGCATAATCTTATAAAGTCAGAAGAATTGCATAAGTGCTACATTACACATAAGTACAAAACAAATACTGGCTTGCCTGAACCAGGGTTTGACCTTAGGGTGGAGAGAAACAACAGTATATGCACGAAACACGGGCACACGGCTTTGATAGGATCACATGAAGAATTTCCATATTGCCATATATTTGTGCTTAAGACGTCCTCAGCGTCAGAGAGGAATGTACTGTATTTGTGGGCTGTGTGCTGGCATACTGTTGTACTTTAACATCTTCATAATTGCTACAGTTGTTCAAAATATTAGCATGTGCAAAAACAATTAAAACATCACCCTTTACCCACTGGGTCGGCAACCATATCAGCATTAAAATTGTTGTCATTAGCAAGAGAAAAAATGCTTTTTCAACTTTGTAAAAGTCAAAAATTCAGCTCTTGGTTTTGCTAATGCTCCATAAGACTGCAGCCGCAGCATTTACAGTAATCAACAGTGTTGCTTCTGGCTGTGTGTGTCACCGGACCTGTGCTTCAGTGTGGCAGGTTCAGGACATGGTTGATATGTTTTGTTCACGTGTTCATTAGACAGTTCAGAAGGTTGAAATGTATCAGTTCTCCATGCTGGTCTCTCTGTTATTAATCCCAAACCAACAGATGACCCATGTCTTCTTCTCTTTGTGGCAAAATCATCGTGACATCATCCGCACGAATTCTGTGAATTAGATACATATGCAAATTCTAATTAACTGTAGTTCATTGACCTGCTTTATTTAAAATCACTAAACACATAAATTAAATGGTGCTGCAAGTAAGCAAAACTGATACTAATATTTTATGTTTATGTGTCTTGTTTTTGGAAGGTTTATTAT
Organism: Channa striata; assembly: GCA_033026295.1. Classification (NCBI taxonomy): domain Eukaryota; kingdom Metazoa; phylum Chordata; class Actinopteri; order Anabantiformes; family Channidae; genus Channa; species Channa striata. The sequence goes on from CM065187.1 coordinate 14,376,043, forward strand.
TTCAGTGTATTTTTACACTGTGCAAATGCTAGATTTTATAATGTGTCTAAAATCCACTGCACGTTACCTGCCCTTCACCAAAAATCGGACACAGTGCTGAACACAGTGAGGTATTTAGCAGCCGGATATTTCTCCCAGGAGTTAGTGGAGAGCAAACCAGATCATTTTAATTTGTATCTACTGAATGTGCACATACACCTCTTTTTAGTAACACAGCAGCAAAATCTATAACTGAAAATTATATTAACTATACAGTTAATCATTGCTAGATGATGTTTCATTCTATATGCATTATATTAAGCATATAGAATCAAGTTGAAATGAATATATAAATAGTCGCAGTTCTTCATATTTTATCCTTGATGGCATGAATGCATTTCTTTTTCTGAGGGTACTTTATGAAGATACATAATACCTTGGTATGGAGATAATCTGACAGCCAGACCTACTGCCTTCATCAGCTTGGTATTGGGACATGTGATGGAATTTGAAACGTACATGCGTGTTCCATGTGTAAGAGAGTTACAGTAAGAAGGAAATGAAATGAGCTTGTTCTGCTGCATGTATTGCAAATCATGGTGTCTGCATAGGACTGTTTACCCTCAAAGTCTACATGTCCGTCTCCATTGAGATCGATGTCTCGTAGGATGTCCTCGAGATCTCTGTGTCCAACCTGAAAATGTCAGATTGTGATATATCCAGGTGTGAACTTTGATGTCAGAAACTTACAGAAAGAGAGGGAAGACGAGATTTAGACTGATTTAGAGCGACAGAGAAGAGGACAGACTCTTCCAGCAGCTCTGTACCTGTTGTCCTAAAAGTTTTTTCATGGCTTCTCTTAGTTCTGCTGTGCTGATCTGGCCATCACCATTTGTGTCAAACTGAAAATACGAGAAAAATAGGCAAATTATTATAGATGAATCACAATCTGCAGATATAAGAAATAATTTCTATCCTCCTAAGCCTTTAGTGACCATGTTCAGAATTACACTGACAAGATTATTATCAATTAGTTGACATAAAGTCTTTAAGTTGTTTTTACAATGTAATTTTACAACTGCCCAATTATCTATAGAGTTAAGACTTAGCGCAATAATACAACTTCATATAAATAAAACCTTTCCTCAGAGATCTCTATATGAACATTATTTAGACTTTTATGCTGTTTTGTTTCTCAGTTTGTTCTTTTATGAGCTTTTCCACGTGACTTTCCTCACCTCCTTGAAGGCATCTCTCAGTTCCTTCACCCCAATCATGTCAGCCGTTTCAGCTAGAAGCTTAGGCCCCATAAGTTCAACAAAGTCCTCAAAGTCAACATGTCCTCCCACTGTTGAACACAGGAAAAGGGGTTAACATATGTTTAGAGAACCAGGAGCCTGAACTGCAGTTTTAGAAAATAAGACGTGCACATAGTTCCACACAGTGACAGATTTGCTCACAATTCATGTTAATCTGCTGGCTCAGTTCAATTAGCTCCATCTCTGTTGGCATGTATCCCATAGTTCTCATGCAGTTCCCCAGGTCTTTACAGCCAATAAATCCATCTTTGTCTTTGTCAAACTCCTTAAATGCTTCACGCAACTCTGAAAGCAGGGCACATAAGATACGAATATAAGAGAAGTGTTAAACTTACTTTAAAATGTTGCAAAAATTGAATTGTCTTTTCTTAATCTGAAATAAATCTTACCATCCATCTCTTCTGGCCTCAGCTCTCGATCCTGTGAAGGATTACAGTGCAAGGTTAGCCTCCAAACACTGAAATAGTTCTTCCATGTGGTGCTGTAAAAAATAAACAGCTAACTACAGCTGAGAGTGCCAAAAGTCTGCAGGTTTCTTTCCAGCCGGAAAGGAAGAGCTTATCAATGTGATCACCTGCTGAATTGTTTGATGGGAGGAAATTATGCAAACTCTTGGCACTCTGTGATACTAGGTGAGATACTTAGGTACTAAAATTAAGAGCATAAACAGAATATGATACACAGCCTTTTAGTATTATTATAGTAGAATTGAACTTTAATCAGTTATGTATATATATTTTTTTACCTTCTATAGGAAAGTTGAACGTTCCAAGAGCATGGAGAGACAATGAATATAGTACATTTATTTGTCCATCAATATAATTGCTTCAACCTTCAGCCCTGCATTTATTTAAAACAACCACCTGAGATCTTTTAATGAGAACAGTCAGTAAAACATCAGCCGTTGACACTGATCATCATTGCTTACTTTAATCGCAAAACCTTGACTCATGTTGTCACTGCTGGAAATTAAATGAAGAGACATAATTGCCATGTGAGGAGGAGTTCAGCCATCACACTGATTTAATAATCCCCCATCCTGCTACAAATGTCCACTACATTAAAAGTGATGCAGCCACATGCAAAAATACACAAACATACACACACACTTGCACTCAGCATTCTAGCTATCAGGATGTCCTGTAAATGTTTTAGGTTGTTGCAGTGTCAGAATACCATCGGAGTTCTCGGTTCCTTTTTACATGCTGTTAGTGCTGACGTTACAATAAGAGCCGGTTACTACACACATTCATGACTTTTTGTTTTGTGCTTGTACTGTATTGTGTGCCAGTCTCTCTCGCCATGCATGCACACGATATTTTCTGGACTTACGTACAGCCTGCCGGCTCTCAGCAAAGCCTTTGCGTAGAAAGATGCACGCAGGCCCCAGTACGTTGTGCATGTTGGCTCCGTTCTGGGCTAGGGCCACTAGCGGCTCCAAATAGGCCCCCCCAGAGCCCCCCTCCTCACAGGACTGCACTGCTTTGTACTTCTTCTTCTGGTCCTGGGGTAGCAGTTGGGGTGGGGGGCCAAGCATGGGAGCAGGGGCAAAGACAAGGGTAGAGACTGTGACTCACATTTCGTCCGTGTGGAGCGAACAAGGAACTAATGCAGATTTTGGATGGAGGATCAGATGGAGGTGACAGACACACGCCTGTCAGTCGTTGAGAGGTGGGGAGTCAGGTCCCAATGGAGGAAAGCATCTCAGTCAGATGATGTAATATATGAATCTATGAATCTGTCTTGATGGAGCACTACCAAGCCTTTACATTAATAGGCAATGTCATTCGACAAAATCAGCTACAAGAATCATGTTGCCAGCATAACGTAGCTGCTTTTTAATTGATTCATAAAGTGTTATTTGAAACAGCTAATGAAAGCAAAGAGTAAACGTATTGTTATTAACAGACTGGATGTTGTAAACACTAATTATATCTTACAGACCTACGTCATGGTTCTTATGTAACCTGCATGTACAATAATTAATTCTATTTGTGCACACACATTTCCTGCACAATTAATTGTTACTATTAACAACAATAGTAATAGAAATTGTTTTAAATATCTAAATTCTTGGCCTGTGTGCTCACTGTCAGATCGCTGAAATGTTCTTGTTTCTTGCACAATGAGACTTGAAGCAATGTCATCATGTTCCCGAATCTCAGCACCAACTTTAATCATGTAAGAAAAATTTGCATATTTTAATAAACCAGAGTGTGCTTTACTGTGTCTGTTGTTCTGAGGGAATTTAAAGGAGTGGTGTCACGGTTTATAACAAACTACAAGATTCATGCTGGGCATAATGGGCACCATATAAAATGATTGTGTCCAGAAGATGCAGCTGAAGTTCATCCATCCCAACTAAGGCAATTGCTACAGGTAATTAAAAATATGCAGTGGAAAAAGCCTCCTCTTAATGCAGTCAAATAAGGTCCAACCCTTGCTCAGTCCAAAGTCATAATTAGGGAGAGTAGTAGCCTAACCTGAGGCTAAACAAGAGAGAATCAGAAAAAGCACTCTGTTTTTATAATCTGCAAATATGAGGATCTTTACATTTTTTTCAAGCAGAGATGAAACGAGTTGAAATCGGTAACATCTCTTCTTGCCTCTAAAATGCAGTAATGTTGGTCAGGTCTTATATTTTCGCAGCGTGCCATCTAAGCCAGTGCAGGCAAATCCAGCTAAGAGCAAGAGAAGACTCACTGTGACAGCAAATCACCAAGGGACCATTTCTGCTCCGGCTGTCTTAAATCACTCAGACAGGCACCTACCTTCTGATGCTCGTTGTAGTCAACATGAGACAACAACATGCACACATAATGAAATATTAATGTGCATACAGTGCATGCAAATACAAATATGTGCTCTACAAATGACCTTCGCAATCCATCTGTTACCAGGCCAGTCCTAATGCCAGCTCATGCATTCCTACAGTCCCCACCACAGGAAGGGATGCCCACTGGGCAATGTGGCCAAGTGATGCATGGAGCAGGGCTGTCTGCGGGTACATCATGCCAGAAAAAGTACTACGAAGCCATGCACTGGCTGTTATATAACCACAAACAAAAAAACTGTGTCAGAGAAGGGCTGAAGTCAAGCAAGAACTTCTCCAGCTCTCCAGTCCATTTTGCACAGATGGCATCAACAGTTGCTCATTAAATTGTGCTTCCTCAAGGATGTGCAGCTGCTGAAATGAAGGAAAATCTATTTGTGCTTATCGTTCCTTGCTGCACTGAAGCACAAAATAAGGTCAGCACATGTAAAATATGCACCAGACAATCATTGTTTCAATATGCGTGTTGCTCCTATACATTGTTCCTCAACTGTGAACTTTTCTTGTTGTCTTGACAATGTTGTTGTCTTTTTGTTAGAAATTCTAGTGTCATTAAAACTGCAATACTGTTGATTCCACTGACTTGCTCCATGCTGCTAGTGCAAGTTCATCAGTACAGCATCTTCTGTTGCCTTGTAAGGTGGCATCACTGTGCACAATCAAGTTCAGGGAACGTGTACTACAGAATTTAACCATGCACTCGCAAGCATAGGGGAAGCTTATATGGAAGAACACACATGAAAGCATGCAAACATTATCTTCACGCTATCTTCTGCTCAGTGCAATCCATTAGGTCCAGTAGAATGAGTTTAGATTAGACAGTCTCCATCAATAATCAAGACCAAGCTCCCGTTTGATGGTCAACACAATGCACACAAGATTTGCTTGAAAAATCTTTTGTTTATGCTATAACGAGCTTGGACTCAGCAAAGTACGCAATGGTCAGTCATTGTAGGTCGAGTCAAAAAGCTCTCGGTCAGGTCAGGGACACACCGTGAGACAAACATGCAGGAGATTTAAGGAAACCACAGCCAAACAGAAAACCTCAAAGCGAACCTTACCTTCTTGGTGAAAATTTTAAGCGACTTTACAGAGTTGCCCATTGCAAGAAAGATAGTCCTCCTTGTATTATGTTTTCTCTCTAACTGTGACTGTATTTGTGAGCCTGCATGTAAGTGCACGTGTATGCATGTGTGTTTGCATATGTTTCCAGGCATGAATAGGAATAGGAGTGATTAGAAAGGGAAAGCAGGTTCAGTGGGTCATTGATTAATATATGACAACATTTGGGGAAAAAGGGAGAGGAGAGCACAGACAGCAGTGGAGGTAGATAGAGAGTAGGAGGGAGAGGATGAAGGAGTGAGTAGGGAGGACCTAGAGGCAAGGACACTGGGAGGGACAAGGGGAGGGACACTGAGACAAAGGAGGAAATATGTAAACAAGAACAAAGGACAGATCGGAACAGCACAAAGATAAGCGAGGGAGAGGAAGCATGCATGTGATCAAAGCGAGATGCAAGCGCCAGGAGTAGAAACCAGATTGCTTATTCATTCCATCCCATGCTCTCTCCTACAGTGACTTTCCGCCCTCCCTCCCCTTTACTCTCTCTCTCTCTCTCTCTCTCTCTCCCTCTCTCTCTTTGTCTGTCTGTCTCTCGGTCTCTTGCTCTTCTTCCCTCACTGTCTCTTGACTCTTGCTCATTCCACAGTTTTAAATCATCTATGCGAATGTGACAGAAGACCCTCGTTCGGACGAGCGTATTACCTTCCCCTGAGCAAGACGCTGGAGACACTAATCCAAACATGAACGCACACACACACACAAATACACACACAAATACACACATACACTCGATTAAGCACACACGGATGTGGGGCTGTGGAGCTAAAAATATAACACGTGCTCTCTATTCCCCACTACTCTCCCCCCACTCTACCCCCAACATCCACCCCTTTCTCTCTCTCTCTCTCTCTCACACACACACACACAAACGCAAAGACGTAGAAGCATCACATAGTCATGTTAAGCTTGAAGCGCTTGGATTCAGATCAAAGCTAGAATGTGCAAGAAATGACACATGGATTCTGAACCACAAAGGATGCAAACCAGCACGTGCAAATGCAAACTAAAAAATGTTCTGTCTCTGCCTCTCTCACACACACACATAATTTTTGGGATTGACATAAAAAGTCCGGTTTTCTGAAACAGACAGTATACAAATCAGTGATGAATGTAAAATTGTACATTTACGGTACTTACAATTAAAGGCTCTTGTACTTTATTAGCAATTTTCCTTTTGTAAATTCAGCTATATCACAGCTATATCTGTGTTTTTATGTGCAGTACTTCAGTACATATGTTTTAAAATGCAGTAATGCTAGTAATGAGTAATTAGAGTCTTAAAATATATGTGGTCATAATTCATCAAGTGAATTTTAAAGTCAGATGTCAAACCACAACACGCAGTACAAAGCAGCAGCCCTCACTCCTCAGGTAACTCGCAAAGTGACGACCATTGCAACACTAATGCGCATCCTTATTTTCCTCCCCTTGTCTGCTCTCTGCTATTTTAATAAACACATTCACGCCGAAGTCGTTTCAGCTCTCGCTCTCATTCAGCATCTCTGTGGCTCTTCTGTGTTGTTCTGGGGATGATTCACCCAGCCTATTACCAGAGGCTCATTGTGAACTTCAGAACACATCAGACATCAGACCCAGGAGCCGTCAGCTCTCATAACGTCACACCGTAGTGTGCACGGGTATGAGATCCATCTCTGCCCTCTCTCACGTTCTCTCTGGCTTTTCTTCTTTGTTCCACACACACTCTCATACAGATGCATTAAATTAGCTTTACACATTTACATAAAGTCCTGCATGCTACATGCTAACATCTCACATGAATCTGAGTATCGGGTGATTGTTGGGTTGCACTTTTTTTTTTACCACAGAATAATTTTGTAACATACTCCCTTTACAAACAATACAAACATGCACTATTCAGGAAACAAATTTACATAAGAAATATTAATAATTGCTTTTGCTTTTCAATGATGATTTTGAGGTCAAATATATTCCTGTTTCATCAACTGCCGCATATTTCAAATAGGCTGAACGATCGAGGAAAGTGATGAAGGAAGTGACTAACAAGCTCTGTATTCATCATTTCCTTTTAAATATTTATCCAAGGTGATATGCTTTTGTCAAGGAAAAGCAAGAATCAAGGCGTATTTTCAGAGTTAAATGAAAAGTAATTATTTCAAGGTCAAGCCGATCATTTTTCTAAAGAGTTTAATTGTCAGTGCATCTGGTGACAACAAAGGGATAAATACAGTGGCCTTGTGAGTTATTTGTGTGTACATTTGTGTTGTCATCAGAGGACACCTACAGTACAAAGTGAAAAAAATGTACACACTGCATTATATTCTTTTGTTTGGGCAGAAAGATCACAGTTAATTAATTCATTTAAACCAGCATAAATAAACCTGTTTCATTTTCACGCTGTATATTCTGGTATTTCTGTATTGTTTCAGTTAGTACCACACCTACAGTACAAACAGCTGTTAATCTTGTTAAATGTGTTAGTGCGTCAGCAGGAGAAAACTATTGACATGTCTCATTTCTTCAGTTAAACTTCTGACTCATTTGTCTTTTGTCCTCGGTGTAATTTCCCTGTCTCACAGCATCTCTCTGTGATTTTACCCTCCAGCTTCAGGTCTCCATAAATATTTAGCATCATGCAGATACTTTGCTTAACATTGCAGCGTGTGCACACAGGCTCTCACACTTCACTGCCTAATCCTCATCTCAAAAGGGATTTAACCAAAGAGTGAATTTTCAACCTCCTCCTTCGCCAGCGCAGATATAAAAATATCCATCTGTCTAAAAATAGTCTGTTATACTCTAGACACAGTGGAGGCATACAGTATGCTGTGGTGAATACAATGGCGCTAGTCTCTTTCCTCTCAGTTCCACCTAGTTCCTTCTCCCTATTCAGTCAATTTTGTGCCTCATTTCTTCTCAGACTTCATCAAGGTCAATGTGACCCGAGCAAAAAAAAAAAAAAAAAAGGGAGAAGAAATGGAAGACAGGAAACATCAGCAGCTGAAAGTACAAACAGGGAAACCAACTGAGGAAATCAGGAGAGCTTATCTGTGTTTGAAGACCTTTCCTCACATTGTCTTTACAGCTGTAAAATAAAGGCAGGAAAGTGAGAGCTGATAAGAATTTAGCTTATATAACAATCATCACGTCTGCCAGCAAAGTCACTCTTTCTTTTATGTTCTGACATGTTCCCTTCACATCTTTCCCTTTCTTTTCCTGCCCTTTCACTTGTGCTGACACACTAATGTGACACACACTGTGGACTCCTCTTTTCTCTCTTACACAGAGTTCAAACCTCAAAAGTACAAACGCTGCTTGCTCCCTCTACTGGTTCATATAAACAACATTTCATCTGAATTTAATTTGATTATAGATAATTTTCACATCATCAATAGGAGTTCTCTGCAGTAAATAGCAGGCCTCTTACAATGCTGCTTTTCCACATTCCAACTGAGGCTTTGTAGAGGAAGGTCAAAAAGGTCACAAAATGTGAAGAATATGCACATTGTTCAGAATTACTAAAAATAGAAACAAAATTTCTACTAGGACAAAAAGCTGCTATCTCCCTCTGCCCTTGATCAAGGTGCCTGATCCAACCCCGATAAATTAAAGGCCTGAATGTGCAGAAAAAGGTTGGCCACTTGCTTCAAAGATATCAAATTTCATATATACAAATCGTGTCACAACACATAAGCTTTTACAACCAGCGTGCTGCAAAACACAATTGCTGATTCTAACCCCCACAATATCCTCTTTGGTAATAATTAATAATCTTATGAATATTATAAACTGGGAGCTTAGATAAACATGTCTCACATATACTGTCAGTAGCATGTTTGCCAAAGCATTTCGGTATTTTTATTAAAACAAAAAAATAAAATGCTGCCTTCCTCCAGTGTCTCATAATCAGGTCTTGATGGTGTATTTTTAGCTTGTTTCACTGGCAGCGAAAGAGTTCTGTTGGGATTGTATGCCGATCTTGATGTTACATAAGAAAAAAATGAAAGGAAAGAGTTTGTGGTGTGTTATATCTCACCCTGCATTCTGCGTTGTGCTGTCACATCTATTCAAGGAGCATTAGAGGCACACGAGTACGTCTGCACGGTCACTAAAATGAAAAAGGCTTGGGAAGTTGCTGAACAGGTGTAGAAAACGCATGCACAAGTTATCTTAGTTTTCCATCATTTTCATTCTTCTCATACTCACACATACATCATTCACTCCTTCACTCTTGCTTGATCCCTCCTTGACATGCACACTGGTGAACACAGATGCAAATATAAATTGTGTAAATACATATTGACTGTTGGTAGCTGTGTCTGATATGCCTTGGATTCACAACAACATCCCAGAAAACACACAAACAGGTCTGCTCTTTGCAAGAACGATGATTCAATTACAAAATGTAGTTTCATAATCATTAGGTGACCAACCTTTTTGATGTTTTTGTAATAACTGAGTGATGTATCAATGGGTGTACAAACATATCTCTACAAATATACAATATTATCCTTCCTGTTGCAAGTGGAAATGATCAAAACCTTTAGAGGTTTGATGGAAATACCAAGATCTCTGCTGTTTCAGCAGCTCTGGAGACTTTATATAGCACATTGCTGCATGGATTTTTGATTCACTGGAACCCGTGAGACTGATTGAAGCTCTGCCCTGGATTGAGAGGAGTTATTTCTGGAACACATTAGCGAGCAGGGAGGTAATTGTCCCCTCTTGAGCTTTTTATCATCAACATAGAAAGAAGGATTTGAGGGAAAGAAGAAAGGCTGGATACTCTACTTTAGGATCTACCTGAGGAGCAGATAACTGATGTATTATAGGTGAATAGGTGATGCAGCATAGAAGAAATGCATCTTTTATCCCCCCCAACCTCTACTCCTCACAGTGCCAGTAAGAGTTTTTCAGACCAACAATAGTCTTAGCTTCTCATGTCAGTGTGCATCCCTGTAACGGTTCACTTACCTGTGTGTCTGTGTTTGTGTGTGTTCATGTGAGTGATGAGCTCTCATCATTCAAAAGTTTTCCACACAGCAAGAAAGCTGATCCCCCTGCTGCTGTTCAGGTGACAATCACAATGAAAGCGATTGTATTCATATGGAGATGCATGACAGACTGCAAACCCCCCACCATGAAAGTGACACCACATTCATATAGAAAACAGATTCAGACTGAAAACACGCATCCATTTTTAATCTGCTCAGCTGGGGTGACTGGAGGTCCAGTCACATATGGTTTAATTGGCTGCAGCTTCACCTGCATCTCACCTGTAAACCTGCACCTGCTGACCATTATTCAGCTTAGCAGGCTTTTCAAACATCCATAGTTTAGTGAATAAAGGGAGCAGAATTTTTACTTTGTTCAAACTAGAGGACAGACATAAGTGAGCTTAAGCCTGTAACGCTAATTATGTCTTTTTCTATGATACATGGGATTACTGTAAAGATTGGACTGAATCCTTTTGTCCTGCATTTTTTTACATTTCTGTCTCCATTTTACACCCACACGTTTTACACAGCAGCATTAATGTTTATTCTCGACTTTTTAGAACAAAGCTGAGCTGAGGATTGTTGTAAATGATCCACTAAACAAGTATTGATAACTGCAGTGGTGTCTCTTCTTTGGATACTTTTGAACGGTTTCAAAAGTTTTAATATCGTCTGGCACCTTACCTGCCCAAACACTGACTTCACGATGGGATGCAGACTGGAGTCGGACTCGGACACTGTCGCGCTCAGTCTCTTGCATGTGCGTCTGGACGCGGGCTGCACAGGTGCGCTGCTCGCAGGTGAGTCCGAGCTGAGGCTGGACTGTGACCCGGTCATGAGCCTCGCCCGGGGCTCGAAGAAGAAAGCCGCTTCGTCCGGATGTTTCGGATAGGATGGAGTTGGAGACGTCCTCCTGTCCTGCCGGGACGCGGCGTGAGGCAGCTCCCCCCGGGAGGAGTCCTGCTGCTGATGACAGTGTTTGGACTTGCTGGACTTGCTGCGGTCTTTCTGGTGTCTGCTCGTCCTGTGCCTCACATCCTCCTGCGCGCAGCCCTCATCCAGCAGACCGGCCTGCCGGTGAGAATGGCTTTTCTGGACCTGCTGGTGTTCGGCGTGTCTCGGCTGGCAGAGAGGTCTCCGCGCACTCGGCTCGCAGTCCTCCGTCCAACCGGCATCACCGCTGCCTCCAGCTCCGGGGGGATGATGGTGAGACCGGTGACTCCGGTGAGCGTGTGGACCGTGATCCGAGCGCGCAGACCGGCGGTTGAGCGCCGACGATCTCAGCAGAGAAGTTGTCGACTCGCTTTTGGGGAGAGACGAACTCATCGCTCGCTTTCTCCTGCACGACAAGTGAATGGAAGCGCCTGGAGGCTGATGGTCGAGGGAAGGAGGCGAAGGCAGGTGCAGCGCATCCGCCAGCCGGAGCCCCACCTCAAACCACGTCCGCGCTCACTGGATGCGCCGAGCTGTCCGCCGCTGCAGCAGCATCCACCTGAAGAAGTGAAGTGACGAGAGTGTGTCTGACGATCCACGGGGGCGAAGTTTGGAGCACGGAGTTGAGCTTCAGTTCACGCAGGTTCGTTAAGAACCACGTCACTGCAGACAGCGAAGCGCGCGTTGAGGATTTTCATTTTAATACAGTGCACATGGAATCATTGTATGAATTTACTCGTATGAAGGAAATGGCACAAATATCACAAGCCTCGGTGAACAGACACTGGAGCAACAAATTCAGCCACAAGTGGCTGCTCTGACGTCAGTGACAGCAAAGACACGTCACAGTGTAACTAAAACCAAAAGTTAATTAACCAAAACTGAAGGAGCGAAAAATTAAAAGGATCAGGCAACGATGACAAAGTGAACTGGCTGGAAGGGCCTTTAAATAGCAACATAACCTTTTGGGCATTAACACATTGGCAGCACATTTTCTTAGCACTAGGATAAACACACTCTGGTGTATGGTACAAATAAAAACTGTTTATTTTAAATTATTAGCTTTAAAATCTGAGATGTTGGATGCCAATATTTTTACACCAAGTTAGTTCAGTTTAGGAAAAGAAAACATTTAACAATCTTATAACGACCATTGTTTCCTATAATCTCCATTAGAGGTTAAATAAAGATACATGCAGGTAATTATTGGCATCTCTATTTTTTATTAACGTTCTATACTTGTATATTATGTTTATGCTATTTGCAATTACAATTACAGTGAGTCATTTAGCAGACGCTTGTCTTTGACTGAAGCAAATAGAGTTACTGTGATTGGATACTGCAGAGGAAACAAATAGGTCCCTTTTTCTCTCCCAACAAATTCTTTTTATAGTTATTTTGCAATTTATTTATTTAATAGATTTGAATTTCACACTCAATTACCTTTACTCCTTAACATTTCCCCAAATACTGCAAACAACACACTTACACCATTTGGGAATAATTCTGATAGTGTGAGTGTAATGAAAATTTGACTGTGGTCAAAAAAAGAATAGCAAAGTTCAGAAGCGTGACAATTCTTCCCCCCTCAACCCATCTGCACACCCAAGGTCATAATTGTCACAACAGATGTCCACGGATCCAGGGCAAAAGTATGTAATGATGGTAATGTGTGGGACCAATTAGACACTCAGGCTCTCACGAACTGTGTTTTGCAGGGCAAAGATGAGAAATGAGCAGATTTTGCCCTCTTCTCTCTGGGGAATTTTTGTTCTCTGACATCTGTGTCTCTGTCTCTTCTGCTCCAGGGAGAGGCAAAGTATCTTGCTCCCATCCCCCCTTAACATCAGCCTGATTTAACTCTTCCGAACCTTTTTATGCTTTATGCATCTCATTAACTCCAAATTTACTCCAAATAGTGACTATAAGTCGTTACCTGAACTGCCCTCTTTGTCCATACAATTAAGTTTTGCTTTTTATCGCAACCCGGAGCTGGTCCAATATTTGACTTTAGAGCTGTTTGTAGAGGTTATTCATTTAGAAAGTGAGAATTTAATACTAACATTTTAATATCAAGTATTTTCTTTATATGTTGGTATTTTTGCTCTCCTCCTTTGTAGACATTGGACAGCGGCGGGGGACATACAAGCCTGAGGGTGCAATATGGCCCATTTAATGTCTTCAGAGACAGAGAGTGAATAAAAAACAACAAGAAAATATGCTGTGCAGTTATAGACAAATACAAACACGTGCTTTAAATAAACACTGTGCCAGAAGAAAATACAGCAGAAAAAAACGTTATTAATTAATTTAATTGCTTAAAAAATAAAGCGAAAACCAAATTGCATGTTTTTTCATCTTTGAATGGCCTTGTCACATTGTATTTGTGCATTTATCCCCACATCCTCTCCCACCCCAACATCATTCAGTCCAACTCTCAGCAGGGTCAAAGTGGCCAAACTAAACTTTGACAAGTGCTGCAAAGCTCACAGCTGCTGCTCACAGCAGAACTAATGGGGACCACATACTCTAACAGTTTAATATTCAATGCAATGAAATGGTGACAAAAAAAATAATATTGACCAAACAATCACTTCTCCATTATCAAAAAAGTTTCATTTTGGGGTTTTATGTGCTTTTGTGCCAACACGGATCACGTAATACATAAGTAATTGATGTAACATGACATGAGAGATTCCATAAAACTTTACTTTTATAACATTTTTTAGAGTAATTGTGAATCATTTTAAAACTTCAGCCAATTCCAAATACAAACACTGACATTAAGGAGCGTCACAAATCTATTAACTTCTTTTGAATTACATGTGTGTTTAGACTAATATATGCAAAATGTCACACACATTATAAAAATTAAGCACTTTCAATTGTTTGTTTAAAACTCTTTCATGTAGCCTGTACAGTGCTTTCCGCGACATGAAACGTTTTCTTTAATATTTAATCTTTCCTTGTTTTGCATTTTGCATCTCTATTAACCTTGTCCCCTGGCACAGTTTGGCATGACTGAATGATTAATCAGCAGCATAAATAAATAATCAAAAAGCAGCTTGGAACCTTCAGGGTGAATAAAGAGTTCCTTCATCTAAATCATTAAAACATTTGGCCCATCAACTATCAAAAGTTTCAACACATAGTTGTATATTTACCTCACTCAAAGTTATAAATGACATTATTTGTGCCGCAGGCGGTAAACAGTATTGCGTTGCGAGTCGGCTAAGGCGTTTGAATTTGTGGATCTCTCCATAGTGCTGGAAAGACTCAGAGTTACAGGGCTTTCAGAGAGATGCCTGGCATGGTTCAGAAGGTCTTCTCTCCGATTCTGTGTCCATATCTAAAGGTGTTCCTCAGGGATCTATATTGGGCCCAACCTTGTTTATTATTTATGTTAACAACAATACACGAGCTGCTAGTGACTCTCAAATACATTTGTATGCTGATGATACTATTATTTACTCTGTCAATTCATCCTTGAAACATAAACAAAACAAAATGCCTGGTCTTTAATGGAAGTTTGCCACAGCCTCAATGTCCCTTCAAAATCTCCTCCCTGGATGTTCTGACATTGATTTTGTTAATTGTCATAAGTATCTGGGCATCTGGCTTGACAGCACACTTTCATTTGAAACACACATAAATGTTCTGCTGCAATCGTCTGGTTAAACTAACAGTTCTTCCTGTTTTTGACTGAGGCGATGTTGTTTATAGGTCATCCTCAAAAACCCTCCTACATAAGCTTGATGTTATTTACCACTCTGCCACCCGCTTCGTATCAAGGGCTCCATTCAGTACTCATCACTGTAGCTTGTATTCACTGGTGAATTGCCCTTCACTTTACTCCCGCACACAGTTTTACTGGTTTCGGCTTATTTATTTAAAAAACCCTACATACTACTTACTCCTCCTTCACTACCCTAGTCTTTGTTTAATTAACCGGCATACTTCCTTCGGTCGCACCTCCTTTAAGTGTCTGCAGCAAACGATTGGAACATTGGAACAACTCTTCTCTTTTAAGAATCTTTTACAAACACTACTTCAAGATCATTGCACTTGTTTTTAACTATCCATTTGAAATGTCCATCACTTCAAACATATTGTTATTAGGATTGTCAGTATTAGTTTGATTCTTCTATATGCTTTTCCTGTAACTCACCTGGTTAAAAAAGAAATGATAAAACTGTGTTTATAACAGTTCTACTATGAATAGTTGTGTATTCCATTTTTATTCCACATCTCCTGGGAAAGGAGGAGGGGAAGCTGGAGCTGATTAATAGTGGGTGAGGAACCGGATACAAACTCAACAGGTCAACAGGCTGTAACAGGGCTGATAGTCAAATGTTTATTTAGACAGTGAGTCAGTCCCTGTAACCTCTAAGACTAATGTGTTCCGTGAAAGTCTGAAGTCCAACAAACAATTGGTTCAGCTGGTGGGATCATAGTTCCAAAGAGATGGAAAAGAAAGGGAATATTATCAAATGTAATCTGTAAAATGATCAAAATGCATCTGATTAAACTGAGTTGTTGTCATGCCTCAGATTAAAGGATGGTGTGCATCCTGAACTCAGAGGAAGTCTGCTTAAATCTTTTTTATCTCAATGTAGCAGCTGCATGTGTCAGAAAGTAGTTCACATTTGTTTTCCATACAAAATCTTTTTTCTTTGTTTTAAAATGTTTTCTTGAAGACTCAGTCCATGTTAGTGAGTCTGTCTTATTCACACCTTGAGCGTGTGTTTCTTGATCTTCTTCATGGTGGCTCGTGTTTTTGTCTTAAATAAAGCAAAGGGGTTGTTGTCTTTACTAATGTTGCCATTGGGTATCACAATTATTATCATATTTTGTGTCAAGTTCTTATTTTAGCATTTGACACCATGGTCACAGGTACGACTGTACGAGAAAGGACTAAATTGTCTTAAACTGTCACATCCTTTTAGAACCTGTTATCTTAGAGGCAAAAAGTGGCATTTTAATACACATATTACAATTACCATGTCGTCATCAACATACTAATATAAACTGCAACCAGGTCATAGTCACTGGTTACGGTCAAATTGTAGTTAATGCTGTATTGTGCGATGGCACAAAGGACACAATGACAGATTTAGCTTTTCTCATCTATTCCAGTGTTATATGAGCTTTTGTGTTTGCAGTTGTTCATTTTGATAGTACAAATGTCAAATATTCATCATCTTCAACATAATCTGTATAGTGACAGTCAAGGCATTGTGTGATCTTTTCTTTGAAAGCAGACCTAACACTGTACTATTATGACATCTTTACCATAACAGATATTTTTGGCATATCGAAGCAGGACAAACACATTGATTATAGCCTTATAGCTACCGCAGTTCCAGTTCAGGTAACATTTAAACTACATGATCTATGGCTATCGTGTACATTTTGCAAAATGTAGGTGTATGTTCCACAGTAAGTCTGCAATAAAAAAAAGTTGAAGTCAAGGAGACATCCTGTCTTGTTCATTGTGTGTGAATAGAAGGAAGCAACATGAACCTGGAGTTCAGCAGTTGTTACAGGAAATCAACGATTAACTCATTAAATGACACATTGTCACATTCTATGGTGTGCTTAAGATATGTCTCTACAAAGGTGCATGTTTAACTGTATTATTCTTGTTGTTACTGAGTTGCACAAGATGAGAACAGGAAGAGCAGTTTTTGTTTTACACCTTAGACTTTCAGTACAAACACTGGGTATAATATTATTCTTTGAACGGCCCTGCAGTCACTCGTGTGTTTTCATCTTTTCTAGTGAGAAACACTATCAGAGAACCCAAGAACCAGAGACAATGGCAGAAAATGTCAGTTGTTCAGATGGACACGATCACCAGATCATTATGACTGCACACAGAGTCAAAGCGAAATGTTTGGTTTAGTAGGGGCAGCACAGTGGTGGACTGGTTAGCGCTGCCGACCCACAGCTCCTGTAGAAGGTTTTGAGTTCCTGTGGTCATTCTGATGCTTGCTTATGATTCCTCTTGGTACTGCAGTTTCCTCCCACCCTCCAGGTTAGGTTAATTAGTGTCTCTGAACTGCCTGTATAGTCTTCAGCCCCTGCAACCTTAAACTAAATAAGTAGTCAAAGATGATGCATGCGTGGATGGATGGATTGGTGGGATGCATTCTTTGAAATCAAATGTTGATATTTGGTACTAACTGTACCCTCTTGGTATATCGAGTACATAGAAATATTCTATCATCCATTTGCAAAAAGTTTGCTCTCCTGAGTATAAGCTGGCAAGTCTCACCTCCTAAATGCTGCAACTTGCACAGCCTACTACCACAAACCCATACAGTTCTTAGAATTGGTCTTATAAACTAAACCGTGTGGGTGTTTAGCGGCGCCTGGAACATCAGCCACAAGATTAACTGTAACACAGACAGTGATTTATTATTGATAGTTACCCAACTGTGTTACCCAAACGCAAAGTATTTTAGTCACTTGTCACTTTACAGACCATTAATATCAGACTGGGCACACTGGACTGACAAATGGTCAAAAACAAAACATCCATATTCTTAAAATGACTCCTTGGATACTTACATAAGGACATGTTCATGTGCTCATTTCTAATCAACAGCGGTGGCTTGGGGGAGGTGTTAATTCCTTTTGAGCTTAAACTACTTAATTTCCACCCACTCCAATAATGGTTTCATCACAGTAAATGGAGGTCTGGTGCAGTTCAATCAGTGTTACTGTTACCTGACACAGCAGGTGCATTTCACTTTGAAAGTAGTGGATAAAAGCTGTGAAATAAAGACTTCTGATTTTTTAACAACAACGAACAAAAAGGAAAAAAGCTTTAACCGACATTAAAAGATTCAGTGTTGATGTAATATGTTCACATAAAGCAATGTTATAAACAAAAACAACATATCTAGTAGGTTCTGTAATTACATTCAAAAGAATTTACGATTCCTTAATAAAATAAGCCTTTGAAGAGGCTGGATTTCATGTCTGTGTTCTGACTCGCTAATCTAATAATATTTGTTAGTATTTACACTTCCTTATTTCTTTTTTAAAAGGTAGAAAAGGTAGAATATCATCAAAATACATTTCATGGAAATGTTGCCCATAACATAGTTTGTATAGTTGAGCATATATTTGGATGAAAGTAGTGGACTGACTTCATAAGTGTATATGTTTTGTAACATGTGCATCATCTAATAAATCAGTGTGTAATCCCAATTATTCGAATGCTCTCTTCCGTCATTCCCTGGCTGCCCTGTTACATGTTGTTCTGCATTGTTGCTCTTCAGGGTGACTCAGACAGATGAAAATTGTTTTGGAACTATTTATGCCTCAGATGGGGGGAAAAGAAATATTTTGGTCACTCATCTGTCAGTCAGCCTCTGAGTGAATTGTAATGCATGTAAGTAATTACATAATAAGAGTTGACAAAGACAGGACCAATGACTGTCTGCTAGGGATCGTGAATCATTCCTCCGAAGAATAAAAAGGTTACATACAGAATATGAAAAAAATGCCTGTGACTGAAAGATCCCATGGCTGTAAAGGTGCAGTGCTCACACAGGATGGAGGATTTGATTGAATGATGCAGAGAGTGCAGAATAATAACTATGTGCTATTTTTAGGATCACAACAACCTACAGCATGGTATCCTCGCAAAATATGCCTCTGTCACATCTCTGTGTGATTTCTAACTGTGAAGGTGTGAATTGTGACTTGCTTAGTTGTATTTTGTGGAGATAAATGGCCCACAGTGCTGTTTGCAGTATGACCTCTAAAATAGATCATGTGGCTGTAACCCAGTTCTAATGCATCACTGATGTAATTAACTTTAACTTGTTTGATGGCTGAGTCTGCTTTATTATGAAGGCCATTAACTGCTCTTTCATCTCCCTGCTGCGCACAAAGTCGGCTAAAACAGGATCAATTGTTTGCATTTAAAGAAAATTGGTGCTTTTGTCAAATTCCTCTAGTTTGTAATCTCAGTTAAAATACACACTAATATTGACCTCTAGGTCTCTTTTCAGTTGACTCAGCATTTTGCCTGACTATTTGATTCATGTAGAAATTGCAGCACAGCTAAGTTATGATGATTTACTGATGATCACAAGAGATTTATATCTGAAAATATACACAGCATCTCCCCCTTGTGTTGAAGCTTCATCTGGCTATAGAACAGCATGGATTTAAATCATAGAAATAATATCTCCTTCAGTACTCAAAAGACAGTAACCTCCATTTGGGACACCTGTATATCTGAAGCATACTCTGATCTGTGGGTTTACTGAAGGTGCTCATGTGTCTGTTCAGTCAGACTTGTATACTTTTAATTTACACTAAATTCAGTGAAGCTACAGTGAATCCTATTCTAGTTTTATCTGTATTGCCCCAAAACCCTAATCCACCTTCAAAGAGCTTTACAGTTTGTATCACACATGACATTCTCACTATCTTGATTCTTGAAAATGTCCCTAAATAAATTTCATTTGACAAAGGGATTTTCTGCATAAACACGTGCTGTTATTATTACAGATTAGCTGTTCTGTTTGTATTAGTCACATCAAACAACTTGCCCTAAACTATAATTTGATTTAAGATTAATTCTATAAACACCAAAGACAAGAACAAAGCAGTGTACTCCCACAGCTCTGGCAGGGGTTACGTCTCAAGAAAAGGTCAGCACCCTGGACAGCGACATCGGGTGCCATGTTCACACCCAGAGTTGGCCGAATTGAGGCCAGTGTTACGGAGCTCTAGCTATAGCCTAGAATCTCGTGTCCTGCACTGGGCCGCTGCTGGTCCAGGTACGTGGTCTTACTGTACATCAGTAAGCTGTCACACTTTTTCTGTTGTTGTTTTTTAATTCTTAAACCTTACTTTTACTGTGTACTGTAATTCTACACATGCACATATACAGTACAATCCGTAATACTGCTGATTGGCTCTTCAATCACTGAGCACTTTCTACACTTAGTTGTGATGTTTTTTTTATTTTTTTTATTTTCAGTGAAAAAGTGAGTCTTCTTTTACTGGCCTCCAAAGGCCTATTCAGAGAAAACAATGGGTTTGGCTAAAAGCCAAAGTGGTCACACATATTCACTTTGATGTGTTTTCTTTTGAAGATGAGCTAATATAAGTGCCCAGGACAAAAACCAGCACACTGAGGCAAACTGTTGCACAGGATATCATACATCTATCCCAGATTATTCAATGAGTCACAGCCCAACACACTGGCTGTGCGCGATCTTGTGGATTATCAGATTGTTTATTCTCACTCAGGTCTGGCAGACCTGGTCATTTACCACCTTTGTCTCTCTGTGCGTGAATGCAGTCCCTGAAACCCAAATGTCTGAGTGGTGAGTTCACTGCTAATTTATTTGGTGAAGTGGCTTTGGGCATGACTGAGTCAGGTTTTGAGATTATCCCCATGAGAACCATGCTCCCAGTCTGGGCTTTTGCCACTTTACACAGCTTAGGGGCAGACTGGCCATCTGGAAATCTAGTCCTTTCAACATTAAAAAACACAAAGAGAACTAAGAAACTGCATCCTGTTTGGTAGCCTGAATGACGAACTCTCTCTTCTTCCATTTAAACAGAACACATATTTTACATTTGAATCAAACCCTCTTGCATATGGGGGAAAAGTTAAAGGATTTGTACTGTGAAATCTGTTTGGATCACTTCAAGCTGTTGCCTGTCTATTGCCTATTTGGCAAAATATACACTCCAAGATTTTTGATCTTTACTTACATCATTACAGCACCTAATAAATGTGGCAACAAAATGATACATATGCTTGAGTAGCTTTAAAATAATAAATGTTTGAGTACAATTAATTAAATAAGTACCCATAGACTGATAATATAATAGGCTGACCAATATATTTAATAACTATAAAATAATTTAACACAGCACTTTACACTGTTTCCCATTCTAGCTCAATGGGTAGAGATGCTATAGGACAAATTGGATGATGCAGGATCACATCCTGTGGGAAATCACAGCGTACCTGTAATCCCCAGCCTACCCAAGACACCCCTGGGCGCCACCTGTGGCAGCCGCTCCCAGAGGGATGGGTCAGAGGTCAAATTTCACTGAAACATTTATGTGCAAATGTATGTGTGATTGAGGTGGAGAATAAAGGTTGTTCTTCTTCTGGATCTACTACGTTAGGGTTCCGTGTCTTCCTAAAGAACGCAATTAAACCAGCAACCCTGGGGTTGACACACAACTGCACTTCCTGCTGAGCTACGATCACTGCAAACCAAGGACTCAGCACACGCTGTTTTGTCAGCAACTATATGAATGTTGCACAATCTTCTGCCAGGGTGCCATGCCTCAAAAAACATGAACACATGCTCGTCATCTATACTGTGAAAACATATTGCAATAAAATTTTAGGAATGTGTGACCAAATATTGGCTCAAACTAGCTATTAGCTAACCACAGCTGCTGGAACACAATTAATACATTATTTTAAAAAAAATCTCAGGTTTATATATACTGTATGAAAAAGTTCTAACAAAAACATTTTTGTATTAAGTTGTGTAGCCCAGTTTTAAATGTTTCTGAAAACTTGTCCCAAAACGCTCATCTAACATCCAAGTGCTGTGAATCAAGCCGAAATGGAAAAGTGTCTTTGTTTTTCCATCTTTAAATTAATTTTTTATTTGATTTTCTACAACAATTAGTAAAATACAACTAAATATTTATTTGAATTTGATCTTTTTATCGTGTAAAAGTAACTCAATAAAGGTTTTTTTAGTAAAACTTACCTCACCCCATTTTTAATTTTACAATGTATTCACTCAAACAATATATTCTGTATCTCGACATCCGCAACGGCACAATAGCATTTGTCTGTCTATCCTGGTCCTGTTTTAAACACACTTCCCATATGTGATGCACATAAGATCTAACATTGAATCTAAACTTCTGTTCTTATTGCAGTTTAAAAACCAGATGCCACTGAATATATATATGTTTATAAAGATGTGCAGTATTTAAGCAAACAGATGTGTTTGAAGGGTTTCAGCACCAGTGAGGCCTCAGCTTAAAGACTCTCTCCCCTGTGTCACTGACACGGAGTGCAGGCCACATATGCTGGGAGCAGGATGTTTCTCACCATGGATCAGAACTCACAGCAGTTGGAGAAGCAGAAAATGAAACGTTTGAGGGGAAAAGCTCATCCACTGCACATGAATGAAAATGAAAATTTGTAATGTCCGGTTAATCCCCCGTAGACCAATTTCTGGGAACATCTAAACAGCCACACTCTCCGAACTCAAGCAGCATGTTATTTCCCCGGTCTCATAAAATGTTTGAGGGGTGACAGGCATGTTCCTGGGTTGGAATCGCTGGCCCGTCCTCCTCCTGCTTTGGAGGGAGGAGGGCCGAACCCACCTTTCGGATTAGGCTGTGCCCACTTAGCCTGTGTGAGCGGCGGCAGCCACACTTTCCTCCCAACCAAGGTCCAGTCGACAGCACGTACAATGGCCAAACGGAAGCCGTGGTCCCTGTGTTGCTACGTCTGTGCCGCCGTGATTTGCGCCACTGCGCTCGTCTGTCTGTGCACGGTTTGGTTTGCGGGCAGCGGCAGCGACTGTTTCAGGCGCGCCGCCGTGTCCGCAGACTCCCAGACGTGCTCGGAGGTCGGAAGGTAAGACGAGTTTCACCCAGCACCTGGAGATTTGGGGCTTTTCACACTTCATTGAACTTTTGTGTGTAATTGGAAAGAGTATTTTTTTTATATATATAATTAAAAGCAGATCAGACAATAGTTCTGTGGCAGAGATGGACAGCTGACCTGAACAATGGCATAAGCAGTTTAAGAGATTTGATGGACATAATACCTGCACCATTCTCCTCACCTCCGGCTTTCCAACCATGCTGGTGGAAAGCAGTTTATCAAAAGTGTCTGTCTTGCTGATGAGGGGTGAAGATTCTTGGCTTGTGTGTCTGATGCAAATAATTTTCTAATTGGAAAACCACCAATCTGCTATTACAATGGCTCTAATAATAGGGGAACAAAGGACAGTGTTTTCACTTGTTCATGTGCATGAAGCTTATCCGGCTTTTGCTTTCAGGTTTAGACAGTGTTTTTTTTTTCTTTTCTTAGTCTCTGTGCCAGTTCTTTGTAAAATCAATGACTATGAAGTTCCAACAGGTTTCACAGAGGCAGGGGACACGCTGAGGCAGCCGACAACATGTTCACGAACCAAAGTTTAAAGGACTTGACTGAAACTAAAGGCGCTGACAAGGAGAGATCAGATAGTTTTTGTGGGGGATTTTTTGTGGTTATTTGTAAGCAAAACATTTTAATTTAATTTCACTCCAACTTTAATTTGATTTGCTCAGACATAGGGACAGGAAACCTCTTGTTTGTTAGACGACAGTGTGAAACCTGAAGTCACTTCACCCATGAAAGTCTGGTGTCTGTAATTTGTGTTCACTGGACTGTTAGGTTGAGGAAGGAAAAAACTTAGTTGGTCTCCAACTGAGAAGTGATTGTGCTTGTAGTCTGATGGTGAGGAAGCAGGTATTTTTACTCATGTTTCCTGAGACCAGAGAAAACAAAATACACATCATTATCAATCATTTCCAGAAGACATCCTCACTAATTATTCTCACTACTTTTTTGTAGTAGTTTTGTCTATACTCACTTTTCATTTAAATACTTTATGTAAACCAAATGTATCATATGATATTAGCCTATGGATATGATATGTAACACAAGTATTTGGTTTAGTTCCTCGCATATTGTCCTGCTTAATTACCTGTGACATACATGGTGTAAATTCTAAACCAACATCAGCTGTTGCATTTAAAACTATGTCTGTATGTTTTTGATGTAGTTTACATACCCTTTATTATATTCTTTGATGACATTTTAGATTTTTTTTCTCTCAGACTCAAGGCACTGTTGGCCTGACCTCAGCAGTCAGCACTGCTTTGTCTTTTTGCTTAGTGAACTTAACTGATCCCAGGCCAGCCTCTCATTGCAAAGAAGTGAAAAGACCTATTCAGGGCTTTTTCAGACTGTTTCAGACTTGAAGCTCTTTTGTTTGAATGAGTTAAATTGTAAGCACTGATCAAGTCATTTACAAAAGGAGTAATCACTGCAATGGCCAGCACCTTCTTGGTATTTTGCCTCGAGTCAATCTCAAGCATCAGCACACGGTTTAAACTTGCCTCTTGGCAGCACTCAGATGAACCGATACCCTGAAAACTGAACCCTGAAGTCAACTATTCCTACATCGACGATATAAGTATGTGTGTGTCTGGGAGCGAGCACTTGTTTGATTAGATTTTAACAACTGTGAGCACACACATTTCCCATTAATTCAGAGTCAATGTTTTCCAGGAACATTCTCAAGCTGGGGGGGTCGGCAGTAGATGGCGCCATTGCAGCTCTTCTGTGCACATCTGTGGTCAATCCTCAGAGTATGGGGATAGGAGGAGGGTCCATAATCACAGTCAAGGATAAAACCGGTGGGTCTTCTTGTTCAGTTTCGTTATTTGTGTTTTATTCCCTCTTAAATCATATCGACTGTTTGATAAGAATCAGGGAAATTTAATTGCTGATTTCGTTTCAGGCAATGTTAAAGTCTACAACTTCAGAGAGACTGTTCCAAAATCGTTCAAGCCAGATTTACTAAAAGACTGTCCCACCTCATTCAAGCTTGTTACAGGTGAGCAGAACAGCCCACAATGTCTTATAAACAAATAGAAATTTTATAATTTGCCTTTCAACACACTATCATGTGGTTATAAATTCATGTTTTATTGTTTATTAAATGACAGTTACCCACAGGAAATCATATGAACAAATAAAAACAAATCACTGATCTGACTCAGTTTTTGCCGTCCACCTAATGTTAGGATAAATAGTTTGATCATTTCACTATTTCTGTGTGCACTGTAGGGAGCCAGTGGATTGGCGTTCCTGGGGAGCTGCGGGGCTATGAGGCACTTCACAAACAGTATGGGAAGCTGCCCTGGGACAAGCTGTTCGAGCCAACAATCAAACTTGCCAGGGAGGGCATCCCTATGCCAGCCTTTTTAGGAGAACTGCTGAGCTTCCCAATTGTTAAAAAACATGTGGAAAGCTCTTCCCTCTGGTACAGCTTCTCACTTACTGCTTACTTAGAATGAAAGGTTTTAAAGTCCCAAAAACAAGAACTGATAGCAGAGATGTCAATGGTGAGAGATGCATTAGAACAATATGGAACTGAAATGGTTTGTGTGTCACTGCAGAAATCCTGAAGCAATGGGTAGTTTGACACAACGTCTGGGTTAACGATTGACTGAAATTTTGCCTAGTTTACACATTTAAGCCCTCTTAGGTTAATAAAACACACTGTTGGTGAAAGTTTACTGACCCAAAGTTTAAAGCAGCGCTCACCACCTTTTAGAAATCCTTGAGCAAAGTGATTAAAAAGGGGATTAGTGGGGAGTCAGAGGCTTGGATGAGTCCATGAGTTAGTCTGCTTCTGCAAAATTCTGCACACATTGTCAAAAATGAATTCCTGCAGAACACATTTTCATTGATAAATGTATTTTAGTAGCAAATTGTGTATAGAATATATTATGCATTTCATGTCACAAATACTTCAGGTGAGAGTCACACTGAGAGGCCACAAACTATGAGTGCTGCTCTTCATTGTGTTCTGTTTGCTTCAACATGTCCTAATGTGTTCTTATAACGGATGATTTTCTAGTCAAGTATTCTGCAACGATGAAAAAACCGTTCTGGGCAAAGACAGTGTCCTGAAGTTTCCCAAACTTGCTGATACCATGAAAACCATTGCACAGAGCGGGGCAGATGCTTTCTACAATGGCAAGATAGGACTTGCCTTAATCCAAGATGTAAAAGCTGCAGGTTGGTACAAGGATGACAAAGGTTGGGAAAGCTGGAGTTGTATGTATATTTAGGCAAAGCAGATGTCTCAAGTTTTATGTTTTTGTAATACTATATCATCTACATATACATGTTTCTAATAGGTGGGACATTGGAAACTGAGGATCTGAAGTCATTCAAGGTGCGAGTGGAAGATCCTTGGACAGTTGATCTAGGAAAGGCTAAATTGCACATACCTCCTCCCCCTGCCGGGGGCCCCCTACTGGCCTTCATTCTTCAACTGATGAAAGGTTTAATATATTGTGTGATGATTGAAACACAAACTACTGATGCATCATTGGGAACTACGTGTCTTTAATGGTTTCTCTTGTTCTCTTTGTCTGCAGATTATTTCCAGCAAACCCCCGTGAGTGGCGACAAGAAAATTCAGATGTACCATTATTATATAGAGGCAGTTAAATTTGCTAATGGACAGAAGAGGAAAATCTCTGATCCACTCTATAATAAAAACAAGGTTTGGATTTGATTGTTTTTTCATTAAAATTAGGACAAATGAAAATGTAATCGAGTTCATGTAATGTAATTACTGTGTAACCGTTATTACTGTTGCACGGATGTCTTCACTGTAAGTTAACAATTTAAAGCAACAACAAACAAAATGAGGAAAAAGCTCAGAAAAAAAATTATCTCAGAGAGTTAGTTCACATCTTTACATCTCACCCAAGAAATTTAAACCATAACCATCTTAAAACCATCTTGTGATTTTCCTCTTCCAGAGCGCAGAACATTTGATTCAGCTCTCCTTCATCAATCAGATCAAAAAGTTGATTTATTCCAATCGCACCAGTGGCAAGTATGACGAGCCTTTCTCCGACCACATCGGGACAACACATGTGTCTGTCCTGGATGAACATGGATTGGCTGTGTCTGCCACCAGCACCATAAACCATCTGTGAGCAGAAGCCTGTGCATCAAACTGCTGTAACTGGATATAGCATTCATGCTCAAATCCTACTCTGTGTTTTTTCTTCAGTTTCGGAGGAGGTATTTACTCTCCACAAACGGGGATCATCCTAAACAATGAGCTGTCTGATTTCTGTGGTAGAGCGGACACAGTCAGGGCAGGTAAAGTCACACACATACACACGGCCGGTTGAATTATTTGTGTTGGATTTGTGTAGTTGTCTAGTTTAATTTCAGTCTAACAAAAAGAGAAATTGTTGTTGTAGGTGAAACAACCTCCCTCCTCAATGACTCCAGCAATACTGGAGACAAATTCTGGAGGAACCCTCGTGATTGGTGGATCTGGGGGAAGCATGATTACCACAGCAGTGGCCTTGGTAAATCAAACGAGCTAGGTTTGCGTTTGTGTTTTTCGTGTTTCTTATTTGTTTGCTTCACGATTCTCCTTGTATCTTACAGTCTATAATAAATCACCTGTGGATGGGGATAAACCTGGAAAAATCCATTGATGATCCTATAGTATTTGTTGATTCCCAAAACACTGTGTCTTTTGAGTCTGGTTTTGACAAGGTGAGGTATTCTAATTCACTAGACTGTGACCATCTTTTTAATGAATAACATTTCTGTTAATCTTAATGGATTCTGGTAGAGATTAGCACAACATAATCCTACAAAATCACATTTAAGTGTTCAGCAATCAGTATGTAAAATCTGAATTGAAACAGCATTGATGTGTGTTGTGTTCTCAGTCTGTGCAAGATGGCCTCAAAGCTCTTGGACACAAAGTTGGAGACTGGAAATATTTCTTCAATGTAGTCAATGCCGTGGAAAAGGAGAATGGCTGCATTGTGGCTGTGTCAGACAAAAGGAAGAAGGGAAAATCAGATGGATATTAACCATTAACTCAACGCCCTCTAACTGAAATCTGCATGTAAGACGGAAGATTCAGCATTAAGAACAAACTATGTGCCACACCCGTGATGGTCCAATCGAACAATGTGGGGCTCCACTTTGTTCCCAAAAGAGATGAAACACCATCAAAAAGGGAAGAACTAAGCTTAATACTAATGTGCTATAACATGGTTTCATGTCATGCTTTCAGTGTTATGCTCATAATATTATTGAACTCAAAAATCTTAAAAATTGGCATCATGGTACAAACAAAGTGTGAAAGAAACACAAGTGATCAAATGATCTGCAAATGATCCGTTTTTAACTCTCCGAAACATAACAGCTGTTTGCCACATTTCACCCTTTTCACTCAGCAGATGTGCAAACAAAAATGCACATAAAAAAGTGAGTAAAAACATGTTTAGTTTCTCCATAAATACTTTTGGATAATAAAAGAGTTTGTTTAAAGGCATTTTATCATCTGGCTGTCCAGATTTCTTGCTCTATCTGACTTCTTTTTAGTGCGGCTCAGTTCTCAGTAGTTAATTTGGCAAGTTTGACTTAATGTTTGCGCTGATCGGTTTAATCCACACATATACTGTAAAAGAACTTTCAGTCCAGTCGATAACACACTCGCCATATCGAGCCACTTAAATGGTGCACATTTTGCACATCATCAGGCTGCTACTCTTTTTGTTGAGATGAATTGTAGGGTCACACATTCCTGGCAAAGTGTAACGTGTGTGGGGGGTGGTGATACGTAAAAGCACATCTGCTGTAGTCCGACAAAACTAAATTCATACTATTTCGTATTATTTTTTTGTTTTCTGGCTGCAATAAGGATTTCTATTTCTCTATCTCTAAGACTTGTTACCTGTCAATGAGCCATTTAACCCCATGGCAACGGCAATCTGACTGACTGACTGTATGAATTTACGTTTGTTTCAGGCTGTCAACTGCCAAGGGAACTTTTACTGTGACTTTAAATGTTTTATTGTATGTGAAACAAACTCATCAAAACGTATTGTAATCTATTACAAATCTTAAGAAAGTGCCTGAGAATTTTGTGAAATAAATAAGCAGCTAGATTTGCAATAAATAAAATGATGTCAAAACCCTAAACATGTCTTTACACTTTTAGGATTTTATATATTTTATGTGTGTAATATGTCAAATGTTTTGTAAAACAATCACATTTTTACTCATTTTTTCAGAGCAGCACTTTTGCACAGAGACAAAAGACGCAGTAATGAGATACATTTCAGTAGAGAGGCTTATGAATTAGTAATGATTTCTTAAGTGGATTCTTCTCCATTTTCCTTTGAGGCACTGGATGAGAGTTATGAGAACATGCAAATTTTAGTCTGCGTGAAGCACCACTGTCTTTGTTGTATGACAAATGAGTTAATGTGGATAAGCTGTTACTTCATTGCATTAGTGTTGTAATGTCACCCTCTTTGTATAGACAACAACCTTTTAAAGTCATTTTAAAGCGTGTAAAGGATGTACAAGATATGATTCTTCAGTTAGAGTAATTCCCTCAAAGCAGCACTAATAATCCTGTAATGACTCTGACTTCCAGTGCAGCATCCAGTCACAAAGTCCCTTGATGAAGCAATTTATTTGATGTTGTTATTTTGTATGAGTGCATCATGATTTGAAATTGTCATAATGCTGCCCAAGGTGGTGGAATGAATAAAAACTGTGCATATTCGACACAATTTTCTTTATTGCTCAAAGGCTGAGTAAATTAGTGTGTAGTAGTTGCAAACTCTGAAGTTATTATAAATAAGATTGTAATAAATTGGCCTTAAAGGAAAATTTCAGCATCTGTTTTTCGTTGCATCTAATTAAAGATAAACATAAGTGTGAGGGAAGTTTTTTGATCAATGACCATCTATTATAAATGAATCTGATTGTTAACTTCTAAATTGGCCTTAAACGGGAACTTGACACCTTAAAAATTGTTTCTTTGCATCTGTTTTTGTCTGGACTTTGTTTGCATCTAATTAAAGATAACAGAGACTTGCTAATTAAACATCAATGAATATGACACAAGGTAATCCAAACTAAAGATGTTTTTTAGTTTTATATTGTTCATTATTGCTCAGTGATCATTTTCAGTTGACTCTTGTTTCTAACTTGCTTTCAAAGTTTTTGGCCATAACAATAAGCACACAAGGTAACAAACTGAAGATGTTTTTAGTATAGTTATGTGGGTGCCCTGGTGTGGGGCAAAAATACATACATTACCATAACCTGTTTGAACTTGGTTGTGGGTGTTTGTTGTATTTTATTCTATAAATATAAACATATAAATGTTTTGATTATATGACAACATGATGTGACAACATGAGGGCCACAACAACATCTGTCATAGATGTCAATTGAATTAAGTCAAAAATATATTCCAATTACATAAAAATATATTTAGTGTGTTTAGGCACGATGATGAAAAAAAGGCTACCAACACAATAAATATTTCAATCACACTGAGAATGTCCTATTTTATTTTAAATAAATATACAATATTTAGTAGTCATATCATTGTGTGTCGTAACACTATTTCTATCAAACAGCAACCAGTCGTTTGTGAGAAAAAGTTTATAGGAGCTCCAACCTGATTATATAAGACATTTAGATTCCTGCTGAGAAAAGAGGATGCCTGAATGCCAGTGGAGAAGGAGAGCAGCAACAGCTGTAATGTTGTTATGTGGTCATTACAGGCCATTACAGGTCTTTGCACTCTGGGTTGTGGGAAATTACTGTAAGTCATAAGTGCCGGGTTGTTTATCCCTGAGGTGTTGCAACAGATACTGCTTTTTCTGGTTACTGTCACGTCATATAGTGAAATACTTTAAAGATTGAAATTACTGAAAATTGCAACATGAGTTCTATGTCACTGTGTATCTTCAACACTAACATGGAACAGCTTTATGTAGCTAATGGTTTACAAAAGTGCTTCGTCAGTATTGTACATAGAAATGTTTCAAGTGTGTACTGCATTTCACTGAAACCTAATATTTCAATATTGTCAGGTGCAATTGTTCTCTTCTTTCAGAATTAATTTAACTGTGAAGTACATGAACATTTCTCAAATTTAATGAGGAAACAGTTGATGGCGATTCCTGGACTGTTATTAAGTCTCTAATCTCTCATTTCATACCCCTGGGGTCAACGTCCACATCGCTACTGCAGTCTCTCTGTAGGTGCGTTTACGACCTCAGTACCCTGCGGCGTACGCCCACTTGCGAGGATCTGACTGAGCTTGGATTCCATCATTTTGACAAACCACCGCCTGCACCACGGCCCCTGTCGAACTCAGGAACTTTGTCTCGTGGTTCTTTAATGCCAAACCATCCAGAATTTCCTGCAATCAAGAGAATATGTGAGGAAACACGTGATTGTGAAACTGATTCCAGTCTACTTCTCTTTTAGAAGTTTCAGTTTCATCTTTTCTCATGTTTAAAAGAATAGAACACATAACACAATTCGGTTGGCAGTTCTTGGAAATAGTATTTAGTAATCCCGACTAAATCCGTGCAGTTTGTGGTTCTGTCCATCCCATATATCAGTGATGCTCGGCTCAATAATGGAAATGCCTCCTTATATAGTATAATGCAACACAGTTCAGCAGCAGTACGAGCCAATAAATTTCTAAAATGGATGATAATGCTGTTTAAAATATGGCTTTCTTAAAGAGCTGCAGGGTCTAAATTTAAGTAGAATTCAAATTATTGTACAGCCTTAAAGTCAAACATGTGCACCACAATGTAGCTGAGAACAGTTCGCGGAGCTGAGCTACATTACCTGTGGTATCAAGGAGTAGGGGGAAGTTGAAGCTTTGAAGCATGTCTCATATTACAACAATGGGAACTGATCAGAAACGGTGATACATTTGAATAATTTAAACCAGTGATTGTTTTCATATGCAAAAAACATACATATATTTGAACAAATTTGATTATTCCCTCCCTACTGCTGAAATGGTTTTTTCTTGTACACATCTCAGAGAGGTAAATGTAATGAATAGTGCTCCGGTGTTTGCAGGGTTTTTAGTTGAACGATTGTCTCCCCGCACACCAAAACACCCTGCTATTTGTCACACGTATCAGAATTATTTGCTGTTTGCGACACCCACTTGGTCAAAGCCAGTCTCTGCTACTGTGGCATTGGGACTCAGCTGGTTGTGGAGCCTTTGATCCAACACAGCTTTGTGCACATCGTAGTCGAAGAACAGTGTATTTAGGATCACCTGCAATCAGCAGACATATTAACCAATGAGATTTCAGCAGTAAAGAAGTTGACAACACCTCACCACACTGTGCAACACTTAGTTTACAGCTTTTCATCTTGTCTTACCAGAGCGATAGAAGTGGTGATTTGTGTTCCTCCTGAGCCTCCAACTACCATTTTAACCTTGTTGTTTTTATCAAAGAGGATGGTTGGACACATAGAAGACATAGGCCTTTTCCCTTTTAACAAAACAGTAATATAGGGACGTTATGGGACGTTAATGGAACGTTTGTGCAATATTATTTCAGTTCAAGTGTTCAAAAACAATATTTAAGACAAAATAAAACACATGATTAAATGGCAAGTGGTAAATAGATTATATAGCGCTTTTATCTCTTTACAATGTAGCTTCTCAATTACCTATTCACACACACACACTCTCACACACCGAAGGAACCCTGTGACATTTAATCACAGTGGTATTTAAAGCCAACTACTTTTATGCTTTTGAGAACTCAAGTGAAGAGTGTGTGTGTGTGTGTGTGTGTGTTGTTCTGAAACCTGGCCTGATGAAGTTGTTGGGTGAAGGGGGCACTCCGAAACCATTTGTGATCAACGGGGAGCTGAAATCGTCCATCTCATTGTTGAGAATAATCCCAGTTGATTTTGACATGACTTTGGATCCCAAACTGCAGTTTGACAATAACCGTTGAGACTTCAGAAGACTTACATGCGCACTGTCACAAAAAATAGTTATAATATTTGTCTTGCCCAGTTGAACAGTCTTACTATTGGTTGATGGTGCTGGTAGCAGCCACAGCGCTTCCATCTTCTGCTACTACAGAGAGGTGTGAGGTCCCGTGGTTTTCAGGGAGGAAAAACTCGGGCTCATAATAGCTCATGTGATGTGTGGTTTCATCTGTGATCCTTTCACGGAGGCTGTCAGCATAGGACCTCCTGGTCATATTCTGAATGACCTTTGGGATAGAAGGAGGGACATGAAAAATATTCATATATCAAAAATTGAATGAAAGTATTATTGTTGTTTATTATTGATATCCATTTGTCATGTCTGTTGGAGGCAGAAATGTGTTTGTGTAATAATAATTCTGTGTGAGGTCTAAAGGAAGACATGCAGTATAACATGGAAGTCATCTCAAACTATGCTACATGTGATAATACAATCTTTGAATCATAACCGATAGGAAGAGATTATTTTAATACAGTATAAGGACATGTAGGAAACAGTGTTGACATTTTTATCAAACTATATTTTAGGGTTACTGTTAGATGTTGGTATTTGTAAAGCATTTATCTAAAAGGCAACTTCACTGATTAGCAGTTTCCTTTCTATGGCTCTAGCTTAGGGAATATATGTATATGAATGCCATAAAATATTTAGTTGCTTTCCCTTAAGAAAAAATGAATCTCTGCCTCTCGTGGCAAACGGTCTCAAGATGACATCATCCAGGAGAGTGTTAGAATTATGTCATCTCAATGCTCGTAATAGAGGATATCACCTGAAGCAGTTTTTCAGCTTATAGTTATATAAATAAAATATATTATATATATTATATTATATAAATATATTAAAATATATAATCGAACATAAGGAAGGCAGACAGATGTTTAGAAGCATTAATATACATGTACCTCCCAGAGCCATAATTAGTGACATCACCCTTTAATGCTGCTATATGTAGCTGTGTTTTACGTTTTACTGCATGAACTTACATCTGTAATGTTGAGAAAATCAGGATCACCAAGCAAGGTCCTCTTTGCATAAGCAAAACGAAAGGCCTCAATGATGCGATGGTAGGTGAGGATCTTCTTCTCTGTGGTTCCCATACTATCTGAGGTGAAGTTGTACCCTGAAAAAAATACCTTGATATAATAACCTTGATCAATCAACCATTTAGAAAAGAAACAGATGTTCAGTTTGGAGAGTGTATTAGCGTTAGGTGGCAGGCTTGGAGGGAAAATGATGGAGGACAAATTGTACTAGAAGCTTGTACTCGAAGGATAGATAGTGTGTCTTCAAAAAGGACAGTTTTGTGTCCATTGTTTCCGACTAACACCCAAGATGGCGTAACCAGACAGATAATAGTGAACAGAACATAATAAATGTGAAAATGTGGATAGACAAAAGCAGCAATTATTCCATTAGCAACATGCAATTTGCTGATCCAACCATGAGCCTATTGGTTATAAAAACTCGTGTTATGTTTCGGTCTTAGTTACCTTCTTAATCTCAATTGCCCAAACATAAATCATTTTAAATTTGTGCTTGTTGACGCTGCAGACAATCCATCGCCTTTGTGCTTTGAGCATAGTAACAGCTTTAGACTGACAGCTTTAGTCTTTACCGTCAGCCATCTCTAAGTGTGGCTGTTTGCTAATATTGTCTGACTGCATTAAACAGTCATAGAGCTCAGTGCAGCTGAAACTGGCATAAATGTCTTTAGTTTCACTGGTATTTTCACATAAATTTAAGTAGTTCACAAATGAAACTATCAATCTTAACACTAGACATCACTTGTCAGCAAATGTGACTTATAGGTCAAACTGATCGATAGAACAAAAGTCTGTTGTGTAAAAATGTAAAAAATAGTTTCACATTGTTTCAGAAAATATGTTTTGTTTCCATCCAAATTGATACAGTATCTGCCGCAGTTATATGATGGATGAATGCAGGTCTGTCTGTCTCAGTGTAGCTCAAGCTGCTCTTGTGTAACATTAGGTCGACAAAGCTTTTTTTTATTTTAGGAATAAGTTTACTGCACAGTGGATCAGTGTGCTGCTCACAGTGGAGTCCTCTTCTGTGAGAGTGACTGGCAAAGTGAAGGCAGCTCACATTAAAGCACATTCTCTCCCACTCAGTGTGGTTTTGGACAAAGCATCAAGGCTCACCATTCAAGATGTTTAATATCAGCGAGAGCACAGGGCCGCTAGCGGGGGCATTGGGAACAACCATGGTGTACTCCCCCACATTCACCCTTAAAGGGTTCTCATCCAAAACCGGCTTATAACCCTGCAGATCCTCCACTGTGATGATGCCACCTAAACACAGAGTGACAAATATTATGAATGCACTCTTACACAGAGCTGCAAATGCTCCTAATCATAGATATTATATTTGCAGGGACATGTGCATTGTACTGTATATATTTTCTAATGTGTCCTGAATTCCATTCAGGAAATTACTTTGAGTGATAATGGCAGTTGCAGTAATAATAAAAACACAAAAATGTGCTTTTAGTTTTTTGGACAAATTCCTTTTTGTTTATAAAATGTACATGTTTATTTATTTACATCACAAAAAATGGAAACTTTTGCTCCTAACATGTTTTTGCTGGGAGTCTTTTTAAAGAAAAAGGTGTGTATGTAAGTTTCTGAAGTCTTTGTCTGTGGGGAGTAATTAAAAAATACTACCTGCTGTCTGAATATCCGTCACCATGTCCTCAGCCATTTGTCCCTTATAGAAAATATCAGGACCCTCTTCAGCTATTTTCCTGTACGTTTCTGCAAGCTTGGTAAATTTTATTGTTTCGTTTTCTTTTAAGACGTCGCCATTTTTCCCACAAAAGACTCCACTGAAATGGGGGAAAGGAGGATTAAATGAATGCACTTTTACAATACTTTTACAACACGAGACACTGATTCAGTATTCATGTCTCTCACCACAGAGTTTCGTCCTTGATGATGGTTTCCTTGTTTTTCGACAGGGCAGTGGCAAGAGCCTTACCCAGCGGAAAACCTTTTTCTGCAAGATCAATGCTCGGCTGAAACAAGTCTTTCCAAGGCAGTTTACCATGTCGGCTGTGCGCCATCTCATAACCACGAATCTCCCCTGGTACAGCAATAGACAACCCTCCTACCGACCACAGAAACCGAGGAAACAGAGACTTGTATTATGGCCTCATAAAGTATTCAAACATTATGTTTTAAGGCACTGTTACAATTTCTGCCTAAAATGTGTTTTTATTTCAGCTTTTCCGGAGCTTGGTACAGTAATTTGAGAATGGACACTTCAATCCTCCCTTTGTCTATCATTATCACAAGGCCATGTTCTTTTTATAATATCAACTTAGATCTTCCCTGTGCTTATTTCCGTGTCTGATAGGACTGGTTAAAGATTACCTTTCTGGGATAGCTCTGTACTGTTTCCAAACATGCTCTCGTTTGCATTGCTTGGTGCCGTCTCCCTGGCATCAATGGTCTCAACTTTACCTGCGTATAGGACACAAATCAGGGAAAATCTACTGTAGATCATTAGAAAGTGAAATGAGTTTCTTGTGACAATGTACAAGTACACAATAAAAGACTTTGTTTGCATGTGAACGTGTACCAGTCGTTGCATTGTAGATGGTGAAGAAAAGTCCTCCTCCAATTCCCATACTGTGAGCATTCATAAGTCCAACACACAGCAAAGCAGCTATAGTGGCATCTACTGCAGATCCCCCTTTCATCAGAATGTCTCTGTGGCAAAATAAATTAAAACCCATGCAGCTAGGAAAGGGACCTTGAGCCAACGAGACAAATTCATGGGTGTGCAAGTTCTGTTTTTATTTTATTTGGCATGTATGTGTCTGTTTCGATTATCTGAAATTTTAGAGACAAGCTCTTACCTGCCGACCTCCGAACATGGCCCAGCATCTGCCGCCACAGCTGCCTTCCACTTCACATGCTCAATTGGGGGCTTCCTTCTCCCCACACCAAAGAAGACACCCACAAATGTTGCAACTGATGCCAACAGCAGCACCACCAGGGCAACTGTTATAGTTTTCTTGACCATGTTTTTGACAATTTCAAAACAATAAATAACTGATTTTGTGCCTATTAAAAGAAAGACAAAATGTAATTGTTAGAATGTAAAAAAAAATCAATCCTACGGAATTTGTACACTTTTTTCTCTGCTCTTCCTCTCTTGTAAGTGTTTTTATGAGACAAGAGACAAAGTAAAAGAAAAAAACTATAAAAATTAGTTAAAATTTAAGTAAAATAGTGCACTTAGTGCCTGACATTTAAAAAAACTCAAAGACTGAATCTGCAGATTAACAGTCCAGACTCTGACAGAGACTACACGGTAACCTTTGCTCCCAAGACTATACTAAATTATATTCAGTTATTTTTTAACACCATATCTTGAACCAAAATAGATGACAATTGTTACCCATGATCAACTGGTCAGACCTTCCAAATTACATAATTTACCTCCTAGGCTCAGTGTAGCTTCACCCCCCTCAGCTGACATCAATAAAATCACTTTTTATTACACCAAGAACATGTGTACTAGCATTTAGTGCTCCAGGCTGCCTCGTGTCAAACATTATACTGGGGTTATTTTTTAAATGTCCTTGCCAGAATAGTCAAATAAAGGTTGATTGAATAGATGAATTAGAAAAAGAAACAAGTCTAGACGTTTTTTATTTCAGTTTTCAAAAGCCCAAATCCTACTGTCATGCTGATGCTTTGGTCAGTCAAAGGTATCGATCCAATCAATGAGGCAGGAAACTGAACTGATTTAGTTTAACAGCAGGTGCTCCTGCTGAACAAGTACGCAAACTGTTTAAAGTGTAACCAACTGTTACTTTAACAATTAAACATTAATAGGGACATTTGGGTGAAGGCAACAATGAATTGAATCTCTACGATCTTTTTCTTTACTTGCTTCAGTCACCTGAATGATTGAAACAAATGCCTTCAAACCTGTAGAACTATTTTCTCTCTTACCTTGATTTCTCTCAGTGCCTCGGCAGCAGGTTGTTCCCTGTGCGTGTTTCCCTGGATGTGCAGCAGTTGATAGGTTATAGACTTACAGTTGGTCCCTATGTAAAAAAATCATTAAACTTTAACCTGCCCCACCATAAAACCTCCAACTCGCGTTACCAGGGGGGTAAAAACAAGCAGACACAGACAGAAGAAAGAACGTTGGATGACGCTTATGGCTCGGATAATCGGTCTTCTGTATTCACTCTTAACATAACTTCTAAAATACACAGAGCAGTTGCTTGACGGGGAAACTGAGAAAAAACTGCGATCCACTGAATGAATGGTTATTTATCTGCAGTAAAGGCATCTGTGACAAAGGTTAACTAGCAGTGACCTCAGTTTGCTGGTGGTTCATTTACAGTAAATGACTAGTGAACAGTAGGTAGTCAACATTTATTTTTTAATGATAAAATTCACAGTGGGTTCTTTGGGGCGACTCCTCAACAGAAAAATTAAAGTTTTCAGGGTTGCAGTATACATGACATCTGCCAAAGAATCGAAGAAGAAGAAAGTGAAGGGGTGCAGAGCTGGATCTGAGGGGTCAGTTAAATAGTCAACAGCCAGTGGGGGCAACAGGGACAGATGGCTTTCTCAGCTCTGACACAGAGACCCCAAGCCAGCTGTCCCCAGTTAACTGAAAGTTCACTTTCACAAATTAAAGGTTGATGTGAAATGAGCCTCTAATGCTTACAGCTTTCAAAATGTAACTCCACTGTGAGCAACTCCATCAACAAAATGATTAATGGAGGAGGAGCTCACAGGGGAGTTGAGCAATACACAGAAAAATCCATGAGAACCGACTTAGTATCTAAATCCTAATCAGATTTGGATGTTTAAGTTTTAGCAGTTTTATGTTAGCAGAACCTTCTCAATAAATTAAGCAATGGCGCATTTCCAAATGTGTATTCCACCACTGCAAAATGTTTCTTCTCACAAAACTGTACAATATTGGCTCTCAAATGAGATATTTTTCATCATATTGTTCCCATTTTGGATATTTAAGCCTGGCTGTGATGACACACGCAGCTGTAGAACTGTAGAACAGACCCTTTCCCTTTTTTCAAAGTTTCTGTTGAACATGTAATTTTAAATTGATCCATTTTCCTTAGATCGTATGCTAACTACGCTCAATAAACTAAAGAAAACATTAGTCTACACTGTGTAGACACAATTACAGCTTCGGGTCCCCCAGAGTAATTCTGTACAAGCCTTGCACATCTGGATTTGGGTAGTTTATCCCATTCTTCTCGACACGTCCTCTCAGGTTCCATCAGACTGGATGATAAGCATCTGTGAACTGGCATCTTCAGTTCTCTTCACAGATGTTCATCAGGGGTTTAATCTGCCAAATGACACTTTTAGTTTTTGGGACGGGGTTTTATTACACCTTGAAATTAAGGAGGTTGGGTAGAGGAGAGAGGAATTATGCATCTGACAGGCTGCGGGAAGAAGCTGTTTTTAAAACTGTTAGATTTAGTTCGGATTGATGTGTATCTACTACCAGAGGGCAGAGGAAAGAACACACCAGACCTGACAGTAATTTATAACACTTCTGTGTCTGCTTTGGTAAGGATATGACAATTACCCGTTAACATTATTTCCTCTAATAGAAGCAGATGAAATATTTGCACTGAGAGGCAGGATGGAGAAAGACTGAGCAGCCAAAGAGACATTATGAAAGATCATAAAACATTTCCTTTTCCACAATGTTGTGAATCTCCTCCTGGTGTGTGCTTCTGGCTGCCAACCCCAACACCTACTGCACCAACACAACTGTTAACTGCATCTTTCCAGAACAAAAGGTGACATAATGTGTTAGTTGCACAGTACACAAAGACAGCTCAGAGAAAGTGTCTTTGAACCTTTCAAATTTTCTCTCATTCTGAAAATAACCTTCAATAACATTCACTGATCATTGAATCCATGTACAGAGACCCGAGCAAACTGGACACAGAGAAGAGGAGTCTCGAATAATCTGTAGATGTAAGAGAAAGCAGGTAAGACTGTGATTAGAGGGGGCGGGGTAGGGAGGAGCACAGTCAGGGGTCGGTTATCGACGATCTTATCTCACAGGGTTAAGTAACCCTTCTTAGACTATTTTTAAAACTCATTTTTAGCTCGATGTGTTTTTGTTGTACTTCAGTGGCTGCAGAGTTGTAGCTTGGTGCCATGCTGTCAGTGTAGAAAGAAATGCAGTGGACACACAAAACCCAGCTCACAGGGTGCTTGAAGAAGGCTCATGTTCAACACGACCCAAAAGGACATAAAGTAAATTGAAACAAACCTTATTGTGAGGAGAAAGCTGTTTTCTACACTGAAATCCACAATTTAAAAATGTTGGACCTACAGCTGGGATGACATGGGCAATTGAATCCAGCACCATTCAGAGTCAAGGGACTTTACTAGTACCATGAATGGGGATGGACCAGCTGTTCTCCATCCCCAATGTTTCCACAGATTAGCATTTAGTCAAGCAGGTGAAGCAGCACATTAAACATTTACACCGTCTGTGTGTGGTGGGCTGAGAGGGTTTGTTTTATTATAAACGGTTATCGGCTTAACCTTAGTCATTCCATAGTGTTCCATAAAGAGAAATGTTTTTTTTTTATTTCGTTTGCATGACACATCTGTTAGTGTCATCATACACTCGCAGAAAGGAGCAATAACTGTATCTTCAATGACAGTCATTTTCCTGTGTGAATTCTTTCACTTCAGACCCCTGATGTTAACGTTCCTTTGCCTGGAGCAAACTCTTTCAGTGCTTTTGTTGTTTTGCTTTCATAAAAGAAAGTATAAAATGTGACTATTAAGCCTTTTAAACTCTGTCTTAAAGCAAATCTATCAGCATTAAACACGTTGCACAACTCTTCCCATGGTACTCGCCAAACATTTTTGGTTTTCTGCTGCAGGGTGATTTCTTGAGGTTCACCACTGTCCCACTGATGAGCTGGGATTTGAACTGGGATGCGGATGTTAACACATGCTGTAAAATGTCAATTTTGTTTCATATGATTCTTTTGAAATGTTAGGAGTTAGGGATGATTTAAAGTTATTCCATAGAAAGGAGGATTGTATTGCTTTGGTCTTGCGTATATGTGGAGTTGTTAGAGCTGCCACCTCATCCCCAGATGTCCGTGCTCTTTCTATGAGGAGTTTGGATGTTCGGTTAACTGGTGACTTTTAATTGCCTGCAGCTTTGAATGTGAGTGTGAATAGTCTGTCCGTCTGTGTGTGTCCGTCTGTTGGTGTGTTGGCCTTGACAGAGGCTGCTGGCTGTCCAGGGTGTAGCCCACCTCTCGCCCTATGACGGCTGAGGCTCCAGCCCCTCCACGACCATAGACAGGATCAGTCATTACAGATAACGGATGGGTGGAATTTTATCTACTGCTCAAACTTGCAGGTCGTGTTTTTCAGTATCAAAGTAAATCTATTGCACATTTAAAACATCTATTAAAGCACCAGTCTGAGCTCAATCAATACACATTTAGGCACAGTGAGAGATTTATTTCAACCACGTTCAGCATAGTGAACATCTACCTGTTGTGCTGTTGTCTGGCTGCTGTAAGTTCACCACTGGACATGCTACACATGGAAACACATTACTCCGTGCAGGTACATTAGATGTGTGTTTCTATTGACTTTGCATCTGGATTATGAAATCATTACATAAGATCCTCTAATAACACTGGATTAAACAGGTGTACTTTCTCTGATTGCTTGTGTTTGATGTGGATTCCCGCAAAAATAGGAGATCAAGTGAGCCCAGTTTCCTGCGTGACTCTCACTCTCCCTGTGCAGAGAGTCACGATCTGATTGGCTGAGGAGGCATCAGCTCCGAGTACAGCAAAGGATGCAGAGCCTGGATGGATGCAAACGGGGGACGACGGAGAGCCCGTCCTTGTGCTGATGCTTCGGAGCCCTGAGAATCCTGGAAACTTTGAAAGTCTGTTTCCCGGGCGCAGACCTGTCATCCGCCGGGGCTGCAAGTTCAGTGTGATGGTTTGGCTCCAGGCGGTGACATCCTTCTCTCCGCCTTCACCGACACGTCCTCTCAGGAGTGATGGGCTCTAAGTTGACCAGACAGAGAAGTCTCGATTTCGAAAGCAAATTGTCCAAGAGGAGACGGCAGAGACATGACATGCCCGGGGAAGGCGAGAGAAGTGGCGGCGGAGACTTCTTGTTCGCCTCCCTGATGCTCAAGTCCAACAAGCTCCCGGGGATGCTGCGGAGAAGCAACCCGAGCCCGTACGTCCGGCGGGTGGCTTGGATCCGGGAGATCCAGAGGCTCCTCCGCGAGCAGAAGATGGAGCAGGCGACGGAAGTGCTCAAACTGCTGAGGAAGGTGAGACACCAAGGATGCACAGACAATCTGCAAACTTTGGTATTTTCCTCACGTGATTTTCTTTTACTGACACCTGAGCAAAAAGTTTGTGTATATTTTGATTTAAAGACAAGTTGATATTCATCTGCAAATATTAATCATTGCATTTTAAGAAAGTATTATTGTATTCATCTAAACCTGCAACCCCTTTGTAATACAGCAGGGGCTTGATCATGCAAAAACACAAGCAGAGATAAAATAGTGGCACATGCACCTGCAGGTGTCAGTCTGTCAATCTTTTACAAAAGTCATTTAATCATTTACTCTTTGTGGACATACCAAAGGTGCTGCTCCTTTTTAATATTGCTGGGAAAGTAGCACTTATAATGAGGTTGATGCTTCATTTGGAGAGAGGCTGTTCTAAATCACCCACCTGTTTTGTCTGAAAGGAAATGGACATGAAGGCAGCTAATTCATGCCCTGAATATTCAATCAGTTTCAAACACACAACCCTCAGTATTTCTGTTGTTTTTCCCCAAAAAATTTTTTAAAAAGAGATAAATGCACTGATATTGCTTCTGTTCTGATCTGAAATGAGCATTTGTTATATTTAGTATCCTACTGTAGAGATGAATTTGGGGCTTGTGGATGCAAAGAGGCTTAAAGAAAGCTGAAGTACTGTAAGTACCCTGCATGCTACAGTATGTTTGCTCCTTTAATCTGCAGCTATACACAGTTTACTGTGTGAAAAATCGTTTTGAATATACACAGAAGCAACTGGTAATTATACAGATTCACGTTCTTGTTAAATACTGTACAGTATGAGCAGCTCCAATCTGTCCCTGTTACTGTTTTGCGCCAACATTTCCTCATTGCAGCTCCACTAAAGGTATGTTTTTTTCTGTGTAATACCTTCATGCTCTAATCCTCACTTCCTGACAATTTATCCAAACTAGAGTTAAGAGAAAAAAGAAATAGTCTTTTAGAGCTCAGCTTGATCTATTCACTGCCTTCTGGTTGCTGTGCATTGATCAAAGGAGAACAGATTTGAAGTTGAGACAAAAGCAGATCTGATCAAGAGGGCCCCCTGTCATGAAAACTCCCTGCCCATCTGTACAGTGCTGTAGAATAAATTATACAGATGTGTGCAGATTAAAGCAGGAAACAAAGCTGATGAGAAGCTAGGGGTGTTTGTAAGGGCTGAATGGAAGACAGATTTGTAGTTATCTGTTCCACTCTGCACTGAAAGCATTAACAGGGGATATGACATGTGTGGGATGAATTTAAACTTCTTTGTAAAGATTCACATTCATATTTATGTGCAGCAGGAGCAATGTGACTCATGCGTACGTTTCTATAGGACTCCCCATCTATGTCATTAAAGGAGTTCTACTGTGAGTTGCATGTTGCAGGATGAAAAGATTTTAAAGATCAGCGTGTACATTTGTCGGTCATGAGGCAGAGGCAGCTCTCGCCATAGCTCGGCATTAGAACTGCTCACAAAGCACGCACACTCTCTCCATCACTCAGTGAGGTGAAGCCGGAGCGCTGCTACTGTTGTATGTTGTTGGGGCTGATGCCAAGTGTCTGACTAATAATACTTCAAGACTGGAAAAAAAAACTGGCAGTAGATCTCCTGTTGT
Organism: Channa striata; assembly: GCA_033026295.1. Classification (NCBI taxonomy): domain Eukaryota; kingdom Metazoa; phylum Chordata; class Actinopteri; order Anabantiformes; family Channidae; genus Channa; species Channa striata. The sequence continues at coordinate 14,419,891 of CM065187.1, forward strand.
TGTTCACCAGCAGCAAAGCAGCTTTTCCTATCGGGGACGGTGGTGGATTTGGAGATAATCACCTTGAGATGATGGATGCTGGAACATATTTCACATAGAGGAAGTCATTACAAAGAGGAACCAATAACACCGGCCCCCACACTGTATCTCCATCACGGATCTGCCTTCTGGGCCATTAAGTTAATTAGTTTGGGATCTTCTAGATATTCATTAGTAAACAAAGAATCAGCAAATACTCATATCAGTTATGCTCTACAACGTGCACACTGAGTAACCAATGTGCAGCAATGGAAAAAAACACTAATTAAAGCACCTCTGTTGAAGTCTGAGGTTAGCTGTCATAACACACTGTACATATTTTAATTTGTTTATTTTATTCAACCTTAAATATGTCAGTACAACAAACTGCTCAACAAATGGTTTCTTTGTGTTTACATTTTTGATCCACTAATGCATAACTGGGTATAATTACAGGTAGGTGTAATTGGATTAATACAACTCTCGTTCTGTGTGTTAAATAGCCAACAATGAAGTTACAGTGAGCCTAAAGACTGAAATAAGTTATATTTAGTTGTAAGAATTATAAAAATGCGATCACCAAATATGGACGTTTCTGTTATACACAGCATTTCCTTGAAAACGTCCAGACAAATTGATGATATTCATTTATATACTGTATAAAACTGACCACTCAGAGCAAATGTCAAATAAATATGATGAAAATTCATGTAGTGGAGTTAAATTGAAAGTCAATGAGTGAATGTTGGTGGCTCCCTTTGATTTATTTAGATTTCAAAGTTGTATGAAAGTACTCTACTATTTCTATAGAAAGTTCTCCTTTATTTGATAGACATATTTGTGACGGTAGCAAGGAGAATAGAGCTGGAAGCAAAATGTAATGACAGTGTACTCACAGTTTACCTTAGGGAGAAACTATTCCTCATACGTTCTGTCTTATGTGACTAATCCAACATACTGAAATCATCTGAGTTGTCAGATATCCTTGCCAAAGCTTTGTTGTGACCTGAGAAGCATTAGTGTGTTTGAAACTTCAGGAAAACCTCTTTATTTTTGCTTTAGATGTCCACATTTGATGCTTTTCATTCGTTGGTGCCTGTGATTTTAACATGATTACATAAGAGTTCCCAACATTTTTTTTCAATCTACCACAGAACCTTTATTCCATCAGATCTAGGAAAAAAGCAAGTAAACAAAACAAAGCCGGAGCTGAAACGTCCATCACCTGACAGCTGTGACACTCGTCTTGCAGCAAAGCAGAAAACTGTGGGACTGGATTTGTCGCACTCTGCAATATATATAATTGGATTCTAATAAACTGCATGTGTGGGATGATGTTCTGCAATTTGGAGCTTATGTTTTTATAATTTAGACTTTTTGTGATGAGCCATCAGATTAGATATGCAGCTTTGACGAGGACATTTGTAGTGGGAACCGAAGTCACGCTGCCATGTACACAGGCATCCTGTCAGGAACAAATAGGAAAACATTTCATGCTTTCATGATTAGGAATCAGTCAAATTAATCCATGGGATCAGATCTCTGTGCGCATTTTAAAATGTGACACGTTGCAGCTGAGAATCCTCAATAAATCTGCACAAAAACACATCATAAAATAATCTTCACTTTCCCCCGTGCTTCCATTTTTGAACACATGTAATATCCACAGTCGGCACTAAACGAGGTTTATTGAAGGGAGAGCTGGTCTGGAGGATAGCCCAGCGTCAGGGAATCCCTCAAAGCTCGGCTGTAATAAATCAACTCAAAAGCTGGAGGAGGAGAAAATGCTGATGGGAGTTTTTGTGTTTGCCTCCACAGTGCCCTGAAGTGTTCAGGCTGTCAGCACGTAGAGAGCGTGTTTTACTCAGCTTCAACCCAGCAGCCTGCTATTTGAAAAGCTTTTCGGTTCATACGGAGCATAAGAGTTTTGATGCAGATTTACATAAAACACTCCTGCTGTAAACAATTGGATGTTGTTCCAGTAAAAGACAAGATTGTTTTTACAGCAGCAGTTACAGTATGTCACTGATGTAAGAGGAAATTCGCTCTATGGAGTAACTGAGTGTGAATTAATTGAATAATGAAGCTTCAGGCCTAAAAAGAGGAAATATTCAGTGACCTTCTTTGCACTCGCTTCCAACCTTTCATCTTGTGATCATTATGTTTCTCTGGTTTCATGTCTTTCCATGACGTTTGCTTTTTTATCCTGTTAGTGTGTATGCATGTGTGCGTTGGCACCTTCCCTGAAAAGGTATCGTGACTTCTGCTGAGGCGACCATTGGATATGCCTGAAAACATTACGTCTCAAACACTGTTGATGACACATCAGCACTGGAAGCTCTACCTGAAGATGCATCTTCAATATGTTTACAGTGCAAATAGGAACAGCCTGAAGATGAGACACATGTCATCCGTCCCTGGGGATGTGTCCCGGTTCCTAGTTAAAATGTTCTGCACATCACACAATCCTGTACTTATGAATTCTGGGGACTGGAGGTAGATCGGGAAAATGCATTTAACTGCAATCAAAAAGGATTTTCCTCTGATGGATTAGAGATGTGTTTTGTGAACATGAAACTCCTGTGGGCACTTTTACAAGTGAAACCTGCAAATGAGAGAAAAGGAACCAGAGTTGTATTCTCTCTCTGTCAGAGTGCAATATTTGAAGAAAAGGCAACACCACTTTTATCTAAAGCCATTTAAAGTTGACTCCCGTGCCCCCTTCACACTCACATGCTGTACGTATACACAGTTTACACACAGATGCTGTTTCCTTAACAGCTGCGTTCTGTGTCAGCACACAACTCGGATGGCAAAGTCTTGTCAGCTCGCACTATGATTAGAGAGCGACATTAAAGAGGATGCTGAACAGACTGAAATTGTTCAGCCTGTTTACTACACTTCTGAATATTACATTTTGTATAGGTATGTTTGCTTTAGTAATATAGTACTGTTTCTTGTTTTGTCCCAGGACTTGGGCCTCCAGGGAACATCGCTCAATGACATTTTGTATAAGAACGCAGCTTTTCTGAACCTGGTGGACCCCATTTCTCATGAACTGCTGCTCTCGCTGGCCCGGGACCTGCAGTGTCCAAAGAGGGTATGTACCGTAGTTTGTGCTCACTGTTACATTCAAAACAAAAAAAACTGCTGACACATTTGCATTAATTAACAGGACAATAAGTTCTATAATTACACACAGAGGCAAGCTGCAACATGACCAGACCCATTAGCCATGCCTAGGAGCATCATGTTGTCGTAGTTGTTGTCATGCTACCGTGACAACAAAGAACTGTCAGTTCTCTTTATACAGGCACAAGGGAAGACAGCAAGTCTGGAAAATTATTTTTGAGGTGCAAAATGTATCATTATGAGTCTCTACTGTGTGCTGACATTTAAAAATTGGCTTTTATTTTAAAGGTTTAACAGGTTGTAACTTCAGAACATAATAGGATCATGTTTTATAGGGCAACACTGACCAGATCAGCAAAAAATATGTAATGTTACATTACTTTTATTTTATATATGACTTTTAAGATTGTACCTGTATAAATGATATATGGCAAAGAAAGTGCACAATATTTAAAGAATAATTTGAGACAGCAAGGGTTAATGATCAATGACAAAATTGGATTTTCCATTATGTCCAATTATATATTATATGACATATTTAGTAAATGTGTATTTTGTGATAATACTCAAATTTAAGCATGTCTGTAGGAAATAGCTCACAGTGGTTTCTCTCACCTTGTCCTAAGCTATAAAGAGCTGCTTGCTGCATGGTGGGGCAGAGAGGTCAGGGATGGATGATAAGGCCAAAGGCCAAGTCAGGATTTGACCCCGCAGAGTGTCTGTCTGTCTGTCTGTCTTCCCTGCTGCTCCTCTGCTCTTTCAGCTCACAGCATTAGCTGTGAGATAATCTGCTTCATACTGGCAAGTGTGGGCAGGTACCCAGTGGTCATCATGCTGGGGTCAGCAGGATTGGTGTCCATGGGCAGTGGCACTGATGTTGGTGTGGCACTGAGACCACTTTGAGGGCAGTGGCAGGTGGCAGGTGGGCAGTGGGATCAAACCAGTGAGTCCACTTGGGCTGCCATGCCCATTGTGTGTCAGGTCACAGACACTTATCACAGTTTGCAAGGTACTGTGCAAAAATAAGTAGTGGTGTGATTTTAGATTGAATGTGTGATTCCTTTGTATATAGTTACAAAAAAGTTCCATCAAAACACAACTTCCATTTGTGCCCGGGTCATAAAGTATGTTACATTTTGCAAAATGCAGAGGACTGCAGTTATGTCTCTGTATCATTGCAAAAAAAGGTTTCATTAAGACAACATGGTTTCAAATGGGGCACATTATTCAGGCTGGCAGTCAGTTTATCCACTTGTAGCATGGCATACAAATCAGACACATTAAAATTCAAATTACATTTCAAACTCAGGTATCAGTGTGAAGAAGTTACAGACGCAGCTCGGAGTGGCTGTAAAACACAGAGCCTGCAGACATTACAGTCTGCAGTTTTCAGTGAAAAGACGGGCTGCCTTTAGATAAAGTCACTGTGGTCTAGTTTTTACTTAGTGAGTTTAGATGTAAGAAAATCTAATCTCATGTCTGTTTGCTGTGGCAAGGAAAGCTTAGGAAAAGTGAGGAACTGGCAGCGATGTTCTCCTGACTGGCTAGCGACCCGTGGCAGGGTACTGTGTCAGACGTGACAAGGATGTAGAAAGGCAGTGTGCTGGATTTAAGGCCCGGAAGTGGCTTCCACCATGCTGAGATTTATTTACATAAGGCATCATATTCAATGACATATTAAGGATTAAAAAAGGAAGGATCTTTCACAAACTCGTGGCCATAAGTTTCCGACTGTTTTTTAGTGTATATTTTGATGTACCCAATATTAATTTCTAGCACTTCTTGTAAGGTTGCAGTCCAGCACATTCTGGGGTGGTGATCCAGGCCATGGATTGACATTTTCGTGTGTGTGTGTGTGTGTGTGTGTGCGATTGTAAATCAGTATGCCAAGCCGTAACATTGTGTTCAGTCATCCAAGGGGCTCAAAAAGCAGCTGTGAATATTTTGAAGTGTGAGGCATGTTTGTTTGTCACCATAGAGAACAAGTGGCAGCCCAAATGGTTAATCGCCTTAGGGTAAATTGCCCGTCTTTTTTCTCTCTCGGCACATTGCCTCTTTCTTGTTGTTGTGTTGCACCATTAATTAGATTTTGCCTCCTAAGTGCAACCCATTCCATTTAGACTCTTTGACGGAGGAGGGAGACAGAAAAGAGGAGGAGGAGACATGGAGGAAGGTGGAGGCAAGAGGGAAGCTAAAATAATGAGGCAGCTGTATTCAAAGGACAAGAAAGAAACGCTTTGTTGCAGTGTGAAAATCAGCACATTTGCAGAACTCAGGCATTCAACATTTACTGAACCTTTATGTAAGTGTTTGAAAAATGCTGATTTGTTATATCAGTAAGATCTGTATTTATTATTCATCATTCGTCCTTTGTGTGTGTCACAGGAGACGGATTCCCTAAAGTCCACCAACAAGATCTGCCGCCAGCTGATTTACCACCTGACCCCTCACTCCAAGTGGACGAGGCAGAGCGTTCCTAGGAGGAAGTCTCAGGCCTGGTAAGCAATGGCTTCCTGTGAAAATACTCCATTAAAATAGAGTATCTCAAAATTGAACTTAAGCACTGGAGTAAATGTATTCAGTTACTGACCATCTATGGTTACACGTTTGCTTCTGGTGCTACTTGATATAGCAGCACATGTGAAAGCACTGCAAAACTGTGCAACATATTGTGCAAATGAAAAGCCTACGACGGATTATATAACAATTACACATTTTAATCTGCTCACCTTGTGTTGACCACAGACTTTATTCAAGGCGCTGACTAAATTCTAAAAAAAAACTTACTTTCCAGGTTTCAGGACTGATTTCTATGAACAAACTTGTTCTCAAGGATAAGCTGATTCAATTTTGATATTAGAAGGTCAAATTTTGGTTGTTCCAACTTCCACACTTTTGTTAATGGAACATCTCAGAAACACATGGAGAGAATTTCTTCAAATTTGGCTCAAACATCCACTTTTACTCAAGAATAAACCGAATAGAATATGAGTCTGGACAGACATGAAAGTTGACTAATTATCAGAGACATAAAACTATGAGGTATTGATTCCAGTTCATTACTGTCTTCATTTGACCTTGGTTACTTTATTATTCACATTGTGCCTTAATGTTATCTTTCCCTTCTCCTGTCATTGTGCTGCTGTGAATTTTAAAGAAAAGTGTCATTTGTTTTTACAGCTATAAATACCAAGAGTGATTCCTCATACTTTGTATTCCCAAACTGTGTCCAACAATGAATCTGCTAAAACTAAAACAATAGCATGAGCAAATTGTCTGCGATTTGAACTCGTTTCAATTACTGCCAATAAAAGAAAAACATTATTGCAACTACAGAAATGGTTTGCAAATAAAGAAAGAGCTTTTCAACTCAAATAAAGTAACAGGTACATTTGTGTGCAAAAAAAATCATTAGGCCCCCTCTCCCTGAGCAATTAACCTAGATTGAAAGATCGTTTGACAGCTTGAGTTGACTTCCTGCCCCAGACTCCTGGCTGCAATATTTCGAAATAACACTCAACAAAACAACAAGGCAGACTCTCCCAGTGTGCTCATTAGCGAGCTCTGTCTCTCTCACAGCTTCCACTGCAGCCATCCAGACAGCAGCACTGTCTGTGGGACGCAAACCACACTGTGTCTTTTCCCCATGAATATTTCTTCCTCCGAACATGCAGACATTAATCTCTTTGGATCCAGCGAAGCTTTACAACACAGTTAACATGGTTTCGAATGCGCTTCGGTTATTGATCTCTTCAGTACAGCCCAGTCTTCCCCTTCTTCACCCTTCACCTTTTCCCAGTCTCTCCATTTCTAGCTGTTTTAAAACCTCTTCCTTGCATTGATTTTCTTCCTCTCCACATTTCCTGCGTGAGAGAGTCCATTTTGCTCAACAGTTGCCACCCAGAGCGGTTCTGCAGTTTGAGCTGAGGCTCTGGGGAAGCACTCGAAAAAGGTAGGAGGGGGCTGATTACAAGTCCTGTATTTTTCTCCTGGCCTAAATTCAAATTAATCTGAATTTTGATCTCTTCATATTTAGCTATGAAACATTTTAGCTATCACATAACATATCCTGAATTCTTACATCCTCATTCCTCCACGAAGTGATACGGAGAAGTCTCGCTGATGGATCTAGAAATATGCTGCTGCCTGCTCACCAACCATGCATCAAATTCAATTGTTGTCATGAACTATGTGCAATTGGTTGCACAGCTTCCAGAGATGAATCATAACTCAACCTTTATTACTCCAGCCTGCTTGCTTTTTATAACACTTTAACTGCAAAACAAGTTACAGTGTGTATTATACCATATTATCAAGGCAATTTCAGTTTTTCTCTGCAGCTGCTTGTGCCAGCTTCCTGACAAGTGCAGTATTGCTGAGTCCCCAGAGGAGTTTTTAATGTTATCGTAATTGATATTGAATTTTAGATTAATCAAGCTCATATTTCTTTATGACAATAAAATTGCCCTTGCAGCACATTTGGAAGTGACTGGACTCCGGGTGCAGATGCTAGTTCATTGCTTGTCTTTACTGCAAGGCAGTAATTGATGTGAAGCACTTACATCCGATATTACAGTCCTCTTCAGTCCATTTAAAGAAATTACTTTGTTTAAAGTGAAGCATCATGTTGTAAGCTGACATGTACTGATGGAAGTTGTGAGTGCAGAATACATTGTTCAGCAAGATTTGGTTTAGTATTAAGTTGTGGAGACTGTTTTGAGGAGTGAAACAAGTTGTGGCTTTGACAGCTGTTTAGCCAGGTGTCAGCAGCTGTGGGTGAGCGTCAAGAGTTTGAGTCGTGATATTTGACCCAGACCTCACACTGCTCAGACTAAAGTGCTTTTCCTCCCACAGCTCACACTGCCAAGGCTGTCCAAAAGTCATTTCATCACTTTTATTTATCATCACATAAAGCTTAAGAGTTATTAAGCACATGGCTACATAACAGCTTGTTTCTCCATATTCTCAATAGCTGGGGGAAAAAGGCATGTATTTATGTTTGTGTTACGGGAGTTAAATGTGTTGCGGTGGCAAACCAAAAATGACAAAAGCTCACTTGAGCTCACTTCCAATAACACACATCACATGTCATGTTGCATAATTTTACCTCAGATCCTCTCATTAAGATTGAAATCCTCAACCTCATGCATTGAAGTTTCCAAATAACAGCGGTGACAGAAAACACCCTGAGGAATGGAAGTGTGCCGCTAGAGGCCGATGTATCTTTTATTGTCTTAACCTATTTTTATTAAATGCTTTTTACTTTCTTATCATCCAGCTGAGTGGATGGAATTGGATTTTTTGTGCCACACCTCACCTCTGGATGGCAGCCCATTTTTTCTTTTTCAATTTTGATCATCTGCATTATGCAATGATAAGCATAACTGCTGTGAAGTCAAGATTATGAGAGGAGGATCGTAAGATATGTCGGTCAGGAAAAGTGCTTGTGTCCAACTACAGTTGTTTACTCGTAGTGTTTAAATTTTGCTCAATTCTCCAGCTCGATGTTTCATCAGACTTCCCAGTCTCAACATGACAGAGATGCTCCCTTCATTATTTTTCCTCCCACTAGCATCACACTGAGTCCTCCTCAGGCTGCTAAAAGCAACTGTATACTTCAAGCACGCTTTTTTGTTGTCAAACAGCATCTGAAACGCAACCACCACTTTTCAGATCTCAGAAATGTGGAACTGAGTCCCTGGTGTTTGTGGCCCTCTTCATCAGAGATTTGGTCAAATGTGCAGAGATAAGAGCGGAAAGTCTGAACTCTTCTCTCAAGCTTTTGTATATCTTTTCACAACTATGTGTATTGCTGAGTACAACACAATTAACTCCTTTGAGTTCAAAAGTGGTTAAACACTGTATTTGCACAACCCTTCAGAAGCTTATTGTTTTTTCCCGCATGTGAGCATATTTAAAGGAGCTATTATAGCAAAGGGCAAGACTTGACAGTCATTTACTGTTACAATTGTGATCAAGATTTTCAGACAGTCCCTCTTCAAAGTCTTTCATATTGTTGCATTTTTTTACACGAAAAAGCATTGAACCTTGTTATGTGAGTAAAGAGAAAATGTTTCTCAGCACCACACAGCTGGCCCATGAATAAGTCCTAATATTTAATCACAGACGTTGTTAGGGAGCCCCTCTGGCTCCGACATAAGAGAGGTGTTGGGAAAGGAGGTTTGTGACACTGCACGACCATCCAAGGCACAATAATGTGTAAGGATTATGGTGCAGCTGTAGTCCCAAGATGTTTATGCTCAAAAAAGCACTTCAGACTTCTTCTTTAGAGATTTTTCTCTTCTAATCTTTCATTGTCTAAGTAATTTCCGGCTTCTAAGTCCGCTCCTTGCTCATCTTTCAAAGAAGTACTTTTCAGCCCCTGTGACTTGCCAAGTATGTCAAATCAAATTCTCAAATTCTCCTACAACAAATCATTTCTGCTACATTTGAATGGCCTCAAATGTAACATCAGGGTCGCCACCTTCTCCCTGTCCTTGGTCACAGGCGAAAAACAAATTCCCTGTGGTGGCACCTCTCATCATCCTCTCATTTCTGAATCATACCCTGGCAAGCATTACCCAGTGCAAAGCTGTCTGGGCATGTTGGAGAATTAGACCTTTATTTTTCTGAGAAGTGTGCTGTAGGTTTTTTTATATAGAAAATGTCTGGATGCTTATATCCACTTTTTCTAACTTCATTTCCACAACTATATTTATTCCAGAGATTTGTTGGCAGCTTTTCAGGGGCTAATCATCAGAGAAGTGCTCTCTGGGATACTTCCTCCACTTTCTTTCTGCTCTGCTCAGGCTAATTTGCTCTAATCTTTACAGAAATCCCCTCTACCTCCCTTACTTGCTGTTATTTTGAGCTCTTCTCGCTTACATGATCCTTCCAGGGCCACAGTTATATTGCACTACAGTTCTCGTCTCTGCAGACCTCACTGTTCTATGTATTGATGACCTTATTCCTTGTTCTACTGTCAAAGTCCAACTCATCCATCCAATATCTGTAACAGCTTTTCCTGTTTGGGTGGGGCGGCAGTGTATCCCAGCTATCATTGGGCAAGACACAGACAGACAACCGTTCACATTCACGCCAATTTTAGAGTGACCACTTAACATAATATGCATACAACAAATTGGGGCTGTAATTGAAAGTGGAACCTCTTACGTCTTGTTGTTTTTATCAGGTACTCATCAGGTCATTTAATAAGTAACCCTTAATGAGATAAATACTTACGCTGTAGGTATTTTTTCTTATTCTGATCTCGTTACCTTATAAACTCCAATGTTTAATAATTGTTATCAAGTAACAACAAATATTGTTTGGTACCATGGAGTTACATCAATGTTATTAATAGGTACATAGTTCTCTGTACTTACCCTGTAAGTCGTGGGCTGTAATCTAAAGCGTTAATATCATTTCTATCAGTATTTTTTTTTGTTTTGTTTTGTCTTATGGACGCTGGGTGAAATAAAAACCCAGTGATTTCACTGACTCAGGATGTCATCGCCTCTAATTGAAGTATGACCTACAGTATTTCTGGAGCCAAGTCACCCAGTGAGCGGTGGAAAGCTGAACAGGCTTTGACTCAGCACGTCTGACCTCTGACTAACCTACAAGGTCAACACTTTAGGCAAAATCTGATCACACAGGGAAGAGCATGCAAGACTTTTGAATCTGTTTTGAGTGCACAGTCGCAGATGTCATGGTTTTGAAAGGTTTCTCTGGTCATATTTCCATTCAGAGATGGAGTGTTCCACTTGACTGCACTATCCACTCAGTCTGCTCAATGTGCTTTCTAGTTGACCTCCACTTTTAATAGACTTAAAGATCCAGCCACCATCCTTTTGCATGAATAATTGAGGGCTTCCCGCGGTACAGACTGAGATCCAGGAAGATGAGGGGGTGGAAGAAGAGACGCTCAGTATCCATCACTCGAGTCTTCAGGGCACAGGGCTGTAATGAAATAATTAGAACGATTAAATGTGGTAATTGGTAAACACGAGTTTAAAGGTGTTTTCAAATCAACAGAAATGTGAAAACTTTAGGCACACTGATTGAATATTAGCATTTCAAGCCTTCCTTGGTCTCCATCCAGGTAGTGAACCTCGTGTAACCTCTCATTGATTGATTTTGATCTGTAAATCAGAGATAAGGAGAAGAATAAAACATTGTTAAGCTTCTGATGGTCTGTGGGTCCTTTAAGCCTCATACAGATCAGTCCCCACAATCAAGTCCCTCAGTGTTTGAATCCCTGCATTTTAATGCTGGTTTCATAACTGTGCCTTGACATAGTATAGATGACACCAGCACACTCCTCCATGATATACCGTTATGTAACGCAAACTGTTTTCTTTGTGTTCTGTCGCAGTATTCTTTTCTCGTAAGCATCCAGTTTGTCACATCCAATCAAATCTTCTGTGAATTTATAGCTCCCCCGTTGAGAACATTTAGCATTTTACACACTGCACAGTTGCATTATGATACATTCTGCACCAGGAGGTTTTATAATCATTGGCACAACAGTGAAAAGATGTCTTTTTTCTTTGGTTGGAAGTCACATGTTACAGGAAGTAATCTATGTCACTGGATGAACTGTTGGTGTTATTTTTTGAGTGAGACTAAGAATAATTGAGTCATTACCAAAGAGAAAATTAGCATTTTCGTCTTTTATTTCTTTGCTTCTGCTGCATATGTATGTGCTCCCCTTGTGTTGCTTTCCCTCTCACTAAGTTCTTTTTTGCATGAAGAAGAATTCACTCCTGTTTGTGCTGTTTCAATGTGTTTTTGGTGTGTTTCATTTACGTCTACAGAGCCCGGCGTTGCTGTATGGAGGAGTAGCTGTTCACTGATTAATTCAATTCAATTTCATTTCAACTTTACAACAACGTCATCTCAAGGCACTTTACATAATAAAGTCAAGGCTATACAGATATTTAGAAAAACCCAACAATTCCCCCTTGAGCAACTATAGGCAACAGTGGAGAGGAAAAACTCCCTTTAACGGAAGAAACCTCCAGCAGAACCAGGCTCCAGTGCAACCACGCTGGGTGGACATCTGCCTTGACCGGTTGGGGTGAGAGGAAAGTGGAGAGAGAAAAGAAATCACTGGGCAGGTTAGTGGGACCAGTAGCTGCGCACTGGAAGACGCACAGCTCCAAAGCCGGGGGACACCTGAAGACAGGGACAGAGAGGGAGACAGAGAGGGAGAAAGACGACTACGGGATAAGACGACAGAGGGTTAATGTCAGACAGTGGTGACATGTAAATGTGGGCTGAGACGAGGAAAGGGTCTCAGTCCATCAGGGGTTGGTCCCCCAGCAGTCTGAGCCTATAACAGCAGGACTAGAACTGACTATAAGCTTCATCAAACAGGAAGGTTTGGAGCCTAGTATTAAAAGTAGAGAGGGTGTCTGATTCCCGAATCTGGACTGGGAGCTGGTTCCACTGGAGAGGAGCTTGATAACTAAAAGCTCTTTCTACTTTTTTCTATTTTTTTACTCATTCTACTTTTGGAAATTCTGGGAACCACAATCAGGCCTGCATTCTGAGATCGAAGTGGTCTATTAGGATAGGTAGGATGGAGCTTGATCGTTTAGAGCTTTATAGGTAAGAAGAAGGGTTTTAAATTCTGTTCTACATTTATTGGGAAGCCAGTGGAGAGAAGCTAGAGAAGGTGAAATATGATCTCTCCCAGTCAGTAATCTTTCTGCAGCATTTTGGAACTGAAGACTTTTAGAGACTTACTGGGGCAGGGACTGGGTTCAGACATACATAAAACTGGGTGTCATCATCATGTAAATGTTTTCTAATAACGTTGCGTAAAGGAGACATATTAGTGCTTTCTCCACTGAGTAGACGCCCTTTCTGTCCTCTGCACTAATTAAAACAGCACCTTCACATTTGTAAAAAAACTGGGGATTCTAACTGCAGTTATTGGTGCTAAACTTTGTTGGAATTTAGAGTGTCCAGAAATTTGCCATGCTTTTTAAATGATTTGTGCCTTTTTTTTTAATCACTGCCTTCACTTTCACCAATATTTACTTATATTTACTACGGATGATCTGAGATGTCAGAATATCACATAACCTAGAACTGCTTCATTGACACCACACAATGAAGGAAGCTTTTATCAAACATCCGCTAAATGTTTCACTGAAATGTAATCCAAATCCAGATGAGCTTGGAGGCTATTTTTCCTACTCAGAAAAATGTGCCATTATCCCCATGAAACTGGAGAACACTATGGCATATGCGATCTCCACTTTTATGCAGTACGTTTTCTACAGAACCATAGTTCCGAGTGACAATCCCATGCGTGAGGAAAATGGTAAATTTAACTACATTTCTTGTGATTGTACATGTTTGATGCTAAATCTGAGTTGAGTTCAACCAGCTGGTTCAGAAAGTGTTCGACACTGGAGCTCGCAGCCACGGGCCTGAGGGTATATTCAGATAAAACAAAACCACAGAAAGAAAGTAGCAGTCCTTGACCAGCTCACTTCTTAAGCATAAGTTTGCACATTAGACCCTTGCCGTCTCTCTCGCAGCTGAGCCAGACTACAGCCCATGCATTATACAGAAGCTTGGAGGCAAAACAGCTTAGATCGATCCGAGGAATAAACAACTCAAGACCAAAGCATTGATGAAGCAGACATTGATCTGACTGATCCCACGGGTCTGTGGTAGCAGCATCTACATCCAATGTTTCTCAAGTGCTTTTATTTCATCACCCTGAAATGAGTCAAGTGTCTCTCTGCAAGCACAGCAGGAAATACATTTGAATTTGTATTACAGAGTTTGTTCTCCCAGATGAGATACCATTTGATATTGTCTCTGAATCTACCCACAGACACAATTGAATTGGTTGTTTTTAAAAAGTGGAATAGAGGGTTTGCAACCAGATCAGCAAGAAAAAAATGTTTATTTAAAATATTAAGACATGTATAATCCATTTTTTCACTCATTACCTTAAAATTGTCTGTGAGGCAAATGCTGGGACCACTTAATAATAAGGTTTATTTTATACTTTTTAGGCTTTACACATATGTTTGTTAGGGTTTAATACAAACCTGAACATTGATTCATCAATATTTTGAAGATAGGCGCTAAGCTAATAACCAGCACAGCATTAACTTGTTTTGTCTAGACTCTGAAACGGAGCCAGGCTCTGTTTGAAGTCTTTAGCTACTCTACAGTAACCAGCTCATTTACTTTAGATGGATTTGGATTGTTTAAGAAATTGTTCAGAAGATTAACTGATCCCTACAGAATTTGCAGCCTTAGTGGAATAAATCTTCTCACAACCTTTTAAAGGAAATAAAGCAATTAAGTATAACTCCAGGAGTTATATATGTAAATAAACCCATCAGTTACCACCTATAAACTCTGAAGTGTGATTTATTAGGAGAGAGTCAAAAATGAGAAACAGCCAGTTAAATGTATTTGTTTTACTAGGCTAAACAGTCTTAAAGAAGTCTCTGCCCCTTGTCATATTAAATCCCATGAAGAAAAAAATACAACCTCCAGCACTCCCCCCGTCTCTTGATGTATTACTGATTCATGAGAGTAAATGAAGGGGAACGCGTATTGTATGTGGGAGGACAGATTACACGTTTCTGCTGCCATTTGCTTTGAACTCTCACCGAGGTGGCAGAATATTGAAGGGCTTTAAGACTCCTCTTGTAAAAATGTCATTGTATTTTAATCCAGGAGAATGTACACACAGGCTGAACCCTTCAGGTCCCTATTTAAAAAGTTCCCCTCTCTTCAGTGCAGGCGGGGCGTTTGGTTGCGCTGGAGCATAAGTTGATTAGCAGAATGGTGAAGCGGGGAACCTGCAATCTAACGCTGATGATCAGCACTTAACTTTTGTAACATCGGGAGAGGTGACTGTGCGGAGACTAACCCGGCTGTGTGTGGCACCAGACGATGGCTGGAAAATTAGTGTGAGCACAGAAATCAATGGATCTGCTGTGACCTTTAATGGAGAAGCTTTTATCTTCTCCGGGGGGGTGTATAGCACAAAAGAATAAATATGGAACCATCCAATGTTATGTTTTGTAAATAATATGTATTATGAGATGGTGAAGACATTGAAAAGTCACTGGAGCAGGTTAACAATTGAAATAGAGACTGAATTACAGCAGTCTTTCGCTCAAACACAGTTTCTCAAAGGCTTCATTAAAACCCAGCTCCTCCGGTTTTGTTCTGACCTGCTCTGTAAGCTCGGCTTCTCTGCCTGCACTCCATTTCAACATCACAAACCCCAGATGTTTTGTTTCCTACCTCTGGGGATTACATAACTATAGAACAGCAAGGACCCTTGTTCAGTGCGTAAAAGTTAACAACATCCCCGAGGAAAGACAGGCTATGAAAAGCAATTAGAAACTCTCTGCCTGAACCCACATTTAGGCAGCCAACAGTTTGACACATGAGACTCAGTTCTTATTAGATTCCTGCACTGTTGTATCAGTTGCTCCTGAGGATGTCAATAGATGGATTTCCCCCAGTTAGTTTGCTTTGAAACGAGTCCCGATACAGCGGACTCTCTTGTTTCACATACTGTTTATGTGTTCGGACAATCCCTTGATGTTGTTTCTGTCTGAATCTGATCTGGTCTAAGATAAAATGCATCGCTGCCTACAAACATGGCAGCCACATCAGAGTTTTTAGATGAGGCATGTTGTTCTTTATGTTGTTGTTATTCCATGGTGATGGACTATGGAGTAAACAGTGGCTAGAAATGTTAGCTATGTCCCTGGTCCTGAGCAGCCTACAGTGGCCCACACATGGGGGAGCCCCCAAATGGATTTGGAAGATAGTCTCCCTCCCCCTGCATCACCCACTCAGCTACAGAACCGTGGCTGGCTTAGTCCCATGTAATAGTATTTCCCACACAACATGAGCACACAGGTGAGGAAGCAGGTTTGCAGCAGATGCAGGAAACCCCCCTATAAATAGATCAAAAAAGAAAACAACAGTCGAAGCTTATAATCAGTTTCATTAGAGGCAAGTGCAGAAGGTGCACAATGGTACAGCAAAACTTGTGAGTCACAGACAATGTCGACTCTGCCAAGAAGCTGCAGGTGCAGCCAAACCTTCTGTTACCTTAGGAAGGTACAGCACAGTCGATCTCAACTTCAAGTGAGTAAAATTACTCATTAAGCATCATTTAATATTTAAATAGTGACTTGCATGACTGTCAACGCCTGCTCTGAAGTGGTGGTCAGACAAAACAAGTTATTTTAAGATGTAAATTAATAATTATGGACATATTATTACCATATTATAGTTTTCTTATCTTTATTGGCTTGTTACATTTCAAAACAAAGCTATTTTGTTCTGATAGACTGAAAAATGATTGTCTGTTCTGAGGTTATTTCATTTGAAATTAAATATGAGAAAAAATAAAAAGTTAATTTAAGCAGGCTCTAATTAAATTTGATTAAATTCAAAAAACAACTAACACGTTTACTGATTTTAAAAAAATGCAGTTACTGCAAAACAAAACAAATATACAATCTTTCAACATGAGAACTGATTTTTATATTTTAATGTATAAAGAATAGTTTACAATTGTGATACTCAGATGGGGATTTTTGTTTGATAACCTTTAAAGTAAACAATTAAAGAAAAACAATGAACGAGTGCGGACGAGGCACTTCAGCAGATCAAATTCAGAACAACAGACAGAGGAAAGTGCATGAGAGGAAAGGGGCAAGAAATCAAAAGAACGACAAAGTGAGAGGCAAGAAATTGAGCAAAAGTGAGGATATGAAGGAGGGGGAATGAATCATAGCTCACTCCTAGAATCGATAATGCTGCGAATCACAGCCTTGGTGTGCCGTAGATCTTTTTCCTAACTGAGCAGAGAGTGTGACAGATGTAAAGAGCACAGCCTGCCGATTTATGAGGTTCCCAGATAGACCACAGAGTATAAAGGGAATAATCCTCTCCGTGGGAAGCACAGTGTTGGGCAAACGCGAACAGGATCAAGACAAAGGGGAATTAAAACTTGTTAACATAACAATTTTGTCCTGTTTGTCGTTTATTTAAACAATGTCTCCCACGCTTACAGCACATTGTCATTTGTTTGCCAGATGTCTTTCCTCGAGCTTCTCCTCAGTCTAAGTGCTGGTAAAAACAAAACCACCGCAGACTCGGCCTTCACACTCCAGTGCTACCGTGACATGCATGAAGCTGCCTTATAGCTCCGGCTGCATATTTAACCACCTTCAGGTATAGAGGGAACGTTTTGTTTCAGAGAGGCAGTGAGGAAAAGAATGATCCCACCTGACAGGTGTGGTAGTTACACTTTTCCTTTAGACAGAACCACCTCACACCTGTTGTCTGAAGTCATTTGGATGAAAATAGCTCATGACTTGCCTTGTTTCTCTTGTTTCTTGCCCATTTTGTCCTTCTCTTGTCTGTTCAGAACATCCCGTGTCCTACACAAAATGGCCAGGCACATCAGTTTGCAGTTTGCCAGCTAGACCAGGTTAATTAGCTGGTGACAAAGTTGGAAATGTGTGCTCACTAACACACCGGCTGCTGGAGGCAGGCGACATGCACAAGTACCAGTGTCGGACCTTATAACTGCAGCTCTAATCAAGTTACTGTATGTGCATCATTTCCTCTCTTCCCTAAAGGTTACTAATTAATGTGCTACTCACAGTAATGCTTCTTTTGTGTAATTCATAAAAAAACAGAATGCAGAAACAGCATATTATCCTTTTATTGGAGTTTAGGTGTTTGCCTATGTTTTAGCAATGGCTCCATATTTATGTTGTAAAATGAGAGTGTCCAGTTTACGCTGCATAACTCACAGCAAGACACCAAGATTTGTTTTTCTTTAAAAAAATAAAGCACACTGTTGGAATATTTTAGTGTTTACAGAAGTGTAGTTATGCATACACAAGTCACTAGGGCATTGCTATTTTTTGGCTATTTTAACATGACTACAACATTAGTAAAAGGAATGTCTCCAGTAAATCAGCTCAAGCTGTTTATTCACCCGTCATTTCTCGTACTTCACACACAAGTGACCTGATTTTCAAAAATCCATAGAAGAAGATGCATCTCTCTCCACACTGCAAACCAGCTCAAACCAAAGCGACACATTTACTTCTAATTTGCTCAGTCAAGGGTGAAATATGTTTACTTTTGTTCATTCTATCTTCCAGTCACTTTACTTATTTTTATTGTCTTTGATTGTTTGTATTTATTGATGGAGGGATGTAGAACGAGATGCATTTAAATGCAAATTTTTCATCTTTACATTATTGATTGCAACACTACACATGCTGTTTTTTTTTTTTTTGCATACTTTGCACATCTTCAGTACTTGCGGGAATGTGTGGAACCCTATTAAAGA
The DNA here is from genome assembly GCA_033026295.1 of Channa striata. NCBI lineage: Eukaryota > Metazoa > Chordata > Actinopteri > Anabantiformes > Channidae > Channa > Channa striata. The sequence goes on from CM065187.1 coordinate 14,438,423, forward strand.
GCCTTTTAAATCAATAACTTCAGTATCATTAAGTAAATATCATTTGTCTTTACATACTAACTGCCAGCACTGAAGAATTAGCAGATTTTTTATGCTGTCTGCAACAGATGCCTATTTGTGCCTAAGCCATAAATAAATTATATAACTTTCTTTTGCTTCCTCTTTCAAACAGTCTGAAGACTACCCTGAAGAAGAAACTGTCAGGTGATGTGGTCAACCTGTCAGGCATCCCGCTGTCTGGCCGAGACATCCATCGTGTGGCCTTCTACCTGCAGAGCGCCAGTGATGGGGTGTCGGCCGTGGACCTGAGCTTCACCGAGCTGCAGGACGAAAGCTTGAGATTGCTACTGCCTTACCTCAGCTGCATGCCGAAACTCAGCATACTAGCTGTCAATGGGAATCGTCTGACAGTAGCCGTCCTGAAAGACTTGACGGACACAGTAAAAGACCCAAAAAAGTTCCCCAGTCTGGCCTGGATTGACCTAGGCAACAATGTGGACATCTTCACCGTGCCCCAGCCGCTGCTTGTGGCCCTGCGACGTCGCTTTGGCTTACGCAGCAGCCTTCCCACCATTTATGAATACAGTGAGGTCCAGGCCTTCAGTGGCTACAACCCAAACATGGAGACCTCTGTGGAGGAGCCCAGTCTGTATGAGGAGGGAGATGTAGAGGACGAAGAGGAGGAGGAGGAGGAAGACAGGTTGGAGCTTCAGGCCTGGGGCTTTGGAGAAGAAAACGTGTCAAAAAATGTGCCACTGCACTTCTGTGGGAGGTGATCGCCCAGAGCTGCTTTCAGCCCCTATATCCCTCTGTATCACCTCGCCCTAGGTCTAGCCTCCTGTGTTAGCAGGTGTCAGTGTGGCAGAAGATGCTTACAGCGACCCACATGTCTCTGAAAATAACTTGAAAAGTGAGTGCGTTGTGTGTCCCTCTGGATGCTCTGACTGCTGACACTCAGCTCAGTGAGAGTGTATTATACGGATTGATTTCAGCTTCATTTATCCACGAGAGGTTGAAGTGCACTGAACAAACCTGCTGTTTTCCAGTGTTCCCACAGTCTTGTGAAGCATCCAAACTTCTGTCACTGTCCACTAGAGCATGTGGGGCTTAAGTGCCTTGCACAAGGGTCGAGTTGCTAATTTCCCCAGTCTCTTTGACGAATTCCCCCTGTCGCCCAGTTACTGTGAATTGTGTTCACAAAATATTCTTCCAGTTTTTCTTGTTGGGACACATATATTAGGGAATTGTTTTAAATTAAACGGTGAGTTGTGGTAGGTAAACAGAGCACATTCGATCCATTTTATTACAGACGTTTTTTCCAAGTGTGGATGCTCCATTACATGTTGATGCTGCACCCACATGGAGGCAAACTTCAGCGCGATACACACACGCAGACACGCAGACAAACACACACAGTGTTTGGGCACAAGCTGCTGATGAACTGATTACTGCCTCTATCAGGCCTTGTTAAGCCCCTTCAGTCACAGATGGTGAGCAGAGGCTCTTCTTTTTTTTTAGCAAATAGGACTAGCCCCAGATTATTTTGTTCGCTGTTGGTTCATGAATGATTCTATTTATGAATCAGACCATAAGCAACAAGAAAGATGCCCACTCTGTTTTTAAAGGCATAGGAAGAATTGAAAAAACAGCTCCGCTTAGATCTCCCCCTTTGTGGTGCTACTTTACGCAAGCACATAAATCTTTGTTGTGGCATGAATAAACTGTTTCCGTTTCAGTTGGTCTTTTTTTTTTAGATGTGTTGCTGTCATCGTTTGCTGTATCTTTAAAATAAATAGGCATGACTGTTTATTGTAGTGCAATATCACATCACATCCCACAGACAGAGAGCCTGTTTACGTTAATATTCACAAGATATTACAAGAGCCCATATTTCCATGCTGTTATTCAGGAAAATTTGTTTATGTTTTTACAGAGATATTAATAAGGGTGTGTGTGTGTGTGTGTGTGTGTGTGCGTGTGTGTGTCTGTGTGAGAAAGAGCATAATTAGGGTGTGGAGAGTGTTTGCCTGCATGCATGAGCGTGATGCGGACATGCAGAGTAAATTACTACCTTTGATCACACAAATGAAATGTTTACTCATTTGCACTTTAAGGAGGACTTTGTTGTTTGTTGTTGATTATCAAATCAACTTATTGAGTCATTCACAGCCTAAAATAAATGTTTTATCGCTTTCATTTCTCATCACTTCTCAATTTGATAATACATCATCAGCCTTTTGTAAAAATCACTGTCATTCAAACTTTTATACCATTTTGTCCTTGTGGCTCATGAAATCATGGCTGGTAAAAGTGAAGTGATGTTTACCTGCTGTTGCTTTAGAAATAAACATAATTTTAATGACATTTGCCCTGAAATTTTTTGTAGTTGGCTTACGACTTAAGCAATTATTAATTTCACCAAAACACACCGTTAGTGTATTATACCAGCAGACCCAGGCTGTGAACGAAACACTGGCATGTTATCACCTTTATCGTTGCTAACGTTGTCTGATGTTTACTGAGCTACAGCATGTGCTGCAGGTTTTCACAACTAAAATCATTTAAGGGCAGAAAACAAAAACAGATCTAACAGAGGTTAAACTCACAACATAAATGAGGCAGACAAGCACTTTGACATTATAAATGGTAATCTGATCCATAGTTTACATAAAATATTGATGAGTGTAGCTTTAATCCTTTAACTGGTGATGGCACCAGGATTGTTTTAAAGCAGGGCTTATCCATGCATGATGATATCATCCATCAAGACATTATCTAAATATAGCAAAAAAAATAGTAAACATAAAGCTAGGATGGTTTTTGTTCTGTATATGTACCTCCATCATACATTATGTGGACATAACATTAAGCCAGTTTTTCAGCTGCCAGTTGCTTTTTCAGTATATACAGCAATATTGCGTGTGACTGAGACCAGGGCCCTGTATGGACTTGTCAGAGGCAGAATAATGCCAGTATTCAGCTGACTTGTAGTGGCTCTGCTAGTGAGGCATTTTTAGTGTTTTCAGGAAGGAGAGCCCGAGGCCATCCATATTTGATCCCTGTTCATCCCGATAACAAGGAGTGTCACTTTACAGGAGATCGTGTTCTGGTTTGTACTCAACACTAAGACCAAGTGCAGATATTTAGTGGTTCAGTATTACAGTGGAGCTGTGATTGATCACTAGATCGGTTTTACCTTTGTGTCAAGACAATTACATTTTTTTAATTTGTCAAATATATATCTCTACTGTGCAGTTTACTGTAAGTGCAAAACATGAGTAAAACTATTTACAGGTGTAGTTACTTCCCCTGTACTGTAGTTCATTTAAAGTTAGTGTCACCTCTATGAAAGTGTACCTTCCTCAGGGTACATTCTCATGCAGAACATTTTCTCCTGGATGCATGCTCCACCTAGTGGCACTTGGCTGCACAGACTACATGCCAACTAAACAGAATCAAACAATACAAACATTAACTATTCAGAGGGAAGTTGAGTGCAGGATTTTTTAGAAAAGACAGCGATACAGCATATTTGACAGCATATTTGTTTCTGCTGTGTGGAACAGAAAGTAAGCACCAATTGTGGAGATTTCCCAAGAAGTTTATCAGAAATGAGAACTTTTAAAGGAAGTCAGCTGGGGGCTTTTAGATCAAGAACAGACATTTCACATTTAGTTTTTTGGACAACATCTTTTATGAGTGTGTTTGGGGGGGGGGTTGTTACAAAATCACTCAACAAGTTTCATAATCAAAAACAGGCATTGGACTCCATCCCAGAGATTTTACAGCCAAAAGCATAGTGCAGTTTGAACTTGTCATCTGCTTTTTATCCAGAATTCGTTCAGGAAGGTCAATCAGCCACCCCCAGATACACTAGTAAGCCATATACTTTCGCAAATACACGTTTGGGTTCGTTCGTTTGGGTTTATCTGCTCCATTAAGAATATCCAGTAAATGAGACTTTTAAATTACCTTTGCATGGCATGCATTACTATAAACTATGCAGAAGCCACAGAGTTGTGCAACTTTGTGAACATGGGGCTGTGGGTCAGTTCTGAGGACAACAGTGAGCATCTAAAGAATGCAACCTTAATTGAAAAAATTAAATTAAAAAAATCACTCCCGGATGTTTGGAGTAGATGAACAGACAATGAGTTAGCGGATATAAATCTCCAAAAGAAACTCTATACAGGAGAATAGGCAAAGACATAAGGATCCAAAAACATGAAACGATAAAATAGCCAGAATAAAATGGAATAGTGTATGAGTTTACTGGAACTGGTCAGAACCCCTGCAGGAGTTAAGCTAAGAGATGGGGAGATCGAACCAAGATAGAGATGGACACAGGTAACAGGGTCGGGCCCAGAACTACGAGGGGCTAAACTAACGAAAAGGAAAGTTCGGTGGAAAGGTTCGGAAAAGTGGGACTCAGACAAAAAGCAAAAGCAAAACCGGCAAGACAGGAACTAAGAACGAGCAGTGCACGAAGAACTGGTTCATCTCGAAACACAAGCAGATGATGGGGACGGACTCAGCAGAGGAACACAGGAGCACGACCACCGAACCTCAGACCACGAACGAGAGGACAACAGAGTCCAAGTGAGTGTAGACAAAAGTCCAAAAGCCAGCGTCCTCCCGGGGGGTGACAGGCGACGATCTGACAGGGAACTGATGTGAGAACTGAGTTAAACTGGCCGGGAGCAGGTGACAGGAACTGATGAGCAGTAGTGAAGCAACCGGAGTGAATATAGAACAGGAAAAGCGGAAGAGAGCTTCAAAATAAAAGTTCAAAACAGGAAATGAAAATAAAGGGCCGCATTTAACCCCTTCATGACAAGCGTTTGCAGCTCCTTTTGCTGACATGACCTGCTGCAAACGTGCTGCATTGACAGATAGCAGCTTCTGGCAGCATATCTGAGGAATCGTAGCCCATCCCTCGTACACAGCGGCCTCAATTCCACTTATATTTTTGGGTTTGTATTGTGCAACTGCTTTCTTTACAACTCACTAGAGATTGTCAACAGGCTTTAAGTCAGATGACTGTGAGAAACACTCTGCAGTCCTCTAGGTCTTCATCTGTGACCAGGTCTTGGTGGACCAAGCTTGTTCTGATACTGGAATGAATCAATTTTGCCTTGTCCTGAGCTCGAACGTGTGTTCACTGTTTAATCTCCACTAGACATGTCTGCAGAAACCAGCAAACTGATTTTACATTCATTCATGAGTGAGTGAGAGTTTCTCAGCACTCACATCAAATGTGAGTTAACATGTAAACATGTGTTATTTTAAGGACACATGAGCAGTGCACAAACACTAAGAATGAGATTAGACAGTAAGACCTTTAAATGAGTCACGCTTTTGTCCCATGTCAGTCCACCTTCTCCGTTTCTCTGCCAGTCAACCTCCCATCAAGCCACCAGATGTCCCTGTTCTCTTCCCGTCCCCTTTATGACCTGTATACCTGCGCCTTCTCATTATCCAGCCTTCGCTCCCTCTGTCAGTAAACCTGTTTGCCCTAGTCAATACACCTGTTAGTTTCCTTCAGTCCTCTTTCAGATTGTCTGTAGGGCTTTTCCTTGCTTTAGTGATCCAGACAGACTTGCCTATTTTTGGTTTCAGTGTGTTTTGGTTGCTTGCAGGTTTGGGGCCTTCTGACCAGCTTTTGCACTTTGCCTGGTTTCTGATTGCTCGCCTTTCTTTGCCCCACTGCCCCACTTTTTCTTGATTTTGTTTCTGTTTACATCTCTCATAATAAAATGTTGACTGCTTTTCTGTGTTGGAGTTTAATTTCAAATTCTAAAACATTACTTTAAGAACTTTTAATAAGGTTGTTTTATTGGTAAAAACAAATCAAAACTGTGAATGAAACTATTACTAAGAAAAACATATAAAATGAAAATAATAATGATATAACCTCTAACAATGAGACACTTAAAAATGACTATCTACAAAAGCTGCTTTCATATAAAAGCTGTTAATTAAGCTGTTACGATTTTCTGACAAATCTCCTTCCAGTATGCTTTCATTAACACATGTTTATAGCTCCAATGGCAGGTGATTCCTTTTTCATTATGGACTTTAAACTAAACATTTATCCACTGTAGAAAAGTTCACATGAGAAATGATTTGTGGCAAATCCATTAATGTTTTTGATACAGCACTTTAAAAGTACACCCCTATACATCTGAACTCATGTGTCTACCAAATGAAATGAGAAACTTCCTAAACAACCTCTGTCCTTTATGAAATGTTCTTGTTGATTCTGAAGAGAGATGTGTTGATGTAGCGACATGGTGGCCCTGAAGAAAACTGCTCAAACACGGAGATGTTAGTTTTAAAAATGCTTGGTAAACTGGCGCACACCACGGTAAGAACCCCAGGGACAAATTTGGGATGAATGCTCTCCACATGTGAATGGATGACTCTGCTTGAACTCACATTTTTATGTCTTACTGGTTTTATTTTCACGTGTCATTTCAGTCTTGTTTTGGTTCATTTCAGACAGGGCATATATTTGGTTTTCATTTTAATTTTAGTTTTTGCACTTTGAACTTTTTATTTTATTATTTCAGTTAACAGTAATAACCTTGGTGCCAACTTTTTAGGGGACAGTTATACTACTGGTAAAGTGGCTCAAATTTTAGCATGCATGAAAAAGTTTGTTAGCTTCCATCTTCCCCAAGAACTTTGATGTTTGAACACTGAGGGAATATTCAGGCCAAATCTGAAACTTCTAAGTGTGTCACTGCTGCCCTGAAGGCCTCCACAGATCTTTTAATGTAGTTGTGTGAAATAAAATCAACATAGTAGGGTGACTGTTTGATGTACTGGAAAGGGCAGACACTCAGACGACAGCATAATACTGTATTTTGCATCATTATGAGACACCTAAATGCATTTTGTCTGCTGCACCACTGCCTCAACAGCTGCATAACTTAGAAATGGTGTATAATTTGGGCTGCATTATACAGTAGAAACAGCTTCCTCCCCTGCGGTCTACTCATGTCTGGATGATGGGAATAATGATGTGTAGGCGCTATCTGCTGCCCCCTGCGGGCTCACAGCGGGTACTGGCTGCAAAGGAAGAAAATCCCTCTGATCTGGATGCTGCAGACAGCAGCTTTGTGCGTGCAGGCGGCGGCAGGAATACACACACAACACACACACACACACACACACACACGCTAATCTGGTTTGCCTGTAAGCAGGATTAAATAGGCATTTATAACACGATACATACATGAATAACTTTGTCTGTCGGGGCTGTGGATTATCTTTTTTGTTTCCTTAAACAATATGAAAATTATCAAGGGACATGTGACTTGTAGATTTTTTTTTTTTGATTTCAAGCAGTAACGCTTGATTGTAAATGTGCAAAGTCTGAATCAGCACTACTTGACACTCTTACTGTTGGTAAAAATAAAAAATAGCCAATTCACCAGAATAGACCGAAGCTGTGAAAACAGCATAATGAGTCCTGGACATGCGTCTTTACGCACGGCCCGGAACGCCCACTCCGGGGATCTTGTTTGCGATTGGCTGCTAAAGATACCAGCGCCTGTGTGCGCTCCGTGGTTGGCTGTGCCTCTCTTTGCCATTACGTTATGCTTACTCCACTCACACAGGCAGCTGGAGAGAGGGAAGACGTAATGGTTTGATTCCCTGTGCATTTGCAATGGTCGACGTCCTGACATTACTCGGCAGATTCCTCAAACGGGAGGTGCAATGAAGGTATGTGGTTCCCTCTGCAGCTCTTGTACGGTTCGGATTCGTTGACGATGCCATTTTCTTGTGTTTCCAGCACAATGCAGCACCGACAGGCAGGGGATACCTCCATCCTAACGCCAGTGATTTCTGTGTGTGTGCACTTAGTTGGAACGGTATCAACAGGCTCGTCTTCTAATGCAGCACCGAGCGGTTATTTTTAACTTGTCATCCTTGTCGGGATGCACTTGACGCTGCCCTTCCAGCTCCGTCCGTGCGCCTTCTCGTTGTGCTGGCTGCCGTGCGAGCCTGGAGAGGCTTCTCCCGCATCTCCAGTCGTCCTCACAAACAGTAGGTCCAGTGTGGAGCATTTAATGAGCCTGCGTTGACCCCAGAGTAACAGTCCATTCATCGGGAGGCTTTAATCCGCTCTAATGAGATTGAGGCTGCAGTTCGTGAATGAGAGAGTGCGGGGATGTTTGGGGGACGTCTCGGCGTCCGCACGCACAGAGCAGAGGATGTACCTCCGTGTCGGGCTGTGGAGTCTCCTTCCTCCGTGTGTGTGCACTGTAGCAGAGACAGGCTGCAGCGCAGGGAGGAAAGGTGAAGGTGCTGTCTGCCAGCTTAGGAATGAGAATGATGAAGGTGATGTCATTGGTGCTCCAGTGGCGTCAGGTTCGTAGTGACAGCCACGGTAATAGGTGATGTGCAGCCACCATCATCATCTGTTTGAGTTATGTGCACTTTATAGCTGTATGCATCACACAGTGACATGTTATTGCATTTATACCATCTGCATGTCAATGGGTGATTCCTGTTTGAAATTGCTTGAGGACTTTATAAAGTGAAAAGAAAACCTTGTGTTTCTATAAGTGCAAAGTAAATACAGCATTTACTCAGATTCAGCTGTATCGACTCACGACTTCTGCACTGGATTGTTTATTTTTATATCCTGACGTTCAGTCCACTAAATGTCATTGTGAAATTTGTCATTTGTATAGCAAGATTGTGGGTTTCCCCAAGGAGCAACTGCTCGGCATACAGAATCGCCGGGTTCTCAAGTCATGCTGCTCTATTTTGCACAAAATTAGCAACAAGGCATATTTTAGTTGGCTACTTTTCAGAAACAGCTTTTCAATGAAAACTCCACAAGGTGCTCATCAAATATGCTGCACTGTAAAAGATGGAACATGTCATGAAACATGCATGATGACACATGACGTCAGAGTCACTATAACAGAGCCATTCTTCACAACAAGCATTTCACTTGTGTTGCTTAGTATATTTTCTGCAAATGTAAAAGTCTGTGTGCAGTATGTGACTGATGTGAATTCCGTTTGCCGCTGTATTGTAGAAGACAAGAATGCAGATGTTCATAACTCTGGTGAACAGTGCCTTTCATTTGCCTAAAGCACACCATCACCACTACGTCCCAGGGAAATAAAATGGACATGGTGTTTTATTGACTAATCTGGTTTAAAATGAAAAGCTGCTTTTCTGCCCCTGTGGAACAGACAGGAAAAGACAGTTTGTGTTATTGGTGCCACTTTAATCAGGGGTAGATGCACAGAATGACCTGCTTGTTAGGATTTTATATACTTAGAAATTCCTTTCACCTTTTCAGTCTCCCAGTATCAATAAGAACAAGTGTTGACTATAAACTGCTCATCAGTTCTCAGCACACTAATAGATTGCAGACCTGTCCAGGGTAGAACCTTCTTCTCACCCAACGACAGCTGGGATCAGCTCTAGCCCCCCCACCACCACCATTAACGGGATAATCAGTATAGACAAGGGATGGATGGATGGCATTTATTGTGTTGTTGAGGAAAATAGTTTCAAATCACTGCTGAAATTATAAGATGTAACACTGATGTAACACACTGGATTATAGTTTGGTTCAGACAAGACTTAGTGTGACTTCTTAAATGGATGAAGACGTCCAAGGCATAGCAGAGTTTGGTGGTGGTTGTAACATGTTTTGAAATTAGCGGACAGTCTCTCATTCTCAATATGTCTGTACTGCTGCACCAAAAATATCCTCACGACTAAATCCTCCTCAAGTCCTTATGTGCCTGTGGAGTAAACTGTGTAAATCTGTTATCTCGCAGAGGCAAATCTAAACTAAGCTTGAATTTGATGTGCATTTCTATCCCAACTTTACTGGATTTGACATCTGCAGACACTAGTGAGTCCAGTACACCCTATTTGAGTGTGTGTAATTTGAATAAAATATTACATTTAGTCGTATCGTTTTACAAATATGAAGAACAGCGTTAAATTAATTAGTTTGTTTACTCTGAACAGTCAGGCAGCCCAACACTTCACTGCATGAGTGACATTTCCATTTGATGCAAGAGAAAAATAGCAGCGAGACTATGCCGACAGACAGGAAATAAAATGTGAGGGAGAGACAGTGAATGATGGAAAGATAGTGAATGATGGGACTCTCTATAAAATATATGGCAGTGCACAGTTGTTTATACTAAAAACTATCTCGATACTCTCAGCTTGGTACAATATATTCATGTATTGATGGTTGTGTAATTTTGAGTGTATACTGTAAACCACTCTCATTGCATTTGTAATAACAGACAAAATTAAGAAAATGGATGCAACATAAATATTGTATTTTCTAATCTACAAATTCTTTGGTGCCTAAACTTCCAATAATGCAAAGTAATCCCTAACAGAGATTCAGGTGTCTAAAAGCGGCTAACGAGCGGGTTACAGAGTCCCAATAAGCACATGTCTTTATAACTTCATGCCACCCGGATGATTTTTTTTATATGTACATATTTAAACCAGTGTCTTCAGATGAAACCAACAGTGACTCTAGTGATGCAACATTTTTTAGACTTGATGCAACTAACTCTGGAGCTTCAAATGACTTTCTGCAACTTTTTTTTCAAAACTTTTAAAAGCATTTTTACCAGAGAAGAACCCACCTGTTCTCACAGGTTGGATTGTTTTCTTGGAGAGCCCCTTCATAAACACTGCATTATGGTGAAGTGTAGTAGTGTGGCATATTTTTTAATTTTTAATTTTTGTGGGTGTCTGCCACCTGTACCACCATATGTTTTCTAGACTATGTAGATAAAATGTGTATCCAACAAATTATGAAGGATAATAATGTTTTAATTGACATGAATGGATCAGTCAACTACGTCTGAATCTTTTTTTAATCGTTCATGTCATGCACTTATCCGGGACTTATTTTCGTTCTAGTTAAACACTCCTGTCTCCGTGTGACCCATTTAGAGTCCATCGAGACTCCTGTCCCGTCTGGTTCGTCCTGTCTGTGTCATCACAGTCTTACAGATTCGATCTTCAAAAGCACATTTTTTGGAGGTCAAATGAGTGTTCCTCCTCACAAGGCCTTAACATTACTGATGTCTCTGCTCTGTCTTTTTTAATCTGGAAAACTTTCCCTACTTTCCCCTTTTAGTGTCTTTGATTATTGTTTGTCTAAGACCTGACATGTGACCTCAGGTAACTGAAATGATTATTGTCAGACTCATACCTTTAGTGATCACCCAGAGGATAAAAACTACCCCATGTGATGCCTGCTCTTGTCACTTGTTTGTTCGGGACTCCCTGCCTGCAGTCTTACAGTGTGCTAATTGAAGTGACAGAGCAAACTCGTGCTGCTGGCTCAGAGCCAGATCAGACTGACTTTACGAGGAAACTGCAGAAGCTCCTCGTGCATGGAGAGGACAGTAAATATTTCTTTTAGTGGCTTCGGTAAGGAAGGCTGTAAATGAGACTTTGTAGCAGCATTTGAATCATCACTTCCAGTTTCAGGTGAATAATTCAAGTTGTTGGTTTTAATTGTCTGCATAAACTGAGGACAATAAACAGCCAAAATATTAGTTCCGGTAATTGATGATCAGTGAATGCTTTTTTATTTTGCTGTAAATTATACATATAGAGCAAAGCATGAGATACTAAATGTGTAGTGTACAGATTCATGTCCTAACAACTTTCAAACAAATGAAATGAGATAAAGATTTGAAGTGTGAAAGCCCCTCCTGACTGTCTGTCTCACTGCAGCAGGGGCAGACCTTCCTCCTTCTCACCGTGACTCCACATATAGTGCCTTGTTCCTGAGGTTATGTAACGAATCCCTAAGCAGAAGGGTGAGGTCAGATCACAGGGTGTTTGTGACAAGTCAGAGCTGAGCACTGCCTTAAGAGGAGATGTGTCAGGACCCTGTGAATTCCATTGTTTTCCACACAGAACTGGCAACCACAGAGGCCTTACTTTATGCCTGTGTCAGCTATTGATTCTTCAGGCTTGGGAACAACAGAAGACATATTCTCTCCTCTCTGTCCTCCCCCCTCCCTCCGCGTCTCATCAGTATGCTTCAAGAAGCCGTGGCTCCCGCCACGCCATCTTTGTTCTAGTCTCTGGCCCATCTTATGATCAGCAAACTTGTCAGACGGCTTCGTTGTGCGTGGGCTCTAACTTTCACTAACTTTCTGCTGCTTTTCCCTCGGGACATGCTGAGGCAAACATAACATTTACCTGGTCCCCCATCTGGCCCTTAAAAGATGTTTTCCTAATATTTGCCTCCTTACACGTCCTCTGCTTCTACATGGCTCATTTGTTTATTAACTTAAAAATAATACAGAGAATGAGAAATTCAACCTGCAGATTTTTTTTTTGAAGAGCACCAGTTATCTGAGCTTTTAGACTCTCCTCCTGTATATTCATCTCCAACATCAGTGCTCTTAAAAAGCACTGTCAGTACACTACTTCCCACTGTCTTGTCCTCTCCTCTTTCTCATTCATCCTCAGTTCATTCACTGACTACAGGTGCATAAAACAGAGTTCTCTAAATTCTTAATAGGAGAAACTGAGCGAAATTGTTACTGTCTGCTTACAGGATTTAAGCTTTACAAGCATTAGTCAGCGGTGTGTGGGCTTTGCTCCAGATTTCACCTCTCAGCCACATATACAAGCAGGTTGTTGGGGCTGGATTCGCCTTGTGAGGTAGACTACAGACAATTTCAGGGTTTAAACAAAAATTCCCCAACAAAAAACAACGTTTAAGCTGTAATTTTTATTTATGAGTCAGTACTTAAAGACATTTGTGCTGAGGTTCAATTCAATTAAAACATGTTAATCATAGATAGAGATAAAGCTTCACAAAAATAAGAATTTTTGTCAACCGTGTCACATTTGTATTTCTATTACACCAACTGACTTACACCAACTTTATTTTAAATTCAATACTTTTGTGTGTTTCTGTGCGTACTCTGTAGGCGGGGGCATCGTCCATGTGGGCGTCATGCTGCGGGCTGCTGAACGAGGTGATGGGCACGGGCACGGTGCGGGCACAGCAGCCGGGCTTCGGAGCAGGGGCAGGGCCCTTCCGCTTTGCCCCCAGTGCTGGATACTCCACCTACCCCCCTGCCAGCTCAGGGAGTGCTGGGCAGCTGTGCAAGGCCTGTGGACTCGCCTTCTCTGTCTTCAGACGCAAGGTACAGTCTTATAAGTGAAACAGAACACATGCCTTATATGACCAGCTGATTAAATGGTCCGACACAGGGAACTGATGTTTAGCTGCAAATAAAAGGTCTATTCACTGAACTGCTGAGATTGAGCATCAGCTGCCTGTTTTCACCTCATGTCAGTTCTACATGAAATGGGCTTGTTGAGTAATCCCTAACCGTCCACATTTAGTCAGCTTTTTTTTCTGGTCAGAATTATGTAATCATTGCATGCTGCGGTGAGCAGGGACTTATCCTTCATGGTGCATTTTAGGAAACACATTTATAATTACTGAATTACAAAAACATAATAATCCAAAAACGTACAATATTTGAATTTGGTTCACAAAATGTATTTTATTGTGAACCCAATACATGTTATATTCAATCCAGGGTCGGTCGTAATGTTGTGTTCTGTTAAATCACTAACAAGATGTAACTCATGAAGGTGCTTCTTCGTGGGAAGTCTAAACTCTACAATGGATTAGGTCAGCTTAGCATGCTCCTGCCCTGCAGTGCCGTGTTAATAACTAACAGAATGAGCAAAAAAATGATCAGACACCTACTAACAGAACAGAACAGAATAGAGCTGCAAGATAAACAAGCTACAGGCTCAGGTAAGACTGTCACAGACGGTTCGAGGACCACTGGCATCATTTGTGCCAATAATACTGTACTTTTGAATAATGGATTTAAACTTTATTACTTCTTTTAACTCATGTTTTTATTTGTACGGTTACCATCTAAAACATTATTCATGCTTGTTTCACCAGTGACCAAAGTGCGCTGGTGAGAATTGTAAGTTAACGTTTGGTTTGAATAGTGGTCATAAACCATGCAATTCAGACACAGAGAATAAAAAAAAACTAACTACCTTGTCCTTAGAATCTGCACCATACATATTTATTTTGGCATTTTCGGAGTCTCTGTACAGCTGACAGGGTCGCATTTTGTATTGGTCTGGCAATCAGACACATTGAGATGCTGATAAAAACACTGCAGAGCCCGGCTTCCTCCACACTCGAGGCTTCACGTCGCTCTATCGTCATCCACACACCAGTTGCTGTTTTGACAGTGGGTCGGCTCCCTGGATAGTCACATTTGTGTGTCGGCATGATATTTTCATAGCATGAAAAAAGACGCTGGGGGATTAAAAGCAAATGATTGAAGAAATCGGTTGCAGTGGAAATGTGCACTAGTGATAAGAAAATGTTTACAGCCGTGGTCGATCTGTTTTCCTGCCCACTGAAGTGTCAGTCTACTCAGCTACACTGCATCAGTAAAATGTCAACCATTACCAGGAGCTACAGATTATTTCTCTTTTCTTTACTCTTTCATAGAAGAATGACTGAGCACATCGGATAAGAGCCACAGTTTTGGAAACAATTTTTAGTGTTGCTGGTTTATGATTATGTTTTTCCCCAAAATACACTTGCTCTGTAGGAACATGATTAAATGGTTGCCAGTCTTATCTGACAGTTAACAGGCCATGGGTTTGAACCCGCCCGTCGGCTTTGACTCTGTGTGGTGTTACCCTGTTCTCCCCGTATTTTTGGTCCCCCGAAAACATGCGGTTCGGGCGACTTTTGAATGTGAGTGTGAATGGCTGTGGCCTGGTGGCAGATGGGGGACAAATGGAAGCTGGGATCCGATCTAGGCCTTCTAATCAACAAAATCCCACAAGTTAAACCAAGTGTTTAATTATTTTTGAGCAAATTAAAACAAGAAGCCGCAGTGACTTCAGTTCCATCATCTGACCCATTTTTCATTACTCAAATACATAAAATCTCGTTTAGTACATAGTTAATTTATTCATCAAAAGCGACATGGAGGAAAAACTGTTTAATATGCTAAGAGAAGTCAGACATCACAGCTAATTTAAAAATGATGAAAAATGCAATTTATTAAATATTGCTGAAGATGAAAGAAATTATTCTAAAGATTTGTTTGGTTGCTGCCTCCAGAAGAAAAAGAATAGCTGATGACATCACATTTGTCAGATTTTGAATCAGTTTATTTTCTCCCTTCTACAGCACATCTGCTGCGATTGTAAGAAGAGTTTCTGTGCCCTGTGCTCAGTGCTGCAGGAGAACCTGCGCTGCTGCACGACCTGCCACCTCCTGCGTGGCACGGCGTTTCAGCGGCCACGGCTCATGCAGCTCAGAGTGAAAGACCTGCGCCAGTACCTGCTGTTGCGCAACATCCCCACCGACACATGCAGGGAGAAGGAGGACCTGGTGGACCTGGTGCTCTGTCATCAGGGGGCAAGGGAGACTGCAACGCCAGTGGTAGAAGAGGATGAAGAAGAAGATGAGGAAGAAGAAGAAGAGGAGGAGGAGGAGGAGGGGGGGGAGGAAGAGGAGGAGGAGGAGGGGGGAGAGGAAGAGGACACTCATGGGGAGGAGGATGAAGGGGGAGATGAAACAGACAGTGTGCACTCACTCCCCCACTCCCGCGCCGCCACACCCCCCTCCGCCACGCGCTCCACCTCGGAACAGTCGGTCCTCTCCGCCTCTCAGGGAGATGTGCTCAGCCCCAGTGACAGCTCAGGGACCACCAGCCAGGTGTGACAGCATGTGCATGTGTGAACCCACAGCTGATGCTCAGTGTATGTCTGCACACAAAGCTGATGCTGTACAGCCACACACACACAAACACGCATTCATTCATTTACATGGGCCAACCTTCCCCCACATCTGTCCTCATTCTATCTGGGATCATTATAAGTCAGGAGGAGACTTCTACCTTCCAACTCACTGACAAAGGGGCATGTCGTGGGCAGATCTTCATTTATGCAGGACAGTTTGTTCCATTTCTTTCATCACAGGCTTTATCTCTTTCCTTTGGTTTTTGGTCTTGTGATGCTTTGTTGTGAATGAAATGTTCCTCCCTGAAAATCTACTACAGTTGTAGATTCTCCTTCCCCCCACTGACATTGAAAAAGCTCAGCACTACAAGGCTGGTCCAGTGTTCATGTGACAGCTGGAAACAGCCAAGTTGGTTTTCCGTGTGTTTGTGTGTGTGTGTGTGTGTGTGTGTGTGTGTGTGTGTGCTGGTGATGCAGCTTAAGCCCTAAGGCTGAGTGTGTTATATAACAGGCACATAGGCTGAGAAGTCCCTGCAGCGTCACAGCTGCAGCTAAACAACAAACATTACAGTACGTCCCTCCTCTCACCCTCACCTGTGACTTTTCTGCATGTTTTAAGGCATATTTGGCATTAATATTCTTGGGTTCTTTATTCTTACAACCAAAGATAAATGTGTGTACATTTGGCAAAACAAGCTCAAAAATATGTTTTTTTATTCCAAATATAATTTAAATTAGATAAATATGCTGTATTGTTTTTGTTGAGCAGTTTTCTCAAAACTGGTGGCAACAAATTTAACTGATAAAATAATTTGAATTAAAATTAAAAATTATTTTTCTTCTATAATAGTTTTAGCTTCTTCTCGTGTTCACTGTTTGGTTTAATGAAAGAAATTTAGCACATGATGCCCATAATTATACAGTGTTACACTCTGTATTTTTGATACATATTAGACATTTTTCAACATTTAAACAAACCTTTAAATTTATTTCTTGACAGAGGTACAATACGCACTCCCTGCCAGGTTACTAGTTCTTTTAGATGTTTGAAAGAACTAACATCAGGACAAAGAAACTTTATGCTGCCACTCTTGTTTTTGTCTTGGAGGAGTTTATTCGGAGCGAAAGCATGTGTCTGGATGAGGGCAGGCATCTAACAGCACCGTGCTGATGCTGGATACATATTTAACACCTCCTCATTGAAGGGAGATGGTTCTGTGCTGGAATGTGCGAAGCAGAAAAAAAAACAGACGGCAGCAGAGAGGCAGGAGTTTTCTTTTTTTACTTTTTATGCTACAGAAACAGAAACTTGGTGCTCCAGTGCGTTACCGTGGCTTATTTCAGCTCTTCACAACCCGTGACAAAAAGATAAACGAATAAAGAAAGCATATCTTCTCTTCAAAGCCACAAACGGCCGAGATCATACGGAGCTATAAACTCACACCAGCCAGTGTCTGGATGATTCTGTAGCTCCACTTATTACTAACCTCCACCTTCAAAGAGACTAATTAACCACGGAGTAAAAGCATCAGTCACCATCTCTCTTCATTCATGCAAAATATCAAGAGTTTAAAAAATAGGATCACATCTGTAAAGACAGTTTTTTTTTTCATGCCATAGTCATATGGAGCTAAAAAGAAGGAAATTATTCATTTTAATCGCACATTACATTTTGATGTGTGAATGTCAATTAACAGATTAAGAAAGGACGGAGGGCAACCACGAAATACTTCGGTTTGGATTTTTCTCAGTGGTACTTGATTACAGATTTGGTGAATATCTAAAGAATTCAAAGTCATATTTTTGCACATAATTAGAGGTTGATGCTGGCATTTATTTATTTAAAGGCCACATGCTTCAAGTGAAGTGATTTGGTATTTGGTGATACAAAAGTCTATAGGCTGAGAAGTGCGTGTTAAATGGACTGTAGTTGACTTCAGTGTGTTCATTTCCACTAACACAGGAGCACGAGGACACTCCAACAGCATCCCTCCTGAACCTGGAGACCGCCGAAAGCATGATAGAGGTGCCACACTTGTTTTTCTTTATGCACATCTACAGAATTCAGCGATCTTTATGCTACAGGTAAAAGCCAGCTGCCGATTGACTGACTGCAGCTCCATTTCCCTTGTGGATTGTAGGTCAGTCCAGCGACGCAGAGGAGGATCAGGGCCTCGCTATCTGATCTGGACAATGAAGAGGCGATAGAAAACCTCTCAGTCCGCCAGCTGAAAGAGATTCTTGCCAGGAACTTTGTCAATTACTCTGGCTGCTGTGAGAAGTGGGAGCTGCTAGAGCGAGTGCATCGACTCTACAGAGAAAACGAGCAGAACAGAAAATCCAGTGAGTGTTTTTGATTCAACTTTTTTCTTTTTGTGTTAAGTTTTATATTTCAGCATTTGGCGTCCTGTATCTAATGCAATACATGTTTTTTCTCCTTTGATTTCAGTGGAAAACGTGAGCATAACTGCAGGTAATTGTTGTTCTGACTATCATATTAGTAGATGTATGACATTGCTTTTGCTGCACTTAATCAAAAGATTTAATTTCTGCTTCAAATTGTTTAACATTAAAGAGAAAATTCAGTTTCTTAAACTAATATTATTTTATCACCTACCATTCTTTATGAAGTGGTTGCATATCCTCCACCTCTCTGCAACATTGGAGGTAAGATGTTTGTATGAAACGCCACCGTTTCCATCTCCTCAACGATCATATCCTGTACGTTACACCAATCATCTGGTAGTTACAAACAAAGGCATGCTGTGACCATTTTTTTTATCCACGTTATTTTTTATATCGTCCTTTATATTATCATATTACGGTCACTTGATTCACGATGTCTAGTTCAGTGTCTCCACATTGTGTCACTCACGTTTCTTTCCCAGTGTGCATCATCTCATTCGTTTCAGGAGGACAGCCTCTCATCCTGTCATTACTGCACTCTCTAAGAGCTTTTACCTCTTGATGAGCCCTCATTTTACTTGTGTGCCAGCATGTCTCCATCAGGTGTAATTACATTGTCAAGCTTCCTAGAGGCTCTCTTGTTGACATAAAGGTCTCAAGGATCATATTAGGCCACTTAATAGTCAGACATGTAGAGACAGCAAACAGGCTGCGGCTCTTTTGGCTTTTTAGAGATGCGAGCAGCAGGAGTCATTTAGACCAGTGAGCTGATCAGTCAGCTGTTAGACATTTAACTCCTATAATTGTCTAATTGTTGCGAACATCTGCTTGTTTTGTGGTTAGCATTAAGATCTACTTAAAATAAAAGTAATTGTAAATGTTAAACAAAGTTTGGAATCTTAACTAGTCCATATCGGAGTTCATTGTGGTGTTGTTCTAGAAATCTCAACTAAGTTTCATGATTTTCGTCAAAACCAGAAGTTTCCATGTTTTGTTGACATTAATTTTTGCTTGTATAACTAATAGACTGTAAAACATTATTTGTAGTTGTATATAGTGGATGGTTATGGTTGGGCAAGAGGGTCAAGTGATTTAGGTTTTAGCCCTTATCAAAGCCTAATGACTCTGACACGGGCTTATCACCTTATCATGTCAGACAGATTTTGAAAACTAAGCAATTACAATTGAGAATGACAAATGAAGTAGTGGATAAAGTTTGGTGTCCAACAATTGTTAAACATCACAACATCTTTGAACTCCACACAGTCTGCTAATAAACTGCGTTAATGGAAAACAACTTTGCATTTGCATCCTCAGATGGTGTCAAAGCTCAGCTGGTGGCTGATGAAAACCTGTGTCGCATCTGCATGGACGCCATCATAGATTGCGTGCTGCTGGAATGTGGTCACATGGTCACCTGTACCAAATGCGGGAAGAGGATGAGCGAGTGCCCCATCTGCAGGCAGTACGTCGTGCGAGCCGTACACGTCTTCAAATCGTAAAACAGTCCGCGTGTCCGCTTGTCAGACCGGCCCTCGGGCATGTGCGTAGCTCCAGCCCTGAATTTTTCACTGAGGATGAACTGCTGTCCGTGGCGTCTCGAAGGACCTAAAGCTGCAGGTGTGAGCGACTTCCCGGGCCTTGGAACCAGACTGTTGCCTCTGGCCTACCACGGCTTGTTCCCCTCCTCCCTCTCTCTTTACTCATTAACTTACTAATATTTCAGTTCCACTTCTCCTCCCTGGTGGAGCGCCATCAGCTGCACCAGGACGCTCGTTCTCTCTCTCTTTGGCCTGTTAAACCCACAGCAGAACCCCCTGCCACCACTTTGTACTCTCCATTCTCTGTTTAGATTTTAGTCACTGTAGAGGAGAGGAGCCGTGGATACTTGAAGTGTTGTCGGGTTGTTCTGAGGTGAAGAAAAGCAGTGTGATGGAAAATATAAGATCCCAGGGTTAGAGTCAATATGGTTTACAGAGTCATGCCACATGACCAGCGTCATCCCCCTCAGTGTTTTTTAGGATGTGCAATAGCAGGAAAAAAGAGACTTAAGTGTGTTTTTAGATAACGTCTATTCATTAAGCCGATTGTCACATGCACCGAGTCATCTTGTCTCATACACAGGAGGGTGTAAGGTGCCAAACATCATGCCTTTGATTGATATTTGGGTTAGGATTTCACAATACAGTATGATGCATCCCATAACCAGCAAACTGGGTGTGATAGTTACACTTTTTTTTATGAAGTTAAGGAAATAAAATGTGTAGACCTTTGAACATGTACTATGTGGAGGATGTGATTTAAAATTAAGTACACAGATTTTTGCTAACACAAACAGTAAAACAGCTGCTTGGACACGTCACATGCTGCTCTACATTCACTAAACGTGAAATTTCATCCTTGTCCTTTTGAAACAGCAGTATAACAGAAATCTCAACTCAAGGCCTATTTCATAGGTTCTAGAGCTTTCAACCCCATTTTATGCATGTTATGGTCTTAGTTGTGAATGGCTCATAAGACTATGACATTCAGCTGAAAGACTGAGGGAAAAGTATAAATGGACCTCGAGTTAAGATTTTTATTTTAAATACTCACGACTTCCATTGAGCAATATCATTTACATTACTAGTCTACCAAGTGTCTGTTGGATTGCGCTTTCTGTTCGTGTCAGGTTTTCCACAGGTAACAGGTGCTACTTCTTCTTTTGTGAGTGTAACACTGACATCCTTCCAAATATCCATTACACAGTGAAAGGCAGAAGAAGCCAGAGTTTTTTTTAACAAGTTATGCAAACAAAATACTTTTTGTTTTCTTGTCAAGAAATCGACATGACATAAGTCGGAGGTCACCAAGAGTATTTGTGTGTTTAGTATGCCTGTTGTATGTTTAACAGAAGCTGTTAAGTAAGTCACATAGCTTATATCGTTGTTAAATGTATATTTTTCCATTTACTAGGGTGACGACATGAGTTGAAAGTCTGCAAGAGTTTAAAAATAAACAATATACTGTTTATGAGAATGTACTTCTGCTGGTGTGGGTCAGATGAGTTCCTCAGTCCTCACACCATTAAAGCTGTGTCATAGTCTTGCTTTCTAGCACTTTTTGTTCTCATCTGCTTCTGATCCAAAACTGGCACTGCCACCATGCACTGTAGCAAACACTGTAACTCTGCAAGTCTGTTTGTTAATGCTGCTGTTTCTCAAAGATGTCATTCATGGGCAGCTACAGAATTATCAGATTAGGATGGTATCATGAGCACTCATAATCCTGGATCTTTATATTTTGGAATGTTGAACCTTTTTATTTTGGTAAACAAGAGAAAATGGTTTATTAGATTCAATAAAATGCAGTATTACAAACCAAAACCTAAAGTCCTGCTCTTCATTTTGTAATTTGTCATACATTTTATTTTATTTACTTTTAGTCAACACAGCAGCTGGAAAATCTATGAATAATAGTGTTGCAGTTTTAAAAAGTGTAAGTTTGTTATCATTCTTAAGATTTTCCTGAAACTAATCATTTTTTTGAAATTAATATATTGTATTGTACATTAGAAATATTTGTCTATTAGCCATTGAAAATATAGTGTAATATTCTGTGTAATTGTTTCATATGTTAGTGGAAATTTTTTCCATAACCATCCTGGATTCAGACTGTCCACCAACACTTATCTACAACATATGTTTTGTTTGCCAACGCTGGGGAAACAGATACAACTATTGGTTTGCTGTTACCATGGAAACCATGGGTGTCTTACAGATTTCAACTTTCAACAAATTTACACACAGCTCCATATTTAAAATGAATTTAATATCTCAAAGGTTGACTTAACTTTTCTTTGAGGCTTTACATGTACATTATGTACAGACAAAAGATTTACAGTTGTAGTAAAATATTTTATGGAGACTTGGATAAAACTAAATTTCAATGTAAATCCATCCACTGAAATGTACGGTCACTAAATTTTCCTCAAAAACTTTAAAAACAGTTTTTTTAACAAGTAAAAAAAAAGGAAAAAGGTAACCTATCGAATCCTCATGCTGCAAAAGTGATTTGACTACTTCTAATAGTAAAATGTGTGATTTCTGTATGAGTTATAATACTGTAATAAGTATGCACTACTTCTGAAAACCCTAATAAATGATGACATAGGTTGCAAATTCCTGTAACACAAAACTATCAAAAACTGAACTTAAAAGTTTTACTTAAAAGTAACAATATATAAGAAAAAGGTTAAATGTGTATTTCAGTGGAATCTATTACTTGGAATAAATAATAAACAAAATCCTTTTTCACTTTTACATTTGCACAAATGTTTCAGAACATAGGTTTTGTAGGCTTTACATACAGCATGTGGTGTCGGAATCCTCCGGATCTCTCATCTGATACTGTAACAAAACAACTGCATCTACCATCTTTGGTCCTAAAACAGTTTCTTAACCCTTTTGTCAGGGCCTCTTGTCAGGAGACTGACAACGGTCACAAAGATTCCTTGGCTATGCTTTAAGTCCTTTGGTCAGGAAAAAAAAATTGAGAAACAGTTTTTTCAATCATGATTTGGCCTCTTGTCAGTTGTATAACACCTGAGAGACACATTGCTTGTGGTTCACGTAAAAAAACTGTTTCTAAAAGATTTATGCAAATGTAATTTCCTTTTCCGGGGGAATGGTTAATTCTTTATGTTTTTGCATCATTTAGCACCAAGTCTTACTTTTTTAATCATATGGAGTTGAGCTAAGGACAGTAGTAAACAGATGGTTATATTGTTTAACAGTTACAAAATCTATTGAATGGTGTGTAAACCGATTTCTTTGCAGCATGCAGATGTAAAACGCTTTCTTTCACAAAGCATCAATAATACTAAGGAGTGATGGAGACTGAAAGACGCCTGTTTATGCAGGCATGTCTTAATATAACCCAGTAACTAGAAGCTGTTAATAGGATTAGCAGAACATTTAAGTGTTGAAAAAATATTCTTTATACACTGTACAGTGTTTAGTGTATGTGTGAATACATTCATGTATTCATATTTACTTTATCAGTGCAAATACCATAACTTTTTAAACTTTTCTTCTACATATCCACAAGGACATAGCAACATTGTATGTAAAAAAAACAAAAACAAAAAAAACAAATGTACAGTACCTTTGTCCAATCAGAAACAGAGCACTGACACACTAATAAAATATAAAGCACCCACAGAAACACCAGCTACCATCCAACTGTTTGGCAACACATCATAGACCTTTATCTCTCAATAAAGAAGAGCTTGACAATAATGCAGAGTGATTTCAATATTATGATACTATATACTGGTGCATTCAATACTGCACATAAATGTATGAAACACTTTCTGATACAAAAATATTAATCTATAATGCAATAAATCTTGCATTGGAACAAAAAATAATCTATGAACACCAATTGATAATTTAAAAAATTATCAACATAAAGAAATAAATAATTTATAAACAGGTGCAAACAACATTTTTGCAATATTGCCTTGTTGAACTTTCCTGTTGGACTATTTGTACATTCTGGCTTAGCAGCACAGCTTCCCTTTACATCACTTTCACAGAAGCAGACACTGCCTGTGTTTAGTAGTCTGAAAAGGTTCATGAAAGACCGGGTCTTCCTCCACAGCGCAGTCATCTGCTGCCTCCGTGTGGACGGTAGCTCCACCGCTTTTAACTGTCATGGTCTTATGTTCCTCTGCCTAGCTGATTTTTTGCAGTAGTTTGTCCTCTATCAGTTCAAACTGCACACTGACTGACATTTCTGCGATGAACTGGTCACATCCTTCCTTGGTCACCTGTTTGCAGTATCGCAGGTCGATATGACATATGCTTCCACAGCGTTTGAAATAGCTCAGCGACTGGTCAGTGACCCTGTTACAGACTAAAGCAGAATTTAGGTTAGAGGAAAAACAGAAAATGATGCATAATGGGTCACCTGTATTGCCATAAGCTATGACACATGGAATAATCAGACCTTCAGGATATTTCCAGGTATGAAGTGCTAAGAGCATCATTATAGTGAGCAGTGGTATGGGATAAATGTGAAGATTGTTGTAACCATCAGAAAGACAAATTAAATTGCCTCTCAGCTGTTTCCATAATGGTCCACTGATTCAAGGCTTCTAACATTTAACAGTATTCAGGAGAGGCAACAAGTATAAGCTGACAGTTTTCACCACTTGTGCACTTGGCAACTAATATTTTTTTACAATACCTTGAATACTGTACATGTGTCATAAGTTACACAAATTACTTCTTTCTAAATTAACATAAATAATAAACACTTGAAACACTCCACAACACTTAAAAAATAAACAAAATAAGGTTTTCAGTTTCAAAAAAGTCTTTGCTGGCAGTATCAAAATACCATTTTATAATAAAAAATTTAATTTTCTGAATAAAATTCCCTTAAGAAATGTCCAGAATAAATGAGAAATATGTCTCTCATGTTTTAATTTACATTGCATCACATTATCACATAACTTGCGCCACTAACGGTGAAGAAAGATGGAATATGGGCAGGCCACTAAGAATTAATATGCTCCGGTGATCCCGTCAATCTCCTCTTTAAGAGGGAAAATGACCAGTCAGATGTGCAGGTGCGGGGTTATCGTGGAGCAGAGTTGTGCCATTGCTCACACCTACATTAAGCTGTGAGGTCAGAGGTCAAGCGTGATATCACTGTGGATATCACAGTACATGTGTCTCCATTAAACTGATGGAAGTGCTGGAGTGCTGCCTTTAGGTGACGTAGTAAAATGTCACTAGTTTATTTACACAAGGAATGTTGTATGAGCATAAATGTGCTAAAGCTGATTAAGGTTGGGTTTTTTTGAGAGATTTCATCTTTAATCTAGACATTTCAACTTCTCCACATATCCCTCTAAATTTTAGGATGTTTTAGCCATGCTGACATGAACTGGAATGTGTTTTTCTACAATTTATTTTGATTACTTTTTGTTTCCTCTTTGACATAAGAGGATTTTTTGCAAAAAAGCCAAAGTTCAGGTTGCCACGATGTGACGTAAAAAAAATAAAAGATGAAAACGTACTAGAGCAGTCTATATTGTATAGGCACAACACAAAATGTCCTGCAGAAGGGGCAAAGTATGTGTCACTGGGGTCAAACAAATGCACCATTATGGCGCTTTAATTAAAAGTAAATATCTATTTGCACCTGTGGGAGTGATCAAAAATCCACTATAATCCGATATGAACAAAGATTTTATTTATTCATGACAGACAGGCTCATACCTGACAGGTTGATGTCAGTGAGCGAGTCCCTAGTGGTCGTCCCTGCAGCCGTCAGAATGTTGACAGACTGGTCAGTGACGTGGTTGCAGTAGCTGAGGTCCAGCTTAGATAACAACGGCATGTAACGAATGATGAGGCGCAGGGACGTGTCTGTGATGTCCAACCCTGCCAGCCGCAGGTCCTCCACATTGCGCAGCTTACTCCTGTTGTCTAACTGACCTGCAGTTGTTGTAAAAACAGGGAAAGAGACTATTAATTGTACATAATCAAATTGGTTCATATATCTGATCAGTTACCCTTCTTTCCACTCAGTTAGATAGATGTTCACGATCCATTTAAAAGTAAGAATACTGAACTATTCCACTTTCCTTATGACTCATGGTCAGACTCATGGCTTATTATTACTATCCACTAAAAGGGTTTAGACAGAGCATGTAAATTACAGGTCAGTACCTGGCCTGTTATCTGTTGGAGGTGACAGCAGGTCCCTCATCTGCGCATCTTTGAGTCCCTCAACCCACTGAACATCCAGAGTTCGCAGAAGAGGACAGCTAGAGGTGCAAAGCGCAGAGACCGCAACCCAGGAGCATCCTGACAACAGCAGCACACGCAGACCTGCAGGGATATAGCAAGGACATCGTGTTAGTCACTTCAATGGGGCTGCATTTTTCATGTGCTTCTATAAATTCCATAAAAGGATTTCTACTGTTTTCTTATGCAAGTTTTAGTTAATTGGAGTTCACAGAATAAACTAACAGATGCAGTGAGTAGTCTTACATACACAACTGAGTGATCAGGCAAAATGAATTATCAAAGAAAACCATCTAAATTCAGAAGCCTCTGGGGATACAATTATCCATATGAAAGGGCCATATGGGAGAATTACTCAAGCACTTGGTAATGTTCGAAGTAGTTTTACAATGAAAACAAACAAACTCAACTTCTTTAAAACTGCATGATAATATTTTCCTTTAATTTTATATAATATGCCTAAATCCACTATTCATTTTTACATTAATGCATGTGCTAATGGAGGTGGAGCAGTGTCCACATATTTCTACAATTATCCTGTCTGTTTACTTTTTCTTTCATGTAATCATGAGGAATGACAGCCTAACCTGGAACTTTATTTAAGTTCAGTTGATTGTTATTTTTTAGAAATTCATATATTTCAACATTCTTTCAATATCATAACATTTACATGTAATTTTTTTGGCACTCTCCACCTCCTCCTTCTACTGATATTAAGCAAACACACACACAGCAAGAACACTCCAGTTTCCCTCCCAAAAATACACCTCATCTCCTTCACTGGCTATTTATGTATTAAAAAAACACTACGTACCTGGCAGTCTGTTGATTAGCCAGCTCAGCTGTTTCTTAGAAATATTGGTCCAGCTAAGGTCCAGAGCAACTGGCTGTCTCCGGATGATCCCGCTCAACATGAGAGGTGTGATGGACTTACAACGGTTCAGGTTAATGTGTTTCCAAAGCCTCTTGTCACAGCACCTGGTGAGACAAGCAGCAGATACTTTCAGAGGAACGCAGTGTGAGGAAGTGTAGAGGACATGTTTCCACTCCACAGTACATCTTGTACTCACCATCTGTTCCAGGCCCTGCAGACACGCATGCAGACACAAAGATCTCTGTGAGTCAGGTGACTAAATACTGACATCCACATTTCTCGTCGCATCACATGCGCTTCGCCGTCGTTTAGCGGCAGTCTGTCAGGCGGAGGGCTGATGGGAGGAGGTCGGATCACATGGCGTTCCATTTGGATGCATTTCGGTGGTGACCGGCAGGGCAGTGGCCGGGGGCATATTGGAGTTATTGGTGAGCTCCTGTTCCAGCCAAGTGGTGAGTATCCGCGTGGATTACCGTTCACCTCCCGCCCCCTGTGCCGCAGCCAGTCACCAAGGTCGCTGCTGCTGTTGTTTAGAGGCCATCTGGGTTTCTGGTCATCCACTTCGTTCTCAGGCTCAGGTTTTATCGGCCTGTGGTTCTGATTGGCCAGGATATCCTCCGCTTTCAGGGGTCGCCTGTTTTGATTGGCCACTTCTTCTATTTTAAGGGCCTTACGGCTCTGATTAGACGAAGAATCCTCTGTTTTCAGTGGTTTACGAATCTGATTGGTCACAGAGTCCTCATTCTTCAGTGGTCGTCGATTGTGATTTGCCAGACTGTCCTCTGTCTTCACTGAACCGTGATTCTGGTTGCTCAGACAGTCTTCTGTCTTAGGAATGTCCTGGTTGAAGTCTTTGCTCAGCTCTTTGTTGGGGGTACGTCTCCGCTGATGGCGAGCCTTAAGCTGAGTAGAGCTCCTGTCCTGGGCATCTCCTGATTCGCTGCTTGGTCCCGCTCTGGGAGAGTTGGTTGAGGATTGATCACCTTCTCTGGCAGCAGATGTTCTAAGCAGTGGACTTAAAAGGACCTTTCCTTTGTCCTCTGCACTACTGTCTCTTGTTACTATCTCTTCTTCCTCTTCCTCTTCCTCTTGGTCCTCATCGTCATCCTCGTTTTTCTCTTTTAAATGAACCCTTTCTAAAGAGAATACATCTTCTTCGTGATCCTCCTGGTCGTCGTCTTCATCATTGTGATCATTCTCTGTTTTGATTTGCCGCAACAGCTTTGGAGTCAAGGGATCATCATCTGGTCTTGAAAGCTTCTTCTATGAAAGAGCAGAATTAAACAATTATGTTTTTGAACACACAACTGAAATATTTGAGGATACTTTAAATGTTTTCATAATCTACTTTACTGTTTATTTCCTGTTGAAAGAGAGAAAAAATGTAATTTGAGTGACTGAAGTATCAGGCTGCAACATAACGAAATTGAAAAGGTGAACGGGTCTGAAAACGCTCTGACTGCATGATCAATTGGTACAGAGATAGATTTCATTTATTTTGGTTGAATTTGTAAGTTCTTGGGAAGCGCTACTCAAAAAAATCCTTTTAACAAACTGTTTTACTACTGACAATACATTACAAACAGATTAGAGCCTCACCTTCTTTTTCACAATGACAGGTTCTTCATTGGTATCAAAAAGTTTCCTCTTTTTCCTCAGTGGGTTGTCCTCAAGCCTTGGTCGGGGCATACCATCTAGAGACAGCAGGGGGGGGCGTTTCTTAGGAGGCTCTTCATCTTTTCTCTTTGCGATGTCTTCCCGTTCTGCCTTTCTCTTCACAGCAGAGGTGTTAGTCAAAGCGGTAACGTGTGCTGTTGCCACCATGGGTGGGTCAGTCTCCTCTTTCAACTCCCGATTTAACCGTGGTTCTTTGAGTAGCGAGCCAGGAAGATTTGAGGCATACTTAAATCCTGGCCCCCTTTTTTGCTTTGAGGCCAAAAGGTTAGAAAAAAAGAACACAACTTTATTTCTCTGGTTCTGCAATGATTCCATGATACAGCCAACTGTTTCATAATTTTATGTTTCAGACATAAAGAAAATCCATACAGATGCTTACTTTCCCAGTTTTCCCTGCGTGGTTGCACTTTGGACATTCCCAGCAGTTTGGCAACTCATCATTCACCACTCCATTTGAATCTTTAACCTGAACAAAAGGAGCACATGCACACGAGTAAACAGTCAAAGGCAGCTATAAAAAGAATCAAACATCATAATACATTTCAAGAGGACAATTTACGAGGATTTAGATCAGGTAATTTACCTTAAGACAGTTAGGGTGAACTATCTCATTGCAGATAGAGCACTCCATGAGCATGAGGTTAAACTTCTCTTCATCATCCTCCACAGTGTCTTCCTTCCCTGCCTCCCCACAGACAAGACACACTGCTGTGTGGGGCAAAACAGGCTAGAGAAACAGCAAAAACACAAAAACACAAGACAGAAGATAAGTCAGCTGTTTCAGATCTACCTCCTTTCAAACCAATTCTTTTTAGAGCGACTGACACACCCCTCTCAAATTTGCAATATAAACTGCAAAATGTTACGTTTAACTACAATCTCACCATGTGCGACACTTTGTGCATGACACCTGTTGATTAACTAGTATATAAACACTGCTGTGGCGAATGAAGCTTATCATGGAACACAACCGTTACAGAGCCAAAAGTCTTTTATCCAAGCTGAATTTTTTTTTCTATAAACAGCAACAGAAACAAACTGTCTCTCTCCATGGTGCTGAAACATGTGAACATGCTCTCTCTGTCTGTGGCCCTTACTTCTGCTGCTCTTGCCTGTAAGTACTTTAATATTATTAGTTGCATCATTACTACAACAAAGGCAAACAGCAACTAGCAACCACTGACAGTTACCATAGAAACCCCTTGGGACACCCAAGCAACCACTCTGGATATCTACCAATTACCTCATGGACTACTTGGACACTAAGCTGAAGTATTCAAAATTAAAGGAAATCGGCATTTTATTTTAACACAGTTAAAGGAATAGTTGGAGATTTGGGAAATACACGACACAGCACACATTCACACACTGTCAGTACAATAAATGTGAAGTTACAACTAACCGTCAGGTAGCTCATGACAAGTTTTGCCATTACAAGGGTTTAATATTTCTTGCCCAGTTAAGTGACTACTTTGCTAGATGTCTAGAAAACCTCATGGTGACGCAATATCACCAAAAAAGTATTTCAGAGTTTGTGTATTTTTAGGAAACAAGACATAAAATGTTTGCGACACTCAGAAATGCTAATAAGCTGGTAAGGCAGTTGTCCACAGACCACAGGGGTCAGCGGTTCAATCCCCGGTGCCTCCTTGCTGCATGTCGAAGTGTCCTTGGACACTAAACCCCAAGTTGCTCTCGGTCTGCCAGATGAGCACCTTGCACGGCAGCCATCGCCATCGTGTCACATCTGCTAAATTTAATAAGTGGATTTTTACGTATGGACAGAGCCAGACTGGCTGTTGGCCCCTGATTCCAAGTTTTGATGTTATTTTAAACATATAAGAATGTTTTCTGAGAAGAATATGGACATGTACTCACTGCAATGCACTGCCTCATGATGCAGGACTGTTTCATGCGGCCTGGCCCACCAAACTTCTTCATGTCTTTACAAAAGTGACACTCTCCACACTCCGTCCGCAGGCAGGCTTCACACTTGCGGCACCGAGTTCTTCTCCTTCTGGCACCAGATGTTCCTCGACTGGCTGACAGCTTGACTGCTGATGCAGGAGAAGCTGCCATCTTAGGTTTCGGCCGGTTGGGAGGCCGGGGCTAAAAGGATGCAGAGGATATGGTGTCAAGTACCTACAACCACAAGTCAACAAATATTTCACAAATGGGCATCTACATGTCAGAATAATTATCTTGTTACAGAAGGTTAAGTGTTTTATTTTTATGAATTATTATCTTACCAAATGATTTCTAAAGAGTAATTACATCCAATATTTGAAATTACATCACATTCAATTTAGTACTAATAGAATAAAAATAAGGACTTAAAATTATTATGTTGTGTAATATGAAAAAAGCTGCCTGTAATTTAGGTTTCCAAGTTTTTGTGGATGTAGGCAAAACTGCCTGATCCTTTTTTTGCCATTTCTGAGTCTGGATTAATTTTTCCATATGTCTGTTCAGTACCTGCATCTATATATGTCTACATATCATCAAACACAAATCTTCTCAAAACATGCGGTGTATAAACCCATTATTCATGGCAGTGAAAGCACAAGATGCAGGAGAAAACAAACACATCAAGAATGTCCCCGGAGGCGTCTTCCAAATTTAGCACTTCACTTGCTTGCATGTTTCTACTTCAAAGAGAAACTGCACTTATGGCTAGATTTCACACATGGATCATAGAATCTATTATTCTTTTTTAGGAGGTGCTCAGACTGATTTATAGCAGCACACATTAAATGTGCTCTATTTAATCGAAGTGGGTAATGGAGATGAGCTAGCTTTGATGTGCATCATTAATGTTCTTGTGTTTGTGTCTCATATTCGGTTCATTTTCAAACTCAGAACCCAACCACAACAATGTATTTTTAACATGAAAACCACATGACAGAAAACTGCCCACCATGCCACGTGAGAAAATATGTGGCAATGTGTAAGACGAACTAACCAAGAACAACGGGTGCAAAACACTGCAGCTCTTGGAGAAGAAGATCACATTTCTTTAGTTACATCGGCAGTGCACATTTTCCTAGCGTCAGCATAGCAACAGCCACGTCCCGTTCCCTAACAGAACAGTCTGTGACACACAGACTTGTAACCAATAAGAACTGTAATGAGACCCTCTAACAGAAAAAGAAAGCAGGCTCAATCTTAGTCATAAAATAATATATTTTTCGAACAATAGGCATGAAATGGACTGACACAGGCAGTTACCAGACAGGATTAGAGTGAGATATTGGGGGGTAGGGGCTTGTGCAGTCTGCACTGGACTGTTCTGATGTTCAGGGGTATTCATGGGGATTACAAACAGTAAGTACACTGAAATGAGACCAAATATTCCAGCAAAAGAAAACCCATCGCTGCACCGAAAGCATCATGATCTGTAGCCCAGCTTTTCCTAGGTGCAATTCTCAGACAACAGGTCCAAGTTGCACAAAATCTGCCAATGTCAGATTATATAAAAATGGTTAGCCACACATTTCGGTGTGTACTGTTTTAATTGCTGCCTGATTACATCTATGACTTGAACTGAAACAAGGGATAAAGGAAGTATACAAGGTAAATGATTTCAGAAAGCTGACCATATTGTCCCGTATATCCCCTCTAAACCCCCTACAGTCGGCTAAGTGGGTGGTCTTTAAAGCGGATATCCCTATGATGCTCAGTAATTAATGGCAGGAGAGGCTGACAACAACTCTACAATAAAATCAATTGTCTCTGAGTCTAAGTAAATTTCTTCTATCGTATACACGTGTTTTTTGGAATAGTATCCGATATATCTTGACCAGAGAATATGCACAATTCTTAACAGCTCACAGAATATAAACATGTCTCCTTTGTACAGTAATGATAACAGAACAAACGACCTAGTCATTTTACATCGAACCTCATTCACCTGGGAATTACTACAGTGTAAGAAACCATTTCTTGACAGAGCTTTTGAACATTTCCTGACAATATACTTGACATCACTTTAACTACATACTGAGCATTGATTGCAAAAACAAAGCAGAAAAGCTGATTGCCAAAGAAATACACACACTCATGTTTACACTGACAAATAGACCCGTCTGTTTTTTTTATTTTTCTTAAATATTTTAAACGAATGATATTATTTCTTTTTACCTTTTTCTTAGATGTGACTATAAACAACTGACTTGGCAACAAATTGGTTTCACAAGTTCCTGGAGAATTACTTTCCCGTCAAGCTTTGGAGGTGACAAAAGCTCAAAGTGTGATGATGGGTTAGAAAAAAAACTCAAAACATGAGCACATTCTGTAGACAGTGTAGTGCTGAGCCCAAATATTACATTTGAGAAAAGGAAAACACTGCAGATCAACTCTAGCCGTGTGTGGCACGTACAGTAACTGTGAGAAACTGTGGACTACGTTTCAATCAATCGTTTAAAAAAAACTTCTTGAGTACACACGCAAGCTTTGGAGAGGATGAGAATATACTGTACGAGCAAACAGTTTGTAGATGCTATTTACTGTTGTTTGGCTTTACCTGAATCTAAAGGTAGTTACCTAATCTGCTATAAACTCAGGTTCGAAAAGCTTGAGTGTGAAACTACAAACAAAATTTAAATATGCTATTTTCATAAAAATTAACTTGGGTTTCAACTGTTTTCAGATTATTTTCAAATCGGGCCACAGAATTCATGTGAGGGGTGTAGTTCAAAGTAAGAAAAATATTTAAATTAATAAACATATTTTTGCTGGGTAAGCACATACTATGAACAATTATTGCATAAAAGAATTCTTTAATAATTATCTGTCATTAACACACAGTGGCACAATAACCGTTTTTTCTTTTTACTATCACACATTTTTTAGCATGCGCATCTGACGCTTTTACAATCAATCCATGTAAAATTCATCTTCTGTATCTACATGAATTCCCATTCCTCTCCTTCTCTTGAAACAACCAATAGCATCCCAGAGCCTCAGAGCTATATAAACACACAGCCTCCTCCTATCATTGAATTTACATCACTAAAAACACAAACATGCACGCACAAACACAAAACCTATTAAAAAACAAAGGGCAAAAATCAAAGACCAAGCAGAGAGCGTAGACTCAATCAATGCTTTTCTCTCCAGGTAGCTCCATTTCCTCGCTCCCCTGTGATGCTGCACACTGCTCTGTCTGGCACAAGCATTCCTCTGGTGGCCTCGCTATGCCTGCCTGCAGGGGCTTGATGTGCTAACCTGCTCCGAGTCAGAGTCGTAGTCCTCATCGTCAGCGCTCAGCGACATGGCCATGGCTGGTTTTCACACACTGTCCACCTCACAGCAAACTGACATGGCTGCAGTCTCCTCCTCCTTCTACTCCTGCTACTGCTGTCTGGCCTACAGCCCTCCCTCCTGCTCCAAAGCTCCACAATACCACAAGCAGATGTAGGAGACACAGCCAACCCTGCCTCATTAATATGGATCGACTCCCCGAAAAAGGGGAGGGGTGCTGGGAAGCACAGGGCCAATGTGAAGCTTCTGTGCACCAGAATATGTACTGGGGGTGTCTGCCTGTAGCCAATGAGGAGAGAAAATGCTGAAAAAGTGTTGTCATATTCATAATGAGTTTCACAGGGAGAAGAGAGCAGGCTCTGTACAGCCAATAGAGCCAGATGGCATCTCATTACAAAAGGCAAACACAAAGAGGCCCCACAACCAGCAGCTGGCCTTTGGAGGGAAGGGTGGAGGTGATTCAGAAGGTCCATGAGACCAATAGAAATCACTTCCATACACTCATATACAACAAATCTCATCCTCCCACCTCCTGCTGAGGTTTCTTTGCCTGCATTACACAGTTCACACATTTGTTTGTACAATTACCAAGAAAATGAAAGCCTGTGAAACAGAATACACATGTCTAGTGAACAGTGCAGCTCGTGTAAACACTGAGGTTTTAATCGTTTAACTCTCACCTCATTAAAGGACAAATGACTGAGCACACACTGATTTTTTTTTCAATCTGACAAGTGTTTTTATAGCTAATTAGCAGTGAGTATGTCTATAAGTAGTACGTCTATAGAGGTTATGTACAGCATAGTGATACTAAAAATGTACATTCATAAGTGGCAGTACTTGTTTGGTTATTAAGCAAAATGCACCAATTACTCATCAACTTGAAATATGTATTTCTCAACTAAAACATACAAACACAAATTGATATGCACAGTTGTCTAAATAACTGTAGAAAAATAAATTGAATTAGTTAAGTAATAAGTAGCTAAAAGCTGTTTAAACAGTAGTTACATTATGTAACTACTGTATTTATAAAGAACACAATAAACAGGATTAAAATTTAATAAAAAAAAAACTCTAGCTAAATATAGTGTATCAATAGAACTGATACAATTATTATAGATGGCTGCAACCACTGCATCAATATGCATCTAAAAGTACTTCTAATATCAAAAGTTTTGTACAGAGGAAAGTTTCATTAACAGAGTGAACCCGAAAACCAGAATTAACTCTCTTTATCAAATGATTGCAGTTAGATAAATTATCCAGCTCTACCAGTTAATATAAATTTTTATACAAAAATGAACTCCAAGTAAGCCTGAAGTGTAATAAGTGGGAAATTGTGCAGATTGGATCGGTATCAAGTCCAAAAACTGTGTGATATGATTGCTGAACAGTGATCAATAGAAAGGAGATTAGTTAAAAGTTAGTTTTGGGATCCAGAACACAAACGAAAGTTTTACATAACATGAAACGATGATAACAAAACACACTGTGTATAAGTATCTGATGTGTATCTACTACTTCTCTTTCGGCTTTTCCCATCAGGGGTCGCCACAGCGAATCATCCTTTTCCACTTCACTCAAGTAACTGATGTGTATGATGGAGGGAAAAAAAATATTCTTTTAAAAATGTATTTACTTTGTTAGTCAAACCTACAGAGAACCTACAAATCTACTTCTCCAAGGTAAGAGGGTTCAAGTGTTTGCTGATACGGCAAGAGGAGAGTGAGAAAGAAGGTAAGAACAGTAAAGAGGGAAAAAAGCTTGTTGGGAGGTTTACTAAGGAATGTCAGGCACACAAGAGAATATTAGAATGATTCTGTCAATTGTGTATTATTAAATGCAATGATTCATAAAACACACAAGATTTCTTACCTTTCCACTTTTCTTATGCCAGAACACCACAGGAACTCCAGTGATGGCTAACCTGGGGTCATCATCAGCATGTTCTTGTAAGGCAACCTATGCCACAGAGGTTAACTCATTACTTTATGTATAACTCAAACAAATGAGTCTTTGTCATCTTGCTGTCTCTTACCTTCATGTCTTCCAGCAGGGCCTGTGGGTTCACTATTCCCTCTGGAACACATTTCTTATTTTCAGGGAGTGACTCCAGCTTCTCAACCAGCGTCCTGAGTCCGCTCAGTTCAAACTCTGTCAAATGAGTCCATTTATTCTGAGACTCTGAGGCTGGAGAATCAGAGGGAGTTTTTGGGAAATCTAGAGAGGTGGAGCTGGGATTACAGCTGTCCTCAGAGTCAACAGATAAAACAGCTTTGAGCTGTTGGCCTTTCACATCAGGCGAGCAGGGTCCTTCCTGAGCAACTCTCTCACTCGGTTCCTCCCTGACCTGAGTCTCACATGAATCCTCGTTCACATCCTGGCTTCTTGAGTCAGAGGAGGGGCTCTCTGTGTTTGCCTTAGTCTCATAGTCTGAAAAGACAATTTCACGTTAAATGTTTAATTAACTGATTGTTGTCAAACGTTAAATCAGATGGAAATTAGATCTCATACAGTAAGTATATGTGTCATTTGCTGCAAAAACTACATATGCAAAAGCAAAGAATGACAAAGAATGCAGGACAGGCAGTGAAACAGTACGGATGACATGTTAGATTAAAAACACACACACATACCAGATAATAAATAAAATTCCCTCTTGTATATGTTTGTCAGTAATCAGCAAAAAGATAATTTCAAAAATATTCCTACATTTGCCATTGCATAGCTGCACTTTAAGACAGACTTTGTAATTGTGTCCTACACCAGAAAAACATCAAAAAGGAGTCTAAAATTACAGTTACTAAATTGTTGTTGCAGACTTTGTTAGAATACAGTTGGAAAGATCAAAATCACTGATGCCCTTCATTATTAACATCATACAAGAATTTTCTTAACAAAAGAAACCTGATTACAACTGCAGTATAAGAGTAATGGAGTATCCATTGACACGCATAAGATAATACAAATCAGCTGCATTACTTAATTTTACTCACCCATTAATACAGGTTCCTTCCGAGTCTCCTGAGAAAGGTAGGATCGTTTGGTCAGACAATGCAGGTATCTCTCCAGGACATACCAGCACATCTCATAGTAGAAAGGAAAACGAAACTTGGAATGAACCTGAAATGACATAAAAACATATATTTATGCACAAATCATGTTACAAGATTAGCTAAGTGCCAAGTATCCAAAACCAAACCATTAAAGAAAACCATTAAACCCATAGTCATCAGTTTATTTTGTTTTTCGTG
Organism: Channa striata; assembly: GCA_033026295.1. Classification (NCBI taxonomy): domain Eukaryota; kingdom Metazoa; phylum Chordata; class Actinopteri; order Anabantiformes; family Channidae; genus Channa; species Channa striata. The sequence continues at coordinate 14,475,487 of CM065187.1, forward strand.
TTTGTGAATATGACAGGAACTTCAGAGAGGAAACATGTTGATGATAGCAACAGCAGTGTGACAAGGATAAGACATTATTACTCATTGCAATATGCTGTGCTCCATCACTGCAAACTCTGTGTCTTCATGTCATCATGTGATCATGCAAACATCATCAGGGACAAACCTGCAAGCTTGGGTTCTATAGATGTAATTAATCTTCTCTTCAAATAATCCTATTTTACAACAGCATCAAATAACCTAAAATACTAAACCGCCAATATAAGAGTAGGTAAGCCACTAAGAATTGTTTAATATGGACTCCAGTGCAGAATAATCCAAAGTAATCACCACTGACACATTTCAAAACATATTGTTTAGTGAGGATTGGTGATGTTTTCAGACATACATCCAGGTAGAGACATACCTTTGTCCTATTCTCTATCTCATGGATGGTAAGCTGCATAGGAATGTTGAAGCTGTGCAGAATGTTGCCTCCAAACACTAATGTGTCCTTAGGAGTGTAAACAGCATGAATCCACCCTTAATGACATAAGAAATGTATATATATGGACATATGAATGAAAAGACAAGCTACATTTAGAGCATGATCCAAAAAGAGCAAACATATAGTGTCTGACATGCATATAAAGCTTGGCATTTCTCTTTATTTATATGGCAGGTAGTTCATTCCTGCTGGCTTCTTTAAAGCAGCCATGCCAACACACCAGATGGGATGAAGAAGGTGTATCCTTGCTCAAGCTCCACTCTCTGGCATCCATCAGCTCGGTCTCCCAGGAAGATATCACTCTGCTTGCCTGAGAGCACCCAGTCCTCATATAAGGCAAGGTTATGAGTGGTTGGAGGAACCAGCCAGAACACCTGAGGAGACGTTTTATTTATAGGTTAGACTGTAGAGTTCTGGCCAGGCTGAGTCAAGCATCAACGCCGAAACAAGTAGCAACACTCTAGGCTTTCAGAAATATTACTAATTAGCTTAAGTAACAATCATAATAATGAGGGTTCATGGCCCAACATATAATTTACTGCATGAGAAACTAAAGCTAAACTTACTTTCTTTCCCTTGAATACGTGATACCAAACGGAAGTTCCCCCGAAATCAATGTGGAAATCTGTGTAGCAACCTTTTACACTCATCAAACAATACCTAAAAGAAAAAACAAAATACACATTATACAAGAACAGTAAAGCTCTGCATAAACATTTTAAAGAAGAAAAATCTTAGCGCAACCAATTAGAAGGCTTCAGTAGGTTTAGTTGAGTATTACTTGAAACAAAAGCAACCAATAGAAAACACCACTAGAAATAACTCACAAGAGCACTTTTGTTCACAACAGGACACTGCTCCTCTGGAAATTAATTGGAGAATCATTAACACTCTGAGACACAAATGACACACTAATTTAGCTACATAAGAACAGCTCTGTTTTTCTGAAAAAAAAAAAACATTACAAAGGAAATCAGTCATCTATTTTCTTAAACTGAATGAAGGGGTAGTTATCCAACTGGCTTTAGACGTCTGAATACATCACAACCTTAACAGCAAATGTCACAACCAATTGTTTCCACTGCATGATGAATTGTCATAAATGATGTTTTCTCATTTAGATCAGCCAGGTCAATAAATATCTTTGTATACAGCAGTAATTAAAAGTTGAAATAAAATAATAAACCAAGCACAATTACTGACACCGATTATGCATTAATCTATAGATTACATTTTCAACTGAGCTAATCTTTTAGAATTTAAATAAATAAATCTAGAGCCCAAAATGAAACCCAACTCATCTTTATTTACACCTTCACATTGTTTGACATTTGTACATAAAAAATGACTTAAATTACTGTAAAGTAGCTACCAATTAATTTATACTTAATTTAAAACATGTTAATTGTTCTTTCACCAACAAAATCTGCTGCCAGCTGATTTACCACCAATGGAGACGAGTGTTGCTAGGAGGACGTTTTAGGCTTGTTGAGTTTTTCCTCTTTCCTCTTTTAGCGATATATATCTATATACAGTATAATTAGTAAAAATTTATCATTTCTAAAATAATTAAAGACTTAATTTTTCTCTTCCTCTATTGTCTTTTTTAAATTCATATTTTGTAAAAAGATGAATACTCTAAAAATAAAAGCAAGAAAATATATTTTCCATTTACCAGTATTTCAGTCCATATTCAATATACCAGTCAAATAATTTAATCTAATAATTACATTTAATTTAATAATTTAATTTGTTGAATAATTAACAATTAATTCAACCAATTTCTTTTAAATTCTGTGCAACCTTGTAATTTATGCATGCTTTTGTTTTTGAAAAGCTGTAGTTAATTCAAATATTTTAGGCCAATCATATAAAAGTGCATGAAATGCTACAAGAAGTGAAGTCAATGTTCCAAACAAAATGAAAACTTCAAATATTGGTGGAAATTCATTGATAAAGATAGGTTCAACTAATATTTACTCATTCCATACTGTGCAGCCCAATCTTTATCAGCACTACCAACCTGACATTAAATAAATGTGATTATTAAACAGAATTCAACAGAAGGACAGTTTAATAAGGTCTCTGCGTAATGGGAGGAAATAGGAGATAGAGATTACAAGGTAAGACACAACTGCTTTTATTTATTTCTTAGATATATCCCAATGCTAGCAGCTGACTGGCTGAGAGGTGTCTGTGCAGTCAGACCACAGCTGTTAAAAACCTTCCTCCACCGTGGAAAACTCTGCTGCCTAGCAACAATCAAGAGCACTTACAGGAGGTGGATAAGACAGATAGTGTGCAGTGCTCTATCATGATGGAAAGGAAACATTCAGATGGAGGGAGAATATGTATTTATTGACAAGGAAGCCACAATTTGCATTATCTAAAGCTTTCTCTCTAGATCTAACATTTTCCCCCTCAAACAATGACATACAGCTCAAGAAATATTTATGAAACAACACAATTGAGTAAAGCCATACCTTTGCACTTTAGGATACTTCATCTCTGAGATCACATTGGTGGCTTCTGTTTGGCTATGTTTCAGATCAGTAGGCCACATGTTGTCTACCCAGTCCACCTGGTCCACCTGTGAAAACGATCAAAACTGAACTTTTAGCTATAAATCAGTATTGTTATGAAAGCTTTCCTGGAATATGGTACCAGATTTGTGACCTTTAAAGCATCAAACAGATGATGTGATGTTATTTTACCACTGTGGGTCGCTTGATCAGGTTCTCCAGCTTAGTGTGGCTAAACTCTAAACTGATGACATTGAAGAGTTTGTCCCGCTCTTCCTCTGGTGTCTCATAATAACGCACAAATTGAGCCATGCTCATTTCAGAGCCTTTCTGAGTGCTCACATCCATAACATCCACAGACCGCCGACTGCCTACAATCAACCACCAAAACAAATGGTCAAATTAACATACAAGCACATCAAATGTCATTAAAATGTAATACAGTCTGTTATTGCTATTAAAACAGTGTGTCATTTCGATTTTTATATACTGAAAATATGCATCATTCACATTTGACAGATTTCTTGCTTGATACTTGATACTTGATACTTTATATATATGTAATTCAACATCTTTCCACTAGGTGGAGAAAACTACACTCATTTTTTTACTTCATTCATGCCTCACTTTTTTTATTGTCTTTAAAAAGAAACGTAATCCAAGGAAAAAACAAGCACAATAACTGATGAAAAATATGTTTTTAAGAGTACATAAAATACCACACAATATGAAGTACTGTTTCACATCCCTAAAGTGTTACAATGTTATATTACATGCAGGCAGAGAGAAACAAACATATATTTGTGTTCACTATTTTATGTTCAATCGTAAAATATATTATTAAACTAATTTAAACATGCTATGACTAGATCTCTTTATTTTTTTGATGATTGTGCTTCTGTTATGTTCCATATTTTACAAATTTCAGAAGCTTTGTTTGATGAATGAACTTACTTCCTCTTTTGAAAAAAATAGTTTTTTTGAAAGAAAAAAATGCCATTTCCTACTTAGCGTAAAACTTTAATAATGTGCACTAGTAAAACAGTAATAGTAAGTACAGTCTGAATTTTACCTTTCCCAGCTGTGTAAAGAAATATGGCCATCAATTAAATTATTCTATAAGCACATATCTAAAAAACATCATGCATTATCTTTATTGTTGTTGTTTGTAGCCACTTACCAACTAAACCTTTGATTTCGCTAACCGTAAACTCTGGATCTGGCATCCTATGCAAATCAAGCAGAGGGAGGAAGACATTTGGTTACAAAACAAGCAAATCGTTACATAAACAAATATGAAAATGTATATTATATATTGTCAGATTATTCTTGTTAATTATCTGTAAATTCACAGAAAATGTCTCACCTTATACCTAGTCCATCTTTCTCCTTAAAAATGAGTGGGATCTTGAGAGCCTCCCTTTGCACATATTCATAAGTGAAATCTGCAACATGTTGTGCACTTTAGTTTAGGATTCATTCAAATAAGTATATCAGTAAAGACATGCATTTTGCCAATCAAAAGAACATATAAATGTTATTTTATTGATGGTAACAATGACTAATGAACAGAAAACGTTACTTTACCTTTACCCTGCATCCACTGAACAAAGTTTGCGCTGTAACTGTCACTGACAAGCTTTTCTTCCACACTGAACCCTCGGATGTTTGCAATTTCTTCAACGTCAGACAAATCCTCGTTTTCGTCGTACATCCTCCGGCAGATGGAGCGCTGCAATTGAAAAAGGATGATTTAAATGGAAGCTGAAACACGCGTGGAAAGGAATTTTTGCCTGACAAAAAGCCCCAGCTGCATCTCTTACAATCCCGATTAAGAGTGATGATAAACCAACTACAATTATTTTTGTTCCCAACTTTAAAAGTCGACTAAGGGGACGTATTAAATTGATGATTTTTTTTAACCGTATAGGTGATGTGAAGCATTATAACCAGTAAAACGCACTAGTCCTGGGAGGAGGTAGCAGCTGGTACGTGGCTCCCTAAGGATCCATAATGTTTGTAGGATTTCACTGGTCTACATGTTGGATTATCTTGTTTTAACTACCATACGATAATCTAACTCCCACAAATATAAAACAAGTTACTTCGTCTAAAATGCGACACATATCGTTTTCTCTCCTGGCTCCCAACTTGAAAAGCCTTAATAACTTGACAAACATCTCAGCGTTTACAATTGCAAACGTTAGCTTAGCTAACTAATTAGCTCGCTGCCAGTCTCGCTTCATAAGCTAGCGTTAACACGGCAGATGGTCCACACCAGCCTGCGTCCCGATTCAGCACACGTTTCCACGTCTTGAGCCATCGTCTCTTACGAACGTTTTCCAGTCCCTCAGTTTCCAAAATGCATCTTCATGTGTCGCGAAGTTAAAGAAACACTTAGCACGCTTTTCAGGTTCAAAACAAGGGAACCATGTTTTTGTGTATTACGTCACCGCCAGGAACCAAAACATTGTTGGACAACGTCACGGCATGTCAGTCCAGCGCTTTACAACTGCATCATTAACGCAGCGCGGTTCGTTTCTGGCCAGACTAACGACACTGCGTTTAACCATATATTAAACAGCCGTTCAATCCGCCGTGTTGAATAATAGCCAGCGATAATGTCTTCTCTGTATAAAAAAAAAACAGTTCTGACGTTGACGTTATATTTATACTTTCATTCATTAGTAAATATAGTAAATATATTTTCTATTTGCTGGTCGTGGCGTTAATCACGTGGCCTGGTATAATAATCCCCTCAAGAATTCAAGTTGACAAGGTTTTATTTTACAATTTCTACACAACGAACACGGCAATTTCACTGGGATGAACTCTAGTCGAAGCCGTAACTCCAGTGCAAACCTGGTATTCGCGACTGTTTTCTTAGTAGCGGATGTAACGTTAGCTCTCGGCGCGCACGGGCTTCTGGGTAATGTAAGGTGCAGGCGCACGCCGGAGAAAAAATAGCTTCCGCACTTCTGTCAGCTGGCGAAGTCAAATGAAGTGTACACTGTTAGCATGTTGATCGCTTGTTTTTGCTGTGTGCCGCAAGAGTGACAAGGTAACTAGGCCAGCGCTGCTCCTCCGGGTCGTTGATCAAAGGTGCAACATGACACTGAACGAGCATTCACTGCAGGCTCTGTCTTGGAGAAAGCTGTATCTGAGTCGAGCTAAACTGAAGGCTTCTAGTAGGACATCTGCTTTGCTGTCTGGGTTTGCTATGGTAACGTTGTTTCCGAACCATCGTTTGGTCTTATCTATGGATTAATCAGTCGTATTACACAGTAATGACGTGTCAAACGTTGTTTTTTTTTTTTTGTTCTTGTCCTGTTCATTTCTTTGCAGGTGGCTATGGTAGAAGTGCAGCTAGACAACAGCTATCCTTACCCACCTGCTCTCCTTATCGCCTTCAGTGCCTGCACCACAGTCCTTGTGGCTGTTCACTTGTTCGCCCTGATGGTCAGCACCTGCATTTTGCCCAACATAGAAGCTGTCAGCAATGTCCACAACCTCAACTCCGTGAAGGAGTCTCCACATGAGCGAATGCACCGACACATTGAACTGGCCTGGGCATTTTCTACCGTTATTGGCACTTTACTCTTCCTAGCTGAGGTGGTCCTACTCTGCTGGGTTAAATTTTTGCCTGTTAAACCCAATAAATCCAGCAATAATACGGTTTCAGCTGGTGTGGCTGCTGCTATTACCTCCACCTCTATCATGGTCCCCTTTGGTTTAATCTTCATCGTCTTTGCTGTGCATTTCTACCGCTCGCTGGTCAGCCACAAGACTGACAGACAGTTTCAGGAGCTGGAGGAGCTATCCAACCTCACCAGGCTTCAAAATGAGCTGGACAACAGAGGGGAATCTTCCATCTTGCAGTCTCCAAGCTCACATTTTCCATAGACATGTATGGTGGATGAAAATCTGTGGATTGGATTTCTCACTCCTTGGGATATATTCCAAGCCAAAAGCCACGTTATTGGCTTCAAATTTTTTACAGGAATGAAGATATCTCACCTCTTTATTGTGAAATTTTGCTTTTGAGAAAAGTTGTATTTTTAGAAGACATGTTTGGTCAACAGTGAACTCAACATTTGTCATCATGCATGTAACTTGAAATTTTGAAGTCTTTACTATGATAGTTCTTTGATTTATGTCTTACATTATGGCAGTGACATCTGAACAATAGGTAGGAAATCTGTCTGTTGCCTGCTGGATTTATTTACCTGTGTGTCAGAGAACACCGCATTTGTTCATAAAATTACCTTGTTGTTTTTTGTAAACCACAAGTATTTAACTGTTTACTTTCTGTTTTCTGTGTATGTTGATGTAGTGTAACATTAACAGTTTGCATTTCAAATGCCTGCTGATTGTGTGAACTGACTCATCAGCTACAAATTTGCTGACATCTGTAGCACTGCTGGCAACGACAAAATAAACACTTTTTACCAGTTTCTGGATTTTAAATAATCATTTGGATGTAGTATTTAAATACTCTTGGTAAGCAAGTCACATTTAGCAGTTTCATTAAATCTGAGCTGGTATTGACCTCTGCAGCACTTGATGAATTCCAGCTCTATACATCAGCCTTATTATTCCCACTTTTTTATGTATCATGAATTAGCATACTGCTTTTCTGTCTTTACATTATTATTATTTGGCATAAAAGTAGTGAATTCAGTAATTAGGCATTCATTAACAAAGTGTTAGCAGCAATCTTTATTTAATTTTTTTAATTTTTCTTTTATTTAGTTTTCTATTGGATCCTCTTGTTGCTTTTATTAGCTCTGATCAAGGTAGGCTGATTGGGCTTCACTTAGAACCATCTGCATATCCACCAGGTGTACCTTAAAATTAGGATATGTTCATATTTTATTCCACAATATTACATTAGAAAAGTAACAATGTAGGGGATGACACAGGGTTAAGGATAATCTAGTCATTACATTAGTTCAGTTGTTGCAGTAAAATAAGTCAAAATGTACCTGTGGAATTGGATATTTAGTTGGTTTTGGTGCTTCATTTCTCCCAAAATCAGACAGGGTCCCACATTTTGCTACTCCATCCAGCCAAAAACCTTCATAAAGCTGTCCTTTGTCAGAATAGTAGAACTTTCCATTGCCATTTCTCTTGCCATCTCGCCAGGTACCTTCATACCAGTTTCCATTTGCTTGATTACAAGTTATAAAGTCAAGTTTCCCAAATCACAATAGTCTCAGCAAATTTAGTCTATATCTGATAAAAATGTATGTGCAGCAAGTTGTACTTACCAAACCAAATGATGCCCTGTCCATGATTTTTATCCTTCATCCACTCTCCCTCATAGAGATCTCCATTGTCATAGTACATTCTTCCCCAGCCACTCCGAAGGTCCTCACTCCACTCCCCCTCATAAACTGCTGTGTTATTGTAGAAGTACGTTCCATACCCCTGAGGAGATAGAAAGTGATGTAAAACATATGACACACTGTAATTTCATTTAGTGATAAATAATTACAATTTGTGTGTAGCAGTAGATCAAATACATACATGTTTCTTTCCATTTTTCCATCCACCAGCATACTTCCTTGCAATCTCCTTTTTTTCTGGGAGTAGAATGCTGTAGGTTCCATATCCATCACGCTTTCCACATTTCCACTCACCATTATAAATGGCACCAGACTCCTTCCAAACTTGAGTACCCTTCCTAAAAAACCAATAAACAAAACTTTTTACCTATAACGCAAAGAAACTATGTTATGATCTATTAGAATTCATAAATCACAAATGTCTCAGTAAAGTCTTACCATGCTTTTTGTTGTCCAGCCACTCTCCAGTGTACTCATTTCCACTGACAGAGAAAACTGTGTGCCGCAGTCCACATTTTTGTGAATTAATATCCAACCATTCTGACAAAGGCATATGTTTTTGAGTTGTTTTATTATAGGCCATGGCGGAGGCTAGCTTGATGAAAACCCTGTATTTACAATAGACATATTATCCCTATTTCCTCATGTTCAAAAACAAATACAAAACTCACACAATAACATGCAAGAAAAGTGTGAAATTAAATCGTTTTAATTTATAAACAAATATCACAAATACAGCATGAAAATGCTAAGTCAGCGTCAAAAACAAAATAATTTAGACAAAAAGATCGTTTGTATATAATGGGTTTTTTTACTTTCATAACTAAAAAAGGAAAATTAATCACTCTGCTGATATTGTAATCTCGGTCGTTAACATTAACGACTACTTAATAGCAGCTTAAAAACTGAATAAGTCTGCCAAAAACTCATTCGAGGAAAGTACTTGTACCGTAGCTGTTTGTCCAAGCAGAAAACCTAATCACACTCGATCCGCTTTTAAATCCACGTGGAGTTACTGCCGAATAAGTTAAAACACCATGCTAGCCAGCTAGCGCTAGCAGGATAGTTTACTAGCTGGTGCTGTATCCTAGCAACAACATGGACCTTATGAGCAGGTTACAGTCGGCTTTCTCGGCAAAGCTGGTTTCTTAAAGAACACCTTCACTGCTTTTGAATTTGCTTCTTTTCCTTCTAGTTTTGGTAGGACTTGTAAATGTCATTAAACTTCACTTTGACTTTCCCTATATTAACACAGTTCTGTATTTCTATCTGAAAAAAACGCCTCCGGATGAGCTCACTTGGAGGATCTCGTTACTCACACTATGAAGTTTGTAGCCACCTCTTCCAGAGCTCCTCCGGGTGATGTCATCTGAACTCCTAATGACGAAAAGCTACTCTGGGTGATGTCACGTGGAAGAGTTTTTCAGCTGGAAACAGACAAATATTGAAAATAGGGAAGTTGGAGGGAGTTTTAAAGGAATTAATGCTCATTTACACAATAACCTAAATCCACAGAAAATAAGCTGTATCACCTTAACAATTACTTTAACAGTAGAGTTACATTTGACTATCCAAGTCATTGTGATTTATTCGTTATGTGCAGTTCTATGTATTTCTGTAGGTAGGTTCATCGGTACCGGACATTGTTGTACGATCTGCGCATGCTCCGTGTAGCCCCGTTAAAACAGAATGTGAGTAGTCGGTCCGCCTGTTTGAGAAGAGTCGGGTCTGAGACCTCGTCGAGCTGCGGGTTTTTGCTACATCAGCTGCTGTACTACAATGTCTAACGCGAAGTTTCAGACGGAGTGGGAGGAAATGGACAAGGAATACCAGCAGTTACAGGTGAGAGACGAACCTGAAACCGGGGCATCGCCGGGGCTGTCTGTGCTGGATTACCGGCTGCAGCGTGTCGTGGAAGATCCGAAATACTAGAAGCTGCCTGCGCTCCCTCGGATCGGCTGGCTCCGTCCTGTTCGCCATTCATTCTCTACTCTGCCATAAACGCAGGATTCAGCCAACAACTGGGCTTTTAGCAGGAAAACCCCAAGGATAAAATGTGCTTCGCCACACACGGAGCTTATCATCTTTGACTTTACTGTAACATCTGTGCGTTACAACCGCTAACTTTAGCAGCATGGGTCTTGCTGCTAGTGAGTTAACGCTGTGCAGCTAATAACCAGCTAAGTTGCAATAACCCAGCAAAAACTCTGGGCTTGTTTCATGTTAAACGATTGTTGCAAAAGTTACTTGAAGGGTATGTTAACATGTTTGTTACAGTTGCTGATCTTGAGTCAGTTATATTCATGTATACACTGAATCCTGCATTATTACCACTCTAGCGCGCGTTAGCTAGCTGGCTAACTTGAGACAACAATGTAAGTGATGTAGTTAATCGTTAATAGCATTTGCTTTGAAGTGGATTGGAGATCATGTGGTGTGTGCTGCTATCAGACTGCTGAGATTCTGTGATGGCATCAAAATGTTTAATCTGGAGCTGCTCCACAGGGAAGGGTGATGAAGGTGACTGTCATCTGTTCTGGGACTTTCTTAAAAGAAGCTGTCAGGTTCTGTTTAAAATCTGATGGTTATACCTTCCAGACTATCAATTCTTGTCTGAGGCATATCAGTTGTAGGTTTCAAGTTCAACTCTGGTCTCTTTTTTAAGATTTGTCACTGTAAACATTGTTGATTGGTGACCTTTAGTAAACCTTTGGCAAGACAGGGCAGCTGTATTTAGATAACACATTTCAAACCCATGAGCAACTCAGACTGCTTTCAGTGGACAAAGAAAGCATGTGATACATGATACATCCCTGTATTTGACATGTGAATATTAACATTGATGAGGCAAAAACAAAATAATCACTGGCCCTGAAAACAGATTAGAGTGGTAGAGAATAGCACAAGAACATGATAGATGCAACCCCTCATCTAGCTCATGCTGCGAGTTTATAGCTTCAGTCCAACCTTTACCTGTGTTTTAAGTAGTACTTATAGAATCTGGGAACCACAAAAATGCAGTCACTACTTCCTACCTGAAAACGGGACATTTATTGTATTACAATGCAGATATTTAACTTTATTTTCTTATCCAGATCTTTTGGATCCTTGGGTTATAAAAAAAAGTGTAGCAAATCTTGGGGGTTGGGAAGGAGTTCCTATTCTCAGGCCACAGGATTAGGCCTGCTGACTGTGCGTTATCACCTCTACACACTCAGTCCAGTCGTAAAAACCAGAGCTGATGGAAAAAGTGGAAAGCTGTGGTCAGGTGTTACAGTATATATTTTACAACAGTATTCTGTGTCATTGGGCTCTTTGTGTTCAGATGGACCGGGCAAACACAATTTCACAGCATGAAGCATTTCCTTATCTGCTTAATAGAATCTAATTAACCTTTTTAAGCTTTTTCATTGATCAGAAGTGCTTTGTAATGTAGTTTCCCTACATTTGTGATAGCATTTCTCCTAATTTGCAGAGAGGTTGAATTAAAATGTCTTATCGCATGTTTCTCAGTTTTGTGTATTGTTTAATCCCCAGGAAACTCACAAAATATACAGACAAAAACTTGAGGAGCTCACCAATCTTCAGGCAACATGCAGTAGCGCCATCAGTAAACAGAGAAAATGCCTTAAAGATATTAGGCACAGCCTGGCAAAGTAAGTATCCCTGATTAGCACAAAGAAACTCCTGTGTTTCTTTTACACATATTTGCTTTATATTACAGTTTTTGGCACAGTCTATCTCACCAGCAAATTTGAGTCACTAATTAGAAATATGAAGTAGTTTGGTGAAAATCCTGCTGTCGTTGTGATCGTTTTTCACTCTCCTCTACGGAGTTAGAAAGGAGAGGATTACTGAAAATCACCATTGCTGGAAATGAGAAGTAGTTTAGGCAAATTTGATCGTTCTAAAACATAAATCATCAGTAGACAATAGACGTGGTGTTCTTCTCTTCTTGTATACTTTTCAACTTATTTTGCCAAAATATTTTGGCTTTTCTTTCCAGTGTGCAAAAGGATGTGATGAAAAAGATCTGAAACTAATAACAGACATCAAAACACAAATCAAAGACAAAGAAAATGTGTTCTTTGATATGGAAGCATATTTGCCAAAGAGGAATGGGTAAGCAGTTGTAATATTATCTATGGTTGTAATTTATCACATTTGAAAATTTTCTCAGATTTATTTACTTGTACATTTTGTTTTGTTTTTTGTTTCCAGACTGTACCTGAATTTGGTCCTGGGGAACGTGAACGTAACACTTCTCAGCAACCAGGCAAAGTATGAAAAAATTTTGCCTTGAGGGCATGAAATGGGTGTGAAAAGACAGGTTTCAACTTGGTTTTTGTCTGCCTGTTGTCTGCTCCTTATGTTCTTTTCTTTTCTGTTTATTTTCTAAGATTTGCCTACAAGGATGAGTATGAGAAGTTCAAGCTTTATATGACAATAATCCTGATGTTTGGAGCCATAACTTGCCTCTTCTTTCTCAACTGTCGGTGAGGTCGCATTTTCCCTTTAGGCAGCGTTGTCATTTATGTTGTCCCTAACTTAAGTGTAGCTGACTTTTTATTCTTCTTTTTTCTTCAGTGTCACAGATGAAATCTTCAACTTTTTGCTGGTATGGTACTACTGCACATTAACCATAAGGGAAAGCATCCTTATGAGCAATGGCTCCAGGTGATTTTTACTCTCTTTTCCTTTAATAAAACTGTAATTTTCATGTCTTCATCACTTCATATACTCATTTATTCTTTTCAGGATTAAAGGTTGGTGGGTGTCTCACCATTATGTATCAACTTTTCTGTCAGGTGTAATGCTTACCTGGTGAGTTTTGTCTTTATGCCACAGTGCCACATCAGTAGCTAAAGCAGCAAATGTCCAGTGCTAGGTGCTGCTTTTTTCATGTAGTTATTGTGCAACCTTGTTTCTTCTCCCAGGCCTGAGGGACCTATGTATCAGAAGTTCAGAAGCCAGTTCCTGGCTTTCTCCATCTATCAGAGTAAGAATTTCAAATCCATTAACTATCCTTGGAGCAAACTCACGGCCTTTGCTGTATTCCGTTGTGTATGTATACAAACTCTCAAGTCTCAAGACCTGAGTAATGGTTTGATTTTATTTTACCAAATCTACATCCTGAGTTGAAGCTGCACATCAAATCTGTCGAGATAGTTGGTTTGATAGGAGACAGTTTAATTTAATATTGAAATTTCCTCAAAAAAAACCACACAGATTGACATGATGTACATTAGTTTGAACAAAGAACATGTAGTCCCTTTTCTTATCTCTACGTTATTGATTTTGGTGAGCGATACTAGAATATTTGAGGTCTAGTAAATAAATGGCAATGGACATATCATGTGTAGCTGTGAAAGAGGATAGTTGTTGCACAGCTAATGTTATTTAGTTCAATAAACACTAAGGCTACATCTAATTGACAATTACATACTTTACTGTTATTTTGCTAAGTACTTGACTATTTGAAATATGTTTGTCTGTAAAATGGCAGGACAATTTAAAGCATTTATCATTTTCAGGGTGAGGTCTTCAGTTTAACGATTAGTCCAAAGCCTATGAATTTACAAGCATAAAAAGATAAAGCATCAAACGGTATTTTATCTTCAAAAATGAGACTGAGTACAACTCTAGGGAACACGTTAGTTGTTCAGCTCAGAATTTCCAATCGAATGATCTCGTGTCACATGTTGTCATTCTGGGACACCATGGTATGATAGCACAGCAAGGCCAAATCAGGTCAAGGACATGATCAGCTGCATTTGTTATGTAACAGTGAAACATCTTTGACAGGTTTTATGTTTAAGCCAGTAGAAAGGAGACATGTCCATCCTCATACTAACAGCGGCCAAGTCCATAGACTCTAGTTAGACATAGAGCTCTTGATGAATAAAGCTCTTATTACTTAAAGATTTGAATCACACAGCTATTGGTTTTGCAAATAAATAATCAGGAACACTAGATGCTTCGCTATTAGCCTGCCAGTAACCACTGCATTTTAATCAGAGAGTCCTGTAAATATTTTCTCACCAGAATAGAGAAGTGACACAACGTCACATACTAGTGGTTAAAGTCACTGTTTAGTATATCACATGAAGACTTGCATCAACTAATTGCCTGGTTTGGTTTTTTGGATGAGAAGTCAAATGTTTAAATTGACAGATGTACAATCACCTGACCCACTGATCTTAAATTGTTTTTGCGGACAGAATGATCACAAAGCTTCACATCACATGCTTCTCTTTAATTTGTTGTTGTTTTTAATATGTTTTATTTTTAATTTGTATAAGCTGCTGCTACACTTCAAACTTTTCTTCAAAGGTAAATTTTACATTAAAACCTTCAACATTGATCCGTCATCCTTCTCTTTCAGGCTTTGTTCAGTTCCTCCAGTATTACTACCAGAGCGGCTGCTTATACCGACTGCGAGCATTGGGAGAGAGAAATCAGCTGGACCTCACTGTGGGTAAGTTATTTTTGGTGGTCATTTTAGTGGCTTGAACTCTAGTGCCATCTGCAACGCCATGTGTGGAAAAATAGGCTAAAGGTTAAAGATGAAGACAGTTGTTAACATCAGTCTGGTGTCACGCAGATGTCAGAGTAACTTTAGTAAGGCCTCTGTCAATTTGTTCCTGAGGGACAGCAGGAATTGTTTGTGTACTATTCTGTATCATGTTGTGTCAAGGTCACAGTTACAGTTCGTCTTTGTCTCTACAGAGGGATTTCAGTCCTGGATGTGGAGAGGCCTCACTTTTCTTTTGCCTTTCCTCTTTTTTGGCCACGTAAGTCCATGTATATCTTCCTTTTTTAACTTTCAATACCAAACTGCCTAAAAAGTATTCCTATGATTTGGATCAAATGCATTAAAATAAATGTTTTAAAGGGCATACAGTTATCTAGGTTTAGTAGAGGGTCCGGATGTAGAGTCAACCTCCTGTGAAGGGCAGACAGTTTAACAGTTACAGAGACTGTACCAACCAAGGAGACAAAGATTGATAGAAAGGAAAATGTGCTTGTGTAACCAGAGTGTGCAGGAACATTATGAAAAATAATGCCTCCTCTTCCTTTGCAGTTTTGGCAGCTTTACAACTCAGTGACCTTGTTTCGCCTTGCGGGACTTGAGGACTGTAAGGAGTGGCAGGTAAGGATCCGGAGGCAGATCCATTGCTTAGATGTCGAGGGACATGTCTGAGGCAAATTAAAAAGAGTTGACAGGCTTCTGTTTAAACTAATTTGATGATTATCCTTACAAGCACAATTGGGGCCTCACTCTGATCTGGCCGCTCAAATATAAAAGTTCTTTTTATTAGACCTAACTTGATTTCAAGAAACACACATACCTTTAATAGGTGTTTTTAGCATGTCCTTGCTCTTTAGTGTTGTGCTTCATTATACAATACAGATAGAGCCATTGTCCTGAAATTACATGCTACAGATTGTCTTGCAGTAAAACCGTTGAACTGTTTCTTCTTTCAGGTCTTTATGCTGGCACTGACATTTCTCGTCTTATTCCTTGGAAATTTTCTCACTACATTAAAAGTGGTCCACCAAAAATTTCAGAAAAACCAGGAAAAGGTGCAAAAAAACAACTGAGACAAAAGCTTTTTTTGTTTGTTTTGTCTATTTTTTTTTATAAAGCAACACGCACAATTGCTTGATAGACTCACCACAGTGCAATCAGGCCGGGAAAAGGCGAAGCTGAAACCACTGTTTCTCTCAGGCTTTTATTACTGCAGCAGCATCCAGCCAGAGTATCTGGTCAACAGGCTTTTGCTTTCTAATGATTCGTTGTTTATGTTGCTGCTCACTTGGTCTAAACACAAAGTGGTATTAACCTGATAGATGAACAGTGTCACTTTATTAGGAACAAAAAAAGGGAGCTGAAAGAATGTGTTTTATTCGAGTGTTTGTGTGCATGAATCTGTCTGAGAGCCTTTCATTTAAATCATATGCAACAGAAAGAGGGAAGGTAGCATCGGTTAACGGTATAGTTTGCCTTTTAAGACCTAACGTCTGTCATGTAAATACTTCATACTTCTGTGAAGTAGCAATGGTCAAACTGTCTCTGGCTCGAACAAACTTGAACATGTTCAGTTTGGCACTGAGCTTCAAACTTTTGTATTCAATTCTCAGCTCTCTGTTTTATCATTTCACTGCTTACCAGAATTTGTTTTAAAACAAATACTTGATTACCCAAGATTACCTTCAGTTTCATGAACACTTTTTCTCCATTCAGGCAGCTGTTACAAAAGCCATAAGTGTTTAATGTATGTCCATGTCTAAACTTGGTTATTGGGTCACAAAAATACGCAGAAAAACTTGTACTGTCTCTACAAAATCCCAGTAAGGATTAAAGGATAATTATGTGTAAACTCCTACGTGGCAATTACACTTCTACGTTCTCAATAATATAATGCTATAAAATGTTATGTTACGTGTGTATCATGTTTCACTGTGGGCGTAGTTTTATTTTGTACTGGTGTAGTTAAAGCTTTAAATTAGGTAAGCATTTTTATGTCAAACCCTAAGTTAAGAAGAAAATTAAAACAATTTCAGTTAACTCTATACGCAGAGTCTGGATTTGTTATTGTTGTGCTGCTAGTTCCCATTTTGTTGTATAATGTTGCTGAAATATACAATGACAAAATGCTGCTACTGGCACGAATATAATGATACATCAATCTGATGTATCATTAACGTGCTGGATCATTGTTTTTCTTATAGACGTCCCAAATTAAACATTTGTATAAACTTATTTGTGGTTTAATCTTGAGCTTTTATTCTAGTTCGCTGTCACTTTGTCTGGTTTATGTACCATATTAGTTAGAAAGTACACAAGCGTCTTTTTTTATTCATCAAGGGTTTAAATGGGTTTAGATGATTAGTCTGTTTTCCCTTCAGCCTGTCAAAGAAATAAAATTCCTCCTCATTTTCCAAAGACATTGGCATTACATTTGTCCTGCTCCTGAACAGTATTTTATCACTTTTAATGTTTAATCACACCAAATGTTACAATTGATGCAAGAGCTGCCAGAATTTTCCCTTTTTTTGTGTTTTATCTGATGTGAATGTTTTTCATTTCAAGACTAATTGGTGCCTAATTATGATCAATAACAAGAGGCAGTTGAAAATTTTACTGTACATGTACATTGTAAAAAATGTTAATAATTAAACATCTTACTACAGCTTTTAGATTTGCCTTTGTTTCTTTTGCCCTGAGTAAGTGACCAATGTCACCTTAATTCTTTGTTCAGCCCCTTCACACGTTCAAGTTTTCCAACACTAGTGGGCGCCATTGTTCAGGACAAGACCTTTAAAGACTTTTAAGTGGATCTGGCTTCAAATCCTGGTTCAGAACTTTGTTTTGCTGAAAATAAACTAAACATTTTAGGTCTTTTTTGTTTGTTAGTTTCATTGAAAACAATAATATTACAGTACAATCATATATGCATTTTGTATTAACTCATATTACTAACTATTTTGTCTGGATATTTGTTCTCCAACAGCAGATTTGTGATGTGAACCAGATAAAAGAGAGCAGACATTTAGGTAAACACAAGAATCAACTGTTCGTGTTGCTACTATAATTTTTTTTTATATATAAAATACACTGATTTTGTATTAGGACAGTCTAAAAATACAAAACCACATTTTAATACAAAAGTAAAATACATGAAAGACATTTGAAGTTCTGCATCACTTTGGAAAATCTGCATGCCGCAACTTCTTGCAAAATCCTCTTGCAGCCTCTTGCGTCATTAGTCACTTTTGACAGTAAAGACAGACTTACTGATAATTCATTGAGGCCCAACCTTCCAGGAACTAATGTTTACTATATGAACCGTATCTGTCTTAGACCCCAAGCATCTTTGGTAATTGAATGTGCAAACACTCCCACAGCTGATGCACAGTTAAGGCATCACCAGTGGCACTCCCCCTGCAAGAGAGAGAGGTGCTCAAGCCAGCCCAAAGTCCTTTTGGCTTCAAAATATAATGCAGATCTTCCTCTTACGTTTCTTCTGCTTTCGACTGAAGGCCAAAGCTGTTTTTGTGGCCTCCTAAAAATGTCTTCCACATTCTCCTTATACTTCGCTGAACACTCAAGGTAGAGCTCTGCATTCATCTGCTGCTGGGTCTCCTCACCCTACATCCAAAGAAAACATTAACACAGAATTAGACTGCAACACTGTGGTATAAAGATGAGACATACGTACATGTACAAAAGATCGGTTTTTGTATTAAAATTGGAGTAAATGTGGTGGTTAGGTTCTGGTTAGGGTGCTTCCTCTTTTACGTTGCAGTTCACATCCTGTAACCTCAAACAAAAGGCTTGTTTTCATCAGTCCATCAGTAGATCTTTGCATATACCTGTAAATAGGTGATAGGAGCCAGATTCATGGCCTTCAGCTTTCTTGCACACTCTTTATCTTTCCTGAGGTCAGTCTTGCAGCCAATCAAGATGACCGGGGTTTCCCGACAGAAGTGCTTTACCTCTGGATGCCACTGGGTAAATCAAAAAGAATTTAAAGCTGTAAAACTACTTTAAGATGCAATATTTCAACATCAGATTTGGCAACTGGGTTCCATCTGTAAGCAGCACTACAAACAGAAAGCTCCAGCTCAGTATTGAAACCTACCCTCATGCATGGAGTCAAAGTCCACAGGCAGGCAGTCCTGCATGAGTAAATCATGACTAAAAGACTGCAGCCAGTGCTGACATCCTTAAATCTAACAATCATTTACAAACTGAAACTAAAGAGCAAACCTGAAACTCCAGTCAAACCGTGGCATTTGTGTCTCTGTGTAACGCCTGCATTATTTTAGCATGCTGTTGATGCACTGTAGAAATGATTACCTTTATCAAGACATTCTCAAAGCTGGTGGGGTTGGTCACATCAAAACAGACCAGAATTAGGTTGGCTTCCTGGTATGATAGTGGACGTAGTCTGTCATAGTCATCCTGCCCTGAAAGAACAAAAATGTTATACTGTGCATGTGCATACGAATCATAAAGATCTATCAATGAACAGCAGGATTAAAATAAATGTGATTAACTTTGGCTGCAACAGCCTGAACATCCAGATATGGCATTTGTTAGAGTAGATGTATAAAACCACATCCTGGCTGCAGCTTCCTTTTCTGCTGATGTAAGGCCTTCTGCTGCAACTCTACAAATGATAAGCTGCCAACCCAGACTGTCTGAGTTTTTCCTGAAAATGAACTGCTCACTTCGTTTACAAACCTTTTCGTAATTTCTCAGAGATACTCCTGCTTATGAAGTGCTCTGATGCGTATTTCACCAGTTGCCTTAACATGTCAATGCTTCAGTTTAGGTGCCAGTAAAACAAAACAGTTGAATACTTTTATATGGTAAATATAAACATTTATGACACTAGTAAGTGGTAGTAAGTAACTGGTGTTTGTTTGAGGTTTGTATGTTCTTGATGTATTACATACCGATTTAAAAAATAATGCTCAAAAGATGACAACAAAAAATTAAATAAAAATGTAGTAACTCCATTGTTGAAGATCTAAAATAAATTAACACATCGAACAAAATCAACAAAATATTAATGTTTTACATCTAGCCCTGGTGTTAAACAACCTTTGATCTATTGCAAAATAATAATAATAATGATGATGATAATATTATTCATATCATAGGCTAATAAAATTTTAAAAATACAGCAACATGAAGCAAAACACTAAACTAGGGAACAATTTCATAGCACTTTTTTTGTAAAAATCATGCCTCCGATGTTGTCTTTGTCTAACAGCTGGTTTAATAAAAATTTTAAAAATGCAGTCAGTTCCTGAAAGACGATGGTGATGTTCATATGCAACATGATGTGATGATGACGTTAACGTTAGCTTTTACCACTTCCTCTGTGTCCGTCAGTCCAAAAAAGAGATAAAGAATAAAGACAGCAATAGGACAACTGAACTTAAATCATAAGAACAATATATCAACAGTGACCTCTGAGTCTATACATGTGGTGTTAATCGGGGCAATGTTTCTATTAAAAAGTTGCCAGAGTGATATCAATGTGCTTTAATGTCTTTCTTTAATATAAAATGTCCTGTATTGAGACATAAAACTGATTTGTGGATGTTCAACATGAAGGAAAAGATTCTTACCAGCTGTGTCATACAGGTTGAGCTGTATCTCTTTTCCTCCGAGCGAGATTGTGGTGACATATTTTTCAAACACTGATGGTGCATATTTCTGTTTTTGACACACAAGATAAATATGTCCACTTTATGACATAGCTAAATATTGACACATTCTTTCTAATGTCATATATCTGCCCCCTTTATATGTTACAGAACAGCTTTTACTCGGAAATTCACCACACAGTTTTGAGGTCCACTAATTATGTCCTCATTCAAAAACACAAATTTTAATATTACTATCTGTTAAAGTTGTAGACATATTTGTATTGACTTGACTGTGTATGACAATGAAGCTCCTCTTACCTCTGGAAAATCACCTTTGGCATAAACCATCAGAAGAGATGTTTTCCCGCAGCCTCCATCTCCAACAATAACGATTTTAAGTTCCTTTTCCTTTTTTGTGATACCGTTACCAGTCCCAGTACCGTTTTGTGTCATTTCGCACCCCGAGCAGTCAAACAGGTGCCAGGCAGGACAGGGCTGAAGATACTTCCTCCAGATTTAAGTTAAAAACATGGCAAAGCCTGATAATTCTACAGTGGGGAGAGCTGAGATGATCGCAAGGCAGTGTCAAGAGAGAGGAACAGACAAGCCTCATGTTTTACCAGGTAGCTCAGTTTGCTCACCACTTCCTGTTCCTGTCAGTCTGAAACTGTTTCCAGCTGACCCCCTACACATCTCTCCTCTCCCATTATCAGTCTGCTCACTGAAAGCATCTCTGGGTGCTAACAATGCAGCAGCTGAGTCTGGCTTCTCCTACTTCCTTTATTGCATGGGTGGTGCTCATGGTGAAGTACTGCCTCTATCCACAGAAGTGTGTGTGATTAAGTGTGACAGAGATAAATACCGCTAAAAATGTTCACCTCCTAATGCTGGAGACAAGTAAGCCTTTTCGTTTTGTTAGCACAGTCAATAGTTGGGAAAATGTCTGTATTTGAAGTCCAGATTAGTAGCTGAAAGATGTTGTGTATGATGTCGGTAATTCATTGTAATATAAATGAAAATATAAATAAAGGTAAAACGTATACTGGTAAAGGTCCAGCTGCTTGTTTTATTCTTATGAAATACAAATGAATGTCTGAACTGTAATGAACATGTGACTCTTGTCATTTATGTTTATAAGCATTATGTTTTATGTTTCTGGGCCACATCATTTGTTTCATTTTTAGGTGTGAATGCTCCAATCTTTAAAGGTAATTTGTCAGTTTTCAGTACACTATGGTATACAGTATATGAATGTTGATTAAACATCGATGCTGATACAAGGAAAAGGTTTCTAATTCAAAATTTGTGGTTTCTGCTCATGTCTTCCTTTTCATCCTTGGGCGTAGTTACACGAAAGATGTCCGTCATACTTTTCTGTTCAGTCTGTATGGCTGAACACAAAAGTGACATCACAGACTGGGCGTCCGGACACGCTGTTCTTTCTCATCCCAGGGAATACACACACATCTTATCCAGCAACAAGCTCAGTTAATGACTGGGTTGGAGGTTACATTCAGAGGTACTGTATGCTATTGACTTCCACACTACTATCATGTAAACGCACATACAGCATGTTTTTCAGTTGGGAGTCTGAAGGTGACAAGTTGCATCATGAATAATTTGTTGGTAATAAAATTAAATTAGCGTTCGTTCCAACACCATCTGTCTTCGTTAATCAGAAATTAATGTTAAACAGGAAATCAACATGTAGTGCAGTCTTATAAATTCAGTCTCTTTAACTTACTACTGTGTATCAACCAACCTACGTGTTTAAGAATTTTTAAAGACAATATATGCAATAAAAAAGATTTTTCTTTTAGCCATGTTGATGATTGCTAATAACTGGTTAGTAGACTAAGTAGTAAGAAGAGAGAATGAGGGTGCACGATCAAAACACCAAAAAATGTTCTTGGAGATTAATCTTAATTCAGTCTCTGGTCTGAAACATTTTCTCCTAAATTAAAGCAGACAAACAAAAACTGAGGTGGGCTACAAAGTCGTATTAAAGGCTAAATTGAAATGACCGTGGGTGGGAAGAGATGCAGTTAGTTTGTGGGTAGGAGTGTGGAAAATTTGAGCAAGAGGTCTGTCCCTTTAAGATGATAAGCTGACACTGCCCTTTGCCTAAGAAAACAGAATCTTTTTGAGAAACCACACAAACACACACACACACACACATTGTAGTATTGACTTGTTTTTTAAAAATGTACCTAAAAATACTGCAAATTGCTCTTACAGCCATGTCACCCTGCAGCATAA
This sequence comes from Channa striata, assembly GCA_033026295.1. Classification (NCBI taxonomy): domain Eukaryota; kingdom Metazoa; phylum Chordata; class Actinopteri; order Anabantiformes; family Channidae; genus Channa; species Channa striata. The sequence continues at coordinate 14,498,274 of CM065187.1, forward strand.
ACTAGGCTACTAATATCATGTGAGGCAAAAATACAGTTTTAAATATGGGTCCTCGTTTAAAGTTAAAAATAGCAGTACATGTCTTTGAACAAATACAGCAACATTTTAGATCTTCCATAACAACAAAACATAAAAATGTGTGTAGATTCTATTTATTTAATCATGCCAGAAACAGATAATACTGTCAAAATAAATAACACTTCATTACAAATCATACTGTGTTATATTACAGTAATATTGCACTAAACATGCAAATATTTAAATAAAAAGGAAAAGTCAGTGTTTTAAATGAAACAAATGCTTAAACCTACCAAGCAGCATGAAAAATCCTCGGGTAAGCGAATGCACCCAAATAAAAAAAAAATATGTATACACAAAGCAACGATGATGCCTGTTTTGATTCAGTGATCTGTAAATCAGAATAAAAGGCTGATCAAACAAAGAAAGACAAAAAGTGTATTCGTTTTCCTGGCTGCCTTTTTATTCTGACTCCACAGACAAACGCGGTTTTCATGTTCTCCATCCCCCTTTTTTTTTAAAAAAACCCTATAACAACAATCCTAATAATAATAATAGTGCTTGTTTGACTTACAATGTAAAACTGGCAGCCTAATGTTGAATTATGTAGCCTATAAAGGATATTAAATTGTCCTGTAGGTGTATAAAATATCCATACGTCTACATGAAAAACAATTATCAAAGCAGTTTTCGCCGATCAGGGAGACAGATGTCCTGCAGAAGAGAGGCCAGTCCTCTGCGTGGAATATTCCAGTCTGTCAGCGGCGCGCAGGGCTGCACGGCTCAACCCACCAGGGAGGGTTTGGTTTTTTTAACAAAGGCCTATAAATAACCTCACTGGCGATTGTGAACTAAACAGCAAATGCCAATTTCCAACCTCAGTAACAAATACAAAGTCTTCACAGTGTTGTCCCCGCGCCGCTAGGTTTGGGACAGGCTAATAAACCCTTGGACCGGTGTTTCGTGACCTGCAAGTTGAGGAATGCGCCAACTTGGCAGCCGGAGCTAGAAGTGGAGATTAAGAAAACCGGGCCTGTGAGCGCAGCAGCTGCGGTTCAGTGTGTCCCCGGGCACGTAGAACACACAGAGCTGCGCGTCCGGTGGCGCCACGCCGCTCTTTACGCACGGGAATAAAGACACCCCCTCCTCCTCTGTGTTTAACCCTTTCACGGAAGAAACGCATCATATTCTGTCTGTATTATCTGCTCTGTCGCTGAAAACACTCCATGATTGTGATCCACCGATTAGTCTAGAGCCATGGAGGCAGGCGCGGAAGCGCGGAGAACCCCCCACTGTTCTTTTTCACCCAGATACAGAAGAACCGCGCCACCGCGGAGGATTCCTGTTGACCTTATATGGCAGTGTGGGGGTGCTCTCCCTGTCATGGCAGCCGTCCACAGCTCTCGGATTACTCCCTCTGTCAGGGCGAGTCAGCCCAGCAACCGACTGTCTGAATGCGCCATCTTATTTACGTTTCCTTCCTCACTTATCGACTGCTCGTTTTTTTTTTAACTTCTTGTAAAACATACACCCTTTTGAGTGAAATCGTCCCCGTGTCGGTCGGTGTAAAGACTTCCTGTTGAAATGTCCTCGGCAAAGAGCCTCTCTCCCCCGAGTGAACGAGCCTCACCCAGTTATGGCGCAGCAACATTTAACAGCACAGTGTTCTCCTTTGTCTGTAAAGAAGCCATTTTGAGACAGACAACAGCAGAGAAACCATTGCACAAGTGCAGCTTACATGTCACCAAAAGGTTTCTTTGGACAAAGGGAAGCAGTGAAATATACAAGACTTCCTCCCATAAGAGTCATTTTGCTCGTTTAAGACTTGGATTACATGTTTTTGATTACTAACTGTAAGTTTACACTATCAATCAAAAATAATAATTACAGTTAGAATATTTTTTACAACAGTAAATAGCTTTGTGACTATTGTTTTACTCAAATGTTCATGTTGTCTGTCTGTGAAAAATACTTGCATGGAAAGAAACATATTGGCAAATTAAGTAAAATAGCTCAAAATCCATTACCTTTCAAAACATCATTTCCTTGAGGTTTTAAATGATGTTGCTCAGTTAGAAATGTCGAAATGGAAGAAGTTATACTTGACTGCAATCCTGTCTTCAAGGAGAGAGAGAGAGAGAGGAGAGAGATGGTTTGCATATTGCCCACACAGATGGTGCTTGAAGATGCATATTCGCTGGTAGAGAAGCAATGCCTACCACTGATCAAAAAAAAAAAAAAGTTTTGAAAAGAGATCTACTGTCGTGCTAATGGAGTCCTTCCTTTTCAGGAGACGCTTTCCCACCCCTTATTAATGCCATTATTAGAGGATCCGAAGATGGAGCTGAAAACATTCCTCCTGCCCCTGCGTTTAGGCCTGTTAACTTCTTTTCACCAAAGTGCTGAGGTAAATATTTTCACCATGAGTTTTCCCTCCATCTGTTTCCTATTAGGTCTAACTTTCTATTTTTAACTGTTGTAAAAAAAAACTTTTAAAAAAGAAGGTAAAAAAAAAACGACTACACAACTGGGCTTCTATAGGGGTATTAAAAATGCCCTTCAGGCAAGGTCAAGCTGACGTTTACTCTTTGGACGCATTTGGTTCTTGAATGCACAGAGCTAGTCGTGCTTGAAGTGGTGTCTCCACTGTTGTAGGTAGAATACAACACAAGCCACCAGGGTGTTAACTATTGCTGTTGTGAGAGCAAAGTGTTTAAAGGCATTAATCAAAGCATAGGGATTATTAATCACCAGTCAATATTGAAGGCAAGCATAAACTGTTTTGCAAAGGGGCCATTAGTTATCCATGTTTTGCTTTCTGTCATTTGAGCAGCAATGGTAAGATATATATCCTGGACTGTAGGCTGTTAAGTCATATCATAATGCCAGTGAACAAACTGCACAAATGCCACAAGTAATGATAACACAAAAAGTAGAACATACCTTCAATAACATAACTGCATGCCTCTTATTTTATATTACTGAATTATCAAAACTGTTAAATTTGTTATAAAAAGAGTTGAACTTACTTATTGCTACTCATATCCTACAAGGCCATAAGTGCAATGCCAACAACCAGCCATTACACATTTTGTCAGTTCAACTGTGTTTTTCCCCTTCTAATTTCACATCTCCAAAACCATAAAGCTGTTTATTCAACATTTTGTTTCTTTTCACTTTAGAAATATAAATGCTATTATAGTATGGGTGTGCCATGACCTAGTTAGGACAAAGATGGATTCCAGGCAGAGGAAAAAAGGCTCAAAATGTCACAGGGTATTACATCCAGTACATTCTCTTCCTTCTTCTCAATCCTTTCAAAGGAGGAATCATAGTTTTATCATAGTCCGTGAGAGATGAGGAAATCGAGTGTAAGATCCCTTTTGGAACAAAGGAAACCCATATAGGCCATTGAGTCCTGTTTTTAGGAAAATGGCTGCCGAGAGCGCTCGGCCCCCTCTCTCTGCTCTCTGTTGAAGGACTCCTGAGCCGTGCCTCTAATAGCAGACAGCTCCTCTGCTGCTGCGCTCTGATTGGCCCGTGGAGCTGCCGCTGTTAACCAGCCAATTGCCCGAGCACTGCAAAAACACCGAGCAATGTCAAAGAGAACCCTGCACACGGTTCGCCGAAATTCGGCGAAATAACAAATCCACGCGGCCTTGACATGATATCATTTAAATCCGCCACCGTTGTTATGTGTATAGAAATAATAGACGACCCACACTCTGTTTGGCTTTAGGTTGTTGGTGTGGATTAGCCTAACTGACAGGGAGGGAGGGAGAGAGAGAGAGAGAGAGGGAGAGAGAGAGAGAGAGAGAGAGAGAGAGAAGAGCAAGAGCAACCAACCGTCGCGTTGCAACAATTACAGACGTTAGCCCGACTCTTAAATTCAGCTCCGAACCAACGGAGTTTCGTATTAAAGCGGTATCCCTGTGAGAGCTTTCCGTGAACGGCTAGCAGTCAACAACTAGCTCCACACGAATGGAGTTCCCATTTGTTTATGTTGTCAAATATTCCATAAAATGTTTAATTTCGTGAACGACCACACGATACAAGCATCTGCAAATAGAAACCTGTGTGAATTTTTCCTTTTTTTTTTTATTAGACTTGTACGGCAGTTAAAAAATATTGCTTCTGTATCTATCTTGTTTGCCGTTTAGGTAAATGCAGTCGGCAGATTCCACACAAAAAATATTCTGACGTTTAATATACACCTATTCCAAAATAATTAATAACTTGATATATTCCCTACAACGTTTCTGTTTTTTTTCTAAGCGTTGTTGAGTATCACAATTCAACGACACGATTAAATGATTAGTGGAGAGAAAAAGAAGTTTGTAACGAAAGTGCGAATAGCATCGGCGGTGGGCAAGCCTAGCGGTGTATTGTGGGAGAGACAGCAGCTACAGACCAGAGGCACACAATATGTGTTGGCTCTCGCCGTAAAGGAGGCAGTATTCTTCAAGCTAAATCATGTAATGTAAGCGGTGAAAGGAAAGCGATTTCGTCGTTTCATCAATTAAAGGAAAATCACTCGATCGGACGAACCATGTCCAAACCAGGGGAGAGGTACAGATTGAACGAAGACCATGGCAGAAAGCAGAGTTCAAGTAAGCTTGTTCTTTTTCCCTCTTTCTCCAGACCTCTTAATGCCTGTTTTCCGTAACTGGGATATACGCTAGGTCCAGTTTTCGCTCCCACTTGGGTTACCCCTACCACCAAAGTCATGCATCTGTAACATTTGGCTGTTTTCAACTGTTGGGGGTTGGTAACGGGACCGTATTTAGCGTTGCCTCACGATAGCTCTCCTCTCCTTGTCGCTGCCTGTCGTTTCAGGTTTGGCGAACGGCATGGACAGTCATCCCGTCTGCGGCTCGGCGGAGAAACGGAGTCACCACTGGAGAAGTTACAAGTTGATTATCGACCCGGCGCTGAAGAAGGGACCACACAAACTATATCGCTACGATGGACAGACTTTCAGCATGCCCGTAAGTGGACCGCCGTTGACGCGACGCTACGGCTACAATAGTAACCGAGTAGTCGACCTCCATGATAGGCTACAATGTGGCTGTGTGGCCGTGGCTGGTCACGGGCACGTTCCAGCATCTTAGACGGCGTGCAGGCTGTGTCCATGATGGTGTAACACCGCGGCTACTTTCCGGGACTACTTTGCAACAAGTTAGTGCTGGGTGAAGTTGTGAATGGGATGGATAACAGCATTGTGCCCCCCCCACCCTCCTTCTCTTATACAGAACCCGGGGATACCACCGGTGGACATCGTCCGAGACCCAAGGATCGGTCGTCTCTGGACCAAGTACAAAGAGACGGACCTGCCGGTGCCCAAATTCAAGGTATCCGCACGGCGCGATTCTTTTCCTGGAGGAACAGGGGTGCTGTCAGAAGTTGCAGACACACCCCCCTCACTCATTTATGGGATGTCCTGTGACAGTGCGATTGTCGGAGGTCTGTTTAGCATTTGCACGCGTGCACTGTAACGATGCATGCGTAGTTTTGGGACTTTTACGTGTTTCCAACGGGTCTGATTATGTTTGCACGGTGCTGTAACTACCCCGACACTCTTATTCTGGTCTCGGCTGTAGGAAATGACCCCACGCGGTGCCACATTAACCCGAAGGCTTCACGAACGTTAACGATCTCTTCTTTATTGCAGATCGATGAGTGTTACATTGGGCCCGTACCTCCGAAGGAGGTGACATTCGCCAGGCTGAACGACAACATTAGGGAAGGATTCCTTACAGACATGTGCAAAAAATTTGGAGAAATCGAGGAGGTCGAGATTTTGTACAATCCGAAAAACAAGAAGCACCTGGGAATTGCCAAAGTTGTTTTTGAGACCGTGAAAGCTGCCAAAGTGGCTGTGCAGTCGCTTCACAACACGTCTGTTATGGGAAATATCATCCACGTGGAGCTGGACCCAAAAGGTAAACAGTGATTCAAGCATTCGAGGAAAAGACGCGTAACGTCCATTCGTGCACGAATAAATACGTTTAAAGTCAAATGTTACTTTGTTCTAGATTATTAGAAGGACAACAGTCACGTGTGTAAATGTACATGCGTTGCCTGGTAACGTTGAATAATTGAATTTCATTGAATGTACGGCTGCTCCCAGCAGCGCGGAGCTGAGGGTGCTGTGTACTCCCACTGCGCCTAATTTCAGACATGTAAACAAACACACACCAGTCTGTCAAAGTGCTCTCCCGTTCACATTGATTCTGGTAATTAATTTTTAATGGAAAACCTTAAATATTATACTTTTTCTCTAGGCTGATGGATTCAGAGAGGGCGTTGTTTCTGGTGCAAAACATTAATTTCAAAACTGTTCAAGACAAAGTAAACTATGTACTACTCGGCGGGCAACAGTTTTGCATATGTGAATATTTAATTAAAGTAGTAACTAGTGGTATTTCTACAGTTTAATTTGCCATACACGTGCCATTGTTTTGAATTATGCTTTTAAAATTCCCAAGTGAAAATATCTTTGGTAAAGTATTGATATATTTATAGTAAGTGTTTCTTTTGTGAAAAAATGTACGTAATTGATAATGATCGCAACACATTTTAAATTGGCATGTGTACCTAATAACCATAATATTTGAGTTTACACTTCACTATTCAGAGGTAAGCAAAATAAACAATACATGATGTAATTTTGAAAGGGAAGAGTTTATTTAGACAGAGGACTGCATACGTGTGTTGTGTTTAAAAATGTTTATTTTTTAAATTCAGCTAACATTCAACAACCGCTGTTTAAATTATTTAAATTAAATACCAGATTCATTTTTATAAAGCCCCAATGCAATTGAACATGCTTTTTAAACTTGGCATCAGATCAACACATGTTTACTACTCTGCAGGTGAGAATCGCCTTAGATACTACCAGCTCCTAATGAATGGCAGCTACACTCCCCGAACCCTTCCTGTTGGTGGAGAGGTGGCCAGAGAAGTTTCCCCACGTAGCCTGACAGAAGCATTACTGGTAAAAATTAATCTAATAATATGCAAAATTGTTTTTTTGTTTTTTTTTTTTTTTTTTGTTGTTGTTGTTAAGAAGTGTGGGCTGTGTTGTTCATTTAAAATTAGTGTGGAACTTGGATTTGAATATACTTTATACTTTTGTGTGTGTGTGTGTGTGTGTGTGTGTATATATCTATATATACATGTATATAAAAATATCTATATATACATGTATATAAAAAATCTGCTGGTTTTTGGTTTTTTGAGGTCAGTCTCAAGAACAGGTGTTTGGTTCCTTTCGTTGATACGATTACTGAATTTTACTGTTACTTTGTATAAATGAACCAACTTAGAAATCTAAGTTGTCATCTTTGCCATCTTCATTCCATTTTATCTATGCAGCAGGTGGCGAATTAAATCATAGTAAAGTCTTCTGTCTGTGGACTGAAAACACAAAGCCACAGAAATGTGCATTTTGGTGTTGTATATGATCCATCAAGCAGTGTGCCTAAATATTCTTATCCACTAGTTTAGTCTTATAAGTGATGTACACTATGGAAAACAATTAGGACTGAATTTTTATTCATTAACTTGTTTCAAATTAAGGATATTGTCATCAAAATACCTGAAATTTTGATTAGTGTTGTGATTGTCAAAGTTTGCCTTCAGTCTTTCCTCTTCTTTTGCTTTCATTTGTCTTCTATAAGGCCTGCGAGCCCCTTCGCACTGTGTCTGCTGCGGGAGGAACACTACCACCCAGCAGCTCGACCACCCCTCTGTCCCAAGAGACGGGATACTCCAGCCTAAGGCAGGACACACCCCAGTCCCAGGGAACCCCTCATACTCCACGCCAGCCAGGTACACCTTTCTCTCAAGACTCTAGTTACTCAAGTCGACAGTCCACGCCTGCTTATCAGTCCGCCCGGCAGGACAGCTCTGGAGGTTACAAATCCCGAGACATGAGAGTAAGTTCCAGGATGCATACAACCGCAGACCCGAGAGGCCTCAGTACCGCAGCAACATGTATCGGAGTACGTCATCTGAACAAGCTCCCTTTAAACAGCACCAAGTCACCCCACCTGAACCTCCTCCCTCCACATCTTCCTTCACCTACACTGCACCTCCTCCTGCTACACCCAACTTCAAGTCTGCCTTCTCACCTTACCAGACTCCTTTGCCCCCTGCGTTCCCTCCATCAGAGCCAGCGTTTCATCACCCAGTCCAGAGGGAAGGTGAGTACCTACGACCACCACAGCCGCCTTTGGCAGCTGCCACTGACTTTCTGCCTGTCAATGAGAGACCAGAAACTCCTCCAATCCCTGAGCCCCCACCAGAGCCAATGCCTCATCCAGCTACACCTCCTCCTCAAACTCCAGAGCACTGTCCCTCACCTGGCTCCCCTGCTCTGGATCCAGAGCGCAATAGCCTGGATTCTCGCATTGAGATGCTCCTCAAGGAGAAAAGGACAAAGCTGCCGTTCCTACAGGAGCGAGACTCGGACACTGAGGTGCGAATGGAGGGAAGTCCAATTTCCTCTTCGTCCTCTCAACTATCCCCTATTCCCCCTTTTACAAGCAGCTCTCAAGGTTGCCAGCAAAATTCTCGTCCCTCTAGCACAGGTTTGGAGGATATCAGTCCGACCCCACTGCCGGACTCGGAAGATGAGGAGCCAATTCCTGGAACTGCCTCTCTGTTAAAAAGAATCAGCTCCCCTGTACACGAGAAAAAGGGCAACAGTGACCTCAAAGATGGACATTTTCGAGGCCACACTCCCACTGATAAAATGGATACGGTAAGAAACAAATTTTGACCTTTGTATGAAAATTATATTGAAAAAAGTGCTTTTTGTTATATTTGTCAGAAGACATCATGTTATGGTGCCAAACATTGCTAAGTTAGATTGTGTAAATAATTTTGATTAGATGATAGTAGCATGGTGTTGATATTTTCACACAGCTGTGAGTGACAGTTACTCAGGGGACACAGGAAATTAGGTCTAGTTTCAGTGCAAGGTGGTAGTAGTAAACTTTCTCTTTTGTTTCGCTGCTGTTCTGCTTTGGAAAGGAAATTCCGGTTTCACCGCATTCAATGTAGAAAGATACCACAAAAACGTGTTTGCTCTTTCAGTTAACTAATGTTCTCTTGTGCATTTTTGAGCAAATAATGCAAATGATCTTAAAAATAAGTTACAAGCAAAATGAGTAAAGTTTGAGAAGCAACTAAAAATGTGTATTTGTTTGCCCGGTGGTTCCTGAAAATGATAAAGAATGTGTAATTCCTTGTCAGTGCGAGTGAAGGAGCTGAAACAAGTTATGAATGAACTGCTTCTGATGTGTAGCTTGCAACCTTACAAATGCCGTCACATTCATATGAAGTCGAGCTCCTGCTTTGTAGTCACAGTAACACCATCTGGCCCCATGTTGTATTTCTACGCTTTGTGCTGTGCTTTAAAAGGGAAAAATAAGAGCTGTTCTGCTGTTGGGGAAACGAAGACTCTTGTTTCCTCTTTCTAACACTAACCACACACTCACTCGGAAGAAAACACATTTGGCTGTTGGCCCCATCCAGTGCCACACTTCCTGGTTTTGCTAAGCCTGACAGTCTGGATTGGCTGCAGCGTCTCTGGTCTCACATTTCAAGTTATCACAAAGCAAACAGTGCAAACAGGTCATTTTGTTAACGACGCCACTCCCATGCTGAGTTTACTATACTTAGTTTCATTTCTGTGGCAGTTGAACAGGGATCTCTCCTTAATATTAAACAAAAAGGAAGAGACTCCTATGCTAATATGTTTATTGACACAAGTCTTGCAAATATACTTTTGTTCTGTAATTTAGGGAATGCACAGTTTGATGCCTGAACAAACAGCTCTGTTTGGAAACATGCTGACCATAGACATGGGTCAGTTGTGTTTGACTGTGCTAATCCGTACACTAAACTTTGAACTTTTGAGCTCTTATTTCAGTGTCTAACTGGGTATCAAACCTCAATACTTGTTTGGTCCTGAATCAAATGTGTCTTCAGCACAGAGTGTTAAAAACAAAGTGTTTTTATAATTTTTAAATAGAGAGAAAAACCGGATTAATTCAGGCATAGTTCTTGCATAACTTCTTGTGTTTAACATTTGATAACTTCAGTCTGTTGTGTAAATGAAAGGGTTTTGTAGATGTATGGATGTGTGTTTTTCTCAGCAAAACTCACATTGTGTCATACCTACTTTCAGAAATTTCCACAATATTGAGGTCTACTTGTTAATGTTAAAAGGAGGGCTTTACCAAACACTAGCAGGGTGTTTGCTCAGTCCTCGTGGTGAAAACTTGGGCAGGTGATCGTACTTGTGAAACAGTGAAAAAGAGTTAATCTTTGCGTAGTCAAGGCATGCTGTCCTATGTCACACAGGGCCATCAGTCTTCGGGAGAAGACATGGAAATCTCTGATGATGAGATGCCTGGGACACCCATCACCAGCGGAGACTGTGGTAAGGGCATCGTTGTCAACTCCGCAGTGTCCCCAATGCAGACCATTTCCATCCCTCCGCCTGGCTTCCCCCCTCTACACCAAGCTGGCTTCCCAATTCCGCATCACCACCTGCCCCCCCACTCTGCCGTCCCGGGACATCCACTTGCTGGTCATCCTGGAGTGCCTCCACACATGCTGCCACACATGAGCCCCTATCCTCCTAGTATGATGCCCCTGGTGCAAATGGAGCTGATGAACTGCTTGCGGTGGGAACAGTGGAGCACAGTTCCCATGTCGTTCCAGATGCAGCAGCAGATGCTGAGTCGAATGGCTCAGACTAGAGGGCCCTACCCATATCCACATTTTATGGACAGTGGTGCATCAGGGCCATTCAGTGGGCATTACCCACCTTTGTCTATGGGTGCTACACCCACTAGTGGTGGTGCAGGGGCACCAGGGCAACATTGGCAGCATCCCAGTATACCAAAGTTCAACCCTACTGTTCCTCCTCCTGGATATGACACTAAAAAGGAGGATCCCCATAAGGCTACTGTTGATGGCGTGCTGCTTGTCATTGTCAAAGAGCTAAAGGCCATCATGAAGAGGGATCTCAACCGCAAAATGGTAGAGGTGGTGGCTTTTAGAGCCTTTGATGAATGGTGGGATAAGAAGGAACGCTCAGCAAAGGTAAGGCTTTCAAAATAAAAAGACATCTTGGACTGTTGTTAAATTGGCAACTTATAAACAAACCTAAATCTGTTATTAAAACACTAATGTTACTGAATTTTATATATTAATCTTTAACTGTGTTTAATGCAATAAAAGTAAAGCTCATAATCTTTTTTTCTAGGCATCTTTGACTTTGACTCCTGTGAAGGGTGCAGAGGGGAAAGAAGAAGAGAAGCCTAAACCCCCGATGGGTTCAAGTCTGCTCGAGAACTGGAACAAGGGCGAGGGACTGGGCTATGAGGGAATGGGCCTGGGAATTGGTTTGCGAGGAGCAATCCGCCTTCCCTCCTTCAAGGTAAGACTTGCAATGTGTCTTTTAGTAAATCAGTCACACTGTCTGTTGGTTTTTAATTGTTTTCACTTTGTGCTCAGGTCAAGAGGAAGGACCCACCTGAAGTAGCAGCAACAGGCGACAACAAACGGGCCCGTCCCTCCACTCCAGTGGATGATGAGGATGAAGGTAATTCTCTACTATCAACAAACCAAACACTTGCAAATTTTCCACTTCTTCCCTGTGTTATAAAATTGCCAAAACCTAATTTGTCATTTCTGTCAGACCGGGATCGAGATCCAGCTGAGCTTCCCTCAGATGATTCTAAAATGGACAGTGAAGGCATGTCTGCAAAGCGGCGGCATTCACGGCCACTCAAATTGGACAGTGAGGGGGAGGAGGAACTGGACACCTCAGGGAAGGAGGAGTCTCTGTCAGACAGAGAGGATGAACCCGCTGAAACAGAGCCTGCAGAGAGGCTTTCATCTGTCAAAGTAAGCGTTTCTCAGAAAGGACTACTAAATGAATGTACCTTTTTGCATTTAACGTGTAATTATATGATTTACCTGATCATCTCTTAGGAGAGTAGTGATGAGGAGGGTGATGATGAGGATGAGGGAGACTCATCCAGTGAGAGCTCTACGTCAGATTCATCTGATGAAGGTACTTTAAATATCTCATAAACATAGTTTCTGTGTTTTCTGTGATAGGATTTCTGCTATTTATTATATATACTATATATATTTGCGCAGAAGCCGAGAGTTCAACGTCGTCCAAAGCCAGCTCCGACTCCTCGGCAGAAAGTGACGATTACTCAGAGTATGAGGTAAGCTCAGAGGAGGAAGAAAGTGAGGATGAAGAAGATAAGGTGGTGCCCGAAGATGTGAAGGATGAAGGCAAAGCAGCTGAGACATCCTCATCCTCTTCATCATCTTCATCCTCTTCGTCATCGTCATCTTCTGATGAAGAGGAAGCAGAGGCAAAGCCAAGGTCGCCAAGCCCTGCTGCGAGACCACTCCTAGAAGTTAAGGAAGACAAGAGGAACATGGAGGAGCTAAGCAGCAAGATCAAACACAGACCTCCAAGTCCTGAGGAGATGGTTGAGGACCTGAAGCCTCCATCACCTAAAGGCATCCCAAGTGAGTGTGTGAATCTATACAGATCGTGTGTAACATTTCAACAAAACTATTGACATCAGGTAAAAAAATAACCACCTGGTAGCTCAATGGGTAGAGCAGCTGGATTATATACGAACTGTGTGGGATAAAATCCCAGCCCACCAATAAAAAATCCCCAGCCTACCCACCAGGTGGTTAGAGACCCGGCTGCCCCTCCCCGAGGGATTAGTTAAATGCAGAGGACAAATTTCATAGTATTATATATGTGCAATAAGTACATGTGCTCAGTAACAAATAAAGGTTCTTCCAATCTCTTTCTTGTCTTGTAGTCACAGAGCGAGACGTCACTGTAAACAGCAACATACCTGCTGTTAAGTCTGAACCTCAGGAGCATGTAGCCAGCTATCGGCCTCCCACTCCCACTGGTGCCCTACCTGACAGTGACCAGGAGACAACAGCCAAAGGTAAAGCAGAGCCTGAGGAAGTAGCCTGCACCCCTGGGCGATTAGCCCCACCCCACCTAGATTCAAACGCACCTGTTCTCAAATCTCTTTCTGCATCTGTAATGCACCTCCCGCTTCCTCCTCACCCAACAATAGAAGCTCGTTCCCTCCTTCATCCACCCCCTGGTCCCCTACCTGACCTCTCTCAGCGAGCTCGCCTCCCCACAGATGAGGATATACCTCGCACGCCGGGCAGGGACCTGATGGAGCGTGCCCGAAGTTTGGGCAAGTCCCAGAGCACGGACACAGTCCCCAACACACCTGGTAGTGATGCCCCACTGACAGGAAGCAGCCTGTTGCTTAGCTCCCCTCACATCCCTGGTAGCCCCTTCTCCTACCCTGCTCAGTCCCCTGTCCTTAGTGCTGGAATCCCACGCACTCCTGGAAGAGACTTAACCTTCACCCCTGTCTTCCCTGACCCCACAGCACTGACTCTTAATAGGAAAATATCATCTGAGAGTCTGGACGATAGATCTGTTTTTAAAGAGCCCCCCACCAGTACAATATCTAATCAAACCCTTTCAACTGGTACTGAGCACTCAGCCAGGGTCCCTGGAGATCTACCTGCTGCTCTCACTGTAGATATCCCTGTGCCATTAGATGCTGCTGCCTCAAAGAAGAAACCCGGGCGACCCAAAGCCAAGAGGATTCCAGCTGGACCTGATGAGTCTTTGGAGCTTTCATCTGAGCCCACAACTCTGCCTCATGACACACATCTCGGAGAGCTGCCCATGCAAACTTTGTCTGCGAAGTCTCCAGATGAGACGAACCTGGACTTCCGGGAAGATGAGGTGGAGCCTCAGACAGTCCTGCCTGCCGAAGATGGCTTTCTGTCCTACGAAGAGGAGACGTCTGTGGCTGTGAAACCCACGCGGAGGTCACGGCGGGGCTGGGAGGAACTGCTGCTGGGCAGTCTGTCACCTGTTACCACGCCTCCACGGCCATACTTCGCCCGACGCTCAGACTTTGAGGAGATGACCATCCTGTACGACATCTGGAATGAGGGCATAGATGAGGAGGACATCCGGCTTCTGCAGATCACTTATGACCGAATGCTCCAGCAGGATAATGGCAATGACTGGCTCAATGACACACTCTGGGTAAACCATCCTCATATCCTTTACTGCTTATTGCCTGCTGTTTCACACTAAACTTTGTCATCAGAACAAATTGCTTGATGAATTAGAGCCACAGAGCACATGTATTTTTATTTCTCAACAAATCACCAACTCAGTTAAAGGTAAGTAGATTCTTTTGGTGATGATAATAGTTGTGAATCTCGTACCACACCCTCTGGTGGTAAAAAAGAAGAACTTTTTAAGTAATAAACATGTTTAGCAGCTGAACTATAGTTCAAAGTTTTTTCAGTTTCTTCCTTGACTTTTCCGCACCTACCAACATCCCTGGAGTGAAGAAAAAGAGAAGAGACGACGGCATGAGGGATCACACCACCGGCTGTGCCAGAAGTGAGGGGTACTACAAGATTGACAAGAAGGATAAGATCAAGTACCTTCAGAGCACGCGGCTGCAATCAGAGGAGCCGCCAGTCGACACACAGGTGTGCAGGAGATGACAAATGATGCTTAAGTTACCTGTAGGATGGTGTGAAAATCCAAAATATAATCTGTGTTATCAAGCCGTGTGCAGGTCTAACTCTAGCTTCTGTGTGCAGGGTATGAGTATTCCTGCACAGGTCCACGCTTCCACCAGAGCGGGCTCGGAGCGGCGGTCAGAGCAGCGTCGCTTGCTTTCCTCATTTGCGTGTGACAGTGACCTGCTGAAGTTCAATCAGCTGAAGGTGAGTGAAACCAAACAGAACTTTAGTCCTGTGGCCAGTCTGATTCTCTGTTTATTAAGACAACAATAAAGAAAAGTTCATGTCAGGCAGCTGCCAACACTGGGGGTCAGTAAATAGGTTATTTTAAAATTAGTTTTAGCTGACAAACTTAACATATGTGGCATTTATCTCCTTGATTGAACATACTCTGTTTATGTTTTTCTAAAGCTTTTATCATCCTTCCTGATAAACTGTTTTCTTTTTTTCTCAGTTCCGCAAGAAGAAGATCAGATTCTGCAAGTCACACATCCACGACTGGGGTCTGTTTGCTATGGAGCCCATTGCTGCTGATGAAATGGTGATTGAGTATGTGGGGCAGAACATCAGACAGGTGAGAAATGGTTAAGAGTTAGTTTCTGCATTAATTAATCGATTCTGTCTTGCTTCATAATGGTCGAGTTTCCTAAGCAAACTTATAACGTGTATGTGTTGCTTGGACCCCAGTGACAGCATGAAGCCAACTTTACTTCTTAGTCCCAGAGTTGACGTACACTGATTGGTTCTTGAGTTCTGTATTAATTAAATGTGTTAATCCACATGGCACAGTTAAAGACCTGTATACTTTACCAGTGATAAACGTTCAAAACTTAGTGGATTTGAGTGTCAGATAAACTGTGCTTCTTTTTTAAAGGTGTCAGACACCTAACACTTAAATCTTCTTTTTCAGGTGATTGCGGACATGCGGGAGAAGCGCTACGAGGAGGAGGGCATCGGTAGCAGCTACATGTTCCGCGTTGACCACGACACCATTATAGACGCTACAAAGTGTGGCAATTTTGCCCGTTTCATCAACCACAGCTGCAATGTAAGACACCAGCTCACTTACTGTCTTTTGGTAAACGCTTCATGATCGGTGATGGAGTGTTTAATAGTACCATAAACTACACTGCCATTCAGATGGGAAATATTGTACTTTCTGTTCCACTACATTATCTGGCAGCTGTTTACCAGGTACTTTGCATATTTTACAGATTATTTTTCATACAAAACATATGCAAATTATCCCTTTGTAAAACTCTCCCTCTCATTGAGACATTTAACTCTGGGAATTAAGTCAGATTTTCTCATAAAAGTCACAGAAAAACATCTAGATATATTTAATATCTTTTATTTTTTATCTTGTTTTACTACTGATGGTCATTTTAAAGCGTTTTTGGTTTTTTAAATTAAACAACAGGTAAATTATTAAACAGAAATGTCTTGAGAAGCAGGCCAATCTACTTAATGATTAATTTTCCTTTTTGACACAAAGTGTGATTATGTCCATTCACTGTTTTGTGTTCTTTTATTTTAGCCCAACTGTTATGCGAAAGTCATCACTGTGGAGTCTCAGAAGAAGATCGTGATCTACTCCCGGCAGCCCATCAATGTCAACGAGGAGATCACGTATGACTACAAGTTCCCCATCGAGGACGAGAAGATCCCCTGTTTGTGTGGGGCGGAGAACTGTAGGGGAACATTAAATTAACGTCACCTTCAGATTTCCCAGACACACACAGACTGCACGACGACCCCAGACGAGGACGAGAATTCTGAAGAAAGAAGAATTTTTTTCTTGGAAACGAGGTGAAGCAACCTCCGAGTTGCCCTGGATAGAGTCCGGTCGCCTGTTCGGCTCTCTTAACTCTAGATTGTTTACGATTTATGGTGCTCTTGAGATGAAAAACATAGTTTTTTATGTATGCCAGTGCCCCAGAATTTACAAAACACTTGACTTGCTGGCGCAGCACTTCATCCTCTCCTCTGAACAACGGACAGTATTTCAGTGTGGTTCCTTCCACACCCAGTTCTGGTTTATACAGTTTTACTTTTTTTTTTTTCTTTTTTTTTTTTTTTTTTTTTTGTTGTCTCATAAGCTTTACGTACACCACACGTGGTACAAAAAAACCCCAACACAAACTCACTTGATCAGCTGCTTACTAACACTTACTGTTGAGACGCACAAGCCCACCAGAAAAGCACCTCTCTGTGGGAGAAGACGGTCAACACCTAAGCAGATGGCAGGTGTTGCTGTTCCATCCAGCAGCAGGTGGAAGAACAGCGGAGCATCGCTGGCCCAGCATGGACCAAACCTCTGCTTTTTCACCCCTACCTCCTCTGCACCGATTTTTCTTGGAAATAAAATCAAACTGATAAAAATTTAAGTGAAGTATAAATGGTTCAATCCTGCCACAAAATCTGGAATGTTTAGATGTCATACCTGCTCACCAGCCAATAATGGATCGTGCTGCTTCCTATTAGTTAATGCAAAAGTTGACAATGTGCAAAATTTGTATTAATGCTATTCCAGTGTTTTGTTTAGGTTGTTCATTTCTCACTTGTTCCTTTAAAGACACTATATTGTGTGTGTGTGTGTGTGTGTGTGTGTGTGTGTGTGAGAGAGGCTTCTAAATGAGAGTATTTATCATCATAGCTCTGTGTGTGAGAGAATGTGAGTGCACTGCCCCCTATTGATTGCAACACAGAAAGCCAACCAATTATGCAGAAAAAGATCATGAAACCTAATGAATTTCTGTCCGCATCCATTTGGCAAGAGCTGAAAATATTTGCCAGCCTAAAGAATTTTTTGTCGTCATATGTGCCATATGAATGTGTAAATCTTTAACCTGAGCAGACAGGGAGCTGTCACTTACAGCTGTGTGAACATGCATGTGCAAAAGAATTGCTGCCTATTTCGTTTTTTCCACTGGCGTGTTTCAGCATCTTTTCCTGGGATAACTGTCTCATGTTTGTTTCTTCATAGATTTTTCTTCAGCTGCAACACTTATTACTCTTCCAGTGTTTAATAACATTTGCTGCGAGACAGAAGTGTTTCTACAACCCAGCGGATTTCACCACCGTAGTCTGTAAGGGTTGCTCTACCTTTATAAATTCTATTATGATAAAAAATATTTGTGAATGCACTCGAGGCTTGCACTGGTACGTGCCGTCTCTTAGCCAATCAGCCCATTTCCCCCACACCCCTCAAGACCAAGTCAGTTATTGCTCTTCATTCAGCTGAATTAATTAAGATTAGATCCTTTTTTTTTTTCATTGTCATTGTTTATATTGTATATGATTACTTGTACAGAAGATTTGAAAAGCTTTTTTATCTTCACAGGGATAACACTTTTAGGATGCATCTTTCTCGCTTTCATTTTAACAAAAGACTGAATATTTAAAACTATTTTCAGGGATCTGTAAAGAAATCTGAGGGTTTAAAGGCTGTTTATTTAAAGAAAAAGGTCCACTGTGTACAGGGAAAGTCTCCACCTCCCTTTTTGAAAGATTGTTTCTCGTAGAAACGTCTTCATTTTCTGCCCATTTGCTTTGTAATCCTAAAATGTGTAAATACTGTAACTGTGAATACTATATAAATATATATATTTTTGTTCCCTGGGATTTGCTACCTGAACTCAAATCTATGTAACATATGAGGTGAGTGGTGAGCTGGTAGCAGGAAATTCAGCTTGTGTCAAGCTTTTTTTTTGTTTTTGTTTTTTTTAATCTTCTGTTGTAAATTCTATGAGAAGTTGTTTGCAGTGTGGAGGAAAAAAGAAAAAGGTGCAGAATCGGCATGGGAAGAGGATGGAAGCATCAGCCAGTTTCTCATGTCTATTTATTACACAACAAATGTATGAAAAAGGACAAATGGAAATAAAGCAATTTTGCATACAACCATAAGCTGGTTTTGTTGTTTTGTGTGTATGTGTCACATGAAAAATCAAGAAAACTAAAGTTTGACTGAGATGAATCAACACAAACCCACTGATGCAGAATTTTCATGAATGAAAACAGACAGCAGCTGACTAAACAATGACTGTATGTCAGAGTGGTTTGATGGAGGAGCAGGTCATGTGATTTACGCTCCTCTGACATACACACAGACACACTCACATCCTGGATGTGTCAAACCAATAATATCAAAACGCTGCCAGTGTGATACACACGACCGTATGTAAAACCAACTGATACGATCTGTTTAAGTCGTTCCTTCATATGCAATGTAAACCACGAGCTAGACATTCTGAATGGTGATTTTTTTTTTTTTCAGAGAAATGTTAGCTCTTGAGTCCAGTACTGTTCTTTGATTCTAATCCAGTTGGTACAAAAATGTGTAAATGGTGATGGCCTGAAGGATGGAGAGATTACAGAGGCAGGTTTATGAGCGGAAGTTTGATCAAACTCTGCATAAATCTGGTCCTGAACAAGCAAAAAAAGAATTGTACCAGCGCTGAGATGTGATTTGGCTCAGGTGTTCAGCACATAGCTGACACCAGTTGCCTCCATGGCTTAGGTCTGAAGGAGAAATTCTGTGCTGGCGCAAGACCCAGTTGTCACCGTGTTATTACGTTCTATGATTTTACCAATCAACAACCCAGGACTTTTTTTTTTTTCACAGTGCAGTCTCGAATATTTGTCAGGATAAGTCTCAGGACAACTTTCTGTGACTCTCAGTAAGTCTGACTCGAGCCTAAAGCCCACTCAGAATGAGCTTGTCTCATTCATTCCCTGCTCTGGTTGAAGCCGTCATTAATCACTGAATCCCACTGCTGTTGTGTTTATCTGCAGTCTGACGTCACCTTCCTCCCACCCCACGCTCACATTCACACAGTCCAGAGAGAAAGACGTTACAGTGTGGTCTGTGTTTGTGTGTGTGTGTGTGTGTGTGCCACCCTGAGGTCGTGACAGGAGGAGGATGGTGTGATCACAAGAAGAAAGGATGGGATGATGGAGCTGAGACAGCATGGAAGCCCAATTCACACTTGTCTCCATCTGCTGAATGATTTCAAACACACCAACAGAGGAACACACACCTCCACACTGAGCAATCTGATTGGTCAGACGTTCATCATTCCAGCTGCTCTCTTGTACTGTTGGTCATCGATTCCAACTCCTTTTGTAACCACAAAGACATTCCAACTTTATGAAATGTGTTTAGTTTTTTTAATCACAGTACTTTTTCTGTGCAAAATACAAATTCACCACGTAAGTGTGTGTGTTGCCGCAGACTGTAACATCATTAAAAAAGTTCAAGACCTCAGATTTTCTGGTGGCCATAACAACACTTGAACACCTGTGCAGGCCTGCAAGGTTGTGTTATTTTAACATATGAATGCTGGTGGCACACCTTCACCACAGATTTACAACTTTTTACACAAAACATCATCCATGGAAGAGAGAAAAGGCTCATTTCTGTCTCTATGAATAAACAACAACATAAAAACTTGAGGAAATAATGTGTTTTTATTGTTTGAATACAGCAAATGTTATAAAAGACTTAATGAAAAATAAAATCGGATGTGAACTTTTAACACCGACATACAAGCATGACTCTGATGGTTGTTTTGCAGTGGTTCATAGCCATAGATTTGCATGTTTAACGCATTTCTGGGCACCCAGCTAGTTCACATACACTGATGCTGTCAAACATGTCAAATTAATGAACGCAGAAACGCTGATGCACGTAGGTAAAACATTTTGCATGTTGGATGCAGGAGAGTCAGCTCATTAGCAAAGTGTGACTATACTTTATTTTAGGCTCCTGCTTAATGGATTCTCGGTTCTTCACTGGGTCTTTTTCACAGTACAGATTTGACTTGGAAAAGCGCAGGTGTTACTAACAACATTAATGATGGCTCTGCTCTGTTCAGGTGCATCAAGGGAAGACGTCAATGAGCCAGCCATGAGTTTATGGAGCAATTATGCAAAACAGGTAAAGTTGAATAGACTTTAGCTTTTATTACTTTTAGTTGTGGTTTTCCTGTTAGGACATGTCAGGGCCTGCCGCAGGAAGAATGTGATGTTAAAAAACAATTGCTTCTTATAGCTGGAAATCTGGTAATTTTCTCTTACTAATATTTCTGCTGCCAACACGTTTGCATTGCTGAAGACACAATCTAAATGTTTTAAATATAAAATACGCACTATGAAAATATTTCACAAGAGCTAAAACAGACAGTACTCATGATTGGAAATAAGACTTAGATACTTTTAGTCGTACCAACATCTAGACTACAAAAAAGTCTAAACTCATCAAATACTGGCATTGTGCTTAAATTAAAGAATTTTGTGGAGAGGCAGCAAACCACTGGAGAGAAAAAACAGTAGGCTATAGATTTTCATTAACACTCATTCAACAAGCAACATTATATCTACTGCAAAAGTCATAAATTCATACATGGCTGCCACCATTAAACATATTTCAGTATGTGCCCGAAACTAACTGTTAGTGATGTACTAATGGGGTTAAATAATGCTGCGGTGCCGGACACAATCATCTAAACATTTCACAGTACTCTTCTTCACAGTTTATTTTCGTATAAATCCTTTCTTAGAGATGTAGGAAACTTCTTCAACCATGGAACATCATCTAACGATAATGTGAGGGGAACTAAGAGAACGTACGTGAGTTAATCCTCATTTGGCTTTGTAGTGTGTCATGATGTGGGGTTAGGGCAGCGTTAAAGTCCAGACATGAAGCTTCCCAACAACATGATTGGAAACAGATGCACTAACACAGCTGACCTGAGGAGACAACTGCCCGTCCCTGCGGGGAGTTTAGCATCTTTGGACGCTAAGACGATGCGGCTGAAGGTCGGGTGGATGTGTCTGAAGTTATTTTGCAGTGGCGTCACCTGTGCTGCATCCTCCTCTGTTGAGAAGATCTGGGAGGTAAACTGAGCCAGCTGAGGAGAAAACACAGCGTTCACATGCAGCACCCAGGACGCCATTTAGACCTTTTTCATACAGAAAACACGGTTCAAAATGAGACCTACTTGAGACCATGAGATGTAAATGGGGACCTCATACAAAGTCCAAACAACTGCTTGAGAACACGGAGGCGTGGTGAGGCTGCCGTAATACCGGTAATACTGACTCATGTTGTGCTTCGGCAGAAGGCTCATCAGTGGAAATGGCTTAATTTTGGTTGTTTGGCCTTAGGGAAGATGTAAAGCAACAGAACAGTTACAAGCAACTAATACAGCAAACGGGAGGGATTTTTGTCAGTGTTTTTGCAAACCTTTGTAAGCTACAGAAGAAAGTTTTTGTGATATTTGTCCAAAGTGCACATGGTCTGCATAAACAACCTGCAAAAAAACCAAAAAGACAAAATCAGGATGTTTTTATGGGAAAATGGCTCTGAATGTTTGAATATATAAATACACAGAACACTTTTGTTTGATAAACTAACATCGATGAAGAATCCAAGGACAGCGAGTCCTGTTGGGTCATGCAAAGCTGCTGTCAAATTTGGATGAATGGACTTCATGTTGACTATGTGCATCTGGACACAGAAAGCACAGAGGCGTTAAAGGGAGTCTGCACCGCAGCTGTCTCACAGCACTTGCTTCATGACAGTGTGGAGCTGTCTACTGACCATACTGTACCTCCATTGGGTATCTGCGCCTGTCCACTGTGTGCTCTGAGCCGTTAGTGGCTGGACCTCCCCAGTGAAAGTGCAGCTGGACGGTGTGGTACACATCTGGAAGGCCTCCGCCGCTCACTGACATGCCACTGCCGAACTGAAGTGCGACTGACAGCAAACAGAAACACGCCTTCACCAACAAAAACGGCACAAAAGAGACGACAATAAAGATGTTCTGAACAGAATGTGCAGTGTATTCACCAGAGTGCCCATCGTTTTTAAGCGTCCAGTAGCCTGCTTGGGTCACATTGAAGCCCTCCAGATGTACAGACCCCAGAGAGTTGTCTCTGATCATCTCGTGGTCCAGATTAATAGGAGAGTGGTGGCCTTCCAGTAAAGGGTGACATGCCGGGAACGTGTCCCCCCACGCGTAAGGATCTGAGGTTGGAAATAAGACCACATAAGAAAAGACAGTCGTCTTAATGGGGACAAAACAAAAAACATCTGATGGGTCTCAAAATAAATATTCTGACACAAAGGCAAATAACCGATGAGTCTGAAAATTAATTCTTGACCTTGGACACAAGTCAAGTAGATAATCCAACAATTTCACAAGGTTCGTTTCATAGCTGTTGTGTAGCTTTTGATCTACCACAAATTCTTATTCAGCAGATGCAGTTTTACCAGTTGCCATCAAATTTTAGATTTAAAGGGGTTTTTCCATATGTTTGCTTAGGGATAGGAACAGTAAAAAAAAATCTCACCATGAGGCTTAATACACACTGACAGCTGCCTGTCGCTGTAAACTATGAAAACCCAACTCTTCAAAAAACTTGTAAGATGTAAGAAGCCTCCGGTATGTAGTGAAGATACCAAATGATGCACAATATTCATAACAAAACAATAGTTCCATGTAAGTAAGGATGCTGTTTTGAAAATATGAGCAGCAGAAAGTACAAACATTTGAGTTAAAAGGTAGCAAGTAAAAAATACATAGTTGCCAGCTAAATACATATTTATGGAAAGTCCATATATATGTACCTTGTTAGTGTCTACCCCTGCAATCTGTAGCATAAACCTAAGCTGTGAGCACATCCTCCAAACACACATTTATCCTCCGACCTTGGCTGCAAGAAGACCCTGCTTTATTGAAAGGGTCACAGACAAAACTTCCTTGGAAATAATGATGGAAACCAACTTGGTTGTATGTCTCAAGATACATTGAGTGTTTGCATTTTAAAGACAGATTATCCTCTCTGTTGCCCTCTGCGCTTTTTTAAAAATAAAAGCATTTTTAAGGTTACTTACCACAATATGGCTCATTGTAACAGTAGTCTTCTGGAATATAAAAACAATTTCCTCTTATTTAATGCCTTAAATTGAACACAAGCCATAGCTAAAAAATATTTTGTTATACGTGACCAGGGTCCTCACCTGAATCAGCATCAGTAGCAACAGAAATCAGAAGCAGGACAGTCCAAATCATCGTAGGATCCGGCAAGCCGAAGAACCACACGGGTGTCAGTATCTGAGGTAGACTGAGAATCGCCGCAGACGTCCTGCTTAAATAGGAACGGAGGTAACAGCGGAGTTTTATTTTCTCCTGCTCTGATCAGTGAACCATGTCATTGCCAGTCTAGTGGTCTTTTCTGATCAACAGGCTCTTTGATGCAAAGACAGCTACACCCTCCACCCCCACCCGCTGCTGCCACCATCCATGCCCAGTGGCTAGTAACAAGACCCATTCATCTCATGGGAAACCAAGAGGATGTGTAGCTCGCTGAATTAGAAGGGAACTTAGGAAACATAAAATTCAACCTGCTAATTTATAAAAAAAAAAATTTAAGTTGAGAAATAATCTTAACTTTCAGTACTTGTAATAGTATGTACTGAAATCATAATAGTCATTAATCCACTAGAGTATTTGTGATTTCTCTTTATTTTAGATATACTGCCATTAATGTAGGTTTTCTTTATTGTTAATTTTAGATTTTCACAATTAAAGTAACAATGGGATATAAGTCAAATAGATACCTGAACAATTACTAGTTTTCCAACAATAGAAAACCCGGTTAACTAAAAATTGCATGTAAAATAGTGGTTAATCTGGCAATAAAACCCAGAATTTTGTGCATAAAAGCAAAGGCATGTTTTTAAAGTGATGTTGCACTTCTCCACGGTCTCATAAATTTAATCATGGACTTAACCTAACGGCTCAACTTTAAGTGTTGCCTCTCTCCCGTCCAGGAATACATTATGCCGTTCTGTTGTTACTTGGCCGATGTGAACAAAGCCTCTTTTCTTCATTGATGATGCTTTCCAAGCAGGGTATCACCATCTCTGCTCCTCATGACTCACTGCAAGGTGCTATATCCACTTTCTTCAAATTGTAATCTTTTTATTGCTGTGGATTAGATTCATCCAACAACCTTCGTCTCATATTTGGGGGGATTTCCCTGCATTCTCCCTTTAATGCTTTGACATTTGGTCCCCGCAGCGGGAGGAATTTCCTCCACAAGTTAAAGGACTCACAGCAAAGCTAAATGTCATGATCGATGAGGTTCAACGTAAAGTTCACAATGTGTTTAGACCCACTGATGCATGAGCCGTCCTTCATGGTGTAATTTATTTGGCATTTGATAAGATGTACATCTAACTCAGGAAAAACACAAGCTCCCCCTGCAAATGAAGCATTTTGTAAAATGCAAATGCTATGAAATAAAAGACAATGAAAATGTAGCGTGTGTTAAAAGTAGTTCTCACACCACCATAGTCCAGCACAGAAACTACAGTGCAAATACAGCTGTTGGGGATGTGAGCAGGTTTACTATGCGTACAGACATAATAAACTATATGCAGGAGTCTTTGAACCTACTGTACAGGACACACTTTGAGCTAAAAAACAAAAAAAGTTTTCCCAAAAAAAAGAAAGAAAAGTCTCAGCATGCCAGAATAAATCCATGCACTGCAGGTTAAAAAATAAAACCCAACAAACTTGATGAGGAAAAAATGAAATAAAATTTAAAACTAGTATATCATCTCCTATACATACATGCACTTTTGTTGGATAATCCACTGCGGATTATCAATATGGCAAAAAAGTTGGGGTGGGGGGGGGTGCATTTTTTCTACAAATGATACATTCAAACAGGAGATACAGACGTACACAATCATTCAAACACATTTACAGCTTTTTATCTCAAGTCAAATTTAAAGCGTGTTGAATGCTGGTGGCTGTGGGTCAATTCTGACTCTAACCTATTCAGGCTTGTAAAATTCATCCTTGAGTGAATGAAATGATTGTCGTTATAACACGGGCCTAACTTATTCCCAATAGAGTTTCCATTTTTCTTTTATTGCAATTTTTTTTTTTCAAAACTGCGATTCCAATGAGAAACAAGAACGATAACAAAGCCATCAACACTAAAAGAGAAAAAGACTCACAGCGACATTCAGGTCACGTCAACTTCAAAAGTAGCTGCGTAAAGAATCACACATACGGATCAGGGATAAAGGGGGCAGCATCCAAATGTCACAACCCACAAATTATTACCAAAAACCTGATTAATTCAAGGGATGAGCGTGCAAAAACATTTCGCTTTGACTCACTTAACATTGTTCATTTAACAATTACACAAATACCCTGTGAAAATTTGATGAAAACAACAATGGCACTGTCTGCATGACTGAATGACTTCATGACTGAAACAGTTTAATTAACTTTGTAAATTCTTTTTTAATTTATAGAGGGGATACCATCTCACCAAGACACTTGAAAAGCTTTATCACTTTTGCTTGCTGATCAGGCTGCATCTATTGCATAACAAAACAATCAAGATTACAGCCTGCAGTCATAAATTAAATTATCATAAAAAAAAAAGAATACAATACCAAACTCAGATATTTATCAGTACCATGACATTCGTTGATACATAATGCTTTGTCAGCATTACCTAATAAAATCCCTAGAGCAGGAAACCCAACAAATTTCTTTCAAGGTTAAACACCTGAACTACAAAACTTTTTTTTTGCTGCAAATACGCATTATAAACCTTGGAAGACAGCTTCGTGTATCTGACTAATAAGGAACTTAGGGGACAAAGGTTTTTATGAGAAACATCTAGGACTTGCTCCAAGAGAAAGGACCAATCATTGTAGATAGGAGATCGTTCATACAGATGTCCATTTGAACGACAGTATGATGCAAACGAAAACAAACAACAAAAAGCTGGCTGGCTTCACTGTTCATTATTTGCCTTGTGCTGGACGTAGACACACAAGTATTACGAATCTGAAAGTCACAGGTCTGAGGCGGTATTTACATCAGGGCTTCCTGATCAATCAGGGAAACTTTGAGATGTTATGAAACCTTTGCCCATTTGATGCTAAAAGTACAGATGCAGCCTTCTTAGCCTGAATGTAGTGTTTATCTTCTCTGTACAGAAACTGGTCTCTCTGTCCCCCAGATATCATCATTAAAAAAAAAGCAGCACTCAGAAATTCCAGCCATCTTCAGTATGAGGCCATCCTCCCATCACTGTAAAACACGCTGCTCCACTTTCTGATGAGTCTGTACAAACTCTCCTCTTCGCAGTCCCCACACTAGATAAATGACAACAGTCTGCTGCATCGTCTCCTGCGCAGAACACACGTGACATTCCTCCACCAGCAGGTAATGTCCGGGTGCAGGTCCCTGCCATCCGTCCAGTCCTATACCATGGTGCTTAGGGCAGTGCAGTCTGCAGGCATGGACCCAGGAGCGTGGCCATCTGTTGGGGTGTCAGGCCCCACCAGGAGGGTGCTGCTATCTATTGAGTCCTCCCTCTCCTGAGAGGATGGTGCCGAATCTGGCACGATAATAGTGGCATTGGGAATACTGCCCTGGAGCCCATCTCCGATGGGGTTCATCTGGCTTGGCACCATGGGAACCCCGCTGTGTCCTAAAGGAAACAACAAAAGCGGGAATGAAGACTCTCCTCTAAACAGTAAGAGAAACAAGAAAAACGTGACAAAGGACCTACCAAGGTCCACATAGAGGAGACTGTCTGGGTTGATAGAAGCCTCATAAGGAG
The DNA here is from genome assembly GCA_033026295.1 of Channa striata. Lineage (NCBI taxonomy): Eukaryota > Metazoa > Chordata > Actinopteri > Anabantiformes > Channidae > Channa > Channa striata. The sequence goes on from CM065187.1 coordinate 14,525,604, forward strand.
GCGGGGGGTCATCAGGGTGCTGGATGTCAGGGTATTTGTAGGCTGCATAGGGTGGAGGAGGCTCTTGGAAATGAAAAGCACCTCCCTCTCCATCATCAGAGAGGTGCAGGGGAGTGAGGCCAGTGCCAAAGGCATCTGGGCCATAGTCAAAGCCTGGGACTCGTCTTCCAAGGTTAAAGTGGTGCACTGAGGAAAACCAACAGACACAGAAAACAATGTAAAAACACTGCTACAGCAGACAAGGTCACCGACAGCCCTTTAATTTAAAATAAAAACTTGTCCTGCAATTAATCTAACTGAGACCATTACACTGAGAAAGCCTCATTGGACAACCAAAGTGTCTAACAGCAGAAAGTTGTGTGTATGAATCTCCAACAAGACTCACAGTTTCCTCCAATCAGCGTTTCGATGCGTTCGCGTCTCCGCTGACGAAGTCTGTGCACCATGAAAAGCAGCAGGGAGAGAATAAGAAAGGAAGAGATACAGCTGACGATCAGCCGCATCCCACTGGCCATAGAGTCAAACAGACTGTTTCCATCTGAAAGTAAAAAAAAAAGCATTACCTTCTCCAAGTCCAATGTGATTTAAATGACCTCATATACACATCAATATTTTAAAAACTGACTGTAGACTGTAAAAACTGACAGGAAAAACTACTTCCTGTAATCGTGAGATGTAGGGTAAGGTGGCAGTACCTGGGTCTAGGCAGGTGAACTTGCAGCACTCTTTAGGATCCTTGCGGAAGTGCTGGCAGCCTTGTGGCCGTTCACACAGTGCAGCCACACACATCTCAGGCTCGCCGTCATGACACGTGCAGCTTAGACACGGATCGTCCCCCTTGGGGGTAAAGTAGTAGCCCTCATTTACAACATTGTCTTTTATATCCACACACGTTTGCCCTGTGGGGGAAATAAGCAAAGAAATGACATGCTGGAGACTATAAACACTGTTGCTGTTGCCATTTCTAGGTGAAAGGGTAAAATCCACACATACTCCTCTTGCACAGAAATGGGAACTTCTTGTAGCAATTCTCAGCGTGCCAGCTATGAAGGCCTCGTTCATTCATGCTTTTGATCTGAAAGCGCTGCAACTGGGCACAGAAGATGTTGTCCTGAGTGGGAGACACCTCCCCAAAATTAGTCAGACCCTCAGGGGGCAGAAACACTTGCATCGACCCTATTAAAGGGGAAAAAAAAGGACCTTTTTAACAATTCCAAGATTATTTAGACATTGTATTTTATGTAGTGGCAGACAATCCCTAAACTAAAATACCTTTGTATGCAACCTCCCAGCGGCCCTCCAGGGAGTGGTTCTGATTGGTGATCACATACTGATAGCCCACCCAAAACCTTAAGACAAAGAAAAAAATGAATTACTACAATGTTTAATTTTACAGTATCAGATGGTATAAAGATCTGTTTCCCACAGCCAATATTGAGCCCTTTAAAATACCATTTTTGTCCTCTAGAGGGCCTACGACCAATAACAGTCACATCACTGCCCCACAATTCTGAACATTATTTGACAAGTGTGTTTTTTTTAATATCAGTACAAAGGAAACCAAACGTTTAGAGAGTTCCCTCTTCCTTTGAAAGGCAGACAGTAATGATTTCACACGCGCACATTAGGCCATATATGCACTATGTAAATATAGGCCAAATCACCCAATTGGGTCAGTCATAACCACAAATGACAAGAAAATATTATTTTACCAATTGCCTGAAGAAACACCCATTACGTTCAGCTTTTTCGGAAACTCATAACTGAAGGTTCAGACTAAGGCTCTACACACCTTTCAAACTACATACACAGAGGAAACACTCACTTGCACTGATCTCTGCGCTCACAAACATTTTCGTCAAAATCCACCTCGATCTTCAGTATGAACTGCAGCTCCTCGTTAGTTACAAACGTCGCCAATGAGCCATTGACTTTCTGACAAGTATCCACAGCCTGCCAGTAGTTCTCGTTCCTCAGGTACACTTTGTAGCAGCTTGCTGTCTTCTCATAGTGGTGCCACCCACTGGGACATTTCTCTGTGGACGAAGAAAGTTTAACACTGTGACAGATGCTGGGTACACAATCATAACCAATTCAGAGGCTAAAATTTAGTGGAGGGAGAAAAAACGGAAATTCTTACTGTTGAAGCGGACAGGCTGAGCCACACCAATCACGTCTTCTACCTGGTCATATCCATTGCCAAAACGAAACCTTTCCTCCTTTATAGCTACAGGATAAAAGAATAGATTAAAAAAGAAAACAACAAGCAATGTCAATGTTATTAGGGTTTTAACCGCAGATATTGGTTTCAAAGTCATATGGTGTAACAAACCCCATTTAAGACTTTTCAAAAATTATGTTTAATTTTTTATTGACAGATGGCTCTATATCAGTTATGCTCAAAAGTACTCCTCTAAATAAAAAAATAATAATAATACAAATTTATGTATTCATAAACTGTGTAGACTTTGCTAAGCAACACTGGTATTGTGCTTACTTTGTTGCCTTTGTGATCAACTTGTGTTGCTATGTCAAGCTACTTAACTGATAAAAGGAGAAAGACAAAAACAACCATCTCTGACTTACAGATAAAGGAAGTTCATACAGATCGGAGGAAGTTAAAAGCAGAACCAAAGCTTTCCACGCTTGTATCCTCTTGTGCATATAATACGATATTTACAGTTAATAAAAATCTGCACTGAGACGAGAACCTCAGTTTATCTTCAAATATATACCAGAATCTAGACTAATAGTGTGTAGATTATTTTCCGGCTAATATTCTATTTAAGTATTGTAGATTTCACTTTAATTTATATTAAAAGATAAGAGGCTAGCAAATGACAAAAAATAGTAAGGGCTCTATTCAAGTGGAGATATTCAGTCAAAAGAAACTTTTTCCAACTGACACTAATATTATATAAAAAAGGGAAAACACAGACTTACAGATCTTATTCTTTGCCAAAAAGGGAACAGTGGGCAGATACTAATTATAAATATATTTTAGAAAACATTCTAGCTAACTCAACTAAAATACTGGTAACATTTCTCTGACAAACTATTGACAGAACAGGCAAAAACTAACAATTAACAGACATAAAACAACAATGGTATTTAGATTTGAGGAAACAAGGGCTCACTCATCTCATTTCCCAAAAACATAAAAAGAACTTAAAATTCAACTGAAAATATGTTAAAAATAAAAACCATGACCTCTTCAAATAAGCACTGGGTACTGTGCATTCTCCCCATTTAGACCGTGTTAGTAATGCATTTCACAATAAAAAAACCTCACCCCAGCTCATTTTATATTTTGTGACACCATTCCTAGAATGACCACACTTTTTTTTTACATTATTGGTTCTTTGTTGTGTATGCTGCCAACTGTGCAATAGTCTTTTTTTTGCAGTGTGGCTTCAGTTTATGCTCTCTAAAATATAGGCTTTGCTAATTGTATATTTTATAATACCGATTTCCCTTTAAATACAGACATTATAAATCTTTTCTTATGGTATTTGTCAGAAATTGGTGTGAAGGGCTGCTCCACCTTGCCATGTAGTTCGACAAAAAGCAAATCCCAAACAAGAACCTAGCTGGAATTAAGTCGTCACTGAGGCGTATGTGTGCAATGTTTGTTTTTCATTCCTTTGAGAAATTAAAGCTACTTTGCATATTTTGAATGACAAAAACAAGATGTTCAACAGCAAAACATTAGAGGACAAAACTCAACATATATACAAGCGGTCATGCAGTACATGTGTCATGAATTTGTGTAACTAGTAAAAAAAAAAAAAACTTTTTTGGCTTTCAGTGGCGTGGCTAATATTTTAACAAACAGCTCATGTTTTAATTGCCTGTCCAATTTTCTTTGACTGACGAATGGCGTCTAGTGTCAATCAATTGTCAGGCGTACAGCGGTAACTCAGAGCACAACTACTGTTGTATGGAGGTCACATGCTGAACTCAATCCCTTCAATAATTCCTATTATGCGGTGAGAGATGTGGGGATAAGGTTTTTCTGGAATTAAGAGGGGAAAACAATAGGATTTCAGTCAAAGGCTTATCGCTGTAACATCTAGCCAGTGTTGTAGAGATTAATCAACAACAGACACATGTGCAGCCACTCAGACTTTAACTCCCTCTGCCATCTGATGCCATCGGTCCAGCCCTGATTTTAGATCACGGTGGTGGATCACATGGAGTCTTTCATACTGGCAGATTTTAAACTTAAACTGCATAACATCTGAATTGTTCTGTGTTTGGAGGTTTTATTGTGTTCTAAACATAAAACAAATTAAGTACAGGCTGCCCTGCAGTTCAGTCAGGGTCACAATGGCACTTGTTCTGTTCATATATGGTCTACATGCAAAATTGATAATCTCTGAATATTGCCTGATTAGATCCCACTTCATCTTTAACACATGTATTTATAAATGATATAGTTGTGATCCAAATGTCCAAGTGCTATTCTTTCCACAAACCAGTCATATAAGAGTTTTTAGTAAGAATGGATCCAAAAGAGCTTAAGTATGCTATACTTACGGGGACAGTCCATCTCGTCACTCTTGTCCTCACATGCTGTCCAGCCGTCACACTGCCAGGACATCGGGATGCACTGCATCTTCCCACTGTGGCAGGCAAACTGCCCAGGACTGCAGCGCTGCTCTGAAACACAACAAGAGGGTTTGTATGGTAAAACCTCCATGTGACTAAGGCCTGTTTCAAAGAACAGAAAATCATTTTAGTCAGAGTACAGCAGAGGAGCTTATGAGGCCACGCAAGCATTTATGACAAGTCATAAAATAAGTGAACTGATAAGGTGAGGACGTGAAAATCTGGTGCATGTCACAGATAAACAGATTTCTGGCAGTGGCAGAGTGCAAACTGAGGAAATCCCAGTCTAACAAGACCAGAACTACCACTGCAACCAACAGGATGAACTAAATCAGCATCTAGTGGACTTATGGGCATAGACTGATAAAAGCAAAATAAAGAAAAACTGAAACTGTAGAATGCAGCAAAGAGTTCCTCTCAAAGAAGCAGCTGAAAACTGAATACTAGTTCAGAGACACTTTGAAATGTGAATCTGTCTCATGTCTGCAAGTTTGCTCATGCCTAAATTTATCAATTTCCTCTTTTTTTATTTACACAGATAATACAACAGTAGCACTACTGTTACCAAGCTGAAACATACTTGATGTCTTTAGGACTATAAGGTCCTGTTGTAGTTTTCATTTTAAATGACTACAAATGCAATTTGTTCCCAACTATCTACACTCAACAGCAGCCATTGACAAAGTATAGATGTTATAATAGTAAACGTAGAATATATAAAAAAAACTTAAATGTCTCATTCAGAGTATTTAGAACATTTGATGTGTCTAGGTAAACATCATTTTAGAGTGTGAGAACATAAGGAAAAATAATCTATTTGATGACAAAGTTTGTCAAAAGTTTGTAGAAAGGTAAGGTATTTACAAAATTCTAAACCTGTTTTTAACTTTCTCATGATAGATTGTTAAGATGATTATCACGTTATGAAAGAACTACTTTGGCTACTGTGGCACAGTCCACCAATCCTACAGTTGGTTTGATCGCAGGCTCCTCCGGTCACATGTCAAAGTGTCCTTGAGCAAGACACTGAACGCCCAAACTATCTGATTCTGGTGAGTGTTGCTACATAGCAGCTCCTCCATCAGTGTATGATTATGAGTGTGAATGGGTGAATGCGAAGCAGTGTAAAGTACCAACTGGTAGAAAAGTGCTATATAAGTGCAGATTATTTACTCTATTGTGTCACACATCAATATGATTTATCATTGGAAAAGGAACTCAACTCATTACCATTACTGTTCTATAAAAGTAAAAATTATACTTATTGCTTTAAAAAAAAAAAAAAATCAAATAGGCACTACACTAGAAGACTTATTGCTTGCTTACCTGACAATAATCTTGCCAGAGCTAGCCGTGGACCTGAAACAAATAGAAACAATAAAATAACTATTCTGTATATCAGTGTCCGACGTTAAGAAATTTAGATTGTTTTTTTTTGCCATAAACCAGTTTTCATCTGGTTTAGGGCACTATTTTAGTTTTGCTGGAGATTATTCTCTGGCATTCAGTCAGTGACTTTCCCAGTTTCTTCCCCAGTAGTAGATCCATTTACTACATTAGACCATCTGTTCTTGAACCCAGGATGTTATGTGTACCTACAATTAAGCTGGAGCAGACACCCAGCTGGCAAATATGGCTATGCTATTTTTACTTAGAAAAAAGCTCTGCGCTATTTCAAGATGGTGACTTTTGTTTCAACGGTGCACAACCCCCTTAACTGACATGAAACCAAAGAGACTTCCGGCTTTATGGACCCACACAGTATGACCACAACCCACACTATGCTTTAATACTGGAAAACACCTGCTCAAATTTATGATGAACCTGAAATAAAATGACCTAGTATGGGCATATGGTTTTGAAAACCAATTCAAATTCAGATTTCCAGCATACTGTGCTTAAAGGATAAAAAAAAAAAGCACTGTTTATACAACAGTATCATGTACACCTGTATGATTATGTTGTGGTGCCACACTTGTCAACTCTAAAATAAATATAAAGTTGTAAAAATGTGGACCTATCGTCTTTGCCTGACCCTGACACAGATCACCTTCATTCTGCCAATAGGTGTTTACAGAAGCCTCAACCCAGCAGACGTCACCTTGTCTAAGTTGACGCTAAGTGGATTGAGGCGCATTACAGACCATGTCTGCCTCCTGGGCCTGAATGCATAATCACTGATCCCAGTGAGTCTGAATGTGTGTCAGGTTGATGAAACCATGCATCTCAAATACCTGAGAGAGGAAGTGTGAATAATTAATGTTTAAACAGAATAACTCATGTTAATAAACAAAGTTCAAATGGCTATCAAATATGATTAAACAGGGATCTGTTTCAATGATACATGATGTAATATGATCTGTTGCTTTATTTTCTTACCGAGAAGCTACAAAGGAAGCAGGAGCCAGAACAAACTGTTTTCTGTCTATGTAAAATGTGGCCAACCCCTGTTAAGACTTGTGTTTTCTGTATCAGGGTTCAAATCTGAATAACATACTGACATACTTCCTATGCTTTTCTTAAAACTCCTGCTGCTAGAAATTCACCAGAAGGAGAACTTCGTGAGACACCCGCAGCACAACTTTGGGAATCTCCAAATTACAACAGCCCCTGCCGATAACAAGTCGATTGTATTTCTCTTTAAATGTTATTCCGTGAACATTCTGGCCATTGGGATGGAGTATATGAATCAGAATCAGAGCTGGTTAAAGCTGCATGAAAGCTTGTATTCCTTTCACTCGCTTCACTTGATTTTTTTTTTTTTTTTTTTTTAAGAGAAGCTCAGAGTTGCAAAAAAAGTCCCGCAGTAAGTGAGGTTGTTTGAGTTCACAAACTGTAACTTAGCAAAGAATAAGGCATTGGTGTGGCAATAACAAATAAGAATTTCTATGCATTTTTGTGGCGAGCTGAGGAGAATAAGAAGCAAGCGTCATAAGAAAAAAAAAAATCTCTTATCGAAGCTGGTTTTTTAAGCAGCGTTGAATTTTGTGGTGTTTGAGCGAACACTACCTTCCCAGGAAAAACTGAGCCTCAGCATCTCTTACATAACCAACAGGAAAATACAATAAAGTCTGAAGTCTAAAGTATAACCGCACAGTATAACACTGGCCTTTTGCACATACTGCATCATCAGCTTCTGATGATTCATCAACACTAAGGCTTACTATTAAAAGCAGTGAGTGGGAATGTTTTTCCTTTGTACTCACATTTAAAACCAGTAATTTCTATGGATTATGCCATTGCAGGTAAAAATCATTTCAGCGTATACAGGACTTGACTAGTTGCCTGCTGTAGATGAAAAAAAGCATTTTGCATCACATATTTGTTTATCTCTGTTCTGCATTGAGGTCTTAGCACTTTTAGCTCTTGCTTAGTTCGATGTAACACAAAGTGTCAATGAAGAGCTTTACCACTGACGTTTGCCATACTATATGCAAGTTCATGTTGTCATTTACAAATCACATTAAATGTGATGGTTTTCAGTCACGATCACATCCTCTGTGAACTGCTTACCAAAACAGGACAGCAACAGGAGCTATACAGCGCAAAACACTTCAGGGGTGAAGGTGAGAAGGTCTTATTCTCAAGCTACAAATGTGTAAAATAAAATAATGTTCTTGTAAATGTTGACAGAGTTCAAAGTTAAGAAATAGATTCTCATTCTTTACACAGTTTAGCATAACATTCTGCCAATTACTATCAAAAAATAAATATCTCACACTGGTGGATCATTTTCCTCCCATTTCAAACTAATAAATCACACAAGGATATGACTAATTTAGGTCTCTTCACTTAGACAAAACATATTTTAGATGTATAGTAAATCAGCAGCAGCCAGCTGTTTAGTACCTTGTTCTCAGTAGAATTATTGCTTCTACTTGGAAACTCAATGAATGAAAATGTGACAATGAACACAAAAGAGACAAACTCTAGCCCATCTTGATATAAAGGTAAACACATATTCACAAACACAACAATAAGTGTTTCCCCATGTAAATTTTCAACATTTACTTTAGTAGCCTGTTTAAAAAAAGCTAAACTAGAAAGTATCACTATATGAATTTGTGTGTCTGTATTTTAGGCATTTCCTATTTATCTCATTGCAAGTTACCACTAAACTAACTAAGTGTGGAATCAGGTGAAAAAACATCTGACTGGTTGTTGGCAGCTGAAACTCAGACATTACTACAGGCATCTTTGCCAACTTTACCGTGCAGAACAAACTGTGATAAATAATCTTCCAGTGTGAGGAAGCACTTGGGCCTACAGATAATGAAAAAAAGTTAAGCTGATAAAATTTATCAAAACAACCACAAAATATTTCATATCTTTGAATCTTGTCCAAGGTCACACTATATGCACCCAACCAGACTCTGCTACCAGAGTCAACAACTGTTGGCTGTGTTAAGCCTCTTCATAATTAAGCCCCACTTGGTATTATAATTTAGCCCATGTCCCTCTCTTCTGGTACCACTATTTAAAAAATCATGGACTTGTATCATGGCTATGGTCTACAGTCATGGGAGTAGACCGAAGTGCACGCACCAACCACAGAGCCAAAGCACCGCTCCATCATGTGAACTGTATGTGATCGAGTCAATTTGTTTGTTACATATTTTTTCAATACTGTGCACTTTTTTTCAATCACACATAAAACCAACTCGATTATTATAAGTAATTATAGTCATATTCTGTTTTAAAAGCACGTCTAGCATTTGTCGCTCTCCCTGTGGTTTAAGTGTAAAGCTAAACTACGTTCACACATTCTGACATTTAAATGCTGCATGAGGTAAGCATCCAGACCTGATTGTGTAGGACTGGCAGATTTTTATAAACACATTTTTAAAAGCTTTTTAGAAACATGATTACAAACAGCCTCAATATGGATAAAATCATAGCCTTTAAGAAAGGCTTACCGGGTAAGTAGAATATAGATTGGTAGGTCACATAAATGCCAAATAAAAACTCCAAGAGATTGAGAGAAGGTCTAAAGGAATTATTTTATGATGGATGCACTTTTGATATAGTTATGTATAACACTGTAACAGATGGCGGAAACCAACTTGTATGACATGGGCAGTGTTTCATGCTCACAACTGTTCAAAAATACTACAGAGTACTGAATTATATTTAAGTAAAGCAGATTATTCTTCTGCTTAATGTCCCAATAAGGGGGGCACCAAGCTTAGAGAACCCTGCAGTTGATGTGCACCAGAATGCTCAACAGCCCCTGTCCCCACCCCCACAACAACTTGTGGTTTTAAAATGTGCATCCAGAGACAAAGTGGGGTCCAGGCAATGCTTCATTTAAACAGATCTAACACAAGGCTGTAATGTGGAAAACAGAACTTTAGAGACTACTCACTTAAGATGCATGCATAAAGGTAGTGTGGGGTGTAAACACTGAATTTAAAACATATTTTTTAAAGCGCAAATAGAGCCTTGAACAAATCCTCCAAACAAATGAACAATATGAAGCAGGCAGTGTTTCTGAGTGTAACATGTTATATTTATCCATCCGCTGAAAAGTAAACCGTTTATCTAATCATTATGATCCGGATCACAAGACCAGGCATAGAGGAGACCACAAGATTGTCTTAATGCTTGAACAGATGCAGAAAAGGCATCAAACCAAAGCAACGGAGGTGGCCCAAATTAATTTGCCAGAAAGGTTTTGTAAATCAGTGGCATTTTGTAACAAAAATCTTTATCTGAAAAGGAGAAGCAGATATGCACCTACTATATAACAACTGGTTCTGATTTGATGATCAACATAGATGTACAACGTTTTCTAATGTGTAAGCCGCACCTGTGACACACATTTCATTACACAAACACATTTTATACTCAATTTATCGTTTTAGAAGTTATTATTTCTAAAGCTTTGGGGCTACTGTCAGGACGAATCCTGACTATCTATTTTATCATCCTGATGTGTTTAACGGTGTAGCTAATAGATGAATCGGTGAGAGCCAGATTTAGTGGTGCAGAAACATGAATCTGACATGCAAAACCCTCAGAAGGATGCAGTGGATTCCAAACACACGCTAATTTTTTGAATGCATCCAGACAAGTTAAAGCAGACAAATATTATCAGCCAGAGAAAAATCTGAACACTGTCGTTTCTTCATATACCTGAGTTCATCAAAACTAACGCCATCGTACCTCAGAGCAGCAACCCACGGTCTCTGTTTTTCCATGAAAAACGTGGCTGTGTCTGTCTGTTAGTCACTGATGGTTTAAGTTGGCCTACTTTCTTTAATTTACCGCCTCGGTGCAGACAGCCGCGTCCGGCGGCAGCAGCACAGCAGCGGGTTAACAACTACCAGAGTCCCCGGTCTCCCGCGGGCCTTTTCGCCTGACCCGCACAGCTCTGCTTAGTTACGGCCGTGATCCGCGTTTCTCCCACGTACGAGCCGAGCCCACGAAAATTGGAGCAAAGGGAAAAGAACGTGGCTGCATTTACCTGTCCGTGGTGGGTCCGTTAACGTGAGGACGAAGAGGAGAGAGAAGAGGACGAAACTGCTGCTGTCAGCCTTTGGCAACATTTATCCTCCATTCATAGTAACTCCTCTAGCTGGAAATGTTTAAAAGATACCGAGGATCTGCGCCGCCGACGCCCTCTTTGGAATTATACCGGTGAACGATTAAGCCAGTTCCTGTCCATTTAAAGCAGCGGCTAACCAAGATAAACTGCGTAGACCAAGCATAGTCGAACAGCACAGCGCCACGAACTGCGTCTCCTCGGTCCGAGCAGCTAACGGCAGCTAAGCGTTAGCGTCGTCCGTCCTCCCGCTGCTCGCTGTGCAGCGGCGCGGATCCAAAATGGCTGCGGCCTCCCATAACAACAATCCCAAACATGCAGCTCCCACGCTATCAGCGGAAGGAGCCGCCGGGGCGGGGTTTACCTGGCTTCGCCCACAGTGTTTGCGTATTCCTTAAGTGCATGACGTGATCAAACCAGGGCAGGATATTATCGCCGGTTATGATGAGCGGAGATATCGAGGTAGCGTCATGCGGGCTGCTGACACCCGGGACAGACTGTTTCCCATGTCACTTAAATTACCTTCCTCACCAACATTTACTTGATCACACACCGCTACAGTTAAGCAAATCAACTCAGGTTAATATTTCACCAAGCCGTTAGATTTGCCTTTGTAAATGTAGGATCCTTGATTAATACGCAAATACTATTCAATAATCAGCCACTGTCTTCTTTGGACAGTGACGCGTTTAAACTTAAGGGACAGCCCATGGGTCACACAAAGGTGAAATCAGCTTTCCAAGCAAATATTTACCTTTGTAATCTTAAAGAATGGCTTCAGTTTTAAAGTCTGCAACACAAGTTCCCATATGGACACAGCGTTAAACGTTTATGAAGCTGTCTGTGATTAAATGAGAGGTCTGCATCATAAGCAGTCTGATAACTAGTTCAACAGTTACATTTGACAACTTTCCATAGCTTATTTATTCACATAATTTGAATAATCTTTTAGGCCCTTTAAGTGCCCACACTTGCTTGCTTTATCTTTAAAGCAGTGGTCCCGAAGCCTTTATCCTTAAGGAACGGAGTTAGTATCACTGAGTAACCTGATGACCCCCTGACTAAATGACATATTTCTAAATATTTGACATATTCAATCCATAACAATAACAGCACAGAACAGCTGATCAATGGCACGATTAACCCTCATAGTGAATGCTGTAACTTTGACATTTGTGCAAATCTATCAATTTGTCTTTAAGACTGATAATTACCTATAAACATTATATTTGATTTTTCTATTTTTGCTTTTTTAAAACTATAATTTTCTGTGTTTAATTTTCTATTTCATACCTAATAGCCTTTTTCTCACATATTCAATGTTCTTTTTTGATATAAGGCAAATCACTAAATATAAATGTAAACTGTAGAACAAGCCTCTCTAGCAGGCTTTGTAAATATATCTTGTGTATATCTATAAGAATATCTGGTCCTCTGACATTTTTTGAAGATTATATGTTTAATAATAATCTAGGTAACAATCTCATATAGTTTTTACTAAAGTTTTCCTACATGCCTCAAAATCAAGAAACCATTGTGACCCCCTGTGAAGCTTTGGAGACCCCTAGTGATGAGTCGAGTCCAAATTGGAAACCAGTGTTACATCATAAATTCACTTTTTTTCTCATACCAATATAAACAAATTATAAAGTAATATTCTTCAAAAATACACCTAGCTAGGAACATTTTTTTTCGCAGCTTTTAACACCAACACATAAGTGTTAGTTTGGGGAAACTTGTTTTAAGACAAGTAATTTTAAGTGATTACTACAATACTAAGGAAAAACAATAAAATATCATCTTAGGAACTTGTGGTGGTGTGTAGGTGGATGCTGTGCTTTAAAAATGTATTTCCTATGTGTGATTCTCAGAAATAACTACCAGATAATAATTACATAAAAATAAAAAAATGTATTTCAGCATGTGTTGCTGGTCATGTAGTAAAGAAAGTAAAGTTTAATCAGAAAAAAAACCTGTACAAAAATCTCTGTAACTTTGCATTTAGGATAAAACGAATAAATATAATCTGGATACCATCTTTCACTGAGACATACATTAACCCAGCTGTGCAAAAAATGTATCATATTCTTTAAAAAAAATCCTAGTCTTCAATACAATTCTTTACAGATGAACTTTTTAAAAAGAAATTCTGGTATGTTTATTTTAAAGTTCACCACTTTATAGTGAATTAGTTTTGTACAATCCCAGCCAGAACTGCTTCTCTTACTTAGAAAAAGTCTGAGGCTTTCCGTCTCTTGGGAAGCTGAAGCAGATTATCTGTCAGTGATGTAAGGTCCTGTGAGCTTGGCGTCTTGGCTTTGTTTTGTGTTGGTGTTCCCGAAGGAGTGGACGGGCCACCGAAAGGAGACTTGCAGCCAATGACTCTGTGTGAGGGAGATGGGGTGTAACTTGCTCGAAGTGCTTTGTCTGTGAACTTGCTAGATGTCCGATTTACGAGCCTCTGCAGGGCTGGGGAGAGGGCTGGACTCAGACCTTTAGGAGTAAGACTGCAAGACAGTGGTTAGAATACTTCATTAGTTTATGATAGATAACAGAGCTAACAAATATTGTGAAAGACCAGTAGTGTAAAATACAATTGCAAGAGAAACTAGAGCCACTGTTTGCCGTTTCCTGGGTTTCTGCATAAATTGCCTATGAAATGTGATCTGATCCATGATGACAAAACACAAACAGTCATGATCTGTCATGTCTTTACTGAACACACCCAATAAACATAAAAAGTGAAAACATAATGGCAGCACTAGGCTTCTGATGTCAATAACCTTCAGCTGAAGTCAGTGTTTGAAGTAACTGCAAAAAAGAATTTAGGTGGGATTAAGCATTACCTTGACTTAAAACTTAAGCAGTGTCAGTGTTCAATTCTAAAGCAGCTGATATCAGACATATTGCGCAAAATAGAGACCTCAGAAGACCTACAATCAAGAGTTGTTGATCTGCATGTGGCTTACATAGTAATCTCAAAGAATTAGATTTTCATCAGTCCATGGTTAGACATACTGTCTAGAAAAGCAGATAATTTGGTTCTGTATCTATTAGGGGTGTAAAAATCTTTCAATCTTGATCAATACATCAATCAAAAGCAAGGATCTGATGTTATGCACACATAACATTAATGTAAATATAATTCTGATGATAGACCTGGGCTCTCATGACTGGCATAGCACTCTCTTGCCAGCAATGCTAGTACACATTTCTTTAAAGGCGCGTTATCTTAATAACAGCCAACAAAAGTACATAAATTGTACTCTTCCACCTGAAACAACTCATAGGTGTGGAAGTATTCTGGGGTTTCAAAGGTCAGGCATACAGAACCTTGTAATATTTGCTTTGTAACTTTGTAATTGAAAACTGCTTTTTTAAGACAGATAGGAAGTGAAGAGTTATCTTCTTTAGGCATGTATTTTGAGCAACATACACCGGAGTAAATATAGGACAGTACTGAAGATTCTGAGGAGTAAGAATATGTGCGACAAAAAGCCTACATGTGAGTGATTATCCCAGCAACACATAAGTGCTATTTCACAGTTGGTGTTAAAATCAAATAGTTATTGATGCACAACGAATGTAAAGGTTTAAACTTTGGTAATTTGTTCCACCATTGTTTAACGACGGAGCTAAGGGGGTTTTGTTTGGGGTCTACTGGCCTCACCGGCTGCCGTTCACTGGCATAGTGGAGTGGGTAGGAAAACATGGCTGAGCTGAAACAGTTCTGTGGTCCAAAATGATCCAAAGTTCCTCCTGAATATTGTGCTAGTCTAATAAATAGCTATAGGAAGTGCTTGCTTGAGGTAATTGTTTCCAGACATGGTTCAACCAGCTCTTAAAACAGTATTGGTATTACTTTTTTACTTTACTTCTTATGTTTAATCGTTGTGTTTTGACATATAAGAGGACTATCAACTTATTTATTAACTAATATTGTGTTTTTTTCAATATTTGTTACTTTGGTGAATTATCACATTTCAAGACAAATTTATGCAGAAAACCAGGATTTTGCAAATGTGCCATGACATTTTCCTGCAACAGTATAAAATACAACCTTTCTACAAGTAGGAAGGAGATGTAGTGAGGTGAAGCAGAAGTGGATATACTGCAGATTGAAAATATCATGTCTTTACCTGGCAAGGTTCTCTGTAACCTTTCGCAATGCCTCCTGTTTCTTAGCACGGTTTTTAGCAGCAGCTTCATTGGCCATCTTTAAACCCAGCCTCTCTCGTCTCCCTGGCTCTGGAATCTTTTGGAAATAAAATAAACTGTAAATATTGTACAGCTCAAAAAATAGTAATAAAACAAATGACAAAATCTTTAGCTACCACTAATTAAATACCTTAAATGATGGTCCATGGTTCCTCTCAACATATGGGGTGTCTGATCCATCCAGACGAAATGGGGTGCTCTCAATCTCACCCCACGTCATTAGAGGAGATTCAGCTACGCCTGAGGTGACAAAAACGTTCAGGCATCTATTCCAAATGTAAGGAGTCAGTGACATAAATGTTACTTTGTGGAGGAATATTTTGAGACCCACTTACCAGGTGCAGGGGAAGGTGTTCTTTCAAAACCATATCCATTCACTGTTGGGGATTCATGTGGTATGAGCTCTTTCCCATCGGGGCCTACTTTACCCTGTTTGAACTGAACAGAAAACATGATACCTCAGCTGCATAATTCAAAATTCAACAATTTTATTCCACTGAACTACAGTCTGTCATGTAGAGAGACACTTCAAGTGTGTCAAAAAGTGTGGGGCACAATTATACCAATTGGCCCAAATGTAACATCACTTTATTAATCTTAATGTCTACCTGTGCATTGAGAGCTGCAGCCTGTTGAATCTGACTTTTGTTGAGGGCCTTGCTGAATGGGTCTCCAGTAAAGCGGGTATTCTTGTGAACCACCTCCCTTGGTTTCTTAAAAATGGCATCATCATCTTTAACACCTGAATTAGTAAGGGTAAAAAGCACGTTAAATTCTTAATTTCTTAATTTAAGAAAATCTTACCAATCTTGCCTTTTTTTGTATTGCATTATATTTAAAAATATTGTACCTTCTGGATAATACATCAAGGCGTTCTTGGCTTTGTACTCCCATGTCTCCAGTCCAGCTTTGACACATTCAAGTGCTGCCTTCTCTGGTGGTGGTAAAGCAAGATTCTCCTCATGGCGCTATAAAATATGTATTTATGAATCTTTCTGATGTGTGCAAAATAAAGCAACCTTCATAAAGTTTTTGTTTACATGCAGCAACAAGCTACAGACTTTTCAGAGATATATTTGAAGTATTTGAAGAACATGCAGCAACAAGCTACAGACTTTTCAGAGATATATTTGAAGTAGTGTGTGGTGGAGTCTCAAACTGAAAACAATTTCAGTGAGGTACTCTCTAATTAGCTATCCATAATGCCAAGACAAAAATCTGCAAGCAACATCTGGGTCAAAGTGAATTAATAACCAGAAAACCTGGTATTCAAGCAATCATATTTCAGTTGCTTAGAATTGAAACAAAACATTATACATACATACCTGTTTAAATTCAGCCTCAGCCTCATATAACCAGGCATGTCTCAGCTTCTCTTTGTCTTCTGCCAGATCCAAGATCTGTTCAAATGACGCATTATCCTCACTTGTGTTTTTGGCAAGGAATCGATCTAGAGTCGGAAGGTCCCTTTCTTCTTTGTCATCATCGGTGCCCTCTATAAATACAATATTGGTAGAAATGGGGATAATTTATTATAAACCTCTTTAAAAGTCGAATTGTTAATATTACTTACCCAGAATTTTAACTCTTGGGAGACAATGAAGGAAAGAATAATATCAAGTACTTGAATGACTGAAGGGAATTACAACTCAAAGGGTTGATTTCAAAATCTCAGTTAAAGCATCAAATGAAGAAACATAAATACTTACCCCTATCTAAACTTTTATTGCCATGAGTGGAGGAGGGAGACCGGGAATGGCCCACTGGTGTCTCAAAATTAGCTGGAGTCACATCTTACAAAGGAAAAAAAAGGGAAACAGAAAAAAAAACAGGTTCACTTTATTTTATAGCTCCTAGATTCACAACTATCAAATCTTTCAAGCAGCAAATTGCAAAAGTTGTTCTTTTCATACATATGAAAGATAACGCCGCTGATGGCTGCCTCTGTCTTTTGGTCTGCTCTACTGTGTGTTGTTTTGTCTTTTTTCTTCCAAACTTCTGAACAGTGGCCAAATTCCCCAAAATAACCCTCTCAACTTACAGTCAGTCACTTTAATCTTTCAAGTTGTACTACAACCTCACATTGCACATTAAACTTATCCTATTTGTAATGTTGTTGTATTATACTATTTCTGTACATATTTCATATTGTGTCACACCTTTGCACCTTAACTTTTTTTTTGTAGATTTTGTGTTTGCACATGACAGCACGACAAATTCCTTGTACTGTTATGTGTACTGAACTGTGCCTGTCAATAAACAGATATCCGATTGTGATTCTGATTCTTTTCTTCTTTTCATGGAAAAACAGTAAATACTTACAGGGGGCAGAGGACTGTGGTGTGGATTTTGTCAAAGATGATCCATATTGGATAGATATTTCTCGCATTCTTTCAAGGTCTCCACTTTCCTCTGCGTCCAGATAATCCTTCTGGGCCTGTAATTTTGTAACATCTGGGAAGAAATCCCTCTGGATGATCTTCTCTAAACTCTGTAACAGTAACAGTATTGGACTTTGAATAACAGAATAATAACACATTCTTCATAAAAACAAAAACATGGATAGACCGGAGCTATTTTCAGACATTCTTGCTGTTATTCAATATGATATATTAATTTCAGTGTAAATGCCAAAAGTGCAATATTCTAAATTCTTATGATTATGTAGTAACTGAATCAATAAAATGTGACAAAGCGAAAGAAAGGAAGACAGAAATATAGTATTTATGTCTGACCACCATTTCAACACAATTTACCAAACAATTTATACGTGTAATTTTCTTTTACATCTACCTAATTTACTTTGGCAGCGTGGCTCACAGTTTTAAACAACCCTTTTCTTGCTGCAAATCATCAGACATGAGAAGGTGTTACCAGACGTCTTTTGATTTGGGATTGGAATTTTATACAAATGTTATATTACCAATATAAATGCTACATGGTTGTCCTTCAATCGACAAGTTGATTAATCAATAATAATTATATTCGTAATCAGACAAGAGTTGTGGCAGCCCTGATGTGTAACACCACTTCTTGTTGTCACAACTGGAAGAACACTGGAAGGACTATTGCCACACAAATGATTTTCACAAAAATGTGTCTTACACCTGTTTTCGCTAGAATTAATTTGAAATGTTTATGTGCTTGGAGTAACTTTGATAACACAACACCTGAACTAACAGCTAACGTTAGCTAATGTTAAGTTACTGCTCGCCTGTGTTCAGGTAACGGTACCGGGCCCGTTTGACATTGACGTTACCTCTATGTACTCCTCTTCATCCAGAACCTTTTTGTCCAGCTTGACCTTCTCCACCGGTACCTGCCGGAGAGCCACGGTCGTGGCCGCTGCGGGGACGAGAGTCCCGGACAGCGCTTTCCTCACGCTAGCGCTGCCCTCCATTGTCGGCCAGTTAGCTTCGCTGACTAACGTTAACGGCTTCCGGAGATTCCTTGACAGCAAACACTAACAAAGTGATATCGGTGGCTTCTCCGTTGGACAGATATAACTTTAACTTTTGTAAAGAAATCGTGAAAATTATCACCTTCACGGCAAACTAAAGCAACATGTTAGCGACTGAAAGACAACAACGTACCAGCAACGTCGTTACGTAGTTTGAATTGTTACGTCACCGGAAGTTACGCTGGGGAATGCGTAGAGCTGCACAAAAAAAAAAAGGGGGGGAGGGGGGCTAATTTCAATGAAAATCTTAATTGTGAAAATGTATTAATGAGGCAGAATCCAGACCTTTTGTCAGTTATTAGCACTGCTAAAACTGCTCCAATTGGAAATTAGCTTTGGAACAAAAATGGCTTCCGTTTGAAAGAATAAATGGAAAGGTCTATTATTATTTTTTAGGAATGGTAGAAAGCAGATTCTACTACTAGTAGTTCCGATGGGATGCCTTTTGGGAAAATTAGTCCATGCACAAGAATTTTTCAGCATAAATAAGACATTTTTAAAAAGTGGGTTTTTATAGTTTTCCAGTATAACCTAAAAGTTTGATATTGTGTTATGTGATCAATGCAACCAATATATCGTTGTAGGATACAGTGTATTATTTCGCCTGACAGATATATCTAAACGTTCGACCCAATAAATTAGTATTATGATGTGTTTCAGAAAACGCTGATCAAAATATTTAGTATACTGTATAGGCTACAGAATTTATTACAATAGTTGGCTACATATTATGATATGATTATTATTTACTATTTAAGGTACGAGAAATTCAGCCTACTGCCTAAATGACTATTAAGTCCACTTCTATGTGTGTTTTTTAGGCTTGGATGTTTTAATATTTATTTAGAATTTGCTTATCAGAGGTTTATAAACAAATGAATATTAAATTTCTAATCGTTAGTAATAATAGTTTAATATTATATTTTAATATTATATTTTAAATTGGTTTGGTGCTTTGATCTGCACAAATTATTAAGTGGTGCCAAATTATTTCACAGCCAGCTGAAGCTACAACAATTTATTTACAGATTCAAGTTTTACCTTTAAGGCCTAATATGTGCTGCTACGTTTATCATGTTTTCTACCATTCTGCTCCACAGATAAACTGTCCACACTCACATGGTTGTTTTGACAAAAAAGCCCATGTTTATTCATTCTCTGAGAAAAAAGTTTTGTCTCATTATTATATCTAATAATAATCCTTATATGTATGCAATACAAGTTTATGTATATGGTACACCTGCACACACCCACACACACAGGTTTTATAACAGTTGTCGGTAGTGTAAAATTTAGTTTTCTGTGTTTCCCACTGCAAATGAAAGTCTTTTCTGACGTCTCCACTTTGCTCTTCGGTTTTTAAACCAAACCTGGCAGAAAAATTAATTAGTTGTTGACATACTATTCTTACAATATTTGGGAACTTTTATTTTCACAATTAATCAGATGGAACTGCATTAGAAACATTTAAAAGACATCATTTGCAACATTTAATACAATCATTAAACATCTGTAATGGCAAGTGTTTATCCTCATTAATACATAAGTGTCATCCTCCTTATTGTGAGATATATAAAAACCTTAATTTCTATAAAAATAATAAGTAGCCTTTGTTGAAAATCTGAAAGTCAGACAGTACTCTTACCTCCACTCTTTCTTCTCTTAAGTGTGTGCGTTGTGCTAGTTTCTCCCTTGTGTTCACATCTGGATACTGATTTTGCAGGAAGAGCTCCTCCAGTGAATCCAGCTGTTCCTCTGTGAAAATGGTGCGGTGACGCCTGGTCCGTCTCTGCACCTGACTCGGTGATTGCTCCTCTCTGTGAGCCTCTCCCAGCCTGCATGGGTCTGAGAGCATCACTGGGGGCCATCCATATTGGCAGGCTGCAAGGAGGAGATCTAGTTTGAGTTTAAGTCACAGAATAAGTGATAATGATGACTAAACAAATAAACATGTGGTGATGATTTGGGCTTACCTTCGTGTATGAAATCAGTCTGGAATATATCTCCACAGTGGGAGCAGTAGCAGCAGCACAGACAGGTGTGATGTCCTGTGTCTGTCTTTCCTCCAACAGGACACAGTGGATCCTCTTTTAGTCCAGCACAGCTTATCCCAAATGACTGTTTGTCTCCATTACTGTTTGGATGTTTGCTTAGTATGTTTTCAATTGTGAAAGGAAACTTTTGTCTCTCCAATTTTATCAATCCATCCATCTTCAAAAAAGTTCAAATAAAACAAACTCTGATCACGGGATATTGATTATGAGACCTTCGATAGTTCAGCCTCAGCTGCTCTTCTCCTTCTCCTCTCTCTACAACAGTGTGTCTGGCCCTTATAGTGAAATTGTAAGGCAAAAAAAAAAGTAAAACTTTAATCCCCCCTATGGACCAGACACATAAAATGGTTGAAACTTAATTCCTAGCTAATCTGGGCAGTTTTGTAAAGAGGTTAGAGAGGACAGCAGATTCAGTTAATCTTGCCTCATTCCTTTCTCTAAAAGAAATCAGATTTCAGTGCATAAAATGAGAAGTGGAGCGCTCCTAAGATCCTTATTGTTGAGGTTTTAGAGAAAAGGGGATTGCTCGGTATTAGAAACCTGGATTTAAAGATGAACGTTTTTGGTGTGGCCAGAGACTTGTGTATGCTGAACTTAAGGATTATCTTATAAATTTATTTAATACGTTTCTTATTTAGTTTTAGAAATCACAGATCTTGTGCAAATTAGAACATTAGATACGCTCGGTAAAATATACAAACCTTATAAGCACGGACAACAGATTTGCAGATGAATGAAAAACTTGCCAGTGCTCAATGTGTGATGACACTAATATATTTCTATAATGACAATGATGAACACAAATGGCAAGAGTAACATTTAGAAAAAGGGGTGCCTCCCTGTTGTTTGTATTCACAATCTGCATCGTGTGTCTTATCTGTGTGGAGCAGTCTTTTCGCTCTGACTTCTTCACAATGTGCACAGCTGAGGTAAAGCTATTACAGGTTAAATTCATCCCCTCAACAAATCCTGTGATTTCATACAAGGCAATACACCTTTTCCCCCAGAGAATTAATGGATTTCCACAATCTGTCTTAAGCTCCTCTTATAAGGGCTTTTGGAAACAGATAACAATAAACACCATCCCATCCTTTTCACTTGGGTTTAATAGCATCCAGATTGTTGATGTATAGTTTGTGGCACATGTAAGATCATTATCTGTGTTATTGTGGTTCTCAAAAGAACGAATTGTACAACGTCCACATTGGTTCAAAAAGTTCAAAATTCATTACTGAGGATTAAAATGATAAAACTTCATTTTGTTGTTGTAAGAACAATATTTAGTACAAAAGTAAAGTGAAGGAAACCATGGTTGACACAGCTTGATTGTATTTCCCAGGAGTGGTTTATACTGACATTATCAATTTAAAGTGACTATCATTCAGACATGCTATCAAGACTAAAACACAGATTTTTACTAACTATCATTTGTGTTGCACCATAAAGGTTTCCGTTTACCACCACGTTGGGTTTTAAACGGCCCTCAAAAACATAACGTGAAGCAATATGAAGGGGGAACTGTAATGGACACAGTATTGATGAAATTAATTGCTTTTCTTTCTCATTAGAGAAAGAAAAAATTCACCATACCCTAGTCCAGATATGGTTACAAAAAACAACATATTCACACCAAGCTGCCATGTGATTCTAGATTTTGAAGATAAAAATTTTACTAAAATATAACATAATCACATATAGCAATTGGGCTGAACTGTAAGAATATTTTCAGTTGAATTACAGTGCACTTTACGTTACATGTTGATCAATGGGCTGAAACATGAAAGAAATAATAATAGAGGCGAATATAATCAGTACAATTTAAACAGGAGACACTTATACATGCAACCACACACTGGCTGTGGATAAATGAGCAGAGAACCTGACATGGCATGAGACTATTCACATATGAAAAAGCTCCGTGACTCTACTTACTGCTGGACTGGGGCCCAAGACCTGCTGAGGAATCAGAGACTGCAGCTGTGTGACCAGGAAGTGCAGGGGATCAACGTTCCTCTCTGTGTTTTCTTCAGACTTGAGCAGGAAAACGCAGTAATTGTTGAAGATTTGCAAAACACTTGCCAGACAGGAATACCCTTAGGACTTGAGAGGAATCAGGAAGACCACTCTGTGGTTATGGGAGCCCCAAATCTTAAAGAAATCTAAATATAAATAACATCTTTATTTATCATCATACCCTTCCCTTGGAATCTGAACATAAGTTCTGGAATGTAGCGTGTTGTTTGTCTGGCTTCAGCATCTCTGTGCACACTTTCAGAATTAAGGGGATGTTAAACTGATGCTGACAATATGTTTTGTTTATTTAATTAGAATATCTTACAGAATTGCAAACAATACATATTGTTTAGCAGGTAAACTAATATGTAGCCATTTTTTAACATGCAATTTAGTGTTTTTATGTCACCAAGGACGACTCTTTCAATATACATTACTCGAACCACTTTTCAATTTACTCATAAGCTTATGTTAATGCTATGTGTATCAATTCCTTCTCTTACATACAACCTTAATTGTAATTTGTTTACACTCTTACTTGGTTATTATTTTAATAAGCAATATATAAGCATAGGTTTTACTTTGTTTTACACTAAGTACACCCCTTAGTTCCCAGCCTTTTTGATTTCTATTTCTACACTGAAGCTGCAATGAAGATGTCTTCCTGTGACCCTTGTTCACGTGGAGAGAAGTTGTGAGCATTCAACTATGTTTTCCCCTGCCAACCAAATGAAGTATATATTTAGTATACTCCACTATATTTATCTCAGTTGCAGATTCTGAGTTGTAAATGTAAATGTAATCACTGAATTCCCCTTTGCCAGCTGTGGTGTTTTTGATCAACACTGCATAGACGTTTAGCTCTTGTTGAAACAATTACAATGAATTTTCAACATATATTGTTTATTGGGCACAGGCTGAATAATTCTGGAAGTAGCGTTTACATTTTAAACCAGTACTTCATATTTAAAATAGGCCTATGTACTGAGCAGAGAAATATTCTTAGTGGAGTGTTTGAGCATTAATATACAATCGAGAGTGACTTTAGCTCTTTGAGAATAGGATTTGAAGGCTCCTTTTATTCATGATTAGGGAGCGCAGAAATAATGGAAGCCAGCGCGGAGTGGTGCGTCCCCCGGTGGTGAGTCTACAACGGGCCCGTCGAACGGCAGCGCGACACAGCGCGGCAGACGAGCCGCCACTCGCGATAACTCGCGCTAAGGCAGCAGATGGGCGGAAAAGGCGGGAGAGCAGTGCCGCTTCCGCGTCAGCGCAGCACACACAGCAGTCAGGCAAAATGGACGATAAGTTAATATTGGCCGTATTTAATTACCCGGAGCTGTACAATGTCACTTTACCCAACTACCGCTCCACGGAAAGTCGTGCGAACGCGTGGCGCAGCATCAGCGGCGCCCTCGGGATCCCGTGTGAGTATCTGTTTTATGTTAATCACAACTTTTGCCGCTAGTTAATATTGGCTCAGTACATGTTGGCGTGGACGAACAAACAGTGAGAAAAGACAGAATTCCAGGTGTTTCCAGGAGGTGGAAGTAGTTCGCGTCTTCACTGCGGGGAATTCACGGCTTTCTAAAAAATAAATGACCTGCAGCCCCCGTGGTGTGGCTGCAGACGCGCGCACCGTGCTAGCGGTAGCAGGTCGTAGGCCGCGTTGCGCTGCACGGCAGAGTCCCGGTGCTGTGCTGCAGCGCCGGCCGCGTGTCCGACACGGCGCCGCGGAGGAAGACACGGCGCCGCGGAGGAAGACACACGCTCAGCGTCATGGAAGCGCTGCGTTCGCCGAGCGGCGGGCTCCTCGTCCCGCTCGTTAATACCGCGAGGTCCGCACGCACCGAATTCTTACCCGAGTGTCGTGGACGTGGCGGAGACAATGTGAGAGTGAGGAGGCGGAGGCCACAGCCTGGAACATAACCAGGTGCACGGAGGCATGAAGAAAGTGTTAACCTGCATACAATGTGCAGAAACACACTAAATTGTAAAGGGAAAATACTATGGAATAAAATGAATTACCTTTCTCTGTGCATTCTTGACATTATTTTATGAACACTTGACCACTTTAATTTATTTAAATCATGTAGGATTTTGCTATATATAGCAGTAGTTAGTTTGTAGTTAGTTTGGCTTAATGCAATCACATACAGCAGACCTGCCACAATATGTGTGTTTACCTAAACCACATCAGCCGTTCAAACATTCCAAAAAGTTGAAAACATTTACATTTAGTAGTGGCAAACTCATTTGTGTTATAAAAGCCTGATTGAGCTAAAATCGGGATGAATGCCAGCTGTTTCCTCTTTGACTGTCAAACATGCTTCATCTCTGTTGCTGATATAATTTTCCCAATGTATAAAACTAGCAAAGTTAGTCATGTCATTATGCTTTCTTTTTTACACTGTTCTTATCATTACTTTTCTAGCTGAGGAGTGCAAAAGAAAATGGAAGAACATGAGAGACCGTTACTTGAAGGAAGTCCGAATGGAAATCAAAAGCAAGAAGCAAGGAGAGAGTGTACAGAGCAGATGGAAATATAGACAACTTATGAATTTTATTGCACCATTTACTGGGTCAAGAAGTGGAGTGGCAGACATCAGTGGCAACAATGATGATGACCATGACAATCCTGACACTGAATCTGGCAGTGCAGAGGGAGAAACTCCATCTGAGACAGTCAAGACACCACAGACCACCATGAAAGTTCCTGCAAGTCAACCTGACCTTAAACCACAGGTAGCGTTTGGGTCACAGCTCCCTTCAATATCCCAAGATGCACAGATGGCCCAAATGGCCAAAGTGCCATCAAGCCCACAGATCACCTCCATCAGCAAAACTGGACGTAAACGGCGTCAGATTCAAGAGTCAGTTACACCGACCTCTTCTCAAAGTGCACCATCCCCTACAAAATGGCTCGTCAAAGACAATGACACCTCACTTCCCACTAGACCAAAGGATGAGGATGAACTGTTTCTGCTAAGCTTTGTCCCCGCACTAAAGAGGCTTGCCCCACAGAAAAGGTGCGAGACAAAAATAAAGATCCAGCAGATAATGTATGAAGCAGAGTTCAACGTTGCACAACCAGAATCTAAAGAGAAGCAGATTGAACCAGAAGCACAGGACTAGGCCAAACTGACTTTTTTATACTTTATTCTGTTTTCTAAAAACCTCTTTCATAAAATGATCAAAATATTTATTTTTTTACAGCAAAAAGTGGTTGAATTTTATCAGTTTTTCAAATGAAAAATTGCCAATTAAAAATAACATGGACTCAGCAGTGAGCAAGTCAGTTTATTTTTTTGTCTATTGGCTTATTATTTGGACAAGTACTTAAAGTCTACAAGGGGCATAGGAAAATAGACAGATGATAATTAACATCTTTATTTACACAGCTTGAGAGTAAATTCAGGTTTCTTGTTTAACCCACCCCATTTAAATCTAATATACAGTGTTTTACATTCGGTTACAGTAACATACAATAAATGGAGTTTAAAAAGTTACAATTTTGAGCAGAATACTGTTTCATAAATTAAATTTTTAGCTGCTATCATGTAGCAATACAGTTTGTTTAAATCTAATCTAAAATACATCGACAATGTGGGATTTTAATGACACAAATTAGTAAAATTATGGGGAATTTTAAAAAAGCAGCTGCATAAGCCCAGAAAGCAGGTTTAATAAAGACTCTTGAGTTTGTTAAGCCCAGTTGGTGAAAATTAAGTATTTAATTCTAGGAACAGAGATGACGAACTGTCCGTGGGCATACAGTGGAGTAGAGTTGGGTGTTTTCTGTCTTTAACCCAGTGACACCTGGGATAGGCGCTCCAGCTGCCACTGATCCTTAACCACACAAGCAGTTAAATGGTAGACAGCTAGATCTTATATGATCAACAATCAATGCAACCCCAAATCTTACTCCTCTTGGCTTAATCTTCAACAGAGAATAAGCTCTGTACACTGTCTTTACAACACTGTGACTGTTTACGTTAATTCCCCCGCAGTATTCATTGTTCACTTCCTGTACTAATCTATAGTAAAAATGGAAAGCTTTAAACATAGAACAGTAAATAACAGTTTTTAATTGTGTGACTGATAACACTGTAAGAACATTTCTATTGTAAAAAAAAAAAATTGAATATTTCAGAGTGACAACTGAGGGCTGATGAACAGAATAAATGTAGTTTAATAGTGAATCAATTAAGAAGTCAGGGTCAAGTTCAGAGCTTGTTAAACAAGCTTTCTGGAGCAGGCCGTTTGTGTAGCAATATATTTAAAAAAACATTTTTGTACATTAATTAACAGAAAAAAAATCAGGAGTTACATGCTTGTAATCAGGTGATGCCATTTTGTTTGGCAGCACATGTTCTCCAATACAGTCATACTATAGTGTCTAAACGAATTTTGACAATTAAAAAGTAAAGTGAAAAAGCAGAAAGAATGACCCCTTCCATTCTCCCCTTTAACTTTGTGTGTCTGATTACAAAATTAACAACAGTATATGAGTGTGCATGTAAATATCCAAGGGGAGAGGTAAAATTTGGGTAGAAAAAAATTGGGTGTGCTACTAGAGAAAGCCAAATAACTGTGTCACCCAGTGACGCTCATCTTCAAAGTTGTTTTCCTTGCATTTCCAGAGATGTCTTTATTTTGCATAAACTTGGGTCCTTTAAATCTTACGTGGCTTGGAGAAGGGAAAAAAGATCAAGGAACTCAGAATGCATCGAGGCACCATCATGCTGGTATATAAATTTCTCAGCTTTGTCAAAGGTTTTCCGTTAACACAGTATGTTGTTTTAGAATGCATTTATGCAATCAGCAGCCAAAACATAATCACCAGAGCAACAAACAAGAAGAGTCGAGACAGAAACTGTTCGTCCATGTGCTGTGGTGTTCCCGGAGCTGCTGTTTAAAAAAAATTGTTTCAAAGAGATTACTTCTTGTGATGTCACTAAAATACAGTGGTTATGGCAAAGTATGTAAAAACAGAAATACCTGGAGGAGGTCGTCCATCATTGATATTAAAAGCTGTGGCAAAAATACCAAATGGAAAGGCACCGATCCCAAATGACATTTGGAAACCCCCATCTCCAAAGCCAAATCCTTGAAATCCCTGTAAAGCATGTGCTTCATCATTGACTTAAAAATGTCACAGTCATGTCTTTACAATATCTGAGGTACACTGTTCCAAACAGTAAGTGAGATGTGACGTAAGGGGCAGTATAGTTTGTAGTCATTCTCTAGAGACTCTGAAAGTCAGCTCTTTGCATCTAATGGATCCCAGTGGGAAATGTCTTTTTGCTAATCAAAAAAGCAAGTTTGCTACAGCACCTAAATCATTCTGTGTAATAATTTCATCATGAATGTCCAATGTTACTCATAACCTGACACTGCACTGATAAACTATACAGTGGTCCTAACCTACATACAGTTGCTTTAAATGTTTGCGATCAAGAAAACCAAAAGTTACTGATCCAGCACAAAAAAAAATCATATATTTAGCTATTACAACGTAATTAAACTTATGCATAACACTTACACCACGGTTTTCAGGCTCAGGCCTTTGCCCTTGTGGTCGAGGGGGTGTTCTTTCTCTAAAACAACAAAACCAGTAAAGTCATTACACCGGTTTAATTCCTTTGTATATTTATCAAATTTTAGGTACAACAGCTAGTTATAATAATTACTGCACAAAAAAAGGTGAATTACAATAACCACAATGAGCAGCATTGTGATTACATAATATGATAAGTTTAGAGTCAGCATGGCCTGTAATAGTACACAAAACTACCCACCTGGGGTCCTGTTGACCTGTGCTTCCCCGTCCATATAAGGGGATAACTTTATCTCGACTGATGCCAGCTTTACACACTGGACATACTTGTCTGTTAGGTCTGGTCTCCAACCACTGCACAGGATAAAAGGATATTAAAGAGCTAACTACTTTCATTTATACATATTATTAATGACAGTTAAAGATTTAAAAAGAAAGATAAGTTCAGCTTACCTGATGCAAACAAGGCCAACTAATGAAGGAAAGATGCAAAGGAAAAGATAAAAGTGGAGAAAATAGGCTTGATTAGTGATATATATCAAGTGTGCAAGAACAACCTCACCGTCCGAAATATAAAACACAAAGAATAAAATAAATGGCATCCAGATATCAATAATAGAAGCTAAAGCCAAACTTTAAAATTGGGGGACATAAGAGAAATGGTTTCCTGCTTTGGGATTTAACTCATTTAATGAAAAACAGACGTACTGCTGCTGTCCAACCACATGCTCAAGATCTGAGCTGTCCAGAATGGACTGAGGCAGTGGTGGATTCCATTCAAAAGAGGTGGACCTGGCTCCATCTTCCATAGACCTGAACTCCTACACTGTAGTAATCAGTATAAGAAATTTTGCCACAGTGGCAATTTTAGATTAATTCAGAAGGACTGTCAAACAATGCAATGTCAAGTACGTCTGCATTAAAGTCATGTGTATGTGGACTTAACGACTAGAATAAAAACAACACTCATATTTCACAACTGGCCAGGTATAGGCAATACAAGTTATGCTGGTTGTTTCTGTTTTTGGTCACACACACCAGCATGAAATATGCCAATTAAGTGTTGCACCATTTGTTTATCTCTTCTTTAGTAATATATTAGTCTGGCTAATAGTGAGTCTCTGATTAAAGACAAGTCTTAGACTGTGACCTACCAGAAGAGGTGCCCACATAAACTGATCACTGCGTCCTTCGCCGTGTCCAGACATATGTTACACTCGAAGGTGCTGTCCTGGTTGCCACTGTCGGCTGCAGTCGAGCTGCTGGATCCGGGGCTCGGGTTTTCGGTGGCGGGGGTGAAGCCAGGTGCTGGAGGGGGGGCAGCGGTGGCCATTTAAATACAGCTGCACTAAACGAAAAGGTGAAGATGGGGTGACTCGGCTAGCACACACAAGGGGAGCCCGGTGGGTAACGTTAGAGCCTGTGGCTAAGAGGTGAGAGAACCCGTCAGCTGCTAACAAGCTAACATACTTAGCTCCAATTAGAAACGGCGTCGCTACGGAGGCGCTAACGTTAGCACGCGAAGACGACAGAGCAAGGCTGCATTTTAACACATCCCATAATCACGGACAACAAATGCACAGACGACGGTCGAATCTGTTTCTGTTTTATGGCTGAAAGTCGTAACTTGCTGAGAGAAGTTGGAAATCTCCTTACAGCTGGTTGCATCACGCAGCAGACGCAGCGCTGACCGGTAGTAGATACTGAGCAGGGGGCGTTACCGTTGGCCCGCTACGTTTGACGGCAATTTCGAAGTCGGATTATTTAAGCTTCTCCGTGGAAAATGATATAATAACATAATAGTGGTCACAGCCTAGACGAGTATACTCCGGCTAATATTAGGTGCAATATGGCAGCGTCTATAAAAATGGGTTGTCAGATATCATTACTGACGTATCTTTGAACAGTATTTACAAGCAACAATATTTTAAATTTCAGTAATAAACTGGAATTATCAAATTTTCTTGTGGTATGAACGCAACACTAGACTCCTCAGAGATGTCCACAGTCATCAGTCTGCGGTGTGTGGACTCGCATACTTAAATCTGCAAACCTGTACATTTAATTTTGCATACTGTAAAAAAGAAACGTAAAACAACTACTAGTCAGAATTTCTTAAGTTTCTCTATAACTGTTATTTTTAAACTTGCACTTGTGATCTTTAACTCCACTTGGGGGCAGCACAACACGCTGTGTACACAACCTTGGCGAAATCTGCTTCATAAAGTTTAATTTATCAAAAGTGAAAAACAAGATAATTATAATGTATTTTTATTCGTACGTGGATATGTACAGAACTTCCCAACATATTCAAAATCAGTTATGGCATTCATTTTCTTCGGTGAATCAACTGAATCAACCAGATCCAAACAATATGATGAACAAAATGATAGATTATCAAGGTCATTTTATGTTCATTTTAATTATCTTTTACAGTTAGATAAAAAACAAATTATAACATAGAGATATAAATATAATACATATAATAGTAGATCAAATCGACACACACTGTAACTATACACCTCAGCAGCAGCTCTAACTATGTCACAACATTCAAAAATGATTGTATGGAATGAACACCAGTCAAAAACAGTATTAAGAAAAAATGCATTTTATCATTTTTAGAAAAGAAGGAACTGTAAGATTAAACTACATTAGTTTTAGCTGTACCCCAAAAAAATCTATAGAAATGCACAAGCAACTTATTTTCACACAAAAAAATTACACTTAAAAAAACAACAAAAAAACTAAATAGAAGTAGCTGACCAGCACAGTCCAAATGACAAAACGTGATCACTAGGCCATTCAAATGGTGAATGGTCTTGCACTTAAATAGTGCTTTTTTTCTTTTCAGTGCTCAAGCACTAAGAAGAGACTAAGAAGCACTTTGACTCACAATCACGCAAGCACCAATGGAGGAGCTGATGTCAAGCTGGCTTTCATTCACTGGGAGCGACTACGTTGGTGTTCAGCATCTTGTTTCAGGGTACTTCAACACGTGAGAAGGAAGAGGTGCTGGCAATAAAACTAGCAACTCTAGGATTTATGAAAGACTGCTCTACCTCCTGAGCCACAGTTTGATATTATGTAAATTTCAGTGACAGTTTGTGGTTATGACAAATACATTTCAAGATTTCCAAACATGCAGTATATAACCTAATATATATATAATAAACTAAAAACATTCAACACTTAACATGAAATGCCGTACTGTACTAAGTTTGTTATGTGTCATAAACCTTTTTTAAAAACCATGTTCTCTACCATAAAGGACTCCCTGTTCTCTATAGTGAATGTTTGAACATTAGATAACCTCCATTGACCTAGATTTTGAATGACTGACACCACCTGTACGTAAATCCTCTTGCATTGCCTCTTCTATCCTCGATGTCATAGACCGTCTTAGGGTTTGTTTAAAGTCATTGCCAATGAACACGTAGAGAACTGGGGACAGGAAGCTGTTTGCTGCAGCCAGGGTGGCCCCTACTTTTAGGCCAGTTTGAACCACATCCAGGTTGTGGTTCTTTACGTCCAGCTCCAGAAGAACAAAAGTGTGGTAGGGCACCCAGCAAAAGAAGAATGACAAGATGAGTGCCAGCATGACTTTGTAAGGTTTTGTTGACTTGATGGTCAGGTTTTTCAGCTTAACACCAAGTACTGTGCAGGAAAACACAATCATTAGGAAAGGAATCACAAACCCACAAATAAATCGTGTTAGAACTACTGCTTTGTGCCTGGATTGGTCCTTGTAATCTGTGTAGCACTGAGTGACTGAGCCATGAATTGTAATTTGTCTGTAGAGCATTGACGGTAACGTTAGGAGTGCAGATAGCACCCACATAAGGATCACAACTCCAAAAGCTTTTTTCACTGTCCGATGGTTATGTGACCAAACAGGAAATGAAATCATTAAACAGCGATCGGCACTGATCAGAACCAACAGAAACACACTGCTGTACATGTTGAGAAACAGGGCGGAGGAGGTGATCTTGCAAAATACCAGTCCGAAAGGCCAGTGGGAAGTTATCATATAGATGACCTCCAGGATCAGAAAGAAACAGAACAGTAAGTCTGAAATTGCCAGGCTAAGGTACCAGGTGGTAATCACCGTTCTTTTCATTTTCCGTCCACAGATCCAGATCACTAAGGAATTGCCTCCAATGCCAATAAAAGATATAAGAATATTGACTGCCACCAGAACATGAGTTGAAGAAGACTGAGAACTGCCGAAGTTTAGTACACCAACAGTGGCAATGTTTTTCTCAGTTTCATTGCCGGGGATGTAGTCATCGTATTGAATATAATCCAAATCCATACTTGTTACTTTTCCTGTAATATTAAACACAAAGTCTTTATAAATTTATACAAATATAAACACCAAGTTATAAATATTTACAATTCAATCAAAACATACTTTCTACATAGTTAAAAAAATTAATTTAGGTACTCACGTTACGCCCTGATGTGAGAAAACAAAGACTAGAAAGTAGCTTCTTCCCTTGTTAGTGCAGTTTCTTCCCTTGTCCCTTCCTAGTGGTTGCAAATTCTCACTTCTGCTTCCTGTGCCACTGACAATGCGTAATGAAAAATGTCAGAACTAAGATGTAATAAAATGATGACCTCCTCTCACATTTTGTTTGTGGGTGAGATCAGCAACAAGTTGGATGCTTGGGTTAAAATAATGTTTGAATGTGTTTTTCTGATGGTTTTAGATGGAGGTTTGAACTCTTAAAGCAGACAACAGCTTCTGCAATACAGATAAGGTATTGTGCAATCACTTTACCAGAACTGTGTTGATGGAAAAAAATTGTGCTAAAAAAAGCAATAAAAATTGCAATCAAATGTCTGAGAACAAATAAGTTGCTACACATCTAAAGAGTATACCATGGCAATATTTGGCAGAAAAGTGATGTGTGAATAATGTTAATATTTGGTAGAAAACACAAACCCAAATTGTGAGATGATTACAAAGTTAATAAAATATACCTAATTGTAATATTTTTCCCACTGTGAAGCTAAACAATTTTTATGTAACAGAATTCACAGTATACAGTACCTTTGAACACGGACCTTATACTATGTACATGTCATACCAGTAACTGTATTATACCTATTTTATCTATAAAAACCAGAATGTCTGTCAGTCTTGTATCCTAGAAGACAAAGAAGTCCAGCAGAAAGAGAAAGTATTTGGCTTGCATTATTTAGACATTCAGCATGTGATTATGTCAAAGTGTAAAAGCTTCTACACAAATATACACTCAGTCACAACATGAACCTGTAGACAAGAGTCAACATGGCAATCCAGACCGGTCCGCAGATACACAGACACAAACACAGAGTGTGGAGAGGTGGTGGAAGTACACAAACTCAATACCCACATAAAAATAAAATCAAACATTTGAATTTAAAGTACCACTTCAAATTTTTACTCAGGTAAAAGTAATTACTTAGCATACAAAAGTTAAAGTGCACCACTGTAAATTCTGAATAGTTCACCTTACTTGAAAAAAGCATGCAAACCGATTGCCTTGAACAAAACAAGTAAACCGAAATAGGAATTGTATTTCTACTTACAAACGCTTATTAAGTATAGTACATTTACAATTAAGTTTACACAACTTCAAAAACAGTGTTCAAATACTTTAAAATATACTTATGATGTAATCATACCTCAGTATGGAGGATTCATAATTATTATTTATATACTTCAAAGTCATCTCAAGTTAAGTGTACAGTTGGCTGTTTTTCAAATGACATACTTATTTAAGTTGGGCCAGCTAACACGGCATTGCCTTCAACTTTCAACATCTGAGTTCTTTAACACTTTAACTTTAACAACATTCTGATTTACTTGCTTTAACCACGCAAACCCGTTGCCTTAAAAATATCAAGTACTGGTTATTTGTGTAACTTTAGCATCTTAAATGTATGTCATACAGGACTTTACAACTTTGGTCACATCATCTTCAGTCATTGTTTGTTAACCATGCCACTGGCCCCCAAATTAATATAGGTGCATTACTATTGTAACCATAGTAAACTATACCACAATATTATAGTATTACATACTATACTCCCAAATTAATATAGGTGCATTACTATTGTAACCATAGTAAACTATACCACAATATTATAGTATTATATACTATACTTCTAGGGTAGATAGACCCCCGCCCTTCCATCTAAGAGCACTTCTTTTGTCAATTAACAGTAATTATCTAGTGCTCAGATCATTCCCACATAACAGTAAATGTTCTTCACACTGTACTGCTTAAACATGAAATATATTTTACTTGCAGCAATGCACTTTTGAAAATGTAATCCTCCATCTGTACTTAGCAGATGTCAACTGAGGAGTTCCCAAGAACAGAAAAAGGTCAGTGGTCAATTGCACTGGGTTTATGAATCGCAACAGAATGCTTTGACTCTATTAATATATACCTTTATAACCTTGTTCTTATTTTCCTAAAAGTTTTCAGATTAAGCACCATTTTGTGAATTACTGCCTCCCACTGCTTAAGTAGTGTCACTGCCTCATTTGTTGGGAGCTCTACTTGATTGTTTTAAGTTAGTTCACGTCAAAACTATCATTAAAGAGTTTTTTTCTCCCTGCAATTACCTCTAACTTATTAAAAACAAGTAAGATGTGCATTTTTTGAAAACTGAATAAAATTTACGGAAAAAAGTTTCGATTACTATTGGATTTAATACTTTAGGTAGAAGATCAATGATATTAAAGGTGTAAATAATTTTAACCTCTTTTTAGTATATTTACTTAAAAAATATAGCCATGTTGTCACAGTTTAAGTTGTGTGTTGATTAAGAAATTCAGCTGTTGCTTTTAAATTTTCCATGAAAATGTTAAAGTAAGCAAATATGTAGTTCCCTAAAAAATATCATATGATGCCCTTATGTAACAAAAAAGTTCAGTAAATGATTTTCACACAATCTTTACACAAGTAAAGCTACACAGAATTCTGTGTTCATAAAAGTAGTAGTAGTATACTTTTTCTTTAAATTTCTGTTCTGTTCTTTTAAACTTTAGAGTTCAGTCTTGTCAATTTTGCTCCATTAATGTAATGCAGCAAAATTGACACAGACATAAGCTGATCCTTCTGTATTTTTAATTATGCAATTTTGAATTAAGCTATTTTGCTACATTTACATAAAAATAGCAGCACTCCTACTCCTGTTATGTGCCTTGTTGATCTAAATTACTAATAGTAAGTTATCATATAAATGCAGTGAAAAAAAAATTATATTTGTATTATAGAGGAGTAAAAGTAGTTCTAAATAATTGAAATGGAGGAAGGTAATCAAAAACAGGAAGTTAAATGTACTTAAATATACCCAGTAGTGAATGAGGTATTCAGAAACTATACTTAAGTAAAATTACAAATACACAAACAAAAAGTTACTGTAGCAAAAGTAGAAGACTCATTCTACTAATATAACTGATCATATGCCAGCAACATCAAATGTCACTTTTTTGAAATGTCAAAGGTCAGAATTTTTTTTATACTACATTCAAACGGAAATACCCCTACAACAGACAATGAGTAAGTTTATTACTAAACAACCGCTGCTCTCTATACTCAAACCCAATATTGGTCAAAGCGGAACAAAAAGTGTATGAGGGAAGTAGAGTCATGTTCCAGTGATCACTAGGTAATAACTAGTTAATGTTAATAGACATAAACGATGTTTTACCTAAACAATCTGAGACTCTCTGATTTCAAGAATAAAACACAAACTGCTGATAAAACGCCAAGACACCTGGAAATAAGAATTAAAGAGCCACAGAAATCACTTCACACAGAACAAATATCAGTGTAAAGGTATGTGGTTATGTTGTAACAATATTTTGTTACATAGTGAATGGTTGCGCATAACTCCACTGCGACCCAGCGATAATAATCAGCTGTGAAACTTTAAAAAATGGCTTTGCACTGCTTTACAGATCGCCCTTTTCTGTGCGCACGGAGGAGAGGGAGGCAACACTAAGTTCAAGCTTCATTAAATGTTTTATCGACTTTTTAATTTTAATTAATTACAATGAATTTTACACTGCGTTTACCGTGAGTTCAGTTCGCAGAACACGCTTACCATGACCCAACCCAACCTCTGCACAACACCGACACCCGGTGGACAGTAGCGGTAGTTACACGGCTAACATGTTAAAAACGTTTTTGTTTATACGGAGACTGTCTGTTCCTGCTTTTATGGAGCGACTCATGTCTCACTAGTAATTGTTTTCATAAAAACTACAAATATAAAAAGTGGTTTAAAATGTTTAAGGTAATTTGATTGTAACGTGTAACGCAAATTTGATCAAACCCAGTAAAGCCTATTATAACCACCAGTTAACTGATAAACCTAGTAGCCCGTTATTAGTGGTTTCAGTCTTTTATTTCAAGTGAAACAAATGCCAAACTTCTCAGAATAGAGGCATTATTGCTTTCCGTAGAAAAAAATGTATGTTCTCTTCTATTTAACAGTGTTGTAAGTAAGATAATATATCACTACCATACAGACATTTTAACCTGTATTGGCGCATCACTTCGAAATATTGTGGAACTAAAACCAAGAAATTATAAGTATATTGTTGTTTTTCACTGTAGCCCCCAGAAATTTTATATTCAGCTTATATCTTTTACCAATGTGTGGATATTTTTTTAAAAAAACTTCTCGTTAGTACAGTTGTTATTGCTAGATAGTCTCCATGATAATACCCAGTAAAGATCCTACATTTTGGATTACATTAACATAAACATAAATGCATAAACATTAGTAGAGGGAATATCATTTATTAAAATGGCATTTTATTGTTCTGCTTGTAATTACAGTTATTATTGTTGAAATAATTTAATTAACGTCGTCAGTGAGTGGATTTTTTTTTTTTTATGTTCATCTTCCAGTAGATTAACCGGGGTTTACGTCATAGTTGTTTACATAATCTTGACCTGCGCAGACGTGATTGGTTTAATCCCGCCCCAACGTGACGTAAGTTTCGCCGCACGCTGGAGCTCAGCTCCTCTTTGAAACTGCGCCACTCCTTCGCTCCCTGTCAACATGGCGGCCGCTGTGGCGAACAAGTGTCTGAGTCCTCTGGCGTTTCTCACCCGGAGACTGTCCGCTCCGGAGTTCATCACTCAGTGCTGCTACCACAAGAAGGTGAGGAGTGCAGGGCCGGAGGTTTATGCTGCTTACAAATATTAATACAGTTCGCTAACCAGCTGAATATTGGGAACTTGGCTTTGATGGTGCTGATTAAAAACGTAGCCAGGGTTAAACTTAGTTAACGACAGCGTTAGTTAACGACTAGAAGTGTCTAGTTAACATTAACACATGAGGGTTTGTACAGCTGTAAAAATCCACATTAAAAGCACTGGATGCATTAAGGGAGCATCAAGTCTTCAGTTTGCAAGACCTGTAAAAATAAAAAATTCATTAGTTAATCCACCGATGGCGTTACGACACTTGGATTTCAGGTTGTATAATTTCATTGTTGTTGGCATATTTAGACTATATACTGCTGGTAAGCACATTTTAAAATGTGGTATAATAAAGTATTTCAACCTAGATTGTTCGTCATGATTTTATATTTTTCTAGCTTTTTCTGTAATGCTAAGTTACATGAGCCTAGCTCAGCATTACACCAAGAGAAGGAAACATTGTTGCGCATAAAATATTTACATACTTTCTGTTAAGTTAATATCTATTTGGTGTATTAGAGATGATCTTTTTAATCATAACGAATGTGAAGGGTTTGGGTATGGGGAAGAAGATGTGCATGTTTAAAGGACATAAATAAATTTAAAAGCTAAAATAAAATTAAACTTAGTAAAAAAAGTTTGTAGTATTTTAATTTATAGATGGGTTACAGGTTGAAAAGTAGCA
Source organism: Channa striata (assembly GCA_033026295.1). NCBI lineage: Eukaryota > Metazoa > Chordata > Actinopteri > Anabantiformes > Channidae > Channa > Channa striata. The sequence continues at coordinate 14,563,967 of CM065187.1, forward strand.
TGACATTGCTGATCTGCTGCCCAGGTGTCCACCGCCACAGATTTAAAGCTTGAATCGCATCCGATTAATGAGCTTTAGTGTTTAATCAGGGGTGGTAGAAGGTGTTCAGTAATACCTATGGAACAGTAGAGGAAATTATGCATAAACAAGGTTGTGACAATCAGAATGAAAGATCCACTGAAGCTAAGTTTGTTTATTCATGTACACAGCTGTTTTTTTTTTTTAGAAAGTTGTATACAGAAGCAAATAATATTATAAATATGTAGGTAACTCAATTCTGTGAGCAAACAATGTATAGAAAAATGCAATTTTCAAATTGCATGAAACTTGTGTGTAGTCCATTGTCAGACAAGCATTGTGAACTAAGCTGCTTCATTTTGTTTTGGTGAGAATGACTCAGCAGAAATAAGGCGAAGACTGCAGGATGTGGAGTTGGTGTAATGCACAATGAAAATGGCTCCTAATCTGTTTATTTCAGTCTCCTTATGTAATGGAGGAAACTTGTAGTTGTATAACATGGCTGCACACAATTTCTTCTAGATATTATTTACTTATTAGAGCAGAGTGAAAAAACAAAACATCAGGATGCTACTGCTATCCGGTTTCTCTAGTTTTTAGGCAGTTTGCTAAAACCCAGTGTGACACATTGTTGGTCTGTCGTCTTTAGGTTGTTGATCATTATGAAAACCCAAGAAATGTGGGTTCACTGGACAAAAACTCCAAGAAAGTTGGGACCGGTTTGGTGGGGGCTCCGGCCTGTGGGGATGTAATGAAGCTCCAGGTTTGTTTCTCATTAAACATGGATGATTGCCTTTTGTAAGCGTATGGAACTATTAGTGTTGAATTACAACAGTCAATTAAAAATACACATAGAGCATTTACACATTATATTCCTATTTTGCAAAGCAGATGGTGCTGAAAAATTACTCAGTTAAGCCCTGTTGCATTTTAGAGTAAACACAGTGCGAGAGCATTTAAATGGTTGCCTGTTTTTCTCTTTCTCCTTCTGAAAATAAAACTCAATAATCTTGACAGATTGAGGTGGACGAGCAAGGGAAGATTGTGGATGCAAGGTTTAAAACCTTTGGCTGTGGCTCCGCTATTGCCTCCAGCTCTCTGGCGACAGAGTGGGTGAAGGGAAAATCTGTAAGTGAATGACTTTGTTGTTGTTGTTGTTGTTTTTTAATTCATTCTTCTCAGTTTATGTCTTATTGAATGGAAAGGAGTTTTTTGTGGATTATAGAAATGTAAAAGCTGCTTTTCTTTTCAGGTGGATGAAGCTTTGATGATAAAGAACACTGACATTGCTAAAGAGCTCAGTCTTCCACCAGTTAAACTTCACTGCTCCAGTAAGTTTTCAGTGAATTCTTCGAATGTTTTTTTTTTCTGAACTGTTTAACACCGTCCACAGTATATTCAGTCTGTCATTGTTCCTCCCTCAGTGCTTGCAGAAGATGCCATCAAGGCCGCCCTGGCTGACTATCGCCTGAAGCAACAGGATGACCAGCAGGAGGCAGTGAGGGCCAGCAATTAAACTGAGCGCCCTCCCTCTGAGCTGGATGCCACTGTTTGCTTCCAGCTGCCAGGAACAAAAGTAGTAGTATTCCAGCAGCGTCAACTCACTTTCCTGCAGAATTGTTGAGGCACACCTAATATACTGATGACTGATGACAAGTTCACCGTTGTCAACCTTCTGTAGCAGTGTTAAACCAGGCTTAGTCTGTGTTCCTTTAACCCACATACTGTATCTTTAGCCTGTCACGGAAACGCACAATTTAAGCACTGTTTGGGTTGTTGATACAAAGTTGAGCCTTATTTTTAGCCTGTGCTACATTTGAAGATGTGAAGTTTGAAGAGTGTTTGTTTTAAATGATGTGATGATGGTGATACTGATTAAAGCTAAAAGGATGTTTTTTAGTATCCTGCAACCAAAGTACTGACCTTTTGATATGCAATAAAACACAGTGGCTTGAAACAGTAAAAGGGTCCATTTAAGTATAAACTATAACTATTTAAATATGCTTCCTTGTAATTCTGCATTAAAAGTATCCTGAATCATATTTTGTTTTGAGTGGAATTTATTTCTTTGAACAGTCTGAATAATACTTTTTACATCATACATTTGGACCTGTCGCAAAAGAAAAATCAGCCATGTTTTGGAGCTTGTTTATGAAGGATGAATATATTTAACTGGACCATGTAAATTAAATGTGTCTGCTGAGTAATTGCTTCCTACTCCTGGATACAAAGTCTTGCAAAGCATATTCAAGTCATAGTTTTGAGAGCAGTTAGAAGGCAGTTTTCTCTCCTGCGATCAGCTGAAGTGTTGCAGAGTCGCCGTGGATGTGCAGAGAAGGGGGCCGCAGACTCCTTCCAGTCAAAGGCTGCTCTGAATCATCGCTCTCTGGATGAGGCTGCTCTGAATCATCCTCTGGCTGAGGCTGCTCTGGAGGACTTGGCTGTGGGATGCTTGCTGTTTCAGCTACTTCACTGTCAGAAAGGTCACACTGTTCCTTTTCCTCGGGGGGACTTGGAGGCTGCTGGTCCAGGACACTGCCGTATGGTTCAGAGCTGGCCTCAGGATTGTGGTCTGCTACTTTCTGACTGAGGTCACTTTCCTCTGCTGCATCGACAGATTTATTTGGTGTGCGCAGGCTCTTGGCAGCCCTCATGATGTCTTGCTGGAGCTGCTTGTGGGAGTCCACTGGCTCACTTTCCTGCGCAGGAGCGGGATTTTCTGTCACTTCATTAAAGAGTTTAGCACCACCAGTTTTGTCCCTGTGGTCTACGTACATTTTTGAAGGGAAGGAGGAAGGGTAGTACGCATTGACTTTTCGCCTGCGGCTCATAAAAATTGCCCCAGCGGTAATAAGGAGGACAAGAAGGATAAAAGTGGCTGCAACAAGGATGAGGAGCATGTTCTCCTTTAGAAACGTCACAACCTCACAGAAAATGTCATTTTCCACTTGGATCGGGCTAAGCGGTGTGGTTTGATAATCAGAGGAGCGGTTGCTGAAAGGCAGAAAAGTAGTTAAGTTCCCAAATTCTTCCTCATCTGTACTTCCCTCTCGTGGACTCTCAAATCGTGGTGTAGCCAAACTGGTGCTGATGCAAAACACGACACACAGACCAATCTGACGAAGGGCCATTGTTTCTCTTCAGGATCTGTAGGTAAAAGTGAACAGGAAGTTAAATCAGTCTGTTCTTCCTATTTGTTACTGTTAAATTCAAGGCTTTGGCTTCACTCCAACTGCCAACCAGTTTTTTTATTAATTTTGTTAAAATGACTAACATCAGATCATTTATAAAAAAGAAAAATAAATAAAAAACTCTCCATTGCTACATACAGTGTAGATTAACCTTTTGCAAGTTGTGTGAACTGATCCTTCTGTTTTAGTTATTTCGTTGGAGCACTCTCATCTCTGCTCAGTCTGCGTGTCAGCATCTCCCACACGTTTACCCTTATTCTGCTTCATCTGTGTGCAAGCTGAGCCATATTAAAACGTCACTATCATCTGGAAATGTTTTCTTTTCTTTTTCTAAAATTAGTCCTTCACTAACCCCCAGGGCAAGGATACAGGGCAAACATGCCTGTGCAATCAGAAACATAAACGTGCACGTACTGTAAAGTGGTCATATGCACACATGGAATGAATCTTGACCTGCATTCTTTTTTTTGTCCATGTTAATTTCTAATAAACTTTATTTTCACTTTCTTTGTTCCTAAAGCTGCTCGGAAAGCATCATGGTGTTTTCACATCCCCCAGTTCAAGTTGTCACATGAGTCAACACAATGTCCAGACACTCCTATCTCACTTTAATGGGAACTGAATTTACTTTTGAAAGAAAACAACATGCCATTCCAAAACAGTTTACTCACCATCCACGGCAGCCGAAAAAGTGTCTTTATCGAATTTGCCTTTGATGGAGGATAAGTGAAACCAGTCCAAAAACAGTGAACTGAAAGGCAAACAGAGAGCACAGCAAAGAGTGGCGAATCCTAAACGATCCACACCACTTCTGCAGTTTCAGATTTCGGGCTGGAGGTTTGTCCGAGATGTTGCTGTTTCTGTTCTCCTCCCCCTTCATTCTCCCAGAGTAGTCTGAGGTCTGCAGCCTGCACACAGATTGTTCTTGTTAGGTAGAAGTTTACAGAGGGATGTGGGGGCAGGGCCCCCTCCTGCACGCTCCTGTGTTTCTAAATGGATGCACAAAACATCATTTAAATAACTTTTTAAAAGAGTATGTACATACGCTGAAGCAATATATATATATATATATATATATATATATATATATATATATATAGCTCCCAGGCCTCTGGTAGAGGACCCGAGCCCCAAAGAAGAAAGGGGCAAGTGGGGAATTTTTGTATATATATATATAAATATAAATATGTGTGTGTGTGTGTGTGTGTGTGTATGCATGTATGTAAATATATATATTCGCCACTTTACATATGTAGATGCACACACACACACACACACACACACACACACACACACACACACACACACACACACACACACACATATATATATATATATATATATATGTAAACCATCTGTCAAACATTATGATCAGCCATTCCTAGACTGAAATGTTAGGTGTTTCTTTAAACCCCCCAGGCTCTGACAGTGATGACTAACAGGACACCTCTTGGCCTTAAAAGAGTCAGAGAGCAGCTTGTGTGAGTGGCCAGCTAATGCAGGAAGAGGTTAATGTTTCCTGTGGACTAAAGTAACAGAAGAGGGGGGAAGGAGTAAAGCACACACCGTCAGAAACAATGTGTTTTTTTTCTCTAGAGGCAGCTATTAAACTCACACGCCGTGTGTGACCACTTTAGGGAGTGACTGCGTATGCCCGAACTTACAGGCCTTTGTGAACGTGTGTGAATGCATTTTTGGCAAGTCTACTTTGTTTGTAATTAGTCAAGACGAGTCCAGCTTTATATGGTCATCAGGAGCTCGGGATGAGGTCCTGCATCCTCCAGGTTTACATTTGTCCTGACTCTGCTGATAGTCATTGGTATGTGTCTCTGCTGCAAAACATGAAAAAAGGGGAAGAAGAAGAATGAAACACATGGCTTCGGGGCCTTGATGAGCATTCAGGGCTGTGTTTTCTTTTCACAGGAAGGGAAGTGAATATGAAATCTAGTCCATGGTAGAAAAAGGCCTTTCACAAATAAGGGAACTGAGTTTGCAAAAGTGTTCTCTTTTGTTTTGACTGTTCACAATTTGAAGATGCATATGAACATAGAACAAAACTGCCATCTTTACCTCGAACAACACAGAAGAAATAGCATTTTTTTAGTTAATTGATTTGACTGCTAATATACTAATTATATAATTCCAGTTAAATGCTAAAATAGTTCAGTCTAGATTGCTTTTGAGTAAATGTATTTTAGGATTCAAAATAATCAGTCCACAGGAGTTTCACAACTGCAACACCAACAAAACTTAAAGCCTCTGAACTTTGTTCTGTATTTATTTCCAGGAGGTTGCAAGAATTGATTAGGCAAGTACAAGCTGCTATGTGACAAAGTTAAATAAGCAATTTCTTTAATAAATTATTCCAACACAACAACTGCATCGAACACACTCACACTATTGGCAAAGGCACGTAAGGCACATTTTTGTCAATTAAAATATTCGTACAAGTAATCCTTTCAGCTGTCAGAGCAGTGCTTGTGAACCGAACACTGTCTGTGAAGAACAGCGATCCCTTGACAGAACCAGTCTTCCTGTCCCCTGCTGCTAAGTGAAACACCATCAGGGCACAACTCAGGATGTAAGAGAAAAAACAAAATCTTTGATTATGTTCTTTATTCTCCCTCCAGTGAACTGCAAGTACAAGTACATTTCAAGATCTGGCTTCTCCAAATGGAAAATAAATGGCACACGAAAATGAAACGATAACTGCTGTTTCGTTTGTCTGTGTTTTGTGCTCTGTGAGTGTCTCTTTACTCAGAAACAGTGCACATACTGATACTAAACCAGACGCATCTAAAAGGAAGCAAGAGTATTCACATCCGCCTCACACACTTTAGTCCACTGTGAGGTCTGATCGAAGCATGTCAGTGATAGTCCATCTAAATTATACGGTCATTTTCTGGAAGGAAGCTGCTGAGGGTCAGATTATCGCCTCCATCCTCATCACTGTCCCCACCAATGGGAATCACCCGGACACCGTTGGAAATTGGATTGCGTTGTCTTGAATAGCTGTAATTCCTCTCAGGCAGCAGTGCTGAGATGCACATCATCTCAGTCCCCTGCTGACGTTTTTTAACTTTGTACTTCCTTGCTGACAGCTTGGTGCATAAGGCAATAGTAGTGATTATGAAGATGGTGGCCAACACAGCTAGGGAGGCAATGGCAATGAGGCACTGCTTGACTACTCCTCGAGTGGAGCAGGACTGGATCTCAGCGTTGGCTGGACTCTTGGAGACCACACGTGGCGCTGCTGGAGTTGATGTAATTGATTTGGTGGTCGAAACAGGCAGCCTTTTGGGATTCCGAGGGATTAAGATTCCTGCCGCACTGGAGGAGAAGGCTGTGGTGGAGAGGGTAGAATCATTTGAAGCCGATGTAGTGGGAGACTCAGTGGTAGAGGGCGAGGAAGTTGTGTGAGGGACCTGTGGTGCTAAGGTGTGGGTTTGTGTTTCAGAAACGAGCTGAGACGTGGATGAAAGCTCAGTGCTGGTGGTGGCATTCGAGGTTACTGTGGCAGGTAAAGAAGTGGGGTCAAACACAGGTGCTGCCTCAGAGGTAATGTTTAGGGTCTCTGTAGTCGCAGTAGGAACAGTAGGACTGCTGATGTTCTGGATAAGGTGTGGAGGCTGCGTAAAATTCTCAGAAGAGGTGTTGGAAGATGCAGCTTGAGGCTCCGTGATGTTCGGCGTCTGCAGTGAAGACAAAGCGGCTGTTGTTGCTACAGATGCTGCAGACGAAGCTGACACTCCTGCAAAGGTTGTTGCAGGAGCTGTCGTTTCAGAAGAAGTGGTCGGCACTTCTTGATCCACTGTTGGTTTTGCTGTTGGTGACATCATTGAATTTTGGGACGGATGTGTCTCCTCAGCAGTTGTGGGGGTATGAAGCAATCGAGTGCCTAAGCTGCTTCCAGTAGCTGCTGTAGTGTTCACAACAACCAAAGCAACAGTGCTGACGTCTGAGCTGTTACTTTTGCTGCTCACATTTGCCTCTCGACTTTCCACTGTGGGTGACACAGCCGTCCCTCCTGTCGTTGTAGCAACATGCATTTCTGCAGGTTTGTGAGTTGCATTCTGTGTCTCTGTTTCAGAATGAAGGACGTGCTGCGTGGTTGGTTCAGCAGTTGAGTTGCTGCTGTGGGTTTCTGGGATGAACAAAACAGAAATCCCCCAAAGCAGATATAGATGCAGCATCATGATGGAATAAAAGATCTGAAATGATACAAAAAACAAGTTCTAATAAAAAATGGATTGAGAAAACCTGAAGTGCCAATTAAATAAGTACAGGAAATACACAGTGTTCTTCAACACAAGTACTTTAACTTGAGCAGTTTTTAAACAGTTGTACTAGATTGACTAAATAGTAAAAAAAAGACATGTATAACTAAAAAAACATTATTGAACCATGTGTCTGTTACTGAAATGTGTCGTGCAGTCATAAGATAGGATTAGATAATATAAACCTTTATTTGTCCCACAGTGGGGAAATTTCCAAAGTGTCTTTCACCACACCCATTGCTTTAAAACGACTGCTTTCAAACAGTAAATCGGAAACTTACAAATATGCTGTGAACACCTAAAGAATTCACAAAGTACGTTCTTTCAACCTTAAAAAGTGCAGCAAAGAATTCTAAACCATATTTTATGTACATTTTGAAATGTTGGCTAAATGCAGTTCAAGAATACAACAGGCAATGATGATAGGAACTAACCAACCTAGATGAATGTTTCCTTTGGCATACATTTCATAAGAAAACATCAAGTACTTTTTAGTAACTTTATCTATTATCGAAAGTAAACACTAGCTCCTGTTTAAAAAACATTTAACCAGACAAATATCTGAAATCTGTCTGCAGGGAGACAATTCTGTGTCTTACCACGTAGTAGAAGAACGGATGTGAAGATAAAAATTCATAAAATATCAGTTCAGCTCATTTCAGTCTTTGAGGAAAATCATCCTTCGTGCACTGCCTGTTGCACTGTTTGACTGAAGAAACAGGAAATGATCACACTCTTCACACAAGAAGCGTCACAGAGATAGTGCTTTTTTTGTATGTGTATTTTGATTGTAGCCATGAAACACAAAACCACAGAAGTGGTTTTTCACTAAGACGTTTCCTTAGAAACCCAGTTTTATTTTAAAATGAAAGAGAGAGAGGTATCAGAAGCATATAATATTGCTGAAGACCTAATAAAGTTCTACATTACATTTAGTAATTCAGCACATGCTTTAACAGACATTAAAGCAAAGTGCTATGAGAAGAAAAGTTTTCGTTTCATGACACGCAAGTGCAAAACAGACAAATCGAATTTTGTGTGTGTGTGTGTGTGTTAGCTCAGCTGCCAAATTCATACATTTTATGTGTATTTCTTAGCAGATGAAGTGTCTTACCTAACTGAGAGGTCCTGCTATATGAAGGATATCTTTTCTATATGTGCTCATCTCCAGAATGCTACTTCGTGTAAAGTATCAGGAAGTAGTCGGTTCTGTAAACTGATTCTCACATGTCAACTCCAGAGCTGTGGATTGAAATGAGGTATGTCATGTGGGTGAACACATTTGGTTTTGAAAGTTAACCATAGTGACAGAAGATCAGCTACATGACACTGTTTCAGAGTTGATAAATGCAAAAAATAAGAGTGCTGGTGTGATGTCTGATTTGGTGTTCTGGTTCTACTGAGTGCTATGTGACAACAGTTAAAAAGCTCAAACTACCTCACATGGGTAGTGAGGAAGTAAAAATGTTCTTCTTGTGTGTAAATGTCATTTCCTGTTTCCTATGACTCACAATAAAATGTGTTACTAAAAAAACTGTTAATGTCTGAAAGAAATAGACAAAGATAAAATATGTTTTCAGTGTTTAATTGTTTTTATCCGTTGAAGAAACAAACAAAGCTAAAACCTTTTGAGAAGTGACTTTGAATTTAGGGAACTGGAGGGCAGTCTTGTTATTTAAATAGGTGGTGTAAAATTCTTTGATTTTTGGACTCGGGTACTTTGACAGTCAGTGTTAATAGTGTTTATAGACACACACTCACACACTATTAACACACACACTATTAATACACTTTTAACACTGTCAAATTGACAGCAGTGCATGAAACAGCATATATATTTATACATATATATGTACTCACATCTACACACTATTAACAAACACAACTAATAAATACAGCTGATCCACATGGAAGAAGGTAAAGTCAAGCAAAAAGCCAAAAGCCTCACTGCCTTGCCATCCTACTTGCTTCTAAGAAAACATTAGACAAAACCATGAGCGTAAAGCCAGAACTTAGGTTCATGTGTCAAAAACAAAAAAAGTATAATTACAATAGTTTCACTATTAACTAACATCATAAAATTGCTAAAACTATGATGCAGAAATTACCTTTGGTGTTACATTTGTAACACAGCTTTCCTGCAACAAAGGATGATTTGAATGATCTTGTGACTGCTGCTTTAGCACCACTACCAGGCAAGAAAAGCAACAACCAACTTGTTCGACTTGATGTAGTGTTTGGTTAGAGCTGAGACGTTTAGTACATGTAGCCTGATGTAATCTGCCCAAAGTCGAATCTCATTGAGTAGAGGACATGTCATGCTGTGAGAAAACCTTTAAATAAGGATTAGGAAATATGCGTTTTTACTGGCTTTGATTATTTTTTAATGGGTGTGGAAAATAGAATTCATCCGCAACAATCATGCTTTCAGAGGCATTCAGATCCATATTAGTAGAAGTAGCAAACTTTACTAGCCAGAAAAGTACTACTCTTTGCTCATTGTGTAACTAGCTGAGCATTCAAACCGAAGATGGCAGCAGGGAAGTTGAATAAGCTCAGGGACAGAGGCGACAAGTGTAGGTGTAGAAGCCAGAAAATATAAGAAAAAAGGTAAAAATAGAGGTAAAATCTTTATTATGTGCACAGAACGTTTTGTTAGGGGTTCAGTGAAACACAAGCTGTGTGAGTGGTCCCTTCCCAACAACACTGGAGAGGGCGACTTAACACCCTTAACAGTGACAAGAGGCACCACTACTTTTGCACAACATTTACACCAGCGAGATGCCCCCCCCCCCCTCCCCCATTTAAACCCAATGTTAATTTTAAATCCCAGAAGAACAGGAAAATGTTTTAGCAGGAGTTCTTCCACATTCATTAATTTGATGGTTATGAGTGAGCAAATCAGTGGGAGGCAAAAAGTTCAACAGCTATTGTTTAAAAAAAATCCAGCTTAACTAACTCATTCTATCAAGTTGTGACTGGAATGTACAACAGGAGAGGAAATACATGTAAAAGCAGTGCATGAAACCGCACACAATTCATATTTGGCAACACAAAAAAAGAACAATGGAAATACTGATGCTACATACAACTTTTGGGTAGTAAGTACAAACTTCACATAAGAATGTTTTACCACAATTTGAAAACAATAAAAGTTAAGACTTTTCGTTCAACAAAAATGTCTTTTTTTAAATGTGTACATGAGCTGCAAGAGTTTTTCCTTTTCTGGGCAGAGTGTGTGTGTTCGTATGTCTGGGCAGAGTGTGAAATGAGTTTGATGAGAAAAATTAAAAAGGTCATCTTGGAATGTAGGCCTGGTCTCTTCGCAGTGGCGACGCCAAGCTGAATGAAGCCGAATCTTGAGTTTGGCCGTGGCTGACTCCGTCTGTTTCATCTTCGCTAAAACAACGAATGGTCCTGGAAAGGGGCCGCATCTTACATGGCAACCTTAGCAACCTGCTCTTCCAGTCTGGCAATACGGCGGTCTTGAAGGATAACACGGTCCCTGAGTGACTTGAACTCCCGCAGTACCTCTTCCAGTTTATCTTCCATTTTCTGGTCAGAGACACAATAAAAATTAGCTTTACGAAGCTCTTTCCACTTTTTATTTGACATGAAGAAGGCAGAGGTTTTTACAGCTTTAAAGCTCTGTAGCTATTAACATTTTCCATTGTTTTTCCACCCTAAATGCCAAAGTATGTGCTGACCCATAACTTATGTGATTTGTTCCAACCATAATAATTACTGTGAATACAAGAGTCAGCAAAGTGTTGTGTGCATTAAAAGTGCAACTTTAAAATGTTAAAGTACAGTTTTACTGTTGAGGAAAACTCAATTTATAATAATTAGTGTAACTAAACTCAAAACAAAATAAAGTAAAAGAACGTTTTTTAATCAAAAGCAGAGAACACTTTGCCGGTATTTGTCATCACTCAACCTCACCACTGAGGGCTGTGGAGAAGCGTGCTTTTGGACACTCGAGATGTTCTCTGCCTTGGTGGATGGTTTGGTCTCCAGGACGTTCGTCTTGACCACTTTCAGATCACGATTCTTTGTGGAGACGTAGCCATCTTTGAGTGAGATTAATATTGGGCTTCCGTTCTTCCCTGCAAACCACTCCTCTGCCTCCAGGGAGGGGTCGGGGCCGGCTGTGTCAGGGTAAAGGTCGTCCTGGAACAGATCCGACTGGGTAGGTGGAGAGAGCAGAAAGGACACAGGAAATGTCACAAGGAACATAGGACAGTGCAAAACAGGTTCGACTCCCAGTCCCTCCTACACGTCAAACCGTCCTTGGGCAAGACACTTAACCCCAAGGTGCTTCTGGGGGATGAGATGAGCACCTTGCATGGTAGCTGCCATCACTGGTGCGTGAATCGGTGAATGATGTATAAAGGCGCTGTTTAAGCATTGCCATTTATCATTCAAAGTGACATACCTTACGCGGGACGGTCATGATGATTGGTTCACACTTTCTCTCATGTAATTTGTAAAACCTGCAGAGACAATAATAAGAGCAACGACATTTACTTATTGGAGAGTTTACTGGGATCATTAAGTACTACAAGACAAATTTAGTCTGTTAAAATGAATATAGCTTAGGCTTGTTATTATTAGGAAAATTGAGCGTTTACTTTAAAAAAAAAAAAAACTTAATTTAAAAGAACACAAACCAGTGCATATGTGTGTGCAAAAAACATTATTTTCTATAGTAAAAGGACCAAGTTTATAGTAACTATAGTAGTGATGTCTTTTGACCTCTTTATCTGACAAAACAAGGCATGCAAATATGGTACATGGGGTGCGAAACTGTGATGGCAATTACTGTTCAATATTGTTTTTTATAAATTAAATGATTATGAAAACAATTGTCAATTAATTTATAAAGAGAATATTCATTAGTTGCAACCCTAGATGTCACCATGCAAGCAATGTCCGGGGGAGGAAATGCAGGAATTCTAGATTTCAAGTTATTATAAATTTGGTAGTTATAACTTTTTTATTATAAAGTTATTATAAAATGATGAACTTAACTTGTGTATCAGCTTTGAAATTCACAGAAGCAGAGGATAATAATCAGAGATCTGACAGTGGTTGTTGGTACCTTGCTATTTCACATTTGTTGACATCCAGGCCTCTCTTGGGCATATATCCCATACCCCGCTGTGGCTCCTTAGTGGAAAAGGTGTTGAGGTAGTGAACAAATGGTGCCTCATCTGTGATTTCAAAGTAGCGAATGCTGCTGTCACCCTGAAAACACAAATGTGCAGCTAAAAGTGAGTTTTTTCTGATTAAAAGAATCTTGGGGGAAAAAAACGGAATGACTTGATGACATTTCTCTCACCTTCCCACACAGGTAAACTATATTGGTGTCAGGGTCATAGAAGGGCAGCAAGACTCCATTACTGGTATCCATCTCTTGAACACATATTGGCTCGTCCATGTTGTCCTGGTAACACAGAATTATATACAATCTAAATATGTAATAGATTTTATTATAATTAATATTTCAGCTCGGATTAGCTACAGAAAAGGGGCAAAGAAAACTCCTTCTAACAGATCTTAATCTTTTCTCTTTGCATTCACTGCCCCCTGCTGGAGCTGAGATGTTACAGACACAAAATACTCAAGGAAAGAAACATGTTTACTAAAAAGCAACAACTGATGAGGGCAACATTTTGACATATATTAAAGGCATCTCTATAAAAGATAATTTAAAATCTCCAAGTGTCAAAGGGCGAAGGGCTGAGAAAGATATGCTCCAGTGACGTACACTTTTCCACAGGGCTAGCTGACGCTCACTCATGCGGCTGAATCCAGTGGTGAAAATATTTCCGTCTGCTAAAAAGATTGCTCTCATTGGTCGAGCTCCCTCATGGGCTTTGTCCTTCTCCTGGAAACAGATAAAAATACCTGTCAGACTGGGCAGCCATGCTCATAGGCTTTATGTCAAAAGCTTAGTGGGTCATTCTGGGAAACAATATTCCACATGTTAAGCATCTTCTCTCCAAATCCCCTTGGCGTTTTCACTTACCGCAACAATCTTTTTCTTACGGGGGTCAATGACGCGGACCTTCTTGTCCTTGCAGGCAGTACAGAGCAGGCTGCCATTGCGGCTCCAGCTGACACTAAAGATAACATCAGGGTGCATATCCTCCAGGTTGATCAAGGCCTCTCCCGTGCCCACATTCCAGATGATGATCTGGTTGTCACATCCTAAAATGGACACACAGCAAAGTGTGACCACACAAGTCTATTTTCAGAGCTTCACGTTGAACAAAACAATGCAACAGAAGCCGATCCCTAAGATAAGGGATCTGATTTGGAGCTCAGCTGTGCATAGTGGACAAGCGGTGGTTAAAAAAAAAAAACAACATACTATATTAGTTTAAGGGCAAATAGTGGCTTTAGCCAAAGATTACCTGCACTGAGGAGAACATTGCGAGCAGTTGGATGCCAGGACACAATGCCGACCCTTTTAGAGTGGCCTTCTAACACGACTACAGGTTCTGAGAGGGCAGTCTCCAGCCCATTTTCAGGGATCTGCCAAACCTGAGAAAGAATAATTACCAAAATTACATATCCAAGTTTTATACAAAACAAAATGGTCCACTGCAATATTATTTCATACAACTGAAGGGTACAGTGCAGTAGATCAAAGAAGAGGGCCAATGTTAAGTGTATTAATTTTCTATGTGCCAAAAAAAAAAAAAAAAAAAAAAAAAAACAGAATTAATTTTGCTAGATGAATCAAGTGTTTCACTGGCAAGAAAGCAAGAAATGTATAATACCACAAAATGAAACAGGTCTGGCAAGAACATTAAGCTACTTTTTCTATGTTCCTAATTCTCAGAAACACTTGTTTTACTGTCATTTTATGGGAATTAATGACATGTTTTAATTTTATGTTTTTTTTTTTTCGAACTGTCTCAAATGTAATTATTTTTTGTAATACCTTGTTAAAAAAATAAATAGAAAATTAAAATCCAAGAAAGGGATTAAACTATTAAAAAAGATCACGTGATGCGACTCTAGAGGTGTAGTTATCCTCACCATGACTGTGCAGTCTTCAGAGCCACTTGCAATGACGAGGTCATTATGAGGACACCAGTCGATGTCTAACACTGGACCTGTGTGACCACACACTGTGGGGTAGGCTTTGTCTATACGGCCCGTCTGCAAGGCAAAGGACAAGTAAGTTACAAAGGGGTTAAAGAGCCTGACCTGAGATAGAGGAATAAACTTCGGTAAGCTGGTGTCCTCAGGAGACAAAAGAACCAGTGGGGTTGACATTACTATCCTGTGTTTTATACAGCAGATAATACATGCAGCTCTGTGTGGGAAATTGTCTGCACTTATAAAGCGCTTTTCTACCTTAGTGGTACCCACTTTACCCTGCTTCATATTCACCCATTTGCATTCACAATCACACTTTGACTAAAACTAATTCTTCACTCATCTATGATTATCAAGTTGCAACGTCATACAAGGTCACAGAAAAAGGAAATAAAATCAGCAAAAAGGGCAACGAACTGTTTAGTAAAGTTGGGGTGGTTAGTGTCATAAAGTAGTTATGACAAAATGAGTCAGGTTGTGTTACTTGTTACATTTAACTCGAAAAGAACAGCTTATGTTCTTTTCATGTTACATTTTTATGGTATTGACCTTATCCATTCCTGTCGTCGATGGACATATGTTATTCCTACCTACTTCTGTAGAGGCAGAACATCCTACATTCCAGTGAATATAAATTAATTAACGCAGTGGCCCAAAACAGTTCACTCATCCCGTGTGTACATCATGTGTTCAACAAGGTAACAGTAATGGGATGCACAGTTCATGCCTTTACTATCACGCAGATTAGAACATTGATTATCTATGGCTTTTGCTACAGATATGAGCCTGAGAGAACAGCAGGGCATGGTCACAGCAGTAGTGCACTCAAGTCCAGGCCTATGGAATTGATCCACCACATTTTCTGAATAATATGAAAAGACAATATGTATTTATAGACATGCCTTGCAGCCTATGATCACATAAAGAAGTGTCAATAGCGAAGCTAAGGGGGGAACTTAGGTTGGGATTCTTCCCTGGAGAAAATAAATATGTTATACAAATACTAAATGTCATACAAATCTACCTCATAGTTGTTGTTCCCAAAAAAAATTAAGTGTGGTGATTAGTACTTGGATATAGATATCAGCAGCATTAAGTTTAATATGACATAACCTCTGCAACACACTAGCTGTTATAGACCAGAATGTAAGAGCACTGCTTAACATCTTGATACCAGGGCTTGTTCATGAAGGCAACAATGGATATAGAAGGTTCTGAATATTTCATGCAAACCTGGACCTCACAGCTCCTTTATAATCAAGATCTTCTGCATGTAAACAAGCAGCAAGAAGAAAACATCTCGCCTTTTGTAGAGGAAGAACAAGAAACGCTCCTCCGCCACTGGCCTCTATGATGATGGCAACAAACTTGGGATTGACGGCACAGAAGGAGCTGTCCCATGTGACCCTGGAGACGCGAATGTCATCGTAGCACTGGTCATTTCTCACGGCCTGACCGAAGACATGACGGAACTTGCTCTGTCGCACGACTCGCCGCAACATGTCTGTGGAGGCAAACAGGAGTGCAGGAAGTCAGAGTGTAATAAATAATGCTTGGTGTTTTGCCTACAAATCCTATTTTTAAAGGCATTTTAATAGGCTGTATAATATATAAGCTCTGGCGAAAGTGGCCATTTTCCACAGAAACCGATGGTATAAAACGTGAAAATGAGCACCCTTCTGTCATCACTGAACACTGAAAATAAAACCTTGAAGCATAACTTTGGCTCACTGCCAGCACAGTCTGTCTGATCTGAGATTATGTTTATTAGCTGTGACACAGTTTGTTCCTCTGAATGCACAGGAAACAAATCAGCTCTGCCTACTTGCAAACAGTAGACAGTTTTTTTTCTCCGGCTACGTTTACCTCTTATTTCTTTATTCCTAGGTGCCTGCGATGTTGGGAGAAAAAAGTTTTAATAGTTTTCATCTCAGATAGTCTCCATTTTAGTGAAATGTGTTTTACTTGTCATTGAGAGCTTTACCCAAGATCATAAACTTTAGGTGGTAACAGTGTCAGCGTCAGGCATACAGGCAAAAATGTCATGAGATATTTTCTGAGGCATTTCATGAAATTAGGGAGAACTCCAAACTACATTTTACAAAGTAGGGACTATTGACTTGGGGTGCAGGAAAGGTCTTTTTTCCAGTGCTGTCATCAGTGATCAAATATTTCTGAACTGTGGTCACACCACAGATGGCCTGCTGCTGCTGCCCTGAGATTCTGGAAACGCTCTAAATTGTTGATCCACATTTATTAATCACATTGTGGCCCAGTAATTCTTCAAGCAAGTTCACATCTCAAAATTTTCAATGCCAATTCACACGCAGTGTTGACAAATGTTCTCAGAGCAGCTGAAGAACCTAGTTTTGTCTATTTTATTTTTAAAAATGTATTTGGTGCCTGAGTGAGAGCTATTAGTGACATGCATTGTTGTGTAATTACCTGGAAAATATACTTTAGCATCTCAGGGCAGTAATTAAGCTGCCACTCTGAAGCAACACACTGAGTCATTATATACAGGCTGCAGGGTTTTTTTTCAACAACTCACAGCTCTGTCATCACACTAAACCACCTGCTTCTTCATATTCAGTCATTAATTTGGAAAATGGAAAAGCCAAATTACGACCGTTTGAATGTATTTAAGAATTTGGATGTTTACAAAAACTTAACTCACCAACAGCAGAGGATATTTTATATAGTTTGCAAAAGACTGATCAAAACGTGCACATTTCATTTAAAGTGATAATTTGGGAAAATACCCCATAATATACACCTACACAGGTGCATTCAATTATTAGGGCCAAGCAGATGTGTAGACTGTGTCTGTTGGCTCTCTCTCCACATGTTTAGGTGGAATAACAGTTGTACAGTTTTTGTTTTTAATCTATTTATTCTACATCTTTATGTGGGGTAATATGTTCTTACATGGTAATCTCAAATAACCAAAAAATGTAGCTCTGGCAATATTTCCAAATTTTGTTTTACATGAACACTCATGAAAGTGATTAAATATTTATTATAATTTATGTGGCATCCTCCCTCAAACGAAAAAATGGGGCTAGACAGAATATCAGTACTGTACATGTGGTCTTAAAACACTTTAATATGTGATATGTTTTTTGAAATTTAACCATGAGCCAAATCTATTGTTTCAAAGTGTATTATGGAGCCTGACGCTGGAAAGGCCTTGATCTTCATCCTAGAGAGCAGTAAACCCAGATCATGTTCTTGTGGAGCTGCATAATATCTGTAATAACAGCGACTGATCAGAACAGTGTGTTCCCTCAGCTCCATGCAGGAGAAACTCCCGTCACTCCGAGCATCCTGCAGCCGGGAAAACCAGCGTGCTGCTGCCTGTGCTCCATCACAGCACAGGCAGGACTTTACTGAGCATCATGCCGGTGGCCTGACTCAGTGTTTGCTTATTAATATGCATTTATTATGGCCCACGAGAATAAGCTGAATGAAAATGCGATGGCTTCTCTGGTATGTAGTAATAAAACGTAATGAGGAGCCCTGCTGGGGCTCTGTCCCTGTCTGAACAATGCGACCAAGTCCCCATCGCGATCACTTCAGCTCTGATTAAGCTTATCGTATTAATATTAGCCACATGGGGATTTTTTGTTGCCATCGCGGTCGTATTCGCCGCATGTGGAAACAGCTGCACGGAGCTGCCGTTAAACAAAGGCTGCTGCTAGCGTTAGCTGATGCTAGCACACAGCTCGGCGCGTCCACTTCATTTATTAGAACGAAGAGCTGCAGAATCGAAGGATCGTGTGACGTGGTTTTCTCCAGTCTCCCGTCACTGCTTCTACATACAGCCTGCGATAGTCGCTTTCGTTAGCGCGGAGTTGTTCATGCAGCGTTGTCGTTACCGTTAGTCAGACAGGGGGGTGGAGTACACGCTCCAGAGGTGGCCATCACTTGAAAGTTACGCAGTCTGTGGCGTTATTGGGTTTTTAAAACAATTATTGCAATACTATATGATAATTACAGTTAACGTTACACACACGGGCGACGACGGTTTTCCGCCGCACTGCCCGGCAGCAGCCCGGCAGCTGTGCCGGGGCTGGTCCGGTCCAGTCAGCCGCTAACACACTAATGTTAGCTAGCTAACGTTCCACCGTACGCATGGAGAAGACGCGTGCTAACGTTAAGTTACGGTTTTCTTAAAATGATGAAATATGCCGCCGTGGCACGTATGCATACGAATCTGTTCCCTGACAGTAAAATGTTCCATAGCGTCCTTTAGCCGGTATTTGCATCCGGACTGCCGATGAGCGGCACGGCTCCGTTCAGCTAAAGCTAGCTTAGCGTCCTAGCCGAACGGCTAACCGTTAGCTGCGGTGGACCGCCGCCAGCTGACGCAAGTGCAGATATTTCCACCCAAGGTTTTTGGTTGCTCCCGTTCTCCAACCCATCCAACGGTGTGTCGGCACAGCCCCGACCATCCAAAGACACACAAAATGCAGAATGCCAGGAGACTTTTCGGGCTTTCTTACCTCTTAAATCTATGTAAGATTTTCGTAACCACGGGGGTAATCAATCACAATACATGAATCTGGTGGTTTAGGCGCGCCCTGATCCTGCAGGACGTTGCTCTGGTCCCTTGCTTCCAAAGAACCCAGCTGCTTTGCTCTATTCCCCTCTTTATCTCAAATGCGAGGCCCCGGAACGATGTTTAAATCTCGTGGTATCTAAGGATGCTGGACAAACAGAGCATCCCCCGTCCGCTCCTCACCTGTGGAAGACTAGCAACCGCCTATTCTCATCGTTATTGAATTCAGCAGGAGACGCTGACGACCGGCTACAGCACATGCGCAAAGCAAAAGTCCCATTTAATTTCCAGGGCTGGGAGTTGGGATGGGGCTGCAGGAAAACCCGGCTTTCCCTCATGTCATCTTCATGTCATCTGAAGTAGCATAGACACATTGATTCAAACCATCTTGTTCATTTATGGAAAAGCGTGGCTTTATATCCCACAGCATCTCCTGTATCAGCCCCCCCCAGCACGTCCTGTTCAAACCCAATGGGGAACACTCCCATAGTCTGTAGTGAACCACATGTATTCAGAGATATCAGCTTTTAACCATTCCCTCTGTTTGACTTATTAATAATAAACAATTATGTTATTACTAAACGTATTTGCGCACTATGGTTGACTACATGTGAGTGACACAGTTTGACTTATTCAATTACTCCCTAAGATGTATGCTTACAAGGTTAATTCTGATTACAACTGATTATCTTCTAAGAACAAAAACGTAAATAAAATGTAATTATCAATATCAGCTTGTTTCTTTAAAGGTATTGTGTTTGGAGTCTTTTGCAGTATAAGGTGGCAGCAGGCAGGGAGATTGTTATGGATTGTTTCCAACATGGCCACAGGGATGAAGAAAAACACAATAATACAGCACATTTACCCTGTGATGTGAATTAGAGTCACCGTGAGCAAGACAACTTTTTTTGTCCTTAGCTTTCATGTGAATGCTACATCACATTGTGTCCATGCAGATAACACTGTTTTCTTTTTATTGAATTACTTTAGTTTTATATTGAATTACTCCAGTAACCAGATGGAAAATTAATGACTCCTGATGTTACTTTTTGAGGCATCTAAATACTGAGGATTATATATTGCTTCAGTGTTTCAAATAACTTACTGTACCTTTCTTATAGGCTGGTTGGACTTCTGGTGGCCTCTCTCTGGGTTTCGTTGGGACATCAAAGGTGGTTTTAATTTGGGAAACCTTCACGATTGGACTCTGCTCTGTCACTCGGTCCAGAGTTTTGGCCCTTTCAGGTTTGACTCGGCTCTGATGTCTCTGCATTTGGTTTGTTTCCTTGACAATTTCTGACACGGGCTTGTAGGAACCCACCTCACTGCTGTTTCCTGCATCCCTTACCCTACTGTAATTGGTCACATCTTCACGGGTTACCTTGGTTATCGCATTTGTCATTGCTGAACTGTGTGCTCAACCTTTCAGGTAGCAGCTCAGGGTAGACTTCTCTTTTCCCAGGACAAGCACGTTTTTCTGTTTTGAATTCTTTTTCTGGTGTGACCTCAGGTATGTGAACAAACTCTTTCTCCTTTTTTGCATCAGGAGGAGGTGAGATTTTACATCTGGATCTTTCCTCTGGGAAAACTTTTCTTTGCAACATATCCAGGTTTTGAGGCTCTTCATCTGGAGACAGTTTTGCCACGCGCTCACAGTATTCAAAGTCGATCATATCTCCGTAGTGATCATCCATCTGTCCGAGTGACAGATGTTCCCAAGCGCCGAGGCCAATTGACAGCCGTCGTATGTTGGTTGGCACAGTGTAAGTGCCTCTTTCATCCCACAGTAAGCACATGTCTTGGTTACTTGGAGCGCAGTGTGGAGGATCTTTGTTGAAATGAAAAGTATGCCTCCTCTTGACCCTCTCTTCAGACCGCAGATGATCTTTGCCTTTTTTCTGGACCTCAGTAGACATTAATTGTGCAGTTTTAAGCTTTATGAATGGATTTTTAGGTTTTTTGGGGACAGGTGGAGGTGGACCTTTAACTTTGGGCTTTTCTTTTGGAACGGACCCCTCGTTAGAATCAAACGGAGCGGCGTCTTGTGCCATCTGTGAGCTGTCCGTACTTGTATCACATTGTGTTGCCAGGGATGTGTCTTTCATAGGCAACAGGTGAGTTAAAGGTGGGGGGCTGATGACAGCAGATAAGCAAACAAGCTCACTTTCCCTCTTAGAGGTCGCAACCTGTGTTTTTCCATCACACTCCTCGTTCAAAAGCAGAGGAAGGCAATCACATTGCTCTAATGAAATTGACAGATTTTCTTGCAGTTCTGGTGTTTCAGAGCTCTGGGGCTTGGCCTTTAGGGAGTGATAGTCGACTTCTGTGCAGAAAGCTTGGTCCTCCTCTTTCTTGATATTTGAACTACCTGTAACTCCTGCTTTAGCCCTCTTAGAGACAGCACCAGCAAACCGGCTCTGATGGGATTGATCAGCTTGCTGTGGTTTTTCTGCACATGATCTTTTTTTTATGTTTTCCTCATTTTCATTTTGTGGGTTTCTTACAGAAAGATCTACTGTAGCAAAATGTGGTTCACAGTTTGACTTAACAGCTCTCTCCTCACCCCCCTGCTCCTGTGAAATCAACCTGACTGCTTTGTCATGCACATTTTCCAAATCACCATTGCTCTCTCTTAATCTTTGCACTGATCCGCTGTTGTTCTGTGTTAACAGGTGCTCTGTTTCAAAGTGAGTATACATTTGTGTCTTGCTGTTCTCATTTGTGTTTTGCTCCCTCTCTTCCTTTCCTCTTCCAGTTGTCCCCATGTGGGCAGCACCAGCATGACTCGCTCCTTTTAGCAGACACCTGCCGCCTGTCACTTCAGCCAAATGTCGACCGGTTGCCGTCTCAAAGCAGGCAGCTGAACTCTCTGCATGTGCTTCCAAAAGTGTGTCATATTCTCCTTTGCTTTCCTCGCCATTTCCATTTTCTTGGGGCGTATTTGTGGAAGCTTGTGGAAGGTTATGGTCACCGTAGGTGGCAGATGTGTCTTCTTCAGCTGTTCTTCTAATAGATGATTGAGGATTCTTCGATTTGTTCCTGTTGCCTGAAGCAATAATATTTCCTCCATCAGATGACATCCAGGTTTCATCCTTTTCAAGCACAACAAAGTCCTCCTCATTAGTGGATTCAAATGGGTTTGTTCGAATCCTAGTTTGAGTGTCAGAGCCTAACTTGCTACAACCAATTTCACATTTCTTTCTGTGCTCCTCCATAGCTGTAGCCCCAGTAGAGACCGCAGCCTTCTCCCAGAGCCTTGCTTTTTTTTGGAAGTGTGTTTCGTCTCCTTAGCGCTCAGGACAGATTGTGACCTCTCCACAGTTCGAGTGACACCCCAGACCTCCGTATCTCCACCCACCCACTCTCGCCTGCTGCTGAAAGGGTGCTCCCACTGACCTAGAGCCTGGATTGGCTGTCTAGTTTGGTGGTCTGTATGTGCAGGAGTGACTGTGTGCCCTTCTTCATGCCCAGTGGCCAGGCCACTGCTCCCACTAATCTCACCAATACTATAGGGGGTCAGAAAACTGTCATTCAGATCTCGGCTCTGATCTTCTGCTCTTGTCTCCGACTGGTGCGTGTGTGCAGTTTGCTCAGACCAGTCTGAGTTATCATTCGACTCTTCATCTTTTTCAGACAGCCTCTCCAGCTTCTGGCCCATGTTTGTTGTTCTGCCTCAGCATTAGGAAAAGAAAAAAAAACACATGTGAAGACACTGTAGTGGGTTTATAAGCAAGTCACAGTCATGTAATGGGGATGACTTGTCAATCTCTCTCTATTTTTGTGTATTCTTCTACACTTCTCACATTGCCCTCCAACGACCTCTCTGTCTATCTTTCCCTATTCTGTCAGAAAGGAATGCTGCGGTGGCTATAATTAAAGTTGGTCTAACTGCTGCCAGTGAGTCAGGAGGCCAAAAAGGAAACAAGACGAGTGAGATAAGAGGCCGGATGCCAGGTGCCAAGGTCAAATAAAATATAGAGTTTAATCATAGGAAATGCTGCCAAATAGACATACATACTTGTAAAAGTCAATTAACTTTGTTTAGATGATTGAAGAAAAATTCTTCAATTACATTAATTTCAAATTTTTTATTGCTTATAAGTAAAACAGCAGAGCCTGAATCATGCAAAATTCATTTGGTTTAGAGAGAGGCATGTTTGTGCTGTATAGCTCAATTCTATCTATCTGAATGTCTATGCATGTTTTCGTTACAGGAGAAGATTAATAGTTACAAAGTTGTTAGCTAGGTATTGGATAAACTGAATTAAAAGATACTGGTCAATAAGTAAAGATTAAAAATCCTAAAAGTAAATAATGAAGGGGCATGAGTTCATGTGACAGCACTGTGGATGCACTTCTGCTTTACACATAGATTTATATAAAAACAGCCTTGAAGGAAAAAAGAACTTTCAAGTTGGTGCATGACTGAGTTTTAATGTGCAAAACCAAAAGGACTATATCAATGTGTTTGCCCCCCACCCACACCCCCACCCCCCACTCCCTCACATGGTTTCTTTACTCCCTTAAAGGTAATTTCCGTGCTTTAACCAGCTGACATTGTTTAACACTCAGCTTCATAGAGTTTGTAAAAACCATGGCTGCATTACTTAGTGGGAGGCATCTCTGACACTAGTTTGTAAAACCCCCTCACTTATTGTCTCGGTTTCCTTTTCCATTTCCCATTCGTGTGTCTCTCATGCTCCCAATACTAAATCCACCATTTATAAGAGACGTGTGGCAAGTCCAGTCTTAAGATAAACTTAAAAATTTGTTTCCCAACAAAAAATACTTTACCAGACCTGTGGAACACTAAGCACATCACATAATATACACTGATCAGTCATGACATTACGACCACCTGTGCAATTTAATGCAATCCAACACAGTGGCTCTGCCATGAATTCAACTTCCAGGGTTATAATTTCTCCTTTTTTAGGTTGAAAATTTTATAAAGGTGACAATTCTACAGCATGTTTATTATTGAGGTCAAAGTGGGTGGTGTTTGAGTGAATAATAATAAGAGGTGGGTTCTTACGTTTTGGTAAATTAGTGAGCTGCTCAAAACATTTGCATTACATTACACAGGCAGTCATAATGCTATGCGTGATTGGTGTAGCTCATATTCAAATGGTCTGTGTAACAGGATGATATTCAGACATGTGAACTAGTTTGGCAGTAAAATTTTGATCTACCATTCCGACAGACACAACATAAGGTCATAAAAAGATAAAGATATGCCCTGGCTAAAATGACATAATAGTTTAATGCAATATACTGTCCAGTGTGCAGCTGCTCAAAGGACAGTGCACAGCATAACCGCTGTATATGCAGTACAATAAAGCACATATTGTCAACTCAAGTGACAAATATTGTCAAATCTTATGGCAAATATTAACTTTTAAGGACCTACATCATAACATTTACGTTCTCCCATTTACAAAGACAACCATTACTGTGTACATTTATTGTCTGTTATGTAATGAACAGTGCAGTTACACTAAAATAAATCATCTCAGAATGGTGATATAGTATGATAGGTAGATACTTACTGAGGCTGAGGTTTAAAACTGATGCTCCGTCGGCCCTTGGTCCTGTTGAACTTAGGCGTTTCTAAGTTCAGATCTTCCTTTTCAGCCGATGTCACCTGCCTCGTGACATCACACGGACTTCATTTGACTAATTCAATAAGATCACTCTCTGCCCTGTCCATTCAAAGCCTGAGGCTGACAGAGGCATTTCACACGATCAAAGACATACTGAAATAAATAAAGTGCTCGTGGAGAATTGTTTACAAAGTTTGGCATCAAGTATAAATGAACTGAAATGAAGTTTTTATTATCTGCAGCATCTTTAAACTTAAATGCCTTTCTCTTAAAAAATGTAAACACAGTGAAAATACTAAAGAACTGTCCATGCTTGCTGATGAACATCAATCATTTGAATAACACATTATGCAGAAGAAATGTTTTATTTTCATGATAAACAGTAGACTGGACATCATTTTAACAAAATGTAAAAAAAAGTGCATTACACATAAACATTGGCAATGTACAATACAGTACAGTACATGGAAGTTAACAAAAAACAATGAGCGTAACAAAGTCCCAGAAGGGTTTTTAACTTCTACATTTTCCACTCATCTCAAGCTCACATTCCCTGGGGGCAGACTTGTGCTCCATACAAAATACACACTCTGAATGTCTGCCCCTCTTGGTATTTCATATTAATGTCCTTCCTCACAACATCCTCAATGTCTGGCTCTTAAGTTGGATTGTCAGTTTGATGCCTGCTGTCTGGGATTAATGCAATAAAAAAAAAAGAAATCATTGCCATTTTAAATTGAGCCTGAAGATATGTGACTAAGTTAGCCATGGCCCAAAGTCATTTTTTGCTGTGGTGCAAACACGAGAACTTAATTATAAGTGCTTCTCAATACACAGTAGCGTATCAGTGCTTTTCTTAATATCAACCACGTCTGCAAGCTAATGTACTCAATAGCAAACTTTAGAGAAAAATATATACAGAGTGGTAAGTTTCAAAGACTTAAATCTTCCTTATATAATGTTTTACTGTCAATGATAGCTCCCATTCCAGCAAGTAAGGTTCTTCAGCCAGCTACCGAACCAATACAGTGTACCACAAAGTTCAACAATATCAAACAAATACAGTAATATTATAGGCTATTAATAAATGGAAGTCCATTATGTGTGTATTTAGGGAAAGGGGGCCGCTGTGCATGAGCGTATGAGTGTTTGCATACATTATAACATGTGCCAAGTAATACATTGCAAGGGGCATGGTTATTAGTGGGAGCGAGGGTAAGTAATGTACAAAAAGCCAGACCATCAATGAACTCATTCTGCTTTGCTTCATAACTGAGCTAAGGCTGAGGTTAAGGCACTTAAATATAAACTAAATTTAAAACATGAAATAAAAAAAAAATGGGGCATAAACCTTTAAAAGAAGAATGTGAGTTTTTAGAACATGAATGTGAAAAACCCTCATCAGGCCCACCGGTTAAGAAGCCTTCACACACTCAGAACAATCATATTAAATTACATACGTACCCAAATGAATTGTAATGTAATCTTAGTGGCTTTAAAGGTTTGATGAGAAGACTGACACCACTCTGAAATGTATGAAGCTGCAGGCAGCGGCCAGTTAGCTTAGCACAAAGACTGGAAAAGAGGAAAAAGTTACAGGCCACCTCTCTTCTAAGGGAATATTATCTACTTAATAGCACCACTTAAGGTCACAGATAGATGAGTAAAAACGACTGTGTTATTTTACATTTTATACATTTCATGTAACGTGTTAATTGCTGAAATTAGGAGATGCAGGACTAGTGGGTTTTTTTAACATTTGGTCACAGCCAGGCTACTTGTTTCCTCTTGTGTCGAGTCTTCCTGTTAAGCAAACCTAATCATTTGTACAGGTAGTTTCACCTTTAACTTACCTAACTTCCCCTCTAACTTTTGGCAAGAAACAGTAGAAAATACACTTTCCAAAATGCCAAACTATTCTTTTACAGCCTTTAGCAATGTCTCCACTTGGATTTTTCTTGTCACAATATTTATGATGTCCCTTTTCCAAATGTGTGGTCATCAGATGCTCTCAGCAGCTTTCTTTGTGTGCCTTATTTTACATCATGTTCATATAGCAAAACAAAGGAAAGAATAGGTTAAAGGCAAAAGCAAATTGAGTGCACTATATAAGAGGAGCAAACCTGCAGCTCCCTGGCATCCAGTTATGACAGGAGGAGAAGTTTGTTTTTAAGTTTCTGATCTAATTATAGAAAAACAAAATCCACAAAGATAAACAGTACAGTTAGAGATGATTAGGTATTTCATGAATAGTTATCATTCGTTCTTTGCACAGTTTTCATTTCTTCTGAAGCAGAAGCACAGTCATTAAACTTGCATGTGCTTTTCTTGCATACAAAACAGGCATCGTTCAGTACTTCTGCAGCACACCCAGCGTGCCGAACACAACATCAACCAAACTTGCAGAGTTACACCCTGTGGCACAGCAACTTTGGATTGGTGACACATCATTAAAAACGGTTTAAAAAATATATCTGAACATGTGCAAAATGAGAAGCTTAAATAGCACATGAGGAAAGACCTGCATTAACTGATTGTAGGAGTGAAAGAGATGAGATATCTACAGCCTGTGAGCGATGGGCTTTGCAGTTTTTACAAACAAAGGAAAACTAGAGTTATCAATTGCTTAACAATTTTTTATAATTTATCTTCGTTATTTTGAAAAACAAATTGAGTACCGTAAGCACTGTAACTTTCTCATAATGGTTCTGGTATTAAACGAAATAAACAAGAGTCACAGGAGAAGACTCTGAACAGCAAAAGTGTAACTACTCCTTTGAATCACACAGTGGTTTTTCTTTTTAATATTTTTCTAATGTCTTTCTAAGTGGTCAAGTGTTGTGCTCAAGTGCTAAATTCATGCATGGTTAGTGTGCCTTTGCAAATATTTGAGGGTTTGGCTAAATCTAATCTATGGGTGTCCACATATCAGTTAAACAGGTGAACCGTGTTTACTATGGCAGCCTGGGTGAGGAAAGGAGAAATCTGTAAGTGATCCGCAGAAACCGTGCCGAGCTTCTGTGCTGACTACTGCCACCAAGGTCAAAAATGGGACCTGATAATTTGATATGGCCTTGATTACCCCAGAGATGACGTGAACAAACTAACATTAATCTAATTACTATTTAATTTTTTTCAGCCCAATTTTAAATTTTCTGAATTGACACTGTATTATGAGAAATTTGAATCCCTTCTGTTTTTCCGCCTAAGCATGTTCAGGATTAAGTGCTTTAATGACATTATTACATTTACTTTAATAGAGGACGTCATTGGGCAGAAAACAGTCGCTTTTGAGTTTGACCAAAACAGTCTGAGATGCTTGTGGTTCGAGGTATGGTAATTTCCTAACAGGCGCAAAGCCTCACACATGCTCACACCCATATTTCAAAACTTATGCTTTCACATGGTATGCCCTATAAGTGGTAACATGAGGAGATACTTAATTCAAACAGGCTCAGCTGCAAACATTCATTGAGCTACTTTTGATACTGCTGATGAGCTGGATTGAAAAACATACAGTATGCTGACAAAAGCAGGTTACTTCAGGTATTCAGGTACTTTTCATCCACATCAAAGTGCTAACCGTAAACTTGTCAGGAGTCAGAAGTAGACAACTACATTTTACAAACCAACAGGTGTCCTGTTTTGAGATTATGCCCAGACTGCCCACTGAGGCAGGATAATGCTCCTCTCCACTGGCCTGTAGGGGAGATGTCCTGTATGAATGATGGGCAGGCAGGTTCAAGCCTTTAGCATATGTTAAAAACAACCAGTCCCATGTGGATATTCATGCCAGTAGACAAAGTGAGGATACACTCACTTACTGTAATTGCACAGAGGACTGCTGCAGCTTGTTACGGTGGAGCTGGAGGCCAGGGCATGACAGGTCTGAGCAGAGCTTCATTTCTAATACAACAGAACTATAACAGGAGTCATCTGAAGATCCAGAACCATCAGAGAGAACCTGGTGGAGGCAGTGCCTCCTCCTTCATCTCTTACCTTAAGGAAGAGGCCCCACTGGGAGTTGGCCCTCCATGGCCAAGCTTGGCAGCTTCTCAAGCTGCTGTGTCCTCTGTTGCATGAGTTCCAGACCAAATTCTATCCCCAGTCCTGGCATCTGCAGCTGAGCCAGACCCTGCTGCTGGAGCTTCACTGCATCCCCAGCTTGTAATTTTAAATCATCAGCAGCAGTCACACTGCTTGATCCTGTACCCTCCGTTGATACATCCCCATTATCTCCCTGTGGTTCATCCATGTCCGCCGTCTCCACTGAGCCGTAGTCAGAAGGCGTATCTTCACAGCTCATAGGTGAAACAGGTTTCTGGCGGCTGGCTAGGGAGACAGGTGGCACACCTGGGGCACAGGTGGCACAGCGGTACAAATGAGTACAGGGCAGGACAATGTTAGTAGGGATGACTGCAGGAGAAGGCAGAGTCTGCAGAAGTGGAGTAGAAGCGAAATGAGTTCCAGGCGGATCTATGCATATGGAGGGGACAGTGCAGTGGCGAGAAGGGTTAAGGCGGTGGGAACGGCCTCCTGCTGGACGATCACAGCGCCGCCCTTGTGGCAGACGCAGGCAGTCTTTACAGGACTGGTAAGAGGGCTTCACTTTTAAAGGGTTTCCTGTGCTAGCACTGTCCTAAATGGAGTAAAATTGGAACAGATCGTAGTATATGGTCAGTGACAGGCAGGATGGATTAAATGTTAATATTAGTAAATAAGCTATTCCCATGTTAACTGTTCAAAAATGTGCAGATAGACACAAAGCATGACTTTACCACAGTTAAAAATCAACTTTCTCTCAACTCACGTCAAAAGCTGCAGGGCAGCTGCGCTTGGCAGCTAGACGGTTACTGTTGTTGGTGTTCAGGTTGGCCAAGCCTAACCGACTTTCCTCCGTCCTCTCCGCCTCCTCCCCAGCCCTCTTCCCATTATCTGGTGTCTGGGCCAAGGCTGCCATCTCAGCTTCTTCCTTTTTTGCTTCTTCCTCATCCTCCTCCTCCAAAGTACTGAACTCGAGCCTCAGTCTCATATCCTCCAGCGGGTCCAGACGCCCACATGTCTGAGCTGCTGTGCCCTCGCCAGGCAGGGCTAAATGGGCCATGGGGAAACCCTCATCCTCCAACAGGGCATCTCTCTCCACATCTTCAATCTCAATGAAAACTCTTTCCATACCCAGCAGAGGAGGACCCCTCACTGGGGTCGAGGGCTCGCTGTCTAGTGCAGAGTCTGACAAACGTCTAAAGTAGTAATTGTAGTTGAGAGAGTCAAGGGGTTCCATCTCCAGACCCATATTCCTGCAGGGAGATGCCCCGCAGCCTCCCCAGGCTTCATCCTCTCTGAGCACTGGAGTTTCCTCCCCACCCGTACAACGCCCAGAGGCCTGCAGATCATCGGAGCCCTCCTCATCTGTTTCAGGCCTCCATAGCTTGTTGTGACGCTGTTTACTGCGAAAGCAAAATACATTTTGATCACGTAAGAAAGAAACAGAGTGACTGAAAGCTTCACAAAGCAGAATTGCTACTTTTTTGTATCTATCTACTAGAATCATATAAAGATAAACTCATGACTGCACCAAAATAAAAATACACTCCAGTGACTGCAGATAGCTGAGCACAGTGCAAACCTGAGGGAAACTGTAAACTTGCTTACCTTGCATCCAGGATTCCCTCGTATTCTGCCAGCTGTCTCATAAAACTAGCATTTGGCTGAGCTATACTCCGTTTCTGCTTGACAAAGTTGTAAGCTTTCTCCAGAGACCAGCCATACTCCTTCATTGCATAGGCAATAACTGTAGAGGCAGACCGGCTCACCCCCATCTTACAGTGCACCAGGCACTTGGATTTGTTCTTCCTATTGGACAGTCAGGAAACTCATTAATATCTCATTAGGTGATCGAGCTAATGACAGGACGGTGTAACACAAAGTATCTCCAACACAGTTCAAATACAAGAGATTAGCAGCTGAATCAGATGTGGTGATTTTCAGGATGTGCTCTACATTCAGCATAAGCCAGCTATGGGTCCTACATTCTTATTTTTCCAAACATCACGTTAGCATGCCTGGACAGTTGCATAGCAACCAGACATATTGCACCATTTCAGCCTTCTCTCCCTATTAATGGCACAACTCAACTGTGTTTTGCATTTGGGAGGGAGGGAAACGTGTCCTGTGTGATCACAGCTCCAGTACTCAGGCAGAACGCACAATGTGAACTACCTGAACTATGATGACCTAACTCCTACTAATAATACAAATGTACTGTGGGAGCACATTTATGTCTCCAAACTAATTTTTTTGATAACATACTAACACACAATTTTTATTGTGTATCATTTCTCATTTAAATCATGCATAACAGCATCCTGCCTGTTTTGGCCAGTGAGGTGGTGCAATGTGTAGGGTCTCACTTGGCTTTGACTATAAAGTTGTAAGTGTCATTCCAGTGCGCCAGCAGGTCGGTGGCCTCCTCATCATACACACGGACATTGTGATAAGAGAACATCCCAGGGAAGAAGTTGTCAATCTCTCTGGTGACATTCAGGATGTAGCCCACTCTGCAACAAACACAGGAATGCATGAGTTCTCTGACTTCCTGTTTATTTGCTGAGCTTTTACTGAATAGATGATGTTGACGTTAATCTATTTCACATAAAGAATCACTGCCGAGAACATTACTGACCAACAGCCAAACCGAGTATCTGTGTTTTTAACAGTTAATTTGTTGTAATTTTATTCTTTGTTTGTCAAAGCCTAAAATGGAAAGTATTACTTTATTACAGTGATTGGATGATATCGATTCTTTGTGTCCAGACTTAATTCTCTTTTGTAGCCTGATGAAATTGCAATATTGCACATTTACATGTGAACCAACACTTTACTGACATTATTTAGTCTTATTCCTATTTAGTGCAACACATTTTAGGTTCAAAAGGTTTTTGTTTGAGTTAAGCTATATGCTAAGATGTTGGCTTGGATTCATCATTACTTTTGTTCTGGATATTCCATAAACTTTATTAAATGAGACTTGATACAAATCAGTAAATTATCCACGAACAAAAAAAGTTTATTTAACAGGACAAAAGAAAAACAAACACCTTCTTTTGGTCGACTTTACCAATTTTCAACTTGCTTTCTATGGCTTTATTTCAAGGTGTAAATGGACATTTATGCTTTTAAACTTCTCTCTGACTTCCCTATATTAAAATATTTCTTGGCTTCTACCTGGAAAAGTCCTGCAGATGACATCATCCAGAGGAGTTTTTCTTCATAAGGACTGCTGTGGAAAAGCAGGTTGACCACGATCACAAACTCCAAAATGTGAGCGATGAAACGATAAAAGCGTTTGCCAAATAACTAAATGCAAATGTAAATGTAATCTGAACTGAAGGTTGCTCCAAGTGATGTCAGCTGGAGGTATTTTTAAGCTCCAAGTTGAGGGATATTTTATTATAGAGAGGTCAAAGGGAAGTTTAATGGCGTGACATGTACTACCCAAACTAGAATCAAAAGAAGCAAGTTCAAAATCAGTGAAGGCGTCCTTTAGGGGAGGTACTGGCTGAGGGGCTTCTTCCAAAGCGAGCCCTTCTGCACCCCAGAGCCCCACAGTCCTTTAAGTTTATGGATGATTTTCTGAATGTCCATAAAATGTGTGTATGTGCTCACCCACAATCACGCAGTTCTTCTAGGTTGGAAGCGTTCCACTCGGAGCCCTACCAAGGTAAATGGAGGTTTATTAGTAAAGGCAACATATCACAGTATTTTACTGAGGACAGAATAGACTGTGAGACAGTATTTTCATATAACCAATGAGGAAAAGTGAAGAAACCCAAGTAAATGTATGATGTAAAAGAACATTTTTAAAGGTTTGTTTGCTTCTTTAATTTACAAGAGTAAAAACCACAAAAGCAAACACTGTACCAAGTAGACATGATCAAAGATGAGTGTGGCCTTGTCCATCTGACCCAGGATCAAAAGCATCTCATTGTCTATGAACTCCTTGTACTCTTTAAGGTTACAGCTCATGTGCTGCTCCAGCTCATTCCGGATCTAAAAGAAAAGATGGAATATTTTACTTTAACAACAGCAATATGCAGATGAGCACAAAATCATAATACACTACCTAATAAACTCTGAGCCCATGGTTTTACTTTCTAAATGAGATTTTAGTACATTTCTCACTATTATTATTATTATTATTATTAAGGCAGATCTGTACATTACTGTGTAAAGAAAATTACATTTGCCACGATGTGTTTCTACTAAAACCTTTTACAGATCTAAAACCTTGATTCAGTCACATACCTCCTTTGAGGTAATGTTTTCCAGGTCTTGAAACATCATGAGGTTGCGTAGCTTGGCTTTAATAAGACACTCTGTCCTTTCTCGCTCGGTTGGCCTACACACAGTGAGTCAATTTATTAGTGCTACTATTTGAATGAAAAGCAGCACAACAGTATGGATAAAATAAAGAACTTTAACAAAATGCCAACAGCTGGTGTTTGAAGCATTTTCTAAAACTGTTGCTGCTTTCACAGCGAGCAGCCTGCAGTGCCTCACCCGTCGACGAACATGGTGGGTGAATCGGGTCGGGTTGTCTCCAGGTCAGTCATAGCATTCCACTCATTGATATAGCTCTGCTCTGAGGTGATGCAGCTCTCGTAGAAGGCCATCCACGTGAGAGCAATGCCCCCTGGGAAGTAGTTAAAGCGGCGTGACACTTCGCATGCCTTGTGGAGGACCTGCAGAGCAGACCTGGACAAAACACAAGAATCTTTATCAGCAAGGTGGAGCTATTGTGCAAAAAGCAAACCCACAAATAACAGGAAAAAACAAGGCAGACCTGTTTATTGGCAATGCTATTCCAAGTTACCAGCAGGTGGCACGTGGATGCAAGAGACAGTAAGATGTGGTCCAAACCATGTTTGGGGGAAACATTATGGATTTGTCTTATTCTGTATGTCTGTGTGCGGTTCAATGTGGATGTCTATGTATGTGCATGGATATAGTTGGAATTAAGAATAACATAACATTTTGTGTATGGTATTAAGAGAAGCTACAAATAGACTGGCTGAAACACAGCAGCAGTTATTTTGTATTCATTTAATTTTTGATGAGTGGCTACAACTACATTATGTGATCCCACAATTAAGATAAACTAGATGAATTCAAGTGTTTAATATACAGCTCCTTCAGATTGTAGCCAGGCACATCTAACTAATAATTAGGTTGGCACATGTAAATGTGGAATGTTGCAATATGAAAATCAAATGAACATGGACAACTTTACTTAATGTCAGAGACTTATATGACACTAACCTCCGGTCCACAAATACACAACTATAACCACAGGTAAACATAAAATATTTCCTCACCACATGGCCTGGACAGATACAGGTTTGAAGACATGTGACCGCCCTGCTGTGTTTACGCTGAAGCCTCTGGAGAGGAGGAAGAGAAGAAAGAGAATCACTTTAGTTGGAATGTAAATGAAGAGTGTTGAGGGGGTGTAAACACAGACTGGACAGGGGCTTGTTCATGGGACTATTCAGGACACCAAAGAGTGGAACATTCCTCCGGTGAACAAAGGCAGAGACAATGTTAACAGGTCAGCAAGAACTGTTCTCACGCAGAGAAAAATGTAATTCACTCCCTCTGCCACAGGTTGGCAGTAAAACATAAAAAGTAGAAAACAACTGAAAGCTGCAGCTTCAGATCAGGCGGAAGATGAACACACAGTTTACATGTTCCACCCTCCTGCCGCACATTTACTGTAAGTCTGTAATACAAATGAACCCATTCATAGTTTTGTAGCACATACAGCTGATTTAAATACGAATTATTTAATCTGTTATGAAAGGACAAACTGACACTTACCCATCTCCATCCAAATGTATGTTGGTATCACTCCACAGTGGCAGCACCATCCCAATGGAGCAATTTTTACTGAAGGTCAGAAAGATAAAACAATTCAGCAATGCAATAATCAACTTAACTGAACTAAATAAACTAAGTAAAGTTGCAGAACGACAAATTACCTGTCCTTGTCTGTAAAGTCCATTCCCAGGACGATACTTTCCTCTGTATCTTGATGGCCGTTTGTGTATATAACAACCATGTAACGCACCCGGTCGGACCATCCACTCTCTAACCGTACAGCCTGTGGAACGTAACATGAGGTTACAAGAAAATTAATCTGTGAGACAAAAACCCAGTACAGTGATGTACAGTCATGTGAAGAAGTTAGGACTCTGTCTTTTTATTTTGTGTAAAAACATTAAAATATCATCTGAATGTAGCAGGGTTTAGAAATAGGAACTTTTTTCACTGCAAGATTACATTTTTTTAAAAATGAAGCCACAAAGAAAAAGTTCCCCATAGTTCAATAGCTTGTAGATCCACCTTTTAGCAGCAATAAATGAGGTAAGTTGTTTCCTCTGTGACTTTATCGATGTCTCACGTTTTTGGGGAGGAATTGTGGCCCATTCTTCTTTCCAAACATTGCTATTGTTCATTGAGGTTTTTAGGCATTCACTTATGCACAGCTCTCCTACGGTCCCACCACAGCGTTTCAAATGGTTTGAGGACTGGACTTTGACTAGATCTTTCCAAAACCTTGATTCTTTTATTTTTCAGCCATTCTGATGTAGATTTACTGGTGTGCTTTTGATCATTGTACTGTTACATGACCCAATTTCAACTAAGCTTTAGCAGTCAAACAAATGGGCTCACATGTGCCTCTAGAATACTTCAGGAGTTCATTGTCGATTCATTGACTGCATGGTGTCCAGGTCCTGTGGCTGCAAAAAAGGCCAAATAATCACCACTCCACCAGCCAGTTTCACAGTGGGTAGGAGGTGTTTCTGCTGATATGCTGTGTTTGAGTTTTTGCCAAACACGACACTGGGTTTGCTCAGATGCAGTTTTGCGAACCTTTTGTTCTTTTCTCAAAGAAAAGTCTTTCTCCTGACAACCTTTTCAAACAAACCATATGTGTTTTTATAGACTATAACATGCTCAGTCAGGCTTGTAGGGTCAAATATGTAGCTCTTAGGTTTTTTTTTTCTGAGCAGTGCAGAGTCTGACCTTAGGGACCTTCTGGGACATCCGCTCCTGGTAAGACTGACAACTGTCACAAATGATTTCAACTTGTGAGTAATCTTTTGCACTGAACAACAAATTTTAACAAGCTTCTCTAACAGCATTATTGATGTCTTTTCCTCTTGGCATTGTCTCAAAAATGTTCCAGACCAGCAAAACCACCAAAACCTATGTTCTTATAGAGGTCTGCAGACCTGCTGCCTAATCATAGGCCGATGATTAGCAGCACCTGGCTGCAACTTCCGCTCTTTAATCCTATAGAAGCAGTAAGTACTAGTAAAGAACTCTCTTCTAAAATATTTACAGCATGAAGATGAATGAGAATCAGCACTGTAAATTAAATCAGTATTAGTCAATATAGACAATATAATCTGAGGTGTGTGAGTGTGTGTATTATAAGTATTTTACCAACCAGTTTAATGCGATCTTCAGACCGGAGGATCTTAAACATGACCTGCAGGTGTTGAGGTAAATCACCTGAAAGTGAACGAATAAGACTCATTAAAAAACTGAGCAAATATCCTGTGACACAACGAGAAGCTTATTCGAGTACAGCCACAGCTGTATCTGGAGAAATCGAATCCATGGGCACAGACAGGTAAAACGTGCCTTCCTTCTCCTCTTCTCTAACCCCTAGACTGCAGAGGTGGGGACTTGAGTCGCATAACTTGGACTTGTGTCAGACATGAGTCATGAATTTGACTATTTTAGACCTAAACTGAAAAAAGAAAAATAAACTGCTGCAACTTGGACTTTAAAACCAGTGGCCGGTGGTTTGACTTGGAATAAAGCCCTTTGACTTGAGATGACTTGATCTCCACAATGTGCTCAAACTCATGCTTAAAAATGTGTGCAGCGAATAAATCTGACAGCAATGCTGCACCGCACACTGAGCCAAAAAGTTCATCTCTCAGTTCCTCAACCACATAAACACAGACAGAGTCTGTAAACCTCACACACGTAACACAGATCGGTTGCATTTGCATTTTCACATGCAAATGTCCTCACCCCCTCTGGACAAAGTCAGGAGTATTTCAGAATTCCAATGTGAAAGGGGCTTTACTTGAGCTTCCCAAAACAATGAATTTGTCCCACCTCTGCCAGACTATAAGACACATACAACTACAACATGAGGCTATGGTAACGCTTTGTGATCTTTTTCATTGTCATGTGTCTATTTTCGGCGTTTTTGTCTCTTTGTGATCACTGTGTGTCCACCTCTTACCTCTGCAGTAACAATACTACAGCCATCCTACGTTTAGCTACAAGGACACTCCTTTTAGTCTCTCTCACCCAAAACATAAAGGTCAGCTACCAAATGATCATTCATCTCTTCCACTGTGCATCCATTGTTGGATTTCTGTTCCAGTGGGAAGAAAAATATTTGCACATTTCATTTTTGCACCATGTAATTTGTCAGCTGTGAACTAAACTAAAAATTAGCAATTAACACCTGAGTCATGCTCAAACTGACTTGTCCTGCATTTGTCCTCAAATGAGCGCAGACTCGATAAGGGCGTCAGATGAAGAACTTTGAATCGGGGCATGTCTAAAAAAGGAGCACGCTGATAGACTGTACTGAACAAATACAGCTTATTTTTAGATTGTGCGTGACTAGGACAATTTTAATATCACTTTGATGTGCAGACAATCATCAGCAACAGCATAAGCAGTTTGGTTGTGTAATAATACATTAAAAAGTTGGGATGACAATAAATGACCAGAAGAGGGAAAATGACCCAAATATCTGCAGTAATGTTGCTGTCAATGGCTGGCACAATGTTCCACTCATTATTTACTGTAATAATTAATTTGAAACAACTTTTTAAAACCATTTGCAGTTTTTAAAAACATTTATTAAATTATATTTTAATAAATAGGTAAAAGCATCCAGCTTTTGACTTGAAACAGTTCAAAGTGATTCAGCTGTGGGTCATGTCAGATCAGACACAGTACAGGTTTAAAATAAACACAGACAGACCCACAGAGGGAAAAG
Organism: Channa striata; assembly: GCA_033026295.1. NCBI lineage: Eukaryota > Metazoa > Chordata > Actinopteri > Anabantiformes > Channidae > Channa > Channa striata. The sequence goes on from CM065187.1 coordinate 14,601,826, forward strand.
CCATTACAGCAAGTACCATTTCCTTTTGTCTGGAGTTTATGTGTGCGGAGAATATGGAACGGGATACGAAGCTTCTTGCGTGTGTTGGTCATTGTGCGTCTTTGTTCCTACCTGCATGTTTGTGGTGGGTTGGGGTCTTTGGTCCTTGTGCATTGCCGCCCTGCTGGAGGAAGAGGGCGGCTCCTTTGACCATGAAGAAGCTCTCGCTGAGGCTGAAAACAGGCACATTTGTGGAATAAGGTCAAAGGGGGATTGGCATCAGAGATTAGTCTTAAACCTAATGCACCAGTTAGAAGAGGAATCCCAGAAACTCTAATTAACCCACTGTGCTGTCTTTCATTACAGGGTGGAGTGCAAAGAGACAGGAGATGACTTGACGTCTACCGCTGGCACATCTGGATTTTAACAGAAAGGAACACCGTCCTTAGATCCAGCTCAGACATGGGCAGGTTACAGCCTTAGAAATGAAACTGGCTACCATGAAATCCAGTAACAGGACAAGAAATATCATTATAGATGCTAGTCTTAAAGAAACCTGGCTTGTCTTGAAAAACATGTATTTTAACACTTGCACTTTAACTTTGTTAAATCGTTCAGTGTGTCCAAGAAGGAGGCTGAAGTGCATGAGATGACTGCAGTGAGGATACTGTCCCCACAGCGAACAGCCATGTGGAGGCTACGGACTGACTGAGCTGGACAGGAGCCTCCTTAGTGACTGAAAGTCAGCAGAGTCCTGATACAGCAACTTGCACAGCCTTGTGTAACACATGATGAACGGATGCCACTGGATGGGTCTTGCCGACCTTTGGTAAATGTAAGTGTTAAACCCTGACTGCTCATGTCCAGCCTGCGTTGGATGCTGCACTTCTGGGTCATGACTTTGTTATGAGGGCAGCAGAGGGCAGGAGGCGAGCTTAGTGTCTTTTCTCACACAGAACAGAGTGCAGCTTTGTTTCAGCACAGTCTCATTCCCCTCTCAACCAGCACACACAAAGCCTGGTATGACTGAGTGGGACCATCACAAGACCTTTTGTTTTAACTCTTCTGCCGCTAATTCAGACAGACTGTACAAACTTTAAGATGTGGAGACAATCGTGTAAACTACCTACAGAAGTGGAAGTTTGTAAGTAAAAGTAACTCAATGATAAAAATCCTGAACCTTGAGTCCCACTAAAAGAAAAAAAATCTCGTTTTTGTAAACTGTCATGATATCAAGTTAAATAACATCCTATGTTGTCACTACGCAAAGTTTAAAGTTACTCCATTAAATGAGTTTTAATGTTCATGCCGATGTGAGAACTTACATGCGGTAGATGTCCCTCCGAGTCACAAAGTGAGGCAGCACAGTGAACATGCCTTTATGGGAAGATTTCACCACCAAATGCATCCTGTTGTTTTAGAATTCACAATGTCCTTAGAAAAACTCTACAAGGCTTCTCCCAAGAAAAGACATTTCTTACTATCCATCTTGAACACCTGCACACTCCAGTCCATGGGGACTGCAGCTTTACTTCCCCCGTCATGGTCTTTGTCTTAGTATGTCCTTCCTCTCTTCCTCCCACAGCATTTTTCCCACCTTGGTCCACAATTCTCCTTGTCTGCACTGCCCTGTCTCCTCAGTTTCTGCTTCTTATCTCCTCGTCACAGCGTGTGCTTCAGGAATCAGCTCCCCCTTTGCCACAATACCATCATTCATGCAAGCCCTGGGAGGCGGTGGAAATGTTACTTGGCATCAATCTCATGTTGGACATGCAGAATCCTAAATTAAGACTCTGCACTGATGAATCACTGAGCCACAGAAACATGTTACTCACCGAGTCGAACAAAGCATGACAAGACAGTTTCAACTGAATGACACCCCCCAAACACGCGCGCACCCACACACACACACACACACACACACACACACACAGACTCTCTAAGCACAAAGACAGCGTCTGTGCTAAAGCTCTGCTGACACAAATCACGACACAGCTGTGACGTTGGGTTGCTTTGTGACCAAGCAGGAACAATAGTTTATGTATCCTCGGGTGTGCAAGTGAGTAGTGGAGACATTTAAAAACCTGTCACGTTATTCAACAGTACTTCCAGCAGATTTTTCTCCTTGACAACAGTGAGAAACTGTGCACCATTAGAGCAAATGAACTGATAGTGTACGGCTATTAGAGAGACAGATTTGCTGACATCACTTAGTTTGAGGAGCGAAGGCAAGTTGAGCAGATGATAGTGAATGGACCAATGTGATGAATGCAGTGACAATATTAATTCCTCATTTGTTAGTACACTCACTGGCCACTTTATTAGGTACACCTGTACATTCTAATACAATCCAGCACAGCAGCTCAGCCATGAATTCAGATTTTACAAAGTTCTAATTTGTCAGTTTTTAAGTTGTTTGTTCTAATTTTTGGCCACAAAGTTTAAAATGAATGGTGTGGCCAAAAAATAAGAACCATCTCTTCTTACGCACTGCCCTCCAGTACAACTCCACTAAACACTTTGACCTCAGTCTGAGTTCCAACTTAAAAGCTGAAAAATTAGAATTTTGTAGAAGCTGAATTCATGGCAGAGTTGCTGTATTGGATTGTATTAGAATGTATGGGTGTACCTAATAAAGTGGCTAGTGAGCGTATATGTAGTAGGCTTTTCAAAGTCTTACTGCCCTTGTCATACTTGTGTTGTTTGCCATTCAGCAGCAGCCTGTGAGTTGAAAATATCATTTACAGCTAAAAGAAAATTGTACAGTGTGACATAATACAGTTTTTTGTAGCTATACAAATATCCAAAGTTCTAGAGTTTTAAGTATAAACAATTACAGTGATCATCTTCAAAATTTAACCTGAAGTCTTTCGATACAGATGCACAAAAAAATGAGATTTAAATTACTTTATATGTAAAACAAGACTATATTACAGTAACATGTATATCTGTGTTTGAACAGTGAAACACTTTTTAAAAAATGCATAAAGTCTCCAAACGTTTTCCGTTTTTATAATCCTTGCAGATTTGTCTATTTTTATAGGCTCTGGATTTTCGTGAAAATATGGTCCCTGGAATCTTTACAGTTTGGGCTAAAAACCACGACATGTGCATGTGGAGGGAGGAGAGTTCTAAAGTTGCTAAACTAAGGAAAACCTGAATGCAGAGAAAATTAATTCCAGAGGGTTAATTCCAGAAATTCTTGTGCAAAAAGAACTTTGTCGCACATCAGTCTCACAATGGGTTTCAGAATAATAGATGAATATACTAAAATATACAGAAAAATTTACTACTTTCAGTCCTTGTAGTGACGCTACTATCTTAAATACTACAAGAGAATCAAAATTCTGCGAATGTTTCCCCCGGATTGGTACTGTAGAGTAGGCTCACTCCGGGTCAAAGGTTACAAAAAACATAACATACAAGAGAAAGATCTCACCTCTGATTATTTTTCCGGTCATCATCACTTCCAAAATCCTGAAAGACAACACAAAGACAGAGAATGTAAAGACCGTAGTATGAGGTGGGTGTTTGGTTACAAATGCAAATCCAGGAAAAATTTGGCCATATAATGTTTATGATACATCAGATTTTACATTTCCTTCCTGCACTTCTAATGTTTGTGGCTGCAGTTCAAAACACAACTTTCCCTATTGAGTGAAAAGGTCAAAAAGGTGTGTGTCAGTATTTAGAAGAGACAACAGAGAATAGTTCAGGAAATGAATATGCTTTGTCAAATAATTGAAATGTGAGACACAACAGTAGTGTTGGGGAGCAGGCAGTTGGAATGAAGTGCACCACTGCCATCTGCTGGTCCATCTTTCTGTTCATAAAGCCCAGAGCTGTCCGTGAAATCATAGGAACGCCTTCAAGTTCAGTCACAAAACAACATCACATCCGTCCACTTCATGCTGGCGGACTTTGCAGAACAGTGAGAACAAAGTGATATTAAAATCCCACTCATCATCACAGGAAGAATGCCACCTTCACTTTTGTGCTTCCACTCCGTCAGCATCCGCAGGAGCACCTAATCCATTTTCCTAAAATGTGGAATGTTATGATGTTCACTGGGATATAAAATGTGGCACTGCTCCACATATGAATGTTGACTTTTGATTTTGCATTTCTGTTACTTGGACCTGATTGCGGTTTTCTTAAGCTGAACACTTTTACCTGTTCCTCTGCTGTGTGACATACACACTTGAGGGGCCAGAAGTGAATGGACACTCACACCAAGCAATTCCTGTGTGCTTTAAATACAGACAGGCAGCCAAAATATGTCACAACTCAACTGACTGTAAAACCCCAGTGACATCATCTCACCATGTGTTTTGCTTAAATCTCTGCAACTTTATGAGCATTTTGTTGAGCTGTTCCTTCATACACACCCTTTAAAAATCACCTTTTTTTTCCCAGCTCCGAGGCTGCACTGCTTCCGATGGAAGCCGAATAAGAAGGAGGCAGCGCTACCTGAGCGCAACGCAGCAAATGTTTGTGCAGCAGCAAAACGAGCACTTTGTCCTGACAGCAGCCCCTCCCCCCTGCGGGACTGTGTTTACAAATCCGCTGCCACAAACGGGAGCAGGGCCGGGGGACAAAGCTGCGTTCTACGGGGTCAAGCTTTTAACACACGCCTGCACAGCGATGACGGATTTGAGGTGAACCAGCACCCAGCCTGATGCACACAAAGACCGAGCCCCGGCTTCGCCACTCACCTCCCCCGCACTGCTGTTGGTCGTGCTGGCCGAGGATGCTGCACTGGGGGTGGGGGAGCGCTGCAGAGTCACTAGGGCCATGGCGGGTTGGCCGCAGCCGCGGAGACGGAGACGGGAGAAGGGAGGTGGGAGGTGGGAGGGGAGCAGGATCCGGGAAGATGCGCCGCTGAGCTTGTCTCTGTCACCGGGGAGAAAAACGCCTCGTCAGACTCTCATCCAGCGGCACCTGAGCGCACGGTGGGGCTCCCTCTCGGTCCTGCTCCGTGCGTCCTCTGCGGTCGCCGGAGTCCTCATGAGCGGGAGGCGGAAGACTTCCTGCGCTCGCGTCGAGCCCGCGGCCGGTGCGCAGACAGACAAACAAAACACAGCATGCAGCTTTGCCGGCCGCCTGTGATTGGCTGGCCTAGTTCGCGTGTGCGCTGTCATTGGGCCAATGTTGTCAAGGTGACTGGCCAGACTAGGAACTCCCAAATACAAATGGGGATAAAAAACAAGATCGAATGTGGATTCTTTTCGTAAAAGATCATATGTTGATTATTTAAAATTTATTTTCCAAGGTAAAAAATATTCAATTCAATTATGATTAATAACACACTTCTGTATTTTAAAACCACAGTCATGTGGCCATAGGAACACTACAAGAAGCCGTACTTACAATGAAATGGGCCCAAAATCCACAGTTCTTTTTTCGTACAAACGTTTGCTCAAATATGTCTATACAGCTAAAATGAAAATCTAGCAATCTGACTTTTTAAAAATTAAGTGGTTGTTAATTCTCTTTTAGTATGGCTTGACTGTTGGTTTAAGACAGACTTTTAAAAGGTGAACCCGTCCTTTAGGTTTACATTTTTAATGAATCTTTTAACAGTTGTCAATTCACTTTCATATCTTTTAATTTTTGTGTCGACTAACCGACCTGATTATTCCTCTTATTTCTGCATATTTCTACTATTTATTTATTTTTTATATAATATATATAAAGACATTGAAAACTATTCTATATAATTTCCCACTGGCGGTGATGTCTTTAAATTTCTTATTTTCTCCAACTAACAATCCAAAACGAGTAGTTGGTTCACTGCCAAAGAAAATCTCAAACCAACATCTCTTGTGTACACAGATTCACTGACGTAATAAATTAGGGGAGAATGAACAATTTTAATTTACCAGCAGCATTTATCTTCATAGTGTATATAAATAAACACAAGACCCAAATGTAAAAAAATAAAATCTCAGTCTGTGGAGGTCAACAGGTAAAATGTGTAGCTCCAAATAGAGCACATATAGTGCAACTTTATTTTCCAGCATGTCCCTCTGTTGCTGTTCTCATGGCCTAAATGGCAGAGAGAGTAAACAAACCAGCACAAGTGTGCTTCCGCTCTCATTAGTCGTGGGCAGTTGGCCTACCCTCAATTATCACTCGCCACTGTATGGAGACTGCTGCTTTTCACCCATTGCTCAGATGCTTCAGTTCATAAACATGCACCTTCTGCATCTGTAGCAGCCTGCAACATGAAAAAGTCCTTTCTCTTCCATGTTTTGATTTATCCTGCTTTATCTACTGCTGCCCTGTGGAGTGTGTGGTGCCATTTGACCGGCTGGCTGTGGTGGTCGATTGCCCTCGGGGCTCTTGGTCAAAATCAGACTCCTGTAGACCCCTTCCTAAAGTCTCAATAGGCAGGAACAGGGATGCAATGCCAGCCAGCAGACTACAGCCACAGTACACTGACAGGGTTAAATAGACCGATTCCCTGAGCATCACCTGGAACCAAAACACAAAATCTGATGAGTGTGGAGGAGAAACACAAGTCTAATCTGAGGGAGTTTTCTATTACTGCCATACTGAAACTAATTTCCATGATTAATCTTTTGATCCAACATCACAGTGAGTCAGTGTTGTGTTTGCAAACTATTACCAAATGAAACACATTCCATAAATAGCCCAACAAATGCATAAATTATACACATACTGTTTACTCATGCATGTAATGTACAGTACCTGTAACTGAAGGAGCGTGCAAGTAACGCAACATTTTTTTATAGCTAATTTCAATAATTACAATAACATGCCAAGTAATACAGCAAAGTTATAAAGAAGGTATGACTACAAGCTAGCAAATGTGAATGTCATCAGTAAAGGATTTAAAATGTAATGAAGTTCAGCACTGAAATATCTCAAGGAAAAGAAAATGCATTCGTGTTGGTCACGAATGCATTTTCTTTTCTGGCCTAAAAGAAATACATAGTGCAACTGGTGCATTGAATGCAAACAATGAATGAGACTTAGTTGACAAGACTTTTCCCCACAGCACTTTTAGATTACCACAGCTTTATTATAACAGGAACAGTCCATATTGTGTTTGATCTGATCAGATTGTGACACGTAGATTAAAATGCTAAACTTGTGGGAATAGTTGTAGTCCCAAGACAGTAAATCCTAAAAAGATTATAGTAACAGGTTTAGGCTCTAACTCTCTCAACAATGGCCAGGGATACAATAAACACACAAGAACAACCTGGGGTTTGCTGTCTTGCTCCAGGACACTTTGACATGTCGACTGGAGAAGCTGGAGATTGAATGATCCAAAACTGATCTGTGGTTAGTGGACAACCTGCTCTACCTCCACCTTCTTTTAAATTCATGGTGGATATTTTACGGTCAACTAAATATCCATCCCGTGTTTATGTTTTGTTTACACTCTGTTTTTAATAAAAACCATGAAGAATTTATGTAACAGAACTTGTTTGTTCTGTAGCTACTACCACAGTTAACGCTCAGTGGTTTGTTTACACCCTCGTAACATGCAAAGAAGTTTATTTCGAGCACAAAAAGGTGTATTTATAATTCATACCTGTGCCACAAAGGGGGTGATCAGGGCCCCCACCTTCGCCATTGCACTGCAAGTCCCCATTGCTAAAGCCCTGTTTTCTGTGGGAAACACCTGAAGAAAAATGAAGAGAGATTTTATTGTTTAACTGCATTTTAAACGGCAACTTTACCAATTTTCAACGTGTGTCCTTTGGCTTTAGTCTGAGGAGTGAATTTAGATTCTACTGTCAATCTGTTTTTCTTGTGTTAAAATATGTTTATTCTGGTGGATAAATTCCCTAAAAAATTACATTGTCTGCACTAAAACACTCCTCCAGATGACATCATCATCAGCCATCGTGTGTGTGTACGAAACGACTCTGTAAGTCGCTTTGGATAAAGGCGTCTGCCAAATGACTAAATGTAAATGTAATTGTAAGGATTTATAAGGACTAGAACCATAAAAAGGTGAGAATCAGTTGAGTTTATTTTAAATGGATTGGTGGTCAAATGTTAAGTGAACCTACCTCTGGTGTATAAACAAAAACCACCTGGTATCCTCCAGAAATAAAGGCTCTGGCAAGAAAGATGAAGATTGTAAGAGCTACCCTGCGTGAACAATCAAGACAAGAGACACAGAGACTTTCAGATAAGCCCAGATGTTTTCCTGTTGGTCCAGTATGACACAGTAACCACGCAGAGAAAAACATACCTCCCAATACAGGCGTAGAGGGGAAGAATGAACAAAGAAAACATAAAGAAACAAAGGGCCATGCTCTTTTTCCTGCCAATGTACTCAACTGCCAGAAGGATGACTAAAAGACCTGAATGAAACAAGAAGAACAAACAATTAACTGATGCATTTAAGAATTGTAAAGACACAAAGAGAGTCAATTACAATTGCACAGAGACACACCCTTAAAAACCACAGTGTGTCTCACTCTGCTTAAGCGGAATACCACAGGACTGGGTGGTGGCGGACTGTAAATGGGCTTGAAAGAACAAGACAAAATGTTTAAGCCAGAAAACTTTTAAATGCTAAATGTTTACATTTAAATGCAACATATGAGTGAGACTCAGAAAGATGCTTGTTCAAATGTTCTGCAAATTCTGCACTTGTGCTTCAGTACGTTTTGAATTTCACTTTTATTCCATATTTCTGTTAATATGGATGAAAAATGATAAAATAAGGGAGCATCCTGTAGCGTACACTGTTCCTCACAAAAGCACCAGGGTCTCACACAAAAATCCTTCAAAAATGTTAATAAGGAGCATTTCACCTGGGAATTCGGCCAAAGTCGTCCATAAAAGGTCTTTGTAGTCAGCTGGTGTCAAATATTTGCATTCCAGTCTACAGCTCGGTTCAATTTTGGCCTGTTGGGTCGCTAAAAGATAAGAAGGCAGTTTTACTGTGGGTTTTGCTCCAAATTCGACCACCTGGTAATCACCTGGAGTGTGATACATACCCCCGCAATCATCTCCAGCTTGGAACATCTCAGTTGTCAAAAGGACTATCCCGTAGTAGGAGAAAGCGTTTGCAAACCTTTGGACAGAATAACAAAACGGTTTTGTGGTTTAAATAAAGCATTGAGTTATTAATTAGCTTTGATGAGAAGTACAAAGGAGGTATTGTGATAGTCAAACTAACCATATAAACCAGAGAAGAAGAGTAGTCCTACAATACTGATGAGAGAAGAGATCTTTTATCCGTCCACGGTTGTTCTAGAAAAGAAAAGATTAACGTCAGTGTCAAGTTTGTGTTGTTGTAAATGTATTTTTATTTGGATTCGCTCACCTGTAGATAAGCAATCAACCTTCCTTTAGGCATGGCCTTGCCATTTTCCTTGGCAATGCGTGTTAAAGTTGCTACGGCCTTTTCTAAATCTCCCGTCAACACGTCAAAACGAGGACTTTCAGGCAGCCACTGTGCAACACAAAAAATTGAGTTAAGAGTTTTGTTGCAAACTTTTTGTTAATGAAAATTACTTACTTACTGAAAATTACTGAAAACATACTCACAAAGCAGAAGCAAACAAAAATTGCCATTGGAATAGTGGAGAAGCCGAGCAGCCACCTCCAGCCGAGTGTGGGCATTATTAACAGGGCCAGGAGGACCTCGAACACAGCACCAATTGCCCAGAATGCCTGATGTAAAAAAATTTAAATTAAATAAAAACAACACATTGAACAGCTAATGAGCAGTTTAATTAATTTGATCCAAGATTCACAACTGAAACAGAGTAAAAGCAAATCAATAACTAATAACAAAATCCACACAGTACCGCAATCATCATGATGCAAATGCCTCTCGTCTTTGCTGGGAGGAATTCAGAGTACAGCGTCACCCTAAAAAAAGGCCGAACTTTTCATGGCTGTGAATCATTAAGGAATAATTATGCATCTCATCATGTGCAGAGGAAGTACAGAACTTACGACTGAGGAGCTCCTCCGATGCCAAAGCCTACAAGCCCCCGCAGAGCCAAGAGCCAACCATACACTGGAGAGAAGGCACTTAACAGGCCATAGTACAGACTCCAGCACATACAAATGATCAGACCCTGTCAATCACAGATACATATGCATATACAGCAACTGTTTAACTGGAGGTAGTAAAAAAACAATATAACAAATATTTGACAAAACACAGAGATAGGACTGCTCACCACTTTTCGGCCATATTTGTCAGACACATTTCCCCATACAGGTGAACTGACCCCCATCCCGACAAACACCACCTGAGGCACAACAAGAGCAGCTAAAGACAAACCTTTGAGCACGTTAGTAAATCACAAAGATGTAGAAAAAAATGGACGTTACCGATGTTATGAGAGCTACTTTATAGCTGGGCAGCATCCACTCACAGTGCAGCTGAGGGCTCAAGATGCTGAGGATCATCATCTCCATGGCGTCTCCTATCTGAACACAGAGCAGCAGAGCTTACATGAGAAACGGGTGGACAACACAGTGAGGATCCGTCCGCACGCTGTCAGATTCTTACCCATGACAGGCCAGTGAGGAGGGAGATTTTCCACTGAAACAACCCAAAACCAATGGCTTCCAGTGCTTCATCTACTGTAAACGTTTCTGTAAAGGGACAAGGCAGTCACTGCAAGTTCACTCTCGCCTGTAAAGAAATGTATGCAGACGTGCTCAAGAATCCAAACAAGCATGGCCTAAAATCTGTGAAAATGCTGGGTTTAGACAAAAAGGGCTGCACCTATTTAAGATGCCAAATAATGTTGTTACCATAATTCATAAGCCAGGAGCTGAAGTGGCTTAGACTTAAATATAGGTGTTGCCAGCAAACCTCAGACTAACACACAGAGCTTGAGAAGAATCACTGACTGGACTGCAGTTGATGGCTGACTAAAAACATTTCTGGAGGTATTGGTATTTCTGTTACTTCACATTGTTTCCACCATGTCACAAACACAAAAAAGGCAAAATGCGGAAATTAGACATTAGATCAGGCATTAGATGTTTTAGATTATTTCCAAACACAGTTGAATCTACTGTGCAGATTAAAAATCTGGAAAAAAGAACATCTTCACAAACCTTCAGTTTTAGTAGATCCATACGTGGACTGTGCGCACCCTGAGTCGATTATTGAGGTTATTGTACAGATTTCATTGTCTGTACCCTGGGCCTCATCACTGGGAGCATTTACTTCAGCCCTAAACGCAGGACAAACTCAGTCATTATTGAACACAAAAGCACAACAACATAACAACAACAAAACTGTTCTGTCATTATTTATCAAAACTGTCCTAGGTGTGGATGCACTTAGCTGTGTGGCAACACTGTGGCACGACAGTTCTTTCTTTTCTTTCTGAAATGTTTGATAAAAACAATGAAATCAACAAAATTAGTAAAATGTCAGTGTGTTTACCCCAGATCAGGATTTTTCCACCGCTTGTAAGTGATTTTTGTTGATTTACTCCAATTGTCCATGTCAGCGTCAGCGTTAGAGAGCCGTGAGTGTCTTCACACAACACACCGGTGTGTTGTGGTCAAACCTGCTTGTGCAGTCACCTAAGGTTTCAGCTTTGAGATACCCAATCAGAAAACAATAGCTGCAGTGAACAGACAGGGGAGGAGTCACGAGGAAACTAGTGAAGGTAAAGAAGTTATGCAGGTTATTGTCTAACTTGGCCATTCTCACCTATCAGTGGATTAAATTTTATATTGTTTGGGAAGGGTACAATTGTGATTTAAATGAATATTCAAGACTTTGCATATTCCAGCAATATCAAACAAGGGGAGAGACAGTAATTATTCCAAGTAGGTTGAATGATTTCAACTGAACCAAACACAAAAAATCTGTGTCCTTTCACTGTTGCTGTAACCACAGAAAGGTCACATATAGTCACACAATAAGGCCTAAAATGTCGTCACATGAGAGAAGCAAGTTAAGGTTTCACAATAACCTGCAGAGGGAGGCACTACCTGGAACTTCAGGTGCATTTCCTGTGGAAGCTGTGAAGCTGTTGTAGCCGGTAGCTGTCAGCAGGTTGTGCTCTCACACTCCTAATGTTGTTGGTCTGGATGCTCCGTCAGTTTGCTCTGCTCAGAACAAACTGTTGAGTGAGTAGTTTTCACAGAGAATACACTGTCTCTGGTCTTTTCTCCAGAAGGCCGATGAGAGAAATTCATCAAAATACAATCTTGGTTTTCTAAATGACACCTGCCAGAGCACCAGACTTATTGCAGTATCTACAAAATATTTTTCTCGTCTTTGGATGGTAAAATAGATTCAAACCAGACAGGCTACACATATAGAGAGATACATTGGGACAGGCTAACAGGAAGATGGTGATACGTTCATCCATTATCTTAACTGCGTATCCTAATGAGGGTTTTGTGGGACTGAAGCTGATTCCAGCTGTCACTGAATAAGAGTTGGGTGTGCACGTGCCCCCCGAGCTTGTGTTTTCTTCCACAGTTTAAAGACACGAATGCTTGGTGAACTGGTGACTCTTCATTTCCTGAAGGTATGAACGTGTGTGTGAATGGTTTGCCGTCTGTGTGTTTCTCTGTGTTGGCCCTGAGATAGACAGAGTGTGCCCTGCCTCTTGCCCAATAACATCTGAAATAGGCTCAAGGACTCTGCGTCCCTAAAGAGGATGGATGGATGTACTTACACTAGTTATATTGCACCTCAGCCAATACAGTGGCACAATGTCCTTTTATCTCCAACTTACATATGACTAAAAATACCCCAAACATTTTTATACATCTGTACTGATTATTTACAACCACGTGTTGAGGTTACCTTCTAAAATTAAAAATGTGTCTGTGGCTTTCTGTCCACCTGCATGCGAGTAAGGTCAACCTGAAAATAAAAGCAGGAGAAAAGTAGGACGCTGAGAGGACATGCTGAGGCTGTTGTATTGTAGGACGGTCATAAATACAGGACAGATAGAAAATCAAATATACTCTTCATCCCCACATCCTCTGGTCACATCAGCTGCTTGGTCAGGCTCACGCAAGACATTTCTGATTTGCACAGAGAGCGCGACATGGACTCACAGGTAAGGCTTTATATCTACATGCTTAGTGAGTCTTTTTTGACATGTCTGTGAATCTGAAAGCAAATTTTGAATATTTTCCAATGACACACAAAAGTATTTGCTTGTTGAAATCTGTAAAACTGAAGATTTTGAGGTAGAATATTCTCCTTCTGAAACCTTTAGCCTCATAGCTCTGTTGCGTCTGTAGAGTCCTGCCGCAGTGACATCAGTCTGTTTGCTTACATGAATAAAGGATTAGTTGCAAGTTTAGTTGTTTGGGACTAACTGACCCTTTGAATATTTATTCGTACAAGTAGGGAACAAGGCAAACGTGTTATTAACTCATTAGGAAGAAGATCAAAGGAGAAAAAAAAGACTATCAGGTACATTATCCCCACAAACTGTTCAGGGCTCAGGAGTGTGGATGTACATGAAAGCTGTACAGCGTTAATATCAGGGCAGATTATAGTTAAGAACCCGTTTAAAAGCTATTTAATATGAGCTTTAACACACCAAACTGCTAAGTCTTTTATGTGCGACAAGTTGACAGTTAATACTCAGATTCTTCATGACTTCACTTTTTTGTTAGCTCCTGTAATATTAAACAAGTTATAAATAATATTACACAGTATTTTATTTTTATTTTGATACAATTATTGTATCGATATCGTTTTGTTAGTACACTCTTAAACAGTAATAGATTTGAGAAGTTTTCATCTAAAAATGGATGTTCTCCCTAACACCTGAATGTTATTGAAAAAATTGTTTGTATATAGGGACTATAACTAGATGTCACACTGGCACCAGTGTCAAATGACTGGAAAAAATATGCATACGCTTTTAATGTGAGTTACTTCTCATCTCCTACATCATTTCTTGTTTGATGTTTATTTTTTATTTTATTTATCAGAGTTAATGCTGTGTTTTCTAATGTCAAATGGTATTATTTAATGTCATAATAAAAAAAAATTAAGGAAAACTTAAAAGCTCTTCACAGATGAATGGTAAATATAAGATTTGAAGAAAATGTCAGTGCATTAACATTATACTCTATTATAAGTGTTGTATGAAGACTGAAAAAATGACTTATTTGTTGTCTAACACATTAATACATAACATGTCACCATCTTGTTGTGGTGTGAACAATGATGTGATCACACACGGATGATGATTAACTCATCGATTAGTGGGTGAACTGTAAATCTTCTCCTCACTTATCTTTGGTGAACATACTGTAGTGTGTATGTGTGTGTTTTACTGGCCTTTTATTCTAAGAGCAGTGGTCTGCTTTAAAGATTAAGGCCTTAAAATCCCACAGTATTTGCATAATGGATTACCTTATGTTTATTGTGATTTTTCCAGCATGCTCTCTCGTGTCACTGTGTGTTTGAAGCAGTAACGTAAGATGGCTTTGTTGATGCCTACAGGAAACCTAATGTTAAATTTTAAACAGAGGGAATGAGAGGGCAGTGTGACGCTGCCGGCATGCTGGTCGCAGCTGAACCACACAAAAAGGGACTGCAGCCCTGGGTAAAATATTGTAGAGCTGAATCTTTGTGTCCACTCTATTTACAAAAAGCACAATGTAGGACACAATTTCCATCGTCATCTCTCCCCTTGCCGCTCATTTCCTCTCAGCTCTCTGTGAAACTTCTAAATAAATACACATATTGCTCAAAAAAATGTAAGACTTTCTTTGGAAGTAGTTGGTATAAAACTGTGTAAAATCACGTCATACAACAGGTTTTAGCTCATTTTTTTTTCTCTAATTTAAAGTTTCATTAAAGTTTCACTCTATTGAAGATGTTCACATGTCTGATTATTCAGTAATTAGTTTGAAATGCATCTGCCTAATCAAAGATCAGTAATCCAACACCTGTGCTGTAATTTTGTTGGGAGGAGGGTGGGGACGGGTCTCTGGGAGGATAGAATTTCTACATCCTTGTGTTACATACCCACACACTCATATACACACACACTCTTCCTTAAACACATAGGGAAGTTGTTGGACACTCAGATGAATGGATGCTTGCTGCCTGGCCTCCATGAATGTTTAAACAGCCCAGTGTTTCCAGGTAGCTCATTACTGCCTTATTACTTACAATGCAGAGGCACCAGTTCAACAGGACGCCGCAGCGCCACACTCCTCCTCCTCGTCTTCAGCCTCTCTGTCCCAGGCCGTGGTATCGGGCCTCCTCTCAGTAATTTTTGAATGAGGGACCAGTGCAAACCTGAGCAGCAGGGAAGACAATATTTGACAGAAAATTCTTGGTCAAATGTTTGTGAGGAGGCTCAGCTATGGGAGAACGCCTCAGCAACTAATATTGCCATCACAGGCTGTGTCTGAGTTGTCTACTGGAGACTGAAGTTCAAAGTTATCAGGATTTATCAGGTTCATCACACAAGACTGATTCAACCATGACACACACGACTTTGGAAGTGAAGGAGGTAATTGTACACAAATTTTCGTATCTGGCTGTGTTAATGCTCTTAATGCAGCTGCTTACTGGTTTGTGGTTTCGTTATTTTGAGACTATAGCATCGCTCCTATTTTTTTTTGTTGAACAAATGCATCGCGACTGCAGTTATTTCTAGTTTTGTATTAAAAATAAATCTACCACTAGGTGGAGTGAAATACTGGAGTTAAAAAGAGCTACTGGAATGGTGATGATGTTCAGTAGTATCTAAACACTGCAAACAAGTGCCTAAAAATATAAATAGATTTATTCGCTTTTAATATACAATAAAAACAAACAAAGAAACAAAAATAAAGCATAATTAGACAGCATGTGGACTACTGTTAAAAGAGTAGCAGCAGAGGAGGTGCTCTACTTGACTGGTGTGACGGAGCCTTGTTGACAGTCAGGTTTCGGAGCCCACTAAATGTGTGTTGCCCTGGGTTGTGTCAGTCAGTGGCCCACGAGGAGTGCTATCTCTTTCAGGGGCCTAAATGCCACTTTGTGGCTGCGTAACAGGATCCTGTACCATACAGGATAGACAGGGACAATGGACTGCGCTCTCGGGTGATGGTCTGCAGATCTGATAAAGTCCTCTGTTCCACTGTAACTTAACATCTAGATTTACTGAAGTGTTTCAACTGGGAATTTACCTTATATTCAGGATATGTGTAAACACAGATTTGCGTCATGTGTGTTCATATCTTTACCTTTACTTCCTAATGCTTTTCTGCATGGAACAGTTCACATCTAATTTAGCTGTAAATGTCATTTCTTATTTGAACGGCAGAAAATCTCTGCCCTGTGCTCAGTACCTGGTCAACAACGTGGCCACACAAATGCCCACAGAGTGAGCGAGGCTCGTTGCTGCTCGTTGATTTGCGTCTCATTGAGTGTGTTAATTTTTGTGCGTGGTTGATAACTGCAGAGCCCTGAGCCAGTTTCTAAAAGAACATGTTAGCTTGTCAGAAAGCTTTAAGTTGTTTTAGTTGTTCTTTAGGCAAGAACCTCAGTAATGAAATTAGATATGGTTTTCAAAATGTAGTTTTTTATCCTCTCAGACAGTGTTTATCGAACATCTGGAGTAGTTAGTTTTTCATTCACGGCTTTTCATTTACATGCAAAAGTGCTACCAGTTCTCTATTTGTCTGTTTAAGCTCTTGTTTAAAGCCACTTTGCATTGTCAAACAGGCACAAGTTTCTTAAAGTTAAAGTATTATTCCATTTACACAGTGGCAACACTCTACTGGCAACAATTACACTTTTTTATTCAGATCATTCAATTATTTAGAGGAATACAAAACATCAGCAACAAAAAGCATCTGCTCCTGGCCATGTGTTTGTTTTGCCTTTAACATGATATAATATTAATAAGTTAATGTTTTTGCTGAGGTTCCACATTCTAAATATAGATTTGAAATGTCTTAAAAATATAATTAGAAAAAAATACTCTTTAGCAAATATCAGAAAAGAGGTGAGAGCATTGCACGAGCAGAATCTTTGTGTTCAGTAAATGCCTTTTCCAAAAAAAACACAAGCAAATACAAACATTCAGAATCAGATTTGCTGTTTTTGTTGCACAGTCGCTACATTATTGATGGTTTCCTACTGAAGGAAGTCGAGACTGCAATTTATCTGTGTTTCCTGTCATACTGCTGTGGCCTCCCTCCAATAAAACCAGACATTCAGTTCAGAAAAGGTACTGAGACGGACGCACACACAGCAGGGACCTTCAGGGCAGGTAACGCTTTCTTCATTCCCCTTATTTTGGTGATCAAACGTGGTTTATTGTTACTCTGCGCGGTGAATTTCCACCGGGTCGGCGGATTCAAAAGCTTGTACTGGAGAATGATCTGTAAGTGTCTGTTACTGTGACTTAGTGACAGGTCAACTTGGCAGTGATGAGAGCCAAACTACTGAAGCATATTGCTGGACTGGATTTCATAGCACCGTAATTAAAGTGCACTTGCTGCCTTTTATCTTGTGCCTCTTTAGTTGTGTCTTAAATAACAGAGTATATGCTATGTTTACTCATAATTAATGTAATGTTTCACTTGGTAACTTTATATTGATACTAGTCACTGAATCACGTTTTAAAGTGTCACACTTTTCCAGCATGGAGAGTAGGTGGAGTGTTTGCCTCCTCACCCTGTCCTTGCCATGAACATGACTGATGGCTCTTTATAGAGAACACAGACGCAGATTAGATAGTGGTGGCTGAATTTAGATTTGTTATGAGCATAAAGGATGTAGCCAAGGCCGCTTATAGCTATGAGTGGAAGTCACAGATATAGAGACAGGAAATGAGTAACCCACTAGGAAATTGATATCCTATGTTGTCCATGATTGAGAGTTTGTGTCTGTGTATTCTTGACTGACAACCTCAACAAAAGCAGATAAGTTTTGAGGAAAACAGGACATTAAGATGACAATGGGACACACAGACTTGATCCTGACAGACAAGAATGACGTCATATTTGTAGATTTTGTATTATCAGGTTCTATGAAGTTAACAACACAGCTTTATCCCGCTCCTTTCACTGTCAAGTCGCTGATGTGTTCTTTCATGGGCACAGGCCTGGAGCAACGCTGTAACCGGATCTTGAGGAACATGGAGGCTTCCCTGACAGCCCGGGATCGCGTGGGCATCCAGGATTTTGTTCTCCTAGATGCTTACACAAGTGAGAGTGCCTTCCTGGACAACCTGAGGAAACGCTTCCGTGAGAATCTCATTTACGTGAGTACTTCCTGTCTGGCATCAATTTGGCTGCATTTTGTCTCTTAGGCTGTTATTGAACTTCACACCCTTAACCTTCAACCCGACACGGTCCTAATCGGCGAGTTGTGTTCTGCTGAATCTAGCACCTTGTGCTGCTGAAACAGCAGCTGCTGTTCTTTTCATTTGCAGGGTGAGCTATCTAAAGGTCACCACTGTCTGGAGGTCATGGCAAGCGATTAACCAAACGTATCGCTTTTAATAAGAAGAACAAAATAACTTATCAGTGGAATGATGCATAACCACCACACTGCTCGAAGCCTTTTGAAACATCATGTGGAAAAAATCTCCTGTATTATGAAATGTGAAAAAACTGCAACCACAACTTCCTTTCCTTGTTTTTCTCTGCAGACCTACATCGGGACTCTCCTGGTGTCGGTCAACCCCTACAGAGATTTAGACATCTACAGCAAAAAGCAAATGGACACTTACATGGGAGTTAACTTTTTTGAGCTGCCACCTCACATGTAAGAGTTTTCTTGATTGTGAATTGGCTTACTGTGTGTACCATGGATGGGGCCATAAATGCTCTTTGAATCAGTTCACAAATCGGACAAAGCCTTTTTTTTTAAGTACAGTGAATGTCAGTGTTAGTATAGTTTGTTCACCACTTTGGTCCAAACTGAAACAAAATACCTGTTGGATGGATAAATGCAACTTTTCACTTAAACTAACAAATGACTACAAATTAATTTTGTTGGCCCGACTTCTCAGCTAGAGACACCAAGAGGCTGGTATTTTTCTGCCTTAAACTACTGTTCAGACGAGCTTTAATAGCTGTTTATACTTTAACTTTATTGTTCTCCCCTGATGTTCCATTTAAAATCAAATTCAGGACAAACATTTAAAATCTAAAAGTGCAAAACAGAAAAAAACAAAAGTTTTTTGTAAGTGTAGTGGTGTTCAGAACATGTTAGCACTGTAATTATTTAAGATGATGAACATCATAAAAAGTATAAATATAAAAATATTAAAAAAATCAAAAAATAAATCACTATTACTGTACATTGTATGTGAAAAACTATGTGTATTTTTATATTTAGTAATGATACACAAAGAGTACAGCATAAAATGCCCCCCAAACAATTTTGTATGTGTACAGTATTTCAGATACATCTTTATATATGGAGGTAAAGGAATCTTAAATCAAGAGTTAATTTATACTGTATGTGGAGAGAGAGAGAAAAAATCTAGAAATATCATTGACACAGATGTGTTGAAAGTTTCATTTGTGTTCAGGACAAAGATGTACGTTATCTATGTTAAACCTATCACTGTACGTTCAGTTATGCTCTGGCAGACAATGTCTTCCGCACCATGTTGTCTGAATTCAACAACCACTTCATCCTGATCTCTGGGGAAAGCGGGGCCGGAAAGACTGAGGCCTCCAAGAAAATCCTGCAGTTCTATGCTGTCAGCTGTCCAAGTACCAGACTCCTGAATAATGTTCGTGACAGGCTGCTTCTCTCCAATCCAGTGCTTGAGGTCAGTGACACAAATATATGTTCCAGTGCTTCTGTGGCATAAAACCGAGAAAAATGAGAAGAATATGACTTTGAAATCAGCATTTTATCACATTTTTTTCTTTCAGGCTTTTGGAAATGCCAAAACTCTGAAGAATGACAACTCAAGCCGCTTTGGAAAATATATGGACATTCAGTTCGACCACCAGGTGAACTGAAATATGCTCTTTGCTTTACACTGCAGTACAAATCACAATGTCAGAATAGTGTAACACAGCAGGGTGATGAGATCTTAGCTCATGCGAAGCACTAGAAGGGGTTACGGATGACGTTTCTCCCCCAGGGTGGTGCAGTTGGTGGTCACATTCTCAGTTACCTGCTGGAGAAGTCTCGTGTGGTCCACCAGAACCATGGAGAGAGAAACTTCCACATCTTCTATCAACTGGTGGAGGGAGGAGAGGAAGATCTGCTCCGCTGGCTCGGCCTGGAGAGGAATTGCCAGCACTATAGTTACCTGGTGCAGGTGAGTGAAAAAGCACAACACTAAATGTATCTGATGTATAACCTTGATCTCGAGTTAGACCTTTAATCAACGGTCTCTTCCAGGGGGGTTGTGCCAAAGTTAGCTCCATTAACGATAAAAGCGACTGGAGGATGGTACGGAAAGCCCTCTCTGTCATAGAGTTCAGTGAGAGTGCGATTGAGGTGAGATTGTGTTGTACATCTTGTAGCACAGTGAAGCTGAAAAATAAAATTAAAGCTATGCATTTTAACTCTTTTTTCTCTGGGCATATTGCAGCACCTGTTTGGGATTATTGCTAGCGTGCTCCACTTGGGAAACATCAAGTTTGGAGCAGATGTTCGAGGATACGCCACCCTCATCAACAACCAAGAAACGCACTGGGTGTCAAAGGTAAAACCCAAATAAATGGCAGAAAAGTAAACCTTTCGTCTCATTCAAGATTGTTTGATGTTACGTGTTTGGCTTTGCTGCGCAGTTGCTGGGGATTCCTGCTCAGGTGCTAGAACATGGCTTAACCCACAGGAAGATAGAAGCCAAAACAGAGGAGGTGACTTTATGTAAAAAACTTTGATCTAAAGGATGAAATATGTGAAACTTTATCGTAGATCTCATTTGTTATTGTACACCTCATTCTGACGCTGAAGGTCTTCACCCCCTTCTCTGTGGACCATGCGGTGTATGCCAGGGATGCCCTTGCCAAAGCCATCTATGGCCGCACCTTCAGCTGGCTGGTCAGCAAGATCAATGAATCTCTAGCTAACAAGGCAAGTACAGTGAACATTCTGCTCTCTTTCTAATCTTGCTTATTCAGAATTGTCTCGTTAAACTTACGGAAGTGGGCTGAAAATGAGAGATTTTAGTGACTCTGAGCTGGATCAGTTTAGTAACACATCTGTCCATCCGTGTTTAATTATTTTCTCTAGTGAGAATTGTGGAATCGTTGCAGGGCACATTAATCATCTTACAACACCAAGTGCTGTATTTCCTATGTGTAGACTGATTGTGTTTATATTATCGGTAGGATTCCTCCCGAAAGACAGTGATTGGTCTGCTGGACATTTACGGGTTTGAGGTTTTCACCATGAACAGGTAAGAGTGTTCACTGATTTTCTAGCAGCCAAACTGGATCAATAAAATATTCAGTACTGACTTTTCATGTTTTTTTTTTTGGAGCTTTGAGCAGTTCTGCATCAACTACTGCAATGAGAAACTGCAGCAGCTTTTTATCCAGCTGACACTCAAATCAGAGCAGGAGGAGTACGAAATGGAAGGGATTGAAGTAATGAAGCTGTTCTCCTTGTGTCTGTTCAACAGTTGTAGCTTAGATGACTACTAATGTGGCACAAACTGTAACTAGATGTTCTCAGAATCCTCCAGCCTAGTTTTTCTTGTGCCTTCTTTGGACAGTGGGAACCGGTGCCATATTTCAACAACAAGATCATCTGTGACCTCGTGGAGGAGAAATACAGAGGAATCATCTCACTGTTGGTAAAGATATGATTGAGATATGGTGCTCAGAGTGATGAGCAGTACACTGACACAAAGCTGCAGTTAACACCCTCTTGGTGCTGGTCCTCTCGTACAGGATGAGGAATGTTTACGACCTGGAGAAGCCACTGATCTGACCTTCCTGGAGAAGATGGAGGAAAAGATCGGTGGTCACCCTCATTTTGTTACGTGAGTTCAAACATTAACAGAAAGTCTACGTTGTCCACACATGGATAAAGTAATAACACATCAATCAGCACTTTGAGTCACTTTGCTGCACACTTTTCCCCGCAGACATAAACTTGCTGACCAAAAAACAAGAAAAACACTGGAAAGAGGAGACTTCAGACTTTTGCACTATGCTGGCGAGGTCACATATTGTGTTGTCGGTGAGAGATTTTTAAAACTAAAATTCTTAATTGTCTCCTGTATATCCTCAATGATATTTTTGTGCATGTTATAAAAATAGTGTCAAACTTTATTTATTATTACATACATGATATTACTCTTTGCTCCATAAACCTTCAGGATTCTTGGACAAAAACAATGATCTTTTGTATCGAAATGGGAAAGAGGTAATTAATTTTATTTGTACATAAAGTATGAATATAAAATCGTTAGACATGGAGTAGAGCCTACTGTAGATAACTTACCCAAAACAAAAAGACATGAAAGATTGATCCTTAGTGTTTCTTCTTTTCATCTTCAGGTCATGCGACAGTCCAAAAATCCCATTATCCAAAGCTGTTTTCCTTCTACTGAACCAGACAGCAAGAAGAGGCCTGAAACAGTAAGACATGAGTCAGATGATTTCATGAAGTAGAAACTTTTAGCAGATTGCCAACACTCATGTCGCACATTTCTGTGTGATGGCTCAGGTGGTGACTCAGTTTAAGGGCAGTCTGGTAGGTTTGACCGAGATCTTAATGTCCAAGGAGGCCTGGTATGTCCGCTGCATTAAACCCAATGAAGCCAAGCAGCCAGGTGAGGCCTTGTGTCAAGCTAATATTTGTATGTATGTATTTTCAGCTTACACTCAGCCACCACATGGCACTGTTGATCCATGGGTTCTTAGTATGGTGGTTTCTCCTGCAGGACGCTTTGATGACGTGTTGGTAAGACACCAGGTGAAGTACTTGGGGCTGATGGAGCACCTGAGGGTCAGACGAGCTGGGTTCGCTTACCGTCGCAAATATGAGATCTTCCTCCAAAGGTATCTAAGAGAACAGGCTGTTGCAGTGGTTTTAATGGAGTTGCTCGTTTTCTTGCATTAGTGTTCTTCTGTTGTCAGGTATAAAGCTCTGTGTCCAGACACGTGGCCCAAATGGAAAGGAACAGCAGCCGAAGGTGTGCAGCGTCTGGTTAAACACCTGGGCTACAAACCTGATGAGTACAAGATTGGCAGGTAACAGATGTGACAGGATTCTTCTGTAGGATGTCTGCTGGTTTTTACCAGAAGGAAATACAAGAGTGTTTGTCTCTTTATTACAAGAACAAAAATCTTCATTCGCCACCCGAGAACTCTGTTCGCCACAGAAGATGCGTTCCAGGTCTGCAAACATAAGCTAGGTGAGACACTCCTCTGTGATTTCAATTATTATAAGCATCAAAAGCTTCCTGAGGGTGAAACTGTGGACGGACTTTATTGCAGCAACAAGGATTCAGGCCAAGTACAAAGGCTACAGGGTGAAAGGAGAGTATCAGAAACAGAGAGAGGCTGGTGAGTGATTATTAGACATATTTGGTGTATTTATTGCCACTAAAATGTTTCACCCATATGAAATATTAATATTAATGAATAATATTAATTTAAAATTATTTTTTGTTGATTTCTGTTTCCTTGACAGCTACTAAGATTGAGACCTGCTGGAGGGGCCTGATGGCCAGGAAGGAGCGAGAAAGGAGGGCATGGGCTGTCAAGGTCATCAAGAAGTAAGTGATATTTATTCTGGGGCTTAATTTGTGACTGTGATGTATATTTTAACACCCAGCTTGTCTGAAAAGTCAGTTCTGATTTGTTGTTGTAGGTTCATAAAAGGTTTCATGACCAGAAATCAGCCGGCTTGCATCGACAACAGTGAGTACTTAGCATATGTGAGGCAGAGCTACCTGACACGGCTGAAGGACAATCTTCCCAAGAATATCCTGGAGAGAGACTGTTGGCTCACTGCTCCACCTGTCCTGCAGGAGGTGGGTTTCTTCTGCGAAACACATCCGTGTACGAGTGTACAGGTCGACAACTTCGGTGACGACTGTGTCGCTCAAAGTCAAACAGCTTGTGTAAAACTGTATATTCTTGTAGGTGTCCCAGCTCCTGAAGAATCTCTACATTCAGCAGATGGTTTGGAAGTATGTTCGAGGACTCACCCCACAGAAGAAAGCACAGGTGAAGAATGAGAATTATGAGTTTAGGAACCATAACACATCCAGTGTACATTTACGATGATTTCTTCTGTTTCAATTTTCTTCCTGTTTCCAGCTCCAGCTAAAAGTGCAGACGAGTTCCTTGTTTAAAGGAAAAAAAGATAACTATCCCTTCAGTGTGTGCAGACCATTCCTGGACACCAGGATTGGTAAGGATCTTGTCTTCTTGTCTCTGAGTGTAGTTTCTTTACTTACAATATGAGGATGGGTAATTCTTGCAGCCTGTGGTAAGATGTCATATTATATAAAAAAATACAATAAATGAAATAAAATGTTTTCTTATTTTTTTTAAGGTCAAGATGATATAAACATCAAAGTGCTACAAGTGATTCGGCACGAGCACATCAAGGTAAAGTAACACTGGGACTTACTGTTACGTCCTTTTAATCCACTCTGACCTTGTGTATCTTCTATCCACAGTACAGCGTGCCAGTGGTGAAGTATGACAGGAACGGGTTCAGGCCTCGTCTCCGGCAGCTCATCTTCACCCAAGAAGCTGCTTACCTGGTTGAGGAAGCCAAGATCAAGCAGCGGATAGATTACAGTTCTCTCAAAGGTAATGAGTGAGATAATTAGACAAAATAAGCATCTTTATATGTGAGGAGAGCTAAACACTCGCTCAAAATCTGCTAACACACCTGTGTGATTCATGACTTCACCGTGACAGTTTTTCTTGCTTGACAGGTGTGTCGGTCAGTAACCTGAGTGACAACTTTCTCATCCTTCATGTTACATGTGATGACACCAAACAGAAGGTAAAACCGAGCTATGACCAGAATGCAGATTTTTGTATTTATGTTTAATCTGTCACCGATCACAATGTTAAAGGCAGATCGCATCATAATAACACAATCTGTCACATGCAAAGCAGATCACAGTAGAGCTATTGTTTTAGCAGAAGGGCTCAAAGAGGAGGAAGAGACATCCAGCCCACATTTACTCTGGATGAAAATGTTTGTTCTTTCAGGGGGACCTTGTTCTGCAGTGTGACTACCTGTTCGAAGCCTTGACCATGCTGAGTGTTATTGCCAACAAGCAGAGCTCCATCAAGGTGGTCCAGGGAAGGTACAAAATATACATTGCATGCATCAGTACTTCATTTAAAAACGAGACAACTTAATGTGACAACCAGAGGTGGGACAAACACAAACAAGTCTTTATGCCTTGCTGCTGTGGCTTTCTGAACTCTACTCTGAAAAATGTATTTCAAAATAACCCTTTTGTATCAATATCAAGCAAACTGTGGCCCAACTAGTAAGTGGCCCTATCTGCTAAAATGTCCTTGACAGTCTAGTCCATTTAAAGAAAGAATTTAGAAAAAACATCTGGTGTGACTAGAATTGGGATTTTATATCTTTTGTGAAGTTACTATCTATTTTTGAAACTTTTACTGACTTTACCTTCACATGTGAACATTTATATAAAAAAAAATTAACAGCTGAGAAGACAAAAACGTTGCAGTATTACAAAGAAGTGGTAATATTGATATCAACCTGAGAAAAAAAAAAAAGTTAATTAAATGTGTATTGAACGCTAATAACATCTGTAATCTTTTACATAGTCTGTTTATTAAAAACTGGCAGCCTGATTCACAAACACTAACAGAGACATCTTTCACCGCTGATTTAATGTTCTGATTCGCTGCACACCTTTTACATCATACTGTAAGTTTTAATGTTTGTGCCAAAGGAGACGAGTAAGTCCTCCTAAGTCAAAGTGCTGGTGACTCCAAGTCCAAGTTACGTGACTCGAGTTCCCACATTGGTAAAAACCACAGAGGAACTATTTCGGTACAAACTTACTGTTTGTATACTGTCTATGCAGCGTGAGATTTGACATCCAGCCGGGACGCGAGGGCTTTGTGGACTTCAAGAGCGGTCAGGAGTCCATGGTCTACAGGGCAAAGAACGGCCATTTGATGGTGGTGAGTTTGGAGGGCAGGAATATTTGTAGAACGACGTCAAGTAACCATTCAAGTTCTCAAAGTTCTGTACTTTTGTTTTAGGAATCAACAAGAACCAAGTCCAGATGATGAAGATGATGGTGCAGAGCAGTGCAGAGATGTTGCTCTTCTCAGCCTCAGAGTTGCAAACCTTGAATAAACAGCCACGCTTGATCTGTTATACAATAAGTACATGCTGTTATTACTGCCAATACCTTAGCTGTGAGTGCACAAAATGCTCATACCTACCCAGGCTGGGCAGAACATCAGCGGCTCCATTTGTACCTAATAGTTGGAGTTTAAATCGTGTTAACTAATTCATTCTTGTTCCCATCTATGGACAATATGAAAATAGGCACTAGTCATCATCTTTTGGATTAAACATGTTTCAAATGCTTTGGGATTATTAAGCATTTAGTGTGTGCAGCCATGAATGTAGCTATGTTTATAATACCTCACCCATGCTGTACCTTTACATTAAAACATGCTGTTTCACATTTGGGCTGTCTTACATTTGTATTCTTCAAACAGGTTCAGTACTGAGCAAATACACCACAGTAATTAGAAGTGAGTGTCCGATGAAATTCTCTCCGACATGGCGCCGTGGACGTGTGACAGTGAATGAAATTTCTGAGGCAGCAGCTCCACCTACTGCCCCAGTGCTGTCCCAATATGCAGTTCTGGATTGTCTTTCTTTGGGACTGGATTGTACTGGGCAACCAATACGTATAGGAAAACAAAACTTTATGAAGCTGTTGCTCTGGTATTTGGTTTAACTGTGGTCCAGCTGTCTCAGATTAAGCAGTTTTGAAATTTAGGATCCAATCTGATGTTTCAAAAAAACCTAAAGCACATGAACTTCCTGTCACACCAACTTCTCGCATGTCCTCCCTCATAGTGTCCATGAACCTCGTCCTTCCTCCTCTCCCCCTGTCAGGCAGCTTCATCTTCTCCCCTCTTCCCCCCATACCCAGATATACTCATTCCTAATCTTGTCCATCCTTCTCACTCCCATTTGAAACCTTTAATGTTCAGGCCATACAGTAGGTAGTCTCACTACCATCTTGTAAATCTTCCCTTTTATTCTTGCAGATGCTAAGATTGCATATAAATGTAACTAAAAACATCTCAAGACCATATCTTGACAGAGCATATGTTGTGATAGTTGAGTGTTGCTGTCATATTGTTTTACAGTACAGCACAATACAGGTGCAACTTCTAATGTGACTCTGATCCAGACTGTACAGTTTTAAACCTAAACCTTAAGTTGCCAGTACACACTCACTATAGTAGACGGCACATGCTGATATGAAATAAGAAAGCAAAAATGAAAAAGGCAAGGGAAAGCTTGTTTTGTGTCCTCATAAGTTGCATCTTTAATTACATATGTTTAACAACCCAGCTGGCTCAGAGTGAGAGATAGTCCTGTGGGGACGGATACAGCTGAAAGTCTTTTGATGACCTCTGGTTGATGATTACACAGACAGCGAATGTCTGTGATCAAAGGTTTAGAAAAAATGCTGAGTACTATATAAGCAGCCAGGAATATGTTAGTCCAACAGTGGCTGACATTTCACTTGGTCGTGATGGAAAGATTCACATCATTGGTACTTGTCCTTTTGGTTTTGTGTATCTGCAGGACTTTTGGTAGGTCTCCACAAACTTCTGAATTGTTACTTTTCATACACAATATTTGACACCTGACAATTCCTTTGTGTGCTGCATGGCTTACCTGAAGTTAAGATACAGGTGTGAATAATTATATGGCTTAATGCAGAATATTGATTGTTTGGTTTGGAAACAAAATGCAGCAGGAGCAGCAACAGTGTGTGTGTGTGTGTGTGTGTGTGTGTGTGTGTGTGTGTGTGTGTGTGTGTGTGTGTGTGCTGGGGTAAAAGTGTAAATGTGACACAGAATGTTCCATTAACTTAGAGGTTTTAACTGGCGGCTCTTTCTCCACAGTGGACTTTTAACACCTGTCTCTTCTAACAGGACAAACATGTCAAGGAAACTGTGGGAACAAACTAGACTCTTGTTCATGCCACCCAACGTGTACTTCTCTGGAAAACTGCTGCACAGACTATAGAGAGTACTGTGTGGAAATATTTCCATATTCTGGATCTTCTTTTGGTGGGACAGATTTTATTGTCCTTTATGCAACTTTCAGTACCAGTTCCCAGATTGTTTGCAGGTAAATCTCCACTTCTACACCCCAGTGATTACTACAATATATATGTTACTAAAGCTGTTCTGATTATACCTTTGATTTTTAATCAATACCATGATTAAATGAAATGTATTATTTAAATATGCCTTTATATTTAAATAATAGTTATGTTATACAAATTCCCCATTAGCTTCTTCAAGGGTTTTTGCTACATCTTTTGGGAAATTTTGGTAATTTTGAGCAATTTGCTGAAGATTCAATTGAAACCACTTTTCTTTTTTCTCGTTTCTAAGGTTAAAAACAATCCTTCAAGAAAAACACGGTTCATGTGCAGTAAAGAAACTTACAGATTATTCTTCTTTAATGGTTCAACAGATTCAACAATAATGTCAATACTGCAGGGTATGTGGATGACAGCAGTAGAGGCCACTGCATCTCCCCATTGTTGTATGAAACAGGATGGGTTCCCCTGCACATTTCCTCAGATAACGGCGCTACGTTCAGTAGGGTTGGAGCCTGGCTTTCAGGTACAATAATGATTTGTATATTTTTACAAGGATGACCTTGTTGATGAAACCACATAAATTTATGATTTTTATGATGATTCAATACAGTACATACTGGCAAGTTAGATTCACGGTTCAAGGCGATGATGGTCAACTCAACAAAATGGCAGTACTACGGTACACCTAATGTCGGAGGCCCTCTTGAGATGACATGGAACATCTCTTTGGTCAAAGCCAAAAGTGTCAATATAGAGCTCTGGGGATACAGGGAGACAGGTGAGCAAAACTGCCTATGCACCTGCCAAGTGAGCTGTCCTTGGTAATCGGGTAATTTGTGAACTGTTTCTCTGTAGGTGAACCCTATTCAGGAAACTGGCAGGGTGAGTGGAAGTACCTCTATTCACTGGCAAAGAATCAGACCAACAATGGCTCCTTCAGCTTTTTGCCCAAACCAGCAGAAAACGGTTTTTCAAGTTGGGAGCTTGGCTCTGTGCGTGTCAGCTCCAGTGACTACTCTGATGGCACATGGTGTGTACCAATGCAGTTTATTATGTATAAAATAGATAACCCTAAAAAAGATAATTATTCTTTTATATTATTGCATATAGCTTATAGCTCAAAATCTGAAATTTTCCAAAGTTCCAACATGATGACAAAAGCGCATGTCAAAATATACAATAGAGGCCTAAAGAAGACACTCACAGCTTCATTCGTCATTTAGGAATATACAAGCTGTCTGGACTGAGGACCATGCTCTTGCCTGGCATCTGGAAAAGAAGTTCAGGCAGAACTCAACAGCTTGGGCCCTGGAGAAGTGTGTGGCATGGGACCAGCTGGAGAAAAACCTGCCCAACTTCCTCACCGAGATCATAGACTGTCCCTGCACCCTGGCCCAAGCCCGAGCTGACACTGGGAGGTTTCATGTAAGAGTGAAGAGCCGCCAGTTGAGGTGTCGCTGAACTTCTAGTTGTTCAGAAATTATAAGTTCAAAAATATCTCAAATATTTTTGAGATATTTTACAACATTGATTATGCACATAAAAACAATGTTAAAAGTAGGAAATGAAAAGCCCAAACTTTTAGTGTAATTACCCGCCAAAGCTATGCCACAGTGTTTTATCTTGGCAGATAAACGTCTGTGTGAAGAATTTCAACTAAAGCAATTTAACCCCACCGTAATAAAAACTGAACTTTGCACGCATGGCCTCAGCTGCCTGGTCAACTAATCAGAAATTAGCAATATTTTTACGTGGAGAAGAGCTGCATCCACAGTGTGTGAGGGCTGTAATCAGTACGTGGCCAAGCCTGTGGTAAAGACACTTTTGTATCATTACAATCTCGCCTACTAAACACATTAGGACAAATAGACAATCAATACCTGATTTAAAAATAAATCAGTGTTATTGTAAGTGCTTGATAAAAGTTTATGATTACTTTATTTGTTTATGGAGGTTTTCAGGGCTGTGGCCTTTTGCTAATGCTTCATGCTTATCAGTTCAAAGTCAAAGACAACTCTCCCCTCATTTATGAGTAGTATGAGTGTGTTTCAGCACAAATCTTATTGTTTAAATATTATTGTTGTTATTGTTGAACTATTAATTATTATGCTGTATATACACGAAAAAGTAAATATACATTAAGCTGCCTGGTCACAGACGCTGTGTTTCCATCCTCAGACTGATTATGGCTGCGATATAGAGAAAGGCAGTGTGTGCACCTATCACCCTGGGAGTGTGCATTGTGTGAGGGCTATACAAGCAAGGTGAGTCTTGACTCAGAGCAACTGATCATTTCTACATTTGCACCAAAAGCCATGTGAGATAACCTTTTGTAAAGAACCAACATATAATATTTGCATGTGAATGCAATGTTTGAAAACTGTAAAACAGTTTTTGCCCAGAACTTTATGGCACAGAAATTGGAAAACAAAAAGAAAATAACAATGTTTTGGCTATACTGCCACTGTTGTCCATTGGTTGCCATTTTTTTTAACCTTATCTATAATCGCAGTTACATGGCACACCTTGCCACGGATTCCTCACCTTGATAGTAAATAATAATACATACCCTCATTTTGTTCTACTCACTCGCATAAATACACATAATCTTGTAATCTGCCCCACCTACTGTCAATGCTCAGCTGAATTATCGCACATGTAGTGAAACATATACACCCTGTGAACTGATTAATCAAGATCTTCTTGAGACAGGTCTTCTGTTGTCTTAAAAATATGTCAAAGCATATTGAAAGTCTGTATATAAATTATTGTTATTCATTACTTTAATCACTTGAGTTAAGCAGCTAAAATATCAATACTGCATAGAGTGGTGCAATGGATTCAATATAAAAACTTGTGTGCCATCCGGTACGGCAGATTGACTTTATGTTTTACAGCAAGTGTTAGAATGCAAACACAGATGTTTTAATTTAGAGAGTTTGTTCTTCTAATGAAGAATGTTATGGACATGTATCAACAGTCCTAAGTATGCAGCGGGACAACAGTGCTGTTATGACAGCACCGGTGCTCAGGTGCTGACAGCTGACTCGATTGGGGGTAGTACTCCAGACCGAGCACACGACTGGGGCTCACCTCCCTACAAAAGACCTCCTCGAGTACCCGGACAATCCCACTGGGTCTACGATGTCCTCAGCTTCTACTATTGCTGCTTGTGGTCGATAACTGCCACTATTATTTTAAACACCGGCCTTCTAGTGACTGCAGACATTACAAGTCGCCCAGCTCAGGTTAGTGACTCACTGAGCAGAAAACTGTGCGTGTGTTTTTCAGATTGATGTTAAATCTCAGTTTTTGTACTGGCAGCTGTGGTGTTTGGAGATCCCCATTTCATAACATTTGACGGTGTCAACTACTCCTTCAATGGCAAAGGGGAATATACTTTAGTAAACTCATCAAACAAACAGCTGACAATCCAAGGCAGAACAGAGGCTCTAAATGGTGAGCTACTATACAAAATGCACATTAACTGCTACACTGTCTTTTTCTATGCAATTAATCTAATTCTTTCCTTATTAGGAATCACAATTAAAGCAACAAAGCTATCGGCTGTGGCAATGAAAGAAGCAGACTCTGATGTTATTGAGGTGCGCCTGGTCAGTGGTCATAACAGCCTTAAAGTCCTGCGGAATCAAAAAGCTCTCTCCTTTACCGAGCAGAGCTGGATGGACCTGCACGGTGAGAGCCAGTGGTTGAACTGCTCCTTATAAAAGCTTCTACTGTGCATTTGTTAATTTTAATTAAGGTTTTTGCAAACCCGTCCGAAATGAGTACAGAGGTTCGGTTTAGAAGTACCTTGACTTATAAAAAACACTCAAATCTGTTTCAGTGAATATTAACCTTGGCTCACAAAAAGACATCTCAGAAGACCTATGATCCAGAGTAGTTGATTTGCATGTAGCTGGAAGGGGGTTACAGAGTAATCTCAAAGAGAGACATTCAACAGTCCACAGTTAGACATATTGTCTATAAATCGGGCATTCGTGTGTCCAGGCAAGATCACTCCAAATGCAAGAATCCCCAAAGAGGTAATACAGTGGGTTCTTTGGAGCTAGTTAATGTCTCTGTTCATGAGTCAACCAAATGCTAAACATTGAACAGGCATGATGTCCATGGCAGGAAATCATTGCACACTGACACTTCACAACACTACTGGGAAAATGTTGTTTGTAGAGCTGAAACAAAGGTAAATTATTTGAGAGGAACACACAGCACCATGTTTGGTCTAAAATGAGAACTGCATAGCATCATGAAAACATTATCCTAACAATCACAGACAACATAATGATAATGAATTTTCTTCTCCTTTTGAACTTGGTATGGGCAAATATGGGCCTTAAAAGCAACCCCTTGATATCAGGTGAATGAAACTACTACAACAGAACTGCTTTTTTTTCTAATCACTTCTCTCTTGTAGGTGTATTTGTGTTTTCTCCCACCTCTACAAACGTGACAGTGATGTTCCCCACTGGAGCTGGTGTTGAAGTACGACTGAGGGAAGGAATCATGACAACCACTGTGCTCCTGCCGGAAGAGTTCAAAGACTCCACTCTCGGACTGCTAGGGAAGATGAACGGTGACGCCAGGGAAGACCTGGTTCTCAGTAACGGTGAACTAATGCAGAACCACAGCAATCCAGAGGAGCTGTTCAACTTTGGGGCAAGCTGTAAGAAATCGAACCCACAAATTATTCATTTTTCTGAGCTGAATTTTTCTTAGCATGAACCACAACACAATGTAGGAGATACATTACAGCTGTGGGTATGAAATGTATAATATATGAAGAGAAAGAACATTTAATATATAAATTCGCCAGAGGTCGAATAAGGTACAGTAAGTAAGTCAAGTCAATTCAACTTTTTAATGAAGAGTAAACAAATCTAGGTACGGCCAATATTAGGACACTACAAGAGCAAACTCTTAACATAAGTGAAGGTTCAAACAAACAACTGCTGTTATAAATTCACATTCTTTTATGGCTAATAATTGTTTTAGACTTAATGCAAATGTACCTCTTGTTTTTTTTGTCTGACAGGGGCTGTATCCAACGACTCAACATTGTTCACATATGATTCTGAATATCTTTTGGACACGTATTACAATGCTCCTAGACACGACCCCAGTTTTATTCCAGTGTTTTCAGTCCCTGACAGTCCAGAAGATCCATTAGCTGGTCAGGCCTCTGAAATATGCTCTGGAGAGGGCTCACAGTTTTGTAGGTATGAGATAATTATTTTTTTTACAGCTTATTACTAATTATAATAATCGTTGAATTGAATTGAATGTGTTTCAGGAGGCAGGGCTAAAATAAGTAGAGGATTAATGGATTTCTTATTTCTGTCAATTAGCTGTTCCATTAAAAGATGCAGTAATTTAGAGCTTGCCAACAACACAAACTGAACGTCATGATATATTGGCTTGGGTCTACAATGGTCTGCTTACTTACTGCAGCACTTTCCTGTTGCTCATTCTCACACTTATGGATGATAGCAGCTGCCACGCAAGTCGGTGGCCTGACCCACCAGAAGCAACTTGGGGGTTTAGTGTCTGCTTAGATTATATAATTGACATCGAAGTTATTTTTACTTTTTTGTGTAATTCTATTTCCTCTTTGCTGTAGGTACGATATCCTTGTAGGTCGTAGTCCAACGATGGGGAATGTTACCAGATTGTCTTTTCAGAGTCACATTTCTCTTGTTCACGATCTACAACCAGGTGAGTATATGATGTAAAAGTAAGAGACAATATCTACTGAATGATACTTGAATTCTTAGTATGTATTGTCATTCCGTGCAGTGATATCATGTGGGTGGCTCTCACCACCTTCTAATGGGAAGAAGGAGGGGACTACGTATTTGAAAGGAGCTAAGGTGCAACTTTCCTGCAATCACGGCTACGATCTTAAAGGATCTGCCGAGCGAATATGCCAGGAGAACGGCCAGTGGTCAGGAGAGGAGACAAGCTGCGTGGTCCCCAGTAGGAATAAACACAAATAAATCAGTGCTGTCCAGTAAATCTGATCTTCATAAATCATATGTGTGGGTGTATTGTAGCATGCCTGTGTGTGTGTCTTTGTGTGCATCATTTGATCCATCAAATCCCATTTTAAAATGCACAGAAATCTAAATCACTATCACTGGTACAGTGACGCGTTTCATGATCAGTTAAGTGTTGAATGGCCACCTTCTGCCTGCTATGTGAATTTGGATTGCTATAGAAGCCGATTTCAGCTTAATTGCACATTCACATGTTACCAAACACAATAATTAAGACAAAGTCACATTATAAACTCAAGAATCATAAAAAGATCTGCAAAATCCTGGAAGGACTGATACAGTATGTCCCAAATTAGACAAACAGGTAGATGTTTCATCCAGACTTCAACCAAGACAAATTCCGACAGACTAAACTCAACCAAGTGCTTTTAAGTACATATGTTAAACACATATCGACTATACTGAAGCTGTAACATGTGCTGTGTTCATGGATACTGTATGTTTACTCGGATTTTAAACAAAAGTCTTATTATCACAGTATCACAGTGTATTTATACAAAGTTAGATTACAAGGCAGAGGCAGCTGTTATTCAAAATGACTTAAAAGTGAGTGAAAGTTGGCAAAAAAAGAATAATAATGAAAATAAAAAAATCAAGGAAACATAAAAGCAAAGTGTAAAAATGTTTCCATTTCATGAGACACAAGTGCAAATATGATTTTTAAAATTGCTTTAGATGCATATAAAGTTGCAGAAGAGTTTAATCTTTAACAACTTTGTGAATATTGGTAGGGGCACTGCTGAGTGGACAGAGTTATGTAACTCACTGCAGATGTGGACGGAGGAGGTGGAATGGGAAAGAGCCTCCTGGTGTCAGTGGAGAAACTAACCTGGTCTTGGCAGGATTCAGGATTGCTGTGAGAAAAAGATGCAAGCAGGCTCTGATATTCAGCCAGACCAGATGGGGTCATGGACTTGTGCCTTTTCCTCTCAGCACTTCTCAGTGTGGTGTAGTGTTTACAGATCAGAGCATGGAGTCGGGGATTAGGAGCTGAAGGACAGGCAGGCCTGGAAGACAGGGGGCAGAGACAGTCCAGCCAGGGTAGAAAGATCCATCTTTCAACTCAGCTTAATACTTACAGGGCTGCTAACAGAGACATGTGCCGGTGCAACAACTAGAAATAACAAATGTTGGATTTCAAATAAATTTTAGAAGTGTTGACAACAAATGTAACGTAACAAGTTGTTTTTGCAGGGAGTAACTTTAATATTACATTTCTTATTTATAACCTTTGATAATATTACAGCAAACATGTTACTAGTACATAACACAGTAATAAAACACAATGATTAAGGGATGTGATGTTGGGGGGGAAAGTAACAAAGGAATGTGAGAAAAGGTAAGAATAAGGGGAGTTGGGACCAGTTTCAGATCAAATGTGGTCAGAAGTGCAAGGGTGTCAGCAGCTTGAGATTTGTCTGGGTGGATATTCATGTTTCCTAGGGCAGTGAGGAGTGGCTTTTTCAAGGAAGTGGGACAGCGGCATGTCAGCAGCCTGTCAAGCTCGTCACAGACATTACCCAGCAGGCCTGGTGGTCCAAAGATCACAATCATGTGGATTGTAACCGGAGCAGTACCTCTAATAGCAAAATATTACAATGTTTTGAGAAAGTTGATGGATGCCTCCCCGTCCTGATGGATGAGGGGTGTGAGAAAAGGTCACATTAGAGGACTGCAGCTGGGGTGGGCTTGGTCTGTGAGGTTTCTGTCTGTAGCTTAACAACCGTGTAGTGAAAGCTTAGTGAAAGAACAAGACAGCAAAAGAGGTAGAAGTGGAAGTGTTCTGGGTGATGGGGCAGAGGTGGGGGAGGTGTTGCTTGTGTTTTTGGGGTCTGCCGGGTTAAATGAAGTGTTAAAAAAAAAAGAAAATTACTGATTGAATGCAAATCTGTAACAACTCTTCATGTGACAATTGAGACAACTAATAAGTGATTTACAGTGTAGTTAAAGGAGCATATCAAAGCAGTTTATTCAAAATAAGTATGTCTGATTCTGTCACTGAATCTTTGTCACATTCCAGGTAACGTTGCAGGAATCGTGGCTGGATCCGTCATCGGAGCTTTAGCACTGATTGTAATTATTACAACAATCGTTCTTCACTCCAGCAAACAAAAAAAGTGTGTTTTCTATTCTCTCTTTTTATTAATAATGTAAATAATGTGGAAAATGTTTGACAGGCCAGCAGTGGAGTTTTCTGTTATCAAATTACGGTAAAGTCAATTTTCTCTCTGTCTCTTTTTCAGGAAAGCTAAAGCTTTAAAGGAAGCTGTCCCAAGTGAGGCCTTTTAACCGTGACTCTTACTGTACTGTAACACTGTAAATAAATATGAAAATGAAAACATTTAAAATGAACGAATGTGGAAATGCATAGTTCACATAAGCAACATCTTGTGTAGAGAAGCACGACATTAAGGATTGCTGCACTGCTTTGAAATCTTAAACCCCTGTTTTTTTTTTACCTCATTGCTGAAACTTTGTTGGTTCATGTTCACACTGAGTGATGGTTTTGGATGGTCTGTACAAACAAAATGGCCGTTCTACTTCAATAATATGCTAAGTCTGTCCTGTCAGTTACAGAAAATGATAAAACCTCTCTGCTTCCTGGAACTGTAGAAACACTCCATTATTATTGTTTGCTGAAAGTGTAATGTTAGAGGTTTACAAAGAAAAATGGCAGCAGACTCAAACATTCCAACTCCAACTCCCACTTTTTACATTTCTAATTCTTATTTATTATAATGATATGCTCAGAGGACCATGTTGACAACCATTTTTAAAACTCAATGCGTGTCTATGGACAGTTTTAAAGCAACCGTAGTGGATTGATCTTGTATAATCACTGAAATACTCAAAGTACTGTACCTGAAATTTGTACTTACTGAAAATGCATATTGTTGTGTTTTTGATTTTTTTCGACCAT
This sequence comes from Channa striata, assembly GCA_033026295.1. Lineage (NCBI taxonomy): Eukaryota > Metazoa > Chordata > Actinopteri > Anabantiformes > Channidae > Channa > Channa striata. The sequence continues at coordinate 14,639,076 of CM065187.1, forward strand.
TGCAAACAGATATAATGGTATATTATGAAAATGTTTTGATCTGCATTTTAGACTCTGTAATGGTCTAAAGACTGTTTCTCAACAATTTATGATTTATGACAATAGAGTAAAGCTTGATTTGTAGTATTTTATTTCTGCACTATAAGTTAGTTGCTGACAGTGATGCTGTATTCTTATATTGCATAATATTTATCAGTTTTTTGACTATTGCTTTGGATGAGTCATGTAAATGAAAATGAATAAATACCATTCCTCCTCGATGGCGAATGGCTTGTTGATTTATTATTGGTACACCCTGACACCCAAAGACATGAAGCTGAAGGTGTAAAATTCCTCACCACCGCTCCACTGCGTCACTCTACTGGATGTAAACAAGTCGAACATTGTGAGCGGTCATCACAATTTCATGTGTGGTTGGTCTTTACTTTTTCTTCTGACCCGGGTTTGGAAATTGTAAATAACTCTGTTGTTTACTGTGCGGCTGTGCTGTTCCCTCACATAACACAGTGCTGTGGACAAAGAGCACCAGTATGTGACAAGACTGCAGAGGCCACCGCTGAACACAGTCTGCTCACTGCTTCCAGAGTCATTCTCCAACAACTTGCCACAGACTCTCCAGAGATATAAATACAGATATTTAGCATTATACTCTCCAGGTCCCAGGGCAACGGAGAGGTAACACCCCAGTCATGACACATCAACTTACTCTCACCCCTTAGATCACACTTGCTGCTGGACAAGTCATGTAATGAATCAGCTGGGTATATAAAGTGTGTGAGCGGCGCATTACAGATGCTACTTCAGCAAACCTCCTGTTCACTTTCGGTTAGTGTTTGGGACTAAAGACACAGCTGCCCTTTTGTTCAGTCTCCAGGTCGTCAATCTAGTCTTGTTTGTTGGGGTGGAGCTACAGCCATCGCAGTTTCATTTCCTCGCATCATTTCGAGCTTATTTTCGAGGACATGGGTGAACCAAATAAAGTATTATCTCGTCCCATTTTTCGTCGAGATGTGGACTGGGATCCTTTCCCAAACTGGACACAGCCAAGTCGCATCTTTGCACAGGATTTTGGCCTCCCTCCTTTTCTGGAGCCGCGTGATCTGGACTGGATAGACTGGGCAAAAAAGAGACTGTCTTCTTTCTCTTGGCCAGGCTACACACAAACTCCACTTCTGCCTCCACTGAGGGGTCCCACAGCCCTGAACCAACAAGGTTCGCAACAACTAACAGGCGGAGTGTCCGAGATTGAAACGGGTCAGGGAAACTGGAAGATCAACCTGGATGTGAAGCACTTCTCACCTGAGGAGATTACAATCGCAACAAAGGAGGGATACTTGCAAATATCAGGTACTGCACATCATTTCTTAATTAACCACAGTCTAGAAACCATCATAACAAGTTGCAAATGCTCTGGATTCTAATCATGTGAGTTTTTACTAAATTGTTTTAAAATATTTTTCATGTCGTTGCTCTCAAGGAAATCATGAAGAAAGGCAAGACGAGCATGAAACGATTTCAAGATGCTTCACACGGAAATATAAGTATGTTGTCTCTAGGGATATTAAAATGTTTAAAAGGCAAAATAATATAAAACTTTATCACTTCTTTTCACTATCTTCTATAAACCAGGCTGTTAATGGAAACTGAAATACTGAGCATGTAAGAAGGCAAGAGATGAATAAAGGCACAGGATGATCTTAATTCCAACATTTTAGTCAGTTGACAGGGAAATATCAGTAAATATCATACTTTGTTTTGCGTTTATCCTTCAGCAGGAAGTGGTAAATATCATCACTGATTACACTGGACTGTCAGCAGAGAGATATAACATTTGTGTATTAAAAGCTGATAAACCTGTTGTCTTTACTTGTTCAAGGCTGCCACAGGGGGTGGACTTGAGGCACATCAGCTCCTCTCTGTCTGATAATGGAGTCCTGTCTGTGGAGGCCCCCGTGCCCGGGACATCCGTCAGCCCCCCAGCCAATGAGATTGTCATACCTGTTCAGATCAGACAGAAGCAGGATGGGGAAAAGTTAAACCAGTGAGCAGAGCATGAAACTCCAGTCAGATGTTTAAAACTAATTTTACACCTTAATAAAATGTATTTGCTGTAACAAGATTATATCCCGCTTTAAGGCACTGACTAATACTGTATGATCGACACCATCTCAGCTCAACAGAGTAAAAGTGAGCTAGCTTGAAAAATTAGAAATTAGTTTTGAAAGATTTGGCATTTCTAATTCAGTGTGGCTAGTAGACATTTTTAAAAGTTCAGTGTCCATGTAATAGATAGCTGTTAAATGACGTAATAAAAAAAATCTGTATTATTGTATTACTGATGCATTATCGGCATATTATTAGAGTAGTAGGAACCAGTGCAATTTGTTCATCTGTTTTTCTATTTCTCATGAGACGGCCAAAATGTTTGTGACATGACCCACTCATGCATACTAAAATCTTTACTACGGTGTCCATTTATGCAAAAATGTATCCTCTTTTAATGCAAAAACTAAATTACACTTTCAGCTTCGTCTCTGTAAATGCAATGGTGGCTACTGTAGATGGTTAGTGGGTTGATGAGTTGATTAATGCTGAAGGACTCAAAGCTAAAGAATGACATCTAGTGTTAAATGAGACATTGCATTGTGGGCTAAAGTCACTGGAACTGTAATGGAAGTCACGAATGGCCACATGGACAAATGCAATAACGAAAATGACTGTGGAAAAGAGCAACAGTATAATAAATAAAGAGGGCTGTTTTTGTACCAATCCAATGACTTTCTTTTTTTCAGAAATAAAATCAGAACAAAAATAATTTTATGAAGTGACTAACACTGATTGAATTCAGCCTTAGTGATGATCAAAAGTTGTCAAATCATTACGAACAATGGGCCAACAGAACAGCCATATTCTGCTTTCTATTCTGCTTGAGGAAACTTTGTGAGTCACAACCTTCTCAGTTTCCGTTCCGTTGCTGATGCTTTTGTGCAAAGTTGAAAATACTTTCCCTCAATCAACAGCCTCAAAGGGGAAACGAAACATACACATCTGTAATTTGATCAGTGGACTCCCAACAAGCCAAATCCGTCCTCAGTATACAAGAGGATCCCAACAATCCCTAAAGAGGATAGATTCTTCTAAATCAGACCAGATACACAGTGGAGCATAAATGACTGTGTACACTCTTAGGTCTTGTGAATAACATTGATTTTCTTGTCACAATGGCACCTGTCATGGGGAGGGATGTAACTGGCACCAAGTGAACAGTCAGTTCTTAAAGAAAATAAACCAGCATAAAAATATTAGACAAGAGCTAAATTGAGTAATGCAGTCAAAGTATGCAGTGGTCTGTCCCTACCAAAGTTGTGGAAAGACAGTTGGTGAACTGGAGACAGGGTCTTGGCCCCAAAGGCTGGGTGATATTAACAGGTGTCAACACTGCAGTGGACCCAGACTTGTACCAGTGTTGATCCCTGCACAAGCCTAAAGCTCCTACAATGGGTCAGACATGGACCGTGGAGCCGTGCTCTGATGTATTCTGCTTCTCTTTTACATCATGCGAATGGCCGGGTCCGTCTGCATTGTTTAGCTGAGATCGCATCAGGATGCAGGCTGCTGTGATAACAGCAGTGTGATGCTCTGGACAATGTCCTGCTGGAAAACTGTGGGTCCTGGGGTTCATGTAATGTCTCTTCACACAAGTTATCGCCCCCTGTCACAGAGCAAAAACTGCATGAGAAACAGGCCAGAGATCTGCAGTGAGATGTTTCTGGCAGTTACTGGTGTAGTCAGTTTGTATGTGGTGGTTGCCATGGTGATTCTGGGAGGTTTCTTTAGAGTTCTTCGTTGTTTCTGATGACTCTTTTTTGTCAGATGTAGTCAGAAAAATGTAGTATTTAAAGTGCTAGTGGTAGTAGCAAAAGTAGTAATGGCAATTAAATGTAATATTCTTCTCTATCGCCCCCAGTGGATACATAAATTATTAGCAGCCATAATTCCAGACAATACCCTCAAATTTCTCCAAACATATAAGGATTTTTAAATCCTTTTTTTGTTTTATTTATACTGATTGATCCATGTGCAACTTTGAGAAATAAATCCTGGATGTGATGTGGCCTGTTTGCTCTGCTCTGTCGTTTAGAGATTATGATCATCATCAACTTACAACTGAGCATCTCTGATTGGCTTAAAGGAAGATTCTCACTTACAAACTTTTACAAGTTAATATCTCTGCCCTGCAGGCTGTTCAATGAGTTCAATAAGAACAGCTTTCAACATTAAGATATGTTTTGGAGCATTGTTAGACATATTAGACAAGACATATTAGACAAACTTTTATATGTTGTAGTGTAATTTTTTTTTCTCCAAACATTAGGTGTAATAAATGTATTTTCTCTGTGGGATTTACAGGGCAATCCATTTGTTTTATGGCAAACCAACAAATAATAGTTGCCCTTTTGTAGACATCCCCAAATAATAATTATGATCCTAATGCTGCTTTTATTTAGTGATTATCTACAAAAGTGGATATTGTTCCTCCCCATCAGGGTGCGGATATTGATGATTTCTGCCGATTTTTTGTTGTGATAACTTGGGGCATGCCTGGATGTGCCTGTAGTATTGCGATGTCTCTTTAAAGGAAGGGGGAGTGTAACAGAGGGACAGAGGAACGAGATGAATAGAAGGCACCAGAACCACCTACCATGACCAAGTGCGCTGTAAATGTAGGACAGAAATTCGAGTGGAATACAAACGGATCATCAGGCGACACATTCGAGGGAAAACCATGTTTGGATGTGCCTCATCTGATTCCAGAATTTCTAAACGTGGTAGCACATGTCATCATGGGAACGCAGGGAAACTATTTTTCCTCTCAAACATTTCCTCCATTTTGAAATGGAAAAGAATAGTGGCAGTAAAATATATGTGTTTGCCACCTTTCTCCGATCACCAATGGTAGGCATCGCATAATTCACCCTCATCCACGGGAGCCATTTGGTTCCTCCTCTGTGGGAAGAGGGGGACGCCAGAAAAATACGACTCCATCCAGCATCTGCCTCCTCGGCGATGCCCTTTTCTCTTGCCGGACGGACTCGCAGACAGTAGCCGGGGAACCAGCGGGGGGATGATGCGTTTAACGCTGGATGTGTGCTGCGTTCAGGGAGATTCGGCCGTCATCGCAGCTCCAGCAGAAGCAGCCAGTTCGCGGGGCCTGGGAAGCCCCCAGCCCCACTATCTCCTCCTTTTCCTCCCCCCTGCAGGACCATGCTTGCGTGAGGGATGAGGCTGTGCACAGGGACACCAGGCCAAAGCTGCGGCCTACTTCTCATAAGAGCCGGTCTCCCGACTGCAAGATCTGTGAACACATTGCCACCGTCAAATCAGCATCTTTGGTAACGCAGCTCTCCTCAGCGTTTGCATGAAGAGACGTTTGTGAGTGTGTGTGTGTGTGTGTGTGTGTGTGTGTGTTGGTGCGTGTGTGCGTGCTGGCGGCGGGGGTGAGGAGGGGAGGGAAGAGGTGTCTGTGTTCTCAGCTGTACATCTGTAGTCATGGCAACCGGATCCTGTTAATGGATGTCATTTTTTCCATCCTCAGCTTCCCTCTGCCTCTGCTTTTGTAAAAGTGCATTTGTATGTGTTCCATGTAAATCTCTGCATGATGTCAAACACCAGCGGGATTTCGTTTCGGTCACAGGTTTCAAAAGGTGCATTTCCACGTGATTTCTCCTGAACTGACACCCTACAGACTGGTCTCGATCCTAAAATTGACACAGTGTAGGTGTTACAAAGGAGACTACAGCGATTGACTAGAAGGTTGTTACTGTTGTTGTATATTATTCAGAATGTTCATGGGATTCTTCTTTTCTTCTTCATTCTTCTTTGGTTACCGGTGATGTTGTCTGCAAACTGATTACAGTTATTTGAAAGAATTCTCCTTTGCCAGTGTAAGTGGTCTGTTTTTAGGCCATAGGCTCTGACTTACAGCAGCAGCTGTCTGCCTCTGCCTTGGCAGTTGTTTCACTCTTCCGACTCCCTGTATTTTACTTCCTGCTCCCTGTGTCTGTCTGTCTACTGCAGGTCATCAGGTAGATCCAGGAGCATGAGCAGGACTTTGAGCTGCGGGTGCAGATGTCTGGGTACAAGCGCATGCGGCGGCAGCACCAGAAGCAGCTGATCGCCCTGGAGAACAGGCTAAAGGCCGAGATGGATGAGCATAGGCTCCGGCTGCAGAAGGAATTAGAGACACATGCAAACAACACTTACATTGAGCTGGAAAAACTGGCCAAACGCCACGCTGCTCAAACAGACAAAGAGGTACAGCCTCAGCGGCAGCTTCTGTTCGTGAATGTGGTGGAAACTTCAGAGTGATTTCTGATCCTAAAGTCAAACAGTGTTTGTATTTGGGTTGACAATTACATCTGAATGTGTCCTCCACAGATGAAGTCGGCTGCAGCAGAAGAGAGGAGGATCCAGCAACAGATTGTTGCTCAGCAAAAGAAAGAGCTGACTTCTTTCCTAGAGAACCAGAAAAAGGAGTACAGACTTTGCAAAGACAAGATCAAAGAAGTAAATATTCTCAACACATGAATGTGTAACTGTGGTTGTCTTCAGATCATAGAAAGTCTATTACTTTGTTTTGTATCTTGTGTGCTTTTCATGGGGCTAAGGAGATGAATGAGGACCCTTGTACACCCAAGGAGGAAAAGCAGGAGCGTCTGTCCAGGCACAAAGAAACAATGCAGCGCTCTCAGGCTGAGGAGGAAGCTCATCTGCTGGCCCAGCAGAGGCTGGTCTACGATCGGAGTTGCAGGGCCCTCAAACGCCGGAGTCTAATCAGGAGGCATGAGTTTGAACAGGAGCAAATGAGAGAGGTATGTGGCTTCCTGCTGTGATATCCGCATAATCAGACTGTAAACACAATGACAATGTCAGATATCACAAATTTAGACATGGCAACTTGGGTTTTCAGAAGTTGTTTAGACACAAGACCATTTTATCAAATTATTATTTTGAATGGCTATGATTATGAAATGAAAAGACCAATTGCCACAGAAATATATTTACCATAAAGGATGGATATTTAGAGAAAAAGCTGCGACTAACAATTCTACATGAATTCTTTAATTAATTAACATGAAAAAGTCAAAACTTTACACTAGGTTTTTTTTTCTCCCTGCAAAGCACCACTTTCCCTGTTGGAAAAGGCTTTAGTGGGTCTGCTCACACCTTATAACCTTAAAAATAACTTTTTAAGCCTTGAACTAAACTAAACTAAGTTTGCAATTTTAAAAAGTGTCTGTACACTGACATTCAGAACTCTACCTAATTTAGAAGAAAACCACTTTTACAAGTAAAGGGAATGACTACACTCACGTGATCAGAATCAAGTGTTTCACAACTATGAATTAAGGTGTTTGTCAACTGCATATGTGTTTAAAACACTGTGGATTTATGAAATATATTGTCAAAGAGATTAGTTCAGTGACAGCAAAATAAAGCATAACAAGTGCTTAAAAAATAATGGAAAGCAGAATTGGCTTAATTTGTCATCAAACTTTTTATGCCAGGAGCTGAACAAGAAAAGGACCCAGAAGGAGATGGAACATGCCCTGATGATTCGGCAGGATGAATCCACGCAGGACCTGGAGCGCAGGCAGCTGCAGATGCTTCAGAAGCTGCGAATTGAACTCATGCGACTGCAGCACCAGACAGAGCTTGAAAACCAGGAGGAGTACAACGGCCGGCGGCAGAGAGAACTGCACAGGAAACACAGTCTGGAGCAGCGGCAGCAGCCAAGAAATCTCAAGGTACATGGGACGTTTTCTTTGCAGGTTTATTGTATTTGGATGATATTAGTAAGTCACTATCAGGTAATTTTACTTCACGAAGTTCTAAAATGTTTATGTGTGAAAGGACATGATAATATAGTTATAGGGTTACATACTGGGTTTAAAAAAACCCTCAACACTGTAAATATGTCCCTCTGACATTTTGTTTGACACAAATTGTCCGCTTATGCTTATTATAAATTGCCAATTAAAAACATAAACCATGTTGCCATGAGAACTGCTTCTTATGAAAGATTCCTCTGATGTTATTTCTAACTTTAAACCTTTCCTTTTCCATTATCTAAGTGAAAGTTTGCTTGTGCTTATTAATTAAAAATTAAAAATTAAATGCAAGTTGTTTGGTTGTCAGGTCAACAACTGAATTTTAAATAGAATAAAATAGAGTCAACATCATTTTTATTGTTGATTGCTACTAACATAAAGGAACAGTACATTAACATTTCTTTCTTCTTTTAAACCCTTTGCAGACTCTAGAAATGCAGATCAAAAAACAGTTCCAGGATACTTGTAAGGTGCAGAACAAACAGTACAAAGCTCTTAGAAACCATCAACTGGAGGTCTCTCCCAAAGGAGACCACAAGTCCATCCTGAAGAACCTAAAAGAGGAGCAGACACGCAAGCTTGCTGTATTGGCTGAGCAGTACGAACAGACCATCAATGAGATGATGGCGTCACAAGCGGTACGAGGATCTTAAAGCATCTTAGTGAACACAGTTTCCTATCACATTAAGCAAAGGGTGAAAGTGACAGCTACTATTTTTCCAACTTTATCCAACCTCAATTGCTGGTATTTTATTTTTAACAAGTGAGCTTGGCATGAATGTGTCTGTAACTACCTGTGTCTTGCCGTGTCTGTAGATGCGATTAGAAGCGGAGCAGGAAACCGAGTGTCAAGCTCTGAAGCAGCAGCTAAAGCAAGAGATGGAGCTGCTGGATGCCTACCAGAGAAAAACCCAGTCACAGATGGAGACCCAACATGAGCGAGAACAGCAGAAACTTGAGCAGAAGGTCTCCATACGCAGAGCGCACCTTGAACAGAAGGTTAGTTGAAGATGGAAGCCATTCTAAAATAATTGAAGAACATGCAGAATAATGCCGCGTAGTATTAGAAAACAGGAAATGTGTTAATGTGCAGTGGTGACACTGGCCCCCTCAAATCCTGAATTACATTCTCTAGTTGAGTCACAAGGTGGTTTATAATTCTAAAATAAAAAAAGAGAAAAACTGAATGATAATGAACACCTTATTCAACTATTAGTCAAAGCACAACTACTATGATTAAAAGTTATCAGTTGTACAGTTTGATGCCCCTCTGTTATCTGTGGTCAGGACAGGGTGTCCAGTAAACTGCCTGGGTGAAGGCTGTAAACTCTATGGTGGTATCACTTCTAAAGGCCACAGTTTGAGGTGGACCTGGGGGAACGATGTGCCACGTTCCTGCCTGCTCCCCTGCTCCCCAATGAAAAATGTTTTGGAAACTGTATATTTTAAAGTGGGGAAAAAATGTATCTACTAGGGAGCATGAGCAAGTACCCAGTGAATATTATTGTAATACATGACTAAATCTTTAAGAATCTTTATTATCAATCAGAGTTCTGTTGTCTCATTTATAAAATATGTTAGAAGCTACTCAAAAATCAAAAAGCATGTCACCCAAATTGACAATTTCATACTAAAAATCCATATCCTCGCAGTACATAATTTGGACTAGACTGATGTTTGACACTTTTGTTTGAAAATGATTAAAACGATCAACTGATAATTAAACTAGTTCCAGAATATTGTTAATTGACATCTCAGAATTTCATATCACTTGTACAAGTGCAGGTAAAGGCCACGATAGCTAACAAATACTAATACACGAATGAATGCATAAATAAATCTTTAAGGAACCAGAAGTATTTACCCAAGATTTTAAAACTATTATGAAGTCTTTTCTTCAGTGTCCATATGATGACAGAATACCCATAATCCTTTATTAATTGCAGATTGAGGAGGAACTGGCTGCACTTCAGAAGGAACGTACTGAAAGAATAAAGCACCTGTTGGAACGTCAGGACAGAGAAATGAATGCTTTTGACGCAGAAAGTAGAAGCCTCGGCTTTGGAAGCCTGGGATCTCTGGACTTCCCCAAAGAAGACAACAGATGAAAGTGGATTTATCTCTAGAGGACAACAAAACCGTGCCCTTTTCATTTCCACTTAACCGTTTGTCACATCCACGGTGACAAGGCTGGATAACTTTCTCTACTGCTTTTCTTCTCTCTTAGATATTGCATCTTTGAATCGAGGTGTTACGTGCAATGAGAACTTCTTTTGTGAAACTTGAGGGGAAAAGTAAAACAAAAGAATCTACAGCAACATGTCAATAAAAATCAAACCTAGTCAATGTAACTCAAAACTTATGTGTTGAAAATAACAGACTCTTTCCTCCATGCCATTTCCTCCTTTTGGTATGAATTGAATAAATCAGGAAATTTTAGTAAAATGGGCACTTTGATATGTTTAAGTAGAAACCCATCATGTTCATATGATGCTTAATGTGTGTCACGTGGAGGGACATTGTGGAATGTGAGCTGCAGACTCCTCCCTAGTGTTAAGCTGCTTTGTCTTTATTTTCACTAGTTTCATTTGGATTTTGTTGTTTTTATTTTACTTTATTTTACGCTCTGAATGTGAATATTACTGTATGGGGTCACTGGATAAAGTCAGAGTTTATTCATTTTTAAAGATTCCTTTGGGTCATACTTCCATTTTGTGCTTATGCATACAGTATACTGTGCTCCCTCACTTTTCTAAGGCAACAGCTCTTACCTTTTCCTTTCAATGTAGGATCAATTGGCATTGGCTTGATTAATCCGTTTATCTTATCACAAATCAAGATCCCACTTGGTAAAACTGCTTATTATTGCATGCACTTTAAGGACAAATTCAGGTTGTGAAGTGAAGCATGAATCTGTCAGAGATTTTAGCTGTTTGTAAATAAAAGTGGTCATAGCATTTTTTTTTTTTTTCGTTTGTTTTAAGCCTATGGATACTGGACATAAGCGCCATATTTGATATGATAATTTCACAAATGCCTTTATTTAAGTTGTGCCTGAAGCAGATTTTAGTTACGTGTTTGTTATATCTATATTTTATTTACTGAGGCCGGCACCATTTTATTTTGGTTTCATCTAAACTTGTGAATCATTTAATGTTCACTAATCAAAGTTCTTGTAAAGGAAAATGGTGAGAATTGTGCTGTTTAACTTTTGATATGAATATTTGTACATGAAAATATAGGTAGGACATACAGAGACACTGGTCTATAACTGATAACAGAGCTTAATGATAAAGATTTTGCTTCATTTTTGTTTTTATATTATAGAGAGATGGTCATACAATAGCTCAATATATTGCTAAGTCAAATCACTCGACTCTCAGATTGTATCAATGCTGGTCAACGGAGCCACAGACATCTTATATCATCATTACAATGATCTTTTTACAAGTCTGTGGTTCTACAAAAGCAAACGCAACAACATGCGGGTCCAGATTGCGGTTGAGTAATTAGTGTCTAATGATCCGATTTACATATTTTTTGCCATGTTCTTTATGGTCATTGAACAGGTTGCACAATTTTTCCTTTTATACTGAATGGAAAGATAATTGTTTGGTGCTTGATTTCTAATACCACCTTTAGCCTTGTAGTGTTTTGTCTTGGAGAGACAATTGATTTTTACAAAATGTAAACTTGAAGCATTTTGAAACCCCCTCTGAGTCAAAACACTGCTAAGTTTTTCAAACACTCATGACATACTTAGAGTACCCCATGCAGTGAAATCCTCTAAAAATGAAATATATGTATAATAATAAAATACTATTTTATCACGGGTCCGTTTTTGAAACATTGTTTGATGTGAAACCCTGTTTTTTTTCCTTTTCATTTCAGAGCCTCAACTTGTGAACTGATTAATGTTCAATCATATTTCTCACAGGGCTGAAAGGTGGAAGATGTCCCCAGAATCAAATTTCAGTAGTTTGAATGGGGAAATATACCATTCAAATACAATTATTGATGGCAATAGAACTTAATTGCTCCTGTTTTACACCTAAAAAAACCTCCCAATTTCTGGATTTGTTTTGTTTGATTGTGTTCTAAAGTTGTGTGGCTCTGCTAGATTTTTCAGCCTTTTACATTTTCACAAAGTTTCTGAAATTTGATGAAAACGTTTATCATATGCAGTAAGGCCTTTTGTCTGGTCACATATATCTGAAACCTTGTGGACAAATGGTTTCATAAAAAAGTGCTATTGGGGTGCTTGAATAAGGGTTCCCCGAGGGCTTAAGAACAAATATGAACCTTATAATTTGTGTGAGTTTTAAGTTACTAGAAAGATGTATTTACTTAGAATAAAGGGGACTTTCCTAAACAACCTTATTCACCATTTCCTGTGCAGTTAAATGACAAAATAAAACAGATTCTGTTGAAAAAAGGAGTCTCAGTCAACATCCTGCATTGTATGACCCGTGCATTTCCTATTGTTTTATGCTTGAATTTTCTTGTAATGCTCCTTCATGTGGTTTAGATCTTCTCACTTTTGATTTTATTGGTGCACTGTGTCTGTTGTGACCTACATTATATCAAATGGTGTTTAGTATATTATACTGTATATCTACAAACATACAAGCAGGTCAAAAATAACATAAAAACAGAACTTTGAAATTAGAACAGGAGGTGAGAAGGAAGTTAAACTGCAGAGCGGCCAGAGTTTTCTAGCCTCCATTACATTTCAGGGTAAACGTGCTTGATTTAGGTGTTGATTGCTGGCTTTTTCTGGCGTTTCTGTACTGTATATGCTGGCAGGAATTGGACTGTAGTTTCCTTGAATTGTCGACATCTGCAGCAGTTGCCCGCCTCACCGCAACCCCACTATTATCCCCTGGGGCAGCTGGAAAGCCCCAAGGGTGGTAGAGAGCGGTTAGCCTTTACCTGAAGTAGTGCTGACAGGGTTGCGGTGCGTTGACTTCCCCCCTGACTTTTCTCAAGTAGTCGGTGGTTTGACAGCAACATAGAATCTAGTGTGTATGCTTGAAACCAAAACAGGATTACAATAACAACAAGGAAATCGTGTCAGCTCTGAGTGAGCTGTTTCAGTTTCAGTGCAAGATTCACCCATTGCTCTCACACGGAGCCGGGCTTTTCTGCTCAGTGTAGTCTGACCTCTCCTCAAAGCTGTGATGCAAACAGCTGCTTAAACACATCACTGAGTGTCCCAAAGCAGAAGTGACCAAACACTCCTAGAATTTAGTGACGCTGACAATGATGAGATGAACCAACACGTGAAAATCCCACTTATACTCATGTTTTACATTTTTTCAACTTCCTGTTCCCTTTTAGGTTCCACGCAAACAGCCACACAGTGAAATCATCTCCCGATAACGTAAACACAGCCGCTCCGAAACTTGTAATAACACTGACTTATAGCCTACTTCAGCGAAGCAGATCCACCCTTTTACGTACATTTAAAAAAGTTTCTGATTGAGAAATGCATTTCCTGTGACCTTGACAGCTTCCTGCACAATGCCAATGTGAAAATATTGTTTCAAGAAAACAAAAGTGGTATGAGGAGAAGCTGTAAAAGTCAAAATGAAAAAAACATCTGTTTACAGGAGATGTTTTATCTACAATCTACATCTACCATACCACAAAATCTACCATAGTCTGCCACACATTGCAGTTTCTTAGAATATATTTTCACATGAATCACCTATGCATTTGCTGCTTATATTATTTAGCCATCTGTTGTTGCTTGAATCAAGTTGAATCAACTAATCAAGTTATTTCTAAGCCATCAGGGCCACTGAAGGTTCTATGGAAGTTCCTAAATTATCAGAAGTTGTCACAGTCTGTATGTTTACACCTGCACTCAAGCAACTTACAAGTTTCATAAGATAAAAATGACATTTTTATAAAGTGCGGAAGAGACAGCATCACTATGCAGCTTTGTGCACTATGGTAAGCCCACTTTGGCTTTTGCCCAAACTCAGACGTCTCCCCTTCTTGCCAACTGTCTCTAGAGGGCAGTAAAAAAAAAGCCTGTCAGTGAACTATGTCAAAGGGCAGGCTGACCCCAGACCGCAAATTATTTTAATGCATGTCTGACACCGTTTTCAAAATTAGTCAGGTTCCTCACGTAATTTGAATGTGGGTATAAGTCATTTTCCCATGAACAAATAAAAAAGGAAGTGCTGCTAAATATTTTTTACTACACACTGTGGTCACGCATGTCCACATGTCTGAACATGCCTGTCTTCTGAGCAGGCATGTGGGAGCATTAGCCACATATTTAATAGAAACAGGAGAAAAAAAAATCGCACATCTCAAAAAAAGAAGACATTCTGGGAAATTTGATTGCCTCACAAAGTGCACGTCATTTCCTCTCATGACAAATGTGTGGTTTTAAAGGAGTGTGATTATGACGAGTCCGCGCAATTTGCCTGTGATACTGAGTGGAGAATGAATGGTCATGTAAAGAGCATGCTTTTTCAACAGTTTATGGGACCAGCAACAAGTAAGTTTTCTTAAATCTATTTTTCTTTTCAAATATAAAATGAAACATTTTGCAACTTTTTTGCCCCTGTCATTGCTACAGTAGTTGGTTTTTGTAGTTTTTTTTTCATCATGCTTGAAGCCTTTTGTGAAACTAACTGAAGTTTCAATTTCAAATTTGGTGTTTCCCAGCTTTGAGCACGTTCTGTTTTTGTGCCTGTATTAATAAAGTAAAATAGTTTTTACACTCTTTGGAGACTTTGGTTAAGCGTTTAAGAGACTGACTATTTTAGATACCGTAAAGTGTGCTACATTATAAACTGTTGTATTGGTAATATAGCAGACAGCTGCTATTTCACTGGCTAAATGCTAAATGAACCAAGGTGAAGAATCTATTTTTATCTCCCCTTCCCTCCACTTGTGGCTTTAAAGTAAAGTTCCTCTCACAAGTGGGTAAGATAACCATAACTGACCAGTTCCTTTCTCCTCAGCATTACTCTCTCTCCTGCTTGGTTATGGCTTCAACAAAAACTGTGGCAGCAAGCAGAAACCAGCAGTGTATGAAATCTCTGCAGCAAACTTTGAAGCTCACCAAACTCATACAAAAGGAATCTGTTGAACTAATCAAAACATATGTAAGTACACACATAAAAGTGCTGCATCTTGTTTTGCTGTGTTGAGTCCCCATGTGCTTGTTCAGTATTTTCCTTTTTCTTTTTTTAAACAAAATATGTTGAGTGTTCATGTTCTTTACAATGTGTGGCCTTAATCATCTGACCATTTTGTATTTCTTCTTTTTTTCTTTTTTTTTTTGCAGAAAGCTTCCCAAGGAGAAATATTAGAGCTCCCCTGTACAATGTCAGGTAGCAATATCCCTGACCCCAACATCTCAGGCCTGGAGCCCTCAGAGAGGATAGTGAGCATTTACGAACATCTCCAAGCCTTTTTCCCACATTTCAAACGAGTGTACGAGCAGCAGACAGACTTGCAGCTGCCCACAAGCCCGTTGCTGACCGAGCTCAACACCGTCCACAGTCGCAGCCGGAGCCTTGCTAATCTCGTAAACATCATTTATCAGAGCACCTTCCCCAATCGGCCCATGCCAGAGCCAGCGGGCGGCCCCACGACACTACCTCCACCTCAGAACATCTTCCAGCAGAAAGTCTATGGCTGTGCAGTCCTGAGGACATACAAGGAGTTCCTGTCAAATGTTTCCCCAGAACTGAAGGATCTGAGAAGAAAAATATGCAGGACCAAGAAATTCACACGTGGAACCTTATTTTGAGGATGACCTAAGGCTGGCCTTAGATTGGCCAGTTTGCAACAACACTTAAAATTGATTGTAATTTCACTGTGTTGAAACAGACTTCAAAAGATAAGCAGAAATATAGGTGGATGGAATATCAATGTAATAGAGTCTATTTATGCTATTTAATATTTATTTTTGTGTGTTTTTGTTAAAGGCAATGCTGTTCAAAGACGATGAGAGTAAGGGCTATCTCTATACAACTTATGCATATTTAATATATACTAATATACTACTTTGCTGATGTAAACTTATTTGCTTTATACATAATTATTAAAATATGCTTTGCAGCTGTGCTTCTTTCTGACTATTAATTTGGCCGGTTGCATCAGTAACACTACACTTTCAGCAACATGGGAGTGTGTGACAAACGGACCTTTCATTAATGTAAACAGACATGTACGTGTCACATGCGTCGTCTTCTTTGTAAAACTTAGTTAAATTAACAACAAAGGCATCGAGTGCTTTTTATGCACATATTCAGTCCATCAAGTGGAGTTAAAAGAAAATCAGGAAGCTGCTGAGACGCTGACTGTGTGATATCAGCTCAGAATGACGCATGTGTTCAACTCAAGGCAACATCAGATAGGAAAGATTTCATGAAACTGGCGGGCTGTCTGGTCAGTCACAAGGTGCGGGTGGGTGTGGGTCAGATAATGTATGAGTTCACAGTGTGTGGTTTGCACACTTGCATCCTCTCATAGCATAGAGGGAGATGCAGGTGGCGTGTGGAAATGACTAGAGGCGTTGAAATTGCAGAAAAAACCCCTTAATCGATGAGTAACAGATCCTGTGCGCAGACTTGTCATGTATACACACGAAACATAAATATAACATTGATACCAAGTGTTTTTAATGAAATGAAGTAATGCTTAACTAAACTTTCCTCTGATCACAAGCTCTCAGGAAACTGGAAGTAGATGGGGGATTCACTCTGGGTCATGAATCAAGTTCCCTGTTATAACTCGGCTTTATTTAAAGCACAAACACAGAGGGTACCTCAGGGCAACACTCTGCAGTCCACATTATTCATTCATTTTCACTACCCACTTCGTGCTTTACAAGACCCACACGGGGGTGAGGTCCAGGAACTTCACCGTTTGTTTTTTGCCAGAAAACGTCTGGACACATAGAAAACATACAACCTTCAACAGAACTTGAAAGAGCTGGAGATTCCACCCAGGAGCTACAGCAGCTGGTGTTAGCACTGACCTGTCTGTCATTAATCTACAGCATCACTGTGAAGACAATCTGCTGACCCACAACATTTTGTTTCCAAGGTCAATCATGTTCTGTAGGGTGCTGGTGCTGGAAGATATGAAGCTAAAAAGGTTGCAAAGTTTGATGCAAACTGCAGCAATACTACAATTTGTTATTTAAATGCAAGAATTCCCCCTCAATATGAAGATTATTTTTACTCTATCAGGACGCAATGATAATAGAATGAGATCAACACATATTTGTTCATATCAAATCATGTTGACAAAACGTTCAACAGACAAATAGACGACTCTTATGATTAAAGCACATCAATCTAACTGTCCAGCAAAATACATTGTTTGCAAAAATATGGTTTGCACAGTAGAAAACCACTGAAAATGATACAATGTCACGCATATAAGTAACAAATCAACCACACAATATGATCCAAACCTGCAGGAACAACAAGCCCATGTTGAAACCCACTGAATTACAGTGTTTGACCTGTGGAGGGCAGTACACACCCACCAGTGAGGTTGAAGCCCATCAAACATGCTGAAGCAGATGGAGGATGCATCACTTGACATTCATGGGAAAAGTTTAAAAAATATTAACACATCTCAAAGGAGAGATATGCAAATATTCTTCAGCAGCTTTCAATGAATACAGGAAGATATATGTAACCTATTTTTTTTATCAATGAACTACTTTCGCTTATGACTTCCTTTTTTTGCCACTCACAATTCCTTTCTGCTAATTTTAGGCTTTTAATTGATAGTAATAAGCTGAACCTGACACCAGGCATCACTGGGAGAAAGAAGGAGAGTCCCATAAAAGAACAAAATCAGGATATTCTTGTGTGCAATATCCAACAGCACAACTCCTATTTTATGATTTGCCCCTTTGCATTTAATCTTGCATTGCTTTTATATTAAATTACCATAAAATTGTTGTACTAGCATTGATAATTGTCCTAAAAACATCAGATATGATGAAGCTGTAAAATGTGGGTTTAAACTTGTGTTTTACAGTTTCAAGTGACGGTGAACATTGTTCCATCCTGGACATGACTATCATTGCAACATGGAGTTTAAACATTGTCTTTGAACCATTTTCTTGGGTTAGGAGAACGATTGTACAAGAAAACAACAAGAATTTGGTGAACAGGATTTAATTTATTTGATTTTCTGACAAAGGCACAACATCCTGCTAGATCATTATTACACACTGACCCATATTTCAGTGGTGCTAACTTGTCAAACCAAAGGCCTCTTAACTTCCTGTTGGCGATCCTGGCCTAAAAGAAAAACCCAAACCCAACACTGGTTTGGCCAATCCGAAACAACCCAGAAACTATAATCACAAGCCTGAACTGGATGTCGCACCCATGCAAGTTTTACATCATCATGGCCTGAAAGACTGTTGCCCTGCTCCAAAATCAACACTTTAAAGCCTGTCTAATGTTTTTTATTGACTGCATGGAAAATAAAAAGCTTCTAGAGGGAAGTTGAACGGTAAGATGAGATTCTTGGCCACAGTGACCATTTGGAGAAGTAAATGTGGGGCATTGTAAAGCACAGTAGTGGCTGTATCATGCTCTAATGCACAGAGAGGATAGAATAATGAGGAATGAGAAGAAATTTTTGAAGTGACCGTTCCAAAGTCCTGAACTCAACTCCACCACAAGCTTGTTGACGGCTACCAAAGATTTCTGCAAAAGGTGAAACCTGCTAAGGAACATTTAACCAAATTTTAGCTGTGCTGAATATGTAGTTTTGAGCTTGGGATGAGGTCAAAACTAAAATACAAATTAAAATACATGCACCAAATTTGTTGTCATGATAGTTACCCCATAACAAGTGTATTTGAAGGTCATGACTACATCATAAAGTACTGCTGTTCATAAACATAATTGTCACGCTACTGCTTTCGTCATGAGATTACATACCACAATGCACACAATTAACGGACAGTTAGTTCCATGAGTCAGTAACCTTTCTGAGAAAGCCTGGTGTCATGTGTTCTATGTTTTGTCTTAAAGGTTTCAGTAAACTGCTGATGCTACTTATGGAAATAATCTACTACTTATTACCATGTGTGGTTTTGAGTTACTAGTAGTACTCTTTAACTTAGAAAAGGGTTAGATAAAATGTTATATATATTGAACTGATGACATTCCGCCCTAAAGCATTTAATCTCGTATGACACAAACTTCCATTTCCTTTTCATCAGAAGTACACGTCACTAGCCAGATCCCTTTCATTGGGGCTTTTATTGTGCAAGCATGCATTAAGTTAAATAGTCAAGTGTCACATTCACATTATTAAAAAGGCTTTTCTATATTTTTTAAAGTGATTAATAGACAGATTTTCATATCCCTGATTTTTTAGAGTTATTGATTTATGGCATAAACATCTATAAAGGTTCTCCAAGCATCCACATTTGCATGCAGAGTCATAGTGCCTGTTACTCCAGACATGGCTATTTGATTATTGCTTTATCTGACTACTGAGAGGCTGAAGATTAACTGAGTATCATTGTATTATTGCTTACAATACTAACAAATACCTCCTATTACATCCACAATAAACACATTTTCTTTGGGATTGCATCATCGTTATAACATGAGTAAGGCATATATTCAAGCAAAAACAACAACAGTTGCTGTTGTAGTGAAAACACGTGTTCTCAGACGCTTCCTGAAGTCGCTGCACTAACTTCACTTACACAGTGTTGTTGTGTCCATGTTCAAAAAGCGAATGTTCATTCTTGATTCAATTTCAAAGCCATTCAGCAACTAAAAAACAAAAGTTTTAGTCAGTATTATCCATATCACCTACAGCTGTACATTTGAGTCTATTATAATATGGAATCTTTGTACCAACCTTGAGAAAATGCTCAAAGGTAATTCCCTCATAGAATTCATCAGGTTCCTGCGTATTAAAAAGTGAAGTTTCTATCACAGTGCAGACAAACAGCTAATCAAATGTGTCTGGAGATATTACAGCTTACATGTGCTTACCATGTGACCCACTGAAATACTGGCCACCTCCAGCATTGCTGCATCAGCAATGCTTTTGGCTGTTTCCTTCCCTAGTGCCCCACTACGAGAAAGCAGCTCCTCCACCACCTGGACACATGCAAAACGACAGCTAAAATAAAACTGTATCACTAAAAAGACATCAACAGTCTAATAATCTGTGATCTGTTTGCTCAGAGCTCGCCAGTTACAGTAAGGGTGCTGCAGGCTGGCTGTGCAGCGGAGAGGCCCAAAGACTAACTGTGGAGCTACTTACAAAATGCATGGTAAAGTGTGTTTGTCTGTGCTAAAGCTACATATTAAAGCTTGAAAATTCAGCTGTACGGTCCTGATGAACAGACAGAGATCACAGTAAATCCCACATAATGACCCGTGACGATTTCCACAGGCTGTGATTAAAGCATGTGGTAATCTAAAGCTTTAGGCGTTTTGTCTGCAGCAGTGAGCAGAAGCTTACATGTCTGTATTCCTCCAGGGTTATTGTCCCATCGTTATCCGTGTCGTGCATGTTGAATAAAACTGCAGAGAAAAACACACATTGGCCAGTTAAACAGTGTGTGCAACCACAGATAATGTCAAGTGTGCAAGAAGGCAACTTGTTTGAAGACACACATCTCAGTTTCTCCTTCCTGACGCTCTCACGCTGTTCCTCCGTCATGTGCAGCGACGGGGGCCTGAAGTGAGACATGACCACCAGGAACTCCTCGAAGCCGATCTCGTCAACCGTCCCCTCACCATTCTGACGGTAGTTTCTAAAGGAGTATAGAGCTCGAAGTGAAGCAATTATTGAATCTAATGTCGTAACATATGATATTTTCAAATATTTGCTACAGATAAAGCACAAGAAAGAAAATTGGCGACTATACCTTCTGTCAAAGAAGGCCTCTATGATCTGTGCACGGATAGGATTGCATGCTAAATCAGGGATTTCTTTGAAGTGATCTCTCCTGAAGGTTCAAAACAGATGTTAAGGAGTGACTCATGTGGTACACAACTGAGGTCATTGGTTAACAGCTTCGTGTGATGACATGAAGGTGTCCAGCTCCACACCAACTTGACTTTATTCTAAAAAATAAATTAAAACCGAAACTTTCCCAAATTCCCATTGGACAGTTTAGAATTGAAAAATCATGAACATCTACTTACTTCAGAGTTTCTTCATTGTGGCTCAGCTGTTTGAATCTCTTGTGCAGGACTGCAATCTGCTCAAATGAAACTGAAAACAGGATGGGGCCAACTTAAAACCAGCCACAGTCGTGCAGACAAACACAAAGTCACGGGTGACTTCGAAGCTGTAAACCTTTTAGGCCGCATAACTATCAACCATTGTTGAGAATCTAAAAATTGCCTCTATTCCCTCAGGACTGGAAGCTTTGTAGGCAACAAATTTAGGTATTCAAAGCATATGTAAAACATATGGGTTTGCTGTTTCCTGACATCCTGCAACTACCACAACCCTCCCACTAGAGGCTACAGGTGCAATGAAGTGTTTGCTGTAACATACAGGAAATGTCTTTACGGACAGGTTTCTGTTTGATTCATCTTCTTTAAACATGTTCCTGTTTTGTCTGATGTATTATTATTCGCACCCACATCTGTCAACTGGATAAATACGCTCCCACTGACTTGCAGTTTAAATTATTCATCGCTGCTACAGCAGACAGGAGGGTTTACACACAGACACGGAGCATATGTAATCATATACAAAAGCAAATGATCATCTCTGGGCTTCAGACGCGTCAGACATTACGTGGAAATGGTCGCATTTCGCTTTAAAACAAGTCCGAAATCAAATTTGCTGAAATTCTCCCGATGTTTCCGGTGCAGTCATGTATTATCATGTATTAATTTCTCATCTCCTGCGGTGTTTGGCGAATGGCAAGTTTTCAAAAAGCGCTCAGAGCAGCCGCTACTCACAGCCAGTCTTCTCCGCCAGCTCCGTGTATCCTGGTTGGCCGTGTAAGGACTGTAGTGCCCCCATGTCTCCTGCAAAGATCTGCGTGTTCCAACGGGCCCGAACTGGATCCAAACGGCTGCAGGTGAAACGGATCTCACGGGATCACGTTTCGGAATCATCCATCGCCACCTGCGTGTTTGTGCAACAGACCCCGCGCTCCGTGCGGTCGCCAGGCAGGTTCCATCCTCCGCAAACAGCGCGGCCCACTTCCGCAACGGCAGCGCCGATGACGACAGGCTTTCTGAGAACCAACAGGCTGCAGTCTGAAATATTAAGACACTCTTATGATTTATTTACGGGCTGCGAGCTGTTTGTTTATGTCCGTCAGGAAAGACGGAGTGGACAGAAAACAGCTCCCACATACTGGTCTCCAGCTGGAGGCCTATTGGTTCTAAGTCATGAAGGCAGGTTGTAATACTAATATAATATTTGATACTGGCATTGGTTTGGCTCCGACTGAATTCCTTATATAATCCTGACATTTCCACAGGTGGCTCCACCTTTTGTGACACAACGTCAAAACATGTGTATCAACAAAAGCTCATATTAAATTCTGGACATTTTTAACATTTCCAGTGAACTGTCCAGCTCAACTGTGCCCCCAGGCCCATGGGTTATGACTTTTTGCATGTTTTAAACCATTTGTGGTAGTTATCAGAACCTGAATGGCATGTTCATTGTGAACGTTGAAACTTCTGTCCCCTGCTTCTGACTCAGTGAGCAGGCTGACAGACATATACCCTCTGCTTCCACCATGACGCCCGGGTGACTCCTTCCAGCTCCAACTTGGTGTTGTAAAACACTTACCGAAACAATGGTTGATGCAGAAAGAAATATGACCATAGCTGGTAAATATCCTTAAAAAATTGCTCCTCCACTGGTTCAGTGATCAGGAATATTGCACTTGAGTCTGAGTCCTATAAGATCATTTGTCTGAAGTCTGCCCTGTGTCACTTACTCACACATAAGATGCAGATTATTATTATCCACATATCCCCACTGAGTTTTCCAAATGGCATTTTTTTGTTATTCTGATCCTGAGTCATTGTCCTAAGTCAAATATGCTATTGTATCCAAAGCCTTTTCTATATTTCATCTGTTTCATTTTGTATTCCATTTGCACTGCAGAGTGAAAAGGTAATGGAAGTGTAGTGGTAATGGTAGTGAAAGTGTTTTTGGTGCCCTGATGATGACATCGTTGCTTTGCTTTGAATGAGATGTCTTCATGTGCACATGAACAGTATATAATATAACTGCAGGTCCACTAAAATAAAAAATTGAATCCAGTGAGAAGCTTAATATCCTGATTGAAAGTCTGTGGTACTGTAGTACTAATGATGTCCACATGATGGTAGCACGTGATCAACAACTGAATGATGAGACGTTGACAGTCACTATGTGTGTCAATGTAGAGCAAAAACTATAAGGTCTACGTGTGTGTGTGTGTGTGTGTTCATTGGGGAGGAGGGTTAGGATGTCCCCACAAAGATAGAAGCCCAGTCATGTTTACCCTCTGTCACTTTTATGTTTCCATGTCATGTCACTCACTCTACATTAATTGTGTTGAATGGATTTTTAATCACAGGGTACTCATTTCCATAATGATATCAACAAATGATACACAGTGTGACAGTTCTCTTTCTCCATCATTCTTATTAAATTATAATAAGTTGACCCCATCTAGAACTGTTTGCAGATTTTTTTTTAAAGCTTCAAAGCCCTATTGTCTGGAACTGTTGCGTCCTTCAGTTATGTGCAAATATCTGTCACTACTAATGTTGAATCAACAGGCAATTAAAGGGAAAAACACAAACACAAAACAGAGCCGAATACATATCAGCCCAAACAATCAAAGCCAAACTTTTTAATATACAGACTCTGTATATCTGTGCTCCCACTGAGGCTTTAGGTTCATTCAAACTTAAGCACTCAACAGGTTTTATCACCTTCCTGTCTCCTTATACGCAGCCTATTAGCAAATCTGAAGGGCCCGTTATGACACTAATCCACTACAGTGCAGTAATAGAATATTGTGAGCACAGGGAACATCATAGGACATCATAGGAATATTTGTTATGATACATGATGCAATCAACTGCTTGCGACACCATTTTACACTTTCTGAATGTGTGTATCTCTGAAAGCACTTGTACTTCTGCTATGAGCATGTTAGCAAGTTGGAGATATAAATTAATGTTGATTCCATGTTGGCCCCTTTCCTCCCCACAACTTCATCCTTAAAACATTAAACAATTTTAAAGAGTTTCAGAGTAAGTGAGGATGTTGGGAGGTGATTGAGGTCGGCTGAATAATATGTTCTTCTATTTGCCCTGTTCCGAGGAACTGATGCATCAAATAGAACACAATCGTCTGACGAAGAAACAACAATACATTTTCATTTCTTTATCAGCCTCTGCCCTTGAAATGCTCTTTCCCATAAAAATGTCTCACTTGTCGTGTGTTGTATTTGTATATGTTATAACTATTACTGGGCGCACTGCATATGATGGCTTGAAATTGATTTGAATAAAGACCCTGGTTTAGAAGTGGGGCAGAGCAAATAAGGGGGTGTCTATTATATACGGAGACGAAACGAGTTGAAAAAGCGTGGCCAAGGAGAGAGGGCAGTCGGAGCCTGTTTTGCATGCACGGGGGCTTCTGTGGGAGAAGGAGTTGACAGGGCGCCGCAGTGCTGCCTCCAGCTCTCAGACAACAGCTGCTCAGAAAGAGGAGACGTCCTGAGGGTGCTGCGACACGTCTCGCTCTTTCTCCATGTCTCTTTTCACCTGTCTGCTTCTTCCTTTCCGCGAACAGACATACGCTAGACACATGTGCAACACACTGCCTCCTCCACATTCGCACACGCGCATCCCATCCTCAATGACACACACACATCAGGCAGGGCAGGTTGTGAGATTCATAAAACATTGGCAGGCTGCCTGTGCTCAAACAACATAAACCAGGTATAGCAGGATTTCTGATGGAACCAGTTGTTTACTCGGCTTTTCACTAATAATTATCAGTAGTTTAATGGGAAGGAAATCTTCCTTCACAGTTTTCTCGGCTGCTGCAGACAGATGTTTGAGTAAACAGCCATTTGTATTAACATCTAAAACACTGTTTTTTATTTGCATTCGTGTAATTTGGTTACTGATGAAGTTTGCCTGGTGGTGTTTAATCACTTTCCCCCTCACAAAGAACAGAAAACAAATTTTGCTGTGTACTTTTATTCATAACCTGAGAGCCACAAGCGGCTGTGATCACATTTCTATTGACGCTACAATTTGAATGGGAGTGATAAATTAGGTTTCACAATAACGTTTTAAGATTGTTTGATGTGACAGCTCATGCATTTTAAGATTGATGAAAGCTTGGCAGACAAAAGCATTAAAGAATGAATTCCTCTGCCATCAATCTATCGAAGTTCTTGGTCTCAAATTAAAACTTTGGGGATCATTTAAATCCAAATGAATACCAACTAATTAATCCAAATGAGTACATGAGACATTTATAGAGGCTCACTCAACGTTTACAGGACATACTATACATTAATGTAAATTGAGTCAGTAGCAAGTTTTTATCTGGGTACTTTTAATTACTTTCATTACTTTAGAGGTGACCCAGTTCTGAAATCAAAACATCCAGAATGGTGGGCAGGGAGCTGCAAAACGAGTGAGAAATAATTACTGTATCGCATGACAGGGACACTTGATGAAAATACTTTCTGTCTATGTGTCTAAAAAGAATAAAATATTAGCCTTGGTCTTTACAACCTCACAAGACTTTGTGTCTGATTGTGAGGAGCAACAAAAGTGTAGTACGTCACTGTAATCCTAATACTTATTCCACTCAAGTAAATCACAAAGGTAATTTCGCAGCTTTTTTCAGTTTGCTTTTGAGCTGATAGCACATGCAAGGACAAAAAGATGTGCCTTCCATGCTTTGTGCCCTTGGTTTGTCAATATAGAAAAGGAGAAAGGATTGCAGAGGCGTGGATGGGGCATTCTCTGATCTCCGGGCAGAAAGAAATCAATTTCAGAGTGCAAGCTTCGGAGTGACAAAGTTAATTTACAGTAGAAGACAGTAAGGCAAAGAAAGATCTACAGCTCTTTCAGCAAAGTTTAGAAACATAAAAGTCATCACTTAAAGATTTAAAATCTATAAAAGTGACTTCTCTGTCTTTCAAGTGATGGTTAAATTGCCCTTTTTCAACAACTTTCTCCAGTTTCTCTAAAGGGGGGAATCCCTCACCCTTCCCGAGCTGGATGGCAAATGAAATCTCTCAAGCGTGTCCTCGGACTGTTCTGGGGTGTCTTCCCAGTTGGTCATGCCTCAGGACATCTCCAAACAGAGTCTGGCATTTTCATGAGCTGCCTGAACCACTTCTGCTGTCTCTTTACAACATGACGGTGCAGTGGTTCGACACAAAGGTTTTCACTGAGCTCTCTTTAACGTCGACAACCAGCCGGCAGAGAAAGTGTCGTGTTCTGTCACGTTTGACACCATGAGCAGGTTGCTTGTTTTTATTTTAGGTTTTTATAAAAATCATTATAGTACATACATTTTAATGGAATTCATTCAAGCAAACAATCATCACCCACACACATACAAACACTGCAACACTAGTTAAAACAGTCACACACACTGAGCTAATTAAGTTCTAAATTCTCTCAGAGGAAAGAGTGTCTCAGAGGATTTAGATGAACACTGACTGATGGACTGAGAGTTTTAATTTATAGCTCAGCTCCTAATTCACCAGCACATTCTGATGCAAAGCCTGTCATCCGATGCTCCTAACGGATCATCAATCTCACAATCCTTTGTACCGTCACTCTCCAATACTTCACCTGAGCTCCCTCATATGTGTCAGCTGCTCCCCTCCTCACACTTGTACATCACATTCAGCTTCAAAGCTCTCCACAGAATGCTGAAGGTCACTATACGATGAAGCCAAAAGGAGAACATCGTCGTTAAAAAGCACAAATGCCACCACGGTGTCACCAAATGTCAAGTGTCACACGTGTGCATTTGCATTCAGTTTGCTCGTTAATTAAATTTAGCTGTTTTTATTCTAGTGCGCGATTCCACACAATCCAGAGTATGAACTTAACTATCTGAAAAAAGTCTTTCTGTTCTTACTCATCGTGGACACAGTTTACAATGATAACAGTAACACCGGGTCCTGGATTTCAGACGCACAGTGAAAACACAGGCTTCTCATTTCTACCTGTTAACACTGGATTTTAATAATAGCAAACAATAGCAGAAACTGATCCAGAGTTTTTCTGCTCCTGGTTTACAACATCAGCAGTTCGCCTGCTCCTCCTTGGTAAGCCTTCAGCAAAAACAACAGTGCTGGTTGCCTGTGGCACAGTGCGCACAGAGCGGCCTTAAGATTGATCACCTTATTGGTGGCTATCTCTTGCTTTGTATAATGTTTGTTGGTCAAGGCATTTTAGCCGTGTTGTTTAGTGGGCAGCACAGAGTCGGGATGTGAAAAAATGCCTGGGGTCTTATTTTTCAGGGTTCACCAAGTGGCAGAAAAAGAGTCGGATTTCATGGTGAAGGAATAATAATAAGGAAAGGCCACATGTGAAAGTAAGTATGTGGTATCAGTAATGTTCCACTGAGGGTCTCGGAGCTCAAGGATTTAGGCCCATTGTTCTGACCTTACATATAATCACATGTGTGCACATGTGCTCGGAATGATAACAAGTTTTGAATGTCTATGGAGCTAAATCTAAAAGCGTGTAAAGGTTTCAGAAATTCCAGTCATGCACAGTATGTGATGAAGCAAGTAAAAATTCCCCTCTGAAGTAGCATAACTAAAACCATGGCATCTTTTATTATTTCATCCGGCATATACAGTACGTGACATGCATGTATTTTGGTATCAAAAGCAAGGACAGCTGTTCAAACCGTAAGAGAGTGAATCCTGAGTAGATGTGCGGCGTCGCAGAGGTGGTACACTGTACACTGCAGATGAATATGTGATGACTGGATGGAGCACAGGAATCTGTGATTATAAATTACAGTCCCCCCATCTGAGCCAGGTTCTGTCCCCATTTGATTACTGATTTTCAATTGGATCAAGTTGTTTGTTTGTTTGTTGTTTCAGTGCACTTCTGGTCTGATGTGACCGCCAAGCCAATTAGAAATCTGCATAAAAATGAACATTAGGAAAACATGAACAGCCATCACAAGAGGTCCCAGGATAAGTATTTGGTATTTGGCCCTTATTAACCCCGATACTCACCACTCTGTGTATGATGTGCATGTCCCCTGTCATTTCAATTAACCCCAGAGCAGCCACCACCCAC
Source organism: Channa striata (assembly GCA_033026295.1). Taxonomy (NCBI): domain Eukaryota; kingdom Metazoa; phylum Chordata; class Actinopteri; order Anabantiformes; family Channidae; genus Channa; species Channa striata. The sequence goes on from CM065187.1 coordinate 14,667,283, forward strand.
ATGATGGCAAAGTGCTAAAATAGTGTTAGATAGATGAGGTGATTTCATTATCTCATAAGCCTGTACACACACCTCATGGTGGTGCTGTATGAAAAGTTAGGGCATCATCCAAGTCATATGGATCATTAACTGTCACATGATCACAGGTGCCTGCAGGATTCATCCTCTGGGGACCAGCTACAAAACAGCTACATTAGGAAATTACACCATACAGTGTATGAGCACAGTATAACACAAGCGTTGGATTTAAATATTATAAATCTGCAAAAACAACACTCGCAGGTATTTCACCTTAATTTCTTTCTTTTATTTTGTCCCAGTGATTTATCTTTTCTTGTCCCTGAGTCTGAGCTGAACATTTAAGCACCATTTGCTAATAGCCTTCTGAAGTCGGACTAAGATAAACTGTCCCTCACAAATACAGCAACATGTTCTCACAGATTTTGATCATTTCTTTATTGGAAAAACTTGTTGCAGTCGAGTGTACATGATTTGCTGTTGTTAGAAAATTGCAAATATTTATCTTTATGAATGTCACATTTAATTTGAGACTGAAACAGCTGTGGAACATGATTATTAGTAAATATGACAGTGTTGACTTTTCCTGCATTATTTATATCTGCCCTAGGGCACCACCGGAGTGGGCACTGTTACTGCTGGACCAAAGAAACGGCTCTGGGGTCTTTTAGGATCCAGACTGGGAACTGTTGTCATGTTATACAACAGTCTAAAACTTGACTAATTAAAAAAACTTAACCCTTGTTGTTGGACGGATGTGTAATAAAATGAGTGATCATGGTTTCCAGCAGATGAATCTTTGTGATGATGGTCATACTTTGAACCTGTTCTTTCAATGCAGATCTGATTTGATTACGTTAATGTTTAAACAAAACGAAACGGGTTTAAAAGGTATAAAAGTTTTATCAGTGTCACATCTTCATCATTTCTTCTCATTTTACATCGCGTTTAATACAACTTACATATTCTCGTTTACTGTTACGAAGTCAACAACACACTGCTACATAAAAATGCCTCCTTCTCAGCCAAGGTCAGCGCAGTGTGAGCAAACAGCGATACCGCTCAGGTAATACTCACAGAACAGTACAATTACCAGGATTTCTTTGTTTGAAACATCAAGTGACTGCTCTACCACAAAGTCTGCCAAGTCAGTTTTTTAAAAGATTAACCTCCCACAGGTTCCTCTCTTTATACATGTTGTTTTTTGGTTACAGCAGATGTGACCCCAAGTATCTTTGTTTGCCTTCATCCTGAACAATTCCAGCTTGTGCAGCTCCCTGATGGCAGATGAGCAAGCTTCAAACGAGTTTTACCATCAGGGGAATCTCAGTGGTTTCATCCTTTGCTTCCTTGTATTTGTTACATATGGGACAGGAAGAGTTTCACCAAGGCCTTTGTAGTTTGAAGGGACACTGGTTAATATTTAAATCGAACAAAAAGTCATCAGTACGATGCTCCAACGAGTAATATCCTGATCTGGGAACAGATTTAGACACAGTAAAAGTTTCAGATGGAGAGAAGCAGCGTCTACAATAGAAGTAGAATGCATCTCCGCCCAGTGCTGTGCTCCCCCTGCACCAGCACGGTTTTGCTTGTGACCTGTGCCTCCTCCTTTTTTTCCTTCCATTCACTCTCCTGCACTGTGTGAAAGGCTTGATGGGCAGTGCTTCAGCAGGAAGGATGGGCTCTCGAGCAGCTACATTATGATATCTGCAGCTCACTCTCTCCCCAGGTCCCTGCTTAGCATTCAGAAAAGACCTGTTGTGTTGAGATACTGGCCTGTGTCATACTGTGCTGTGGCACGGCGGTCATCAGCTGTAATGTTTACCTGCTGCAATGCAGTCAAGGTCAGTGGACTGTGATGGCTGTAGCCCAGTCTGCGGGCATCAGGTGAGACCTGCATGAAGTGAGGACTTGTAGAATGTGTATTATGCACAGGGACGAGATTCTGCCTGTGGTATTTCACCTACCACCTTTTGAGTCTGCAGACTGGGTCGGATGGGGATTTAGTGGTGTTTCTAAGTGTTTCTCCTGCAGGGAGACAGTCCATCAAGCTTGACAGGAAGTGTGTGTTGCTACAGCGATGATCGGCTCCTGTGGGCTTTCTAGGCAGGTGTGTGTGTGCTGTTGCTGGACTGCGTCCCATAAGCCTGTAGAGTTCTGTAAGAGGAGGTTGTGTGAGTTAAAAAGGCGCATGGTAAACACACACTAACGGGTCATCTCCTGTTACACTAGAGCGTGCATGGAGGATAGGTCAATGAGTTTCACACATATTCACATTGATCAACCTTCACTGTCACTGTCACTGCCGTCTGTTGTGTTCTTGCTGGAATTAAAGGTTTTAATTGTTTAGCAGGGTTATTATCATTCAGTCACAGTCTGACGCCAGCATTAGATCCATAATAGAGTAGTGGTGGGGTAATCAATCATGGTGTGTCACTTGACACGTGACACCTAAAATCCAAATTGCAATGGTCATACACAGCTCTCTGCTGCCTTTAAGGAAATTGAAGCCCCAATAAAAAAGCTTCAAGAAGAAATTTAAAATAACTTTAACTCATAGCATGTTTCTAATAAATTTTATTCTAGGTAATCAGACAGTTTACCCAAAGATTAGATGTTGGTACAGAATTCTTTCTTACATGCATGTACAAACAGTTTTTGTTTTCTGTTTTTTCAACATTAGCAAGAATGTAGTTTACTTTTTATCATCTTGATATAAAACATTCTTCTTTTTACCAAGAAACAATTGTCTGCTTAGAAATCAAGTCATGTTTTACCCGCACATGTGGAAGTCCTGCACAGCCACACGTCTTCAATAATTCTGGCTGATTAGACCTAAGAGGTTAGCATGTGCTAATAAGAAAAGTTAAAACGGTGAAAAGGAACGTATTTATCCACTGTTGGAGAATTTAAGCTCATTGTTCTGTTTCCCCAGTCTATTGTTGATCATGTCATAGTGGTGCAATATTGTCCCACATATTTTTTTGAAGGAGGAAGAACATGGGAAGTTAATTTATGTGTTTGTAAACCCTAACCCTATAAAACTGAAGTCTGTATGTTTTGTTGTGTTGTCCAAACATGCATGTACTGATTGATTTTGTGTTATTTTGTATGGCAGATATTGACAGTCAACAATTACCTATATGCAGTATTTGTAGTAAATTGCTGCCAAATAAGGGCAATCACATGAAAAGTGGATGTTAACTACTGACATTTAAAAATAATAATAATAATGCTACATTTTATTTATAAGGGCAATCAATAAAACATTCATAGAATCTGGAGAAATCAATGTATGCTGTGTTGCAGTGGAAATCACTGCATGGGCACAGGAAGCTGTAAAGAGAAGTTTAAACTCGACCATGCAAAGAAACAACAGTATACAAACAAGATCCAGGAGTGTTGCTACCTCCACTGAATCAGAGCTTTTCTGGGCTGAAATGAAAGAAAGAGCAAAACTGTGCTGTGCTCAGGAAAATAAATTTTTTTGTTTGAACGTTAGAGGTAAAACAATACCAAACCCTGCTCTGCACATATTACGACATTGTGGATCCATCATAAAATAGTCCACGTATTAAAGTGGTCTGCTTGTAATCCAGACTTTTTACCCAGTGAAAACCTCTACCCCCTACAGTATGACACCAAAAATAAAAGGAAGCCCAAAAAGCAAAACTAGTAAATAATGTACTTTGAAAAAAAACAAAAACATTTGCCTTCTTAGTTTCCAGCTGAGTGAAACACGGTGATGAATATGCCCCCATCCCAACGTTTTTTAAATGTGTTGCAGGTATTAAATTCACAATGAGCACATTTGTTTAAAAGGTTTTTAAGTTAAACATTTGATATGTTGTATTGTTATTATTATAAACAGGTTTGAGATGATTTACAAATCATACATACATCTTCTCCTTTGTTAACACAACAATGACCCAACCTTTCTGGGATTTTATTTTGCAAATACTGTAATACACAGATAACCCTTTCTAAAAATAACTGTTCATACCAAATTGTCCATTTCTTGAACCTTTACTGATGGGCTGACAAACTGTACAGTTAGTTATATTCAGCTGTAAAACATCATCCACATGCACATCACAACCTAATGTCTGTTATCTGTGTGCAAGAGCTGGAAATTCTGATTCCTGTGATACTGTGGCACATCAAAGTGAAATAAATAAAGGGAAATCACGGTTGGTGGGTTATTGAGTAGACAGTTGTTCTGCTGTGTTTACTGCTCAGTCAAACTGGTGATGGAGAAGGATTTCCTCTGCAGTGACAGGCCCGTTCTCCAAACTGTGTCATCCAGTGTCTGTTTTTAGTTTTCCAAGAAGAGCTGAGACAATGAGCCTTCAAGTGTGCAGCTGGAAGAGCGAGTCACGGCAGGCTGTTTTATACGTAAGGTTTCAATATGAATTAACGCCTGCGCCTGAAGACGATAGGTCTCTTTGTGGCATATTTAACGTGACTCATGAATAATTTGTCATTTTTCTCAAGGTGAACAATTCTTCCAGATAAAGGCAGACCTGCAGAAGCATGACTGAGAAAGGAAAATAAGAAACGTCTTTGTCATCAGAATTAGAAATGCTTTGTTGGCCAAACTAATTTAGTTCATGCAGAATGGGCTTTCCCTCAAGTAGCATGAAATCAGTTAGAAGGATATAATTTCTCTCAATAAGCACACAGACACCTGGGCTTTTACACACAGGAGTTGAACAGTTTGTTCGAAGCATTTAAATGTACAGTGAGGTGAAAATTGAAATAACTTTGCGGTCTGTATAAACAAGAATCATATGTTCACAAAGATTTGAGGAACGTAGGTGGAAATCCAGCGAGGAAAGATGAAAATTTAATTAAACTAATGCACATAATTTCTCCCTGTTAACCTTCTTCCTGTAGGTAAATTAGAAGCAGACAATCAGCAGCTGATGCCAGAGCCAAGGTCGTGTTTAGTTTCCCCGTTTTGTGAAATGAAAGACTGGAGCTTGGATCAGAGTAAATCAGCATGTTTGTAAAAGAATCTGCTTAAATAAACAAACAAAGTTCATAATTCTGGCAATTTAATATTAAATTGTTGCAAACAGAAGGAAGTACATGTTAGCATATGGCATGTTTTATTGTTATACAACATATGCCTGCACACCTCTTATTATTGTTATTAATATTATATTACATACTTCTTCTATATACGTGTTGCCATACAGTGTAGGATCTATTTCATTTTTCTGAATCATGCCTACTGTAGGAAAAACTGGAAGAGACACTGTTCTTGGCCTGATCACAGTACACTGCTTTCCTGAAAGCAACAGTAACCCGACGGGATCCCATGCAGCAGAGAGTCGTCAAAATTTTACTCTGTCACAATGCTTTTTGATGTGAATCTACAGAAAACAATCAGCAGAAAGTGTGATTTATGTGAGAAGTGAGTGTAGAAATCCATTTGCAAATGTGAGAATGTGTTCAACTGTGCAGCGAGACAAAGGCATCACACAAACAATCGCATACAAATGGACTGGCAGAAACAATGTCACATAATCCCCATTATGGCAGTGACCTGAACTTCTCCACTGACAGAGATATTAAAGTGCCACAGGTGGAATCTGAAACTTCTTTTTTTTCCTATTTACAAAGATGAGTGATATCTCGCATAGGCCTCTTATTAACCACGTGATAAATATAAACCAGGCAGTGCAGGATATTCCATAATAATCAAGTGTGCAAATAGGCTGTGGTGGCAGCAAATCAACCCTACCTGTAAACATGACAGATGGAGTGAGAGGAGGAGGAGTAAACCTTCCACCCCACACACACTTGCTCAGAGGGAAACCACGCTGAAGGTTGTGGAAGAACACAAAAAAATTGACAGACAGATTTTGATTACAGCACTGTGCAGAGCAGATATGTATTTAAGAAAGGAGAAAACTCTACTTGTACCGTCCTACCATGTTTCTGTGTTAGGTCCCTGCTTTGTTTTTAACAGTCATTATGAATACAGCTGGTTAGTTGATGAAATGTTGATGAATCCATCTTTTATGAAGACAAGTTATCTGTTAATCAGGACAACAGGCAGCTCTCATTGAAAATTTTATTATTTAAATTAAGAAAATATAAAGAACAAATTGTAATATTACTTTTGAACAGTTGTGTATGTAGATGACAGCACTCTGTGATTTCATTTTAGATTGCCTTTGCATTGATAGGCTTATCATTTATGAGCCCAAAGCCCTTGACTTTGGAGGAAAGATAGTTATCAGGAGGCTCAAAATGAGCTGCACCACACTGACTCTAGTTTTTTATTGCTTGCAAAAAGACAAAGCTTTAGTTTTTTTTTATTTCATTTTTTTGGGGGGGACTCTTGAACCTTTAAGGCGGCTCTTTCATATCAGTTTCAAAAATGAAACAACTGACCTCAAGTAGCCTGTGAATGGATGTGCTGATTCTGAAACAAAGCAGCTCAGGCTACGCGGATACATGCAATCGACATGATTGCAACACACAATCTCTTAAAATGTAATCTGTCTATGTGGTGTCAGCGCTCATGTGCATAGAGGAGATTAATATGGCAATTGCGTTGAAAGACCAGCCTATTCACCAGAAGTGTTCTAATAGACCGATACATCTAAATCAGACAGCTGCTGTCTGCACATAAATCTTCAGAGTTTGATGGAAAAATACCACGTATTAATTGGCAGGGCAGTATGAGGAGAGTAGAACCACCTGCAGGTTGTACGAAACGACGCACACATTATGGACAGGCAGTGTGACTGACTGAACATTTTTGATATTTACATTTTTCCAGGTAAAGATTCAGGAAGAAAATGTACGGTGCCAGATGGGAGGCTGTTAAAGAAAAGGCATGAAAGGCAAAAAGGGAAATAAAGAGAAAATTAGAGACACAGAGACAGATGTAATGGCTTATCGAGAATGGAGTTTCACCATTGTTATTCATAGAATTGCATGCTTGGATTCTCACCCACATAACATTCTCATGGCCCTGAAATTGCCACTTAATGCAATGATGGTGCAACGAGATCGGGCATGATTAGAAAAAAACAGCACTGGCACAGTCTGGCAAGGAGCCGGGTGGTATGAAGACATCTGTAGTGAGTTTGCAAAGACAGAATGAACATTACGCATCAGGTTTAATTAAAATGTTACCTTTCAGCCTCACTCAGTATATCCGTACATCAGCTGCTCAGCCTCGGCGTTTTAAATGTGGTATTGAAAAAGAGGTCAGCCCGGACACTATGTATTCTAACACCTGTTGAATATGGCCAGCAGTAAGTTTTTCCCACCAGGTGATATTAATAATGTTATGGCTAGTTTGTGTATTTTGTTTTTGTGCATTTTGTGCTACGACCAAAAGTGGACACAGAGTGGAAACTATAAAGTGTCTGGGCCAGATTCAAACCCACGTTACAGTTTAATGGTTTGTATTTCAGCCCAGTGAACTGGCAGGACACTATAATCTCTGTGTTCACACAGTTCCCCTTGGGATGAAAACATTGTTATTAACTCCTGCTGGACCAATAAAAGTCCTAACAGAATCCACCGGGAGTGAAATCCTACTTCATGCACCTCTCACAGTTACACGATTCTACTAGTTTGTGATACACTGTTGATGTTTCACTTTGTGTGTGTATTGGTACACGATATATGCATTGGAACAGGGCTGGGAAATGTGTGTAGATCTCTCGCTGGAGTACAGTTTCTAACCTGTATCAGCAAAAGGACTCAGCTTATTGAAAATCGAGTTTGTGATTCTTATCGGACCATTTCTGAACTTCCACATCGCCACACTGTAGACCTGCCTCCAGAATCAGTATCAATCAATCCCGATTTTCCTTCTATTGATCGGTCAGATCCACCCGTGAGTCAGTACAGAGAGTTATAAGAGTGAGTCTGTAAAGCTCAAACACAACAAGATAATCTTCCGGGCCCCAAGAGTTTTGGCAAAGCATCTGATTGCCCCCCACCCACCCCCCCAACGAACACTGATGGCTGGTGGCCTATCAGTAACAGTCCTCGTCCAGAGGCATGTTCCAGAGATAACAGCGCCACAGGAGAGCAGGCACAATAAGCAGATGAATGGTCCGGGAGGAGCTGAATTAACACCGACTCAAATAATATTGACTATGTAGAACAAACTCTGCATCTCAGAGAAAGCTTACTGCACATGCACGGTAAATGTGCTATATTGTACAAAAATCTGAATATTAATTCAAGAGCTGTAGGAGGATTTTCTGAATATTGCTCTCAACTCCTCTGCCAGACACTGCGCTGACGTCAACGCACACAGTTGTGCCTCTGCAAAACCGCTTTGATCTTTTTTCCCAAATGCATGAGATTAAATGAACAAAAGTGAAAAAAGTCTGGTAGCATTTACACTTGGCAGAAAAACATATGGCAGAAGAGAAAAAATCTGTTTACCTAACTGAACTCATATGTACTTGAATGCAGTGAGTACAGAAAATGCAAAATGTACAAGGGCAGAATTTAAATCTAAAATATGCCTGACTATAGTAAAATATTTATAAACAAAAAACAGCAAACACACACTTTTCTTGAAATGAACAGAAACCATGAATGTATGAATATGAAATAGTACGGGTGTTTGTCTTGCAATAACGTCAACACAGATTTCCTGAAGTAATCTTCATATAAATAGGTGTTAAACCTGAGAACTCAGCTCTTTTTGATTCATTTCATCACTGTTCACGATGCAGAGTTACAGCATCGCTGCTTCACCTGTGTGTCAGGTGGCTCGACCAGCACTGTCAGGATTTCCAGTCCTCCTGTTTCACTGTGGTAATTGAAACTGTGCAGGTGCAAGACTCTGTGCACAGGGACTTCATTAGTAAAGAGAGAGAGATATTGCCTGACCCATTTCCAGAACAGCCTGAGTTCTACAGATCACCTTTCTGACATCCCTTGTTTTGACTTAAAGCTTGTTAAACTATGTTAATCCGTCGGGAGCATCTCTGTGTCATTTCTACACTCCATGTCCTCCATGTCCTCCATGAATTATTCCTCAACTAAACTTTGTCAAATTCACGCAGCCACTTTTAGCTTAATAAAGCTACAGTCTTGGATTATTCAGATTTTAGTTCATTTACCTATTTACAGGCAAAAATCTCCGAGCTCCTCTGTTCCCTCCGGGCTGAGACAGACAGATGTAGGTCTTTTAAAGACCCCCCACGCTGATAGATTAATGCAGACGAGCACATAGACTTGTCTAGTTTGGAAATCACTGCTGAAAGCCGACTGCTCCCTTACTGGAAGGAAGCAGAGGGGCATGAGTGGAATATCAAGTGTCACACAGATGACAATCACGGTTAGTGTTGCTTGATGTGCATCTTCTGAAATTAATATCAGCCAATTCATCAGGTTGTTTTCTTGTAATTTACATTCCCTAAAAACATAAAAACTAGATAAAATCCTACTAATATGTTGTATTAGGATGTATACTCATGTATCATCACAGGTGTACAGACACGGGATGTATGAACGCCTCTTCAAATGTAATGTTTACATCAACCAGCACCACCATAAACTATACATCAGAACAAATTCATGTTCTTTGTTCTCTTGATGATCATTGGTGTGAATGCCAGTCACATCATAATCAAATTTGTTCATAAATGAAACTGTTGCCTGTCTGCAACAGTAAATGGAAATGGTTTCCTGTGAAATTGCACAACTCAGTGCCTCACTAAAAGTATAAGACACATAACTCATTACTGAGAGAACACTCGCTGAAACAGAATTGATGCATCAAACAAGTGGATTTTATTTGTTGCTCAAAGAATCTTTGGTTAATATAAGGAAGCATGTCGTCCTACTGGAAATTTAGAACCATATGCTCAATTTTGTGCAGATGGAGTTGAATATATGACAGAAACTTTCAGATGTTCGCATGTCTAAGTGTAGAATTTCCAACCGCAAAACTTATTTGTGGGAAACGTGAATTTTTCAAAGTGTGTGTGTGTCTAACCTATTCCTTTCCAGACTGTAACTGTCAACTGTGACCAAACACTAACATTTGAAGCCTGTGACTTGTTTTGCTTTGTAGTGATTATGATGCTGCTTCCTTGTGGATAAAATCGTCCTGGAGTTGTGTCCGATCTTTAATGAGTCTGGAGTTGACAACCGGCACAGACGTAATGGGTCACGAAAAGCTTATTTCTCTCTGTGTCAACCAGGGGGGCAGATTTTGATTCATCCCAAATCTGCATACCCAATTTACATTTCAAAAGACAGCAATCCTTTTAATTTCCATGAAACCGGGTGTATATTAGAGGCTGACTTCGGTACATGGAATAAGAGAGTCAGTCCAGCAGGGCATTATAAAATAAAAACGCTGATTATTTTCCTGTAGGTTATTAGGTGTTAACCTCCTCGCATTATTTTTTTCTACCTTTAAACATAAAGACCCTACAAAACTTCATAACCAGTAGCTTGACATATAATCCACATAATATTGTCGTTTTGCAGCATCGTGGCCAGGAGTCTTTCATCTGTTGTGCTGAAGAAAATGTAACGTTTTATTAGGTCAGGATTTAGAGAAGAAATCATCGTATTAATCGTTTTCCAATTTGCACATTTTTGTACATTTTAATGGTTTTGCAAATGCCCTCTGTGGCTTACTTAGAGTTTTAATGCTAACTGAAATGTTTAATACTGCATAATATTATATTGCCCTTTACTTCTGTTGCCTTTGAGTCAGAGTCAAAATTAAGTAAGTTCTTATTTTGCTCAGATGGATCATCCTCTGATCTTTCCTGGCCAAGACACAAGTATTTCGTGACCCAGTTCTCCAAGTACACAAAAGAGTGGTTACATGACGGATCTATGAATGTAGGTCAACAAGCTACTTTGTGGGTCAGTTCTGCCGAAAGGATGGGTTGGTGAAAATATCATGTAGAAAAACAGCCAGCTCTAGATAACTGTATAATTATATGAGGATACATTATAAAACTTGTTCATAACACTTCTGGTCCCTGAGTGACACATACTCCTTTTCATTTTGGACAAAGACAAAATGTATGACAGGCTACTATAGTCAGGATCACTCAACCCTGTCTGCATGAAAACTATCTGTCTGAAATATCTGCAACCCTGAGGCTGATATGGATGCATTTGTGCCACTGTGATAGGAAATTCTCACAGAAATCATTTCTCACATTAAATGACTTCACACACAAGTTGCATTTTCTTTTCCTGAGACACTGTCAACACAGAACTGCACAGAAAGGTCACAAATTTAGTTTTCCCCTGCATCAGCTGTCTCTCACAAGGACGGCGTTGCCATTAGAACTTTGCGTTGCCAGTTTACTGATGGATGTACAGACAACCATCACTGAATTAGTTTGATAGTTTGATAGCTTCTCAGCTAAGCTTACAGTTGGGTGCAAAGGTTTGCTTTAATAAAGTAATTAAAATTCATTTCTAATTGAAGAACATTTGAAATAGCTGAAAGTGCATTAAATATTATGTTGATTAAAATTTTATGTGTTTTACATTAAGAAATATGTGGACGCAAACTAGATAATTACTAAATGTTCTCAAAAAGTGTGTTTCATATTTCCTCCCTCACAGTTTTACACTAAAACCCATGTATTAAGATGACTGTTTGTTAAATTCTGTACTTTTTGTCGTCTGCCTAGAGTGTGTATGATTATAGTCCTAAAGGTAGACTTAAATATTAAGTGTTACTGTAAAGTAAATGCTCATTCATAGTTTAAATGCTCACCTTCCGTGGTTTTGGAAGCACTGAAGGCTTAAAAAAAAATTAAATAAGAAAGAAACGAGACCGCAATTATTTGGGAACATTTCTATGTTGAAGCTTCATATTTAGTATTCGACTTGGGAATGGTATCAATCTGTTTATCTGCCTCTCAACAACAACATGAACATGTGTATTACCCAAACTGTGAAGCTACTCCTCCATAAGCTGAAGGAAAGTAAAATGGCACAATAGTTGTTGTAGAGGATGTCCAGGGCCAAAAATGCTGATTACAGAGTTAACGGGTGAAAAAATGAATTGCTCTTGAAGGTCAAAGGAGTATGGAAGATGGTGGAGAGAGATTGAGAACAGCTACAGTGGAAGGAGTCCTGCTCAAACAGACAGAAGAGGTAAATCAAACGCTAACTCACAATAAGGTCTTTGTGGAGAATCCACTATTTGAATCTAAACAATGTTTCATTTTCCAATTAAATCTTTTGACAGAGACACAGGATGAAACAAAGAACACATTGGAAAGGCAAGATAAAAGAAACCCAAAGTTTGCAATTATACAGCTAGTTAAAGAAATTAATGAAAACTCTTAATTTGAAAGGTCATCTGCAGCTCCAAAACTTTACTCATGACAAAGCTTTCTCTCTCTCTGTCTCTCTCTCTCTCTTTCTCCCTCTCTCTCTCTCCTCTCTCTCTCTGTCTCTCTCTCTCTCACCCTCTCTCCCTCTCTCTCTCCCTTTCTCTCTCTCTCTCTCTCTCCCCCTCCCCTCTCTCTCTCTCTCTCTCTCTGTCTCTCTCTCTGTCTCTCTCTCCCTCTCTCCCCCTCTCTCTCTCTCTCTCTCTCTCTCTCTCTCTCTCTCTCTCTCTCCCTCTCTCTCTCTCTCTCCCTCTCTCCCTCTCTCCCCTCTCTCTCTCTCTCTCTCTCTCTCTCTCTCTCTCTCCCTCTCTCTCTCTCTCTCCCCTCTCTCTCTCTCTCTCTCTCTCCCCTCTCCCTCTCTCTCCTCTCTCTCCCTCTCTCTCTCTCTCTCTCTCTCTCTCTCTCTCCCTCTCTCTCTCCCTCTCTCCCCCCCTCTCTCTCTCTCTCTCCCTCTCTCTCTCTCTCTCTCTCTCTCTCTCTCCCTCCCTCTCTCCCCCTCTCTCTCTCTCTCTCTCTCTCTCTCCTCTCTCTCTCTCTGTCTCCCTCGCTCCCTCTCTCTCTCCCTCTCTCTGTCTCTCTCCCTCTCTCTCTCTCTCTCTCTCTCTCTCTCTCTCCTCCTCTCTCCCTCTCTCTCTCTCTCTCTCTCTCTCTCTCTCTCTCTCTCTCTCTCTCTCTCCCTCTCCCCCCTCCCCCTCTCTCTCTCTCTCTCTCTCTCTCTGTCTCTCCCCCCTCTCTCCCTCCCTCTCTCTCTCTCTCTCTCTCTCTCTCTCTCTCTCTCTCTCCCTCTCTCTCTCCCTCTCTCTCTCCCTCTCTCTCTCTCTCTCTCTCTCTCTCTCTCTCTCTCTCTCTCATGCTTAGGCTTTCTCTTCCCTCAGACATAATGAGAGAAACCATCAAAAACCTGCCTGGGGACAAAGAACTCATAGGTGTTTCTGTTACCATCAGTCAGAGATTTGAGGGGAAATAAAAGATGAAGAGGATACAGAGATGCAGTGCAAAGACCAAATTGGTGTTTTAATGGTTGTGTTGCTGATTAACGTACAGGAAACGAATACTTTTTTCCTCCTTTGCATATGTATAAATGTATCCGTACATTCATTCTCACAAGCTGGATCCCTGATAGTATCTTGGTGGACCAATTACTTAGTTACTGTCCTTCAAAAAGAGTGTTTGTCTCTGATGTGATGTGCATCAAAAGGACATGATCACTGACTCTGTATTTGCAAAATTAAATGTGAGGAATGTCCTTGTCTGCTCAAACAGCTAAGCAAACAATAGCGCTATTAGCTTGAAGGATCCTCCAGACAATTTAATGTTTTATCATTTATTTCTGAGACAATAATCATTTACAGGAGGAGGAGCATCCACGCAATAATTCACAAATGAACATTTAAAAAGTTGCTTAAATTAACATGTCCTAAAACTATCTTCGGTTCTTTTGGTTGTTCAAAACATGCAGGCAAGGAAATTTTATAGGTTGAGACACAGAATTATTTTAACACACGAGTGTTTGATGCTGTGAAATCTCTTTTCTGACTGTGTTACATCAAAGTTTACCAGCTAAGCCAGTGTCCACTGCAGGTTCAGGTCAGGTAAGCTTCCTAGATAAGGTTTTCAGGTTGGAGATGTGTGGAGATTTGCTGCAGATTTGCTCTACTGCTCCAAACCTCATTTTTTAAAAGTTATAGTTGAGAGTAGTTTGTAGTTGTAGTTTAAACCAGTTACACAGCTTGATCTGCACCATATTACCTTTGCATCCATCCATCAATTCATCAATCCATCAATCCTCAATCCATTTAGCCATCTTATCAGATTAGGGTTAACTTATATGTGGGAGCATATCTGCTCCTAAACTCAAATATACTGTATATAAAACATATATTTACTGTAGCTGTGAATTGCCTGAATTAATTTAAATTTCATAAAATGTATTTATATTGTTTTTTAGCCACTTCAATAGTTGGAAAATTTCATACCACAGCTAATTTGCAAAATGCTTTGTCAAAAATGTAATAATATTTTTTCATATTCCTTTGTTTATTTTTCCTGAGGTGTCACAGGATTGTCTAGATGCCATCATCAATTTATTTGCAGTTTTGGCAGCACTGAGCTGCTCTCATTTGCACATTGCACCATGCTGTCCATCTCCAGTACACTCAAAGACTGAATATATTAGTGTGCTTGCTGACTCATTTGAGTGTAATAATTTTGCCGCTTGAAAACAGCATTCTCACGCTCAATCCTGCTTAGAATTAGTTTTGAAATGTGACACAGTTTCATATAGTTTACACATACACATGCCTAACAATAAGAAATTTAGAATATGACTTTAAATACAAATAAACACAGACAACTATCTCTCTGCAGGTTCTTTTTCATTAACTACAGCCTGACAAACCAAAATGCACAGGTATTATACTTTGCTGTTCTTTGTGCTGTTCACTAAGACACATGAATAATATTATTTGTCCCATCTGTGCTTTTATTGCATCTGAGATTTATTCTAAATACATCAGTATGTGGAATGAATCTTTAAACACATTTTAAATATTTGCAAACAACACACAGCTAAAAAAAATATTAGATAATGGTGAAAAGTCTACAAATAAAAGGTTTTCGAGAAAAATCTTTAATTGGTGGATTTTATGACATAGTGATTGACTAAAGTGTTGATTAAATGTATTATTTCCTGATATCCTGTTTAAAAACTAAAAACTATACATTTTTTCAAGTTTTTAGTTTGACAACAAATACTCAGCCTTATCCTCTCTCTTCCTGTCCAGCACAACACTGTGGCTGATCAGAAGTTCTTCATTATATTGCTTCTCTTTCAGCCATTCACAAAGTCACGGCAGCTGTAAGTTTGTGTGTGTTTTCGCTGGCTAACGTATTTTGGTGCCATAGATGGAAAAACAACAAAGAGGAACATAAAAAAGTGCCAGTGTCATGGAAAATATTTCAACACACCAGATTTTTTGGTGGAAATAAGGAGGAAGTTTCACAAAGTGAAGTGGTGCAGATTAGTGTACATGCAATATGCTATCACACAGTATCTAAAAAAGGGATTAAGGTTATGTATTAAAATAGGAGGTGAAGTGATTCCAACCTGAGCTCCATTGTGTCCTGTCCACACAAATGTACCTGCCGTACATCAGTCCGTATCCTGTCTGTCAAGTACAAACTATCATTATCTTGTCGGAAAAGTTCCACAGATTTTATATTCGGTCCTGAGGACAGATCTGGCCTTTCGTAAAGGAGCCATTTAACTCATCATCCTGAAAAGGCCTGATAGACACAAAGACAGCAATACTGTGGCTTCCTGCATTCTAGCAAGCCTTCAATTGGATGGGAGCATCTGCTCCTTCATTAGGGAATCTAGCCAGAGGAGAGAAGTAGCAGACGGAAAGGTGCCCCGTGGAGTTTTCATTGTAAACAAAGGCAGTTTGCTTTACATTAAGTTTAGCTCACCAAAGCACATTGTGTGTAATCCTAAGGCCTAAAACACATTTACTGCATTTCCAAACTCCATAAAGCAATTGAAAAGCCTTTTAACAACTGTGTATTGTTTATATCAGCGTGTCTTTTTCTTATTCTCTTGTGTTGGTGAACAGATAGAAACACATTTCACAGCAGCCCTGTGCTTATAATGTGCGTGTGCATGTGCATCCTCGTGCACGTGCTTGTAAAACATACATTCAAACACTACAGGGACCTGCTTCACAGCACTATACGAGGTCAAGCCCCGTCCTTTTTCAGTTTCACGAAATCACAACCTAATTTCAAGTAATGTCACATCTTGCACAGCATTTGTCAGCTGCACAGCTTTCCAAGGACAAACTCCAGGATGTTGTCTGCACGCTCACTCTGGTGATTGGCTGTGGGCTGGCAACATAAAAGAACCACTTGACACGAGGGCAAGAAGAGGGCAGGAAAGGTCAGTGCAGATGCTGTACGAGCTAACCATCTGTTCCAACAAACCTTCCTTTGAGAGTCGATGCTGATTCATCAAGATTAAAAAAAAGGTGTGGAACTGACCCGTGCAGCTATTTAAAAGGTCTCAGCATCTTGTTACCATATTTGTGAGATTAACTAATTTCTTTAGACAGATAAGAACAAAAGTTTAACCGACTGCCAAAATCTGTCAACTAAAAATTAACTGGCATTTAAATTTCATTGAATTTACCACATATACAGTGTGTGTCCTTCAAGCCTTTGTGATCACATTGATCAGCTGCACACCAGAAGATCAATAACACAACCATAGGATTGTCAGACGTACTGCCTTAATATTTCCACCAGTAACTGTACAGCAAAGAGTGAAGGATGAGTGAAGAAAACAGCTTTATTACTCCGGAGGCAACCGACTCAGAGAACTGTAAAATTGGTCACAGAAAAGGTATTGATCTGGCTTTTCAAAGAGCTGTTGTGACTAGACTTGCAATGCTCATTTTGTAAAAGATCCCTTTCTGCTCTGCCGTTCTCCCACTCAACCATCTACGTGTGATTTAATTATCAAATGTGTGAGACAGAAGCCATTGTCAGATTTAGATTGAGGAGCTGAGATTTCATTAGCATGCTGTAATTGTAAAGTAAAAATCATCTTCAAACTCTGGATGTGATCAACAGATTGATATATTGCAGCATTTTATTCATAAAAACCCAGAGTGATTGTCAGTGAAGGAGATTCCACTGAAAGGAGTAAAAGTCTGCATGGATCTTGAGTCATACATTGTGAATATGGGACTGCCCATTCATGGTGCAGGATGACCTTGTCAGAAACAGGAACGCTTCCCACCTGGGCTGCACTGTAATTGAATGGAAGATGAGGAGGAAGAGCCAGTTCAACCAGCTTGTGTAGACAATGACTGATTGTCCTGGGAATGTTACCTAACATAATGCATTACTGCAACATAATTGACTTTAGTGCATGACAAGATCCCCAAGGGCTAACGGTTTAGCCTCAAGGTCACAAGTTTGGCCACAAAGCTGCACTGTGAGGGGGGTTTGATTCCAGAGCAGGTGGACAAAAGAGTAAGATACGCAAAGAGGCCCATTATCCGTGACCTTGCTTACAGCAGTAATGGCATTTCAGTGCAATGAAATTGTGCCTTTGAGTCTTCATGAGTTCATGAAGTTCTGCTGGACATTTATGCTTTTGCAAAGAAGTCTTTACAATTTCAGTTTCTCAGTCGTTTCAAATCTTTCAAGATCTTTCAGAAACCGTCTGTAAAATGTAGTACACATTCTGTACATACATCTTCCTGCCTTGTGATTATTTCGCCTGATGTGGTGCAGGAAGCTCCTTCTGTCATTTAACAAGGCCTGCTGACTGAGTCTGGCTTCAGTCTCTCGCCAAATGACAGCGTATTTAGTGTCATCACCCATCAAGCATCTGTCAGTCTGCTGTGCCTCTTGCTCCTGATTGATGGTCGCCCCCCAGTGTATAGTGAACAGCGAGCCATCCAAGCAGCATGTCACTATCTGTGTTTAATGACCCGCTCGAAGGCTTCCATGAGTGAAGAGAAAGCAAAAGTTAGCTTCATGTCTGCACTTTGAACACACAAAGGCACTTAGAATAACACACACACACACACACACACACAGAGAATACATGCAAACAAATGGGTCTAACTATAGTATGATTACTACAGGGCATGTTATGCGCCACTAGTGGTATTTATGTGTATGTGTATTGATTATTTCAGGTATCCATGACTTATAATTACAAAGGGAATTATTATTTACACTTGACAAAACAAGAGTCTGTGACAAATAATGCAGCATTGAGGTGTATTCTAGCAATTTATCCTGTGATTGTAGCCCAATAAATTTAGCAGCAGGGATCATATATTTATCTCTGTTAAGTGAAGTCATAAAACTTCATGTGTGTATTCAGAGGATATGATGAATGTGCACTTACTGCTCATTCTTGATGATGGTTATCAACTGCTCCTAATGTTTCATTGTTTGATGCACTGAGTCAGCCACTCAAGTTCAATAACTTTCCCTGCTGGTAAAATTCTTATTGATGGAATAATCTGTGCAATGACTTGCTGTTGTGTAGGACAAAGACATTAAGCATCAGCCGCAGCCCACAATAAAAGAGAAGCGGGTTTCCACACAATGGCAATGTTCAGTCTGATCATTACGCAGCACAGTGGAAAGGAGGCTGGCGGTTTTACTAGAAAGTGGCTACAGAAATCTGTCTTCTGTCAACTGTAAAATGAGCTAAAATCTTTAATCCCCCTTGAGTAAGCCCCGTATCTGTCCCAGGGATACAGAGGAAAATCTCTCGCTGGATATTGGAATTAGACAGAAAAAGAAACAAATTAATTTCAGCTGTACAGCAGGAGGTTCCATTCACTCTCATTTCCATTATGTCTAATGTCAAAGAAGAAGTTATTCCTAACGTGTTCATTAAACTGAGACTTCAGCTCCGCGCTCCCACGATGGTGGAACGAACTCTGCCCAGTCAGCAGCTTTACCCCCAATGTTCAAAAAACTTCGGAAAACAACTTCCATAACTTCCTGTGCACTTAAATAAAAAACATAATAAAGTTTGGTCTGCACTTTCTCACACTTGCATCTCTTGACAAGGAAAGACGTCTTTTCACAACACCTTGCTTTAATGTAATCTCCCTGAATAAAATGTTTGCTGCTTTGGACCTCATTGCAGGTCGCTTTAGATAAACTGTAAATGTCTGAACACTAGTTCTAGTTTATGCTGATGCAGAAATGAAGAAGAACAACATTTTAAAAACTGAAAAAATATTTCCTTTTCGCAGGCATTCTCTCCATTAGGGCTTTGCTGTAGAACATGAGCGTCCCCTCAGAGCTGTTTTCCACCTGTCAGGATGTTTTTATGTCTGCTGGTGTGGCAGCCATGTTTTCCTGATTGTGGGATTAGATGGATAGAGGGATAGTTACGGACACAAGGTTGGAAATAGCATCAATCCTCTGTCCCCTACACAACGTGTCGCCGGCATTTATATGTGTGAGTTCATTGTCTGTTTATTTGTGTTATTTCTACCAGATTTTTCTACAATCCAAAAGTGACTGTCACCTGACCACTTACTGTAAGCATTAAACTGTTTTTGATTGAGACTAGCTCTGTTTCCATTTGCAGGCTACAGCTATTTTCTGCAAAAAATGTCCGATAAACTTAGCTTGCATGTATTTTTACCAGCTAAACGATCTGGTAGAGACCAAAATCTGAGTTATGGACAGTGTATACCGGACTGAAGATATATGTTTAAGGATAAGAATAAAATTAAGAGTAACAGTAAGGCCGCACCATCACGGTTAGTGCTGCTGTCTCACAGCCAGATGTCAGGTTCCTCTATCACGCAGCACATGTTGACTGTGATCGGTTGCTCTGTGTTTTTGTCTCAGGTGAGGTTTTGTTAGACAGAGGACCTCGGCCTTTGCAGAGCTGTAAACGGGCATAAATAGGATCATAAACCAATCTCAGCTCTGCATTAACTGGTTGCACCGGCCTTGACCAATCACAATTTTTATGCAACACCTGGTCCACCCCCAGACATGCCACTGGCTAGGATCTGCGATACTAAGACGAGTACGGCAGCAATTAATGCGCTCATTATATTTTAATACATCACTTGAATATGTGATGATATAAAATTTCAGTAAGTGTTCTAAGCTGATCCTCTGGCTCCTCTTTGGTCCTCACAGGGTGTGAGAAGAAATGAATTATATCACTACTGGTCATGAAGATTCATGATGAATATTTCATCAGGATGCCAGGAAACTCTCACGATTGCTGTTAATGACAAAGCGTGCCATCTGCCACAGCAACAGGTAATTTAAGGAATCCATCATAATCTGCCGTCACAGACGTGAACAGAGAGTGACACAGTAACACCGCAGACAAAACCAAAATGTCTGGTCGTCTGTTTTTATAAAAAAGCAATACGTTTATTTTCCGAGTCTGTATGTTGCAGTCTGGCCTGATGACTTCTGGCAATATTGACTGTATTAAGAGCAATGAATAATTCATTGAAGAAATTATTTTTTTTATCATTTCATTCTTATTTTTACAGCACAATGACATCATAACCCTCTTCCAACAGGCAGTGCATTAAACCCTTGGTTCACGTATAAACTGGTGCATGGTACAGTCTGACCGGACCAAGGACAAGTCAGTGCCAGGGAAGTTGACCGAGGCAAAGCAGGTGCATGTAGTGAATGTGAATTGTGATAATGCAGTTTATTATCAAATATTCATGAATCACTGTGCATCACAGGCCAGTGTATGCCACTGTCTAATTGCCAATTACACCTGAGGCTCACAAAGCACATTTGCTAAAAATGTAAGTACAATCATATAATGGAAATGGCAGAAATTCATGTGTTGGGTCATCTATTAAAACAAATGTCATCGAAATAATAAACATCTTAATGAATGTGCTTTGAAGGACACAGAAGGTTTTCTGTTGTAGGAAGACAAGTGAAAGAAGGTGACCTCGAGAGGAATTTAATAGAGAGCATCACATCTATCTAAAAGGAAAAAAGAGAAAACTCTGCAGGAGTGGAGATTAAGAGATGTGTCATCTACAGTGACATCTTAAGAGTCGGCTTTATAGTGGTGAAACAAGAAAACTACACATCCTCTACTGTCAGCGTGTGTCTTTTTTCATGGTTTTATGTGTGAATGTAGGTCTCCTCCACTCCTCTGCTAGAAGACACATGCATTATTTTCATGTTTTATTTGACCATGTATTGGAAATGTCTGTAAAATTGCCCGTAGGTGTCAGTGTGAGTGGATGAATGGAAACATCGTCAATCTTGCAAAATGCTTTTCACCTTTTATTTGATCACAATTGACGTTTTTTCCTTTATGAATAGATTAAGGAACATGGTTTCCTTTGCAGAGCAATGATACACAAAAATATGCTGTTTGTTGATTTCACAAGCAAAAATTCTTATTATGTTTTGCTGAAACCTCACTTACAGTCTGGAAGTAGGAACCATCTACAGTAGCTCTTTTTGGGGTTTCTCTCCGTTTCCATGTTGAAGAGATTACGTAAGTTAAGGGACGTGTTTTTTCCCAATTAAATTCATAAAATCTGGGATAAATAAGATTTACTTGACTAAGTTCACCACTAACTGCTCCCTCAGCCTTAGTTATGATCCAAAGCACTTTCCGTGCCAACAGACCTAACAAACTTTTCTTTTGGACACGGTGTTGAGCTGATTCAATTTTGATCACATAAAGGCTGTCTGTGGAATGACCTCCTAGTTTCTGAAACCAAAGGTTCTTTAGTCAATTACAAAGCAATCAATAATCCTAAATGAATCTTTGACGGTAAGCTGTTTTGATGTAGGTGTCATTGATGAGATTTTGGAACTTCTTTCTGCACTGTTAGTTTTATAGATTGCATTTTCCATGCAGCGAAAGGCTGTTTGTTTTAAGATGAACATGAATCTCATTACAACCAGGTAGTTAGACATCTCCTCACAATAAGTGGAATAAAATAATGGAGACACGCGGCAGTATATGAATATCAAGTGATGCACGAGTGATGCTTGAAAAACAAAAGGAACTTCATTGTTTCTGCTCCTGTGTGTTTTGCAGCTGTGCAAATTCATCCTTTGCACCGAATGGCTGGGCTGTTTAAAAGGATTAGCTTACTATGAATTCAGTTTTTTAATAAGTCACCACAGTGCCTTATAATGTTTCCCCTTTTCTCTACAACATTGATGGAGGACAGCAAAATATGAGCTGCTTTTTCTCTTTGTATCATTTAGTGCCACCGGTCAGCAGGTGAGTGTTACCATGGAAACATAGATCCTAGTTATGAGTTAGCCTGGCAGCTGGGTGCTAAACTTGTTAGGTGAGTCAGTCTTGATGGAAGTGACTTGCATGACAGTCACAAGTGACTGAAGGAATCTGACCTTGTCCCCCACCCAGCTCCGAATATTTCCATCTTGATTTCTTGAGCGTCAGAAGCCTGTTTTCTGGTCTGTTGCCCCTGTAGACAACTCTTAGCTGCACCCTCAAGGCTTAATTTGATGATGATGATAGGAGCACTGATGTGCTCTCCACAAGTGGAAGCCCCCAGGCTGGGGTGATTTTCCTCTCTGTGATCCCCACCGAATGACCAGCACGGCTCCCTGCTCACTCTAAGAGGCATACATTAGCCTTCAGCTGCACAGTCATCCATTTCAATACACAGGTGACAATCACACTCCCCCTGTCTCATGAAATATTGGCAGGTTTGAGTGAGAAGAGTTTGAGATTGACGGAGCTGCTCGCAGATATTTTCCAGACATCTACAGGGAGAAGAATTATTTTAAAAGGACACTCTGTTTTGTTTCTAAATTTGTGGAATTGTTGATTTTACTTACAAAGGTTACTCCCAAACGAAGAGCTTTATAATGAATTATATTCTTTATGAGACTATGTCAGTTTTAATGACATTTTTTTAGATTTTCTTTTTGCTTATCCTGTGTCTGACAATGTGCTGCCAAAAAATTGTGTGTGAAAATGACTGAAGTCTCAGCCATCATACCATATATCCACCGTGTTGTGCACAGTCTGGGAGAGAACAAAGCCTGTTGTCCGGGTTTTACAGAGTCTGCTTGTCTGAGCACAGAGCCGGCAGGAGGCTCAGGTGCAGCAGAGAGAGACAATCCCTTCCCATTCGGAGGGGAATAGACCTGTCAGTCCTGTAAACCCTTGAAGAACCAACCAGTGGAACCGCATGCAACCCTCTTAGCACACCCCACACTTATCTGGAGTGAACCAGGGTGGAAAGATACTTACGCAGAGCATCGCCATGCAAGATGCAGCCATTCTCCGCTGTAGATGTTTGTGTGTTTTGAGGGTTTGCCGTGTTGTTGATTTGGATGCATTGCAGTGAACCTTCATCACATTTCAGTGAGTCACACAGCTGATTCTGAACAAATAAAGAGGGTGTGGGCTGCTTTGTTTTGGTCCCTGCCTGCAGCCTATCTCCATGCCCTTTCTCATTTTTGGATTTTTTTCCTGCACAGACTGTGCCTGAAATTCCCCGTCTCCCATGAAGCCTTCAACTTAACATGCTCTAGTGAAAAATAAAATAATCAGGCCAGCACCATGATGATCCACTGCATTCAGTGTGTGAAGAAATGAGAAGTGAACTGAAACATGCTTCCGATAAAATCAGCACAGAAATGCATCCTTGTACTCTGCTCATACACCCTAACATGTTGAATTACTCCTTAATTTATGTGGTTTGTTTTAACATCTCATTTAAAAAGAAAATCTCTGCAGGCACGCAAGGGGAGAACATGCAAACTCCACACAGAAAGGCCACAGTCAGCAGGTGTATTCGAACCGGGGACCTTCCAGCTATGAGGCGGCAGCACTAATTACCCCCCCAACACACACACACACACACACACACACACACACACACACACACACACACACACACACACACACACACACACACACACACACACACACACACACACACACACACACACACACACACACACACACACACACACACACACACACACTGTGTATGCATATACTCTCCAAACTGGCACTATAGCAAGTTAAGATTGCTGAAGCCAACCTTCAAATGTGCTCAGTGCTGAACCTGAGGGCTGATTTTTACTCCAATACTCTAATACTGCATTAGCTGAGAAAGCCAGAGGCTGAAATGCAGATGGGAGGGTTCAAGTGCCTCACTTGTTGCTGCATCTCCACCTTTCAGATGCATTAAACATACCAGCCTATATATTGGTTTACCAGTATTCTTGACTCTTGGGAGAATACAGAAAATCTCATTACACGCAGACAGATTGGAAACGGTCAATAGACTCCTCGGTGACAGGCGGCAGAGTGGTGAAAGCCTGTGTGTGTGTGTGTGTGTGTGTGTGTGTGTGTGTGTGTGTGTGTGTGTTTGTAAGAGCCCAAACGAGACTGGAGCAGACAACTGGAGAGAGAGAGGATCACTGGCTGATCCAGCGTGTCTGCATCAGATGAGAGGGGGTCACCCAGGATTCCCTTGAAGCTTCTCTCCAGGAAAAAAAGCCCGTTGGAGGATCTTGTGCCTCGGTGGGGGGACGGGATCCGTTCGTCTGTGCTGCTTTAATCCTACATCGTCGGTCGGTGTTTTTTTTTTTTTGTGAGAAGATGCCGAAGCGCGGAAGAAAAGTGAGGCAGACTACGGCGGGAAAAAACAAGACGAGCTGTAGGAATCTGAGAAATCAATAGAGAAACAATCGATTCTGTGATTTATTTATTTATTTGATTTGATTTATATTTTCCTTTTCTGACGTTTTAAAAAAAGCATTTCCATGCTGAAATGCAGAAGCTCCACGTGGGCAGGAGAATGGCAGAGTGAGTGTGAAAGGAGCTGCTGGACTGAGACTCCGTCCGGATCCACCGAAGCTGTGATTCTATAGACCCAAACTTTTCGATGCATTTACGTGAAATGGCTCCGTCCGTCCCCTTCGGGTCCAGCCGACAGTAGGTTGTTCTTTCAATCCGAGCTGCATTATTGCTCAAACGCGCAGCTCAGTGTAATTTATTCAGATTGAACATTATCGGAAATATCACAGCGGGCGAAGGCTGAACTTTGCGGAGGAGGTTTTTTTTTATAATTTTTTTCCCGTGTGTTTGGTTTTAAATATCAAAGACAGTGGCCAAGGATCCGACTGGGAACTCCGGAGAGCCGGGCTATATGAAGATCGCCACCCAGCTGTTGGCGCTCCCCCGCAGAAATGCCAGTGCGTGCTGTGACCACCAGGTTCATGTACAAGGGACTTTGCACTATTCCAGATGTCCTCACCTACCGGACCCCTGTTAGCCTGCCCGAGGATGAAGTGGAAGGTGAGTCCTGCTTTATTCTTTGCTCGGATTGTGGTTTGACATTGTTGGAATATTAGGAGTTTTTGACACATGAACGCAGACCGGCAAACCGGTTCAGGACCTTGGAGAGCTCCGGGGTGCGCGTCTGTCCCTGATCCCACAGACCTGGTTGTTGTCCGACCTGCGTGTCTGCTCAGATATTCTATAACGTGCTGAAAGTTTATTGTGTTCCACCAGATATTTCTGCTGTGGCCTCCTGTCGTTTTGCATTTGGTTGCTTACAATTCACCAGGAAACTGTGGGTGGGATTTTCCCCTCATCATCTAATAGTGATGATGAACCTCGTGATTTTCAGCCACAGTGTACAACAAATCTCAAGTTCTGCATGTGTGACACATTGTCATAAACTTCACATAAAAGATTTAAAACCATAAATCATTGGTCGAAATCATTTGTGCAAAGGCCAAGAGACAAACCTGAGGAACAAGAGATGTAAGGTCCTAAAATAAAACTATAAGAACTATGATGAATGATAATTGCAAAGCTATAAAATGCAGATTAAAAACACATCTTCTAGAAAATCCATGGCAGACAAAAGCCATTATAATGGTGTAAGACTGGTTCATTGTGGACCTTAAATGACACCCTGTCTCATCAGCCCTGTGGTTGTCTGATGTATTGTATCCTTTGCTGGATGATAGAAATGACAATCTATAACACAATGTTGTTCTGAGGTCACCTTAAAGGTTCATTTAAGTGTTTATAAAAACTCCCGCTGTAACTGTTCTGCACAGAGTCAAGAACGGAGGTTTTCCTTTGGCAAACGCTCCTCACAATGAGAAAGCGCAGCTGGCATTGATTTGGAACAAAGCCAGGCAGACTACAATAAAGAGATAACTCCAATCAGACTTTATATCTCCAAATCTTTTATACAAAGGGGAATTCCATTTCCCCTTCTTCTGTCTATAGGTTGCCCAGGCCCCACAAGTGGCTGCCTCGGTTGACATTGAAAATCCACTATCTGCAATGTCGACAAAAATTTAATTAAAAGCTTGGCTATGGAAAGGCAACAATTAGAACAACAGTAAAATGGCGAGAGCGTTGAGTTGCACAGTCACTCGTGACACTGCTTTTCAGGTAATGGAAAAAAAGCTTTTCAAAATGTAGTTTACTATTTGAGAGCCAGTAAATACTCAGAACATAGGATAGGGAGCGTTCAGCCCTAAATGTATTTACCCTGGGAAGATTCACTGAGCACATAATGCACGCCTACGTCTACATGGCCTCACACCTCAGCTGTGCCCAGGGTAAACAGGGCTCTACCTCTTGCCACTGAGCAGCTCCACAGGCACAAATAAACTGACTTAAGGAGCACATTGCTTGTAGTTGTTGACAAAGGTATAACACATTCTTTTTCAATTCTACAGACCCTCAGCCAGACTGGGGGCTTTGAATCAGCAGCCTCCACTTACAGATCAACAAGCCTTTACACTGCTGCTGCGCCACCTTAACACACGGTGTGGGAGCTGCAGTGCTGCTGGTAAACAGTGCTGCAGTCCGGCACGTCTGAATGAGAATCGGACCATCTCTCCTAGAGGTCGGGAAATCACCCCGTAAACGTTGTTTCATCCACAAAACGTTTAATTACAGCAGGGCACAAGTTCCCTGATTGAACAAGTGGTGTAATTACTCTCCCTAATTATATTTGTGATGGTATCCTTTTCTTTCGGAGGTGTGTGTATGTGCTCCCAGCCCAAAATAGTTGGATAAAGACATTACAAACACATTACTGAAATGCAATTCAGTATGTTAAACCTTGCAAAATGCCAATGAAACTGACTCTAAGAATGAGTGCAGCGATGGCGGGTTTTGTTTTTTAGCCTTTAGGAGCCAGAAAGAATCGAATAAAGACCAATTAATGCCAGAAAACATGTTAAATTTCATCTAAGACTAGCATCCTTCCACCACTCTGCCATAACTGTTTACATCATAGAACATTTGTTTTCCTAAAGCATATTTCTATGCCATTCAACTTGATGGTTACATTAAAGTATCCAAATATAACATGTATTTTTAGGGTGGCAAAAGTTTTGTGTAGGTTTACTGGCAAATTGTAAAACAGTACAAAGTTACACAAAATATGACCATTAGACACAGAATTCATTTAGTGTTAAACGTGCCTTACACTTTCTCTAAATTTTAAAACTGTAAGTACAAATTACATCTGCAGACTGTTATTTGAATTTTGATTTGAAAAATGGAGTTGATGCTATAACTGATATAACAGCCAAGTCCTTTACTGAAAAACTGTATTTACTTTATCTCTACATGATAATTTAATTTACAATGTCGGGTGTTAGTGAGTTTTATAAAATGACGGAATCATATTAAATTTAAAAATGAAGATAAAATGTTAGGTATTTAGACAAACTATTCACCTTTTAAATGTGCTTGAATGAGGATTTTTAAAGTAATAACAATTACTTTTGTATCTTCATTTAAGCGTGATAATAACAGATCACTCTCAAGATTTCTTTTTAAATGCTTCAACCAGTTCAATGAAATTTGTATAATTATTCCAGCAGCACAATTCATGATAGGTAGGAAAGACCCGGTGATTTTTGTAATGCCGCCATTTCAGGAAATTTTAGTTGAACTAAGATTATTGAGACACATCTGTGACTGTAGAATATGTTACATGTCATTCAGTTATATTACAGGTACTATGAAGAATACATCAACAGCAGTGAGGATTACAGACACCTGAACGGAATGAGGAGGATATTGTTTATACTGGGTGAGCTGTAGGGAGGCTGATTAAGTACTCACAGCTCTTAATGGATGCGGAGTTTCCAGGGGATGTTTTTGAACAGATGGTTGTCTGGATGGGTAGGGTCAGTGGCGAGGCTTCCTGCCTGTTTCTTTGCCCTTGTGTCACGTTGTTGTCATTAACTATTAAATGTATTCAAGCCATGGCTACTGTAAAAGCACTTGCCCTCCTGCTTCCTTTAAATCTGTGCATGTCCTCAGAATGGCCTAAATCCATATGTGAGGTTTAAAAAATCACTCATCCAAAACCTGATGTATTCAGATTGTACTTGCACTATGTTTTAAGTTCTTAACTTTTGCACATTCTGTTGTTGGGTGCTCTGTCTGTTACCTCCCTGTGTATGGAAGCAAACGATCATTAATTCATCACAAATCTCAGCTACAGTCACACTAATTAAGACATTCAGACCCTTAAAGCCAGTGACACAACAGTAATCACCAGATTATTCATGTTCCTCAATGCATCCATTAAACATTTATGTGCGTATTTACCCTGTGTGAAAGAGTTGCACTCACTGAGCACAGTTTTGTTAATGTCTACATGGACGTTGTTGGTGTGCCAAGTGTCTCCCCATTTAATGAGCGCAATGTTAAAGCCAAGGTCCAGAGCCAAGATAAGCCCATTATTCATTCACTGGGAAAACTGAGTGAAACAATGAAACACTCGCTAACGTACGTTCAAGTGTATTTGGTGACTCTACTAATGGCAGTGAAATGTATACAAAGTGATGTATGATCATGTGATGGTGTATGGCATCTGCATATGAAATATTAGACCCAGTCTCAATCAGTTACAGTTCTGCATCGAGGCATGAGCAATGTTTTGACGCTTTATATGTTTTGTTCTGTTTGCACTAGCACAGACTTCACAACCCACATGTTGACACAGATAAAAACCCTCGTTTTATGGATGAATAGTCATGACCTCCCGGCAGTTATACTCTTAAGAGGTCTCTACGAGTTTGTATCGCTCCTCTGTGCATCACGGGTGGAGGATGTGAACGGTATTTATAGATCACAGCCAGCAGGAGAATCCCCCAGACAGCCGGCATTGTAGTGGGGTGTAGATCCTCTTCCACTTTGTATGCAAAGCTGTGTTTTTTTGTGCTAACAAATGCAGTGGTGTTTGCAGAAATATTGTAAACAGACAAGTAAGTGTACTTTATGTGTGTGTGAGGACTCTGTAACTGAACAGCCTGTACAGTGTAGGTCTGTTGGGACTGACTGATATACTTTAATGAGTTACTTGTCCAGATGACTTCAGTAAATATAAGTTGTGATATAATTTGTGTTTATTTTTATTTAAAAAAACATTGTATTATCTTTGCTGTAGATTGTTGAAGTTGAAAAAGACAAATGTTCAGTCAATGCCAGTGTACTCTTCCAGACAGGAGTCACCATTTTAAACACCACTACTTAACGCTGTTACAAGATGTTAATTAAGAGACTGTGTCCTCAGTCTCTCCTTGAGTGTTTGTCGAACAACTATATGTCATTGACATCATCATACCAAGCTGGGAAACACAAAGCAAATGTGAACTGTGCTAAAAATCTATGTTACGTTGGTTCTTCAGTATCTCGGAGATGGGGAAAGAGCTGCAGGTCAACTTGTACCAAGAAGTTTCCAAATGAAGCTACAGAATATTCGATAAATATTATATATATCTAAGGATTCCCATTTGAAAATATTTTTTGACCTAATCTCGCTCTGCCATGCTTTTATCTCACTGTTTGAGTCTAACATGAAGCATAATTTAACAAGATCTTGTGCCGAAAGCAGTGCGAGAGTCTGTCGGCCTTACCTTTATTTAATCATGAAAACCCCAAGGTTTCTGGCAAAACAGCAGCAACAGCTAATAAAGTCGAGCTTTAATATTTAACAGTTCTCCCAATAAGACTAGGTCACGTAATTTCAACTGAGCTGCCAGGGAGCTGCAGGTAGTTGGAGTATTTCAAGTATTTTTGAAGCAGGAGTTGTTTTAGCTGCAGGGCTTGTGCAGCACGTCTTCACCATCTCTTGTGGCTGTGCGTGCTTTTGAACGAAAGCAACAATGTGAAGGTGCTGTAAATTTGTAGAAGTAAAGAATGGTGGAGGTGAAGCATAAATGTGCAGGACTTGCGGTGATGGAGTGAATTTGTTTGCGTTATAATACTGTTCGCGTGGATGATAAAGAATCATCTCTTCTAACATCATGGCCCATATCGTGAATTATGTCTTTCTGACCAGCGATACGTCCTAAACACATTTTGCAAAGTCCTTGCGGGTGTGCAGATTTGATCCGAGTGTGTATGAGGGGGGGTTTAGGGCAGCGTTTAAATGATGCATTGTCAGTGTGTTGGAGAGTAAAGCCACTTCGGCAGCACAAATGCAAATAAAACTATAACAGAAGCTGTAATTTTAACAAACATTGTCATTGATATGGGCAATTCTTGCTTATGTTTTATATTTACTCAGAAATATCAGATGTTTTTGCCTCCAGACAATTGTGTTCTCAAAATACACAGCACAGCATTTGTGTTTTCATCAACTGTGAGTACATGTTATTATTGTCATACTATTCAGAGTTCTCTCAGTTATACTGCATTTTTATATTTGTAGCTTCTGGTAAATATGATTCACATTTTTCCTTAAAAAAGAAAAATGTCACGGGTGTCATCATACCATTATTGATGCAACCACCTGGGAGGGGCTCTTATTTAATGAAAAGAGTCTGATTCATGTCAGTGAATATTTTTTTCTTATAACCCATTCACCGCAATAAGCAGTGTGCGTGTGTGTGTGTGTGTATTACAGCACTTACAAAAAAAACATGATTTATACTTTCTGGAAAACATGTCAACAAGGGCAAGTGACACGGAAATAAGAGGTTGTTGAAAAGAAATTTAAGATTGCTAATTTTCTGTGGAAAAAAGAAACTTCTCCATTGCCTTTATTTACGTCTCTTTCATCACGGCACATGGCTGCATCTTGGATTGACACAAACGATTCTGTTTGATCCTGACTAGCTGAGTGCAATTAGAAGGAAGACCTGACGCTCCCCTTTTCTGTGTACATGTATATTCTCTTTCTAAAAATGTCAGTATCACCTGCTGCATGACGGACACAAGCAAATATAACAGTTGTTTTGATTTGGAAACAGCAGAAATTGATATCTGACAGCTTTCTACAATGTAGAGACAATTTGAAATCCGTTGGGTGTGTTCCCTAAATAATGTCCGTTCACCTGCGGTACCATTAGAGACTGAAGACTGCCTGCTGCGTTCCTCCTCTCTCTGAGAGACCTCTTCATCTACCTCCTGCTGCATTAACTCCATTACTGTGTCCTGTGCAATGTCATGATTGTTACTGAAGGTGAAGAGGGTGTGATGGTACGTGGTGAATGCCTTTCCTCAAGGATACCATTGTTTTATTTCTTGTTTAAAACATCCATTTCCCCGGGTAACATTTTATCCAGTGCACAGAAATAACGGGATGGTGGGTTTCCACCGCACAGCCACTAACGCGATCCTCAAAACAACACATCACTCGGGGTTTGAGGCACAGAGCAAAACAGTGGATTAGCAAAGTTTGTTACTTATCCATTTATTTCTCATGCTGTAGAGAAACCAAGTCAAGCAGTAAGTGGAGGGAGGCTGTGGACTGGCACGTCCATCAGGGTGGAGCATTTCTTCACCGGTTAGACAACCAGGTCATTTAAAGTGAGACTGTTTTGTGCCAAGAAGCTGCTCCCTCAGTCTCTTGACTGAATGTGAATGGGATTTTTCATGAATAACTGGAATCAGTTATGGGTGAAATAAGCCGAGTATCTGTTTTATTCAGCTAGATAATCTTCACAGATTCACAGACTGCAGTTATTTTATTAAAAGGTTAAATATAATCCTTGAGGTAAAGGCTGTTGTTAGCAATAAACACATTACAATCACATGATTTCAACAGAAACCTCTGAACTACCTCTAAACGTCCAGTTTGTGGAGCTTTCTTCTCATAGTGGCCTGTTGAAGGTAGTGATTGTGACTTGGAAACCCATCTAGAAATAAATTAGTAAGCAGATGAGTCTGTGTCTGAGATGATAATGTTTAATGTTCCCAACAACCTCTTCAGTTTCATTTTGACACTCTCAACCTTGGACTTTAGTCATGTGCTGCTGATTTACAACAAAAATCTCAAGGCACTTTCCAGTAAAGTCAAGACTGCACAAATTCCAAGAACCCCCCCCACACACACACACACACACACAGACACACAGACAATTACAGATTTTGCAGCTAATTCTTGACCCGTTTTGGCCTTTTAGATTTACAACTGAGGGATTTACAGTGGATGAAAAAAAGAGAATGAAACACTTGTATTGTAGATTTCACTGTAGATTTTTACTCAAATCACAAATGTCTGGTTTGCATATGAATGTTGAACATATCAAGGTGATGCCAGTGTCACTCTCACACTCTTTTTCTGGCTCTAAGCCATTCTTTGGGATTTCCCCAATTATATAGGTTTGGGAGATTCTGCGGCCTTCAAGCTCCTGCCCGAGGCTCTGACATTCTGCCAATATGCAGCTGTGGGCTTCTGGGCATCAGCCTTAGTCATGGCCCATTTTTGTGGCTGTTTTCAGCTGAGAAACAAGCAGCATGAATCACTCTGTTTGTTGGTCAGAAAGGTCAGTAGGATCTGTTGGTCTTTATGTTCGGTTTTAGCTCACTTGGAAGGTCACTAGACTTTTAAGTCCCGGGATCAGGCTCTTTGATGTTGGAGTCAAACCAATTCAAGCTCATTACAAATGTTATAGAGACTCACAAAAGTACATTTACATTTTTTATATTTCTATGTGGAATCAGGTCAAGAAGTCAACTGTAGGAACAGAGGTGGGCATGTGTTTCACTAAGATGAAGAATGGAAGATAAAAGTGACATTAAGTCAAAGAAGCTAAAACAAGCAGCTTCTCATTGAAGAACATCAACAATCCTCTTTGCTTTCCAGGAAACAATCAGTAACAGGGCTCAGTTGGCAGCTGTTGGTCTAACCTGCCATGAAATGATCAGTCAATATTTCATTTTGCTCCTGCATGGAAGGACTTGACGAATTGGCCACATCACTTTTATTCCAAGCTGAATAATGTAAGAACTAACGTTGTGTGTAATTTCTTTTACCCCGTTTTGTCTGAAATGACTTTGTCCTCCAACATTTTTAAAACGAGATACACAAGAAGGCACCAGACCTATGAACAGCCAAGTTTGTAACCAAAATTGTAGATAACTCAAAGTAAGAAGCAACAAATGAGAGAGATGAAGAAAGATCAAAAGCACTTTGCCACTAATCATCAGCATATTGCAACATCTGAGTTGATTAACAAGTTTAGGATTCAAATTGTGAACAGCGATGATACATCACCTTGTGTCCTTCTTTCCAGCATGGTCTTATGAATTCCATGTGATTAATCTGGTGCAAATTTGTCATTGTGGACACATCCATGACCATGTTTTTATCCTTCACTTGACTCCAAACCCAGATGACGTGTAGTTTGACTCATGCAGACAATGTCATTACCTCAAACGCTAGACACTTGATCATTTATGACAAATGCGCCACAGTATTTTTGTCACCGACAATGTTTTACAGGAAAAATGTTGCTGATGATTTGATTAATTGTGTTTAACGGGTTGCCGTTTCGGTAAATTAATTTTGGAAATTGTTCTCCTCTTAAAGAATAAAGTAGAATCAACACTTAAAGGTCTAGTGATACAGACTGTGATTACATGCCACTGTGGGGAAAACAGTGAATTAATTTTCCTTTTAAAATTCCTGTGATCACGTACAAATACCAGGTGGATCATGCCCTGACCCTGACTGTAGATAACTGGGCGGTTTCACCCTCCCAGCAGTGCAAGGTTACTTAGATTCTCTGACCAAGGACTAACAGGAGAACAATAGCTTCATCTCACTTTTACTAATTTTGGGTGTGTGTTTTTTAGGATTATATGCATCCTCCTTGTGTGTATGAGTGTGTATTTAAATCCGCTTACAGCTGTTTTTTGTTTGTATATTTGTGAGCATGTGCGATATAGATAATATTGTTTCTAATAGGCTTTACTAAAGTTCACTCTGACACAAAAGAGGAGTCAGACACAACAATCTCAACTATGAATAACAATATCTTTGTGAGGCTTATATTGATCAGAATTTGAGTCTATATCAGAGATGTTGCCTGTGTCAGTGGCCGTTGTGCGGTGTTGCAGCTTATTGTGTTCAGATTACCTGTCCAAGGTTTGCATCCCTGTATTAATAAACATAAAAATATGGGCCCCTAGGAAATGTAAATGTTGTCACTGCTTCCGTACAATCTTGGTAAATAAATGCTCAGTCTGTATGTATCTCAATGTCAGGTTCTTATAAATAAGTCAGACAGTGTTCAGAGAGAAAGAAAACAGTAGAGCATTTTTAAATCTTAAAACAAAAAGGAAAATACTTATGTCAAGAATGTAAATAATCACTTTTTCATATTTTAAAAATAGACGATACATTATAGATTTGTTCGTAATTAACTCTACCTTTCCACAGGTGTATAGTTGCATCTTTACATTAAAGTAAGAATAGTCATGCTGCTCTATGTGAAATAATCTGTAATCCAGCCACAGCTCAGCTGGCTCAGTGAATTCATTATTTGTCACTGGCACCAGAGGTCGTGACTTTGAGTCTAGGGTGGTGCTGAAGGAAGATAACAAAACTCAAACAGCGCTGCTAGCTGTAATTTAGACAAAATGCTGTGTCTGATATGTCAAGGTCCGGTGCAGACAGTGTCACTTGTCCAGAAGGAGCTGAACTTACGCAGCAAACACTGGCCTCTTTTAGTCTGCTTTCTATTTTCCCACAGGGCTGTTGACTCCCACTATGGGCTCTCACTTGTAAGCTGCAGCCTCCCACTCATTTATGAACACAAGATTGATGGTCAGTACTTGTCTACTCGTGGCCCGCATGCAAAATACAAGAGGTGCTTTCCCTTTCATGCACGTCTGTACTCTTTTGTTTTCACAAACATGTTTTTAATGAACTTCAAATTAATAAATCCAAGTGGA
The DNA here is from genome assembly GCA_033026295.1 of Channa striata. Classification (NCBI taxonomy): domain Eukaryota; kingdom Metazoa; phylum Chordata; class Actinopteri; order Anabantiformes; family Channidae; genus Channa; species Channa striata. Next base: position 14,702,401 of record CM065187.1, read on the forward strand.
AGAAGTGCCAAAGAAAAACATGAATTTGAGTTTAGGTTGATGTTTGATGACATAGAACAATGGCTCCATAGACAGATTTGTTACATCCATTTATTTACTTCTCACCAATTTTCTCTTCTTCCAAAACATATTATTTTTCAAGTATTGATTGATAGCAATTATTGATACCTGTTCAACTGCCTGTCGTGTTTCTTATATTAACACATGACTACTGATGACGCATTGAATAAAAATATATTTGAGGATCCACATAAAAAAACATGCTCTGCCTTTGATGTGCAACAGCTCTTTTAACCACTTCAAACAGAATACTGTGTGTGCAGCCAGGACAGGAGCCAAATGGCAATGTTTATGTATTATTTACCAAATTTGTAATTAATTGTAAACACATGGACCTGCTCACTGCCTTCTGTCACATCAATAGTGCTGTGATCATTATACCGGACAGTGGCTTTGAAGGTGCCTACAGTGTACAGTTATAGCAAATTTACAACATATGATTTCAGCAGAAAAACATGTTCAAATATATTACTAGCACACTAGTATTTAATCATATGCAACTGTTGAATACTAACCTGAAACACAACAGAATTAATTTAAATTCAAACAGGAAGCAACACTTTATCTTTAGATTTCAATTACCTTTTTCGACACTAGAAAAAATAGGTAATCCTATAATACCAGGACTAAAGGGTATTAAACTGTGTACTACTAATATTGTCACCACCTACAGGGGAAGTGAATACTATTGATTATTTCATTATAGTCAAACTACACAGTGAAGAGTCACTAATTCCTGTCGATGTTACTTTGGCATGTCCCTTCTAAAATTTGTTGCAGTCCAACCCTTTCAAGGCAGCAATATTCCCTGGTGGCAGTTGCCTTTTGCAGCAAAAACAAATTGGTTGGAAATGTTTTGGAACATAAAAAAGCTCAAGGTGCTGCTTTGGCCTTCGAATTCCCCACATCACAGTCCAACTGAGCATCGTTGGGATGTGTTGAAGGTCGGATGGGTCACATGGGTTTTAGCAGCATGATGGAAATCTACACAATATTAGGCAAGTGGTTTTAATGTTGTGGCTCATCATTGTGAATAAACATGCAGGGAACATATAATATGTCTCTATCCATGAAACTTTAAAGAAGTTGCCACAACATTATGGCCACCTGTGCAATCGAATACCATCCAAGACAGTGGCTCTGCCAATTTCTAATTTTATAAGCTAATTTATGAGTTTTTATGTTGAAACTGTAAAAAACACTGACAATTCTACCATGTGTTTATTATTGAAATTGAAATGGGCAGTGGAGTCGCACTTGAGTGCATTATAACTTATATAAGACTTGGTTCTAATTTTAACAATATTTAAAATAAATGAGGTGTATGTATTAAAGAATTAACTTAAGTTAAAGAAAAGGCATCACCCGTCATCAAAATACTGCTTCTAATTATGTTATACAGTTAATTATAATCTGAAATATTCCAATGCGCAGACTGAAAATTGTGTATATTGAAACCACAATGATGTATTTACAAATGTAAATCCCTACACCTGTCAGTGAATGTAGTTTTTCTCAGTGGGCTGCAGCTACTGTACATTGACAGAAACTTGAAACATATCCTATAACGTGGACCATGAAATTATATTACCCTGTATTATAAACCCTTTAATGTTTGTACACACAAGGTGGAGTTTAAATGTAAGATGTTCGCACTTCTTTCAGACCCAAGTCCATTTGTTCTTACATGACATGCAACTTTAATGATGTTACTGAAATGGAATTTGAAGTGCATTTGTTGGGGATTTTTTTCTGCAATGAACGTGGCTCAGCTGTGCTGATTTATGGCAGCGGGACAGTGAATTTGTAACTTACTCGAAATGAACTGTCAACCTTTGACATTGTACTAAAGAAACATGTCATCTAGTGGAACACCGTGGCTCATTAATGGGTTTTAATAGTTTTCTGGACAACAGCTGTGGTGCTACAGTAGAATACATAGAATATGGCCATAATTTGGTTCTGATGTTTTATGGTCATATGAAAGAAAGACCAATAGGAAATGAACAATCTTTACTCTTCAAACACAAACTACACTGAACATTCAGCCATGGTTACAAATTTATAGACTTTAAACCTCATTCAACTCTTGTTATAAAAACTGTGCATATTCATATTTCAAATCCACATGCACTCCCAAGCCAGCTGTGCCTCACAGTGTAAAATAACATGCTGGTTGCTGCTGTGTTCCTCTTCCGTCTTCTTCCAACAGAGATTCGCGAAGCTTTCAAAGTATTTGACCGAGATGGAAACGGCTTTATCTCAAAGCAGGAGCTGGGGATGGCCATGCGCTCGCTGGGCTACATGCCCAATGAAGTGGAGCTGGAGGTTATCATCCAAAGACTTGACATGGACGGTACGTCTCTCTCTGTCTCTGATGAATGCATGGGCTGCTGCATATAATCAAGCTCATAAACTATGGAGAGACAAGATTGTATTTTTGTTTGATTCATCAGGGGATGGTCAAGTTGGCTTTGAAGAATTTGTCACACTGCTTGGTCCTAAACTCTCTGCTGCTGGAATGCCTGATAAGTTTCACGGAGCAGATTTCGATTCAGTGTTTTGGAAGGTATATGCTGTCATCAGTTTCATCAATCAAATCACGACTATAAACTCTCCCTTTCACCTCTCCATCTCACTTTCCTCTCTAACCTTTTCCTTTGCATGTTTCTGTTGTAATATAAACGTCATAAACATCCATCCAATTTAAACTCATTACGATTTGTTTTCCAAGTTGCTGATTTGACTTTTATTCTGTTGCTGTTTTAACATCACAGCCAGTATCTTCATGCTTTATTATACTTTATCCTCATACATAATTTAATTCCCCGTCTGTTTAAATGAAAATGCTGGCTGTTGACGGAATAGCCCGCTGACTACTCCCACAGTAACTAGCATTCATGGCCAGGAGCGACCCACTGCAATCAATATTTACTGCAGACCCGCAGCTTATGTTCATCAGTTGGAGCCATTGAGGCAAAAGCGTTTCCTCTGTTAATTATACTGTTTGTGATGTTTTCTGTCATCCCAGTGCGACATGCAGAAACTGACTGTGGATGAGCTCAAGCGGTTGCTGTATGATACTTTCCGCGACCACCTCACCATGAAAGACATTGAGAACATCATCATGACTGAGGAGAGCCACTTGAACAGTCCAGAGTCCCATGTGGACATTGACAGTATGTATCGCAATCATCTGACACATTCTAAAGCCAGTTAAAACACACTGATGTTCTAAGGTGTTTTCTCAATCCTTCCACAGCAAGCCCAACACAACAGGAAAAACACACATGCGTGCGGAAAAGCCTGATTTGTGCCTTCGCCATTGCATTCATCATCAGCGTTATGCTCATTGCGGCAAATCAAATGCTCCGCAGAGGAATGAAGTAAATCTATGTGTAAGGGTGGACACGGGAAAAGTTAACCAAAATATCTACAGTAGCTGCTTTTGGTTTTGTTCAATGTTTTCAGCACTCACAGCGACACAATCACAGCTTCTCTCCATAACCAACGAATTGATGTCATGCCAGTGGTTCTGTATAACCACTAATCATTGCATAGTGCAGATGGAGGAAGAGAAAGACATTTCAAGGGCTGATTACTATCCTACAACTGTGGTAACTCACCAATTCAAATTTCTGATGTTTTCTAAGAAGCATTTCGGTGTACAGTGTGTGCTGTAGTAATAGCTGTGCTGTGTCTAATGTATCAAAACAGTTCATGTAGTCGATGAGAAGCGTGCCATTTGGAATGCATCCAATAATGACAGCACTGGTGATAATAATGAAGCAATATAAAAGTGTTGATGGGCTGCATAATATGTAGGTTTATATGGCTTACTTAAAACACGAGGCCAAACGACTGTGTACTGCATGGTGTGTGTCTTAGTGTGCCCACCTTTCAGAAGTAGCACCTAGGAATAAACCCTGCCAAAAGAGTAGCCACACTAATTTAAACTACAAAATATGACAATTTACAATTCATTAATGAATTCTTGAGTTTTGAGTGAAATGTCACAACTGTTGGATGGACTTTCATGACATTTGGTGTACACATTTATGTTCCCCTCCGGATGAATTGTAATAACTTTGTTCATGATTTAACTTTCCATCCACAGCCATTGCCACATTGAATTTCTAAATTGTCCCCAATTTAGTTTTTTGACAAACTGCAGATGTACAGTGTTTTTGCTAAGTAGTAAATGTTAGCAAGTTTTCACGTAAAATTAACAGTGAACCATTAAAGCATAAAACAATCTTCCAGCTAAATGTCAGCATGCCAGCATTGTCACTGTAAGCATGTCTTGTGTTAGCATTCATCTCACTGATGTGCCCATGTGCGGCCTCCCAGGGCCACCAGCAGACTGTAAATCCATAGATTTAAACAGCTAAAAGTAGACACAGCTGCTTGACAACACACAGGAGGTATCATGGAATTGGGAAAATAATGAATTGGAGACTACAAATCATAAACCTCCACATTTATTTAACAAGTCACTGCTAATCTCACACTAACTTAAAGGCACATGATCAGCATAAATCTAAGCAAAGTCCATCACCAAAAATTCCCTCCATGACAACGAGAAGTACAAAAACCCAACAACTAAAATACAGTGGTGAACAAGCACAGGAGCAAGCACTGCTAAAAAGAGAAAAGCCAGCAGACGAGATATGACACGGAGACACAGACACTAAACCTCAACCACATGCTGTGTCCCTCAGTCAGCTGTTCTGCCAAAAAGCCCCAAATTCCATTTCCAAAAGCCTCATGGTTTTCTAAAAATGAATTGGGTTGTTTTAAAGCTCAAAGTGAGCCGTCTTTACCGAGCAGCCGGGAATTCCTTTGTAAATCAAACAGCTGTTTTCCCAGCAGAGACGTGAACAACGGCTGTAAGAATTTTAATTGTAGCGAACAGCGAACTCCTTCTAAGCACTATTTAACAGGAGTGCCAGCATACGTGCAAGGTTATTTGTGCAAAAAGCCCAGACTAAGAAAACTGTTGATCTCGTGACCATCAAACCACAGGTGAAATGTGTTTCCATCTTCCTGTAGAACCTGTACACTGTTGCATATTTATAAATCAGTCTTGGTGAACAATATTGAAGTAACTGTATGACCTGAGCTACAAGCTGTGAATAAATTCAACAATAACAAATTTCTGACACAACTATAGGTATTAACTGTGATCTTTAGAGCTTATACGTATGACCAGTAACCAATTCACATGGCACATGTGCATGTACATTAAATTAGATATAAGAGTGTTTTATGTGTGTGAGATCAAATTTTGAATTCTGATGTGTGTATTAAAATAATTATGCAATTTGTAAAGTGATCATTGCAAAGAAAAATCTCAGTATTTGACATTTTCCTAATGTCATTTTTTGTGGGTGTGCAGACAATATAAAATACTTTGCAGTATGCTGTGAACAGTAATTTAACATATCATAAAAAATGTTGTTTTTTGGCTTTTACATGGACCACCGAAACAACATATTATTTAAAGTATAACATGGTTATATTTTCTTACTTGGGAAGATGAAACATTAAATCTGTGTGATTTTATTATGAATGTAAGCATAATGTTTTGTAAAAAACACAGAAAAACTTTGAAAAAATATCAGGTTTCTGATGTATAATTTCCAGGTTGACTGGACATTGAGATAAAAGTTATTATGTGTATTAAGGCCATGCATTTACATTAACTTTTCTGATTTCAGATTAATTTTTCAAAACATTTTCTTTATTAAATCTTTGTCAAATTTGACAAGTTTTACAAAATACTATATATTTTTTCTTGCTCTTTTTACCTTAATCTTATCAAAGCTGGGCGACAAGATGAAAAGTATGAAACCGTAAGAATCATTCTGGCAATAAAATTATGTAAATCATGTACAGTAGCTGTTTATGTAGGAACTACTTATATGACATCACATTACCTCTCTATGTGAACATACCAAGGAAGGTATGGGTTTTGTGTGAATGTAAAAAATAGTCATTGTTTCAAATCTTGTCTTAAGACAGGGACATATGTGATATTCTGTATGTTAGTGTTTTAATGAGCAGATGTACACTTTGATGGATTGTCTTAATTGTTGTTATAAATTTTATTTCAAATGAAAATGTCTTCTGTTCTGTGCCTTTGTCATTTGGAGTATAAAAGCTGCACTCTCAAGACTTTTAGAAGGATGAGCACTCTATTAGGGTAAACTAAACATCGCATTTGGCAAAAATTAATCTGAAGATTGATTTCTGAGTTAAATTTGCTTTTGAGTAATTCAAACACCAATGAGTATTTTTGAATTATGTTTCTCTCTTCTCTACTTGATAAAAGTTTGTTTCCAGTTTCATTTATGTAGCTGCAGTTCTGTAAAGGTCACTGCGTCAATTATACACTAATGTAAGTGGTGTCTCGATGCATGTAGTCCAATAAAAAAAAAAAAAAGGCATTAAAAGGAGCCAGTGGTTTGCTTTTCTTTTAACCAATGTGACCGTGCTTAAAAGTTGCATTTACTGCGTATATTTCTAAACAGTCTTAGTCATTGCCACTGACCAGTTGGGATCTGCTGGTCTGACAGCACTGTCGATGCGCTGTCTGGCATGTTGAGGAGCCATTAGTAACAGAGCTGAGAACACAGCCTGCAGTTTCCTTGAGCTCTGAAACTGTGCACTTCATTTGAGAATTAACACAGGCACACGTGCTGAAAATGTTGGGTGGGAGAAAAGTGGATAAAACGCACATTATCAGGTACTGTAGTATAATCTGTTAAAAAAAAGCCAAAGAGCTGACCAGCAATGAGGCTTAGAACTGAGATAAGGAGCAGTATGAGTTGAGAATGCACCTATGTGGACCCTAAGCTCCTTAATGAACACCTAAACTAATGATTTTCCAAAAATAGACTTAACTATAATAAATACAAATTACTGCTGCAGAGGGCGATGAGTTGTCACACAGTGACTGGAGCTTGCAGGCCCCAACAAACAGTAACCACAAGCTCAGTACTTTACAACTGAGGACTTTTTTTAGTAGAAGAGAACAAAAACTAGCAGCTGTCTTTTTATAGCCTCACAAAAACACTAAAGTTATACATTCAGTGTTAATGACCAAAATGTCTTATAGATACTGCTGTGGTCTAACGAATCTAATCAAAAAACAGTAGTCAAAAATCCAAGGGAGAATCAAACTTTCCAAAAAAAAAAATTACTTAGAAAATTTGTCTAAACCATTAGTTTGCAGTCTACACTATTTAGGAAGTAAAATGGTGTTTTCCAGTTCCTGGGTTAAAAGAAACAAAGTCATAAGATCAGTGATTTCCCCCTGTCACGCACAGGATTAAAAAAGAAAGATTTCCATCTGCTCAGCAATTCTCCATTCCTTCTGGGAGTTCTTTACATCAAATGCAACACCCCAGAGAAGTCTCACGGTACAAGATGACTGATTGGTGCAACTATCAACAACAATGACGTTCAAAAAACTAAATTAGGAGTTATTTTGCATTGCTTGGAAAATGCTAGGTTTGGGTTTTCAAGTCTGTTTTATGCTTATACAATTTAGGATTGATTTAACTAAAAAACTAATTTAAAAAATATATTTTTACTCAAGAGGCATGACATCCCTTCAGTAAAATGTAAAAATAACATTGAATATGGTAGCACTTTACAGCTCAGTAATAACAGTGTGGTGATATTTTGGAAATAAAAAAGGTAATATATGGGTAATATGTAGTAATAGCAGCAGTAATATGTTGGTATCAACAAGGGAACATGTACATTTGGTAATAACAAGGTATCGTTTCTAAAATAACAACACAGCAGGTTTAGGCTGATGTAGGAAATATGTTTATTACCAGTATTAACCATGAACTACAGTAGCTTAGTAAAAGTGAAAATGATTATATCTATATTGTAAGAGTCAGTAATAATACTGAAACACCAAGAGCTTACAGAAGATGCTTTATGATCTACAGAATAAATAATATTGATCAAAATGAAATGGAAATTTAAAAATATAAATAATAACTGAAATCCTCATTTGAAACACTTGAAAACGAACGAGACACTCTCTTATTCACTCTCTCAATCTCTTATTCACAACTTTATCCATATAATGTGACACATCCACTTAATGCGATTTGAACCACAAAGTGAATATTTCTCAACCCCAGTCAGTGTTCAGTCTGACTTTCCATCCACCTGGAGGCGGAGGTAAAAGTGAGGGTGGAGGGTCAAGAATAGAGAGGAGCTGTTGAGGTATCTCAGTTTCTGCTTGGTCCTCTTCACTGTCTTGCTTCATTTTTTGATCTCTGTTGGGATAAATAATTGAAAAGATGAATTCTAAATCAATATGAATAACCATTTGCCATGCTAACCATGTATGACTAAGAATTCAAACAAAACTGAATATTCATACCCCTTGCTACTAAGGGCACTTAGCTTCTTTTCCCTTCTAGAGAGCCATTCTTCTATACACTTCGCTCAGGCACATTACTGTCCTCTGTGTCCTCTCTGTGGCGTCTTTCATCTAAAAATAGGAAAAATGTCAGTCTAACATATAGCAATTCACAGTCATTGGGTCATTGGGTTATTGAAAAAAATGTACACAAAAAGTATTTGTCCATTAGCAATTCCTCTGAACAGATCTCAAGGAATGTGTAAGCATTGACCCAAAGTGCCTTTTTTATTCAGTTTCATTCATATATATATATATAAATATATATACACACACAGTAACTGCATCCTTGGCTTTGGTAAGCGATTGTAGCATGTGAGGGAACACATAACATGATGTTCACCTCTTTCAAAGAGTAGTACATTGGAAGAATATCATTTGTAATTGCTTTGGAGGCCTGTGGTGTGTTTGCTTGATAGAGAGCACCACCCTTTGGATGCAGCTTACCTTCCACTTGTCTTTTTAAGGTAAACAATTCCTCTTCAGACATGTGAGAAAACCTGCAGTTGGGGCCAAAATCACAAATTCCTGAAAACAAAAGAGCCCAGGAAAACATTACCACTAATATAATGTATACTATGATTTCTTCATTATTGGACAAATATTTAGTTCTGGATAACAAGTACTTATATGACATCCCATTACCTCTCTACGTGAACATACCAAAAAAAGTATGGGTTTTGTGTGAATGTAAAACATAGTAATTATGTCAAATCTTGTCTTAAGACATAAGGACATATGTTATATTGTGTTTGTTAGTGTTTCATTTAGCACACCTTTCTGGAGAAATTTCCTGCAGGGTTTCTTTGTTTGCTCATCATGCAGAATGGCTGCAGAGTCTGTAAAATATAAATACAAGGCTGTTTATATAATCTTCCACTGTAAACTAGAAAACTAGAAAATGAAATGCATACAGTTCCTAATTCTACAGTGCATAGTCTAATAAATAGTTTTAAAACTTGCCTGGCAACTAAAATAGTAAATCACAATACCTACTTTTACACTTTTACAACTAAAACATCATATTTCATGAAATTTAGGATGTAATTTAATCTATATCACAGATCTCAGAAAACAAGTCTCACCTCTGAAATGGTCAAACCAGGCTTTTTTAGCTCTGTGATGCTGAACACCATTCAGATGTTTTTTTCTGTTATGCATGTTGTCCTGAAAGGACCGGTCACAGTAGTCACAGTAGTATCTCTTCCCCATGGTGCAGCTTATATTTTAGGCCTCTACACAATATCACCTTTTAATAAAAAAAAAAAAAAGCATCGACAACAAACAAAAATATCAACACATTGTTCTTGTTTAACATAGTATAGTATCCAGACTAGGTAATGTTACCAGTTATTACAAAATCATTTCTGATTACACTGACAAATCTAAAAACAGGAAAACAGTCTTTCCTCAGAAGAAAACATAATATTTTGATTTTACAAATATTATAAATATGCAAAACTCAGCCCGTGTTACCATTTCAGGACTATCAATAACATATCAAAAAAGTGTAAAAGTGCTTTATGCAGCAGATAATACAATCCCCAAAGATTTATAATTTACAATATCAAATACTTCAAAGAAAAACATGGACAAACCATTTGTTTGTTAGCGGATTATTCAAGTTACTATGTAATTGGTCTTTCAGTGCTAAATTGTGCATATGTCTCTCATTTGATTGCATCCAATTGCATGCTTCCGTATTTAGGTGAAACTTTGACAAAAACATATTTAACGTTACTCTTACGAAAGAAAATATTATCACAGTCTGAAAACAGTCTGGTCTCTATGTTCCTAACAAAATATTAGTAACATCACACGCACACGTTGTATTTTGCTGCCATCTACTGGTTTTTTGTGTTGAGCATTAGCATGTCTTCCTGTTTAACTCGGCAAAAACATCTTTACAAATACACTAAACATGTAATTGTGTTGCCTGGTGCTCGTACAGATACTTGCCTGAGTAACGCAACGTAAGGAACGTTAACATGCCCAAATATTTGCTCATAATACATGTTGATAACGTTAGTTATTTGTTAGCTTAAAGTCACAAAGGATAATAGACGGAAGTCAATATCTGTGCACGCTGAATTTACACAAATAAAGGAACATACCGTTGATGGGACAATGACGTCTTCTTGTCTTCTGTGGTCTCTGGTTATAAAATATTAAAAATAAAGTCTGTTTTCAAGTAATGAATACATAAGCAAAAACACTCTACGAACGCGCTCGCTGCTCGGACTACGGCATCTTTGCAGGGTCACTACCGTTTGAGCAAACGCCGCATACAAGAAGCGGAAGTTCCTCAGCTTCAACGTCCGGTCTTGCGCACTACGTCCCAAACATGGCGCTGGGAAAGTCGGTCTACAGCCTGCTCTTCAGGAGAACGTCTACGTTCGCCGTAACCGTCATGGTTGGAGCGGTGTTCTTTGAACGATTATTCGACCAGGGTGGCGATGCAATTTTTGAGCAAATGAATCGAGGCGTAAGTGTGTCTGTTTGTGTCCTGTTCCTTGTGTTATTCTGACCTTCGCAGAGGGCGAAGCGGCGTTGACGTTAGCAGCTAGCAGCTAGCTTACCCGCTAAGCAGAGCGATTGTCTCCCCTTCTCATCCGTTACATTCAACAACATTTGTTGATACATGCTGTTCCTGTCACATTTCTAACGTCATAAAATATGCGTCTGATTGTAGAAACTGTGGAAACACGTCAAATACAATTACGAGAACAAAAACGAGGAATAGGAGGCGGCTCCAGGGTTTTCCGTGGCTCAAGTGCAACTGTTGTCACACTTCCATCATCCATTCTTCCTGGCCTCCGCACCACAACCGAACAGCGGTCTACATGGACAGTGTGCCCGGGGGTCGAGCCCGGGGTCGAGCCCAGACCGGCAGCGGCCACCAGACCGACCGGCGTGACTGACCTTCCAGTTCACCATGAAATATAACAACGGGTCCTGTCCCCACATTCTCCCCCCCTTTTCTTTGCAAAGCCTTCCTTATTCTCACAGGTTGTAAGTTGTTAAATTAAATGTGTATATGTCTTACAGAACTTGCAGTGTTTTGATTCATTTTAAAATGCACCTCCTAATGCATTTTTTTGTTGTAGCTTATAATTAATGTACTACCTGGTTCACTTACAATATTAGTTATTATTAATGTCTGCATAGTGCCTGTATTTTAGGGATAAACAATTGGTTGGTATTTTTAGGTTTATATTATTTAGCATTGTATCTTTAAAGTAGATGATCATACATGCTGCTGCACAGATATATCTGCGTTTAAAAAAAGATCAAGAAACAATTTATTGAAAAACGTGCTTTCTGCCCTGTTGTTTCTTATAAGTATTGGCCCTGAAAAAATATCTACAAGTACCATTTCAAATCTTTTACTGAAGTAAAACAGTAACAGTATTATAGTAAGAAAATGTATTTTAGACAGTACTTATTATGTTGATTATTGCAAAACATGTACAGTAATTATAAAACAGGGGTTTAATATGAGATTGTAAAGATGGAGATTATTTTAACCACTTTATGTGGTGACAGGTGGTTAACCCATAATAAGTATTATATACATCATCATATACATACACGTATTCAATATATCATAATATGACAAACATGTTATTATGACTAATGGATGTAATGTATCATCTCAGCTCATCCCATGTAATTTATTCTTACACAAAGGGTGATTTGAAAGGGAAATTATATGTCACAAATACTGAAAGGAAAAAAGAATACAGAGAGGAGAGTCTGTTGTTATTAAAAACAATAAAACTCAATCAGATTGACTTTATGACCTTGTGCTGGGGGTTCAGCATAGATTTAGTGGAGGGAGGATGTGCAGTATCAGTGAAACTTATTTGGCAAGCTACTTGTTTATTCAGCTGTGACTCAGGGCTCAGCGACAGACAACTAGGTGTGTCCGGAGGGAAGAGTGGTCAGGTTGTAAAAATCAGTTAACCCGCTAAAGCCTCACCTCTCTTGATTTACAGTCATTGGCAGTAAACGGCACTATAAGCTACATTCTGAAATCAATTTTTAGTAATAATACATACAATACATTTATTATTCATAATTGTAACATTGGAAAATAGTTAGACTCAGCACCATGCACTCCTTTTGAAATTAAGTCCCTGTCCCAAAGATACTCTTTGCATGTTCGAGCTCAGTGGCCATTTGAAATCGTGTAGGCTTCACAGAACATTTGCATCTAAACTCACACTCACAACCCAATCACACATTTACTTATCATATAGAGACAACTTTTTCCCATTTTAACACTTTGGAAGGTTTACAAAAGCACCAATATGGGTAATCAGATACAAGGGGTCATATTTGGAAATCTAAAAGACAACTGCAATATTTAGGCAAATTTAGAATAAAACTAAGCCAAAACATTTGTCATAAGTAAATCTTTTTAATTCGAGTCAAAATGTGAAAACAGCATCTTTTAACCATCCCCATAGAGTATTAATCCACAGACTAACACCCAAGTCTGACAAGTACTGTATTTCAGGTGTGAGCATTTTCTCACAAATTGTCCTTAAATTAGGTTCAATATTTTTTTTCATGTTGTACCCAAGAATCGAAGACTCTCCAACTGGCTGCCAAGGCTGGAAACGTCTGTCCTTAATTTCTTTTGCTTCGACTGCATCCTCACCTTCAACACAGATGGCCTTCATCTCAGCATTTCTTCTCCTCAGCTCCTGCACCTCCTGTTTCATTTTTTCTCTTCCATACGCTTCTACTTTGGTCCAGAAGATGGCATGAAAGTGCTGATAAAGTTTCCAGTCAGCCCCATTCCACTCTAAAGCTTTAGCTCTTAACTCAGGGGTGAGTTGAGATACAGACGAGTTCTTGCGAGCATTCAGCTTAAAATACAGAATGTCATCCATGGTCCAACGGAGTTTATCCTTAAGCAAGATGAGAGACTCCTCAAAATATTCTGCCATGAGAACCAAATCAAAACGTTCTGATAAGTTCTGAATAGTCTTCATTACACGAGGATCATCAGCATCAAGGTTGTTATCAAAGCCAAAGTCAAAAAGGAGCAGATTTTTAAGGTAGAATGAGTTATAAGCATCTGGTCTATAGAAGTTTTGAGGGTCTGATAGAAACTTTTCTAGTTTGTTTTCTCCAGTGACCCTCCAAGTTAAAGGAATTGTTCTGTGATAGTAATGGAAGGACGACTCAAAGAGATCTGCTGGGTTACGTAAAATGGTAATGTAAACAGCATCTGGAGGTAGGAGCTTGGCCACTTCCTTGTGGTTAAAGCGCATGTGGTTACACACAATGTTGAAACAATCTCCAGGTCTGTAGTCCTTCACATGAGAGCACAGGAAAGGTGACGGGTAGAAGAAGTCATTGCTCCCATCTGGAAATGCAAACTTAAGGTTGTGCCTTTCTCCATATCTGAAGAGAATGTTGAGTATGGTGCTACTAGCAGTTTTATGAGTCTTCATGAACATGATGTTCACTGCAGGGGAGCGTTCTGCTGGCTGGGATTGTGTTGTTTGAGTCACATTTTTCTGCAACAATCTTGCCATGCTGAGAGGACATCTATTTTCTTGCAAGACCCTGTAAATATATGACATCGATAAGTGAGCAAGCCCAACTTAATTAACACTTTTCATTCATATATTTACCTGTTCTTCATTTGAACTGGGTTTGTCATGCTGTACAGCACCAGCATGATGTTCATCAATAAAAACCAGAGAATCAGCCCTCGCATGCAAGATATCCACTTATTTCCTTTGATGCCAAACATTTTTAAAATCCAAATGAAAACCTGAAAATGAAAACGAGAGCATGCATGAATATATGAAACATTACATGGAAACAAACAAAAAGCCTTTGCCTTTGACTGTTGACTTTTAAAGTTTTTAAAGCTGTAATGCCCACATGCCCCCTTGATTATGCCCCTCAAGGGCGACTGTGGCTCAGTTGGTAGCACAGTCGTCCACCAATCCCACAGTTGTTGTTTGATTTTGTCAAAGTGTCCTTGAACAAGACATTGACTTAGTTGCTCCCAGTGACTCGGCCAGCTTGCAGCTCCCCATCGGTGTTGAATGGGTAGATATGTAGCGCTTTGAGTAGGTAGAAAAGCACTATATAAGTGCAGATCATTTACCATTATTATTTATTCCTTCATCAGACATGAAGGCTAATTTTTAATTAACATGAAGTAGAATGAAAACCTTTGTGCTAATATAATTTTGCTATTTTACTATAACTTTGACCATTTTTCTTTCTTCTAATGGTAAATGAACATTTTTACTAGCTCAATGTCAGTCACTGATAAATTAACATAACAATTTTCTTTAGTTTTAAATACAAATATAAAGAAGTGTGTTGATGACAAAAATAGTTTTACTATTATAGCAAGTAGATGTGTAAACTCAACAGATATAAACGGTATAAATACATAAGGGACATACATAATATACTGTAGGTTATGGTACGTACTATTAATTTGTCCAGCTATAATGCTGACAAAATACACACATCAAACTGTTATATATTTCAATATACTGCTAGTAGGATAAAATGAACCATTAAACTTTCCAATCTACGGTATGCCTACAACTACCTGCACATTTAGTTTAATGGGGGGATGGCATGCCCAACCAGGGTAGCAATAAATAAATCACAAGGTTCTACCGTTTAAGCTTTTGCTTCACTCAGTATGTGTGTACGTGTAAACAGCCCAGGACATCAGACTATGATAATGATTAGCATATTAATATGCAGTAGTAGTAGATAAAATCAAATTGTCCACAAGAAGCTCAGAGCAGCTGTTTTATATTCTGCCTACTACCTATAACACTGGGGAACTGGACAGGACTGAGTTGAGCACCACTGATGCTTCCTCTGGGTTTAGTATTATTGAGGCATGAACATAAACTGTGAAGGAGGGTCAGTGAAGCAGCAAGGAGGGAGGTGAGGTCATCACATGTCTCTTTGGCTCTGCTATTATTTCACATTAAACGTCAAGTTGAGGTCAGAGTATCATCTGTCACCTACATGCAGGCCAGGAGACATGAAGCTGCTCTGCATGAGACTCTGTTTTCTGTGAGCTGGATTCTGAGGTAAAGTAAGTTCAAGAGGGAGGGACTTGTGCAGTCTCAGGTTAGAAAGTGAAGGGCAGTTGTCGGGCATACAAGAGGCTTTTAATTATATTTTGATGCCAATCTTCGGATGTTGAAAAAGTGAGAGGGGAAGGTGTGTGAGCCCCATCGTCTGTGCAGGTGCCTGCTGTGGTACAGGAAAGGGGGACATTGAGTACGGCTATTAAATTGCCAAGAAAGCTGCTTTATCATTATTTCTGAGCCCCCATATTTACACTTGAAACATGTGTATGGTTCCTCACAACAAACAGCAGAGATGGAAAGAGAAGAAGAGCCACTAACATTAAACATACAAAAAATGGATTTGTACCACAGACAGTGGTCACATGCTTAGTTAAAGAATGA